>JAGQAX010000013.1:33069585-34384192 GCA_019142605.1 Cephalopholis sonnerati | reverse complement strand
CATTTATACTTGTGCGGTGGTGTGTCTGTGTCACTCTGCAGTTACACCTCCAAAACAGTAGTGGGCAGCAGGGTGCTGCACAGTGAGGTGCTGTTAAGTTTAGTTGATTCAAAACACACCAAAAACACACATTGAATATGTCTTAATAGAGACAATTTCAAACACAAGTACACAAATCAGCTTCACTATAACGCACAGCATTCACAGACAAAGCACTTGTCTCTTGCTGGACACATTTTCCCCACAAATACAACATGCTAATGTTATTAGCACAAGCCTATGGCATTTTACATTGAATAAATTAGCTTAGCAGCCAGCAAACAATTCCTCTTTTCATATGAAGCCAGGGACAACAGAAACATTTAATAAATGTAACGTTACCAAGTTCGGCTCCATAACAACTCACAAGGTTCACTGACAAAACAACTGTCTTATACCTCTACTCCGAATAAAAATAACATGCTAATGTTATTAGCACAAGCCTGCGGCATTTTACATTGTATAAATTAGCCTGGCAATGAGTGGACTTTTTGTCTACTCATATGAGGCCAGGATAAATCACACAGAAACACTTAAAGTGCTACTTTGTGGAGGTTTTCTTGTCTGTACAATTCATTGTACTTATCTGTGAAATTAAAGTAAATAAAAGTTTCATTTCCACTGAGGGAAATGGTTTCAGCTTACAAAAATAGACAGGAGGTCTGTGTCACTGCAAGGTGTAGTTACATTTCTGGGGAGGTGCACCTCAGGCTCTGGCGCAGGGTACGGCGCAGAGCCTACGCTGTAAGTATGGCATCGATTTAACACATAAGTATGAATCCCACTTATTGTTACACAGTTCTTAAACTAACATCACTAAATACAACTGTAAGATTTTCTGTGTCAGCACTTCAGGTTGGCTCTTATAGAGCTTAGTTTCTTAAATGATTTACATAACTAAACAATGTGACTTGAAATGACTTCTATTACTACTGCAGATAGTCTGTCTGATACTGTGAAGAATTTTAATAGACTGGACACAGGTTAATAACTCTGTTATAGGGTGGAAGATTTTTTAGGGAATAATTGTGGGGGGCTGTAACCACAGTGTGAACAGATGACAATTTTATCTGAGAGCAGATCTTAATGCAGTCACAAAAAGTAGCATTTAAATGTCAAGTTTAAATTAAATGCTAATGAAATAACATGTCCATTAATCTTATTTGATCTCCACCATGTGAATCTACATGAGCCCAATCAAAAGGCCGGATGTAGGAGAGCCATAATCACTGTGATAGGCTATGTTTAACATAACTACCTCTGCTGATGAGGATATTAATTAAGCTAATTAACACATTAGAAAATACTTGCATGTCCATAAACTTGTCTTAACCTTAACAGTGTTAATGTGTATCAAAAAGCATGAAGGTGTTTCAGGAAATTATCTTGTCCTCATTTACATGTTAATGTTAATAGACTCTAAGGTTTAATCAGAATATCTAATCTACTGTACACACACTCAGGCACTGCTGTGACACTATGGTGTAGATGATGAGTGTCTGTTTCTTACTCTGTATTCACTGACATCGTCCTCCATCTTCACACCCAGCGGAGCCATCATGGCCTGCCCACTCGGCTCACCAAGAGCAGTCAGCTCCGGCCAGTCGCAGTGACAATCCTTCGAGAGCCCCGAGAGGTCAAGCAGCTGGTCACACCCGGATCCCAGAGAAGCTGCCTCATGCTCAGGGGAGGACTGATCGTACTCAGTCTTCAGGGGCACAGACGAGGATGAGGCGGAGGAGAGGGAGAGCTCAGCCCGGAGCTGTTTTCTCTTAATTAGTGCACGCCAGTCCAGGTAACGACGCTTCACCTACACAGGAGATCAGGGGGAAAAGAAACTAGTGTTTGAGGTGTTAGGGGTGTAAAAAACATTAAAGTATGATTTGAACATAAGTAAACACACCTCAGCAGCAGTGCGTAGCTCTCCCTCCCCCAGTGCATTAACACTTCGTGCCACTTCTTCCCATGCCTGTCTCTTCAGCTCATTAATGGCTGTGTTCTGTTCACATAGGAGAGCAAAACAAGAAACAACATTAAGATGGTTTTATTCCGACAAGTCTATGGTCTTTTGTGAACACGGTGTAGTGTCGTGGGATGTGACAATGTACTTGTAGGTCTGTAGGAAAGTGTGAGCAAATGCAGGTTCCTGTCAAAATAACAGAAATGCCAGTTTTCCAAAAAACATAGCAAATTTGCCACGTCTGTAAGAATAAATTATTCTCTGATGTGCAGCCAGAGGATCATTTTTGAGGCCAGTATCCATATATGAGATTTTTCTCTTTAAATATTAAAAATATTCATTTTTTAAGGAACCCTTAATGTTTTTTCGTTTGTTTGTAATGATTTTTTTTTTTTATCGTTTTTTAAAGGAATAATGACCAGGATGTGCACTGAGCTGGATATCATCCACCTGACAAACAGACTGCATCAGTGCTCTCTGGTGGACAGTGGAGATAATGGAGATACTGCTTAATTTTTAAACATATTTTGGGATTCCTGCACTGCACTTTTGTTCAGCCTACCTATGTAAGACCCAGATGATTGATTGGTCTAGGTTTACTGTTTCTGACTCATAATGTATTTATCTTTTAGGTGTGATTTGCTTTTTGGATGATCATGTCAGTTAAATGTGTCAAAGCCCCCTCAGACAAATCTGTGATATATTGAACTGCCGTGGTTCCCAATCTTTTTTCTCAACCCTCTAGAGACTGAGGGGTCTCGGTTTACTGTAATATTTTTGGCACTTTCTGATGTTGTTGTAGGATTTAAACAAATGTAAGCAGTAGTTACGTGACTTTTTTTGTATCCAGCACAGTGGTGCAGTGGTTAGCATTGTCACCTGGTTCGAACCCCAGGGTGGGGGAGCCCTTCTGTGTGGAGTCTGCATATTCTCCTTGTGTCAGTGTGGGTTTTCTCCAGGTACTCCCTCCCACAGTCCAAAGACATGCAGGTTAACTGGTGACTCTAAATTGGCCGTAGGTGTGAATGTGAGTGTGAATGGTTGTCTGTCTCTATGTGTCAGCCCTGTGATAGTCTGGCGATCTGTCCAGGGTGTACCCTGCCTCTCGCCCAATGTCAGCTGGGATAGGCTTCAGCACCCCCGCGACCCCCAACAGGAAAAGTGGTTACGGAAATTGAATAAATGAATACATATTACAGTCAATGCATAACAATAACAGTTCAGAACAACTCACCTCATTTTCTTACTATGTTTTGTTCTTTCTGATGCTTGGTCATTGTTCTATTAGCTTATTGGTTGTCTTAAGTGTGTACTACTCTAATGAAGGATGAGGCTGTCTAGCAGAGATTGAAGGCTCTGTGAATATAGCTCTTGTTCAGGTCTTCACTGTCTTCTTACCCTGTGAGATTTAGTAGGAAGTTTATATCATGAATAATATTCTAAACTTATAAAAATAACAGTTTAATTTGGTCTTCTTAACAGCATTAAATGATATACTGAGAAATAGGCCTACTGCATATGTTTTTAAAAAAAAAAGGTTTTCTCAAATCCCTTAAAATCAAGAAGGCCTATCAACCCTCCGTAAAGCTTTTGCGACCCTAAGAGGGATCGGGACCTCCAGGCTGGGAACCAGTGTTGTACTGTATATATTATATTATGCTGATCTTTAGAGAAGAGAAGAGAAGAGAAGAGAAGAGAAGAGAAGAGAAGAGAAGAGAAGAGAAGAGAAGAGAAAATCTACACCTGCTGTCTGGAAAACAACACATCCGTCCTCTTGTGGATCTCCCTGATGAGAGTCTGTGTTTCTCTCACACTGTAGTTGCTCTTCCTCTTCCTCTTCAGATGTTTCACCTGCAGGAAATCCAGCTTGACGGCAAAAAGGAGGGGGTACAGAAACCCCAGAGATACAGAGAGAAAAAAAGACACGAGGAGAGACAACTTGGGGAAGACGGGGAGGTGTGGGTATAGAGGGAGCAGTAGAAAAATCAAAGGTATGAGAGGAGAGAGGGACAATGGAAACAGGGGTGAAAAGAGGGATAGATCACGCGTCAAAGAAGGGACTCAGTCCTCGGATAGAGAGAAGTGTGGGCGTGTCTTGTAAAGGTTAGTCCATTTGCAGCACAGTAACTCTCCTTCAAAAGCACAGGGGTTTTCATCAGGGAGGAATCCCTCAGTGGCTCCAGAAATCCCAGTGTAATTTTCCACCTGGGAGACTGATCCCAGCTATAGATGTCGTCTCTGTGTAATGGCATGTGAGACTTGAATTTGTGGAAAAGAAGTGTGTGAAGCTGCAGAGGTCACACCTGGTTGGCTGGAGGATTAAATCATCAAAAGCCTTCTTTTTCTTCCCCTGCGGAGGGCTCACTTTTGCCTTGATGAGGCGCTGATGTGATGCAGCTAAGGCCACAGACTTGCAGGGTTTTCCCACCTTTACTCCCCGGCCTGCACTGCTGCCAGATGAGGCTGGTGATGAAGGGCTCTGCAGTTTTCCTGTATGTAAAACAAAGAGTAGTTAATGTTGCAGTGTCAGATCAATTTTTCATTATCTTCCTGAGACCCGAAATTTTGTTTGGTAATGCATTTTTAATTTCTCCTAGACACAACAAGTGTCCACAAACAAGGACAGCAGGTCTAAGTTAAGAAAAATAAAGTATAAGGTCACGTAAACCCAAAATGGGATGTCCTCATGTGAGGACACAGGGTCTCAAGGGGATATAGCTCAGTATCACACATGTGTTTCACAGGGCATTATAGTGTGTACTACGTTGGTCACCCTCTATCTTTAGACCCTCAATTTGAAAAAGAAAAAACTCAAACAAAAACTTCACTGTAAAAAGAGGAAACCACAAAGGGAGGGATATTTCTTTGAGGACGGACATGAAATAGGCGTCATAGTGCAGTATTACACAGTATGGACAGAAAGAAGGGAGGCAGAAATACACTATGGATAAACAGATTAACAACATAATTCAATAAAGCTTGAAATGTCATGTTACATTAATATAAAGTGCAGTAACTTAGTTTCTCACTTTCTTTTGGTGATAAATTAAGCATTTTTACTAGTCTTGTGAAGTGGAAAAGCCATAAAGCTGTTTTTTTAATGGATCTTTTTTGGGGGGAAATGCTCTTTAAAAATATTTCATCTTGTTACATTTTGAGTCAGAATCTCTCATGAACATAAACAGATTGTGAATAAGCATTTGCTGTCAGTCGTCAGGAATGAAATACTGCCGGTGTTTCAGTTTTCTCTGCAGCACATTAACACACATTGTTATGATTATTATTTCTCCTATTTGGCTACAAGCAGATAATATCGAATAATTGCAATAGGAAAATATTCACGAGTGCATGTGGGGATGTTAATTATAAGCATATTTGACATGCATGCCTTCTGTTAGCCTACACGTAGACAAAATACCCATAATAAGTCTGTGTTTCTATGTTATCCTGCATCTGCCACATATTTCTAGTTAAAAATTACGTTTTTTCGAGGAAAAATACGCTATGAGACAGACGAGCACACCACTGTTTTATCATCACAATGCGAAATGCAACGTAGACTCGTGTAAAGCATCTCTTCCAACCCTTCAATAAAACATTATCTTTGATTTAATGTATTATTTCAAAGACAACTCACCTTTCGCACACAGATGTACTGCAATCAAAACAACATCGTAGAGGTATAATTTTAATGCTGCTTTCAAATGCAGCTCGGAAATAGAAATGTCGGACGTCCAAGCTGTATTACACTTGTACTAGTCGGATATAATTACTTGTAACAGAAAATTGAATCCTACAATAAAAGCATTTGCTATTTTTTTATTACGCAGCACAGCGCTACTTTTTCCATTCTGATGCAGAGGAAAGACATTAACTTGATTTTAAATGGTGCGACATAACTAGAAATGATATTTATTTATTTTTTAAGTAGAAAGCTTGAGATAAAACATGTTTACATACGGCAGGCTTCAGTTAATTCTTATTCTCCCTCGGACATCTGAAAGCTGTCATATTTATTGAAACCATAACACGGTTTTTTCATTTTTACAATATTCCTGAGAGCACTTTATGGTATCGTTGGTTGCGCACCGTTTCGACCGCTCCCATTGGTCAATCCCCCACCGCGCCCACTTATGACGACATTGAGTATCGCCGGGCTCTTCCGGGTATATTCACTGCTTTCAGGTCCTAAACGTAAACAAAGTAGTTTTAGTAGCAGCCTTCGGTTATGCGCTGATGTGGTGCTCCACCGTGAGCAGCCCCAAATCCCTCAGGTATGACAGTTACCGAGTTTTGTTTCCGGTTACATGCTAACGCGCTATGCTAACGTTAGCTCACTAACAACTTGTGAGCACCCTGAAGTTGTGGTGAAGTCCTCCAGGTGAGAGGACGGAGGTGAGGAGATGGGCTCTGTCCGCTGGGCTTTCCGGTGCGGCTCGTGGACACCGAGCAGGTCTGACTGGCTGTTTGCTGCTCGCTGCATCCAGCAGGAGGAGAAGGACAGGATCGGACAGTTTGTGTTTGCTAAGGATGCTAAATCAGCCATGGTGAGTCTGACTGTAAAGTTTTTCACGCATGCCTGCTCAGGACTTTTACAACGTGTCAAATCAATTTATCCATATGTCATACACTGACTGTTTGTATCTCTGTTCCCACATCAGGCTGGCAGGTTGATGCTGAGGAGATTTGTGTGTGAGAGGATGGGGATCCCCTGGTCACAGATCAGACTGGAGCGGTCTCCCAGAGGGAAACCTTACCTGGCAGCACCACTGGAGGTTCATACCATATATACCATATATATGTGTCTCTTTAATCTAAAGTGTTTCCATAAAGAATAAAAAACAAAGTTATGTGAGCTTGAACAAAGTTTGGAAGCACAGCTTGAGTTTGCCCACCAGTGGGTCAGAGGTCACTGTCAAAAGACACTGATAAAGTCTTTTAATTCACATGTTGATAGCTCCTAAAGTACACTTGATTAATGAAAATTAAATCACAGTATTTAAGATGGGTTGTCACCAGAGCAGACACTTTGCACAAGTGGCGTTATTTACATTATGACATGCTGTACTGTATAAATGGAATTACTTTAAATTTAACATGACTAAAAAATATCTGATGTTACTGAAGGGACTGGACTGTTTCTAAGACTTTACTTAGTTTTCTGTATTTTTATTTAGCTTTAATTTAGAGGACACTTTTTCCGCCTTGTTTCAAAGCTTTAACAGGATGTTAAAGTCAAGATAAATTTATTTATGTAGCACTTTAAACACAAACAGAGTTGATCCAAAGTGCTCTTTCAGCACACACACAGAAAAGCAAAAACAAAAGAAGGAGAGAAACACAACAGTTTGAGTGATAATAGCAATAAAACAATAATAACCACAATGATAGCATGATGTTGCTGTTATTATTGCACCTATAGCAAAAAAGTAGAAGTTCCTTGATGGCAGAGATTTGTAATGTAATTGAGAATATCCTCTGTTTGATTACTGTCTTGCTGTTGGTGTTTAGGTCAGTCCAGATTCAGGCCATAAACCCGCGTCCTGGAGTTTCAACCTGTCCCACCAGGGGGACTACACTGTGCTGGCTGCGGAGCAGGGGCTGCAGGTGGGAGTGGATATCATGAAGACCACTATGCCAGGTAAATGCAGAGGGTAACAGATGAAGCAGCATTAACAATATCAACCAAGATGGGCGCATACATTGAGATCTGCAGTTTCTCACTGCCACACATAGTCACAATCTTAAGTTGTAACTGGCTGTTGCTGCTATTCATGTAATTTTGTTGCCGTCTTCTCTCATGTGAGACTTCATAATATTCAAACATGCTTGTATTAAAGTTATAATTTTAAAGATTTTAATTTAAATAGATATCAGTTGAGTCTCTATCTGTTGCGGAATTAGGCAGCACAATGTCAGTTGAGCCCACTGATGAAAGTATTGCAACATTTATACATTTGCAGTATCATGTACTGGATGTTGAGGGTGACACTTGGGGAAAAGATGCTGCCAATGCAAAGGGAACATTTCCTACAGCTGCAGCTTCACATTAAAAACATTTAACTTCTGAAACACGAGTTGACTTTTACTATGAAGTAATCACAAGAAACGCAGTGTAAGCTGAGCACTTACTGCTATCATTCATCAAATAATGCATCTACAAACCAAGACAGTGGCCGTTTTTGGAATTTGTTGACAGCAGGTCAGTTTGAAATCATGCAGAGAGTCATGGAACAAGAGGGAGCAGACACTGTGAGCTGTTAGATGAAGAGTTGCACACCTCGTGCTAAATGCTATATCGTAGGCAACTGGACTTGCTTGTGTTTCTTGAAGACGTTTCGCCTCTCATCCAAGAAGCTTCTTCAGTTCAGAACTGAAGAAGCTTCTTGGATGAGAGGCAAAACGTCTTCAAGAAACACAAGCAAGTCCAGTTGCCTACGATATAGCACTTAGCATTACCATGACCTGGATGACTGAGAACCTTCACCGACAAGTTGCACACCTCCCATTTAGCGAGGTAACTAACTCCTCTCACTGTGCCTGGCTGTGTGCACATTCATGCAAATCATCTCACAGTTGCTCTCAGAATGACAGAAAAAGGCCAATTATTGCCTGAATTCTTTATTAAAATAACAATAGTTTGTTCTGCTGCCGTCAGAGCTCTGTGACCTGCAGGATGAACTGCATTTATTACCACCTGTTACTACATTTGTCGCCAAATCAACCAGGACTGAAATCTTCAGCACTGCCACTTTAATCATGATGCTACTGTCTGAATCATGGTAAAAAAAATCCATCCATCCTCCATCCTGTCCTTTTCAATTACCTCACACTTTTGATTATTACACTATGCCAGCCAAATCTGTAAACATAACCACCCAAAGTCCGAGGCGTAAGGCAGGAATTATACTGCATTTATATTCTCCAAGTTGACCACAAGAGGGCACTGTTGCCTTGCAAATGTAAAAGGTCTAGGCCAAGGCTGCTTGTGTGTGTGCAAATGTTTGGATTTCTGTGTGTGTGTGTGTGTGTGTGTGTGTGTGTGTGTGTGTGTGTGTGTGTGTGTTCGTGCGTGCGTGCGTGCGTGCGTGCATGTGTGCGCGTCACAGTTGCATTCAAATCTGTGATGTTTTTTAGACACACTGATCTCAGAAATGGAGTATGTTTTGATAACCTTGGGAGCGCTTGTTTCCATCTCTGTAATACATCTCCATCTCCCTCTCACCTCATTTTACTCTCCCTCTGTCTCTCTGTCTCCTTCCCTTCCCTTCTGTCTTTGTCTCCATCCTTCTTCTTCTCTCCTCCCCCGTCTTTGGCCCTCACACCTCTCCTTACCTCCCTCCTTCCCTCCTTCTCTCCCTCCAGGTAGCAGCTCTGTGCCTGAGTTTTTCCGCATCATGACTCGTCAGTTTACAGAGTATGAGTGGAGCGTCATCCAATCAGCTGGTTCAGAGCAACAGCAGCTTGCCGCGTTCTACCGCCACTGGGTAACCATGGCAACCATACTACCTTGTCGTCACATTGCATTGCTGCTGGGCCCCAGGGGCAGCGTATAGTCTGTGTGTGTGTGTGTGTGTGTGTGTGTGTGTGTGTGTGTAAGAAGGAAACATAGGGAGAAAATAATATTGGCCGCATCCTTCTCTATCTCTGCATTTCATCCTCACAGATACACAATAGTCCTTTCTTTCTTCCCCCTCTCTCCGTTTTTGTTTTTTCTTTCCCTTGTGTATTTCCTTTCTCGTAGACACTCACGCACACACACACACACACACACACAGATGGACAGCGACAGAAATGGTGTTGCTAAGTAAAGATGTTGTGAGATTGAGAGGGTGGCACAGAGACGTCAAGCTCTGATATCATCGCCACACTGTTGACTAATGGCAGAGTTCGACCGTTGCCATAGCGATTAGCCTTGTAATACTGTTATTGTGGTTCATTGGCTGCCGAGCAGGGTTGGTTTTGGCTGAACGCACACACACACACAACGTCGCTCTTTTGTATACACACTGTTGTACATGTGTGCATAGATTCCCATCTGCTGTGGTCTTAAGTTATTGTGCTGCTGAGCCAAAATACACCACAATACACACACACACACACACACACACACACACACACACACACACACAGACACATACACACAAACAAACACAAAGAATCACAGAAAGACTGTCCTCAGCTTTGTCAGGCATTCAAATATCTTTTATTTTCCCTATGTGCTGGTGATCATTTTCTGCGTGTCACTAATCAAGTTTCCTCCCCTGTCTTCCAAGGCCTTGAAGGAGAGCTTCATCAAAGCCATCGGCACGGGTCTGGGCTTCAACCTGCAGAGGGTGGAGTTTCATCTGTCCCCTGAACCACTCACACAGAAATGTGTGCTGCGCCAGACCAAGATGCATCTAGATGAGGAAGAAGAGGAGGACTGGATATTTGAAGTGAGTCTGTTTGAAGACAGGTGAGAAGAGTCAGAAGGACCAAAAATCTACCTTTCTAAAATGCTAGATGTTGTGTGTCACATGACAGATTTCAAAAAAATATCCAAAATGGACTTAAGTAAGGTTCAAGACTGCTTTAATTCTCAGATAAAAAGAAAATAGTCGTGAAAACATTTTAAAGAGATCACTGACCTGACACCATGTCCCAAAAGGTTGTGTCATGCTTGAAACAGCCTGTTGTGTTTTCTTGAGGTCAATTGCCAGATGGTTATCTCTCATCATCTTATTTCCCATGACTTCCACTAATGTCAGAGCTCGTGTCAGATTTAAAGTCTTAGTCACATTTTTTGCTAATTTGGATCCTTCTCACTGTTGTACATGGACGAGAAAAGCTTTCCCCACGCAAAATGTTATTTTGCGCACAAATTAAAGGAACAGTGAAGCATTTTGGGAAACTTGTTTATAGGCTTTCCTTTTAAGAAAAAGATGAGAAGAAATGTACCATTCTTATATCTGTCTGTTCAATATGAAGCCAAAACAAGGAGACTGTTAGCTTACCTTAGCGTACAGACTGAAAACAGGTAACTGAAGGTGATCAAATCTGCCTTCCAGCACCTTAAAGCTAGCTAATTAACACGTCATATCTTGTTTGAGTGGTCTTGGCTCGTCTCAGGTGGTCGCCTGGCAACCTCACGGTTACAAGTCACAGCGCCCAGCCAAGATATAGTCCCACACCAGTGCGTAGGGTTCGTTTCAATATAGGGATCCTCCACCAAAAAATTTCTTGATTTCCAGCATCCTGGTGATTTTTATGCGGTAATTTGTGCATTTTCTCGGTTTATGTTGCAAACCTGTTTAACTTTGTCACATTCAACGCCCTCTGCTACTTTAATGCTTTTAGTAGGGGTGGACAAATGCACATGTTCTAAATATATAGGTGGACACATCCACAAACTGTCGTTTCTACAGTCCTCTTGGCAAGACAGTTGAACTAAAATGGACAAGATGTTAATTTAATCCTGGGGAAAAGACTTTCTCTATTGCCAGAAGGCATGTTTTTAGTATGGTATCATCTTGATGTGTAGGCAGAAATGATTTCAAATAACCATTTTGAGTATTTTTCAACAGCACCATATGTAAAGATGTGTTGTCAGGTTGAATACCACAGCTGGTTTTTCTGTAATATGTAAAAATAGTTTGATAAATACAACTTTGTTTGTTCTTATTAGTGATCTCCTATAACAGCCTTTTGGAAATCAATTAGCTTAAAAGCAGCTCTGCCGCGGGGTCCTCCATGCTCCGATCCCCAGTGGCTCCCCGCCTTGAAAGCATCAGCAAAGAGAATCACAGGTGGTCTTGCAGAGAAATACACACAAGAGATTGTGACAGGGGGGCTCTCAAGTGGCCCTCCAGCCCTCCTAACACCGTGACAAGAGTCTGAGGAGTGCAGCTCTCTGTCACAGTCGAAGTATCATCTGTTGCCATCTATTTCCTATTTCACCTCCTCTTTTCTGCTCTCCTACCCTTTTTCTCTCCTCACCTCCGTTCCCCATCCCCTCCACCTCTCCCTTTGATGTTTTCTCTTCTCTTTCTCTCTTCACCTCCTATCTTCATCTTAATGCCCCCCCCCCAGTATGTATTTTTCCTCTCTACTCCCCCTCCCCCTCTTCCTCTCACTCTGTCCTCCATGCCCAGTGGCAGCAGGATTAACAAGTGACTGCTAAAAGGTTACCACTGGTTTAAAAAGCCTGATGTTACATCTCCTCCCCTCTCCATCCCTCTCGGATTCACGGATGCTTAATGCTGTTTTTGTGTTCTCACACCAGGGAATAACATCTCACTTATATCAATCACAGATAAATGTTAATGCACATGTCCTTATTTAATTACAGACTGTAAGGCAAAGTGAAGCCGCAGCAGCATACACGGTGTAGCGTTTGTTTGGGCACAGGATGAAGAGTTGTAACAAGAATCGGTGAAGCAAAGAGAAATGGAGAGAAAAGAGGATGCTGTTATTTTATTTTAAACATGAAACACTCCCCCAGACTGTCTCATTTACCCTTGGTTTATTTCATATTTATTTAACATGACTTGCAGTTTAAATGACCTTCATCAGGTATATGAACCAGCATCATAATACATCCATGTTAATACGCAAGTTAAATAAAGGCAAATCTCTAATTAGAGCTGAAACTGTTAGTCCCTTTAAAAGTTAGTTGCTGACAGAATATTAATCTGCAACTATTTTGATGATCAAATAATAGTTTAAGTCACTTTCAAAGCAAAATTCCAAACATATGCTGGTACCAAAATTTTAATATTGTACATTGTACATTGTACGAAGCATACTTCTGTCTTTAAAACTGTTGGTTTTGGCAAAATATCGGAAGACTTTACATTTGGGTTTAGCTGTTTGGTTTAGTATTTTTAAACCATTTTTATTTATAATGAAAATAGCCATAAGTTGCAGCCAGTTGCAGCCAGTATTCCTTATAAATATAAGTCTCACTTTATTATACTTAAAAGGTTCACTTCAGCAACATCCATGAAACTGAGCAGAAGTCAAAGAGTTTAATAAATGCCTACATGTATTAGCCACAATATTAAAATCACTTACAGGTGAAGTCAAGAACACTAAACATCTCGTTACAATGCACTCTTCTGCTGGGAAACCTCCGGGCCCGGCATTCATGTGGATGCCTGTCACCTCTCAGTGACAGCTTCCCAGCTCTGCATCATAGTTAGGAACAGGCTGGTTTATTAACATTAAATTAGCTTGGCTTGTTATTAGCTGGTAACTAGCTTCAAGCAGTCCAGACCACTCTGCAGAGGGAGGGATGACGAGGTGTTCTGGTGCTGTTCATCAACAATGGCTGTATTGCAGTCTTCACTATAAAACAATAAACATGGCCCTCTCATGAGGCTGAACAGTAGCCCTGAGCTTATCTGGACACTTAATTCTGCTGACTATCATCAGTCTTTACTGCCTGCCGTCTCCACCATGACACCCCGAGAGCTTCTTCATTCCATATACACAATGGAATTTTGGAATAACTGACTACAGATTGCCCCAGCTGGTGTCGTTAAATAACATACTGGTACTGACAAATACACCAAGTCCTTTAATTTGCTCTCAACTCAACATTAATAAACTTAATTTCTGTATCACAGTCTACGTATAAAGACAAAAAAATGACAAGATCATATTAGACTCTAAAATGAAGGTTAAAATGGATTCTAACATCACATTAGACAGGAGCTCATGCTGTTACTTTGGTTAAAAAAGGTTAAAGTTCTATAAATGAGTGTACAGTAGATGATTAATATTTTAAAAGGATATGCGCTTCATCATGTACAAGCATTCTAGACTGCACTAACACAACACAGAGAAGCTTGTCCTCTCTCTGTACGTCCTCAAGAACAGCAACCCTCATCATCATTTGTGATCAGCGAATGATTGCAGTGACCCCGAGAGGTCAAATGAACTCGAACTGAATCGATTTTTTCGGATATGTCTCATATACAAATAGACACACTGAGAGCTCCAAGTGTTAACAGAGATGAGAGGAGCGGCAGTGCTATTGACCTCGTGTCCTCCGGCTCACTGTATGCTGATTGGCTAGATCGCAGAGCATCTATGAGACTTATTACTTCCTGCTGACCTCTGGTGATGTCGCCACTGCAGCCTCTTGAGAGCAACTGAGGGACAAGATAACACACAAAGAAAACAGACTGTAACAAAGCCAGGAAAACAACAAATTGACAAAATATTTAGCTTTAAATACACTTCCTGGTGATATTTCTCTCCCTCTATGCTTCTTTTACTGCCTGCCATTTTGTAACTAACCCCCCACTACACACACACATACACACCACCACTTGTTACCTTCATGTAAACACACTCAGCTTTTGGCCTTTAATGTCCAAATTCCAAACCCAAAAACATTTGACAGGATGTTTTTAGGACAAATAAGCCTCGACAGGATGGGTACATACTTAAAAATGTATGTTCTTTTGAAATACAAATATAGGATTCAATAAAATCTATAGCATGTTTCATGTTATCGTAAGGAAGCCAACAGGGAGAATCCAATCTGCATAGATTCACATAAGCAAGGCAGGAAAACTGAATATAAATGTGATGTTGCCACACGTATTAATCATACATGCCATAGAATGGATTCATATCTTCAAGCTAGGATGTTCCTCTGTATTACCGGCGCCTTTATTGCTCGGGAAGCGACGTGTGACTTGTGAATGCGGCGGTTATCTTACTCGCTCTCCATAGAAATCATGCAAACAAATGCTAGATATTTACATGACGCGTGCAGGGTGAATGTGGACGTCTGATAAGGATGCACATATTCATTATCTGTCACATAGTATCTGCTCTATTTAAGTAGTATTTGTAAGTGCTTGCTCTGAATTTGAATGAGTGTAGTGTGAGTAAAGTATGTAGGCTATATATATATATATATATATATATATATATATATATATATATATATTTATATATGCATGTGCCGATACATGTACGTGTGTGTGTGTTTCTGCAGGAGAGCTTGCTGGACACTGACCATCACCTTGCTGTAGCACTGGGACCATCAGACACAGCGGGCTCTGCAGTAAGTATCCGTGACATTCACAGTTGCTCTCATTCAGTGATTTTTCTCAGAATGCGTAAGTAAAGGCACATTTTTAGAAGTCATTGAAATGTTTCATTAGCAGTGGTAACACTACACAGTTTTCTGTGCGTCTCTATAACCCTGCTGAAGATGAGCTTAAAAAGTAACTTGACACCAGGCCGCTTTTACTGCTTTCTCTGGTAAAGAGTCTCAAGTCTGTTGACTGCAAAAAATGAAACAATGAGTATTTCTCATGTCACAGGAACCCCTGAGAGTAAGACGTATGTTTTTGAGTGTTATTATCATACTATCAGTGTATTCATTCAAGTGCTCTGCAAAGACCTGACACCTATCCGCCCCTTCGCCGACTGTCATCCCTTGCATTCTGTGTGCCCAGGCAGAGATGTCTGCACTGCATGGAGGTCCCCGGGGGTCACCCGGTAGACAAAAACCTTATTTTTTTAAGGTACTGTCGCTCTTTAAGACTAACGGGAGCACCCGCGATTTCATTTGCATATCCACTTTTAAATGCCGGTAGAATTGGAAGCAAATAAAATAGAGCGATAATTCTTTTGGCATATAAAACCGGGGGAGTTACACTAACATATCATGCATTCATCGTACCCCAGAGCGCTGTTTCCATGCACTAATGGGTTTGTAGAAATTCAGTAAAAAGCACACACAACTAAAACATTATCAGGATATTCACAGCACTTCCTATATTGGAATTAGTGTCATCATGCTATGAGCATGAAATGACTCTTGCATGTATTTAGAAAAATATGTGTTAAAAAAATATATATATATTTTTTTGTAGTTTATTGCACTTTTTAGCATTTTTTTTGTTAGTATGGACATTGAACATAAATCCATACATAATATTAAAAATTTGGGATATAAGGGTTGTATTGGTGGATAGCATATTAAACTGCACTACTAAAATGGCACTACAGCATGTAAATATGCAAAGATATGCTCTGGTGGACTTGTTCTGTGGTAGGTCATAAAGGGTTAAATGTACCCAAATTCACAAATGTGTATGATATTACAACAGACATTCCTGTAATCTTACATCACATCTGCTGTGACAGCAGATGCTGTGTTCACTCATGCTGCGATACGATACAATACGATATACGATGCGATGTGATGCGAAGCGATGTGATACGATACGATACGATACGATACGATACGATACGATATACTCTATTGTCCCCGTAGGGAAATTTGTCTTGGACTCAGGAGGTGCACAAGTGTTGCTGCCTTACAATAATAGTCTAGAAGTAATGAAGCATACACCTTAAAAACTTTAACAAAATTTAACAGTATTGCACATATCACCATGTTGATGGTGATTTACCGTCAATGGGACGCACCGTGTTTTTTTCCCTGATAATGCTACATTGTAATGATGTGATTGTACCACTGATCAATACTGTAATGACTCGTGTCCATGATGACCTGATGATGCTTTACTGTCCAGGGGACGCACCGTGTTGGAAAAAATATTTTAACCAGTGGCTGCCATTGTCCATATCTCCGCTATATCCCATTTTGTCCTCATAGTCCCAATGAGTGGAAGGAAAACAAAAACTATTCTCAGACAGGAAGAGAATGAGCATATTGCTCAAGTCAATGGCATTTACTTGTGTTTTTATTATGTTAATACAGTAGCTTCATTAAATGTTTATGAATTATCACTTAATATCACATTTGATTTACTTGATAGTGGGTAGATGATTTTGATGCTCTCTATAACTGTCAAGATGTGACATTTGTGTAATGTCTTTAATAACTTAAAAACTAAATTAATCTTTAGTTGCAGCATTATTAGACACTCCACTCTATTTCAGACTCTCTTATTCTTTCTTCTCAGCCTCTCCGTCCATCTCTTCCTCCTCCCACCTCATTTACGCTGCTGTCGTTCAGCGACCTCATCGCCTCAGCCTCACCTCTGACAGAGGAAGACCCCGCCTGCTGGGACGGCTTCAAGATGAAGGCTGAAGCTCTACAGAGACAAAGAGAAACGCACACGTCCAAATAAACAACTGTCTAACACTGACACTCTCCTTACACACACACACACACACACACACACACACACACACACACACACACACCTTTCATAAGTGCCAACAAAGAAACACTGACACTGAAGCTGCTTTCTTATTCAACACAAGTCCAGTCAAGTTTATTTATAGAACCAAAGATCACAGGTTTGTCTCAGAAGACTTCAGAATCCATACAGCATATGACACCTCTGATCTGTAGATCCTCTGTTCAGATGAAGAAAAACTTCACAAATACACACACGGACAAATACTGTGCAGTACATGCAAACATTTAATGTCTGATCAATAACCTGTCAAATTCATTTACTTCCCGTGTAATTTCAGGATACATATTGTCCAAGATTCTGCACTGAGCTCCTTCTTATTGATCCTCATATAACCAGCAGCTGTCAAACAACACATTTGACTGAAAGAAATCTGCATTACACAGTGTACATATGTACAATGTGTAAGATCCTTATCTCCAGCCTAACTCCTAGATAAATAGGTGATGGTTAATGGACCATATTTACTTAATTTTAGTCTAATCCCTATGTGCATCTGATCAAATAAAGAGTTAAGGGACAATGTCAGTCCAGGGTGTCGGTGATTGAAACACCTTTCACTTGGTGTCACTCCTAGCAAAATCCTGTCTACATGTCTGAGCTCAATGCAGAGCAACATATAAAGCTTTTGATAAATGCTGTACGCGTATATTTGTGATCCTTTCATTCCTGCTCTGACTCTGCTTTGTGGGTCCTCGTCCTTCTAGACTCACATTATGTGCATGTGCACAGAGCCAGGTACTAATTAGGGTTCAAGCTCCAAGGGGCAGAGGCTTATTGAGTTTGTGCCAGTTCATTATTATTCGTTGCCTTCTGCCATGACTCAAATTTTGGTGAGCTGGAATGAGCTAGGAACATGAAACTTGGCTGTAATTAAAGCTCAGAAACGCAATTTCGAAAGGCCACGCCCCTCACATTGTAGCTCAGATTGACTCGGACTTTGGCACACGTATTCAGCTCAATGCGCTCTACAAAAAGCCTCTTGGACATAAAAGTCCACCATGATTAATTCTTTGCTAATTTACATGACTTTGCGACTGAGATACTAATTTCTACTGTAAATGAGCAAGATTGGTCAAAAAACATGGCCGCCATCAACAAATATCTCAGACTCTCTTTTCTTTTTTCCTATCGTGCATTCATTTTCTCCTTCCTGTCTTCCACCTTATCGCTTCCATTTTAATTGAGGACATTTAGTCATCCATCATGTCCTCTGTCTCCTTGTCTTCATAGTTCATTTCTCCTCCACCCTTCCTCTCTCTTGAGGACAGCTCCTATGTCTGGTGTCAGTCTGCATGGTTAACCCTTCCTTCTGCATGGCATTACTGTTATCACAACTTATAATCATAAGCTTTCTACCCTGCACACACAGAAGGAAATGACAAGTGAGAGGTCAAGTTATGTGTATGTGCAGTCGGGTACGTGCTATGTGCCATGTTTGTGACTTTACACGCCTCCCCTGCTCACTCTGCAGACTGTCTTGTTACAGTAATTATGTTAGAATAATGGCTGCATAGTGAAATCGAGAAGTTATCTCCCGAAACTAATGCTGAAGCTGAAGTCAGACAGATGACATTTTTAGAGCAGGGAAATGACATTATTGGCTATTTTATTTCTGACAGAGAGATATACAATTGTCTGAACTGCCATGACCTCACAGACATGATGCTGACACTTGACTTCATCTGTTTTGAGTGACATAGACATGACATGTTATGGATCTGCCATCTGACACCACGACCTGTACACTCTCTGCTCATCTTTGTGCCTCCTCTCTTGATTTCCTTCCACCTTCTTTTTATCCTGTTGTTGTTGCTGTTACTACCTCACCATTCACTATGATTCTGTAACCTCAGCCCACCAGGAGAATTACAGGGGAATTATGGGAAATGATGATATGGTAACCTGCTGTCTAGCTTCACGGAGGTCCTTTGTGTTTGTATATGAGACACACACACACACACACAAGTGAGGACAGTATGTCAGAGAAAAAGTGCAGCCCTTCAAGTGGATGTAGCTGAGCATGTGTATGCACTGTGTGAAAGAAATAGAGCTTGAAAACACACACATGCAGTCATTGCCTCCAGCTGGAGTGAATTAGTTTGCCTCCTCACCATCTTAAATCTTGTGTTCTTTGCGGCAGTGAAGGAGGAGAGAGGAAGCAGCGGGGTCAGACTGGAGTCACACAGGCTTTCCTCTGAGAGAGGCCATTTTTAGTTGCCTCAGGTTTACTGGCGTGTCAGAGAGGAGGCTTTTTTTTTTTTTTTTTTTCTCAGTGTGGGATGGAGACAAGAGTGCTTTGGGCATCAGACTGAGAATTTATCCCGAGGAAAGACATGAGACCTGGCTCAGCCTGCTGTTGAGGATAAGAGTAAAGTTTCTCCCTCGGAGGAGAGGAGGAGGGCATCCTGTGCCACATTTGGACTCTTATGGGAGCACTTTTAAAATTAGATTCCTTTTCAAAGTTGCATAAATGTTTTTGAAGCCTCTGCTTTACAAGTATTATTTCATAGAGGAACACATTTTTTGAACCATGACAGTTACAGTCCTTACGCTTGCTTTGTGTTTGAATTAATCTCTGAATTTATTTTACATAATGTTAATTAAACAAGAAAACTATGCAAAATAAAGTGGATAAAGGACAAAGTGAAAAGGTCTGATTGTAGCAATGTGTTTGATAAGCTGAGCAAGTACATCATCCATGGTGGAGATGCGGCTTTAGGAATGGCAAAGCCTTTTTGGCAGATAAATGAGACAATCGATACCACTCATCCTCTCCCTTAAATGTAAGGCCATCAGCAGAGATGGGGATGCAGGGGACACATTTCCCCCCCCTTCCCCATTTGTCACCTTTGGACAGAGCCAGCTGTTTCCCCTGCTAAGCTAAGCTAAGCTAAGCTAACCAGTTGCTGGCAGTATCCTTGTATTTTATAGACGGTTATGAGAGGTGTATGATCTGCTCGTCTAGCTCTCTGCCTGAAAGTGAATAAGCACATTTCCCTATATATCAACCCACAACTTTGACCTCGTGACATAGGCCTACTGACGTTTGGTCATGGACCTTCCACGTCCACATACAACGTGCAAGATACCCTGGGTGCGTTGGTTGTTAACGTTCTGGGATGCCGTGTCAAGTTTTGCCTGTTCATGAATGTCTTCTCTCAAAATACACTTCAGTTTTCACAGGAAATTAAATGTTTACATACAGTTTCTTTCAAGATAAACGTACTACATCGGTCCAACACCGCAAATTTATCTTTTTTTTTCTTCCAACAACAAACGCATGTGGCGCAAACACCACTCTCCCAGGTGGAAGTCGGTGTTTATTGGACCCATTCCACTTGTCCCAGTTGGATTTTTGCAGACTTAACTTTAGCTCTTGTATTGCTGCGTTTCCCCCTGACGCCACCGAGCGCCGTTAAATGATAATGGCGACCAGCCACATATCAGGCTGACGTTAAAGGACACATTTTTTTTTTTTTTTTTTTTCAGCAACAAACACATGCTGTTAGGTTTAGGGGAAAAGAACAGCATTTAGCTTTAGAATCCTACGGAACGCAAACATTGGTCTCTCAGGTGAAAGTCGGTGTTTGTTGGACCCATCCACCACCACTCCCACCTACCCCAGTAGCACTTTCGCCCCCTTAACTTGCGTCTTTGTCCTGCTGTGTTCCCGTTAAACTTCAACGGCAACCAGCCATGTATTATGCCCATGTTGAAGGACGCCTTTATTTGTTGGTTTCTGACACCACACGTCACTGCCCAAGCGCCAGATTTCAACAACTTTGGAGTGAGACTGGGCTCACTTAGCTCAAAGCACTGCTAGTTTACCTCATTAAGTATATTAGCAGGAAGCCCTCAATTATAATGGTTTTCCAACACTTGTTTAGGAGAGGGAGGTTGTTAAATATGCTAGACTGTCAGGTTTAACTTTTCTTTTTAAGTTTTAAGCTGAAGCCTAAAGTGATTTACTGAGGCATCACAGAAAAGACTTTGTTCTGTGTGTCTGACCGACTGGAAAACAGTCAAAGGTTTTTTTTTTCTTTTTCTTCTGTCTTATGGATACTCGATTCTTCGGGAGTGGGATGCTACTTTGATGTAGCTGGCACCTTCGAGCCAGCAAAGAGTAGGCTGATGTTGCCCAGAGTGAAGCTTTCGTTTTTCAGTCCAAGTTCTTAAGTTCATGTTTGCTTAGAAATGAAACAGTGTCACTGCGACTGACGAAGGAGGCTGGATCCTGTGTGCCACTGGAATTAGTTATAATTCTGGATCGCTTAGGCTGTTTACACATCAATCTTGACTTTTAGTTTATATTTTTCATGCTCTATAATATTTCAATTCTGACATGTTGCACCCCAAAATAAACCCAGCAGTTTCCAGTGCAACATGCTGTGAAGGAGCCTTAAAAGAACACAGTGATTACAAGAAGCCTCCAGGAAAAAAATTAAACCCAACCAGATTTTAAAATGAAATAACAGGTAAGAGTTTGGTAAGGGTGAACAGCATAAATCAGAGTCAGTTAGACAAACACAACAGACATGCATCACTAAAATCACATTAGCACCAGTCATGGCCCTTTGTCATGCATCTCTGGTTCATTAGTCAGACCATGTTCATCCACGAGCATCTAGCGAGAACATTTAGATCCTGTTTTATTTGACTTAGGAGAAACACCATGCTCTGGTCACCCTCATCTCTGTCTTATCCACACCAGTTTTTTGTGAAAAATGCTAAGGTTGGAGTGTTTTTTTCTTCAAAGGTTTGTGTATGCATGTGTCTTCAATCAAAGAGGAGTGTCACTATTTATTTTTCACTTGCTTTAAAACATGCTTTGTGCAGCCCAATGTGTAATTAGAAAGCTATGCCACATTTGACACACACACACACCACACACACACACACACACACAGGGCAGATTCGTAACACCTACAGAACCCAATCAGAGACGGTACCACATGTTTACACTTATTGGTCTCTTCTGATTAAAGACGCATCCACTGTGTCTGTCTGCTGCAGGATTAAATAATTGTTTATTTGTGTATGCTCTATGTGATGAGTGTTGTGTGTACGTGTATGTTTAAAGTTTGCAGAGAATCATGGTGGATATTGTCAGGGTGCTGAGTTAAACCATTTCTTCCCTCTGTGGGTAATTGCACAGTATTTTACTTTGTTGATAAATCTGTGTTGCATACAATGTTCGCAGTATTTGATTATAAAGATATTGTTGTGTGGTTGACAGTGGTGACATTGCAATGAAATATCTAACATTTAAGGGCTTTTGAAATACCCTTATCACTTGTAATGTAAAACAACATCTCTGCTTATCAGCAGTCAAATGTGTTCAGTACTTCAGTATCACCTTTGTTTTCAGTTTGTATTCTGATGACAGGCTCTGTCGTCATGTGAATGCATATCATGTCCACTGACTAATAGGGGTGTGATAGTATAGTATGCCATAATAAAAAAAAGTCAGATAAAAAAAATTTGATTTCTTGAAGTTACTTTTTTTGGTTTGTTTGTTTTTCAACCTCAAAGAAGGTAAAACAAAAAAACAAGTTTGGCAGGTGAAATATTTGTCTTTTATTTTCTAAATATTTGTCACAGATCTTCTGTATGTGTGCATAAAAATGTCACGAAACTGTCATTTTATAGTCGTATTAAAATATGACTCGAAAAAGTCATGTAGTGTTACATGCCGCACATTTGTGTTTTGTGTTTGTGTTCTATTTTCTCTGGAGTGATTACAATCAAAAAGTATACTAAAGTATGGCATAAAAAATTTCATTAAAAAAGTCATAATACAGTATGTCGTAAAAATGTCATGGAAAAAAGTCATAGTATAGTATGTTGTGAAAATGTCATGAAAAAGTCATAGTATAGTATGTTGTAACAATGTCGCGAAATAAGTCATAGTATAGTGTGTCGTAAAAAAAATTCATGAAAAAAGTCATAGTATAGTATGTCGTAAAAATGTAATGACAAAAGTCACGGTATAGTATGTAATGAAAAATCTCATGAAAAAAACTCATAGTATAGTATGTGGTGAAAATGTCATGAAAAAAGTCATAGTATAGTATGACGTAAAATTTGTCAAAAAAGGGTCATAGTATAGCATGTCGATAGAATGTCAGGAAAAAAAGTCATAGTAAAGTATGTTGTAACAATGTCGTGAAATAAGTCATAGTATAGTGTGTCGTAAAAAATTTCATGAAAAACGTCATGGTATAATATGTCGTAAAAATGTTGTAAAAAAAAAGTCATACTATAGTATGTCATAAAAATGTCATGAAAAAAGTCACGGTATAGTATGTAATGAAAAATCTCATGAAAAAAAGTCATAGTATGGTCAGTCGTTAAAATTTAATTAAAAAAGGTCATAGTATGTCGTTAAAATGTCATGAAAAAACTTATAGTATAGTATGTGGTTAAAATGTCATGAAAAAAAGTCATACTATAGTATGTCATAAAAATCTCATGAAAAAAGTCATAGTATAGTATGTGGTTAAAATCTCATGAAAAAAGTCATACTATAGTATGTCGTAAAAATGTTGTCAAATGTCATACAAAAATGTCATGAAAAAAGTCACGGTATAGTATGTAATGAAAAATCTCATGAAAAAAAAAGTCATAGTATACTATGTTGTAAAAATGTCATGAAAAAAGTCATACTATAGTATGTCATAAAAATGTGAAAAAAAAAGGTCATAGTATAGTAAGTCGTTAAAATTTAATTTAAAAAAAGTCATAGTATAGTATGTCGTAAAAATGTCATGAAAAACTCATAGTATAGTATGTGGTTAAAATGTCATGAAAAAAAGTCATAGTATAGTATGTTGTAAAAATGTCATGAAAAAAGTCACGGTATAGTATGTAATGAAAAATCTCATGAAAAAAGTCATAGTATAGTATGTCATAAAAAGTGTGAAAAAAAGGTCATAGTCGTAAGTCGTTAAAATTTTATTTAAAAAAAAGTCATACTATAGTATGTCGTAAAAATGTTGTCAAAAATGTCATACTATAATATGTCGTAAAAATGTCATGAAAAAAGTCACGGTATAATATGTAATGAAAAATCTCATGGAAAAAGTCATAGTATACTATGTTGTAAAAATGTTGTGAAAAAAGTCATACTATAGTAGGCCTATGTCATAAAAAATGTGAAAAAAAAAAGGTCATAGGTCAAGTCATTAAAATTTAATAAAAAAAGTCATAGTATAGTATGTTGTGAAAATGTCATGAAAAAAGTCATAGTATGGTATGTCGTAAAATATGTCGTGAAAAAAGTCAATGTAAAGTATGTTGTAACAATGTTGTGAAATAAGTCATAGTATAGTGTGTCGTAAAAAATTTCATTAAAAAAGTCATAGTATGGTATGTCGTAAAATCTGTCAAAAAAGAGTCATAGAGTCAAGAGTCATATGTCGATAAAATGTCATGAAAAAAAGTCATAGTATAGTGTGTTGTAAAAAATTTCATGAAAAAGGTCACGGTATAGTATGTAATGAAAAATCTCATGAAAAAAAAGTCAGTATAGTATGTTGTAAAAATGTCATGAAAAAAAGTCATACTATAGTATGTCATAAAAAATGTGGAAAAAAAGGTCATAGTATAGTAAGTCATTAAAATTTAATTTAAAAAAAGTCATAGTATAGTATGTCGTAAAAATGTCATGAAAAAACTCATAGTATAGCATGTCGTAAAAATGTTGTCAAAAATGTCATGAATAAAGTCACGGTATAGTATGTAATGAAAAATCTCATGGAAAAAGTCATAGTATACTATGTTGTAAAAATGTCATGAAAATCTAGTCAAAGTCATATTATGGTATCTTTTTAAAATATCATAAAAACACCTAGTATAGTGTGTCCTAAAAATGTTTGATGTAATATGTCATAAAAAAATGTCATAATATATTATACCACAATAATATATCATATCACAATGAAAAAAAGTCATCCTGTAGTATGTTATAAAAATGTGTTACAACCTGGCTCAAAGGCTGCAACAAAGATTGGAGACAAGACACAAATACAAATTGTTAAAGCATGTTTATTTGCAAAATAAGGATTAAACAAAAAGCAGAGTAAACTTGAAAGCCAGTAATTAGTCATGTATGTGTTCATGGTGGACATGTCCATAGAAAACCCCAAAAAACAGCAGCTGTGCCCTCGAGGGTAGAGGGAGTCTGTTGGAAGGTGAGGAGCTTTTATGTCATGAACGGCCCAGGTGTGGCTCATGAAGTTATTGACGATCCCCTGCCTTAACTCGGATCCTGTAAGACAAGAAGCAGCCAGAAAAACAGGCACACCTCGTGGAACAGAGGGGTCACCAGACAGAGAATGTGGTAAATTGTTGTAGTAAAGTGTGAGAAAAAAAAGAATGATATCATACTGTGGTAAGCAAGGACAAATTTCATTGTATAGCATGTCATAAAAAACATATTAAAAATGTCATAAGTATAGTATAGTATAGTATAGTATAGTATAGTATAGTATAGTATAGTACAGTATATAATCTTACATCTGCTTGTGTCCTATTATCTTTTTATTTCTTCTTTCAACATTGTCTTCATCCTTGTTTTTTTTAATTGTACATTCAACTACATAAATCGTATTTGCTTTTGAGAACAATTAAATAAAATGCTCTGTACTGATGTCTATTTGTTCTCCAAAACACAACATCAATCTTATGCACTCACTGCCAAATCATACACACTTGCCTGGCTGACGGTCACAGTCAATGTGACTTGTATTGTGGGTGCACCACGGTTACACTGATCCCTGGTAACCCAGTGTTAGTTCACATACCATGTAACTGTATCCCTCACCATTCAGCTGCATGAATCCTAAAACCCAACATGTGTTCACGTTAGATTGTTGTAGATTATAGATAAATTCAATTTGTCTTTGTCTTGCAGATTCAAGATCTCCATTAGCAGAAAGTTTTTCCCCATTTCAGTCCACACAGGAGAATGCACCAGGCAACCTGATGGCTGACTGAATGGTGTATGATGCCAAACTAAACCTAATAATCCTAATGCTTACCTTAATCCTAAACCCAGTACCTAACCAGAAATCAGATCCCTCATGCAGTGAAAACATACTGAATATTCAACGTGCAGGGATTTTACATATCTTTGTATCCCTGGTCACACACACACACACACACACACACACACACATTTCTGGGATTTGACATTTGCCCACCTATGTTTTACATGTGTAGAACAAGCAGCCTTAAGACACACATACACACATTCGCTCAACTTAATCACAACCACCGTCGCTGCCCTATTTTCCATATGTAACTGGGGCACCTACATTTAGCCAGCTGTATTAATACAAACCAGTGTGTGTGTGTGTGTGTGTTCCCAGCCATCTGCACAAATGCAATCTAGCGCTGCAGGCAGAACTCGAGCATCAGTCACAGGGGCATGATGGAGAGGAGGGGGTGGGTGAGGGCAACAGGAGAGTTACCCCAGTTTCCTCGGAGAGACACAGAGAAGGAGTGAGAAAAGGAGGGAAGCAGCACGAGGGTAAATGAAGGCTAAAAAAACAAAAGGAAACGAAAGTACAATGAAGAGAACAAAATACAAAGAAGATGGGAGTCTTAACGGTAGAAGGGAACGTGAAGAGGTGAAATAACTAAAGTAAAAAACTATATATATGGTCAGGACCTTGACGAAGAACTAGACGAAGGACTGATTAAAGCCATGTAGAAAGACAGACAGTCTTTCAAAACAAGCATCATCTTTTGTGGTGTTACAACCAGGTTACTCTGCAGCAACTAAAGTCTTTAATTGGTTAAATCAGCATGAAATAACCTTAATGCCCACAATTCTGAAGGAGACGTGGTCACATTCCCAAACTACTCTCACCACACAGTGATGCTGTCTTTCACCATCAGGCTGCCAAACTCGTTCTGTCATCCATGACCAGGAAAATTATTTTTGAAATATGAATGGAGACTCTCAGACCAGTGATGTGGAGCTCCTGGCTATGCGGGAATAGCTGGTCTGGAGAAGGGAGATGAAGAAAGAAATCGATGTTTAGGCAATGTAGAGGGAATTGGAGAAGAATGCAATTCATGGAGACTTTAAGAGAGAAAAATGGAAATGGATGCAGTGAAAAGATAATTGAAACTGAAAGCATGAAGAGATGAAAAGGACTGAAAAGACGGAGGACACCTCAACCTGTTGCCGAGAGCAGCAACAATCCTTCGTCGGGTTAATCAAATCAATTGATCGCTGGACTTTGAAACGATTCATTAACACACACAGACACGTACATCAGCCAGTGAAACTGATCAGTGGTTGTGAGCGCTTGGGGAATGGTCATGGGTGCACAAAATCAATTTACCTTTAGGCATTGACACACATATGCATACAGCGCTAACGTCAGAGGCACGTCAGAGCTGCCACAGTGGATTAGACCTCAGCCTTGGTCTGCTGCCCTGCACCTGTCCCCTAGAGGATGTTGTTTCTGTAGGCTGGCTACTGTAACCGTATGTTACTGTAAAAACTAAACTCATGATGACAGTTCAAAGGCATTATTCAACTTGAAGGTCAATGCCGTGTTTAGAGCCAAATATTCTCCTTAAAACTGCATCTGATGTCATTTTGATCCCGAGACAATGAAACAAACTTAAAGCGAATAATGCAGTACTAGTCAACTAGTTGACTACTATAATGACTTGTGAGCAGCGTTGGCAGCAGTCTACAAGTTGTGAACAAACTGGTAACTACCACAACAGAGGGCGGTGAAGTGCAGCCGAAGGTTGCAACCAAAAAGAAGGCAGCATGGGCATTAATAGCGAGGACAATGACAATGACAGCGAGTAATGTGTTATTGACCAACACATTGGATTTACTGTTGTTCTGGCACCACAGAGCTACTGATATTATTTTGGCGAGTTCTGTTTCCAGGTCTTATCGGAGCAGCTAAAAATGGATGCTGCTCTTATGTAATCCTATGAATGAATGTTAGTGAATGAAATGTTATTGTTGTTCATTGTTGCAGTGTTTAATATTACTAACATTATACACAGATCAGCCAAAACATTAAAACCACTGACAGGTGAAGTGAGAAATATTGATCATTTTGTTTTAATGCAAAGTTCTGCAGGGAAAACTTTGGTCCTGACATTCATGTAGATGTCATCCTAACACTGTCACAGACCAAGTACCCCCCTCATGGCAACAGCACTTCCTGATGGCAGTGCCCCCCCCAGCAGAACAATGCACCATGCCACACTGCAAAAACTGCTCAGGAATGGCCCAAGGAACGTGAAAAAGAGCTCAAGACATCGACCTGGCCTCCAAATTACTCAAATCCCAATCCGACTGAGCATCTGTCCATGCCTCGACAGGTCAGAGTTCCCACCGTGGATCAGACTTAGCTTGGGGCATGGACACCAGACCTCTGGTGGTGTCGTGTAGGTGGTGTCTGGCTCCAGGGCATTGGTGGCGAATCCTTTGAGTCCTGTGGGGTGTGAGGTGAGGTACCAGCAAGTCCCATGGACACTCAGCGGGATGGGGTTTGGATTTTAGAGGCCAGGTCGACACCTTGAGCTCTTTGTCACGTTCCTCAGGTCATTCCTGAGCAGTTTTTTTTCGGGGGGGCACCACCATCAGGGAGTGCTGTTGATATGAGGTGGAGCATTTGGTCTGTAACAGTGTTTGGCTGGGTGGTTTGTATCAAGCGGCATCCACAGGAATACCAGGATCAAAGGTTCTCCATCAGAATATTGCATTGAAACAAGACGATTACTAATATTAGTCTCACCTGTCAGTGGTTTTAATATTTTGACTGATCAGTGTATATCTTGACATCATGTAACATCATTATATATTGTGCTAAATATATAGAGAAAGCATTCATACTATGACATGTCACAGTAGAGTGTTTGAACTTTCTCTGTTACAAAATACAGTGATGCCTAGAACTCCTCTCTGTGTCTTTTTTTTTACACAACAAGTCCACTACTATCATGAAAAACATGCCACTGTTAATAATCCGTGGTCATAAAACCCCCAACACACACTAGTATGTTTTCACAAAAATGCAAAGCATCATAGGCGTCCAACCATCACATGTAAGTCCAGTATTCATTTACATTTTGTCTTGTTTAATTCTTATGAAAGATATATGAGTTTTCTTTGGCTTGCTAGATCTTTAAATCTTGTTTACTCTGCCCTTCTGTCTGTAATTTCCCACCATGCATGTATCATACAGCAGGCTTTTTAAACAGAGGGGTCAGTGAGAGCCGTTGGGACTCGACCATATGGGCCTGAAAACTAAAACCATGAGCCAAAAAGCACCTGAAAGCTGACACTGCTGCAGAGTCAGGTGGTATTTCTTGGTGGGCTCAGCACTACTTGCAACGCTCCCTGTTTTGTCACAGGGGCTTCTTTGACTGTTTGAGATCTTTTTTGTGCTACACTTAATCAATATAGACACCAGAGACTAAAACTTGTCTTTGCATTGCCTTGAAAACTCATGTGATGTTGTTTGAGACCTTGATATGACTTTGTGGTGTAGCTGCCTTTTGTGACTCTGGTTCACTGTAGCTGCTGCCTGAATGTCTTTGCTGTTGAGATACAGTATGACTGCTGGAGGTTTAAATCACTAAAGTACTTCAGGAATTTTTCAGTTTACAGAGTCTGAGGTTGCTGGGCAGCGAGTTGAACAGCTGAGTCTCATCATGTACTATAAAGTCTGCACACACAAACAAAATGATCCGTCCATAGCCACATTCATGCATTGTAAGCACTGATATATGCTGACGCATAAAGAAAATACAAATACAATACCCACACCTGCATGCACACACACACACACACACACACACACACACGCACACAGACGCAGAGTGATTTGTTTTGACAGTATAAGTGTCCTGTGGGAGCAAACCATCATGCATCGCCCCAAAAATAAACCTCACTCGAGGCTAGGAGACAAAAGGCATTGACATCATACACACATTCAAATGCACATCCACACCAACTGGTGCACACACACCCAAACAAGAGGAGAAAGGATGTAAAACTTTGTGTGTCAGTGTGTGCGGAAGGATTCAGCCGAGGCTGCGGTTTAAAAATGCTTCTTTATACAGTGTGTGTGTGTGTGTGTGTGTGTGTGTGTGTGTGTGTGTGTGTGTGTGCACGTGCGCACACTGTACAACATTGCACATACATGATACATGCATTTTCACTGGAGATTACTTGTCATAGAATGACTTGATAACATTAATAAACTATTATTAGTGATTCACATTTTGCAACCCTTCAGCTTTGTATGTAAGATATTTGTACAGATGATTGTTCACAGGCACTGAAGCTGTTTGCAGCAGAGTGTGAAACGGTTGGGATGAATGTCAGCACTTCCAAATCTGAGGCCATGGTTCATGTAAGGGGCCATGCAGCCTCCAGGTTGGGAGAGTTACTGCCTCAAGCGAGGGAGTTGAAGTGTCTCGGGGCCTTGTTCACAAGTGAGAGTAGAACGGAGTGTGAGATGGATCAGCGGTTTGGTGCAGTGTCTGCAATGATGCAGGAGCTGCGCCAGACCATCGGCAGAGCTTTTGATTTACTGGTCCATCTACGTCCCAACCCTTTAGCTATGGTCATGAACTCTGGTAGTGACCGAAATACAAGCGGTCAAAATTAGTTCCCTCCGTGGGGTGGCTGGGCTCAGCCTTTGAGATAGGGTAAGGAGCTCGGACGTCCGGAGGGAGCTCGGAGTAGAGCCGCTGCTCCTTCCCATCGAACGGGGACAGTTGAGATGGTTTGAGCATCTGATCAGCATGCTTCCTGGGCACGTCCTGCTAGAGGTGTTTCAGGCACATCCCACTGGTAGGAGGCCCCGGGGCAGACCCAGAACATGCTGGAGGGATTACATATCTCATCTGGCCTGGGAACACCTTGGGGTCCCCTAGGAGGAGTCGGAAAGGGTTGCTGGGGAGAGGGATGGCTGGGGTGCTTTGCTTGGCCTGCTGCCCCCGCAACCCAGCCCCGGATACGTGGATGAAAATGGACAGATAGATATTTATCCCGTATACAGTAACAACAGCCGACATCAGTTTTCTGGCATTAAAATTGTAAATCCACGTAAGCAAAACATTCATCAGCTGCTTAATCTGAAAATTACAAGGGTGTGTGTGTAGTCATCTCTGGAGTAATTAGTGTATCATGTAAACTTCATTTAAGGTGATGGATTATCCTTATCTGAAACAGCACTATTCCCCCTTTCTTGTCTTTTTTTTTTTTTTTAAACCAAACAACAGGAGCTTGTGACCTTCAGAAGGTCAGCCAAACCTTCAGCTAAACAGGCAGTAGCCTCTGACAGTGACAAATGCTTTAGATCACTGAGATTATCATCTTTATGTTAATTAAAGACAAGAATACAGCAGGTTCTTATCACTTTGCAGCTACCACCATGTTGCCCTTGAGCAAGGCCTTTGCCATTAATTCTCCCTGCTCGTGCCGTTCAGCAACCAATAGCTGTGGTGGCTCACAGATCACAGCAGAGCTTTGCAAAAATAAAACAGCTCACACTCAGCCTCCACTGGATGAAGAATATTGAAACACATCAGACCACACACGCCGCATTCCAGTGTGCAAATATTTCACATTTACTTGAACACTTTGAAATAAATGTTTTAATGGAGATGGCCATTTTTCAAGCTGATCACTGCTTAGTTAGCCGTTCAGGTGTCAGGTCAAAGGCCTTACAAACATGGATGACATTACATTCTGACCACTAAAGGTTAAAAAATTATCAAAACATCAATAAATTCCCGTCGGTTTCTTTACACGGATAAATGCACGTTGTACACACTCGTTCTCACACACAAACACAGTGAGGATTGTTGTTGCAGCTGAGGAACAGAAGACGAATAGAACAAGTTCACTAGAGTCAGAAGTCAAACAGGCCGGGGGAATGTTTACTGTTAAACTGTATTTAAACTCTGTGCGTGCTTACAGGCGCACAAGCATGAATGTCCATAACCCTTAAACTACGTACAGGATGGTATGTGTGTGTGTATGTGTGTATGCAGAGTGTATATGCCTGCGCCTTTCTATTTAAAAAAAAAACAAAAAAAAAACACGAGAGACGAAGGGTTGAAGAGGGAAAACATGGAGAACATTCCGATCTACTATTTCCACTTTAATCTACTTATGATTTATGAACCTTGTGTTGTCTTTCCTAATGTGGTAAATTTATGCCGCTATCAAACTATCCGTGAAAGAGAAAATTATTATCCAGGACTATCGCATTACTCTGTTGTCTGAGTAATAAATAAATTAGGCTTGTTGGAAGAAGATTTGAGATGTGTCATTTTGGCACTTTGGGAAAATGATGGGGTTTTTTTCACACTGTAAATGGCTGTTAAAGCTTGTTATGATGCAGGAAAACAGCCAAACTTCACACTTTATTTATATTCATATTGAATCAATGTACACAGTATTTACAGTACAATATTAGGGAAAGGATGCATATGACTTCTTTTGTCTTCAGCTGCAGATATTAGCTTTTTTTTTTTTTAATTCGGTATTCCACTGAAAGATCTTGTGCTATCACATAAAATACTGTTATTTACAATGTTACTAAATAGTATTATAAGTTGGGGAAAAATTATGTTATAACTATAAAAAAGCTTGCCACTTGGACTGGCATGTTAGTCGATTGAAGCTTTGAGCTGTCCACTAATGTCACTTGGTGGACAATACTGAAACATTTAACTGTTTTCATTCAGACGATTTTAAAGCCAAAAAAGAAAAACGCATAGTTGCATTTTTTCTTGAGTGACAGGTTATCGAATTGTGAGACTTTTAATTTCACCTCAGTACCATCATGCGCAAATACTCTAGCTGCAAAAAGTCTAAAATCTGACCTTCAAAAAGTCCTTGGGTAATGTTACACTTGTGACTGTACATCCATGTTCATTCACAGTCTGTTATCTTCAGAGTGGTAGCAGTAATGTGGCTTGGGGACGTTTTTATACATCTGACTTAAAAATAACATTGTTTTTAGCTTCTTGTTGTAACTCTGAATTTAAACTGAGGTTTTGAACATGATGTCACCCCCAACTTGTTAAATATGGCAGCTTCATCGGTGACTCTACGTTTAAAACTATAACACTCTATGAATCCCTCTAGCATCAGTTTTGGACCCTCAGGGATGGCGTTTCATTTCCTGCTTATAACATGAATAGTCTTTTCAAAAGAAACTACCATATTCACAGAAAAGTCAAGTTTCATCTGTGGCGTCGGGGAAACGCAGCAATACAAGAGCGAAAGTTAAGTCTGCAAAAGTCCAACTAGGGCAAGTGGAATGGGTCCCACAAACACCAACTTTCACCCGGGAGAGTGGTGTTTGCACCACATGCGCTTGTTGTTGGAAGAAAAAAAACATCAATTCGCACTGTTGTACCAACATAGTGCGTTTATTTTGAAAGAGACTGTATGCAAACAGTAAATTTCCTGTGAAAATGAAAGTGTATTTTGCACGAGGACAATGCATGCACTAGGCATAACTTCACACAGCATCCCAGAACGTCAATAACCAACGCACCCAGGGTACCATGCACGTAGTAAATTGTCAATATGTGACAAGGCCAGAGTGACAATCTGTTGATGTGACCCAAAGAGACTTTTAACCATAGATTTACGTAGTGAAAGAGACGTCTGAAAATTTGTGGATACTTTTTTTTTGAGCACCACAACACTCACGAAATGATTCATTTCACTGTCAGAATCTGATCAGTTTGGTCCAACAACATTTAGAAACTGAGTCGCACGATTGAATAATTTTATCTCCATTGAAGTTAGGAGATAATGTAACTTAACTTATGTAAGTGTGGTGCGAGTATATGATGTCTGTCACTTGACACGTGCGTCACATTAACTATGTAACCTTGATTCAAGAGTAAAAAACAAAATGTTTCATATGGGGCATAAACAGCGGTCTTCTGGGTGAAAGTCCTGTGTTTGTTTGACCTATTCATCTCCCCCTCTCCTCTGACCCTACTTGGACTTTCTCGCTTTTTGATTGGTTTTCATTAGAGTTAGCTGAGATCCTGGTACATCTCATACAGACACGGAAACTGAGAACGAACAGGCATGTGTCTGGTCTTTACCATATATAGTGTGTACTTAACATTGGCAAAATATACAGATAAATAGACACTGATAGTGTTATCATTGGGTAAATGTTAAAAATGATTAAATCAATTCATCCTCACCTTTTAGCAAATGTTACCTATGCACTTAAGTATTTATTTCTTGATTAATTCTCACTGTTTATCTGTAATTTATAGCTGCTGGTGTGATGTGTCTTAAACTGATGAGTAATACTCTCCAAGATCATTTTTTATCAGCATATCTGAGAATGTGTTTTTATTTCATTCCAACAACAACAACCAGTGCGACTGTGGCAGTGTATTAGGAGTCTTGTTCAGATTTGACAAGCTGTTTAGATTTATGTATGTGTGTTTCTTGTTCCTCCCTTTCACTCTCTTTAATTTTCTTCATCTCTCTTTATCCCTGGCTTGGTCTTCTTAACCTTTTCATTACTTTTTTCCTCTCCTCCTCCCCTTGCCCACTCCCACTCGTCTCTTAAACCTCACCTAAATTAATTTACTTACTTAGGCTACTGTAAGTCGCCCCTCAAGCATCTGCCAAATAACCAAATCCAATTTTGCTCCTCACAATCACCTCAGTCTTTCTGTTCTGCTCTCGTTAAGGGCGTTAGACATTCATGTCAGCTATCACATTAAGACAAAACTGTCAAAAAATACCTTCAAATAACAGGAAATACACTCTCACACACACACAAACATAGACCAGTGTGAAATGAGAACACAGTCAGACTGTCTGAGTCATAACGATCAAAGCAAAGCTAAAGTTACTCCCACTACACCGCACAACCTGAGTTAGTGTTGGGTCAAGACGACTGCATTGTCTCCCTGTCCATAGCTCTCACTTTACAGAAGGACGTTATTCATTGGGAGGCCACACCCTCGTCGTAACATAAAGGCCTACTTTCTCTAAAATCGAACAACAACTAAATATATCACTAATATCTCCAATATTTCTCTAATGTCTTTAAAGTTCATCCCAAAACAGCTGACTGAAGAGGTGAGGTCCATCTAAAACATCCCTGCTTTAACAGTGAAGATCCCCAACGCTGTACGAAGGCACAAACACACAGCAGGTGGTGCATCCCAGTTCCAATTAGCTGGATGGTTGCAGTAATAATGGATTTCTCTCATAATTTATGCGGAATGATTAGATTACAGAGCAATCTGATTGGTCTAAATGAGTATCTAATGAGAGCGTGGTAATGAAGTTACAAGATGTTCCAGGAAGTGGGAGGGTACAGCGTATCCTTAAATCACACCCGTGACAACACACACACACACACACACACACACAGGGTTACATACAGTTTGTTTCATCAGCTGTGTATCTGTGTCCTGCTAGTTCCTTTGAACAGCGATGGACTGACTTCAAAGCTTGACACACACACCAACACACACAATCAGACACAGTTAGTCTTTGTAGTGTTAGATGAGGACATTGTGTATTATCTCTTGTTTCAGATGTATCACAACAGCACTTTTCAAAACATCAGGCATCCAAACTGGCCAGTAAGACACTGACCTCCATATTAAAAGAATAGTTCAACATTTCCAGACATGCACTTGTTGGCTTTCTTGCAAGACAAACAGAAAACCAGCACTCACAGATAAATTTACTTATTTAATGTGGGCAAAACACACAAAAACAAATTTGTTTCAGGCTCAAAGCCATCATCAGAGGGATAAAACAAGAAGGAACGCCAACTTATACAACTAGGTGAGGTTCAAACAACAATCAGGACAGAGAATAAATAACTGTATGACAGGATCCATCTGTGAATAAATAAACCGCTCAGCAGCAGCCTCTCAACAATCAGTGTCACAAGCCTAAAGGTGAAAAACCAGATGCCCAGGACCAGAAATGTTTAGCAGGAAGCTATAAATAAGGAGCTATCAAATCCAGATTAATAAATAAATGGAGATGCACAATGACCCCATGTGAAGAACTTTCACATAGCCTACTGTAGTATATACACATGCATATTATTCATGGCCTCTATTGATGACGCAATAAAAAGAGTTAATGCTTAAAACAATCCAAAATGTATCAAAGAAGAGCTCTGAACAATTAGAGGGCTGAAACACGCATTTCATGTAAAAAATCTCTGATGATATGTCTATAATGGGGACACATAGCATGTAAAAGACAAGTAATTTAAGAGATATGACTATTAGCCCAAATAGTTTGAATGAAGAGAGCACTGACAAATGTTAGAGAAAATGTTCAGAATAAATACATCCACAAAATATAAGATGATAAAGAATCCAGATATAATTAAAGCTGCAAGCAGCGTTGAATGGGCCCTCGCACCTTCACGCAACTAGAGGGCACTGGCAGGACGTCAGCTGACGCCGCTGTTCATTCCTGTCGAAGGCAGACCCCTCACGCAGGAGTTACACGTCATATCCCTCAAATCATACAAAGACATGGCATTTTGCCACTAGGTGGCGCCGTACTAATAACCAAGTATTGGCGTATAGATGTGTTCAGGGCAGGACTGTCATCAATCCTGTGAAATTTGGGGAAGAGTGGAACATGTATGGTGAAGTTGTGAAGCAGTTACAAGCAAATTCAAAATGGCGGACTTCCTGCTGGGTTTGGCACATGGCTGCAAGAGGCTTTTTTGTACGTCTTTCAGTGATACATGTGCCTACCAAGTTTCATAGATGTAGGTCAAACCACCTTCTGGGACTGCTTCGTAGAATAATTATAGGGGGTGCCGATGAGCCATGTTGGTACATCGAAGATCAAAAATCACATCACACAACACCAATTGGATCCTGTCATATGTGTGCCAAGTTTCATGACTTTACAAGCATCCCTTACCCCTCAAAAACAACTTTGTGTTTTATGGCGAATAAGGCGTTGCCACAGTGACAGCGTTTGACGAAACCTCAAAAGCTTCTGATGTGATCATTATCAAGGTCTTGGGACTATGTCTCAGCAAAATTGAGGTGGTTGCGGTTAACTTGGTAGAAGAGAGACATGAAAGAATGAAAGCAATATCTTTCTGCCACCAGTCGGTGGCAATATGATGCTGACTAAAAATGTTTCTGTAGATGTTTTCAGGGCTGGACTTTTATCATATGTGTGAAGTTTTGGAAAGATATGTCCACGTAGAGTCAAGTTACACAATTTTTGTTATCATGGCGAAACATCAAAGTTTGCCGCCACGTCATGGCCACGCCCTTTGACGAAAACTTACAGTGTTCACATTAAAACATCTTCCACATGTGATGGATAGACTGACCAAGATTGAGGTGGATCTGGCCAAGCTGTGGGAGGTATACTTCAAAATATAAAACATGTCACTTTCTGTTACCAGTAGGGGGCGCTACATTTTTCACAAATTATTGACATGTAGATGTCTTCAGAGCATGACTGTCATCAATCCTGTGAAGTTTAGGGAAGATTGGACCATGTATGCCGGAGTCATACGCTACTTCCTGTTTCGTGGTGAGACCCCGAAGTTTTAGGCCCCGCCACGGTCGCACGGTGTGACGACAAGCTTTTGATAACTTTTCTTCTTCAATGTGTTGAGGTCAGACAGACCAAGTAAGAAGTTGATTGGATAAAATCTGTAGGAGTACTCACAACTATCGTGTTTTATGGCAAAGAAGGCGGCGCCACGGTGACAGCGTTTGACGAAACCTCAAGCTTGTGATAACTTTTCTTCTTGTAGGTCATTGGGTGGGACAGACAAAGTCTGAAGTGGATTGGATAAAATCTCTAGGACAAGTTTGTTAATTTACGTCTCCTGGAAATCGCCAAAAATACACAAAAGTGGCACAAGTAAAATCAAAATGGCGGACTTCCGGTTGGGTTTGGTCAGTACCGGTTCACCCAATACGCACACTACGCACGTTGCGTAGGGCCTCGCAAACCAATGGGGGCCCCGTTACCTCGGCAACGTTGATGCGGGGAGAAAAAAAAACTGACGACGTGACCGTCTGCAGCGCGTGTGTGTCTCCCCGGATTGTAGCGCGTGTCGCGTGAAGAGATTAAACAGGCCACGATGAAGCGCAGTTTTCCCTCGGGATATGAAAAGAGGAAAAAGAAACAGCATGACAGTGAACTTCGGGAGCAGCAGTCAGGTAACTTCCCTCTCTGGGTGGGAGAGTGGGAGGGACTAGTCCGTGTTTGACCTACATTACAGGGGGTTAGCCCCCGAGTGAGCCCCCCAGTCTCTGTGTGCCTCTTGCTGGCTTCTATTATAAGTTGTAGCGTAGTTACAACTGCAAATAGAAAATTACGCATGAAATTTTGAGTGTGCCTGATGCTTGCTGCCGACTAGTTTCGCTGCACCAATATACAAATCATTAATAGCAGTAAATGTATCATTGAGGGTGTGTGTGTGTATGTATGAATGTTCGTGCTGTCGCGCATGCTTATGTGTGTCAGTGTCAGTCTGCATGTCTGTGTGTATGTGCACGCTGTCGCGGGCATTTGTGTGTATTTGGGTGTGTGTCAGTATTGTAGTTACAACTGCAATTAGGCAAACATTATACTACATACATGGAAAGTAATGGAATATTGACGAAGCTGCTTAATATTTTTAATGCTACACACCATGTGTGTATTTTACAACTCTGGGCAGGATCTGCCTTTACATGGCAACATAGTTCATTGCTAGTATTATTAATGCTTCACACCATGTGTGTTCTCTTACAATCTGCACAGCCATTCATATAACAATGCGTATGCCCATACCTCCATTCCACTTTCATATATATCTATGGGTGAAAGGTGTATATATTGTAAATAGTCACGTGTATATAGCCCTGCTTATTCTAGTACTTAACATTTTGTATTTTGCTATTTTTTGTCTTTTGTAATAGTTAAATTCTGAGAGAGCTATATACACATTTTATATTCTATTTTATTTTATTTTAGCCTATTTTTATAATTACCCTGCTGTCACTCTACTTTCTATCTGTTCTGCTTGAGCTGCTGTGACACGTGAATTTCCCCGGTGTGGGATCAATAAAGTTCTATCTTATCTTATCTTAAGAATAAATGTTATTTGGCGACAGTGCAATATGTTTAAAGGGGTGATGAGTGGAAGCACTGCGGTGTCAGGTGTGGCTGTTGAATTCAGTGAGGAGGGCCCCTTTGCAGAATTTTGCCTAGGGCCCCATGGAGGTCTGAACCGGCTCTGGGTTTGGTCTATGGGTGCAAGAGGCTTTTTTGTGCGTCTGGGTGTGATACATGTGTGTACCGATTTTCATTCATATCGGTGAAATGTCCTATGGGGGTTACTTTTATGAATGGGCGTGACCAAGTCATTTAGCCACGCCCACCAACGAAACTCATATCACATGTTCAGGCCCGGAGGTTAACACACATATGAAGTTTCAGGCAGATATGACCAAGGACCCTGAAGTTAAGGCCACTTTTATGCGTTGTGGCGAAACATCGACTTTGCCGCGTTCTGGGCGCAACGCTGTTTGACGATACATCACAATCTTCATAATGTAGCATTACCAAGGTCTTGAGGCCTCTCTGACCAAATTTGAGTTGGATATGCTGAACGTGCTCAGAGCTGCACCTCAAAGTCTAAAACATCGCTTTTTCTGTTTCCAGAATGGAGCGCTATGACGAATACAAAATTTCTGCATGTAGACATGTTCAGGGCGGGACTATTATATATCCAGTGAAGTTTGGTGCAGATCGGACCATTTACCCCAAAGTTATAGCAATTTCGTTTTTCATGGCAAGACGTCAAACTTCTCCATCAAAAAGCCGATACGCCCCTCAACGGGTAGCTGATCTTTTGATAACTTTTGATCACAAACTAGTCTAGATGGTACACAGCAAGTTTGAAGTGATTCTGATTAATCCTGTAGGAGGAGTTCGTTAAAATACAACACATTGAAAACACCAAAAATGGCCGCTAAATTCAAAATTGCCGACTTCCTGTTGGGTTCGGTCTATGGGTGCAAGAGGCTTTTTTGTGCGTCTGGGTGTGTTACATATGTGTACCGATTTTCGTGTATGTCGGTGAAACCTGCAGTTGGGGCCCCTGTTTAAGGGCCGTGGCCCCGCCATTTTATCCTGCCCATCGCCGCAAACCATAATACACATAAATTTTCACCGAGACTGATGCGACCACCAAATTTGGTGAGTTTTTGAATATGATAAAGCCATCAAAAAGCCAATTCATTTGGAGGAAAAATAATAATTCCTTCCCATTTCAATAGGGTCCTCGCACGGCTAGGTGCTCGGGCCCTAACAAGGACAAATGGCATTGATACATTGATACAAGATTTTCTAGTTGTGCGTGCTGCTGTTTTTTACCATGGATTTCTTGCAGAGTTAGATGGGGGCACTGATACCAACCACTTGTCTGTACAGTAATTACATAACTAAGAGCTAAGGCCAGTCATCTTAGCTGTTATCAGGCTAACCCTTTTAACCCTTTCAAGGGCAGTGGCCTTGTGGGTAATCTGTGAGGGTGTGACGAGCACTTCATGGTGTGTATAGAGGAAAGCAGCTCTCTTGGTGTGTCATGGCAGATGGCAAATAGAGATGATAGTCAGCTGAATAAAGTGTCTAAATAAGCTCAGGGATACTGTTAACCCTCATGGAGCCTGGTCTCACTCCGAAGTCGTTGAAATACATCACTTGGGCAGTGACTCTCAGCGTCAGAAACCAACAAAAAAAGGCATCCTTTCATGTCGGCATGATACGCAGCCGGTTGCCATTATAGTTTAACAGCGCTCAGCAGCATCAGGGGGAAACGCAGCAGGACAAGGACGAAAGTTAAGGTTGTAAAAGTCAGCATGGGGCGGTAGGGGTGGTAGATGGGTCCAACAAAGGCTGATTTTCACCCAGAAGAGCGGTGTTAGCATCCCGTAAGACTCTAAAGCCAAACCCTGACATGATGTCCCAGAACGTCAACAACTAACACACCCAGGGTACCTTGCACATCATATGTGGACATGGAAAGTCCATGACCAAGCATGTCAATATGTGATGAGGTTGGAGTGAGAATGAGTTGCCTCATCAGAAGGCCACATTTGTTGTTTTGTGGTGAAGACTGCCATAAAGCCATTGTTGGTGAACAGCCCCTGAACGCCTCGTCATCCTTCCCTCTGTAGAGTGGTCCAGACCGATTGAAGCTAGTCACCAGCTAATAACAAGCCAAGCTAACATTAATGTTAATAAGCCAGCGTGTTCCCAGCGACGGTTCAAAGTCAGTTAGCGTTCACTTAGAGCGGTAACGTTAGCTTAGCATAATGACTTGAAATGAGGGAAACAGCTAGCCTGGCTCTGTCCAAAGGTAACATAGCAGCACCTCAAGAGCTCACGTGTAACACGTTACATGTCCTTTGTTAAATCTGTACAAAAAGCTTAAGTGTGGGAATGACAATTATACTGTGGGGGCTAAAAGATGCTAAAACACTTTGAAATCATGTTTGCTGCAGCACTGGAGCTAAACATGTCTTTTCTACATTAATAATCCTGCAGGTAAAACCGCTGTCACAGAGTTTTAATGCAGAGATTTCTGACACTAACCAGGATTTCATATATGGGTGACCACAGAGACTTCTAGGAAAAATATCCATTGATGTTACATTCGACTAAATATGCATCACTTTGTTCATCCCATGAGGATTAATAGAAGCCAAATGTCCGCACAAATGTGTACAGCAGAGTATGCCACTGTGCAGGGAGACGCAAGCGTTGGGGGTGGTTACAAGCTGTCACACACAGACACTCACTCGGTAAATACACACACAAACACATGCAGATTCACTCACAGGGCTTCCTACTCACACGGCCTTGTGTGGTTGCGTCTATGATCTTTTAATTTGCATGGATCAACACTAATCCCCAATCCTGCTCATCTCTTTTCCACTCTGGTGACCCTGGTGGAAAATATCAGAGCAAGGCAGGATGTGGATTACTGCTTAGTTTGGATAAAGTCGTGTGGGGTTTCAGTTTTTCTGTCATCTCTTTCACTGTTTACAGAGATTATTCAACAGTTAAACTTGGACATGTGATTTCCCTCTTTTGTTTCCCCTTATGTAGTTTTAAGGTTGTGAGATCATCTTATTCCACACTGCAGTGTCATACATATTCTGTATTAATTTGTTCCAACTAGTCATTGAAGCTTAATGATATTTACACTGGTTTAAATACTTAAACCCAAGACTCAATGATTTATAGTTGTGTCATTTCATAAAATGAAAATATGCTGGATATCTTGTGCATCATTCAAGACACATTCCCCTAAAATTCCATTTAAATTTGGAAACTTTGAGATCTTTACTAGATATAAATGAAAATCTAATTCTGTGAGTTTGCTTCAAACTCAAGCAAAAATATAGTGAATATTGTATATGGATCTAGGGGAAGTAAATAAGGAGTTATTAATCAGTACATGGGCCATGGTCTTAATTCAGATTATTAAAATGGTAAAATGCCTTATCCAGATATATAGTGGAACAACAGGGACATTTACGGGCAAGCTGATTAAAGAGGAACTTGGCTTGGAGTGATGTGAAAGAGTCGAGGGAGCCAGAGAGAGAAGTGCAGTAAAGATGGAGGGAGGGAACAGATGAAAGACGAAAACAAGTGAGAAGGCAGCAGTGATTCATTATTGAGGATCACGCCCCTCAACTCAACTAATGCACACAGATACACACACTTGCACTCTCACACACACATGGGGAGGCTGGCAGGGTGGTCTGGTGGGCGTGAGCGGACACGCCCAGTGAGAGAGAGTGTCTGACAGTTTATTACCTAACAAGAACCAGGAGGAAGATGAAGGTCAGTCCTTCCTTCATACATCTTCATCTTCATGTTTACAGCCTACAGAAACATATTAATCTGGTGGAGGTCGATGAAGACAGAGACGTCATGATGTACACTCTGTCTTTGAATACATTTATCTCTATGGCCTTTGAGGTATACTATCCAGGATCTTCCTAAAAAACAATAGACTCATACAAAAGTAATTCCTCTTAAGCATCACTTATGACCCATTATAAGTGTGTGGCAGTGTATAGTCTCTGTCCTCTGCCTGTATTTTCTCCTTAATTATGTTCAGGACATTCCTGGGCACAGTGCGCAGTTGAGGTTGGGATTTTATTAAACCAGGTAGTAGTGCACCTCTAAAAGTAGCTATGAAAACTGCAGACACAGCGCCAAAAAAACACAAGAAGTGTCAAGAAGACAAAGCTTTTTGCAAAACAAGAGTGAATCTGGAGTTGGCTTTCACTTACACTGGTGAGCACCAAGCAACAACCTCTGGGGCTGAAAAATGAAGCCAAAAATTGCAGTTCCTTAAATGACCACTTGAGGCTGGCTCCAAAAGCGAGTCAATCCCCATAGGCCTCATGTTAAAATGCTCAACTTTACAGCAGAAATAAAAATGGTTGCAGTCTGTGCAGCTAATTTCAACTTTCATGACAACTGTACAGGGGCGATTTTTTCATAACTTAACCCTTCACATCTTATTAACGCTTACAGTAGCGTGAGTGGCGTGGTGATGCAGTGGTTAGAACTGTCACTGCACAGCAAAAAGGGTTCCAGGTTTGAATCCACCAGCTGTGGAGTTTGCATGTTCTCCCAGTGTCAGTGTGGGCTCTCTCCAGGGGCTCTGGCTTCCTCCCACAACATGCACATTAGGTCAATTGGTTACTCTAAATGGCCCATCTGTGTGAATGGGACAGCTCCAGCACACCCGTGACCTTGTACCAGTACAAGCAGTTATGGAAAATCAATGAATGAATGGATTAAAGTGACACATAATTAAGGGCATGGGTAACAGGTTGTCTGCGGATAGTGTCTTGGGGTCCTCAGTCAGATCCATCCACTCAAATATGATCACTTCTGCCTCTAAAAAACCAAGATGGCTACTGCCAAAATGCTGAACTAAAGGCTTCAAAACAGAAGTCCTGAAACCAATGAGTGATGTCATTCTAGCTATATCCATTACTTTATACAGTCTATGGTGAGCACTGAGGGAGAGGAAGGAGAGCAACGTGGAGTTGGCCTGTATTCTGTTGGACAGGTAAGTGCTGGCTTAGTTAGCTTGCTGAAGTATCAGCTCTTCCATTACAACAAGTCTAACGTTCCAACAATAGTAGCTTGCAGTGTACGTACAAGCAGCGTAGAGGGGAGGTACCGAGCTTGAATGTCGTGCATGTGTAGTGTGTGTTTTTATGGTTTTTTTTATGGTGTATGCCTTTCATTTCTTCTGGACTATTATTGTAAGGCAGCAATACTTGTGCCGCTCCTGCATCCAAGACAAATTTCCCTACTGGGACAATAAAGTACGTCATGTTGTATCGTATCGTATCTGAACTGGAGACTTCAAAACAGTCCAGAAACCAAGAAGACTGTGAAGACTATTTAATACAGGTAAAGACTAAGTAGTGGACTAAAGTTGGGTTGTTTCTTTTGTCAAAACAATGTTGTTGAACTAACCTTGGACTTCCAGAACAACATCCAGAAATATTTTGTTTCACAAAGATATAAAGGAAACTTTTGATGAATACAGATTTGCTAAGGTTACAGTAATGTTCTGATTAACAAGAAGAAACATTTATCCCTCTGTAGAGATTGTCTTGTAAGATGTCAAGCTCAAAGGAAAACATACCGTTCCACACTCAACGCACGCACACACACAGATCTAAGAGCATCTTCTCTACACGTCTCCATAAATAATGACTGCATAATTCATTCTGTTGCAGAGTGGTCTAACACACATACACACACCTTAACCCCACACTACCCCTCATAACTCTATGTCGAACTCTAATGCTATCAGTACCCCATAACTCAGCCCTACTTCATTTGGCTAATATGACAAGCACAGTGTGTAAATTACGTGACCTTTGTTCACTCATTCATACCTTCAGTGTGTGCGTGATTTCCATTAGCACATTCGCTCATTCGATGTTATGCCTCAGCCCATACTCACTCACCCTGCGCGGTGAAGATGGTCCATGTGAAATATTCAAACCTCCCAGAGCCAATTAGTGTAATGGGGACATATTTGCATATACAGAGGGTGTAAGTGGGTAAGAGATTAAGGGAGAAAGGAAGGGTAGAGGGCTGGGGGGTTAGAGGAGAAGATAAAATCAAACAGAGAGGAAGGTGAACTATGAGAATACATAGGAGGCAAAAGATAAAAAACATCATTGGAATTGTCATTAAATGTTTGGCAGGCTTCTGGCTCGAGTGTTACTTGACTATATTTACTAATTTACCAACAAAGGTCTGCTCTGTCTGAGAGATTTTCTGCAAAGAGCTCCACAAGAACAACAAAAATAATAGGGGACAGAAAAAAAACCCTGTTGGTTACAATTGTTTACATGGCAACCAATTTGATGTTGCATATTGCCTGCAGGCTGAAAATTACCAACACAGTGTGAGAGCGTCCTTGAGCAGTCAGACTGAATGGCCTTACATAGTCTCTTTTATCCATGCATCAGTGCTTCTCTGCTCACATAGATTAGGTTACACCTTGACAAGTGAACACTAGGAAACTAAATTAAACAAGATTCATTTCAACCACCTCACCTGTGGTAGCTGTCATTAGTCAGAGCAAGCACACGGCACTGTGCTGGAGGTTCTCATGAAAGCTGGGACAGATAACAAAAAGCTGATAATCTGGTGGTATTGGAGGTTTAAATTCATAAAATCCAGAAGCCAGGAAAAAAAACTAAGGTTTTCAATTACTAAGGACCTCTGTCAAATTTGGGACAAAGACAGAACAAACTGTATAAAGACTGTTTCCACCAAAATGCACTTTTTTTCATTCTGAAATATATCTGAGTTGGGACAGGATTTAAACTGGGATGCAATTTGGGTCAATGTTGCTGGTGCCTCAAGAAACCCAAATCACCAGTTTACACACTTCAAATTCTGTCATAGAGCATATCTAATACCTAGAATAAGACATCAAATGGGACTGGTACCTGACCCTCATTGCTCATTTTGCCCCAAGGGAACTGTTGGCTCTCATTTTGTATGGGAACGTCCAGGAGTTTTTGGTTTTGGGGGGAAGGTTATAAGTACCATTGCTGAACTAACGAGAATGCAATTACCAGTGGACCCTGCTGCACATCTTCTAAATTATCTTCTAAAGGACCTTTCCCTTATGGACAGAGCTCGCAAAATCTGGCTGGCAGGCCTTACCGTAGCTAGAAGATTTTAGTCTACCATTGGAAACTCCTTCATGATATCTCAAGAATTCGTTGGCTTCCAAGCTTTTTGGACATTTCTTACCTGGAACTATCATCAGCAAGAGTCAACGATGCACGTCCAAACACAATTTTAATGTGGACAAATTTGATATCTAATTTAAAGGATCTTCTGTCTAAATAAGGATGCTCTGTCTGTGTGGGTATTACTCTCAAGTTGGCTGGTGGAAGGTAAACAGGTGTGGGTAGGGGGTTACTGGGTTGAACACTCAAATATAATCAGAAATCATCTGTATATCTGTATATGTTATCTGTATATGTTGCAATAATAAAATAAGTGATACTCATTTGTGAAATGCATATATGCAAATCATGTAAATACAGTAACAGCCACAGTCTTTCTTCCTTATTAAAGATACTTGGTGTTTTTTATTTACATCATATAAGACAGAAGATGTGCCCTTAAATGTCAGTCTGAAACCAACAGCTGTCATCAAGCCTCATACACATATACACCTGATTCCAACGACAGGGTCAAACAGGGTTCATGTCCAGGATCAGCTCTGTATGTTTACAGCATGACATCAAAGTACAAAACACTAACCAGATTTTAAACACGTGACATTGACCAGTGGTTCTCAAAGTGACGTCTGAGCAAGATCCCAGTCAAATATTGAATTGTTAAATGCCACATATACTTTATTAGTTTTAAACTGAACTGGTGAACAAATGTTATGGAAGCTACTATTTTGATGTGGGTGACGCCTTGTAGATTGGTGGAGTAGTGAGCATCCTTTAGGACAGCTAGATTTTTTGTGGACCCTGGACATGGATGACAAGAATCCACCATGTTTGTTTCTGTTGTTAAAACCAGGTTAATGTTGAACAAATAGGGACCAGTTTCCCATCAGCTTTGACCCATTTTTACTGCAAGTCAGTGAGGGTGAAGTTGATCTTGGCAACAAGACAGTTTACAACAATGTCCTGCAAAAAACATATGTTAAGCAACTTTATTTTTCAATAAAAATGACAGTGTCATGCTCATTTAGTTAAAGAAAATGTTTCATAAATCCATCGTTTAAGAAAAACCATTTAAAATTTGATGTTGAATGAAAAAAATACAATAGTGTCAATGGAAAAATCTACATTTTTTTTGTCTTGGGGAAAAAAAAGACATTTCTTGAAGGTGCAAAGGTTTTGTGGGACACTAGCATGTTGGGAAAACCAGCTCGGCTTTAGATGGCAAATACTGACATAAAGTATCTGAAATAGAGAACGGACAACGAAGCAGTGGAAAACGTGATTATGTCAAATCATTGTGTGAATTATACCAAAAGAAATATGCAATATAATTTCCTTTTTTCTGTTTTAATATATTAAATAGATCTAAATTTTAGAGATTTGTTACAGTACAATAGGCCTTTATTAACTAATTATTATGCTTGTACATCTGCAAACTCAATATGTTCTTATATTGTTAGACACACACACACACATACACACACACACAGACTCACACAGGCAAACACACGTACACAATAGTTGCTGGAGTTACGGATGTATTTGGCTTTGTCTCACTGGACACTAGACCCTTCCAAACTTACCTCAGGCTCCTGACAACATCATATTCATTGTTTGACACAGCATTTACAGTGCAGCACAATTTTATTGCCACTGTAACTGTGATGTATCCCTGTGTGTGAGTAAGTGACCTACAGTATGCACTGCAGTGTAATGGTCCATTAGTGACAATAACACCGTAGAGAACCAGTACCTGCAACACCTCCGCATTATAACAGCAAGACTTGTAAGATCTGACCAAAACGTTTAATATTATACTGAGAATTTACAGACTTGGAGACATGAGCATTGGACACAAGTTGCGTGGGTGTAACGCTGGTGTAATGTCCTTTTTTTAGCCTGGATGCAGAATTCAGGCACTGCTGAAGTTGAGTGTAAAGGACACCTGCACTACATTTATGCTACATTAGATTTATTAAGCGAACATTAACGCATGTGTGCAATGTAGAATATTGCCAGGATGGCAGTTGGAAAAACATTACTTATTGTTTCATGTACAGTCAAACACAGTAGAGAGCGTCTTCAATGTCAGCTAGTATGCTAGCAACTGTCATTATCAACACTGTAGTCAAAATTAACCATCACTAATTGGTACTTCTTTATTATTCTTTAATAACATGTATCTAATTATGTTTACTTGGTTCCTGGACTGGAAAGTTCTCTAATGACTATGACTAATGACTCAAATTAGATTTGTACAGTATACGGACATGGACTGAGCCTTCTGTTCATAATCTGCATTCATTTTGTCCATATTTGTGAACGTTTTCTGAAAGCTTACAGATACGGACAAAACACAGCAGTACCACCAGAGATCATAGGGGCAATGTAGTGTAGTGTCAGCGAGATAAGACCATAGGAAAAGATTTTAAAAATGGCAGAATGGAAAAAATCTTTACTATACAAGCCCTCAAAAACAGCGCCGAGCTTTGAAGCCAATTTTACAGTGGCCAAACATGGAATTACAATGTTCAGGTCTATCACATGATGCCACTGGGACCCAATACACAATTTCCCATAGTCTTACATTGTGAAAAATATATCTGTAAATCTGTGGATACATTTGTTAAGCGTCACAACCCCAGCAAAATGGAGATTTGATCACTTTGTTCTGATAACCTTTAAAGGTCTTGAAAAGCCGCACAATTAAGTCACTTTATCCCAAGTCAAGTTTGCAGAGCGCTAAACCAGAAGGTAGCTGCTCAACTGCCGAAAATCTCTAATAGCTCTATGTGCCACACAATGCGGAAGATCCGGTTAACTTCATTCCATGAAAACTGAGCTTTTATGGCTCCATTGAGCAACTGTCATAGGAATGAACAAGGCCTCACCTCCAACACTGCATCTAGTTCTCTTTATACATCCATGGTAATACAATGAAAAGAATTCTCCGTACAATCTATTTAATGGCCTCACAGATCACCGCTGTCTACAACACTGCCTCCGTTAAAAAGTAAATTATTACAACCTCCTCTACTGTCGCCTGTTTGTTGTCAAAAACTTTTGACTCTGCCATCTGGTTCCATCTCTTGGATGTATCTAATAGAGGACGCATATAAGTACGTGGGCAGTGACGGTCACATTTGAAAAGGACATATCTACTTTTGAACATTAAAGGAGTATCAATGAGTAACATCAAAAAGCTACTTGTCCTGTGTTCCTGGTTTGACCCAATATTGTAAAAAAATTCTAATGCACCAGGGACTACTATTGGGCTCACTTGCCCTTATGGGATTTTTGATAAATCTTTAGATACCGCTCTGTTTTCAAATTTCTTGAATTATTAAATTCATCTTTATCACCACAGCAAAAATTATGTTTAGCAATGTACACTTTTTCCAGATCTTCCAGACTTTCCTCAGGCTCTTCTCTAGCAGCACTGTGACGTGGTAGGAAAGCATGTCAATATTATACAGAAAAATGTCCAAGTGATAATCCTCTGAGACACTGATGTATACATAAACACAGGATGTATCTTTCACTGATGTCCCAGGAAGGTGTTGTAGATTCTGGTTCTCCAGTATATCACAAAAAGCATGACTTTTATAGACCTTTGGGTCTCTGTAATTGTTTTGGCTTTGCAGCAACAAAGCGATAAAATGTGAACATTTCGCTGCTTTCTAACAGATGTAGCAAGCCCCAGCAAAAAATTACTGACTTCATCTATGCAACTTGTCTTTAAATAAAGTTAAACTGTATAAATTCCCTAGTTTTAAGATTGCAAGGTTGAGCTACTACTAAACAATGGCACCTTATATGGAGTTGATACATCTATGTGTGTGTGTGTGTGTGTGTGTGTGTACTTGTACATGCTACACAGTGAGGACCAAAACACATATTTAACCAACAGAGTGAGGACATTTTGGCCAGTCCTTACTTTTTCAAAGGCCTGTCTGAGGGTTAAGACTTGGTTTTAGGGCTCAAGTTAGAATTAGGTTTAGGTTAGGGTAAGGGGAGTGGTAGTATGGTATGTACTTAAAAATGTCCTCTTATGAGTCCCGGTAGAGGTTGAAAGAGGGTAGGGGTAAGGGTTGGGGTTGGGGTTAGGCATTTAGTTGTGATGGTTAAGGTTAGGGTAAGGGGCTAGGGAATGCATTATGTCAATGAGGGTCCTTGCAAAGATAGAAGTACAAGAATGTGTGTGAATGTGTATGTGTGTGTGTGTGTGTGTGTTATAATTCCTGATATTTTTAGGCTGAAACTTTGCTCTCCACTCTTTGACTGAGTGGATTTATCTTAAGGTGTTATTGTCTTGTCCATTATTAGCTCTTTAATGCATAGTATTTAAAGCAACAGGAAACAATTTTGAAAAATAGGTTAAAACCTAATTGTTTTTTGTTTACAGTAAATATGTATAAGACTCTGGGGTATATGGAAAAAATATTCTTAAAAATGTCTATTTTCATTACTAAGATTTATGAGGACATTTACACGCCCTAAATGTGCAAGCGTTTTAAGCTTTCAGATGCTACTGCTGTCAGAAAATCTGATGACAGTACTTTATGGCAATGACGACTGATGACCAAAGTTTTCAAGCACTTGTGAACTATTTCTGGTTCAACACTGGCAGGTGAAAACTAAGTCTTTTAACTTTTCTATTTTTCCCATCCTTTCCTTATATATGGCACATTGCTTCGTTATGCTGGTGTCAATCTCAGTTTAAGGGCAAAATGCCCTTTAGTGGGTGTAACTTACGGCCAGATGGGCATTAGTTTTCATGTCCCGAGTAAATTACCCTTCTGATGTTTTCCTACAAGCTGTGTTTTACATATTATAGCCAGCATATGTTCCTGTTGAATCCTCGCCAAGGCCGGTGAGTTGACAAAGTGTTTGGCTGTCAAAATGTGCTGGTACTGCCCTTTAACAACTGAACTTACTGTACAGAGCAGACAGCAAAAACCCAATCCTCTACTTAAAGAGCCAGATTAGCCTGTGCTGGTGGTGTCTGAGAATATAATAATATGATTGGCACATTTTATATGATCTTTTAGAGGTTTAGCAATGAGTACGTCATTTGGCAAGATGTAGTAAAATATAACATGTGATTTCCTTTCATTCCTGGCGGAGGTTTGTGATTTAAAAGTGATTTACAGTATATGTTGGATTTTTAAAAGAAAACAGTATTCTAGCATTTTTAAGAGCAGCTTTTAATAGTTTAGATATTAAGTTTTTTTGTTAGCAATGTAAGCCACGTTGTTGTACAACTGTTTACACCAAGAAGGCAAGCACGCACAGGAAGTTCCACTTAGTAACCCTAACCCAATTTAAACAACCTATAGAGTATATCTGAACTCTTTTTGTCATTAATAGTTAATTAAAATCATAATTTATGATGCTGACAAATCTTTGTACTTCATTTAATATTAAAAACAACCATTATATTTTATGGAAACTAACACCTCCTACAAATATTTTCGTTATCTCTGTGGGCCTTTAACAACCAGCTAATCAAACCGATATAAACCTAGTTACGGATTTGTACGTCACTGATGTCACATCTATGTGATGTCAACAACCAAGGACAACACTGGCAGCAATATAATGCAGGTCACATTAAGAAGGTACTCAAATGTGCCAAGTCTGTAAAATATTTAAAGGCTATCCAATGTTAACCCTTTACTTTTTAATTCATGTTGGCAGTTTATGAAGATTATCTTAGTAAAATTTATTTTCCCGTACCTGGGTTAGTGAGCTTTAGGCTTAAATGTTTGGAAGGCCTGAGATTTCCACTTTGTAAATCATACTCAGTCGACCAGCAAACTAGCAGACTTGAATTTGCGTCCTGTTGGTTACATTTGCATGGGGCTAGTGTATACTTTTATGCCCATGTGGTGAAAAACAATGCAAATAAAAACAATTATGTATGTAAATGTGAACTGTGTCAAGCATGCACACTGTGACTAGATGTACAAGTTACTATAGTACTATATTATTAGTACTATATCATGTGTATTATTGGTTGATCGGGACCAAAAATAAAAAAAACACAGATGAATAGAATTTTAAATATTTGAGCTGTTTGAGAAGCGCTTGATTTATCTTGCCAGTCATTCATGACCGTCTAAAACAGAAAAACAGAAAGATAGTCGGGGCTCCTGGTGGCTTGGTGGGATAAGGCGCCGGCTTGCTCTGACTTGCAACATCACGGCTCCAAATGTGGTTCATAAGGTTTGGCACATGTCATTCTCTCATTCAAATCTGTCACTCTCCAGTGTGGCTAACAACACAGAAATGTCATAAAAAGGTCTTAAACAAGAGGAAACACGAGATAAATGAAGCGCTCCTTGTGTCAAATATTTGAAATGAATCCATCTTGTCTGTGTCCTGATTTGAGCAGTAAAAAAGGCACTGAGCTGGGAATAATTTTCAGTCCTAAACATATTACCTGCAATGAAATGGCTGGATTTGTAGTTGGTTATAGTTTGCTGTGGGTTAGAAGCAGAAAAGGCTCTAAGATCAGCTTAGTACTAATGTTTTTGGCATTTGTCCTTTGATGACCCCTTTTCAAACCTATCTCCTTGTCTGTGCCTCTCATTCATCTCTCCACACATCGACCAACTGGTCCTAGGTTGTCGGATGGACGCAACGAGCAGCAGATGTTAGAAGTATGTTTGGTAAAGCATGACATGATTTAGGGAAGGGGAGTTGTATTGTTCTTCAGTAATGGTCTTCCTTGTACAAGAGGCCATGATGCACAGCAAACATTTGTGACAATGTCGCCATCTTCTAAAAGTTCATACAACTTCATACCTCGGCATCCACTTCCTTTACGGAAAGTGGATTTGTTCTGAATGCGCAATTCCATTGCTAATGAGTGCAACACTGGTCATGTAAATGGTCTCTCCAGGTTTTCTCCGAGCACTGTTGCCTGTAGACGCACGTCAAGGTATTGTTTTTTGAGAGAGGACAACTGGAGAGAACTAGAAACCAGGTATGGAGCTGAGGAATCCAGCTAGATAACTAAGCTTTATATTAAGGTTTCTCTGCTATTTGACTCCATCAGTACACATCCTTGGGGGAAGGGTCCATGTTAGACGAGCACAGTCGCTGTTCCTCAAGTCTTTTGAACCAAATCTCCCTTGCTCAGGGGAGATGAGGGCATGTTGTTCTGTTTTACCTTGAGAGTATTTTTTTAAGTTTCATTCATATAGGACTTCTTCCCACAGGTCTGAATCCAAGTTTTCACAGAATGCATTTGCATATCCAAAGATCCGTGTGATCTGTTCCCTGCATGTTCCACAGGTTCAAATTCAGCCTCTCACATCATAAGTGTGTATCCTAGTCCATGTATGGGACCTACAAACTTGTTTCTCTTAGAAACATGGTCCCAATGCTGTAGGAGACTTTCCTCATAGAGGCCGGGGGAGCAGAGCGAGAGCTGGTCAATGAGGCGTGGCTGTGAGATGTCCCCGCCTCCAGGAAGTAACATGTCCCTGGGATCTCTTTGGGAAAATTCTCTGGTAGCTCCAGTCGTGAGCGCGGGACAAATGAAAAAGAGCGGTCATCTTTCAGCAACCTGTTGGGAAGAGAAGCTCTCTTAAAGTACCATTAAAAAACATTTATTGTCATGGCGACATGGTTAAAAACAGCATCTCGTGTATGTTTGTGTACATGTGCTGTGCCGTTACTTACAGGTAAGTCGTGGGACTAACGTTGATACACCTCGGATGGCTCCCCGATTCAAACTTGCTGGCGAGTGTCACGTTGTTCCCAAACAGGCAATAACGTGGCATTTTAACCCCGACCACGCCCGCCAACACCGAACCTGTGTGGATACCTATTCTTAGCTAATGGAGGAATGGAGGAAGAAGGTGATGGGAGGAGATTGTAGAGGGGAAAAAGAGGTAGAAGGGAAGAGAGATTAGAGCAACAACAAAACCAGCAGGATTTTAAAAGTACAGTTTAAATTGTGTTTGATTCTGTACATGCACTTGGCCTGAAAATAGAAGTCTGTGTCTATGTCACCTTTTTCCTACACTACCTATTAATTTGCATGTAGCTTAATTGCTCATCAGTGAAGTCTGATCTAGATATAAAATGTTTTGTTGATTAATTAATGAACCAATTAAGTCTCTTATCAAACAATGATTTAAAACACTCATTATTTCCAGCTTTTAAAATGTGAGGATTCAATGATTTCCTTCGGCCTTTGTGATCGTAAACTGAATATCTTTGGGGGTTCGGAGTGTTGATCAGATAAAACAAGCCATTTAAAAACATTACTTTTTGCCTTCCTGTTACATTTAGAATTGATTTGAAGCTCCTTCTCCTTGTGTACAAAGCCCTAAGGTTGGGACTGAGCTACACTGCTAGCTCCTTTGATAATTTTTGCCTCTAGGAACACTGCGATCATCTGCTGCTGGTTATTGGAGGTTCTCAGTTACAGCCGGAAGACGATCAGGGTTGCAGTCTTTGTCAATTACGCCCCAAAACTATGGAACACGCTACCTATAGATATCACGGAAGCTAGCTCACTAAAAAGAAAGCTAAAAATATATCTGTTCACTTTAGCCTTTTAATTAGCTCTGACTTTCCTGATACAGGTCTGAAAGCTCGTTCTTTTTACGCTTTTACTCTCTATATATGCTTCACGCTGCTGCAGCTCTCTTAAAATCGTACTTGATTTTTGGATTTCTAGTTTTACAATTCTATGATTTATGAATCACTTCTGTTTTATGTTCATTCTATTTTCATGTGAAGCACTCTGTACTGATACTGCCCTTACTGTAAAGCACTTTGTGCTGTATTTCTTGTATAAAGGGCGCTATATAAATAGTTTATAATTATTATTATTATTATTATTAAAAAATTAAAATAGGCTTTACATTTTTTTTGACTATTTATACACATTAAAATCAATGAATATAGAAAAATAGAGCTCATTTTGCGATTGGATCACTTCAGCCATAGTACAGCGATTGCAATTTACAGTGAATGTTGGGAATGGTTGTCAACTGGAGGGCGGCAATGGTCCCTTCCCTACTTCCATTGCCCATGCTCAAACAACTTCAAACACTTCACAAGTTTTGTGACTCTATCTTGCATGGTTGTGACTTTATCGCATTGATAAAATCCATCCACAGACAGACAGACATCTGGAAAACTACTCAAACACTCAATGAGGTCACCAGGACCACATTTCACCATGATGAAACACACACACACATACACACACAGACTCAAGAGGTGAAAACAATACCAGCCGTCGCGTCATTGTGGCGGCTGGTAATAATTAGGACTTTAATCAATATGAAAACAATCATTACTTGCAGTCCTGTTTTGATCTCACTTTGACCGATGTCATATCTGGCTTTGAAGATCTGTGAGCAATGTGAGCAAACACCTGGCAACGAAAATGACCAGCCTGTCACATCCTGAGCTGCACCGTCACAACATACCTGGCACTGCTGTGAATGTTCATAAATAAGATCTCCCTGCTGAACTGATCCCACTCATTCATGTACCGCCTATCCTGCAGCACAAAGGCCATGTTGCTTTGAACCAGAAGTGCTGCATGCACATTGATCTGCCGAATGGAAATTCTCCACGCCGGCGTAGCTGTTATTATCCAGTCTGATATCCTGTGGCAGCAGATTTGATGAAAAATCTTAAAATAGCAAAAGTGGGATAGGAATATTAATCAAACAATTAATTACCTCCATCTCATCTTGGTAGCAGATATAGGGCAGCAACATGGTGCTCATATTATAATCTGGCTGAAGTGTGAATCTATAAATGGCTGGAGGCAGAGTGAAAGCTATCTCGCCATCATTCCAATTCAACCACACCACTTCATGGCCACTCGACTAACTATTGATTTCCTCCACTTGGAAACAACAAGTCATCACACACACACACGCCAGTGAAACCCAGTAGATTTCTAATGATCTACTTGAGCATCTCATCACCTAGGTATCCAACGCCACTCTGTGCATGCCAGCACACTGCAAGGTAGTCATGGCAACAACAGGCGATGGGGGTAGTGAGGTGGAAAGAGCACAGACAGACAGACAGAAAGACAGAACGAAAGACAATGGAGAGAGACAGAGAGAGACAAAAATAAACTTATAATTAGATGGCAAAACCTTGACAGCACAGGAGCAGCGATAAAGGAAGCGAGAGACAGAAAGCGAGGGAGAAAGGGCTGCTAGGTGCACTAGTGTGACCTATTTTTCAGTTAAACTGCTTACAGATGGCCGTGCACTTGTCTGTCTGTCTCTACAACAGACAACCACTCACAGACACACACACAAACAAATCTGCATCCAGCGCCCACTCTCCTCTTTATTTCTTAGTCTCAAAACACAGACACAGTAACACTCATACGCTCTTCCCCTCCTTTTCGCTATGAGTCAGCATCCACACAGCACATGGCCCTCAGTGAGCCAATGAGCAAATGGCGCAGCAGCACAGACGACCAATCACATTGTAGCCTCTGGCCAAGCGGACAGAAGGATACAGAGATGGAGATAGACTGAGACAGAGAGAGGAGGGAGTTGTTACAGAGTCAATGTCGTTACATGTACACTTAGTTGTCAGTTCATTAGGTACACAGAGCGATAACTAATCCAGACAAAAACAGTCCCGCAAAAAATCCTGCATTCATGAAGGTTATCATTTATAGAGAAGTGTTGATTCAACTTTATGTTAATTTTGGAGGATAAAGTTTGTGATGCTGTTTAACTTGCATTTTAAGAGAGTTGTCATTTAGCCTAGTCTCATTGGTATAAATGAGGTGGACAAAAAAAGAACAGCCTGGTCACCAAAAGAAAATGTTGAAATGGGACGTTTTGCAAACCACAGATTTGTCACATATGCATGTGTCATACTTATCATGCCAACGTCTCTAAAACTGAAATAATATATACACTGACTTTGTCATTGGGTGATGGAGGAGATTGTGGAAAGCATGTCACCTGGGTGAGATGCTTGCCAAGCTACAGATTTCTACAGACCACTGTTGAATACGAACAGACAAAAATGGTTATGTTTAAGTGAATCATTACTGTGTTTCCATCAGATTTTTAGGCATTTTGTAGCGATCTGTCAGCAGGGCTAACACCACAAAAATGTATTGTTTTTTACCAAGACAAAGTTGCTTTTCTTGTTGGGACTGTGCCCCCAACACTGGGTATTTTAAACCAAAACCAGATCTTTTCCAAACCGTAACCAAGTGGTTCTTGTGCCTAAACCTAACTACACCTTAACCATAATCATTCATTTTCCATAACCACTTATCCTGGAGCCTATCCCTGTTGACACTGGGCAAGAGGTGGGGTACACCCTACACAGGTTGCTAGACTATGACAGGGATAACACATAGAGACAACAACCATATCTCTGAACTGTGTGAGGAAGCCAGGGTACCCAGAGAAAGCCCACACTGACACGGGGAAGGCATGCAGCTCCCCCACCCCGGGGTTCAAATCTCCCACCCCGGGTTTGGAACCAGGAACCCTCTTGCTGTGAGGCGACAATGCTAACTGCACCTTCATGCCGCCAACTTAACCTTCAACCTATCTGCCACATAATAATGTGAAAATGAAATGTATCTGTGGTTTGCAGAAACTTATAATGCTGACATTTTGCATTTTGCAGTTTTGACAATATTTTGCCACAACTCCAGGCCGTGAAGACCACATCCAGCAGGACTCTTTGCTTCTCAGTCCAATGTCAATTTGAGCGATGGGCCACTCTGTTTGCATTGCTATTTGTTTTTCAACAGGGCAGGAGAAGGGTGCATCATTCCCAGCGGTAAACGGAGCAAGCCCCTTTTTCAGCTCCTGATGCTAAAAATACGATTATTAGTTGTCCCTTTATAGAGGACATATCAGATAAGAACAGATGATACACTTGATCTTCGCCAAAAGGCCAAAAAGCAATCATTTCATCATTAGTTTTGACTGGGTGTACCTAATAAACTGGCAACTCAGTGTACTTTAGCTGCAGTAAGCCAACCAACAGCACACACACACAAATGACGTTAGACTATTGTCAAAGGAAAAAGTTGTTTAATGGTTTTTTAGTGCTGAAACAATGAGTCGATTAATTGATTAGTTGAACCTTTGTGTACTGCAGGACTGAAGGTGCTAACAACTGAAAGATGGACATATTGTCAGGAAATATCTTGACAATATAGTGAAATCAAATCCAATCAAACAAGCAACTACTTTAGGTTTGCATGACAAACCCCTGACCATTTCTGAATTCAAAATGCTCAAATACTGCTGGCGTAATATAAGTTTGGTGGACATGAGTCCACATAAACACATTTTTAACAATATTAGCAGTGACAAGATAAGCACTACACCCCTAATATTCACACCCACTCACTTACTCATACACTCACTCATACACATAAGCACACACATGCAAAAGCATCACGCTACAGGCCTCAAATTGACGCAGAAATATTTATGAAAACAACTCACAATCTTTGGGTCTGTATGTGTTTCTCCTTCTGTATATCTGCCGTACATCTATCTGTATATTTCTCTCTGTGTCCCTGGATCGCTCTCTGCATTTCTCTCTCACTAAACATTTTCTCTCAGTTCTCTCTCTCAGCTCTCGTGCTAGTTTGCATAACAGTGCAACATTGGCTGGAGTTTGAGTGCACTCACTGAACAGGATTTATCATGCTGAAGTGCTGAATATCTCTATAACTCTCCTTTATACTAACATGAAATGAGGAGGGATGAGAAAGAGGAGAGCATAACAGACAGCGTAAAATATAGAAAAGCACAACAAGAATAAAAACTGAGAGCAGAAGAAAGTAAGGAACGGAAGAGGAAAATGAAAGGAGTGAGTTCGAGCGAGGTTGCAGTGGAGAGGATGGGGGGGAAGAGCGGAGGAGGAGGGGGGAGGGAAAGACAGAGATGGGAAGAGGAAAGACAGAGAGGGAGAGAAAGTGGAAGAGCAAGAGAGCAGGCCAAAAATGCTTGGCAAGGCCTTTCTATTTTGAGACAAATGGACAATGTTAGGAGCACAGCAGTACACAGAACAGTGTCCTGTCTGTTATTCTGCAGCTATCTGTCTTAGCTTCTGTCTCACAGACATGTTTTGCTCCTATCTGTGTCGTTCTTATGTGTATTTAAACGAGTTAAAACCAAATGCGCTCGTAGCAAAAAAAAAATAAGGTTAAATTATTTCATTAAGATTTGCAATCTTAAAAGCAAAAGGTCGCCATTATTCTAGATTTTTCTTGTACTAACAAAAGGTTAGTCTGTATCTCAATACTTCCTGAATTACCTACCGTGTCTGTGGCACTCAGTCCCAAGCCTATTTAACGCTTCTGAATGTAGTATATTGTGGGTGCTATTTTTTATTTCACCAGAGTTTTTCCCGTAAAAGAAAAATAAAAAATAATATCACCAGTCTTATTCTGTATTATTATCATGAGTATGGCAAAATGAAAGACAGAACATGACAACGACATTGATCTTAACGTCTCCCTCCATGGCTATGCTTCATTTGTGGGGTGGGTCAAACAAGAAATTAAATGCAATTTACTGTAGGTAACTCATATTCATGACACTGTAAGTAAGCACCTAGGCCCATAAAGGCACCAAAGGCAGCTGAAGGCCCTGATCACACAGACAGCGTTTAAGCAGCTGGAGATGGCTTTTTGTTTTTGTTGTTTTTCATGAGAATTAAGCTGTTTAGTTGCTGTTTTTGCTTTGCTACGCACCTTGTGTTTCTGCGCTCTAGGCGCCTAGCATTTTTGCTAAAGTGCTCTGAACTCCGCAAGTTTAAAAAACTTCAACTCAGACTGGAAAGGCGCCCCACGTCATCTCTCATCTTTTTTCCCACTGTCCAATCAGATGATTTGAGAAGCGGGCCCTCTGTGGTGGTCACGACAACAAGTTTGCAGTTGGTAAACAATGAAGGAGAAACTGGTGGTAGAGGTTGCTGGATACCCACAGCTATACAGCCTGATGATAGACAGCAGGTTGTCAAAGTGTCCCAGATGCATCCCAAAATATGCCTGGAAACAGCCATCATTGAGGAGAAGCTCCTGGACCAACTGATGGTACTCCCTGTGATCACAGATCTCCGTTTCCCTGTGCCCACAAACTATTTGCTGACAGCCTCTCACCCTCAACCAGAGCTAGAGCAAGTACTCTCTGCCTGAGCATCTGAGTAACTAGCTACTAATTACTGTGAAATAAAAACGGTAGTTGGAGTAAGTACGTCATGGGGTGGTTGCCTGGCAACAATAAAAAAGCACAGCAAGCGTTTTTTTTTACTAATGGCATTCAATTTAAAGAAAAAAAGGCAATGTGGTGAGCCTCGCGTTTTTCAACCTGTAAAACGCTTTCTGTGTGATCAGCGCCTAAGGGTGATGGTTGACCTTGACAGAGACTGTCCTGAGGATTGACATAAATAAATCATATCCTGTATTCCCTTTACATTCTACAAAAGTAACCCAAGAGGTTTAAACTCAATTTTCTCAGTTATGCTTCTTTCTCTTGCTCCCTACTTAACATACTCATCTTTTTTTCCTGCAAAACAGCAGCTTGTCGTTCTCTGTCTGAAGCCACTATTACATAACATACTGTTAAATGCAATTCCACCTGGACACATGACACGGATTTAACCTCAATCTTGTTTTAACAATAAATCTGAGCAAAAAAAGACACTAAAAACCCTCTGAAGGTGGATTAACACATGATGAAGAGCGTAATTTCTACCTTTTTTTTTCTCCCCAGTAAGTGTTTGCCATTTTCAGTTGATGTATGGAGCACATGCTTTTCCTCTAATAACATAAGTGTTTTGTATCACATACTGTTCAGAGATAGGGTAAAATACAGCAACTGTAACTGCAGAAAAGAGTACACCGTTTAAAAAAAAAAAGTTTCCTGCATTAATGTCAATCAAGACAATCTTTGTGGGGTTGTGTTGGGTGAATACAGTCCGCACAGCTCGACGAACGCATCATATCTTAACAACATAAAACGGAGAAAGACAGAAAATAAAGAGATCAGAATTGAGGAGAGGGACTGGGTGAGGCAGAGAGAGAGATGGAGAGTAGACTAGAGTAACAAGGACAACACTTGGCAGTTGCAAACCAACACACACACGTACGCAGAAACATATGGTATATAAATAGAACAAAACATCACATGCATACACCCACACAGCACACACAGGCACATATAATCATCTCCCACCGTAAACACAAATGCATCTACATTAGGAAACATGCACTGACACTCCAGGGTCGGGCTCTACAGGTGCAGCATCTCATTACAAATCACAATATAGGTGTGTGAATATAAAAAATTAGTTGGTTGCAGCAGTGATGGACTCTGTTCTGATACCATGGTTAGGAAAATTTGCTCAGCTCATAGGCTAACGAGTCTGTTATTTCTCTTCTGTCTTTCTCATCGGCAAAGGTCAGTGTAAACCACTCAGGAAGCAGCTTCTCGTCTTTAGCCAGTACTGACCTGTTTCTTTCACCAGTTAAAATGACCCAAGTCATAGTTCATGTGAGCTGTCACTATCAAGGTTATTTCTGTGAGTAAATTCATGACATGCCAAAAATAAACTTGGCTGTTTTGGGTTTGTAAACTATGTAAGCATTTTGCCACTACTTGGCCTTAGGTTGTTTATCAGGCAAAAAGGCATCTCTGTAAAACCTCAGTATAACCGTGAGTGTCTGGGTGTTTTTTTGTTGTTGCTGAGAAAGATACGATATGTCTCTCTCTCCCTACAGCTGATCACTTTTTCGCCAGTTTCAGTGGGTTGAACTTTTAAACTAGTTAAACTTTTATTCATATCATATTTATATTTATAACGATCAACTTGATAGTTCTGAACCAGGGCGTTAAGCATTTTGATCACGTAGTTCATGAAATTAAAATGTGCCAATGCTACAGCTTACTCTGTGCATCAGATACAAACTCAATCAACATTTAAGTAAATATAATTATCAGATTGGATTTAGTATTACTCAATATTAAAGTACTTAGATCACTGCAAATTTTTTTTTAAAAAGTCAGCTCAAAGTGGGCAGGAGAGGAGATAGATGGGATCCAACAAACACAAGACTTCATCCCAGGAGACCAGTGTTCAAGACCATCAAACAACATCAGTTGCAGTGTTTGTGCTACTAAAAGCCAGATGTTTTTCAGCAACAATCTTTTCCAAACTATAACCAAGTAGTTTTGTTGCCTAAACTTAACCCCTGACTCCTTTGGCTACCCCTGGTGTCATTTTAGTAATGCCCAAGCAGCAAAACATGACGAGTAGGGGTGAGATCATGTTCAATAATAGGATACATGTGCCACATAGTGAGGCTGGGGGAGATGCTAAAGAATTGTTGATCACATTTTTGGGAGCACTACCCCAACTAACACAAAGCTAAAAGCAAAATCATGTTTTTTTTTTTAAGTGAGGTATTTCTCAATCAATGTCTCCCTTTAAGAAAATAACTGAGTAGGTTGAGCTAATCCAGTCTTCATTGAGGATCCATCTGTCAGTTTAGGTCTCTTATACCTATGTCCATCTTCTTATTTACCACATCCATCAATCAATCCACATCTAGGGATGGGGATCGAGAACCATTTCCAAATTGTCTGATCCATGAGAATCATGTGTCTCAGAGCTAATTAAATTTAATTCATCAATGCTGCCTTTTCTTTACAAATATCCCCTCATTTCACACCATGTTCACACTTAGAAATAATAAAACAGTTGCACTGACATTGACAACCTGTACAGGCCTTCTCTTTCTTCTTTCTTCCATCAATATTAAATCGATAGAGTTTGAATAAAGAATCGGACCAATAAGCAGAATCGACATTGACATTGGAATCAATAAAATCTTATAAATTTCCATACCCATCAACGTCCAACAATAAAAGTAGAGCAAAATATGTCAATCGTAACACAAACCCTTCCAGTCAATAATATGTTTTGTCATCACCATGGCAACTGCACATGACGTGGTCTCTAGTGCTGTAACCTTGACTATTCTGAAATGGTCAATAATATGTAAATACAAACACAAATATATTCAGAGCCAGAAAACTGTTTAGATACAGGTACAAACAGATACACAGATGGACAAACTTCCAATTACCATATCATACCAAAGGAAAAGATTAAAGGAAACTGTCCTCAGCAGGAAGTGGTCATGGCAAAACTGGCTTATTCATTTACTCCTACATAAAGGTGGTCATACGCAAAGTAGATCTTTTGGTAATGCATAGTAGATCTCAATAACATTGTCAAAATGTATTTATCTCTTGTCCTTGGTACTGTTCTCTATTAGAGTTGCACAAAATGTTGCTTAAAACTGGGCAATAATCTCCAAGCTTGTACAAATGTTAAGAGCCACTGTTAACATCTTAATGCATTTTCATAATGCAGTGGCAGCTCAGTGAATGTTGCACATGAAGTACAGGGTTTCCTGCAGCGTTTCGTGGTGGAGGCATCAGAGGAATTTGTTACAATCTTAAAGAAATATATTATTAGGCCTATCAAAATTTGGGGAAAATAAGCAGTGGCTTTACATCACACAACAAAGGCCGTGTATTTGATGAGTTATGTGATGTGTTTAAACTGTCATATACTAAAAATTGATGATAAATAAAAACATTTTTCAGGAGCTGCATGCCTCAGCTCAGCAGGTGACTGATTGTACATTCGTCGCATGGTAATTATGAACGCCACAATGTTAGGGACAACGACCTTCTGTGTTTTTACAAGTAAGGAAAAGTAGAGACAAACAGATTGATAATCATCAGTTGGACACACAATTTACCTTTTATTCTTCTGGATCCTGAACTGTACTCACATTTAAATGTTCATGCAAACACTCTGGCACAGACTCACATCCAATATACAAAACATTCAACAGCCAGACCAGGAATATGGCAACGTTTAAAGACAGAGGTATATGCCATACAGAGATGAACACGATAAACAGGAGATCATTGAAATATGTAAAACACAGCAGACAGGATGTGAAACAGCACACAGAGATACAGTAATAGTAGGAAATGCGTAAACAGACAGAGCAAACGTACAGATCATAACAAGTCACATAGCCACATAATCTAAACGTGCCATTATGGGAGAAGGAAGGACTGGAGAAACAGCTATAAGAAAGCAAACCATGAACCATGAAAATGTAAAATACAGAAAGAAAGGGAAGCAGGAATAGCAAAAGTAATGAATGCATGAAAAAGAAAATAGCAAATGGGGAAACAATCTGCACTAATTTGTCTAGTTTTGTGTGCACGCAGCAAAACAGTGTTACAAAAGATAAAAACTTACCTTGATAGGTTTCCCATCAGGTGTCAGCACTTCCTCGGAAAGTTCCATCATCTTCAAAGCCATGTGTGCAATTGGCTTCGCGTGACTATCAACCTTCTTGTGAAGTCCCCCTGCCACACAATAGGCATCGCCTATTGTTTCAATCTGTGTGAGAAATGGAGGAGGAAGGGCAGAAACTGAAATGAATTAGTCTGGCTTTGAGTGTAATATGCTGATGTGTGAAACTATGTAGCCATTCAATCACTTGTACCATCTCCACTGAGTAGCAGAAATTAAAAGCACTCCTTCATTCCTCTTATAATACAAGAACTACAGTGTCTGACTGTTTCTCTCTCTTGGCCTACATCATTCACAGTAAGAGGTGGTGAGCATTTGGAGGGGATCTCACTAAAGCCACTTACAGCACCTTGCACTGCTTGTGACCCAGTCTGAGAGGCCAGAAAAACCCAAACATAAAAGTCATTTCTAGTAATCCATCTTTCACTACAGCAACCATCACAAGGTCCCTGAAATTCCACTTCACCTTTACCATGTATTATCACATAAATATGGCCCGTAATAACAAAATCTTGCATCTTACTACATGTTTTTTGATTTAGTTATGAGTTTGACTGCATTTTATAAAACACCTTATTATTTACATGGACACGTGACCAGTACCAAAGGAATATTTCACAAACAAAGAGACCATTTGTATTTAAATTACTGAGCATGTGTTACCTTGAAGTCACAAAGAAAACTTTATTTCTTTCACATAGCTCTACAGAGAATGAAGAATCCAAAAATGGAGAAAGTTCTTGATGATTTGGAGTAATAGAAATTTAAAACACATTTAGTCTCATGCACAGATAAGTAGCGTGCCAAGTTCAAATGCAGGCACTGCTTGTATATGAAGTGTTTTAAATGGTAAGGTTTTAACAGAATGCATGTGTTTTGGAAGTCCTGAGCGTTTGACTGGATAAATGAGACTTGGATTATCCTGCAAGACTTGTGAGAGAGTTTTGCTGTTGTTCATTGTGGCCCCCTTTATTTCAATTCATGAAAAATTTTCTCTGTTTCTGGATTCTTCGTTCACTGTAGAGGCATGTATTAGAACTCAATGCAACACAGGGTGAGTAATTGATATAGAAATTATCCTTTTGTGGGTGAAGTATTCCTTTAAACAAAAATGCTGCATTTCAGTGTACCAAAGTTAGCTTAAAGCTAACTGACATCTGCTAAATAGAAAAATTATACAATCCAATCTCAAAAAATCGTTTATTTTTAGTAACAGTGCATCTTGAGGCTCTGTTGGGTTATTTTCGATGTGTGTGAAATGTTAATAATTTGGTAGGGAGAGATTTGATTACTTGGATTAATCCAGTGCCGTTATTATGATTTTAAGTTATTGACAAATTATTTGTGGCTTGTTTACACTGCCGAAGAGAAACCACGCCACTTGAGCAACAGCACAATATTTCCCCACATACAGTACGCAATTAATTTAAGCAACTTACCCAAAAATATTTGTCCCCACTGAAAGAGATTTTTTTTATTGTATTTATTATTTGTTCCTTTAAAACATTGCTGTGGAAATACACTTGACAGTGCAAAATGTTGCCTGAATTTTGACACAGCTTTGACAATTCTCATTTGTTCGCCATAACACTAAGGGAGATTTTGATCTCCAAAAATACTCTCTTAATGGAATGGTGGTAAGTTTTGTAAAGAGCTCGTTCCACAACCGTAACAACAGCTGCATAGACAGATGAATTAAGATTTAAGTCATGACGTCAAGTCATTCCTAGTCCACGTTTAGGCTTACTATACTAGAGACTGCAGTAATTGAATTACTTCCCAAAGCCTAATTCAAATGCATGTTAATAAAGCAAACAAGCAGCTTCACTTTCAGGGATATGTTAGCATATTTCCAGTTGAATGAGTGAGTGAGGTGTCACAGCAGCTAACACAGTCCTTAAAAAAAAAAAAAAAAAAAAAAAACTAGATTGCACAAGAGAGGAGAAGAAGAGGAGGGGGAAAGAAAACTAGGAGACAAACTGCTCTCATTTAGGCCTGCCACCGGCTAAATCATTTCGACAGTAACCATGACAATGGCAACATATGAGTGCGCCAATCTTCTCACCATGTCCTCCTGTTCCTGCTTTCTCTTTTACACACTCACTCTGCAACTGCTATACACATAAACACTCTCTTTATCTCTTCTTCTCTTTACCCGGGCATCCGATACATGACATTTCTGAGTGATAACACAGGGAAGAAGGGCGTTTGTTGGGGGGTAAAGTGGCAAGTATATGTTGTTGTCACAGGGATTAAGGTATAGAGATAGAGAGTAAAGATGATGGTGATGGTGATGAAGGAAAGAAGAAAGGGTGGAAAGAGTAAAAACAAGGAGAAAAACTGATCTGATGATATAAAGTCAGGATGAAAAGAGGGAAAGAAAGCAGCATGGAAATAAAATTCTATTTCTATGGATGGTTGCCTACAGTGAAGACTGTAACTAGGCCACACTGTCAGATGGACAATATTGACACATCTTTGTTAAGCTCCCACAGACTGGCCATTAATAAGTTACTTTTTCCACAACACAAGCTCAAGCTCGCCTATTCATGATAGTGCATTCACATGTAGAGAACACACATACACACACACAAATACATCCAATACACAGACAATGACACAACCTAAAGATTTAGTTTCAGATACAGATGGCAACACTTTGAAGACCCCATGAAAAGGAGACTGTATAAAGCCTTGTTTCCATCAAGCAGTCTGGTTCAGTTTAGTTCAGTTCGTCACACATTAAAATGGTTATTTTTGCATTTCCATTGTCCAAAGTTGTGGATGGTACCAACAGAACCATTCCACCCTATCTTGTTTTTCCAAAAAGTGGAGCTAGAAACACCGCAGTCCACCGATTGGTCAAGAGAGAACCGTAAATCTTGTTGTAGAGGGACTCAAAGTACAAAGATGTTATTTTTAAATAACGTCAACACTCTAGCTTATTCTTTTTAGTTCTGAAAATGTCGGCGTACAACCGCATTCTGTGGATGATCAGCGAGGCGCAGACGTTTTTCTGCTTCATCGTTGTAGAGGTAATACAGCGAAAGCTAGCCAAAGCAGTGAGGCAGCTATTACCATCTGGTACCAACCCTGCCTACATTTAAGAGTACTGTCTGCGATGGGAACTCGCAACAGATCTTTGGTTTAGGTACGTGTACGTATGGGTTACCTACTGGTTCTACATGAACACCAAAATTGTCTGGCGGAAATGCAACGTAAGTTCCTGAGAAACTTTTGTGGTGACTTTATTTGGCACAGGTGGACACATAAACAATAATAGCTATTAAAACTTTTATGCAATCCCTTACAGGAGTTCTATAGGATAATCAGAGCATATCTGTGATTTAGAGGTTGTCTGCACACGGCTCTTGACACGGAGGTGGCTTAGGTGGCAGCTAGCAGCTAATGTTGCTAACAGCATGAACAGTGCTAACAACAGCAACAGTGCTGACAGAGCTAGTGGTGTTAACCAGGGGGTAAACCAGAGGGTGGGGGCCGCACCTAAATGACGACGCCGTCGCGATATCAGCACTAACAACTGTGCAGTGCAGAGCAGTGGCAATTAGCTAGCTAGTGGAATACACATACAGGGGTTTCACATGCACGCACAACCAGACCGTCTATCATAAGAAAGAACACATCTCTTCTCAGGATGTTATTACTCCACTATACCTTCGCATACACTTTACATAATGGTTGTATGCTGCTATATTAATGCAATGAATGTCACATCGAGCCCCCTTAACTGATATCCCAATGTTTCATACAGTAGTTTAGACACCCCCCAATGTATTATGCGTGATCCCAACATCCTATCTCAACAGGTATTACTACATCACATAAAGATGTGTGCATCTTTCTGTCTACTGACCTTATAAACATCCAGAATGCCACACTGGTAGTCGAATCGTGTGTAAAGCTCATTCAGCATGGAGATGACCTGCATGGGTGTACACTGGGCACACACAGCAGTAAAACCCACGATGTCTGAGAACAGCATGGTAACGTCATCAAATTTGCGAGCAGGCACTGGCTGGCCCTGCCACAGTTTCTGTGCCACATCACCTGGAAATATGGAATAGAGGAGATCCACGGTTCTCCTCTTTTCCTCCTCCAGCGCCTGGTGAGTCCGCTCTAATGTGGCCTGGGAGAAGAGAGAAGAGAAGGAGATTAGAGGGTTTTGTTCTGTGTGCTTTGCTTTGATGAAGGCACTGATGACAACGATGCGGAGATGTGGGAGTACTGCACCAAATTAAAACTGCTGGTGCACGTAAATGTATTTGTGTATTAATTTGATTCATTTTTGATTGTGTGTATCTGCATATGCATAACTGTGTCTGTGGGCGAGCTTCTTAATGCCAAATGTGCCTGATGCAGTGCTATACCATTGTTCAAGCAGGCAAGTCAACTAAGATATAGCTATTTATAACAGCGGCCTGGGGGAGTAGTCGCAGTGTGAGAGTGTTGCAGTGAGCAGATGCATAGGATTGGGTCAAGACTCAGTGGCTTGCTCAAGGGTACTTTGAAAGCAAATTATAAGAGCAAGTCCTGGGAGCCACGTTCTTCCAGCCATCGTGAATCAGCCGATACGCTGGATTTAACGTGTTCGCTTCAGTGCATCGTCTCACATGATGGAAAACAAAAATCAAACCTACCAAACATACAGATTTTTTTTTTTTTTTTTTTGTATATTCACTATTTTAAGTGTCATGGTCACAGATTGTCATTTGGTCATTTAGTGTATGTCATGGCCTGTAAGTAGCTGGTAACGCCTAGTGGTAATTCAAGCCTGTAAACCTAACAACAAACATTTTACCAATACTGTCTCTGCTGTGACACACGCTGGTGTATGTACTCAGCTTACTGTAAACAGTTATTCCAGCATGTGGAAAATGTTATGTTCATATAATTGTCTAAGCCACTAAGATGCAAAAAATCTGGCTCGCTCCTGGTGAGCCTATTTTTTAATGATGGCAAACTGGTCCAATAAACTGAAGTTCCCTAAGTTGTCCACCACTGTAAATATGAATTAACCCAGTGACCATTTTACCTTAAGTTTGTCCATTCTCTTCTTCAGGCCATCCTGGGCTTTGGCCTGCTCCCCCACCAGGATAACGTCCCGCGTGGCATCATGGATGGGAATATCTGACAGATGGAGGCCTCTGCCCATCAGCTCTTCCAGCTTATCAACACGTGGCGAGCCCAGAAACATCAGGGAGCAGGACTCGGGCACATGGATCATCTGACCCTTCAACTCCATGACCTGTCAGGAGGAGCAATCAAATTGGAAACAAAAGGTGAATTTTTACATTTTTACCCTGATTATGCGCTGATTGCAGAAACACATCGAGCCAGAGGAGAGTGGGGATGGAGGACAGGTTGTAAGATCTAGACAGCATGCTCATTATTAGCCTCTCGTTACGATGGATGTCATGTCCACCTGATACTTGCTTTTCTCAAACTAAGTGCTCCGTTGTAGGACATTAACAAATAATGATTCACTGTATTTCACTGTATTTTCTCCTATAATTTCTCCCTACATGAATTTAGATGTATAAGGGTGATTTAAGAATGACTCTTTTGCTCTGTGATGTTGACTGACAGAAACCTGACCTCTTGAATAAATAGCTAATTAAATATGTAATTGTTTTTTTCCATTTTCCAACGTCATTGCAGATCTATGAAACATCTCAAGGTCATATCGTGGCAACAACTTTAGCTTTGGAAAATGCGTTAACAAAAATACAAATTATGAACATATTGAAGACAAACATGCCTATCTATGCTTACAGTCACTGCACACACACATACTTATCCACAATTCTGTACAAACACAACCCCTGTCCAGAAAGTAGTAACTGAGCCTGATCTGAACCTGACAGGCACTCTTTTTTGTGCCCAAACCAACCTGAAGCCGATGCACTTTACATAAGCTAAAACACTGAGCTTGTGTCACCCTGTCACGCAATGGTTGTTACCATGGTTACAGCTTGCCCACATCATTTTTACACTATATTTTCACAAAAAAAGAACTTGAACCAACATATGAAGTAGGCCAAACCAGATTTGAACCATGATCATAATTTGTAAATATTAGTTTGAACCTGGCCCGGCTCGGGTCAGGTATCCACACTCTAATGCAGTGGTTCCCAACTGGTCCAGCCCCAGGGTCCAAATTACTACTTAGTCATTAGCTCAAGGTCGATACAGTTTAGCATATTCAGCGTCATACTTGCGTTTGGCCATGTTGTCGAGCTAGTTTGCCGTCTCTGTGAAGTAGCTGTCCGTTTGTCAGTCACTCTACAGTGGGAAATAGCACTTCAAAATAAAAGCTTTGTGCCAGAAATTCACTATACTTAAAAATAAATTTAGTTTTTTACAAACTTGACACATTTCGGAGTCACTTGTGGTCAGAATGGGACTGCGATCCACCAGTTGGGAACCACTGCTCTAATGTATACACACACATAGATTATAATCACAGCAAGAGCAGATTACTGTGATTAGGTTGAGAGTAAATTTAATTTAGCAATGGAACATCTAATGCATAATGCATGCTGACTTGTATGGAAAGAGCTTGTAAAAACTGGGTAAACTGGTGACCTAGTTATTAAGAAGACAATCCTGTCATCATCATAATGTCTCTGGTTTGACCAACACAGTCTATCGAAATATTCTAGAACGACAAAAGCTGGAACTAGGATCATATATTGGGACAAATCAAATCAAAAATCAAACAGAAGACAAGATAATAGGCCACAGATCTACTAGCAGTTGCAGTGTTATTGTTAACAGTATTTGCAAATGATGAATAAGAATTGGTTTCACTCCTTTCTCGACACTTTGCTCACCAGCACTTTAACATGATGACAAATACGTGAAGGTCCTGCTGAATGTCCTCAACAAAGGTGTGAGGAGTACAAACAACACAGACTGCCTCTTATTGCTTGTAGATACAGAAGAGAGGGATTGAAACGGGCATGGCTGGCTGATTACCCAAGGAGATGTTGAGGAAAGACATTGCTGCCCTTTTGAATATGACTCTTAGCTGCTTCACGGTGCTAACTACAAGGAGCCCTGTGGATAAGCCACTCGTCTCTCCCTGGGCACGATTTCTCTTTCTCCTGCTCAGTCCTTGCCCCCGTTCGTTCCCTTTCTTTAGTTTCTCGTTCTCTCTCCGTATTCACCTGTCTTTCATTGCTGCCCTCCCCCCCACCCGCCTCTGTCTCTTCAATTACTTCTCTCTCTCTCTTTCTCCATAGTGTCAGATAGATTATTCCGCCAGCGAGCACACTGCAGCCCTGTTTTATTTATAGCACAAGGCTCTCCTAGGTCTGCATAATACATACAGTCTACATCTACACACACACACAGAATACATCCACACATGCTGCCCCTGACTGTCTGTTTCTCAGAGACATTGACATACATACATATAAACACACATACAAACATACGTATATGCACATACTGCCTACTACCCACAGGGTCGGAGGTCGAGACACACCCGTCCTCTGAAACACAACTTGGTGTGATCCACTTAGTACAAACTGACAGATTCAGAACACACTCACATATATTCATTCAGCGGTTTAACAGGCACGGTTATTCTACTAGCACATTTGCCGTATGCCTAACATCTGCACACGCTGCCACACCAACACAGCAGTAGTCACAGCGTCACGTGGGAGTTTTAACTCCCACTCAAAGGCATTCATGATAGGAATTTACCCAAAATGTTAAATGAGATCTGGGAACACAGCAACATCGCTACAATAGTTAGACGGGGTAAGATACAGGTAATAATAGCATCTTTCTCCTTCTTTTCGCCACTTCTACAGAGCTCAGTAATTAAGTGAGTGTGGTGAGTATGTAATGATCTGACGATAAGAATGACTACAAAAATAAGATCCATGTTGTCCTTAAAATCTATATCAATGACAAGGGAGAAAAGAGCATTAAAAAACAAGTAAGTGGTTTGAAAAGATCTTTTATTCTTTGAGATAAATGACATGTGGATTGTAGAAAATGGGTTGCAACTCAGTATGAGGAGGATGTCCCTGATATTTTGTGTATTAAGTGTGTATATATATATGATGGAAAAAATAAATAAATGTGCTACAGCCACAGTTACAGGTTAATGATTTGTGACTAATATCAGTTTATCCGTGGTTCCCTACTGGTGGGTCGCAGTCCAAAAGTGGGCCGTAGGTCCATTCTGAATGGACCGCAAGTGACTCGGGAACGTGTCAAGTTTGTAAAAACCACACTTTATTTTGAAGCACAGTGAATTTCTGGCACAGAGCTTTTATTTTGAAGTGCCGTTTGCTGCTGTAGAGTGAGTGACTAACGGACAGCTACTTGTCCGAGACAGCAAACTAGCTCGACAACATGGCCAAACGCAAGTATGATGCTGAATGTATTAAACTGTGTGGACCTTGAACTAATGACTAAGGAGAAATCTGGACCCCGTGGCTGGCCCAGTTGGGAACCACTAAATTTATCAATACATATCAACACTGAATATTTGAAACAGTTTAAAAACACTGGTTTCAGCTGCGCTTTCTTGTGTTCTCTCTTCTTGTTGATATTTACTACAGTCATTCTGCTGTTTTCTGGAACTAAGGAAAGAAAAGTTGTCGTCAGGCTATAGCCTTGTTATAATTATCTTTTGATAAAAATATTTAATTGTATGCTCTCAATGGTATCAAAAACGGCATTAAATATCTACCCTAAAACTTCAATCAAAAGCCAAGTCCCAATTAAACGGCCAGTCTCTTTTACTAGCCGGGTGTTGCTACACATTTTTATAGGGGTTCTTTGGATGAATAAAATCAGTTTGCTGACTACCCACTTGAGCTAATGTTAGTTAGCTGCTTGGATCACACACAAGTGTAAATCTTTCTCAACATGGAGATGCTACACATTGTTAGCTTGGTTAGATTCTCCACAATGCAGTCATTCAGTTTATTTCACTGAAATCATGAGCACCAAAGAGGGACAAGAGCTGTTTATGACAGCTGTCTGAAGCTGTCATAAAGTCTGAATATGTATCCGTTCTTCCATTACCCAGTAAGTTGTTCATATTCCTTTAGTCTGTAATGACAAGCAATAGGAACACCAATTCAGACTGAGCAGCTGGGCCATGCAACTTGCCATTCACATGAAGAATTGCTGGGTTTTATTTGACAAACATCAGCTAGAGCAATGCCCAATCGGGTATACCTTATGAAGACCCCAGGTTTAAGTTTCACCAAGAGGTCTAGACTAAGTCAGTGTCCTGTCTGTGGACACAAAGCCTCAAATGTGGGTTGCCCTGCATCACAGCATCAGGACCAGCATAACCTCCCAGGACTGCAAGACTGCCATTAGTGTTCAGAGTTGTTCCACTGTTGTGCTGTTTTGTTTTTATGTAACTGTTTCATTACATTTTCCTGTTACACAATGAAGGTTGGAGTTTCCATCTAACAACTGTTGTTGCTTTTTTAATCATGTACAGTAGGTATAATTATACCAGTGTCTCACCACTTTACTCTCAGTGTCTATGTTCCTCTGTCACTCTCATTTTCTGTCTCAAACTCTCTCCCTCACACACACACACTGATGCACAGCTACAAACATACGTCGACACACACAAACACACACATACACACATCCCCAGAGGCAGTTGTGTTGGCCTAGATGTGCGTCTCTGTTAAACTCAGCACTCTCCTCTCCTTCTGCCTGCATCTCTGTCATCGCAGCGGAGAGAAAGAGGAGGTGAGTGAATGAAGTAGGAAGGAAGGGCAGAATGAACATAGTGGTTAGGAAACAAAGCAACACAGAAAAGAGGGGGAAGGGTATGAGGGATGGGAGACAAACAAAATGAGGTGCGAAGGCTTAAAAGAGAGAAAAAATATGAGAAATAAAAGCACTGGAAAAAAAATTAGCTGGCTGATAAGGAGAAAACAAAAAAGGACGATGGCCCACTGAACTTTAGGAAGGCAGAAATTACAAAAGGCATGTAAAATGTATTTTCATAAAAGCAGATAAAGACTGTAAGAGAAGGCCAGCATGATGTGTCCTAGTCAGTATGTAGTAGTGATTCTTCTTTGTAGCAGGTTGTTACACATTTACACTGAGCCCTTGTTCAAGGTTTCTGCATTGTCCCCACAAAGAAATAACATTTTTTCAAGGTTCTGCACCAGAAACTCTGAGAATTCTTCACAGATAAACTACGCTTGTTATAACGTTTATAATGCAATATATCAAGGCGTGGAAGCAGACTGTATGGAGCTGAAACAATATAAAAACGTTGGGTTTTTGGGGAGCCTGGTTAAATACATCATCACATGAATGCAATATTCTAGCATTAGTTCCTTTAAAAAAATACACTGTAAGTGGAATTATCTTGCCCCTTTGACATAATTTCACAAAGTAATTGTGAGGCTTAACTTTTCCGCCTGTAAACACACATTTAAGATCTGAACTACGGTCACACAAATATGTGTACATACATGTATCCACTTATATAAGACCAGTACAAGGTATCTAATTGAACATCTCGCCCACAATGAGATGGTGAAGCTGTCAGCATGTACTTCAAAAGCTGATAACATTTGCAGATACCATGCTTTCCAAAACTCAGCTAACAATCATTTGATGATATGTTTTAATTAAACTACAATCGTTTCCATTTTTTATTTATTTGCACTCAAATGTCCACAACCGACAACGCTATTTACACCTAGGTAGTTATTCCTGGGCATCCTAGAGTGTCAAAATGTGATATTATACTGTAAGTGATGCACCCACCATGTCTTACCACCTCTGTGGACCATGTTTCTCTTTAATAGGGCTTCCCTGTAATAGTCAACCAAATGTTAGTTGACCAGAAAGGTCAAAATTTTATTGGTTGCTTAGATGCAAAAAACCATGAAACTCTATCAGGAGCTGCACCTTGTCAAAATAAACCAAAACCTACTGTATACTGTATGACTGGACCATGTGGGAATTTAATTTGAAAGGACAGACACAGGAAGTGGCCACGCTCAGCAGTCAGACAGGAGTCACGTTTATTTACAGGGCTGATGTGTGCGGTTATTCCACAGGCTAGTTAATAACATGTCGGGCAGGAAATCCAAAGTGTGGGATCATTTTGAGAAGGTGAAGGACCAACCCAAGGTGATATGTAAACTCATCTTCATTGGTCGACTACAAACATGACGTATCATCTGAAACATGGAAGTAGCTACATGCCCATTAGCCACTTAGCACAATCATTACTGCTTTGCCGACAGCGTCATTAACAGGCGGCTCGCTCAGTGTGTGACGTGCACTTGTAGATAAAATATAGGCCTATATTAATGAAGGTTCATTAGTACGGTTTTGTATTTCTCTGTAATGTAGCACAGTGTTAACAATGTTACTGATACTATTCTTTCTCACACCTTCAACTCAAACCATTGTGTTGCCCCACCCAAAATATATCATTTAATAATTTATTTAATAATTACATTAATATCGTAAACATGCGGACGACTAGTCAACTAATGGCCCTAAATGACGACTACTGGTCAAAATTCTTCGTCTGGGGCAGCCCTACTCTTTATACAACGTCACCTGAGTTTCTGGCAGAACATTTTTTTGTTTTTTCGCATAAATTTACCACTTTAATCTCAGACAATATCCCTGATCGGCTAGTACTAGCCCTAACCATGACCTCTTTTGCCCTAATCCTAACTGTCTCCGACCTTAATATGTCAATGTGAGGGGTACTAGCCAATCACAGCACACAGTGGGATCCATAATAATGCCTGCAGGGCTGGGTAAATACCCAAATAGACATTCCATTTAGTCACTCTGTATGCATATGTGTGTATTTTGTATTTATACTTGACTGAGGTTCATATTATACTGCACAAGTGTATGTAAATGATGTTATGCCTTATAATAGCAAAGCCTGAGCAGCACACACTGTGATGTTCACATTGTACATTCTAAGATTATCTACATGTACAGATTTAGGTTGTGATTGCCATAGGCAGAGAAGAAGCTGAAGGTAGATGAAAAGGAGAGAGGGAGAAGAAAGGAGATAAAAAAAACAGCTGAAAGGGCCAGAGGTGAAAATAGAGGCAGAGATAGAGGGGGAGTACGGGGAGAGGGAGACGTGAGGGATATACTGGGAGAAAGAGGTAAACTGGACTTGAGGTACGAGAGAGAAAGATGGAGAGAAGGATAGCGGGAGGTGGAACGGACAGCTAATGGATTGTCTTTTGTGAGCAGACTCTGGCATGTCAACACACTCTCATTTGCATGAACAAGCACTGAACAGCGAAGAGTCAATGAGTCAGCCTCTCTCGTCCCTCTCTCTCTCTCTCTCTCACACACACACACACACAATGCTGCAATGCTCTTATCTTGTCAAACCCTGGCTATATTCTGCCGTACTCTTACATCCCACTCTCACACTGAAACAAATGCACACACTCGCACACAGCATGTAGCCTAGATAAACACTACGTTATAAAAACAAAGCGCACATTTTCACGGGATGTGCCTGTACCTTCCTGTTTCAGATGACGGGAACGAGAGAAGCTTAAAATGCTGATGGCCTACATTAAAAACAGAACGTAAAGAAGTCACACCTGTGAGGTAAATTCGTTTCGGTTGATTATTTGAGTAGTTATTTATGAGTGTTTATGAGCACTGTTTGAGTCACATTTAAATGAAGCCCTTCAGGATTTAATTTAATAATCCTACAACAGAAGGACATAATCTGTCTGCAGACTGAAATTGGAACTAGATGGTAAACTTTTGAAAATCCAGTTAATGAAGGAAAAAACAGTCCATTTTATGTGAAATAGCATCAGACAGCTTTAGTGCATATATTTCTTTCACACACCAGAAATTTGGCCATGTGGTTTGATGATTATTTTTTCTTTTCATGCTAAAATAATCCACCTTTTACTCTAAAAAAAAAATAGATGTTGACACGCTGTCGCTTATTGGTCAACTTTTAGAGCACATTTCCCTTCAAGAGCTAAAGTGAGAGAAGTGCCAAAACCCATGGTGTAGATGTGCCAGAATGCAATAAATTGACAAAAATTGTGTGTTTAAAATGGCATTTAGCTCAAGAGCGAACTTTTTTAAAAACTTTGGTCCCTAAATTTGAAGACACAAGACCCATGCATAGCCCAATACCAACTAAGCTAACAGTAATGGGAACCAAGCTAGCACGGGTGCTACAGGACGCATAGCTGACAGTACTCCAGAAGTGAGTAGGCAGGGTGGTGAGGTGATCTCACCAAGTGAGTTTTAAGGGCTTTTAGCCACCAGATGCACACTTTCTTGGCTTTACACTTTTAGACCCTTTTACAGCTGACGTCATCAAAAAGATGCGTGCACATTTTGGCAACAGACATAGCATTCTCCCCCAGTCATTCAGACAAGTTATCAAGCTGCAAACATTGAATTAGACATTTTACCAGCACCAAAATGTCTGGTTGTTGCGTGTACGGTTGTCAGAGTCGATATTCTACTAGTGGACTCAAGTTGCGCAGGATTCCAGGAGGATCACGACTATTTTAGAGCGAATGGCAGCGTCTATGGCTGCAAGCAATTGTGGTTTTCTGTTTTGTTGATTATAACCCACACGTCATACATGGCGGTCTTGTGTCCTTGTCTTTGACTAGGAAGGATCTCTGATTTCAACACACAAAACTCTGAATCTATGTTGTGGTATTTGATGTTCTGCACATGTCCACAAGTTACGTAGTCGTAAGCATCTAGTGACTTGTATGTTCCTAGTTTCCCTCTGGTGTACACACTAGGTTTCTCATTTAAAGAGGTGCATATATCGGGCTGCTGAATGCTGAGCCACTTAATAATGTCTTCTGCCCAGTTGCTAAAACCGCATGGATCTGAAAGTCAACTTGTTGAAGTGGCATTCACGATCTTTGCGTAGCTTGACAAGCTGTTGTGGTCCATCATACTTCCGTTGCCAAAATGCCTGTACACCTTGTCTACATCATCATTGTTTACAGACTGTAAAAGGATCTATACTAACTTTCCAAAAACAAAAAACGTGATGCTAAGCAAAGCTAAGAGACTCATGTAGGAGTCACATCTGTTCATACTGCTTATTATTCACATGTATTGTTAATAACGATGCTCCAAAAATGTGTTGAGTATCTAAATATACTAAAAACATTTTGTAACATAAATTTTTAGGCCAACCATTGGAATAGCTATGAAAGAAAGACATGCTGTATTCCCAAGTACTTTATGAAACCTCAACATCTAATAATGAGGTATACATCAGCAATCCATGCTCTAACGATCTAACAGGCCATGGAGAGTTATGTCCAATAATATAAATGCCATTTTAGGACATTTCACACCAGTGCACACTGGTCGAAGTCACTGTAAATGCACCAATGTTTGTGTTTCAGTTGTCTCTGTGCCCATTGTTGAAGAAGGCAAAACTCAAGTGGATCTTTGTGACATAGTGGAGGCTAATTCTTACTTTTTCATGATCACTTTTTTAACCAAGAAGAGGTGGTAAATCTGAGCGAAAACATTAAAAAAATAAAACTTTTCCTTCAACTAAAAATATCTGCTATGCTCATTAATTGTGGTGTTTTCTCCTTGTCTCGTTGCCTCTTTTCCCTCCTCCTTCATATTTTCATTCACCCTGTTTTGTAAATTTGTCAAGAGCAGACAGAGACAAAGAGGGCAGTGATTTTCAAAGCACTCTGCGCCGAACAAACAAACCACCACAGCAGTGATTTATCTAGAAACAGATCAAAGGTGCTGCTAATGTCAAGACTGTCTTTGTACTCAGACACGCAGGTGCACACATGCACACACAAACAAACCTCATCCAGCATCCCCTACACATGCAATACAGTAACATTTGTTATATAACAAGCATGACATTGCAAATATGAACACCCTGATGGTTCCCCGTGTATTCCTCAGCCTTTACAAATCTCCCTCGTCCTCAGCATCCCCTCTTAACAAGCCTATTACACTGGGTACAAATGTCACGGAAAAGAGCAGAGTTCGTGTCTGAATACTGAGAACATGCCATTTTGTCAACAACTGCTAAAAATCAGCTGAAGTTAGGACAACTATTGGTTCAGGCTCTAGCTCCACACATAATGTTCACTTAGACTTTCACCATGAAAAAAAGCACTGACTCATCCTAACCAGAATTTTGACTCCATGACCCACAGAGTCTGGGAGCTTTTGGATGTTTACAGCTATGGCATCACTACTGTGGAGGCAGGTGTTGTGATTCATGGATTCTCTGTCTTATTCATCCTGTTATTTTTAAGAGAAAGAAAATATCAGCATCCAAGTAAACCTACATCCACAGTTTGGCCCAAACAAATAGCATCAACATTTACATTTTCCCTGTTATACATCAAGTAGGCTAAATTCCACATGCCTCATAAGGCCCAGACGCATTGAACTAACATCAAAGAACTAGTGGTGACAAAGGCCGACTGTTGCTTCACCTCACATCACCTGTGTCTCAGCCAAATAGGTGCACTAAACTGCACTGTGAAGACTGCAGCCAGTGGCCAACCAGTACATACATTCTGTGGCTGTAGCAGCAGGCAGTAGTAGTCTGTATTCATCATTAAAAAAGGGAAACCAGAAGACCAACAGGACAGATTCAAGATGCTAGTTAGCCAGGTGGCACATTAACAACACATCTCAGATGTTGTTAGAACAAAGTATATTTACCATGCACTAGCAAACAATAACACAAAAAAGTCTTACCTAACATTACAAGTTTGTTTTAATCTCATGTCCTCTTGACTTTAGCCATTTGTTTACTTTCCTCACCCCCATTTCTCTTTTCATGCACTGAGCTGAACTGCCAATCAGGGTGATTTAATTCACTGACAGGCTCTGCCATCTCCAATTCAACTGGATCTGCTAAAAAAACAATTCAAAAAGGGCCAACTTGTGCCAACAGTGTGGGACAAAACTAGGGCGACAGACACCCACTGACAGCCTGATATATGATCAATGACTGACCCAATGGCTTGGTGCGTCAGGGTCCACAAAGTGAGGGTTTTATCTTGTGTGTGAAAAAAAGTATATTTATGTCTGACAGAGGTGGGACCAAGTCATTGTTTTGAAAGTCACAAGTAAGTCTCAAGTCTTTGCACTTAAGTCCCAAGTCAGGACAAGCAAGTCCAACGTCCCAAACTTAGGTTTTGAGTCCTAAACAAGTCATTATGCACCCTTGACCAAATATCAGTATCAGAATTAGAAGTACTTTGTTGATCCCCAGGGGGGTTATGGGATACAATGCCATTTTACCGCCACCTAGTATCTTGATTTTTTTTGTTTGTTTTTTACAACTGGCAGTCAGTAACACAGCTTTAATTCTTCATGGTTCTTGACTGGATTGGATGCTATCAGACTGGTTCAAACAAAGTGGATCATATGGGATATTAAGTGCCAACTTGTTGGGAATAATTAGAGTTAATGTTCGTTGATTCAGGAAATGAACTGCTTTAAGGTCCACTTTAAACAACGTTCTTTTTATTCTTTGTGCTTGGGGGAAGGTATCAACTATTTTCAAGTCAAAAGGCTCAAGTCCAAGTGAAGTCACGAATCATTGGTGTTAAAGTCCATTGGTGTTAGAGTCTACAGTCATCAAATTTGTCACTCACGTCTGACTCAAATCCGTGTAATATGATTCGAGGCTGCACCTCAGATTTCTGAACTTGGTTCAGTTCTGTTTCAGGCTTCAAAGGCATCACACTATATCAACTGTCCACAAAACTGACCTGATAAATCAGTAATTTCTGGGTTCGTTCAATAGAGTTGAGCATGGCATGACAAAACCACTTTTGTGTGCATTCACAGTAAGTTCCATGTATTTTTTGAGCTTGCTGTGTGTTGAGAAACAACATAAAATCTAGTTTAGTCAGTGTAATCAAAGCTAATGTGTATGCCCAAACCTGTTCCAATACTGTGTGACAGAGACAGCAAGACTAGGAAGGAGGATTCATACTAAGGATACAGGAAACTGTGGTGTAAGGGAATCATGATGAACAAAACGATGCACTAGTTAAAGGAGAGTTTTTGACACTGCAGCCTGTGTACACTCCCCTGTGAGCTGACCACAGTGCTCACACTGAGCGTGATGACACAGAGAGACGCGATTTGACCTTTTCAGCAGGTCTTTGGATGTCTCTTGCACAGCCCATGTCCCTGGGCGAAGAGAGGAAAAGAAGTCAAACTGAAAATCCACTACAGGACACTCCAACACACACGCATACACACACACACGGTCAGCACAGCGGAGTGGTCTTTTGTGGCCTCTTTACCTTGGCCTGTCGCCTTCTCTCGCTGCCCTTTCTAGTGAAAATGTCAGCCCCATCCTTCTCTCTCTTTGTTCTGCTTCTCTGCCCAGGTGACATAAGATTCATACCACAAAAATAAAGAAAAACAATGTCCACCCACCCTGCTCCACAAACACACACCGCATCACAAATCCTTCAAGTGTCTAACTTAAACTTCAGCAGCGGCAGGTCTGATCGCTGGAGACACAAACAAAAGGGAGTGGAAAAAGGCAGCTACACTGACTCAGAGAAACCAGCATGAATGTGCTGAAGTACCTTTCATCAGCCAGTGGTCTGAGGATGCCAGAGAGAGAGACAGATGTAAGGCCAACACACACAATCATCAGCTAACCCTGAACGCAAATGCAGCCTTTTAATTGGACTTCCTGTCAGTAATTCAGGTACATTTTCAAACCCACTCATCTGGCATCTAAAGAGGCAAAAACACACATGGTTTCTTTAAAAAAAACATGTTGTGAACAATGTTAACAGCCATAAAGAGATACTATTGTGACTACAGAGGCAACAGTGACATACCATGTGATCAACATGATCGATATATGAAAAAGCAAAGGAAAGGTTATTATCCTGTCTTTTAATTTTGTGCTTAGGATAACAGTTAACACCAATAAAATCAGCTTTACTAAGCATTTATCTTCCTTATATATGGAGGATTATACTAAAATTAAAACTGCATTTTCTCTGACCCCTGAAAATCCATCATAACCTGAAAAAGCTTACTAGCAGTTACATTAGAATACATATTTGTGAGTGATCTGATCAGTGCAACCACCATGTGATGTAATCCGACCAGTGACGCAAGGTGAACCAGAAAAAAAACAGAGTACGGTCTAATCAGCGAGATCTCATAGAGAAGTGGAAACAGGAGGAAGCGGAAGACTGAGGGAAGAGAAAGCATTTAATGAGCAATTGTTGTTACTTCTCCATTTTTGACAGCTATAAGCCCTTTTTAAATTAGTCTGAATGCATAAGAGGGAGAAAATGAAAAAGCCGGGAATATTTGAGAGGAGAAACAGGAAAGCATTGTGAGAAAAATAGCAGCAGAGAGGGAGAGATAATGATAGTGAATTTATGAGAGACACTGAGAGCAGATGACAGCTAGAAAGGTGATGTATTGTAGTGGTCCTTGAGGCCTGACTGTGAAGAGGGGATTCCTACGGCTGTACTCCTGAGGGCACGTGGCCTGTGGGCATCGTAGTGCCTATTTATGTGCATCTATGTGCATGCATGTAAGGATAATTTGTAAACCTCTATAGTTATGTTGGGTTGTCATCTGTTGAGATTAATGCACTAAACCCAGGATTGGTTTATTTGGACAAAGCAAGACATAAATCACCCAATTAGAGTTCTGTGTACACAAAGATGAAACATTGCACACTGCAGTGCAAACAGCTTTCATGAGAGGAGCCCATATGGTTGTCGTGATGTACTAACTTCTAATTATATTGAGAACCTTGGAAATGATTGAAATATAAAAAAATAGGAGAGCTACAATGATTGGTCGACTGACTGGTCGTTTGACAGAAAATTAAATGGCGACTATTTTGATAATTAAATGAATGTTTTAGTAATTTTTCAAGCAAAAATGCCAAATATTTACTGGGTCCAGATTCTTATATGTGATAACTTGATGCTTTTATTTGTCATGAATGATAATAAAGTGAATATTCTTAGGTTTTGGACTACTAGGCATGTGAAGACATCGCCTTTAGATGTAGAAAATTCTAATTTTTCACTGTTTTCTGACATTTCATAGACAAAACAATCAATCAAATAAGGAAGGAAATTATGGCAGATTCATTGATAATAAATATAACCGTCCTTTCACGAGTCCTTTCACCCAGGCCTCACAGCACATGTTTAAATTCAAGATCTAGATTCATACAAGATGCACTGCACTCTGTAATCCTGAGCCTAAGACATTCTCTACGGCACTGACATGATATGAATTTAAACGAGCCAGCGGTACACCCTAATCATCTTCCATCTTGCAGCAAACTAGAACAAATAACCTCTCATAATCTGCAAACACTAATTGTATCAGAGTTGTTTAGAAGTGTCCTTTGGCTGGTTTGTGTGCAGTGTGAGTATGCTCGCTGTCTGTGGGTTCTGTTTACGTGCCAGGGCAGAGACTTGTGCAAACAGCACTATGACAGGAAAACATAACATGACAGGACTTTTAACTGCACCATCTGCCTTTGGCCGCAGATCTGTGGTGCTGCTTATTCACATCTTGCCACTCTGTAGATACATAAAATAACATCATTAGAGAGGCCATCTCTCCATTCGGTACGCCATTTCACACCACTGTGAATCGGCACAGGTGTTTAAAAAGAATGAGACGAGTAAAGTTGATGAAAGGGTGATGATTTATCTTCATACCCTCCACTTCATATACCTTTCATAATCACCCACCTTTTTGCTCAGAGTGATGCTTTGCCTTCATGAGCAAAAATAGCAGGTGTGCTTCAAAATGCCCAAACAGTCTGTGTGCTTACGACCTGGCACTGTGTGCAGGTCACGCTTAAAGAAGCTTATCTCACCTGGGTCACTCACAGAACTAGAAGAGATACCACTAAAAGATGAACAGCGCAAGAAGAGACGAAACACAGCGATATAAAAACAAATCTTCAAATGTCTCAACAACCAGTAAATATAACTGGGAGGAACTGTGTTGAAGTAAAAGCTTAGAGCTCCCTTAGAATCAGTGGGGCTAGCATTTTTTTTTCTTTTCTTTTTTTAAATCAAAACTTAGTTGAACAGCGGACGTTACAATTATAAACTGAAAATGTCCGTGCTCCATGCATCAACAGCAGAGTCGCAGCAGTCAGATTACACTAGAGCAAAGAGAGTTGACCGACAAGATGATGGCGGATGATTTGGAGTCAAAGCGAAAAGTAAAGGTGCCTATTTGTGAATATTTTGTGGCTGCTCCTTCTTGTTTCATTGCTCTGCTCAATATTTCAAAGTGATCCACTGTCAACAACTGCTGAAACTGACCGTTGCCTTGTTTTGTAGACGCATTCTTGAAAAACAATAGAGGTAATGCTAACTTCCTGACATTTCCTGTGAATATCAACCTGTGTTTTGTCAGTTAATTTTTTTAAATATGGAGCTACAGCCAGCCCTGTGATAGTCTGGTGACCTGTCCAGGGTGTACCCTGCCTCTCACCCAATGTCAGCTGGGATAGGCTCCTTCACCCCCACAACCCCAAAATGAATAAAAGAATGAAGCTGCAGCAGTAGGAAATGCTTGATTTGCATTAGCAGTAACTTAAGACAGCACAGATGAAGATATCGAGTGTGATCACAGATATCTTTTCTTGTAAAATGTCTGGTGTAATTAGTAACACCAGAGTTTATTAACCGCTGGGAAAATTTCCTCAGAGTGTATAAGAGATGTTAGTGGCAGGGACACGATCCCTCAACAGCTTCCCACCCACCAGTGCCTTTGTGTTTTATGTGTCTTTGCAATAATGGACAACCGCCTTTTTCCTGTACCATGCAGTTGCCTCAATCAGTGTCTTTCCTCGGTAACTGTACCTCATAATTCAGGATGAACTGGTACAAATTTGTAACCAAATCTATCAGAAAGTAGTTCATACCTTTGTGATGGATCAAAGGTACACATCTGCACCCATGGGGGCTTTCTTATACAAATATGCTCCCATTTTTGAGTGTTACTTGAGACACACCTAACTCATCCACCCACACACACACAGCGCGGCACCGTGGCTGGCCTGATCTATCTCCTTTCTGTCACTTCTATTTAGTATCAGGGTGTTCGGTGCCGACATAGAGAGCCTGCGGAGACCATCCAATCAATAAAGAACTGGATATAAAATACAACTCAGATTGATTAATTGTTTCTGGCAAATTGGAACCAATTCAATCCTCATTCCTGCCACGCAAAAACATCACAGGCTTGCGGATGTGGTGCATTATTCAGAACAGACAGAGTGCCATCATACTTCTCTTTTTAGGGTGGCGTTAACTTTAATAGTTGGCAACAATACTGTTACCCCCTATAAGACTAAGAATTATAGCAAATAACTGGGAAGAGGGACGTCTGGAATACTTTGCTCGGCCTGCTGCCCCCGCAACCCGGCTTAAGATAAGCAGTTGAAAATGGATGGATGGATAAACGAACTTCACACCAAAGCATTTGTGTGATATACTTGTTGAATACAATAGTGAGTGGAGTTTACTCCTCTCAGCAGCGTAAATACTGGACCATCTGCCCGACATGGAGCTAATCTCCAGTGATCAAAAATAGAGTGGAAGAGCCATTTTTCAAATAAACTACCCCGGTCGTGTTCAGCTGGACAACGGATTATGTCACCCACTGTAACAACTTAACTCTTCAATATGTTTAAATAATTTCTGGAGCTCCATGGTGCAGAGGCTTAAGCTATGTCTGCCTGTGGCTACACAGATGATACTTGCTTCTAGGATAAATTCATTGCTGTTTTTATTTTGATAAATAAAAAAGAGACCATACCAGCAGACTTATAGTTTCTGGTTGAAAGTAAGATCTGAGCAACAGTGTCATGTCTGTTTTGTATGATATCTTTACCTTCTCCTTGGTGCCAGCTTGTGTGGTATCAGGCCTGGTACGGATGGTAAACGGGGATGCAAGCCTCAGCAGGATGCCCTGGAACGAAGGCTCCATCTTGGGTGAGACAATCTCAAAAAAGTCCTTGAACGAGAGGCTCCGGAGAGGCTCAATGCGTGTCTGTTTCCTCAGTCCTTCTCCAAGCTGCAATAGCTCCATGCAAGGCCCCAAGACAAGGTGAAATGGAAAGGCACGGCAAAACGTCGCCAGGCCAATGCGCAGATCACTGGGGTTGGTGGAGAGTGAGAGTGGGGGGCGTTTAGTGCTCACAGAGGCAGCATTTGGAAGGGAGGAGAGGGAAGGAGGGCTTGTCTCCTGGATTTGGAAGGACAAGCAAACTGCGGGAACAGAGGTTGGGAAAGGAGAGGGAGGGGACGGGGACGAGGAGGGTGAGGCAGTGGGGGATGCAGTCGGGGTGGGGGTTGCGGAGTCACCGTCTGTGTGTTCTGTATCTTCATTAGGCAATAAGGGAGTAAGAGGTGGCACCTCTTCCACCTCAACTTCTGAATGAAAGATCCGCTTGGCAACAGCTTTGATTAGCCCCGGCATGACCAATCCAACAACAGGGGCAGGGTTAAAACAATGAAGAAGCAACACCTTCCCTTTTCCATCTCTCTCCCCGCCCTCTCCAACTTTGTCCAGTTTTCTTCTCCCCGTCTCCTCTTCATAGGGATCCTTGCACTGGAAGGAGGGGCTCTCTGATGAGGCACGGCGCCCCGTGGAGGTGCGAATGTGTTCCAAAATGGCGTCAAAGCCATTGAAGAAGTCCTGGAGGTTGCCGCCCACAGCCCGCAGCACTCTTTCATTTTCTTCAAAGCAGAGGCCAAAGAACTCCTCTCCGAAATGCTCTCGCAGCTCACAGAATGGCACTCCTGTGAGAGAGAGGATGCAAAACACTGATGTCAGCAGTGCAGAAAAGCACTCTTTTGAGGATACACGCAAATTATCAACGTCATAGAGCGAAACACAATGCACCTAACCCACCCACACACAAACATAAACCTACATGGATATTAGCAACATGATTGAGGAGACATTTTATTGAATCTGCACTTGACCACTTAGCCCTCTTGTTTATAATAATTTACCGTTACAGCTGCCTTATATTAAGCTGAGCACTCCCTCTGCTCCATGGTATGTTAGATCAAGATTTAAATTCAGCAGAAATCATTTTAAGCATATAATCCACAAAATAACAATGTTCAAAGTAATCAAACATCAAAGCCTCTCTAAAATAATGAATATTGATAAGATAAAATAATCTTGTCACATGCCTACTAACTGAATAATAAGAAAGAAATAGGATTAAAGGATTATAGCAAAATTAAAACTGGTGTTTAATATAAATAAAACCTGACACCAGAAAATAGAACAAAACCAGTAAAATCCAAACATGTGCAGGGAAATAAACAAAATTTGGAAAGCACTGATAATGACTTAGACGGGCATAGCTATGAAGACTTGGAGAAAGAAAACTGAAAATAATGTGATGCAAGAAGTGACGCTAACTTTTTTAGACACAATTCAAAAATGTTGTTACAAATACCTAAGTAACATCAATAGACAGATAATGTGTATCCCAATGCTCATTTACAGCGTACATTCTTTGACCATGAAAAACTGACTCTGACATACACAAACCTTACTGAAGAAATGTTGATATTTCGTGGCTAGGAGTGTGCTGCAGGTGTGCAGACACAATGACTGCTGCGCCAAATCCTATAAATACATCACTGTGCCTCAAAAAACTCACTTCACCAACTAAAGGACACATTATATGGAATATGCCTGTTCAAAATTGAACTAATGACAGCTCAGAAATTACACTGATAGCCAGGTCGGTATGGCATCGGCAGTGGGTTGGTATTTTACCAAACTGTTGGGCTGAAGAGGGTGCTAATCCTCAGGGTGAAGGTTCGGGCTGTACAAAGCTCAGAATTATGTCAGTCAACTTGGATTTGGCTGTTCAATAAGTTCAATATTTGACTATTTATTCCTTTCTTTCCGTATAGAGTTTGAACAGGGTTCATTCAGGGTGACAGCAACGTTCATGTATTATAGTAAACAAGCCAAGTTAGCCCTCAGAGCTAATGCTAATTATAACTATGCTAAAGACTGAAAGATATCAAACAAAAGCCAGAGACTGTATCATATTAAGTTGCTATGGACTGTAAATTAACCACTTCTACACAGAGGACAGAAAATAACGTTATCTCGGAGTCTGACAAAACCTCTCTTTCTCCTGACAGATGCCTCACTTTCACTCAGACTCGCCCTGGGTCTGGGTCCTCAGCTGCCTGTAACTCAGAGCAATGTGACAGCGAAGAGTGCTCACTCCGCAGCTAAATCTGGGAAACAAAACGTCCCCAGAGGTATACTGACAAACAAATAAACAAAAAAAAAGACTGCTTGACTTAAAAAATCTCAATCGACTGAGGGGTCTCCGACTGATGCTTGGAATCTTCAACTTTCAGGGGGCTACCCTAGTGAAGACTAAGGATTTACTTGGCAGGATGGTTGGACTTAACCTTTGAGACAAATGACGGACTCTGGACATCAGAGTTTAGCGCAGAACTGTCACTCATTTTAATTAAAAAGAAGACAGATGAGGAAATTTGAGCAGAGATGCCTTCACTGTCAGCACGGCGTCCTGGACGCCTCCCTGTGGATGTACTGCAGGCACATCCAACTGGGAGGCGATCCCTAGGCAGATCCAGAACATGCTGCAGGGATTATATATCCCATCTGGCCAGGGAACACCTCGGGATCCCACAGGAAGAGCAAGAAGACGTGACTGGGGAGAGAGATGTCTGGGCTACTTGCTTAGCCTGCTGCCACCATGACTCACATCCAGATAAGTGCCATAAAATGGATGGCTAAATGGATAAGCTGCAACTTGTGAGCTCTGCTTTACTCGCAGAATGCACATGGAGGGCTGTATTGGGTATAGATGGTGTGCCCTGCTGCTGACTCTCTAAAACAGGCGCTATAACTCAACATCGATTGCAAGCATGGCTGTAAAAGGAGAGTAATGGACATAAACAGAGAGATAAGAAGATGACTGATGGACAGAGGAGTTATCAAATACAAAGGTGGTGTGCAGTTAAAGCATACAGTGATGGTGGCTTTGCATAACAGAATAACACGACAGAGAAGGAGATAAAATACTGAAGATAAGAGGCAGGAAGAGATCTTAGATGTTACAGAGGGAGGACAAAGCTGTACTGAGTGACTCACAGAGACAATGTGTGTGTGTTTTCATATTAGGCCATAGAGACAGTGTAAGCCTCGAGAGTGAGTCATACACTGTGTATGTGTGTGTGTGAGTGTGTTTTTGCATGTGTTAATAGTTGTATATTTGTGTCTGCATGCACACTACCTAGGCTATGATACCGTATTTCCCTTTTTCATTAAAAGTGTCTACAATATGTTTTAGAGGTCTAGCCTCTGGGGGATGACTTTGTTTGATTGTGTAAGTGTCCACACACACACACAAACACACACACACATATAAACAAACAATACTTATACTGAAGGACATGCATTTGGGGGAACAGAGAGAAGCAGTGCCTTTGAGTGTCTTGGCATGTAATAAAAATAACACAGTACAGTACAATCGATCCAAAGCAATAAATTAAAAAGACCACAGAGAGTTGCAAAAGGAAAACTATATACCCACACCAACTCATATGCAGAGGAGGCAACACACACACACACACACACAGAGAGTCATACTGTCAAGCACATTATTTATTTTACTTCATATACGTACCCAGTATGGTGGCCATGTACTGCAGAATTTGTAGGACATCTTCCTCTGAGCCAGAATTTTCTAGAAACGGGCACTTCTCCTCGTTCCTCTCTCTTCGTCTCTCCTCACTGCCGACTTCCTGACACCTGTCAAAGACACAAACCAAACGCACACAAGGTCAGCTATTAGATGAGCAAATAAGAAGAGCTACTAAGGTGCTAATAGGCTAATAACACAATGAACAGCCATCGTATCCTGTCAAGATGCACCATGGATGATTTTTGTGTGTGTGTGAGTGCCAAAAGCCATCAGACTGTGTAATACTCCACTACAAACTGTGCTGTCACCAGTTCTTTAGGATTGTTTCTGCATAAGAAAGTAGATCTATTAGGAAGTGCTTGACTGTTGTGGGTTATTCTGAATGACATGGATTTTTTTTCTCTTGAAATTGGTGCTGAGATTGTCAAAAGCCATTTTCCAGTGCAGTGAGCTCTATAAACAAAACTCCATTCAATTCCATTTTGTTGGGCTGGTGGCAAAACTCTCACAGAAACTTTCAACATGGATAGATACCATTAAAGCTACAGTTAGTAACTTTATGGAAATAACTTTGTGTCATGTTTGCCGAAACTATGAGTATATTCTGAGAGAGGTACATGAGACAGATAGTCTATGAAAGAAATCATGTCCCTCCTCCTCTTTTAACTGCTTCTATTGGCATTCACTAGAATCTATCACGGCGCACCTAAAACAACCAATCAGAGCCAACGAGTGAACCCAGCTGTCAATCATGCCAATGACCACTGGTGAATTGCGATCAAGTTGTCAAACTAGGCAGTACTGATCGAATACGAATCAAGATTCTGTGAATGCATTTCCTATTTCTCGCATCAAATGTTTTCAGAAACATATTTTAGTGTACTGTTTAGCTGTAGAATGAGAAAGTTTGAGACCTGGCTGCCATGCTGAAAAACAGTCAAGAGAGAGCCAAGAGCTGTCTCTCAGCAAGACCAACTTTCTCATGTTACAGCTAAACAGTACACTAAAATCTATTTCTGAAAACATTTGAGGGGAGAAATAGGGAATGCAGTAACAGAATCTTGATTCATATTTGATTAGCGGTGCCTAGTTTGACAGTTTAATTGCAGTTCACAAGTAGTGACTGACAGCTGTGTTAGAGACTCCTTGACTCTGATTGGTTGCTTTTGTTTTTATGCAGTAAGGCCATTAGAAATGCTACAAAATAATAGAGTAGGCAGAGGAATATGATTGCTGTGTGAATATGAACAAAGTTTTACCAAGTATAGTTATTTTTTATGAGTGTTACCAACTGTACCTTTAAGGTTAACGGAGACTACATTGATGAACATACATTCTGTGATTTGGGTGACCTGACACTTTAATTAGCCCGTATAGGTTCACATTTGTTGGTCACTGGGCAGATCCACTGAAACAGCCGGACATCAGAAAAGCAGAGAAATGTTCTCAAGGTCACCTCCACAGTGGTAATAACAGAGGAGCAAGTGATGCTCTTTCACTTCACACATAAATGTGTTTCAGTCTCAGAGTAAGACAAGAGACACACTGGTTACAAGCTTTATTTCTAAACTTTGTGGCACTTATACATATATTGTCTAACAGAGGGAATATCATTTGCTTTCAGGTTTGTTTGTTTTCTATTCAAAATTATGAGGATGCTGTGCACCACAACAACATTCGTTAAGATAATCAGAGTATAAAATGTTGGAATTTTCACCTTCCTACAACACACAGACTTATAAATAACTTATATACTCAATAAGTCACTCAATCTCATCCCAAAGAGACACAGACACCATCCATCCATCCATCTATTTTCTGTAACCCCTTATTCTATTGAAGGTCGTGGGGGGGCAGGGGGTCGCTAGAGCCAATTCCCACTGATAGTGAGCGAGAGGCGGAGAGACAGACAGCTAATCACAGTCACACCTACAGACACCTTAGAGTCAACAATTAGCTGTGGAGAACCCAGAGAAAACCCATGCTAACATGGGGAGAACATGCAAACTAAAGCCAGCAGGTTCGTACCTGGGATCCTCTTGCTGTGAGGCGACAGTGCTAACAACCGCACGGCCGTGTTGCCCCACACAGAAACCACAGTAATAAAAATTTCACTTTTAAAGGCCATAGACAAACATCTTCATCTCAAAACAGACTAATGTGTGTCAGTATATGATTTGCTTAAACCAGGGGTCAGTTCCATTGTGCACGAATCAAGTGACGAATAATATGAGTAAGAAACAAGTGGAGAAGGAAAGAGGACAGGAGAGAAAGTGGAGAAAAAATAGAGAGGTCCCAGTCCAGTGTCTATATTTGTATTCAGTATGTGCTTCATGGACAATGTTAGTACGTGTTGTGCCTGGCTGAATCCTGTCTACTGGGCTTTACTGTTTGGACAGCGAGGGACAGTGAGAGAAGGGCAGAGACAAGAGGTGAAGGAGTGTGTCTGTGTACGTGTGTGTCTGTCTGTGTGACGGAAAAAAGACAAGGAAGCAGGGAAAATGAGGGGTAGCGGAGACAGTGAGAGGCTCACAGAGACTGAACCGGTGTGTGACTGACAGACAGAGACAGACAGACAGACAGACAGACAGACTGACAAAGAATTGAGAAGATTAAAGGCAATGGGGGTAAAATGAGTGGTCGGGATGCTAAGTCAAGGCAGCAAGTGAGTGGTGGAGAATGATTAAAGAAGACAAGGGTTAGAAAGAAAACCAGCAAGAGAGACGGACACCAAGCGAGAAAGACGGTCTTACCTGATCTCTTGTTGTCTGTAGAATTGTAGAGTTCGCTGTAGAGCCTCCTGAACAGTCTGTGTCTGCAAGAAGAAGTGAAAATACTCATTTAATTATCAATACTTCACATATTCAGTCATTCAGAAAGACATCACTGTAATATATTACACACCAATTGGTGTCTTCTTTTCTTGGTGTTGTAGATAGCTCACATCATATCATACTTAAAAGCATGGATGACGACAATTTCTAAGTAAATCAACATATATTTTTTTGGGTGTGGACCCATAATAATCACTGTAATAGCCTACAAGAGCATGGCACACAGTCCCAACCGGACTTCATGCACCATCTAAATAGAGTGCCGCAGTATTGTATCGAGTGAAATAGGCCTTTTTTTTCACAGAGGACATTTTGACGTGTCAAAACAACAAAACCAAAGCTGATGATTGTTGGAACAGACTAACTAAGATGGTTTTGATGGTTTTATTTTGTTTGTGTCTAGTTTAAATGAAGTGTGTTTAACAGTAAGTTAAAGAGGCAATCAAAGTAACCAGAGGAACTTGAATCTTGAATTCAGGAGATGTACAGTTATATTTCTCTGTTTAATAAAGACAATCAGGGTAAGAATATTAAATTTCTTGTCATTTCATGAGTTTATGTTGCTGTTTAATTAGAACTGAAAAACTGAGCAAGCTTGCAGAATACTCTCCAGTCAGGGTGGGAGGTGTTGCACTGCACACTAATACCGTCACATACTGTATACCCCTCGAAATTTCAGGAAGGTATGAAGATATGAAAAAAGAGATACTGCCGAAATCTAATCTGTAAACCTACAGATGTCTTATGAACACTAAATGTTGAATATGAACCATTTCTGCACATCTTCATCATTTTGTGGCAAAAAATATAAATAAATATGTAACAGTAAATTTAGCTTGAGTCTCAGTAGCTACTTACTAAAGCTACTATTACTGTTGGAGCCAATCTAGCAAGTCCTAGTTTCCTATTGTTTTTTTGAGTCACTTTAATGCACCACCTCACCTGGCATCTTGGGAACTTTTAATTAAAGGCAAGTGTGCTGAAGTGAGTGTGAAGTGTGGAAGACGCCACGAGGTTACAGTCTTTAACCGCTGCGTAATTGGTTCATCTTTTATCATTTTATTGTTTAATGAAGTCTTTTAATACCCCATTGATTTGAACTTTGTAAAGGCCTGTACAATTTGGGAATGTTTGTTTGGTTTTTTTTTTACACGACAGTTGACACAATCAGTTGATAGCATCATCCTGCAGCTCTCCATACATCCTGCAAATCAATCAGCCTCTCTTAAACCAACCAAAGCTCCCTGGATCATCAAATAGTGAGTAAAATTAAACCAAAGACAGCAAGTTTATCACATCTCCCGTTATGGCATCTGTGGGCGGCTATTTTTGAACTTATTTGGAAGCTGCAGTAATTACTGTCACCAATTTCATTTCATATTTGTCAGTATTTCAGTATTATATATAGTAGTTCTACTAATAGCCCAGAATTCAAGGAACAAATATAAATTTCACCATTAAGTCAGATCTCTGTGTTTTCTACTTAATGTTTCCTTCTTTCAAAGTTCTACCAAAAAATTATAATAATAATAATAATAACAAAGTTGGCAACAATAATAATGATTTCCAGAAGACCATAATGCACTCCTTGATTGTCTGTGTGTGAAGCTGGCGTATTTGCGTTGCTCACAGCCTAAGCTTGAGGAGGCGGGTCCAATGTGATTATCTGTGATACGGCTCAAATGCAAGGCTGTAGTGACAATACTAGAACACAGTGTGCCAGCTGGAGAGGTCATTTTAAGGCCTCCACCCACTCCGGACGGATACAGGAGTGATTCTGTGTGTGTGTGTGTGTGTGTGTGTGTGTGTGTGTGTGTGTGTGTGTGTGTGTGTGTGTGTGTGTGTGTGTGTGTGTGTGTAAAGTAGACAGAGAGGGGACAAGAGAGCGAGATGAGTGAGTTGTGGGGTTGTACAGCAAAAATATGAGGCCCTGAGAAATGAAATGACAGTGGGTGTGCAGTCAGAGGACAAATCTACGTGTGTTTCAATCAGCAGGTGTTTAAAAGGGTAAATATTGCTCACTATCAGGTTAAATAAGATTGTTGGTAACCAATTGGGCAAAATATTGCAAATGTTTGAAGCTTCTCTTCTCGGGGCTGAGTCATTTTTCGTTATGCCGTACTCAGGTCCATATCCTCAGCAACACTAACAACTGAGAATATTGCAGCAGTCAGAGCCACTTGAACCAACGCCTGCTCATACAAAAACATATTCACTTTTAGCTACACTGAGCCATACGTCAACTTAGCAACAACAGGAGCAAGATGGGCACTTTATACAAGCCACTGTGTGGACATGATAGCTAAAAAATACCCACTGGGCCATATTTTCACAGTCTATTTAAAAGAAAAAAATATGCTTTAACTCCCTGTCACCTCTCTATTCCCCGCTTACACATTGGTGTGCATGAGTAAAACAGAAATGGCGTTCTCTCATGACAATATCCTCTTACTGCATCCTTGATTCGGCTACTCATTTACCACAGAACATGCACATTATTGTGTGTGCACAAAAGTTTTCCTACAACAAGCACTGTTATCAGCCACACATGTGCAAACATGCTGTACACATACATCATCATTAGTCTGCATTGTTGCAATCTCTGGCATGTTTACTGTACACACAACTCGATACCCCATCTCACATTAATCTCACTCAGGCACACACAGACAAACCTGCTTAGATAGCAGGATTTGGCTTACAGCTATAGATCACTTGGTTCTTGGGATGTATTGTTAAAAATCTGCTACAACATCTGCACTGAGAGGACAATATAATCAGAATTATGGTGACAAATTAAATGCTTTCCTGTAACTCCATAAATATTTTCAAAATGTTATTATTGCAATGATCGTGTGACTGAATGATCGAGATTAGAAAAACAAAATGTTCTATTAAAAGGAAACACAATTTCAGATTAAGGAGTTTAAACTAAAACTGTCTTTCTTGTTTAAGACACTCTCCTCTGTCTCTAGTTCTCTGTGGTCTTTATCCAAACCACTCTGTCTCTTTTGTTTGCTCTGTTTCTTTACCTTGGGAGGGGAGCAGAATCTCAACCATATTCACTCCATTCCTCTCACTCTGTTGCTCTGCATTGCCGTCTTTCCCACTGATATTCAGTCCCTCTCTTCTCTACTGTATGCGAACCTGCCCTTCCTATCTGTCTGTCTGTGTGACTGAGTCCTTCCCTCCTTTTATTGCATCCTCCTCCTCCAAGTTTCCATTAGCTTGAACTGGTGTTGTCTACGGTCACAGAACAGTGGGTACTGGTGCTTCAGCACAGTTGGGAAGCTGCCACCACTACTAAAGAAAATAGAAACTCATACACCAGATGAGACCTTGCAAGATAAATCCCAGCGTGAGACAAATCAGGCCCCTCTGTCAGGAAGGAGGCAAGTAATAAAGCAGGTACAAAGAAAACAGTTCTGTTGCAATCTGCGTTTCTGAGGCAGTCTCTGAGGATAGTTCAGCAATTAATGTGACTATGAAGCATCGCAGTGGTCGTGGTATAATGTAGCCAGGGTATCACACAAGGCAGGGGTGTGTATAAGGCTTTCATACCTTCATACCTTTCTGATATTTCACCTGGGTAGACAGTACATGACAGTCAGACAAAACTGAGCTGCTAGTGATAGAAGTCACTGTAGCTCCCCGTGTTTAAGCTGGGAGATGTGTTTCACAAACTCAAGCAAGTATTAATCCACTTATTAACAAGAAAATAAAACTGTACATCTTCTGAATTCAAGTCTCGGTCTTTCAGTGAACTAAGACTAGCTTAATCGCCTTGGTAACTCATTGTAAAGCGCACTTAATTCAAACTCAACAGAAACAAAATAAAACTCTTGGTTAGTCTTTCCACTGTTCCAATAATCACCTACTCTGATATGGTTGAAATAAACCCTTAACTCACCAAGTTGGATGTGAGAATATCGAGGCTCTACACACTGCCCTGCCGCCTCCATCTACCGTCACTGGCTGGCTGTTTGTTAGTCCTGTAACGTTATCCCTATCTCTTGCAGTCTCCATCTTTCTCAGCTCAGCTGCCTGTTCTACCAGGACACACTGACATCTGGTGGTGTATTCTGTGCACTACAATACATCCTCTATACAGCCTCTCCATATCACTTTAAAGTGAAAATCTGTACTGGTGTGTTGTTTTGAAAATTTTTCGAGAGTAGAAAATGGCCAATAAAGTTATCAATAAATATTCTCCTCTGGTGGGAATGAAATTACTAAAGGTGTAAGACAGTACCTTTATTTTTTTTCCTCCAATTTTAACCTAATTTGTATACAAACAATAGAGACGGGCTGATCGAAGCAAAAAGCCAACTTTAACAGTGACACTTACACGAAGCGAAGTGGAGAAATTAACATGAAAATTACATGAAAACCTGGCCCAGCATCAGCCTGAACTTGGTGTGCCGCATAAAATTAGCTAAGCCAGGTCTGGTTGCCTGACTCAGGTGAGACTCGGCATGAATGTCACCGCAGAATCAGGCCAAATTAGCTGGCACGATTCTGGCTGCTGACAGTGCCGTCATTGGGCCATTATCAGAAATGACCTGGCCCAGCATCGGCCCAAATTTGGCATGCCGGATGAAACTCACTGGACCGCATCCGGTTGCCCGACTCAGCTGAGACTCAGCATGAATCAGCTGGCCTGATTCCGGCTGCCGACACTGCCATCACTGGGCTGTTATCAGAAACCACCTGGCCCAGTATCGGCCCAAACTCGGCATGCCGGATGAAATTAGCCGGGCCGCATCTGGTTGCCTGACTCGGTATGAATGACGCCTCAGAATCTGGCCGAATCAGCTGGCCTGATTCCGGCTGCCGACACTGCCATCACTGGGTATATAGCACAATGACCAAAGTGTGTATTTACTTAGTCAAGGTAGATATACTCCTTAATAAAACTGGTCCCTGATGGAGAAGATGTGACCACAAATTTTAGATGTGGATTGATCAAAACACACACATACACTCGTCTCACACTTTTCATATTTGTGGCCAACACTCGTGGCCTTTTGATCGGCGTCATGGGTCACTAAGCTAATGGCCACCTTCCATGTGTATACACGAAACTAAGAGGGGGGAGCAGGAGGGAGACAGAAAATGAATGTTTGCACACATGTTAATGTGTGTGTGTGTGTGTGTGGGTGTGTGTGTGTGTGTGTGTTGTTGCTTCTGGGTCAGTGTGGTCAGGGTGAAGACAACCACAGAGAGCATGCTCTGTTCTCTCTGTCACGGTCCATTGCAGTCAACAACAGACACTGCCCCTGCACGCAGCCACTGTGTGTGTGAGCGGTGTGAGTGTGTGTGAGAGAAAACAAAAAAGATAATAAACAGTGTGTTGCATCGTGAGTGAGAGAGTGAATATGTTTATGTTTATTAGCTAATTTGCTAGTGTATGTCCCGACTTAGTTGGCAATATTTTTTAATGGCACCGTCACCTTAAATGTATCCCAAAAGTGGACAAACAAACACTTGAGGAGAAATGCTCTGTATGACTGTTTGGCAGGGGGAGTTTAAGCTGCTCTATCACAGCCCAACCTAACACGCACGCACATCAAACACCGGAAAAAAAAAAAAAAAAACCTTGGACATTTACCCTTTCCCTGTCCCTGGGATCAAAGCACAACACCACAATGACCCTTACGTATTTAGATTTAAAAGGCTCCACTGACACCTAAACAATGCCTGTAACTGCACTTATAGGCAAACAAAAACACACTTGCACACACACACACACACACACACACACACACACACACACAGCTCCGCAATGCTAGATATTATTGTCATCGAGTGTTATACAAACCTGCCTTCAGGTGATCCCTCTGCCCTATTTTGTCACAGATCTATTAAAGATCAGGGCCAGTAAGAGCTACAGCCGGGAGCTGAAGTTGGCTCTCAGAGGTCCTCTCCACTGTACACCAACTTCAGATTTTCAGCTGTGCTGCTGAATTTCGTTATTTTTTGCGAGGTTGTGCCTGGGCAGCAAAAAAGGCTGACAATCACTGCTCCTGTATTGACTTCTCTCCACAACAACATCTACAGTATTTCTCACAGGAATGGGACCACAGAGTCTGAGCAGTTGCAATTTGGAGAACCTTATTCCCATAGCCTTGAAGCGGTGTTCTTATTATATGACAGACCGACAAAAATAGACCTGGAACCCATGTGAGTTCAAAACTCTTAGATTAGAAGGAATGAGTTAAGCACAAACGCCGTTTATCTGTGTTTCTATCTCTTATTATCTCTATACATGACACAGTGAGGACTATGTAGACATGTTTCATGTTGGTTTCATCTCGTGGTGCGTAACAAGACTACAGAAATACATGGGCACGAAGCCGTAACTAGTGTTTTCAAATTAGTGCCATTTTGGGTGTTACTGGAGCCAGTAAAACGAATTTAAGTGAGATAAGCTACGGGCAAAAAAACATGGCTGGAACGGCTGTCAGTTTTCTCTTTGACCCTGAATACCTCCTTAACGGAAAAACTACTGTGAAATCGAAGCAGAGATACACATTAGAGAAAATAGGCATTATCTTTTGTAACAGGCATTGAACCAAATGGCTCACAGTAATGTTGAACTGTTTGCTAGTACTGCTGGTACCTCTGAGAATCAACTCCATCCTTTGCAGTTCTGTCTAACTAACACCATGTCCTGGCAGCGAGCAAGTGTCTGACCATCACTGTATCATGCTACGTGAGGCGCTTTCTGTCCACACTGAACCTGTTAAATATGGAACTTTGTTATGTCATGTAAACAAACCACTTACCTATCAGCTCAGAGACCCTGGACTGGGAGATAACCACTGAAAAGATGGGCAAGTAGGCCTACCTGCTTCCTACGTTTGTACTTTTTAAACAGAAAACAAGTTTTGGTAGTGTGATATCGACTGGAGATTAGATACAATGGCCAACAGCAGGTGGGTTGGTATTGGCGTTCAGCTACCTGGTGATCTCTGTTTCTGTAGTAAAATAAGGAAATGTTGTGTAGATAACTCCTCATTTTAACCTTGTGAATTAACCGTTCCTCATTTATTGTGGTGCTTTCAACGGAAGGAACATAAATAGAAACGGGGCATTCGATTAAGTTCAGCACTGAGTCGCAGACGGCCAGTTCGGACATAATAATAGAAAACAATGTAATCAACCCTACTGTCAATGTGCAAGTTGAAGAAAGTTGAGCTAATGAGAGATATTTTTCTCTGTAGTAGAAACAAAAAATGCAGTCAAATATCTGTAAATATTGCTCCCACACTCTACAGGTGGCCAGTGAAAAGGCTCCATTGAGAAGCTTATGGTGCTCTGTTTCTGTTAGCCTAGATGTGTAAGTAAGGCGTTGTTAGCTTATATGCTAACGATAATAAAGCTGATGACATATGTAGAAAAAAATCACTAAACCAGAGAGTTTGTCAGATTGAAATACAACCAAAAATCCTGTAACACTGCATGTCTGCCTATTGTTCCTCAGCGTCTTCCCCATTTTTGCTTGATATTGATATTTTGCTTGTTATTGTTTTGACCTTTTATCCTTTTTGACCTGTCATCCATCGATATTGGCAGAAAATCTCTACTCTGGCCAGACAGAAGTTAAACTAGGTCATATCTTTAGCCTCTGTCAAATCTTTGGTATCTTTGGCACTATAAAGCAGTCACATCATACCAAGGTTGAAACCATTTGTCAATCAATTAACATTACATCACCTTTTAAGTTGGATTTTCTGATTTAAAGCCACCAAAGTGCAACATTTCCTGGCGCAGATCCGCATTTTGCAGTTTACACTGGACTTTGACGTATGTGACATTTTCACTAGTATCTGTTATTGTTGCCCGACTCCATAACCGGGGCCACATTACAGGAGATGCAATCAAAAGCCAAACTGATGTACCATCACAAAGGACTATGCCCTAATCACGCACCATCCATCACAACTGCACTCAGTTCTAATAGCTGCTTTATTACATTACAGCCTGTAATACAACTGAGACGCACAGACGCAGGCTTACTCGTCACACTCCTCGCATCATACACAGACAGAGCATGGGCATCTCTCTCCCTCTCTCTCACACACACACACACACACACACACCAACTTATTTATTATATAATCTGCCAGATGATTCAGGCTATCAGAAGTGAAGGATGAAAAAGGGGCTTTTTCATAGACAGCACTGCACATGTCACATAATGATACGAGAAATGACATTGTCTGGGATTTTGGACTAGGGGAGGATAGTTTGGATGTTTTTATTTTCTGGTCTTCAAGGCCGTGTTTCTGCTAAACTTTGGAGACAGCTGTGTGGGATGGAATACATGCCTCTGGCTGTTTGCTCATCATATTGACTGTTTCTCTCTGAGTGTCTTCTGAAGACTCACTGATTTGGTCAATAATACCTTGCTCTTAATGTACACAGAATGACGAACAAGATCTAATATATTTAATTTAGAAGGATGCTCCGCAGACTTAGGGTGAAACTATAAATAGAGTTAGGCTGTGCAGCTTCAGATTCATGGGACCCCTATTGAATATTAGATGCAGGAGACACCATGGCTTTATGACTATGGCTCTACAACTTAGGAATACTTAATGATATTTCATACAGGCACAGCAAAGCTCTTCAGACTGAGCAGGAGGCCTACCGTGGGTGAGGTCAGCCGCCTGAGGCTCTCCCCCAGCGAGTCCAGGTTCACCCGTCTCCTCCTGGTGACCCTCTTGTGGGGTCCTTGCTGCTCCTCGCCCGCCGGGCACGCCGATCTCTCAGCGGGGCTGCGGCCGTTCCAGAGCACCGCTCTGTGGGAGGAGTGGAAGGAGGAGAAGGGGCAGCCTCGGCTCTCCTCCGCCGGCTCCAGCCCGCCGTCCCCTCCGTCTCCCCCGGGACTCTCGAGCCCGCAGTCCGAGCCCACCGAGCTGCTGAACGACTCGGAGGAGATCTTGCGCGACGACGAGGACATGGTGGTAGTGAGGAAGAGGAGCAGCAGGAGGAGGAGGAGGATGGTGATGATGACAGTGGTGGTGTTGAGGATGGTGATGATGCTACAGTCGGTTCCGTACCACGTCCACCTCTACGCCGGGAAGTCATCAGATAGTGGGGGGTGTGAGAGGGTTGGGTGGGTGAGGAGGGGGGGTGAGGTCTGTCTGTGTAATCATGTATGCATATGAGATATGTGTGTTTGCGTGCGCGTGAGATAATGCCCAGGTCCTTCTGTGTCTGTGTGTGCACAGGCCTGTGAGATGCGTCTGTCTGCGTGTGAGACTCAGCAACCTATTCAGAGGGAGAGGGGGGGTCGACCGAGAACGGGAGCACTAACGGCACGCAAACATTTATGTAAGGGGGATGAGGAGGTGGGGGTCTCGCCTCTTAAAAACCGTCCTCCTTTACCCCCAAAACAAATCACCCCGGGAGGCCAAACACTTTCCAAAGGATGCCTCAGATAGAAAACATAAAAATAAAGATCCCTAGCAACAGTATTTTTAAAGCTCACATACAGTGGAGTCGCGCGCAACTATGTTAAAGCAGACGTTACCTTAACTTACGAAATTGCAGAAGAGAAAAACGACAAAAGGTCGCCACGGTCGACATGTTGGTCCACAATGGTAATTCCGACACATGTTAATCATTCCTCTCACGCACGGTGATTTTTTGGCATCCGAAGAATGTGGCGTCTCCCCTTTTTCTCCCCACTTTGCCGGAGAGAAATCCCCAAAGTCACGGCAGATGTGACTGCTTCCCTCTCTCCCCCGTCCCTTCTCCTCCTCCTCCTCCTCGTCCTCTGCGACAGCGGTTCTCCTGTCTGTCTCCCAGATAACCGTCCTCTCATCATTCCTCCATCTTCCACTTTGTATTCCTGCACCGCTGCTCTTTGCTTTGGTCTCGCCTTGTCTCCTTTGGGTCGTCGCTGGGAGTGCGGGGCAAAGAGGTGGCTGCAAGTGGAGGTGCGCGAGATGGAGAACACGGAGAGAGAGACAGAAGGGAGAGCGCGCGCGCGGTCAGCCAACAGCAGCACGCACCGGCGATGGTCTGAGCCGAGCGGAGCGCGCGCTGTGAAGTACGCATCAGCGCGCTGTGCTGCGTTTTAGTTGGACAGTAAACCACAGCCAATCAGATAGATAGATAGATAGATAGATAGATAGATAGATTGGCCCATCATCTATTTCTTGACTTCAAATTACCCCTGCCTAAAATATTTTACAATAACCACCAAAACAATGGCCTGTGAAATTTTAAAATGATTAAACTTTTTTTTTCTATCTGTGATTTCTATTCATGTATTTGCGACACATTCTCACTCCAACCTCGTCATATATTGACGTTTGGTCATGGACTTTCCACGTCCACATACAACGCGAAAGGTACCCTGGGTGCGTTGGTTGTTGATGTTTTGGGACAGGTGTCAAGGTCTGCATGTTACATGCATTGTCTTCTTTCAAAATACACTTCCGTTTTCACAGGAAGGCACTTTCAAAATAAACACACTACCTCAGTACAACACCGTGAAGTGATGTTTTTTTTTCCTTCAACAACTAACGCAGGTGGTTGGGTTTGGCAAAAAAAACAGGGTTTGGCTTTATAATCTTACAGGATGCAAACACCACTCTCCTGCATGAAGGTCGGTGTTTGCTGCCTTAAATTTCGTCCTTGTCCCGCTGTGTTTCCCCCTCATTCTGGCTGCGGCGACCGGCTGCATATCATGCTGATGTTAAGTCACAACTTCTAAGTGAGACCAGGTTGGTATTTGGCCTTGACAATATATTTTCCTTTTGTATTCCTTTGATGATCTACAGTGGCATGCAAAAGTTTGGGCACTCATGGTCAAAATCTTGTTTACTGTGAATAGTTAAAGGATAAGTCCAGTATTTTGCACTTTGAGCCCCATTCCTGAGTTGTTTATGATGAGATAGAGTGGTTAAGACCAAAATCTTGACGACTGCTCCTTCTCTGACAACCACAGTTTGCTACGATTTTTATGTCGGAACATCAACGAACACCACTGACCACTCGGTGAGTTTCACAGCTTTGAAAACAAAGGTTTAAGGTGGTTTTAGGACAGATTTACACATGGCCATAGACAGCATTGTTAAGCCAGGCAGGGGAAAGCTAAATTCTCTCAAATTCTCAGAGAAGGAGCAATCGTCAAGATTTTGGTCTTAACCACTCTCTTTCATCATAAACAACCCAGGAATGGGGCTCAAAGTGCAAAATACTGGACTTATCCTTTAAGTAATCAGGAGATGAGCTGATCTCCAAAAGGCATGATGTTGAAGATGAAACATTTCTTCAGGCATGATTAAGCGTGATCAATCCTTTCCAGTTTCAAAATAACAAAAAAGTTAAAGGGCCAGAAGCAAACGTTTAGACACCCTGCATGGTCAGTACTTGTTAGCACCTCCTTTGCCAAGTATTACAGCTCCTAAAGACTTTTTGTAATCAGCTAAGAGTCTTTCAGTTCTTGTTTGGAGGATTTTCATCCACTCTTCCTGCAAAAGGCTTCTAGCTCTGTGAGACTCTTGGGTCACCTTACATGCACTGCTCTTTTGAGGTCTATCCACAGAATTTTTACGGTGTTAAGATCGGGGGACTATGAGGGCCATGGAGACACCTTGAGGTAGTCCATTGTGGATTTTGAGGTGTGTTTAGGATGATTGTCCTGTTGTAGAAGCCACCCTCTCTTCATCCTCAGCGTTTTCACAGATGGTGTGGTGTTTGCTTCCAGAATTTGCTGGAATTAGACTGAATCCATTATTCCTCTACCTGTGAAATGTTCCCTGTGCCACTGGCTGCAGCACAAGCCCAAAGTATGAACGATCCAGCCCTGTGTTTAACAGTTGGACAGGTGTTTTTTTTCATGAAATTCTGCACCCTTTTTTCTCCAAACATGCCTTTGCTCATTGCGTCCAAAACTTCATTAGTCCACAGGACTTGTTTCCACAAAGCATCCAGCCTGTTTCGATGTTCCTTTGAAAACTTCTGACAATGAATTATGTGGTGAGGACACAGGAAAGGTTTTCTTCTGATGGCTCTTCCATGAAGGTCATATTTGTGCAGGTGTCGCTGCACAGTAGATCAGTGCGCCACCACTCGAGAGTCTTTCTGCAGGTCTTTTGCGGTCAAACTGGGCTTTTGATTTGCCTTTCGAACAATGCTATGAGCAGCTCTCTCAGAAAGTTTTCTTAGTCTGAAAACAATTGCTATCTCCTTATAGTCTTCCCCTGCTTTGTGGGCATCAGTTATTTTAGTTTTCAGAGTGCTAGGCAGCTGTTTAGAGGAGCCCATGGCTGCTGGTTGTCTTTCCTGACAATGTGAACCAGCCATAGCCCTTACAAGCTAATTAAGGTCTGAGATACTGGTTGAAGTTGTCTGAGAGCTCAGATGTCTTGGGGTGCCCAAACTTTTGCACGGTGCTCCTTTTCTTTCTTTCACTTAAAATGTTGAAAAGCATGTTTCAACTTAAACTTCAAGCCTTTTGGAGATCAGTTCATCTTCTACTTATTGAACTATTCACAGTAAACAAAACTTTGACCATGGGTGCCCAAACTTTTGCATGCCACTGTAACTGCCGAAATCCTGTTTAAAGGCTTCATTATATTATCAGATAAAGACGAAACCCATTTATATATTTTAAATTATTGTAATACTTTTGCCTAGACACAATACTAAATAAATGAACCTAGCATCCTCATGGTAGTCCTCACCCAGGAATCCCTCGTTCACTGCATAGTTTGTATTGTGCACACATGATGCATGCTCCCAAATGTAGTAAATAAAGCCAAATGACCAAAAATAAAACTTGGAGCCAAGCAACACAACTCCTAGCATATAAAGACTGTGTGATACGGTTGGGCATTTCGAAGAAATAAAGTAAGTAGGACCTTCAGTGAGGATTGTTTTGACATACCGTTTTCGATACACTTTCACGGATCATGCAACAGAGCCATCTCCATGGCAACTAGGTGAACTGAGACAGCTGTCAGAGACATTGTAAAATGGTTAAAAGTTCAAGGAGGAAGCTAAGTGGACCTTTGTTTTGGATTGTTTTGTCAAAAATATTAGTCCAGCACAGGAATACTGATCTCTGCACATCATGCAGCTGCCATGTGCGCTGCGCTTGATGGGAATGTACAATGCAGACAGATCGCAGGTGAGGTTAAGGAGGGTCAATAGGGGCCACAAGCAAATGTTTGCCCCGGGCCGACGAATATGTTAATCCAGCCATGTCTGTCGGGATACATTTGTTTCAATAAAAGAAACTTAATTACAGTTGATAAAATGTTGGACTATTATTCCTCTTGATTTCTACTTAGTGTCATTTACAGTTTACTATCACTGTGACATCTTGGCAGGTGATAAACAGGTGCTTGTTCCTCAATTACCTAACTGGAAATGGTAATCAAGCAACATCTGATTATAATCAAACAACAGTCATGGCCAATAAGCCAAGTTCATGGCAACGTGCCAAATGTGTTCAACATGGGTATACAAGGACGAATGTGGCTCCACATGCAGATAATGGAGCTGGCAGCGGTGGCACACGCTTGTTGCCTCCCATCAGAGAACAGAACGCTGCTCATGTCTGGCACTAATAACAGTCATGACCTTGACCTCGATTGGCAAAGCATGTCTGTTCATTGAGGGCCCCAAAGGGACAAGCAGCGAGACAGAGAGACACTGAAACAGACATGATGCATCATGCATGTGCACACACAAACAGACACACACACACCACAGTGTAATTTCCTGGAGGTGCCTACTAATTCATTTGACTTTCTGGAGCAGCGTGACCCCAATACATTGCATAGAATTTTGCTCCTTCTTTCTCTCTAACACACACCCACACTCTCCCTTTCTCTCGCACATAGTCCGCACTAACACACTGCCACACACACTCTAACACACAGTCTCTCTTTCTCTTTCCTTATCTGGTCGCTTGCTCTTAGCAATCAGTCTGCCATCCATCAGTAATAATGTGGGCATTTAATAAAGCCAACACTGCGATGGAATAAAACACTGTTCCAGAGGAGATAAGCTCACTAGCAGCCAGCCGTCTATAGCCGAGTGCAGACAGGGCAACAGCTCAGTAACTGTGCAGTCACGGAATTAGAATAAATAGAGAAGGGCACTTCCTGGGGTATCGTGGTAATCTCATTCAATGGGTACATCTAAAATGGATGACATCAAATTTTAATAACATTACAAGGGAAATGAAGTATGGAGCAGTCCGACCCTGAGTCTCAGTGGCATTTCTCTTTAGAACTGGACTGCATTAATGTGTGTATCATGGTGACCTTCATGCTCTCATCCATATGATTGTGTTTATGTTATAATAAATACAATGAGTAATACTTCTAATGGTGAGAGTCAGCTCAGTAAACCTGTTTCTGCAGTAACATACCATTTTGTGCACACTGCCAACCATTACTTTACGACTTTATATGCAATGAGTCATCAAAAAAAATTATTTCAATGCAAATATTCAACATAAAGGGTCAGGAATTTTCTTTTGTCCTCGATTGTTGAATTATCATATTATCTACAATTTAACTCAGACTTGTTCCAATGCAAAGCAGCACTAGTTACCTTTAAGCCTGGTATATTAACAGTTTAAAGTAAGTTAACATATTATTTGTCAGAATTTGGAGCCTTGTCCTGGAGTAGGGGGTAGCAAATTGTAATGGTCTAACTCCTGGGTCTTCAACAGGGGGTCTGTGACCCCTAGGGGGTCCTCAGAGTCACTGCAGGGGGGCCGCCAAATGACCTCTGAATAATTTAATTAATTAATGAATTAAAGTTTCAGTAAGTAAAATGTGGCTGAAAATCCACATTAACGTAAATCTAATATATTATTAGCAAAGATAAATCAGCCTATTCATAAAACCTATTTAATTAACAGTACACAACATTAATGATAGGCTGACTGTTACCCATGAATCCTTGTGCAATCATATGAGCTAGTTAACGCTACATCACTGTGCGGCACCTGTTTTTCTCTTTCTTTGGCATATTAGCAACTTAGCTGTATTACTATGTCAAGGTTACAGACATTCTTGTGAGCCTCAATGGATTGCTTTAAACTTTCTACTAGCCTTTGACACACCGTCCACCTTGGAAACCACCGTTGAAAGTGCAGAGGGGAGGCTAACGCACCTAGCCATGCTACAACTGCTGCTGACTTAGCAGCTACAGGCAAACAAGGGAAGACCCGAAATCCTGAAATGTCCCAAGTGCAACTCAGCTTTATACAGTATATGCTGTAGGGGGTCGCTGCTCTGTCTCTCTTTGACTTAAGGGGTCCTTAGCCTGAAAAACATGGAAGACCTCTGCTCTAACTGAATGGCGGTGTACCCTCTATCGCTGTGTATATGTATTTTATTTTACTAGTAATGTCAATGTCCTAGGACTTGTTTTTTTTCTACCTATGAAGATATTTGTGACCGAGTTGTAAAAGTGATGTACTGAGCACTTATTTTATGTTGACAATCCTAAAATAAAGATAAAAAAAAAGGTAAAATATTAAGCAATAACTCTGACAGTATTGCAGTAAATACGAATTTACATGAGAGGTGGAGGAGGAAATAACTTGCACATTTTGCAGACCTGTTTATGTGTCACCTCAGGTAAACCCTGCATATTTACATGGCGTCTAAAAGTCTGGATTGTCCTGGAGAACACAGATATTCAGATAACATGCGCTCACACAAAACACAGATAATTAAATAGATCCATGCAAAAAAGGGGAAAAAACCCCATATACAGACAAACACAGTTCAGCAGCAGACACACAGAGTTTAGGCCCGCAAAGTCTGAAAAACGTGAAGTGGTGGAATGCAGGAAGATAAGAAGAGAGTGAGCCCGGTGACACACACCAGTGAGTCAAAACCAAGTTTTCTCCAGAGATAAGCAGAAAGTCATACAGACACACTCAAACATAAAACACAATTGTATATTCATCCACTGCCTGACACATCACGCACCCAGACACACAACTTGAGCATTTTAATGCTGCGTACCACTCACTTGAACTTTTAGGTATTTCAGTTCTGCCGTGTGTGTGTGTGTGTGTATTGGCAAGCACGACAGTTTGAAATTTGTGGAACAGGAGACATTGTTTTATTTACGGAAGCGTAACGCATTCACAAGAAAAAAATATCCGCCCTGTTTTTCTGAACTGACGGGATTATTATCTCAGAATTCTGAGAAAAGTTTTTCAATTTCTGCTCTTTTTTTTGTAAATTAACGAGATAATAATCTCATTAATTCAGAAAACAGCACACAATATTTTTTTCCTCCAGTGAACGCATCACGATTCTGTAATTATTGCCTCGTCTTTCTGTCAAATATGTCTCCTGCCTGTGATTGACACAGAATGATGGTGTGAAGTATAAAAGAGAAGGTGAAATAATAATTAAGAAAATAAATTAGAGAACCTGAAGCAGAGCAGGCAAATGAGTAAATGAATAAAAGCTACAGAGGATGAAACAACATGATGCGTGGATGTTTGAAAAATAACTCTAGAAAGGACGTGTGTGTGTGTGTGTGTGTGTGTGTGAGGCAGAGACAGGCAGAAAGAGATGGCTGTCTCGGTCATAAATCTGCCCCCAGCCAATCTAATTGGCCATAACCATACATCACTCCACGCCACTCTGCTGCTATTAACCGTGAACCTGGGCCTCTCTGTCACTTGCACAATATAAATAACCTGCTGTAGCTTCCCAACGGACGGTTTTAAAGGCACAAATCGGGTTAAAGAGTAGCAAATTGCATGTTGTGGTCTTACACTAAAAACTGCACGACAGATTCAGTTGCATTTCCTGATAATCGTATTGCAATCTGACCTTCGATACACATTTTGATTGTGGGATTTATTGTCGGCGGTTACATCATATTCGAGTGGTGGGCAACAGAGGTGACTGACAAACCAAATTACTGCTGACTTATGGTGGAAGCGGCCCTCTGATGGACATATAAACAATAAATCACCCACAGTCCATTGACTGCCTAGCAGCAGAGACACTGTGGTCGCCATTGCTTGCTGATCTGAAGGTGATGTTGTAATGATAATAAATAATAACAAAACACAACTCCGTCTCCTCCTCAGGGAAATTAATTACCTCCGTGCCCTCTGTGTCCTTGTTGACAGGGACTGGAGCCTGTATCCTCCACGTAAAGGACAGTCTCCCTGCTCTCATCTTGTACTCAAGGGATACTCAACCTGCTTGCTTGAGGGACAGTTAATAAACAGATATTAATATTAATTATCACTTTTATATAATTAATTAAGTGCCTGTTTTCAGCATATTGATGGTCACTATCCTCACTCATCTTTGCTAGCAGACAAACCCAGTCACAACAGCCCCACACAGGTCAGATGTATGCATGGACGTGTCTCGGATTTGAGGACATTTTGGGCCCAACCCTTTTTTATTTTAATAAACAAGCTCTAGTTTGATGCTTTTAATACAGTCTGGCACCTTATTTATATTCAAAGTAAAAAAAAATCCCTGTGTGAATCAATTTGTTTTCAGTGTGACTTACAAAATGGCCACCCAGCACCTAAGTTAAGTATCACCGTTTCCTCTCAAAAACAGTTTTTACTTTAGCAGTCTTGTTCAATGTTATGTGAAATTATTGAAACTGAGAAGTATGTAAACAATCATAGTATAATTAAAGGGCACCAGTTTTAAAAGTGTCAAAGAGACTACAAGAGCCAATATTTCTCTCCTGTGGATTGAAAAACAGTGCAGGATGAGAGTCCTCTTCTTTCTGTGAAAGTTAAGCCCCTGCACAAAAAACCCGCTAACACCTGCTAATGTTCGGCTTTTTAATGTAAATATGTCTCCTGGGTGAAATTACTTTGCAGTAGTCACAGGTATTTATCTCCTCTGGCTCTGACCAGCGGTGATGGAGACAAAACACCCAGGTGAACGCGCTAATTTTAGCATCTTAACTGGCAAGATGCAATACCATCCGTCTCTGCCCAAGCAGCACTCAAACATCATCCAAATTACCCAAGTAAGAGATATATAAAAAGAATTAACCATTGTTAAGTTTTCACAGGCCGCCATGCTGCTCTCTAATGTTTACTAACCATGTTTTCTGGCCCATCAGTGGCATCGATTGTAACACACCAAAAGCACCCACCCACACCCACACACAAAAAGGCATACTCATCTTCAGCAAAGAACTGGTCTTCTTGCAATGGAAAAGGAGTCTTTGTCTACTTTTAGCAGGTTTTCCCGTGTTAAAAAAAACACGTACATGCGCAAATATTGGTGGAAAAGGAGTATTAAAAATACCTTCCCATATACATTCAAATCACATGGGTTAGAAGGTAATAAAATTATACCAAGAGAGAGATTCTCACAGGGGGTTTAAAATGCACCACTGATGATGATTAAAGATACAGATAATCCTAAATATATTATCCTACACTACCAGATAGCGTCTCCTTAAGGTTTCTGATAAGAGTGATACATTCTTTAAGGAAAACTGTCAACTGTTAAGTCTGAAGAGCATGTAAGAGGTAGAGCAATGGTTCCCAACTGGCGGGTCACAGTCCAAAACTGGGTTGCGGGTCCATTCTGAATGGACCACAAGTGACTTTCAGACACTTTATTTTTTAATTACAGTGAATTTCTGGCAGAGCTTTTATTTTGAAGTATCGTTTCCTGCTGTAGAGTGAGTGAGTAACGGACAGCTCCTTGACAGAGACAGCAAACTAGCTCAACAACATGGCCAAAGACAAGCTGTCATATGTCAGGGCAAGGCGGCTGATTGTTCACGTATACACTTGCATATGTGAACTGTGGTGGAGAGGGGCACATTGAACAGACTGAAAGCTATAATGGACAATAGCTGACACCCTCTCCACAGCCTCCTGGAGCGACAGAGGAGCAGCTGCAGCAGTCAGCTCATCTCACTGCGTTGCAGAGCAGAGCGTTTCAGGAGATCCTTCATCCGCACAGCAATAGGACTGTTTAACACCTCCTGAATCCAGTCACACACACACACTTACACACATCTCCTCAGCCACAACTGTACTGGACTGTGGAATGGCCAATTTTATTCTGATTTAATTTTTAATTTCTATTTATGCACTTATTTTAACAAATTTTATTTTATGTCAATTTTAATACCACTGTGTTATTGTTGATCTATCTATCTATCTATCTATCTATCTATCTATCTATCTATCTATCTATCTAGATGTGATGACACCGAAACTTTGTAGAATTAAGTGACATCTGAAAAGGTGAGTGTGGAAGAAAGGCACCAATCCAGCAAGAAACTGCTGTCAGTGGTAAGTTTAAACATCTGTAACATCAGAAATGTAGACTTTGACACAGAAGAGCTTAACTCATATTCATCACAAAAAAAAGAAATCAGAGATGGATAAATTAAATTAGATTAAATGTGTGAGGAAATTAAGACCTCACAAATTAAAATTTAAGACTATTTAATGACTTTTAAGGCCTGATATTTAATTGAATGCAAGACTTTTTAAGGACCTGCTGACACCCTGAGTTAGAGGATTTATCAATAAAGTCACAACATATTTGTTTAAAAATGCAATAAGACATTCTTACATTTGTTTATTCAAAACAAAAGCATTTCCTAGAATATGATTTGATGCTGAAATACTGTCACAAAACAAATACATGAATCAAGCCATTTTATTCATTTTTTATTTACGTAAAAATGTTCCCATATACCAACTTCTAGTAGGAATTTTACATCAAATTCTGTACTGGTAGGTGCGTCAGTGTCTGCACCACAGTGTGTTTGTATGTGTGTCTGTGTAATCTTGACTACTCTGCACAGTGTACACCTTCCTGTAAGTGTGTCCAGCTAGCCCTCAGACTTGGTGCAGTCGTACGGTTTCCACCACTGTGCAAACTGCAAGACTTTTTTCCTCTGGTCATCAAAGTTCTCTCTGATCATCTTTCTCCAACGTCGCGGCTCCAAGTCCATCATGCCTCCTACCACTTCCTGTGAGGGAAAGAGGGATCTGGTCATATTGAAACATTACTGTAAAATTAACTTGATTTAATCTGTTATGGCGGAAAAACATGACTCCTAAATAAAGAGTTAATATCTTTACAATGTCCATTTGAAGCAACATTAGCATGAAACTACAGTACAGCTGCTGTAGGCTGGTAAATAGTGAAAATGTTCAACTGCATTTTTCATGTCATTAATGCATCTTTATGAGCAGCTGTAGCTTTGACACAGTCACACATGCACAGTAAATGCAGTTTTATGAAATCCCTGGAACCAAATGAAAGTGACTTAGAAGCTAAAAAAAGAGCAACACATAATGATGCACCAAGTACAGCCCAAATGCACACACTGACCTTGCCGAAGTAATGGGGGAACTTCTGCTCATTTTCAATGACATGAGCAAACCCTCCCTGGAGTCCAAAGTCTACAGCAAAGTAGGGAAGACCTCGAGGAACCTATGTGGCATTACATGAACAATTAACAACAATTAACGAGGATGAGAGAACCAGACAAAACCAGAGATATCACAGAAATGACTGACTGATAAAAAGACAGACAAAAAAAGAGGGCTTACAGCACGGCGGATGTCTTTCGAAGAGAGGTCGACGACCTTCTTGTTCATTGCCCATTCTTCATCACACTCCATGATAGCTTTCTGAAGACACAAAGACACCACAAGACTCAAACCTCCTACAATATTTCTTTGGACTTTAAAAATTAACTATATCAGAAAGATGACAGTCAACACACGAACCTTAAAGTATATAGGTGCCATATCACCCAGTTCTCTGGGCATTGGGATACACTCTAGGACCATGTGCTGTCTTTTGCGTGGGTAAATGTGTGTTTCCATAAACACACAGTCCAGCTCCTGGGACTCAAACATACGCACCAAAGTACGCCGGAACAGCTGAGGACAGCAGAGCGGCAAAGAAGTGAACTCAATTAAATTTTAATCAATCTTCTTTGAAGTAAACATTGAAAATGAAAGCAGCGTGTCTGCTGATTGTATCAACCACTGCTCTAAAACAACAGTCATATGAGTTGGTGTTGTCTTTGGGCTCGGTGCACCGATTGGCTAACCTGCATTTCTGACCAGATATCCTCATCCAGTCCGGTGGCAGAGCAGTGGTGCTGGAGAGGACAGATGAGACAGTGGCCCTCTGTCATCGACACCCCCGCGGGCAGGCTCAGGTACACCTGGACACAAGATGGCGAAAAGATACACACTGCTGATGAAACTCAGAAACACATTGATTAATCTAAAGATTATTTCTAGTCGTCTTTTATTTCTGAACAACTAGCCGAAGTTTTTCAATTTAGAGCTCCGATAATAAGTCTTTTAATCTATGTGGATTTACAGAGAATTGATTGACAATTTTAAAAATTAATTAATCATTTTTAGTTTTCTTTTAAGAAAAAAAACTCTGGTTCCAGCATAAAAAATGTAATATTTTCTGGTGTCCTTATTCTTCTATAATTCTAAACTGAACATATTAGTGCTCAAAGACAGCACTTTTAGGAAATCATAACCAATGTTAAACATTATCTGACAGTTTCTAGGCAAAACTATCAATCAATTAGTTGCAAAAATAATCAGCCGATAAGGTGATAATGAAAATAAGCAGCCCTATTTAAGGAGAAAATCTGCAAATGATCATTTTTTTAGAGCTATGAACTAGTGAATGATATACATTTTTACTCAATTAATGTCTTCGACTATCAAAACTATGACAATCTTTATTTATTTTTATTTTCAAAACAGAGTTACAAAGTACTTTACATGATTAGTCAACGTGTTGTTGACCGACTAATCAATTAAGAGACTAATGTTTCAGCACCCACGTCCCAAAACATCCTGCATTTAGGAAGCCTTACCTTGCTCCCTATTGCCACTATGAGGTGCTTCTGGAGCTCTTGGCTGCTGAAGCAGTGCTGGCATTTCTCCATGGAGGCAGCCAGCCTCCTACTCTCCCCGATGGCTCTGCTCCTCATCCTCTCCTCCTCCCTCCCCTCGCCCTCCCGCTGCGCTGCACCCGACACAAACATGTCATCCAGTGTGTAGTTGTCGCCGTCTGTCTTCCCCATCATCTGGAGAGTGGAGTGGAGTAAATGTAGTGGTGTTGGAGACGGCGGGGACGGCAGAGGAGACAGAGGTTCAGGGAAGAAGAGAGAAATGGTCATGGCCAAATCTGGTTATTTTCTCCAACAAAACATGATAAGGGAACATGCTAAAGAATATATGTGGTGTGTTTAAGTATGTTATGGATATGTTAGAGATGTTTTTATAGCTTTCACTTTTCATTCCAGGCTTAAAACAAAAAGGTTTCTGCACTGGCACTTCTTAAACAGGAAATTAAGTCATTGCAAATACTGCAGATATTAACTGTCCTGAGAAATTGGCTGGTAGCTTTAGTAATTGGTGTATGTAGGTGCTGACGCAATATTACCGTCTGTGCCATTTCCACGCCATATTCTGTGTGTGTGTGTGTGTGTGTGTGTGTGTGTGTGTGTGTGTGTGTGTGTGAGTGAGAGAGAGAGATGCGCCTGGACTGCCCTGTATGTAAGTTGGTCTCTGGTGTGTGTTAACAGTGTGAGGCAGGATGCCGAGTATCGACTCTGGTGTTTCTACGTCTGAGTCTTGTCACCATGGCGACCGGGCAACAGGTTGAAATCTGTGTGCATGTGAGAGAGCGAGAGGCAAGCATGGCTGAAGTGTGTGTGCATGAATCGCTGTGTAGGAGTGAGTGTGTGAGTGAGAGTGAAAATTGGATTAGTTTAGTGACAGTGTGGGAGGGAGTGTGTGTATGTGTGTGTGTGTGTGTGTGTGTGTGTGTAGGAGTGAGTGTGTGCAAAGGACTGCACCTAAGTGTACAGCAACACATGCTGCATTTGTCCAAGAGCAGACAGTTTTATTTTCTTGCATCAAACATACATGTAGATCGATTAGACATAACATGGCAGTAATAGATGTGTCCATGCTGTCAGCCTGCAGGTTTACTGATGTCTTAGCTGATGTTAAATTCACACATGCTTGACACGGTTTAAATTATAGATTGTAAATTCAGCATGTAGCAAAAGCGTTGAAGGGCTTGACATATGTCTGGCATAGTTCTCATGTTTTATTAAAAAACATGCTACAGTAAATCTTCAGACAATGCTAGTCTGCTAACAGACTTTGTCTCTGACCAATGGATAAAACTGGTATTTATAGAAGCCCTGCCATGGTAACTGTAGATGTATTTTTAGTGTCCCTCTTTGTAGGTGCACAGCGTGTGTGTATATTTTTATACGCATGCATGTGTAAGGAATATATGAGTGAGGGTGTGCGTGTGTATACGTGCGTGTGTATACGTGCGTGTGAGTGAGTAAGTGAGGGAAAGTGAGCTAGTGAGGGCAATGGAAGTCGGAGAAACGAAAAACATGGACAGAGCTAAAGCATGTAGTTTTTTTTTATTGCCATAGCAACTCCTCCAAACCCTTTTGTTTATTAATGCTTCCTTTTCATACATGCACACGCACGCACGCACACACACACACACACACACACACACACACACAGACACACAGACACACACACACACCTGTCAGTAGGATTTTCACACTACTTGTTGTCATATTCCTGCCTACAGGGAGAGAAGAAGTCAACAAGAAGAAAAGAAAAGAGGGAACAGGGAAAATGTGTCTCTGCTCATGGAAAAGTGCAGTCTGTAAAACCGCTGATAGACTGACACACGCACCACAACCTGCCAGTACCCATCTGCTGCTGTACGTCTATTTCAAGCACACGGTGGCGGAGAAAGAGTTGCGGCAAGGGAGACAAGTAGATGTGAGGGTAGTAAAGGAGAGGAACTGGTAACGACACAGGACCAGATGCATACCAATGTGACAGAACTAATCCTAAATAACCAACCTTTACCTTTGCCTAAGAGTATGACATATTTAATTTGGTGATCCTTCCCATAAACACACATACATATAGCAACTGAGTAGACCTGAGTAGTAGTACCTTTACCATACCATATATTTATGTCTGCCTTTATTTAACTTTCTTCATATCACTGCAGTGGAATGGGTGAGCCTGCAGCCTCATTTATATAAAAACCAAGACTGACTGAAGATGTTTCTTCAAATATAAATTGTCACCTGGACACACTTGTATCCTTATTTGATATGAGCAACTGCAACAACTGACAAAAGCCAGGTTGCAAGCCAACTTCATCCGCCTAACTTGAGTTTGCTAACGTTTCTTTTCGCTTCATAAGTTCAGGAAGTTGCCACTATGTTGAGTGCACGTTTTTTCTAGCTAACTCAGAGTAGTCAGAGCAAGCACAACAAAGAAAAAAGTGATCCAAGGGCAGTGAAGAAAGGGGAAAAACATCAGCCTTGATGCTCTGAAAATATGGAAAGCCAACAGGATGAGGTCAGTCGCTTTGATTATGTTTGATTACAGTTACATGTTATGTGCACATAGTCTTTAGCCTCTTTTACACAGGAATTGTGCAAATTTGCAGGAAAGCCCAATCCGTCTTCTTTCAGCATTGGCAGTACAGAAACAAAATCGGGAAGTGCGGCAAAATGCCGCCACTTTTGTTTATACAGAATGCACCTTTTTCAAGGCAATGGGGGGCGTGAGCTAGTAACAGAACGTGCAGCTCAGCGTGTGACGTAAAGCAGTGACGTACCGAGGAAAGCCACGGCTGGTCAGTCCTTCGGCGATTCTCTCGTACATCGGCCTGTCCTTCACGGTTCCCGTCATCTGACAGTTAATGGCCACCTTGTTAGCGAGGGCAAGGAGGGCAATTCTTTATCTCCCCAGTTGCTCATCTTCTGCTTTGCGTCTCCTCAGTGCTGCTAAATACTCATTCCTGCTATCAGCTGTTTCCTGGTTTCAAGTCCACGCCAGTGGGTCGAACGTGCAGCGTCATCAACAGCCCCTCCCACAAGTCATCAACAGACCCTCCTGAGGCAGGAAAGCTGCCTCGCTCTGTTTAGATCAAAACCGTTCCGCCAATATGACTACCCTACGAGGCGGAAAATTGGGCGCCTCAGATCAACTCAGCCAATCCGGCTCTGTGTGTGTAAACACTCGCAGCTGGCCGGCAAATCGGCCGAACATTCGCGGAAAATCTTTTGACCAAGGGGCTTTTGACTCCATAATTGCAATTTAAAGTTGCGATGTTGTGATAACACCAGCTCTTAGGGTGCCAGATTGTGAAAAAAAATTGTGTTGCCGCCAGGTTGGGGAATGAGTGATCTAAGCCCAAAGATGCCAGGTTGTTATTTCTTTAGGTAAGTGGTCAGTAGCCCAAAAGGTAGGGCTGTACCTGTTTCAGAGTTGCTTCAGAGATTTAGCTGTTTAGTACGATTATTTGACAAACTGTTTTTGTTTTTGTGCTTTAATACAGGATTTGAGAGTTTGAACAGGGTTTGGGGGGGTGTTAGGATGATGGTGATGTTTATGTAGTATAGTAAACAAGCCAGGTTAGCCCTCCAAGCCAATGCGTGCTAACTACGCTAATGATAGATCAGAAATGTGTAACAATAGTATGGAGTTAGATTAGTCTCAATATTAATAAATGCACACAGAAGGATTCACAAATACATGTTAAGATTTATATATAAATGACTCTCTCCACACAAATATTTTCAATGCACACACATATATTTGGCATTTTATATAAATGTAAAAAAAATCCACAAATAACCAAAAAAGTTTCACAAATGTATTTCTGATGCACACACAAATATTTATTGTTTTAAATATATGCAATTTTCATTAAAACATATGTGGATGTCATATACAGATGCTTTTATTTTGTGAACCTCTGCGCATTCGTGTGTGAATCTTTTTGAGACTCCCCTGACGTCACCCGATCCACAAATGCATTTTTTCTACCAAGGGGATATAGGTAGCCAATCAGATGTCTCCTTCCTCTTCAGCCAATCACATGAGCGTCCCGCTACCACCCCCACGTGGGGTATGTTTTAACGTCGTAGTGTCAGAGGGTGGCAGTAATGCACAACTACATTGTTTGCCGACCGCCAAATTAATAAGGACGAGAAGAAGAAGAAGCAGCAGCAGACAGCGGTCAATGCAGAGCCCCGGGTCAGCTCTTGACCAGGGTTTCCCCTAGAAAAAATTGGCACCGGACAACGTGATCGGCTTTCCGACGTGTTGATCGTGCCCTTGTTCATTTGTTTGTTGGGTCCTCTTTTCATGTTATTTTCTGCAGTTATTTTGCATTTGTTCGTGCCCATAGCTAGCCTGTCTGGTTTAAGTGTTTTTGCTTTGTGTATTAATCTGTATTGTAGCAATAACCTCAAGCTGTACATCCGTCATCCATTCATCCATTCGTATATGTCCGTGTGTGTGTGTGTGTGTGTGTGTGTGTGTGTGTGTGTGTGTGTTTCTCAGTGAAACGAATTTCCCAAGTTGCAGAGAGGAGGGGAGCAGCAGCATAAAAATAATTTTAAAAATCCTCTCATTATTTCAGTTTTTATGTCTTTTCTTCTGCAATATTTTATAAAAAATTCACTATATAGTCAACAATATAGCAGACTAAAAGTTATATACTATTTGTTATTTAAGAGTGTACTAAGAGTGCTAATTGTCATTATCAATGGAGACGTGAAGCAGCGAAAAAAATGCGCACGGTAAAAAAATTAAATACATTTTAAAAAGCTGACTTGTATATTGACATGAGGCGTTGAAAGGTTTGCTGATCCTCTTGACTGTGACATTTTGTTCATTAAATTTAATTGCTGGTACGTTTATCTAAAAAAAAAACAACAACTTCTTGATGTGCTTCTGAGCAAAAACAGTCGAATTGTGTATGACGGTCTGGCTGACCGCTGCTAGAATGTTGGCGGTCCTAGTGTTAATAACGCGGCGTGCTGCCAGCTTGAAATAAAAAAGTCAGTTCGCTATTGAAATATATATGCAATAAAAACTCTAGATAAACAAAATGAAAAAATCCTTTGACATGTTTAATTCAAATTGTGCTTGGAGGGAATATTTTCACCGGACATTTGGACCGGCGGTGTTAAAAAATGTCGGACTTCGGCAGATTTTACCGGTCAAAGTCCGGTAATTACCGGATAACGGACCATTGACCCGGGGCTCTGCATTGACCGCTGTCTGCTGCTGCTTCTTCTTCTTCTCGTCCTTATTAATTTGGCGGTCGGCAAACAATGTAGTTGCGCATTACTGCCACCCTCTGACACTACGACGTTAAAACATTCCCCATGTGGGGGTGGTAGCGGGACGCTCATGTGATTGGCTGAAGAGGAAGGAGACATCTGATTGGCTACCTATATCCCCTTGGTAGAAAAAATGCATTTGTGGATCGGGTGACGTCAGGGGAGTCTCAAAAAGATTCACACACGAATGCGCAGAGGTTCACAAAATAAAAGCATCTGTATATGAATGTATCAACATCCACAAATGTTTTGATGAAAACTGCATATATTTAAAACAATAAATATTTGTGTGTGCATCAGAAATACATTTGTGAAACCTTTTTGGTTATTTGTGGATTTTTTTTACATTTATATAAAATGCCAAATATATGTGTGTGCATTGAAAATATTTGTGTGGAGAGAGTCATTTATATATAAATCTTAACATGCATTTGTGAATCCTTCTGTGTGCATTTATTAATATTGAGACTAATCTAACTCACTGACCAAAAACAAACCAAAAAAAAAAAAAAAAACAGCTGCTCGATTTATACGTGAGTGAATGCATAAACATTTTCTTACCTTGGAAGCCATGCGAGAGTAGAGGGCGTTCTGATCCTGTGCACTGCTCATCTTCTCCCTCCTCACCATCTCCTTCAGACCCACATTGTCATCATCCTGGAAGTACCGCACACGCTCCCCGTCAACGTGAGTTTCAATCTGGAGACAGAAGAGAGAGGAATGTGAAAAAAAGAAGCAAGGATAGGCAAGGTGGTGAACTGGAAAATTCACTTGAAATTGGGTGCCTCATGTAAAAAAACACACAATCTTCAAACTGAATCAAATCACATACAAAATCACATCAGAGGAAGAGGGGATGAGAAAGTGAGAGACAATGGACAGTGGAGAGGAGAGAGGTAGGAGATAGTGGCAACCTGGAAAGATCAACATGAACAGACAGAAGTGGACAGAGCGAGAGACTGATCATGAGGGAAACAGAGGGCAAGAGACAGTAAAGGAGACTGAGCCACTTTGTAAACTCATAATAACCATAAACAGAGAGAGGACTAGAGAGCTTTGTTTACATTACACACGTTTCAACTCGGAGTCAGGTGGAGTCCCTGCTCTCATTACACACCCTGATGAATACCAAACAGCGTGGAACAAATAGCAGGACACAAACCTTTCATTTGCTACCCTTTTTCCTCAATACCTCTGTCTTCTAGTTGCAACAGTGTGCAGGATCCTCTCTGTCTTTGTCCTAAAATATGGCTTTCTGATGTGGTTTAAGATTTATTTTTAAAATCTAAACCTCCCTCCCTGCTGTCTTGTCATTTGTTTTTCTACTTTCCTTCCACCCATCATCCCTCTCTCTTTACCGGTTTCTTCTTTCGTCGTCCTCCATGGGGCTCTTGGGGTCCAGACGGGGCATTGACTGGCCAGGCGCGACCTGATTGGTCTGTTCTGAACAGCAGGACTTCCTGGTCTTCACTGGAGCGACCTGTGACCTAAAAACAAGACAAATCAAAGCCAGGTCATTCTCACTTTTGTTTGTTTTTGTGAAGGAATGCACAAGACCACAGCAGGGAACAGTATTCCCAAATAGTTTAAATATTTGTTATACCAGTATGCACCTGTTGGCATTTAACAGATACTCAGGAGAATAAAAAGCATCATACTTCAATGCAAACGTTCAATTTGTGTGATGATGTCAACCAATGCCTGGTCAGAGATGCTAGATCTGGCTACATGGAGAGCCCTAAAGCTACAAATTTTACTCCCAAATGATCACTTGTATATGATAACTCACCCCGTGTTATGTATGAAAACTTTTACTCGCATGCCTCTGGTGAACACAGAATCCAAAAATAGAGACAGTTCTTGAAGATAAGTCATAGGGGTCTGCGTTTAACAACAGCTCAACTATATCACAACATCAACAAACTCTCACACAACTTGTGCAGTATAGTCCAAGTATTATTTATCCAGTTCTATGCTCGGTACTTCCTCAACAGACAGCCCTTTCTGCCAGGGAAGTAAACTAGACCTGAAATTTATCTCTGCTCTCTCCAGACTCCTTTGACAAAAACATTATTTTACCTTGCTCAACACGAGAACTGCTTATCTACCTCTGCCTCCATTGGTAGCTTGTTTGTTTTATTGTGTGACTTTGTTGTTTTAAGAGATTACTTTGGATTCATTAAAGTCGCACAATAGCACAAACAAACTGATTGATGCAGTGGTAGACCAGCAGCGCCCATAAAATTACGGTAAAATTACTTTTCTGTCAGCGGAGTCTGGCTTTGAAGACAGCATCGATAAGTTTCATTTTCAGGTCAGGATTTAAATCTTAATGGAAATGCATGTGTTTGGGAACTCAGGGAGACCTGGAATTTACTGCACAAGTTGTGTGAGAGTTTGCAAACAGAGGTTTAGATATAGTTTTGCTGTTGTTAAATGCGGTGCCCATTTACTTCAATTCATCAAGGATTTTCTGAGTTTTCGGGTTAACTGAGGAGGCATGCGAGAAAAAAAGTTTTCTTTACAAATTCAGCATAACAAGGGGAGAGTAATTGATAAACAAATGATTATCTGGGGGGTGAAGTATTACTTTAAATCCAAAATAATGTCCTTGCCGCAGCAGCCGTGGGTCAATTCCAGCCTGCCCCCTTCATGCTGAACCTGTCCTGTCATCAAAGACAAAAAGCCCTAAACAATAATCTTCAAATTAAAATGTAATATCTAAAACACCTGAAGAAGTGGGTTTTAATTCGTCTTGTAACAGTCTAGTCATTGAGGCAACTTGTCAGTCTCATTTGTCTATTTTAGAGAAAGCAACTCCTCCGTGTCACGCTGAAGGCAAATGCATCACTTATCGCTAAAGGAAAAGAGGTTGAATTTAACAATAAGTATATGTAAATGTTTTGGATTCATAGCAGCAGATATGTATGAGCGAATAAAGAGGGGCTATCAGGACAGAGGAAGTAGCTACATTTTCATTTTTATTCCATCACTCATCAGGTCTCCATAATAAAATTACATTACATTAACATCTCAATTAACCCATCTCATTCCAAAGAAACGCCTTAAGCTTCCAGCGGGCTGGGTTTAACTTGTCATAATCTGTTCACAACTCCTCCGTTTCATAAAATATATTTATACTTTTTAAGTATGATCACTGATGAATTTAAGTCGTTCCTTTGTGAAGACAAACATGTAAAAAGTTGCAGAGAGCATTTGTAAAAGATAGAGTGGTGCCCTTTTCTTAGAGAACATTTAAAAAAATGTTGCAAGCTTTTAAGTAAAAAAAAAAAAATTGGACCTGACTTCTGTTCACAACTTCAGAGGCAGAACGACCTGATAACACTGCTGCTTCAGTGCCAATTTAGCGGTCAACACACGTCCAGATTTCTTAAAAATCAAAAAGTTTGCTTGTTATGAGGAGCTAAAGTCTGAGTTGCACAAAGACTGAAATTCACCCTGACAGGTGGAGACTGACATCCAAGAAACAGGAGCGAGCTGGGAGTAGCGGAGAGGATGGGAGGCAGTCACAAGAAAATGAAACCGGACTGTCAGAAACAAAATGATAGAAGAGAATATCCCCAGTCTCCAGTCGACACAGTCAGGTCTTTCAAGGCTCTGCGGTGCGCGGTGAAAATACGAGCCAGACAGGCAGCAAGAGTCAAAACACTGAATTGTGAGGACAAGCCAAAAGTCTTCTGTAACAAGACAGACTGGAGGGATCTCCAAAGAGTGCAAATCAACAGCACTCCATCCCTAAGAGTGCTGAAGTGCCTCTCTGCTGATGAGTGCACTAAAACCTAAGAATTATGACATTTTCTCAGAAATGTTGTTGAGAAATCCGCTCGGGTCTTTTAATTTGGACAGGACAGCCTTAGAGGGGATGAAACTGGCCTAACTTGCAAATGATAAAATAAGAGTTATATAAATAATCACAGCCTGCTCTCTGTGTGTTTATAAAGGTGTCTGGAGTCTGCTCACGTCGGAAATAGGCCTCCATTTCTTTCTGCGGATACACGTGTGAGTGTGTGTGAGGAGCCAGAGAAGGCATTAGCGATGCCAAAGAGAGGAGATAAAGCAGTGCCGAGGTGTCAGGGCACTGCCATTGCTCTCTGTTAACTGCCTGTACTACCGAGGCAGACAGGATGGCACATATAATCTCTACAATCTCCCTCTCGGTCTGTTCCTTTCTGTCACACACAAATACGGGGGGCACACTCCGAGTGACCCCTGGCAGGAGAGTGTCGTCAGCACGCTGAAAGACATTTGTTTCCCATTAGGCTCTGCTAAAATGCCAAACAGGAGCCGTTTCCATACAGGCAGCAAGACGTAAGAGCCGAGGAGTAAAGAGACTTCAAACAAACATATCCTTTTAAAAGCAGTCAGACGTAACGGCAGAGAGTTTAGTTTCAACTGAAGACGAGTGTGTGTGAGGCACTTTTCCTCCCTGCATAGTCAGAGAGATGGATGCTGCCGTAACCTGCTGTGTGTGTGTTTGTGTGTGCGTGTCTATGAAGTTCAGGAAAAATATAGCCCTGAGTGTTTGGATTAGCATTTAGACTATGGGAGAGGAAAAAGAAGGAGATAAATCTGACAAAGAAAGATTCAGTGTGTGGTTGTGTGTGTCAGGTTAAGGGCCATGTGTGTGTCTCTGTCTACTCCTGTGTGTGGATGTGTTTACATCTGTGCATGATTTGAGAGTGAGTGTACATCCAATTTAGGATGGTGTTTCTACATCTGGGAATTTATGCCATTACACATGAAAATCTGCAGTGTGTTTATGTCAAGTGTGTATAAGTGTGTGTTGGATAAAGAGTAAATCTGGGGGAAATAATGCTGTATAGATATCAGCACAGGGGAAAACTGCTGTCATGAAACACCAAAGAGACTGATAAAGAAAGGAGAAAAACAGGCTTGGGGAAAATTATTTCCAATAAAAAAAAATCTCTATTTTATTCCATCTTCTTTAAACTCACTGCTTCCTTTTTTGGGGAGAGTGTCTGAACTGTTTAAGAGAGATGTTGAACTTCATGGTAATTCTGGAGGCTGCATATTGTGGTGCTACTGAATGTTGAATTTGTCATACTGCAAGGTGTTTCTAATATTTTGTCTACCCTCATGAACACTAGTTACATTAATACAACAATAACTGTGACAAAAACTTGCATAAAGTATTTACAAACCTTTGGTTTAGCCGTTTCTTGTAGCTTCTTTCGGGCAGCGTGGCTCTCTTTGGCTTTGTGTGCTGCATCCAGCTGTGATTTCAGCTTCTCAATCATAGCCTGGAACACATAAACACACACAAATATATATAAAGTATATATGTTTATAATTGAAACAAAAAAATTGGGGATGCATGATGTTGGATTTTTTGCCGATATCCGATACGCCTTATGTAACAAATCATTTGACCGATGATCTACTTTTTTCCCTAACTAATTTTTTTTTGTTTGTTTGTTCGTTAAAGCTTATTTTTTGGGCTTTTCAGGTCTTTACTGATAGGACAGACTTAGCGTGAATAGGGGAGAGAGAGGGGGAACGACATGCAGTTAAGAGCCACAGGCCAAAAGTTAACCAGCGGCCATTACAGCAAGGACTGAGCCATTGTATAAGGGGCGTCCGCTCTATCTACTAAGCCACTGATGTCCATACCCTACCAAATTTTAGTGATCAAGTCTCTTCTGTAGTAAAATTAACATTATATTATGCAAAAATATTCTTATCGTGACGGCCCACCAGCAGATGGAGACATGAAATACATTACTTTTCAATGTATGTAATATTCATTCATTGTGCATATTAAGAAAAAGCATGTTGGCTGATTCGGCTAGTTCATTTTTAAGTCGATTTTGGCCGATACCAATGACGTGCCAATATTATCATGCAACCCAAAAAAACCCAAACACAGTGTTGAGGGATATACAACAATGAAGATCCCTTTTTGACCCTTTTTTGTTTCTGTTTCAAAATGGAGATGAAGTCTATACAAGTACATAATACTAGGGCTGGGCAATCTGAAGATACTTTTAAATGCTTCGTTACAGTGAGGTGATGTGAATTTATTAACATACCAGACTTTTCTATTTCTTTTAACACTTGCCTTAACTCACTTGGTTGTTATATATTCACATTATTGATGATTACTGATCAAAAATATTTTCTGTGGAAAAAAAACAACAACAATAGTCATCTTTACAACGTTGTCTCCCAGTCCTAGCATTAATGAAGTGCTTTTGAGGAGGTTTAAATATATTGAAATATATATATCGTGTATCAAGAGACAGCTGAAAAATATTGTGATATCATTTTCAGAACATTTCACCCAGCCCTACATAAAACATCGGAAAGGCTAATATTAAGAGCTGTTATTGGATTATTATATAAATATGACATTGATGTGTACAGTATGTAGTCTGCAAATGTATTATAGGCTGTATTTTAATATATAGCTGACTTTTTTTCTGAAGTCCAGTTTAAAATATTTTCTCTAATAGTGTTTATTGAAAGATGTCAGATATAAGGCTTTGAGGCTGAACACTGTGAAACTACAGAGAACTGAGAGGAAAAAAACAATTGTCTCAAGCACGCAGAACCTTTTAAGACATATTGTCATGCCAGATATTGATACCTTTATGTACAAGATATAAAAGGCAAGTGCATATCTGTTAAAAGCACTTAAAGCATACACACACAAAGTGGTTTGGGAATATCGTTTTGATTGCTTTGTCGTGTAGAGAGATGCTGGATGTCAGGCTGATAACACTGTGTGTGTGTGTGCAGTGTTAGCATAAGTGCGTGTGTGTGTGTGTGTGTGTGTGTGTTATAACAGATAGTTCTGCAACACTCTTGATAAGAGATCCCAATAGCACACTTAGCATTGACACGTGAAGACAGACAGAGGGAGAGTAAAGTGCAGCAGATCAATGAGCGATATAAATCAGTGGATCCCCTGATGTGCTGTTAAATGTATGCAAAGTCAATGTTTGTTTTTTCATTCATTCATTTCATATTTTTTACATTGACAAGTATATTAATTATAACCTTTTCCCACCAAAATTAGTGTGTGTGTGTGTGTGTTTTTTTAACACACAAAAACCTGTTCAAAACAGGCGATCGACTGCTTTCCCACTGCCAGTAATCCACTGCTGTGTACACAGCTCTGCTGCAGGTGAGTATGCCTTCCTGTTTTTTTTTTCTTTTCTTTTTTTCTTGAGTGTCATGTTTAATGTCACAGACGGGCCAGAAAACGGGTTAGTAAACAACAGAAAGCAGCATGAAGCCCAGGGAAAATATTCCAGTGGTTACTTTTACTTTTTTATATCTCTTACATATTAACTCTGTCTCTCAAACTCAGTGCCGACTAAATTTTTAACAATGTTAAAGCGCTGTTTGGACGGAGACAGACAATATTTTGTTGCTGCCTGTCATTACATCGCACTAGCAAAGCAGCTAAAATTAGCACATCTACCTAGGTGTTGTATATCCATCCCTGCCGATCAGAGCTGGAGCTGATAAATACCCATGACTACTGCTGAGTCATTTTCCCTGAAGTGAATGCCGCTTGTAACCTTTCCCCTTACATACACTAGCCAGATGTTAGTAGGGTTTTGTCCAGTGGGAAAGAGGCTTTATAGTGCATTTATGTTGGAGTTACATAAATGCACCGTCAACTGTGATTAGTATGTTTAAATGCTTGTATGCTATGCTATAGAAAAAGCAAACAGTAAATAAAATATGGAAATATGGACTAAAAGACACTGCACAATGCATGAAAAAACTTCTGGTTGTATTATATTTGAAAATGGTATGTACCAGTGATTCCCAACTTGTGGGTCACAGGTCAAAGTTTGTAAAAGAAACACACTTTATTTTAGAGTACGGTGAATTTCTGACTCAGTGCTTTTATTTTGAAGGGCCATTCTCTGCTGTAGAGTAAGTCAGTCATGGACAGCTACTTCACAGAAACAGTAAATGCACTGTAAATTTCATCTGTGATACATGTGATTAGTATGTTTAAATGCTTGTATGCTATGTCTTGAGAAAAAGTAAACACTAAATAACATATGGAAATATGGATGATGGGGAACGAGATAGTAGTGTGTTCAAGGACTGTGTTTATTATATGGGACTGCTTACATTACAACACCAACTGGTTTCGACCCTTAACAGGAAAACATTTTATAGGCTTGGTAGTGGGTGTCACCATTATTAAGTGAATGCAGGTGGGTGACAGTTGGATTACAATGGGAGGTCATTTTGTAGGTGACTAGTGTTCAGAAAAAAAATCCAGTGCTAAAACACAACATGGTTTAGGGATATTCTGCATGAAATACTTGTGGTCATATTATATTTCTTCATAAGCTAAATGAGATTAAATAAAAACTGATAACAGCCAGTGAAAATTACTCCGACCACTTGCAAGAGCCTGACAGGAAAATTTGAGTTTATGACTGAGAGACAAGCTGCACAGATGTGGGAGTCATGTTCTGCTTTAATGAAAGTAATTTATGTCTCACTTTGAGAGAGAAAAGGTTTCAGAGATAAGACCATCTTATCTTTGGACAAACAGTATTTCAGGGACACTTTCACAACAGGCTTAGGCTGATAAATTGTTTCTTATCTTCAACAAGTATTTTTCCAAATCAGGTGTCAAAGAAGAGCGGAATGTGTTATTATCAGGGTTGTCTCATAGTCCATCTGATAGAGTACCATAACAATAACCTACTCACCGTGTTGCCCATAATCTCTGCCTTCACCAGTTTGGCTCCCAGTTTGTTCATCTCCTCCTCCGACAGCAGTGGAAGGTCCTCCTCTTCCTCCTCTTCTTCACTGCTACTCTCAATCCTGGGTAAAACATGAAGAGGAGAGTTGGAAGGGCACAAAACCAGTAGAGGAGAGTGAAATTTAAATGTAAGACAACCAAGCATTGCGTCAGTTCAACCACAATATGTAAGTAAATTATGGCAGAACAAATTCACACCCTGAACAAGAAAACCTTTGACATTTAACACATCCATCTGGTTGACAACCACATTAGAATACCAGTAATAAACAAGCCCCTCATCATATAGTGTCGTCTTGTTCAGCATCTTTCTTTCTCCAGATTTCCCCCAACAACAGGCTTTAACGACTTCATTATTCCACCCTAATAATAGTCCTAAACCCTCTAATGGGAAACTTATTTGTGAAGTTTTTAATTTAACCATTTAGTTGTTTTCTTGTGAGCTCTCACGCTGTTTATCTGTTATGATTCATTTGAGTCTCTGCACACCCCCCAGAGATCATTACAGCCTTGCCTTGGGAGGATCAGAACTGCAGCCTGGGAGGCATCGTTCTAGGCTATTACACTTCTCATAGCCTCATTTCACACTGCAGACTCATTTCATGCTGCAGGGGTTCTGGGTGCTGGTTTACCCAAACAACTTAGCCTAATGAGGCAAAACACAGAACAAGTAAGAAGGCTTTACAAAACAGTGATGCTCCGACATCTGGCCTGCAACGGTGCTATATGTTGGGCTGCCATGAAAGTAGGAACACATACAGTACACGATGCAATCATTTGACGCAGTTTAAAAGAGATTCTGTGCCACTAATTGATGCTGCAGTTCAGCAGAATATTCATGTACGTTACAAATAAAGCATAAGGAAAGAGATTAACATGAAGTGAAGGAGAAGATTAGAGAGACAGAAATGCAATTACAGGAAAGAAAACAAGGAGGAGAGGGGGTTTGGTGTAATGAGCTATGTTACAGTACTTTGAGTATTTAGTAGAGAAGATACTGAGTGATAGAGCCAAATACTGATGCTGATAGGGCTGAAAAAGACTCATCTATTGACTGATGTGTCTGATCAATAACAGAACAAACAGAGAAAGAGACAATTTCCCTGCAGGAGTCATTTACAGTCTCAGTTAAAGCAATACAAACATTGTAGACTGAAGACAAAGGACCAGGTCAAGAGTTTGTGTGTCTAAATTATTGTTGCCAGAACTTCAAAACACAATACAAGTATAAAACAACGGTATTCGATACCTCCTTCAAAACCACGGCAGAAAAAAGTCCTAGTCACACAAAATAGAATAAAAGGACAACACACTTGTAATATACTTTAGGCCTTTCGATACTATCAGATGTATAGTTAACAGTTATCGTATCATTTTAAACATGTGGAATCCAAAAAGTACCTTTGTCTAAATGAATGTTCCTACACGTAGTGCGTTGGACAGAAAGAATGCTCTTACGACAGAAATAGTACAGATAACGTATGAGTTAGGGTTCAGAGGCCTCAGGAGTTTTTCTGGGAATATCAACACTAATGTTCAAAAACAGATAAGGACCTCAACAGTTCTTGCAGGTCCCTTGAAACTAATCAAGTACACATGTGAAGACAGCCAGGTTTTATAGGAGGGATTACTGTGAGAAGGTCCCAGTGGTGAGTTAACACTGATTGATGCTTTTATGCAGTGTGTCTTCAAGTTCCATTAGGACATGTGTGTGTGTGTGTGTGTGTGTGTGACCCCAATAAGAATCAAACTTGTAACCGTGACATCTACACAAGCTGCCAAAAGGACAAGATGAATAAATATGTCTTTTTTTTTTTTGTACGTTTCTTTCACAAGGAATGAAGTAATTTATTCACATTCCATTAAGATGACTTGTTTTACTTAGGAGTAAGTCTGTGTTTTTAGTCAACTCTGAATTGAAAATACTGCAAGAACTCCTACTGCAACATGAACAAAGCCTTAAAACATATTTGGCTTTGTGCACATATAAAAATACTCAGCCCATTACATTTATGTTTTTCTGAATCATAAAGGAAAATGGAAAAACTGTTTTTCAGGATGAAACTATGAGACAAACAAAACTAACTACTGGTTTTAATGGTTTAAAAGGTAGTTGTCAGGGGGTTTAAAGAGTTTGTTTATGTGCATACATTAGTAAAGCTACTGCTGTCATGACTGTGACCTCCTGTTTCATGTGAGTGAACAATAATAAGTATGGGAAATAGCAGTAAAGGGACTGATTCATTAATATTGTCTGCTAAAACAAACATACAAGTTGAATATCCAATTAGTGGAGTTCAACATCTATCCATCCATTTTCATCTGCATATCCAGGGCCAGGTCGTGGAGGCAGCAGGCCAAGCAAAGCACCCAAGGCATCCCTCTCACCAGCAATGCTTTCCAGCTCCACCTGGGAGACCCCAAGGTGTTCCCAGGCTAGATGGGATATGTAATCTCTTCAGCATGTTCTGGGTCTGCCCTAGGGCCTCCTTCCAGTGGGACGTGCCCGTAACACCTCTAACGGAGGCACACAGGAGGTATCCTGATCAGACGCCCAAACCACCTCAACTGACCCCTTTCAACGTGAAGGAGCAGCGGCTCTACTCCAAGCTCCCCCAAGAATTGCCACCTTAACGTGGTGGAGGGGTCTGCGTGTACCCGTGAACCTGGGAGCTGTGTTGTCCTGGGCTAATAGCCCCTGGTAGGGTCTTGCAAGGCAAAGTGGACCCAGGGGTGGGTCAAGACTAAAAGTGATTCAACATGACCTTGATGAAACAAAATATTCAGACTTTGAGCACCTTGCCCGGTATGGGGACACCAGGGCCACCCCGGGGCCTGAATAAATAACATGGAGTCGTCGCCCTATGAGCCCACACCCACAGGGACAGGAATCAGGGTTCGGTGCATTGTGTGCGAGGCGGCAGGCACGGGCATGGCCCTGGGCGCACTGATCCCTGGCGTCATGGAGTTCAGCATCATCATAGCAAATCATATTTTCAAGGGAAGAAATTAAAAAACTTCAAACCTTGATGTGGTCGCAGCGGCTTTATCACCACCGAGACCCTCTTGAGGAGCAGCTACAGTTTTCCCAGGATCCCTCTCTTTCTCCTGCTGTGGTTTTTCAAAGCTGGCAGATTCCTGAGCTGGAGTGCTGCTCTTCTTCCAGGCTGGCATGCTGGTACTACGTGGACCAGAGTCTTCATCATCATCAGAGCTGGGTCTCAGGAATCCTGTGGAAGGCCGTGCTGGAGGAGGAGGACGCTGTGGAGCTGCACAAGAAGATATCGGAGAGTGTGTTCAGGCTTCCAACACTCTTGGCATGTTAAAGTTTTGTTTCCTGATTTGTGATACAATTTGAGCAAATGTGACTTATGTTGTTGCTCTTTTTTAAAAAAGAAAAAGGGCATGAGTTAAAACCAACATGAATTGGACCTGTGGGAAAATCTTGACCCAGACAACTATTAGAAAAGGCCTTGACCTAAACCCACCTTCACCACTGTCATCGTCCTCTGAGGGTTTGAGGAAGCGGTTTTTAAGAGACCCAAGAGAGGAAGAGCGTTGACTCCAGTTTTGCCCAGATGTTGATGCAGCACTTGGCCTATCTCTTTCTCTTCTTCTGTCACTATCCCTTTCTCTCTCTCTGTTTCTGTCCCTTTCTCTGTCATTATCTCTTTCCCTATCTCTTCCTCCATCCCTCTCCCTCCCTCCCTCTCTCTGTCTTTTCCTCTATCACCATCCCTGTCTCTATCTTTCTCTCTAAACCTGTCTCTGTCTCGATCCCTCTCTTTCTCTCTGTCTTGATACCCTCCCCTCCCCCTCTCCTCTTCTCTTCTACTATGGTATCTCTCTCTGTCTGTAGGTGACGAATCTCTTTCCCTTTCACTTCTTCTCCAAAGATCTCTCTCTGCCCCATCTCCATCTTTTCTCCTCCATCTCTCTCTGTCTTCTTGTTTCCTCCATCCGCCTCTCGCTGTTCTGTCTCCTTCTCCTCCTCTGCTCTGTCCATACACAGCTTTCTCAGCTTCTGCAAGTCTTTGCTGAAATGCCTCCATTGACTGCAAAAGAAGAAAATACAAGACATATTAAAATACTTGAACTCTTTCTCTGGATTTGAAATTCAGATCTTAACTTATGTCCAAACTGTGCACCTGTGGTGTAATTTACTTAAAAGACAATTGTGATGTAGTTTAAAGGAGTCGTGTGTAAGATTGTCGGGGATTTAGTGGCATCTAGTGGTGAGGACTGAAGATTGCAACCAGCTGAAACTTCTCCTGGTTAGATTTCCCTCAGTGTTCATTGTTCAGGTTTTAACCAGGAGCTAAATTATCCACAGAGGTCTTAATTTCTCCAAAACAAACAGACCCGGTGATTTAATAAAGAAAAACACAGAATAAAGCAGTTTCACATGACAAATCAGTGTTTCTCCTACACTGTTCGGTTCGTCGAGGGCAGGCTGCTAGCCCAGCACCTACTAATGTAATGTGTAGTCACCTTTTTCTTTATTTTTTAAATAACATAAAATTCAGACGTTCAGAAGGCTTTTACCAGGAGCCAAATTATTCCTCTCCAAAACAAATGAAGCCAGTGATTTGAACCAGTAAAAAAAACGTAGACTAAAGCAGTTTCACGTTAAATATCAGTGTTTTTCCAATGCTGTTCATCGTGGAGGGGCTGCAAACTATGGCAGCTGATGCAAGAATGCAAATGGCCCTATCTAGAGCCAGCGTTTGGTTTTTCCTCCTCTGGGCTACTGTAGAAAAATGGCAGTGCAACATGGTGGACTCCATGTATGAGAACCTGCTCTCTTTGTAGATCTAAACACGTCATTCTAAGGTAACAAAAACACAACAATTCTTATTTTCAGATGATTATACACTAAAGAAAATGTACTTGTTATATTATATTCACTCTCTGCAGAATTACCCCCCTAAATCCCCTGCAATGGACCTTAAAGAGGAGTCTGCCAAACAAAAAGCTGCTTTATGGCTTTGCTGGCTTCCTCACCAGCCTAAAAGCCAGCTCATTAAACAAACTGATGTAGAAACTAGCTGCACAGCATTAGCTACTGTATAAATCAAATGTGATAATAACAGCATAGTGCCATTCACCTACTAGATACTATTTTACAGTTATTAAACAATATACTAACATCAGATAAACACAATACAATCGCCTGTATCAGCGCTAAAGTGATGAGTCTGGGCTCAGAACATCCACAGAAGTTATTGTTTACTCAAGGCGGGCCCACGAATTTCACTATCTGCTCAGCTGTTTTGGGGGATTCACCACTACAACTGCCAACTGATACAAGCAAACCACAGGGTCTCTGGGATTTGCTCAAAAGCATGCAAATACAAACACCATCAAGATAATATGGTGCCACACAAATCCCCAAAACCTCCTGCACATATGCAAAATTATGTTGTCAATAAAAAGGTACAATATCGGAGTGTAAGACGCCTCTGTGTTGCTTAAACCAACAGAAAGGAGGGGCACTGCTGTGGCTGGCTGAGCTCTGACAAAGAAAGCAAAAGGAGCATACACACACACAGATATACACACAACGTTCTGACAGTGACAGTTTCTATGCTGTCAACTGGAGGCACAAATGCTGACACTGCTAAAAGGGACTTAACAAAGTACACTGTGCACTGTGTGTGTGTGTGTGTGATGTCAGACAGCAAAGAGAAAGATTAATAATAAAACAATGTATCCAGACACAAATTCCTCCCTCAGTACAGAGCAGGTGTGTGTGTTTGTGTGTATAGCCTTGACTTCTAAGTGCATTTACCATGACGTGTATGTCAGAGTAAAGGCCTTTGCACAAGCCCGCATTTTTGGTCCAAAATTGTCACATATTTAAAATAACACCAACTCAGAAACATTCCCCTGTCTTCAAAGTTTTTTAGGCAGGTCCGACTGTCTGCGTTTTGGCATCCGTCAAGACTTGTTTGACCAACAAGCAGTGAAGAAAATGTGACATATCTGCTGGATACATACATCCGCAACGTATGAGGAACAGTTGGCTAGCAGGTAATAGAAGTGGAAATATATGGAAGCAATTTCCTTCTTGTAATTCTTCCACAGTGGTAGATAGGAAGGTAGCAGTAGCCTATGATAGCAATGATGATGCTTACAGCAGAGTGTAATTTATGAGCCGCACAGTCTCACTTTATAACTTATAACTCAGGTAGCCGCAGTGCCAAAACCAAGACGCAAACAAAAGTGGCTACAGCCTCCAGAGGTAATGCCAGTGGAGATGCATTTTGTTTGTGAATTATCACAACAAAGACAAACAATAAAACGTATCGTACTCAGTGTAAAAGTTTCAGTGCGTAACATTTTTGTTGGATTACAGATTAACAAACGCATGCGAAACATTCTGATGTAGTGTGCGTTCGCTATGAATCAATATCTCCATTTACAATGACTGAATATTACGCAACATCATCTATTTGGAGGCTTTTTGGCGTAACAATATTGTGAATGCAAATGAGAGTGCAGTCAGTCCTCACCCCGTATCTCTCGGCCACCACATCGTTGAGGTTGCGCTGCTCCCTCTCTGCCTGCTCCTTCATCCTTTGGTAGCTCTTCCTCAGCCAGCTCAGACCTGCATCGTTCACGACTGGGCCTCCTGGGAACAACAAGGGGAGAAAAACTGTGGCAAAAACTTGTTTGTGCCATTTAACTATTTCTGAGCCTCCTGTGAATACGTCATATCGTCCACATTGTCATTTGTCTCTCAGCTCAGGTGTATGAAATTCAAGCAATGCTGATTAGATGCCATTTTACCAGTGAGTTTCCTACACACACCAGCCAGGTGCATTTTTGATATCGATTAAACTGAGATGAGGTGACAAAAAAAGGTGACAAAGAGAGGCAGTGAGCGATGAAGCCGATTGAAATCTTCTTTTGTTGGAGAAAATCTAATTCAGTACGACCGGTTCCTGACGTCATCTGAATATCAGCGTCAAATAACCAGACTGGTATGTCACAAAAAAAGTTAATTAGGAAGATAAAAGGGACCTGGACAGAGCATGAGTCAATGGAAGGCATAAAATCCTGAAAAATACAAAAACCCCAAAAAGTTGAATCGCACGCTCATTAATAAAGAAAAAAAGACAGATCCAGGAAAAAACTGAGATGAGTAAGAGAGGAGAAATGAAGGTCAGGACAAAGAAGGGTGAGGAAAGACTTTATTATAGTCTTCAAATCCATGGGAAATAAATGTTCTTTTAGAAAACACCAGTTTCTATAACTTCCCAGAGAGATAAAAACGTGACAAATGTTCTGCCCAAAGACTCTGGTCAAGGTCAGCACTGAGTATCTGAATCAGTGTGTTTGAGAACACGATGATGCTTAATCATCTGTGGCTTCTGCTTTAAAGGACAAAAAAGTTGAGGAAAAAAATAACAAAAAAGTTGCTCAAAGTCATGATTTATAACGTTAAAGGGACAGTACAAGAACAGAACATTTTACAGGTTAGCAGTGACCAGTGGTGATAGCAGGGCTTGTCCTGTCATCAAACACAGAGCTCCACTTCAAGCTGCAGATCATCACTTTATCCAACTTGTCCGAGGGCTGACCATGTCAGCTGATCAATAAGCAACAAGTGTATCCTCCGCTTTCTCTAAATACCCTCAAACACACACATGCATACTAGTCTGTGCCTCCTGCAACCCCATAATTATAACAGAAGATGAGGCAATATTCCCATCTGGCACACAGGGAAGAAACAGGCACATGTACCTCTGTGTGTGTTTGTGTTTGTGTGTGCTGTTTGAATCAGCTTACTTCGCCTTGCTGTTCAAATAAAGCTTACAGCAGAGAGGCCATGCCAACTCTAGAGGGAACTGTACTTCCTGTTTAGTGATAAGAGACATGCACACATACCTGCGTTTGCTTGTCAGCTTAACACAGTTAACTCTTCTCTCTGTCTCACTCGCTTCCCCAAATCCCTGACTCAGAAGCTCTACCTTGCTCTGTCTGTTCTCTCATTCGTCTGTCAAACCTCCATGTTGACTTTTCTGCTCACATAACTGTGGTCAAGTCAACTCTGATTTTAAAATTTAATTCTCCTTCCTCTTGCATTTTCGGCAAACCAAAAAAAATCCAGACTAATTTCCTGTCTGCTTTCTGTGGGAAACGGACAGAGAATTAACTTAGAGATGCTTCAACTTACAGAAGCTCCCCTGTGACAGACCTACATCTCATTCTGAGCAAGACTGTGACTGTCAAACACAGTCACACACATCTTTTTTGATGCTGACAGATTTAGGTTTCAGGGCCAACAGAAAGACACATAACTTCTAGACCAACATGGATAAAAAAGTCCTTACTTTATGCAGAAATACAGAAATTTAAATGTCTTCAGCTTAGCTGAGAAAATTTTGTGACACAATCAAAAGCTCCACAACAACTAAACAACTAAATATTTCTTCGAGATGCAATTTTAAGCTTCTTTCCTTACAGCCAACATTTCAACATCATTTACTTAAGCTGGATGATCTGAGGAGAGGAAAAGGACAGGAAATGAAAGAAAGGGGAGAAAAACAGGGAGAAGAGTGTAAAGTGCTGTAAGCAAGCATGAGAGTGTGTGATTGTAGGCAGCAGGGGGACCCGTCTGAATCGCACCCTGTTTTTCATTTTATTTTTTCCTTCGCTCGAGGGGAATAAAGAGGCAACTCTGGTCTACTGAGGCAACTTTCATCAGAGACACCGATTTCTGTGCCTCAATGTTGAAACATAACATCAGTAAATAAAATCTGGAGAGAAACTTAAGTCTGAGGTGCTCGAACCAAAAGAGTTTATAGTATATTTTACATAGCTATGTAATGCCTTAATAGAGTCCAGTGATCTCTGTTATTACCTCTCTTTGCTGCAGTATCAGCCATCTTCTCTGGGGGCAGACCAGTTCCTCCATCTTTCCAGTACGGGTTGAGCTCCAGTTTGTGCAAACCAGCCTGAGGGAACACACACATACACTTGAGTCACTTCTGTGTACTGTCAATAGTGAAACAGGAGCACAAATGCTCAAAATCCAGACAAAAACACCCTGCAGACAACAATAAGTATGCACACACACACACACCACAGGATACTGCTGTCCGAGAGGGGACACCCTCTGTTACCTCGGTAACCGCACAGTTGGTAAAATGAGGAGACTGACTGCCACAGTGTTTTTTATAGTGTGTGCAATCCATGCACACACGATCGCTCTTTATCTCCCTCTCACACTGGCACTCAGGTCATTTCACGTTGGGATTCAAATAACAGAAACATGTGAATCTGCCGACTGAGGACAGCACGCATCAGAGGAACTGTCTGCACACCCTCCTCAGGTCGACAGTTGAGCAGGAACAAAAGCAGGAGGGGATTGGATGTTACAAGATGGAGAAAAAAGGGGAAAAACAACACACACATATACACACCTGTTCAATGGCCTGAGCTTTTGCCCTCTCCTCTTCTTTCAATCGCTCTTTCTCGGCCCTCCTCTCTGATGTGGACGTGGTTCTCATTGCAAGGAAGTCAAAGGTCATCCATTCATCTCTCTACGGGACAGAGGCAGACAGGGTGCGGGGTTAAATAAAGAAAAAGATGAATGTACAGACAGAGAAGAGGGTGCAATGAGAGAAAATGTTTGACCCTAAAGTAGATGAAGTAGATATTGCTTGTTGAAATGTACAAAACTTCTTCAGACTAGAGCTGCACTAGTCTGACTGCTTCGGTCCTGATGCCAATACCTAAGCTTAAGTTATGGGCTCATACAGAGTACTGATCTGATATCAGTGTTTAATTAATAAGCTTTATGTCTCATTGTGCGGACTGGGATCATTCTTCTATGTGTAAGGCAACATCAGGCTAGACTTTAACACTGCTTTCCTAACTTTGCAAAATAAAATGTGACAATAAACACATAGGTACAAATTTACTGAGTTGTTATTTATCATTAAAATAATAAATCATGCACCAGAAAATTAACAGGAATCACAATTCAAGTGTAAACCCTGTAAATGCAGCAACAAGTTGGTCTAAACGTTGACAAGATTTAAGATTTTCGTACTAAAACTATATAACTACATAAAATGAGAACAAAATGTGAACATTAAATCACAGTTAAGTTACAAACTAGTGCACACAAACTTGATAAATATTAAACATTTAAAAATAAATGGGAATTAAAATACTAAATGCAAAATCCAATATTAGCAGCTGAATCTGTAAACTGTCACAGACACAGACACCCAACCGCGCTTTCTGAATCAGTATCTGCTTGAAATACGCTACCAGTATTAGATCAGTGCATCCCTTCCTGTGGATGCAGTATTACCTCTTGACACTTATAAACACTCGATTTAGCTTCTTTCTCCATCCCCATTTTGGAAAGTAGACTACTACTGTGTTGAATTTACTATTTAAAGGAAAAAAAGACTTTCAAACGATTATGAATTGTACTAGGAAAAATAGCTTTAATAAAAATAAATAAAAAGTTTTGGACAGACACCAAACATTATTCACATTGTTATTATGAATCTGTGGGACCAGGTACAGAAACAAAGTTACCTCAACATTCTGTGCTGGGGTGACGTTGCTCTCTGAAGGCTTGGGCTCCTCAGGAACCTGCCAGGGTTTAGCAGCTTGTGTCTGAGGCTGAGCTTCAACCCACTCATCCCCTGAGTCCTGACACACAGAGAGAGGGAGAGAGGTTAAAAATGCAAAGGAGAATGAAAATGATGATGAAGGACAACAGTATGAGAGATTGTTATATCAAAACAAAAGAATGGAAAATGAATAAATTAAGAGGGAGGCCAAAAATGTAGTTTCAAAACCACAATCTGTTTACATTAAAAAATGTTTCATTAAAGGCTTATAAGGAGTTCTGCTTTTAATTTTGATAGTTTAACTTTAACTTGTTTACATAACATACCTCTGAGCTGTCATTAGATCCATCTCCTGCTTCTGCTGTCTTCTTCTCCTTCTTGGCTTTTTTCTTCTCCTTTTTCTTTTTAGATTTCTTCTCTTTCTTCTTCTTGCTCTTCACAGCGCCCTCCTATAAGGGGTTCAGATTCCCTAAATTATGCTTTTGTTTTCATTAGTTGCATTACTGTTTTTTATTAAGATGAAATATTTTTCATAGAGTCAGTCCTCAATCACAACAGGTATGCAGGAAGAGCCATTTGTCTCCATTTTTTGATTCATGTGTCTCCATAAGGAAACACTATCTTAAGTCGTGTTTAAAAAAAATATGGATGACAACACAAGACAACATCATAGGGATCACCATCATTATTGTCATCATCTTCCTGTTTCTCCTCTGAATAACTGCTTCAATATTAATGATAATGGTGGTGAAAGCGTACAATTACAAACTACTGTCATGAACAACAATGCCACAGTATCGTCACTGCTGTTTTGAGATACAGTAGAGTTCTGACTTGGCAAGTCATTAGACTAACAATGTGTTGCAACAGAGCAATCAAGCAGTGGCTGTCATTACGGGTTTCTACATGAACTGCTGGTTTTGATTACGTGTACAACTGTAAATGAAAATACTTTGTATCTTACATCCTCTATTTCCTCTAGCCTTTGGTTGATCTCAGGAAGCATCCATGTGTCCTCCCCTCTCTGCCTCTTCAGCTCCTTCCTCCTCTCTTCCTTCTCATACCGCTGCTTGGCCTGAATGACACAGTGGAAATAAGAGGGATAATTCACCAACATTTTCAGACATGTCTATCACTTATACTTGAGAATTGGGACACAACCTTTCTTTTACTCTATTTTTACTCTTTAACTAGGCTGGAAAATATAAATTAAAAGATCAAAATCTTGATTATCAAACCCTCCAACCTCCCAGTGATGTTATTTTTTCTTAAATAGCACATGCAATGGATGTCAGAGGTAAGAGCTGATGGAACTGACGTTTTAAGGAGTTGACAAAAAGTTATATATTTGTTAATTTCACTGCAATCCTAGTGAGCAGCCATTTCATATTTTTGAAGTTATTAAGAGTTCAAAATATTAAAATAATCAAAATACTCATTTCTGAACCATAACTCTTATTTAGTTTTGATTTACAGGGGCTATGGAGTTGACACATTATGGTTAAGACACACTCGATAGCTTTATTATTTAATGAATTTATCAAAAAAATTGAAAGCTTGCCAGTATTTGAGCAACATTCCCACCTTTTCAGAAAACAATAAGTGTGATTATGCCTGATTAACTTGTGTTTTTGTGCAAATCTTGGTTGACAAATATCTGGGAAACATCTTTAAGGGCCAAAGTTTTCATAAAAAACACATTTTAGAACAAAGATGACTATAGCAGTACATTTTTACACAAATGTTATCAGTACATACTGTTAGCTTTTGGATTTTGAAGGCTTTTAACACATCTTTTAATTGTTTGAAGCTTTGAAATCTTGGGACAAGAATATTAAAATAATGTATATATCGTACTTAGTTTATAGAATTAAATCCTCTTAACTCCAGAAACATAATTGGTGTGTTGGTAAGTTATGATTTTAAGGGTTTTTGTTGTTGTAGTTGCTGTTGTTGTTTGGCAGGACATGATTTGTCTGCCATTCTCAATAATGGGTGCTATAAATGCAGACTTTCTGGACTAAAATTATTGATGAAAAACGCATACATTGAGTATACACAAACATTATTCTCATTATAAAAGGAACACAGTCTTCACACTGCTATGATACTGCTGACAAGTGTCATGATTTTCAAATATTTGACCATCTAATAGCTTTCGGGCTGCATGATTACATCTTCTGAATGCAATGGCAGTGACACTGATGAGTTCCCAAGTCATTACGGGCCAATTCCTCTTTAAAGTCAGCAGAATAAATCAGCCCCAGCTACACTCTTTGCTTTGTCCAGTTCAAGCACAGGTGAGCCGGACAGATAATGTGATTACAACCTTTACTGCTCATCCACAGGAAGCATCGTTTGTCTGCATCATGTGCTCTGTGTATCATGTAAACACAGCTGCACACAGCTATAAAAGATAACGCACAATTAAATACCTGAGTACATATGTGATTACAACAGAAAAGCTGTACGCTGGGTGGACGGTGTGTAGCTGCGACCATGACATAAAACCTGTATATAACACAGCTGCAGATGTCCTATCTCACCTAGCAGTGTTTGACATGTAAGGTACATTCATTTCCTGCCTGCGCCTGTCCAGACACAAACATGATCGGTTTAATGTGAAGACACACAGGTACTGTTAGCTTTCCGACAGGCGGAGGAAGACACAAAAATATAAAAGTGCACCACGTTTAAGGACAACTACGTAAAAAAAAAAAATACACACTTGAGCGGCTGGGCTCATCCCTACCTACATGTAACGCTATCTAACGGTTAGCATAGTTAGCTTGCTAGCTTTCATTGGGACTTCACAGCTTTGATTTAAGCCGTAACTGACGCCAATAAGACCAACTTCGGATAACTTATAGGGTTGTTGTAACAAAGCTTACAGTTTATACCTTTTCTATCGCCTCCTGTCGTGCCTGTCGTTTACTTTCCTTTCTTTCGTCAATACTGCTCGAACTCTCAAAACTGACTCCGTACGCCGCCATGACACTGCCGGAAATGTGTTCGTTAAGTGTCGTAAAGCGCCGACGTTTACGTCAGCGGTGTATCTGTGGTTGTTGTAGTGCAGAGAGACAGCTTTAAAACACATGAACTGCTCCTTCTGTGCTGAACGTTCAGAAACAGTTATGAGTTTAACACATATTTTGGCATTGTTCTGACGCCAAGAAAAATTTATCATGGATCGTTTCTTTAAAGGCAAGATTATTATTTGTAAATGTGGAGTTTGGTTTCTTCTTAAACACAACAAAACAAGACAAATGTTTTTGTTTTGTTTTTTTAAATAAATTTGATAATGATTATGGCAATTCGTTCATTAATGTAAATTTAGTGACAGGATGCTGAGCAATATGTAAAACTACTATCTAATTTAACTAACATAAAGGCTATTAAGACATTTAACATATAATACTTTCATCTAGTGCAGGGGTCGACAACTGTTACTATTAAAATAGCCATTATTAGCTAAAAATAGAAAATAAAAAAAATCTGTCTGGAGCCACAAAACATATTTAAATAAAGGTAACAGCCTATTAAGTCCATACTAGCCAACAGGCCTAAATGAGTATTTATTAATATGATTTACTACAAGGTGGCTATTCTGCAGTGGGCTGTTTATAATCATTTTGTACTTCGCAGTGTTGGTGATGAAAGCAAATTAATCTGTCCACACATTAAATCCTCTATTGTTCTTCAGGACTTTTTCTTTTTTGGATTTGCAATCCATAGCTAGCCTTGCTGGAGAGAATCCAGGCCACCGTTACTGAAGTTCAGTAAAGTTTAGAGGAAAAGGCACCAGGTCGTAAACGTTTAGTTGATGACATGTTAAAACATTTTTTAATTCGATGAATAGGCTACACATTATTACAACTGTGGAATGCAATAATCACTTTAGGTCTACAACAATGACAAATCTGAATCTGAATATTAAAAAATAACCGTTATTCATTTCCAGATAATTTCATGTCAGAGCTGCAGGTTGCCTACCCCAAGTCTAGTGTGATATACCCCTGTGTTTTTTGTTATTGTTCTATTTGCATACTGTCCCCTGTACACTGAATCTGTATTAATTTTTTTTAAATGCAGAAAGACAGCACCGTTAGTGGAACATACAGCTGCTATAGGGCCTACTAATCAATAGGTACATCTATAAGTTACAACAGCGTAGTTAAGCCCCTTGTGATGAGAGCAATTAAATTTTAAATGTATATCTTTATACCGAATTGAGCCCATCTCTAGAAGGGATTAACCACAGACTATGTAGCATAGTGTTTGTCATGAGCCGTACCTATTACAATCCAGTTCATTTGATTGTCCCATATACTGAACACAAGTGTAAGAGGATGCATTATATAAATCTAGACTGTTTACTTTGTGGTTATCTGCCCATTATTACAGAACATTGACATCCTGCTGGAAACAGGGCTATAAATTCAGTTTTAGCTCAGGATGTGCTCGCCCAGCCTTCTTGTAAATGTACCAGGTATAATGATTAGAACATGGTATGGATAGTAGTGTAAGGAAACATTACACCCACACTATGTTTACCAAGTTAAGTAATTTTCATTCATATAGCCTCTCCCTATATTACAGATTCGCCTCTGAGGGCATTGCAATCTGTAGAACACTCCTTTATTCTCAACTAGACTCCTAAAAACTCCACAAAAACTCCTTTAACAGAGAAGAATCTCAGGAGGAGCAACAGAGGACCTTCATTAACGGATAGACATGCAGTATTTCAGGCTGAAAGGCGCAACCCTGCCTACAGCAGTCAGACTGTACAATACGTATACGTATGCATATATATATATATATATAATATAATGCGTGTTTTGTGTAAGCTGGTATTGTCATGTTGAAATAAGAAAGGAACTTCCCCTTAACTCTTGCCACAATATCAAAGGACCCTATTTTTTGAAATAAATACTGTGGCATTAAGATTTCTCTTAGTTAGAATGAGTCCAATTCATTAAAACACTGGTACCTACACACTTTTGGTTAAAACCCATTTATTTTATGCTATTACATCTCTCCTTGGAATTATTTAGTATGCCATGGACATTTGCTTATGTTCTTAATAAAGTCATTGTTATATTATATTCCCTTTTCAGCGCTGCACAATCACACATATCACTAATGCGTCAGCAGAGGAAGTATTACATATTATTTTAGTACACATGTATCTGGACTCCTGTGAGCTGAGGATTTAAAATGTCTTGTAGCGTGTTAAATCAATGTGCTATACCTGGGGGAGGAACACCTTTAAATTTTAATTATCACTCCAAATGTCAAGCGACAGACTCAACAACACAGCCACAGGAACACACACAGACGCACACAGCAGGCTGCTTCACCTTAATCAATAAACCACTGTCAATAAAAGTCACCAAACAATCTCTCACCTCAGCACCACAGTATGTTTGTCTGTGTGGCTCCCGGAGGATTGAGGAGCCACAGGGGTAATTTACAAGGAGCCGCTGACCAATTACCAACCTGCCACAGGGGGTCCACAACAAATAACTGTGCTACACTCGGCTGCCATCAATACCCCATTATCCTACAATTCATTCTGTCTTTACAGCCATCTGGTAAAACTCATCTTGTTAATAGGAAGTAGTTGGTGAATGTGTGTGAGTGCAAGAAGGAAAGAGTGATAAAGTCTTAGGCCTACTTTAGTGTTCCTACACTGACTTATTAAAATAGAAGTTATGTATGCTCTCTGTCTGGTCTTCGTCAGTATTCTGGCTGCTGCATTATGAAGAAGTTGTACGTTGCCAACAGCTTTTTTTGGTCGACCAAACAAGAGAGCATTACAGTAGTCAACTCTAGAGGTTATTAAGCCATGTATTAGTTTTTCGGTGTCAGTCTGAGAGAAACTGTCTAACCTACGCAATGTTTCTGGGTGATAAAATGACAGTTTGGTGATATTTCTAATGAGAGATTCATAACTGAGATCAGAATCCAAGATAACCCCAAAGTTTCTGACCTGGTCCTTGGTCATGAAGAGCTAATGACTGAAGGTGTAGAGACAGTTGCTGTGTCTAGGCTTTTGCCCCAAATATAATGGTATCCATCTTGTCTTAGTTGTGTGACATCCATACATTTATGTCATATAAAAGTTGCACTAACATATCAATGGGGCTAAAATCATCTAGGGATACTGAAATGTATAATTGAGTGTCATCAGCGTAGCTATGCAACTCAAGTTTGTTTTTTTATGACATCGACAAGTGGAAGGAATATCTATCCATCCATTTCCAGCTGCTTATCTGAAGCTGGGTCGCGGGGACAGCAGTCTGAGCCTAGTATTCCAGACGTCCCTCTCCCCAGCAACGCTTTCCAGCTCCTCCTAATGGACCCCAAGGTGTTCCAATGCCAGATGAGATATGTAATCTCTCCAGCGTGTTCTGGGTCTGCCCTGGGGCCTCCTACCATTGGGATGTGCCCTGACCCCTTTCGACTCAAAGGAGCAGCTCTACTCCCAGCTCCCTCCGGATGTCCTTGCTCCTAACCCTATCTCTAAGGAAACTCATTTCGACCGCTTTTATCAGCGATCTCATTGAATAGGGTCTTGAGGGACCCCGCAGGTTGTGTTTGTTTTCACTGAGGAGTAGTCACCCAAGAAAACAAAGAACTCTTGGTAAGTCAGGTACGATCTAAACCACCTTAGAAGCAATCCTGAGAGACCAACTCAGTATTCAAGTCTGCGTTGTAGGATTCCACGGTCAATGATATCAAAGGCCGCACTAAGATCAAATAGTACTAGGACTGAAAACTTTGAAAATCAGTGTTAATTCCTATATTGTTCACCACTTTGACACATTTCGGTTGAAAATCTGATGGTAGGTCTGTTTTTTTTAGCTGTGGTACTTTCAATACTGACGTGTAAATGACATTGATCATATCATTTTAAACATGTGGCATCAAGAAAGTAGTGTCAGAGTATCAATACTTTTGACACACTTACTCCCTCATCTAAATTAAAGTACAGTATTGATTTATCATCAGTTGATCCAACACTAAAATCAACTAACAACACAAAAACTGTTATTTCAGTGACATTGAATCCTAATTAAACATCACAGATTAAATTTGCTTTCACATTTTAAGCTGTGCAAGTGAATTTTCAGATTAGATTTGTGACTGCGTGGCTCATGTTGGCAAATACCATCTTTGTAAGAAGAAAAGGCTGCTAAAACTCCATTTAAATGTGTTTAACTTTCGGCACACCCTTCTCTTTTTAGTAAACATGTCTGTCTATTCTTGTGCAAAAGGTACTATCAAGGTCTGTGACGTCAAACCTACTTTATCCTTAATAATGCAAAAACATTGTAATAGGTGACAAATGTTTTGCATATAGGATTTCTAGCCAAGACTAATTTGCAACCCCTGTCCCTGGTTAGAGTTTTCTGCTTTGATCAAGTACTGAACATTAACCTTTTTTTTAACAATGTTCAAATACATGGCTTGGACAATAATTTATCAGAGGTGCTACCTCTGTCAGACACATATTTGAAAAGAAAAAATATAAATATAAATTCTGCTTCCTGAATGTGAACAAATCCCCCCCACAGCCTGAAATGCCATATTACACATTCGCCCTTTAACTTGAAAAGGTCGGGCACACGCCGTTTACAGCTTAGTTACTGCTCAGTGAATTGAGAGCAGACACTGAGGTCAAAGACAGTGGAAGATGCAAAGTAGTGAGATTGAGATTACTGTTGGCAATCCACTGTACAGTGTGTGCACTATGGATACTCCTGAAAAGCCTTGTTTGTACCATTGGGTTACACAGAAGCAGAGTATGTTTACAACCTGTTTTATAATATCCTCCTAAAACTACCTTTAGGTTTATTTGCATTAATTTTCAGCAGTGGGCTGTAGGACTGTTCAAGCTGATGAGGGAATGATGCACAAAGTAAGAGCACAATAAAGGCAAGTGTTTTGGAAAAGCATTACATTTATTGAATGGCACTTGTCTGTTTACCTTTTTGCATTCAAATAAATAAAAGATCCTGTCATTTATTCTTTGTTTACACTGCATTAACGCTCTAGTTAGAATATGTGTGTAATGAGTGTGTCAGTCCTTCTCTAATATAACACACCAGTTTCCCTGATCATGGTAGCTGCTCTGCACCTTGACTCCAGTCACCTGACCTACACAGCTGCTCCAGCTCCCCCTGCTGGAACACGTGGTAATAGCGGTGAAAAACAGGCGCTGGGCTGCTCTCAGACTTTAGAGTAGAACAAGTGGTCTTGCTTGTGTTGCTGCTTGGACTGGGTTTGGAGTCTGGGCTGTGAGTGGCATCACTGGAGTCAAGACCTGATCCAGAAGACATGTCAGAGTCACGACTGGGGTCAAGCGTAGAGTCTAATTTGGCTGTGGAACTCGAATTATAGTCGGAGCAGGTGTTTTCTGAAGTTTTTTTGGACTTCTCTTTCCTCGTATCCTTCTTCCTACCCTCTCCTGACTCTTCCTCCACTCGTTTTTTCCCATCTTTCAGGTGCCAGGGAACCAACAGGTCCTGGGTGTTGAAGGCTGTGCGGTTGGTGTGCACACTGAGTTTGCCATCGGTTACATCTTGTATGTTGTCTCCAGGCCTGTAGCTGTCTCCTGAATGTTTGCTGGTATGGATACTTGATTTCCCGTGAGGTTCCTGGCTGTCTCCTGCTGCGTTTTCAGTGGAGCTGTGGTTCTCAGATGCTCTTTGTTCTGGTCTTTGAGGTACTTGGACTTCTGCTTGTTGTACTCTTGCTCAAAAGCCCAAACATAGATGAGCGCTCGACCTCCAGGCTTCAAAAGCCTTACCAGCTCCCTCACTGCTGCCAGCCGACGCTCCTACAACACAAACACATAGACAAACTGTGTATTTGACCATTTCTATCACTGCTCCTAACTGCATGAACCCATAAGGAAACCCAAAGACCAGATATTAGCATAAGTTTGTGTTCGAATGTGATGGTTCAGCAATTCACTCAAAATAAAGACTTAAATACAACGGCTTGTTTTGAGACATAAAATACTGATAAAATAGTTATTTCTTTATATTTTTATATTAATAACAGTAGTCATAATTTCTTATCTTAAAAATATTCAGCCCCTCCAGGATGTAAATTTAACCAATCTATGTTAATTCTGTGCGACCTTGCAATTTTGTCCAGGCAAAACAGCTTTTCCACAAATTAGACCAATCATCGTAGTTTCTCGTGAGCTTCACCAATCATAGCAGTCTCCTGCAAAACATCACCAATCTCACTTTCTTGTTTCAGGTTGTGAAAATGCGTGACACGATATGTGTGACACCAGTGTCTCTCATTTACTTACAGAAATGACCGCATTAGATCATGCAAGGCCATTTCCTGTTGTTCTGTACGAACTGTTTTGCATTGTGTGCAATGTTGTGGTGAACACAAACAAAGATCATTGACTGACTAACATTTTTCTACCACCAAATACAGCTGGAGAACAAGTTGCCTTCGATCTTACTATTTTTGCAATTTGCAAAAAAACCCCAAAATACTGCAATGTGCAACACAATTTTTTTTTTTAGAAAAGCTGCCTTGAAATCAGATATTTAGGCTGCATATACCCCAAAAAAGCCCATGAAATCCTGGAGGAACTAGATCATACAAAAAGGACAATTTCAGTGTCCCCAAATTCTAATCAGTTATGTTCAGTGCCACAAACTCAATCCCAACAGCTCCTGGCCCCTTCGACAGTACAAATTTAAGAGAGGAGGGATTTGTCCCAAACTTGGATCTATGTCCAGTTCCTGTAGTTCAAACTGTGGTAAAGTTTCTGAGATCTTAAAAAGACTCCAGCGGTTCCTGCAATCTACAAAAAAAACATTATGAGTTTAAGTGGTAAGTGATACATACCGGTGTAGAAAAGTGGTGTATGACAGCTATAGAGATGCAGGCGTCACAGGAGGCTGTTCGCAGAGGGACACTGAGAGCATCAGATACGAATGCCTGGAAACCCCTCTCTGCACAGATTTGGACAAGAGCACTGCTACGGTCACAACCAACCTGAAAAGAGACAAAAAACACACAGACACATAATAATAAACATTATAATAAAGAGAAACAGGTACAGGTTGACATACAGGAACAGAAGAACAGAGGCCTTGACATGCACAAGGTCCAAACAAGACCACTGATGAAAGTTACATTCTCAGTTGAATGTACGACTGCATTCTTCATTTTTAATGTGACCCCATAGAAAGCAGTGGAAAAAAGCCCCAGTTCTATCTTGACCCTTTGAAATCTGGTGTGACATCACTTTTCTTGTGCTGCAGGCACCTATTGCAAGTATTAAAACCTTTGAGTCTTGAGCAAATTGGTGCAATTTCTTTCAAAAACATGGAAAAAAAAGACAATGAGCAACTTGGTAAGAAAAATCACAAAAATTGCAAAACTTATTTAAAAAATATATATATATATTAATAATAAAAAAATATATAATAATAATAATAATAATGATTATTATTATTATTATTATTCCTTAGCTTTTTTCTTAATTTTCTAAAATTTTTTTATTATTATCATTATTATTATTATAACAATAAAAACAAGAACAATTATTATTGTTGCACTGATTTTACTTTATTATTATATTTTAAAATTATGTTACATAATTATTAATTTTTTTTAATCACCCATTCCAGGTCATTTCCTTGTTTGTTTTTAACTTCCTTTCTTTTCTTTTTTTTTTTTAAACTAATTTTCTTGTTTTAATTTTCTCTTTTGACTTATTTCTTAGTAATTTTTTGGGTCATTTCTCCTTTCATTACTCATTGCCGTCTTCCCATGTTTTTAAAAGAAATCGAGCTACTTTGATCAGGTTTTAAAAGGTTAAACCAGTAAACAAAGAAAGTCCTGAGACAGAATAGGAAAACAATAAACAAAGAATATGAGCAAAAGATTAAATACAGAGAATGAAAAAAGTGGATAGAGGTGAAAAAAAAACAACAACTAACAAATGCAGTAGGTGGAGACAAGTATAGCGTAGGGAAGCTGGAAGGGAATGTAAAAGGAGGAGAGGAAAGGAGGGAGGTGATTGCGTGACAGTAATGATCATGCCCAACACATTTTGTCTCAGGGAGCAATTCAATCAAGCTTCTTATGACCTACTCCCAAAAGAGACAGCGGTGATAAGAGATGGTGAGAAATACACGCACACTCAATCTGTTACTGACATTCAAACACACAAAGGTCGAGCTTTTTCATTTCAGTTGAAACTGGGAAGGTTAACAGTGTTAATCTGCGATGGGGGAGAGAATGAGAGGAGAGAGAGAAATACAGAGAGGACAGAGAGAAAGTGCAGAGCGAATGAAACAGATTCAGCAGAGAAAAAACAGCAGATTCAACCCAGAAAGTTAGTGTGTGTGTGTGTGTGTGTGTGTGTGTGTGTGTGTGTGTGTGTGTGTGTGTGTGTGTGTGTGTGTGTGTGTGTGTGTGTGTGTGTGCGTGCGTGTGTGTGTGTGTGACCTGCATGATCACAGTGTTCTCAGTAATGATTTATCACGGTTACGGTCTGAGTCAGGATAAGCTGCTTACACGCACCTCCAAATCCCAAACATGAACATCCCAGTGTGCATACGTAAACAGAAAATGTAGGATATTGCCATGGAAACTGAGCTAATACAAACAATGACAGCCAGCAGAAATCAGAGTGAGAGCAACACAGGCCTCAACACCGAGGATATCACCCCTAGGTGTATCATTTTGGGTTATTTAGCTCGTTTTAAATGAGATATGATGTTTATTCAACATGAAAACACTACTGTAAAACCAGAGCGTAATGATGTAAACATTAGATCTTTTTTTTTTAAACTACATCTTGCAATAGACTTAAAGAAAAGGTTCAACATTTTGGGACATAAGCTTACAGTATATGCCTTCTTTCTGAGGGTGAGATGATACAATTGAGTATGAATTTCATGTTCACAAATTCAATACAGCACTGGAGTTGGAACAAGTTCAGCCTGTCTGAGCATTAAGACTGAAAAAAGGAGAAAAGAGTGAGCCTTCCTCTCTCCAAACTAGAATTAGTTCCTTGCGGGTGTGTGCCTCTGCATTGCAATTACAGTTTACATCCATGTCTGTGTGTGAAAACACGGATGCTTCACACACATCTTTCCCTCAGCAGCAGAGAAGTTCTATACAATCAGCACAGATTCAAGGTGGACACCCAGGATTAGAGTCACTAATTCAGCATCTGACCAAATGTCTCCTCTTCTGCTCCTGAGTTATGATGTTAAATAATGTCGAAAGTGTTTCTGCAAAACATCATGATGTCACAGTGAAGCTTACATTTGACCTTTTGGACATAAAATGTCATCACTACATCATTTTACCCTGTTAGAAATTTGCGTGAAGTTTTGTTATAATCAGTGAGTGAATTTTTGAGTTATGGCCACAAACATGTTCTGTGAGGTCAATGTGACTTTGTCCTTTTCACCTTCGACCACCAAATTCTAATCAACTCATTCTTGAGTCCATGCGGTGTTTGTGCCAAATTTAAGGAAATTCTCTCAAGGCCTTCTTGAGATATCGTGTTCATGAAATGAGACAGACACAAGGTCACAGTGACCCTGACGTCTGAACAGTTCAGTCAGTTCATCGTTAAGTCCAAGTGGACGTTTTTGCCAAATTTGAAGAGGTGTTCTTTAGATATTGTGTTTACGGGAATGGGATGGATGGATGGACAACCCTAAACCATAATGCCTCCGATCACAGATATCACCAGTGCAGAGGCATAAAAATATACACCTATAAAACTGACTTATTTACTGACATATTACGTTTAAACAATTCCAGCCAGGGATGCATGTTATTGGATTTTTGCCTGAAATCCAATATGTTCCAACTAATTTTAGCTGATTAATTCATACATTTATTTTCCGTAACCTCTTATCCTGTTGGGGGTCGCGAGGGGGCTGGAGCCTATCCCAGCTGACATTGGGCGAGAGGCAGGGTACACCCTGGACAGGCCTGCCAGACTATCACAGGGCTGACACATAGAGACAGACAACCATTCACACTCACATTCACACCTACGGCCAATTAGAGTGACCAATTAACCTGCATGTCTTTGGACTGTGGGAGGAAGCTGGAGCGCCCTGGAGAAAACCCACGCTGACACAGAATGAACATGCAAACTCATGCAAGGAGCACCCCAGGTTCGAACCAGTAAACCCACTGCTGTGAGGTGAAACACTGCACCACCGTGCTGCCTTTCAAACAAAACTGTACAATACATCCTACTCCTGACAGGCTTGTATAACACTCTCCCTGAGACAATCCTGACAATAGCCACAAACAGGGCAAATTTGACCTATTTTCTACTAAATAAGGTTGTATATCTAAAGTGTCATCTCGTCGGCCTGTCATATAGGCAGAAATGTTCATTTCAGGCCGATGCCTGATATCTCATTTGACAGCTCTTATCTGCCAAGAGGATGATGATGATGTGCCAATATTATCATGCACCCCTACTTCCAGCAGGTAACCCCTCATAAAGCCATAAAACATTGACTTTACATTTTTGTGTATGGATTAAATAAAGAAGATCAGTGATGTCTAAAAAGATGCTGATGGGTGTATTTTTTCTGTTGGAAGTGGTATCAGTCTTCTCATCTAAATCTCAGAAAAAAACAAACAAATTTCCCAAAATGTTAAACTACTTTAAAAGCCTTTCTAAAATATGTTTCAACTTTTGCATTAAAGTGTAGTCTGCAACCTTTTGGCCTTATCCAAGCAACATGATGATGTATGGTTGTAAAGGTTATTGGATGAGTCAGGCTCATCTCCATCAAACTGATCATAATACAGGCCTCTGCATCATGTCAGTCTGAATCTGTCAGAGCCTCTACTATCTGTGAAGAAGCAGCAGAGGAGTTCTACCTCATTTGTTTGCGGTCTGTGCTGCAACCACTTTGCTGACTGTATGTGAAACAGCCCCTGCAGTCACGCCATGTGTCTGTACATAATTGACTTATGAAGTTGTGCGGCATTTTACAGTGGGGATAATCTAAGAAGCAGTAGCAATAAAAACGAAATGGAAAAGGAAATGTCCCCGCAGGGATCACTAAAGTATGACAGAATTACAGACATTATGGAAACACATGATGACACTCACTGCAATCACCTCTGGGTTGACACCCAGGTATTTCCCATTTCCACAGCCCACATCTGCCAGCACGCTGGCAGGTGGGAGCGACGACAGGAAGTCGCAAACGCGAGGCCAGGGGGAGTGGCGAGTGCTGCTGAAGTGGGAGGCAATGGCGTCGTACACCCGGTGTACATACTCCTCCTCGAGGAGGGCTGCGTCGGCATGGCAACAGGGTAGTGAGGGAGGAGACGGCGGAGAGGGTGCTGAGGGAGCACCCTGACTGTCACAGGCAGAAGGGAAGGCTGGAGAGGAGAAGGAAGAAGTCGAACTGTAAGAAAGATGTGTCCATCAGACTGTAACTAATATTTACTCTACAGGTGATAAACAGGAGGATTCAGCACCGAATTTAGCCTGTTTTCGCTGTTGTTGTTTGTTTGTTTTTAATAATAATTCTCTCATCTTCATTATTCGAGATTCAAGAGTCAGTTTGTCATTTTTCTTATGTATCTGCAGACATAAAAAAACAAGACATACTGTAATCCCAGCCCACAGGAGTGCAACAGAAAAGAACAATATTTATATGTTAAAAAACTATCTATGTATAGCTAAAAACTCTACAAACATTAGATCTAAAAACCCTTGGTTAAGAACCAGAAATAAAAGTACAGGAGCAGCACACATATAGCAGCAGTCATTCAAGCAAAGGGTGAGACATATTTAAAGTGCTCAGTGCAACACAGGTCCACTGATGCAGTGTTTAGTTCGATGTTGACACGGCAGGGGACACAGTTTGTTAATAATCCTGATAGCCTGTGGGTGGAAGCTTTATAGCATTCTGCAGGATATGGCAGAGATGCTCTGGTGCCTCTTCCCCGATGGCAAGAGAGAAAACAGTTTGTGTGACGGGTGGTGGGGGTCCAGGATGATGCTGAAGGCTCTGTGGGCACATCACTGATGGTATATCTCCAGCAAGAAGGGGAGAGAGGGGCACCAATGATCCCGCTGACCATCTTCACTATCCTGTTGAGTTGAGTTGTTGCTCCACAGCTTTAAATTTGCCAAACCAGGAAGTGAGGCTGTAGGTCAGAATACTTTCGATACCTTTCTCTGTAGAAGATGATGAGGGCTGGAATTAATAAACTTGCTCTCTTCAGTCTCTGAGTGGGATGGAGCCTCTGTTGAGCTTTTTTGATCATGGCCGAGGTGTTGAATGGTAGAGGTCGGGTCACTCGCAAGGTGCACACCCAGGAACTTGGTGTTACTGACCCTCTCTACAGCTGCTCCATCAATGATCAGGAGCAAATGTTCGTGCCTGCCAGACCTCCTGAAATCAGTCACCATCTCTTTGGTTTTGTCTACACTAAGAGCCAGATTGTTGAAATTCCACAATGATGTTAGCGACCCCACCTCAGCCCTGTATCCCGATTCATCATCGCTGCTGATGAGTCTCACCACCATTGTGTTGTCAGCGAACTGGATGATGTGGTTGGTGTTAAATCTAGCGGTACAGTCATGAGTTAGCAGGGTGAACAGCAGGGGGCTTAGGACACAGCCCTGGGGTGAACCTCACTGAGATGGGTTTTGATATGTGACTGCCCACCCTCTGCATCAGGAAGTTGAGGACCCAGCTGCAGGTACCAGCTTCTCTACCAGATGTTGTGGCATTATGGTGAGCTGAAATTAGTAACAGACACAGGTACAGACTCAGACCATGAAGATATTGCATAGTAGGGACTCGGAAAGGCTGACGCAAACGTCATAATGGCAGCGCGACCATGGTTTGCCATATTTTTCCTGGTCTCTGTTTTTTTTACTTTCACTTATATATTTTCTAATCTACTATCTTTGTACTGTCTAATTTTTCTATCTATTTGGCCTTGTTTTAATGAGTTGCGTCTTTATTTTTTATCATAAAGCACTTTGAGCTACATCTCTTGTATGAGACATACAACATTAAGTTTATTATTATTGTAATAAAAATGTGCCTCTAAAAATTGGTTGTCAAACATCATTCGAACGATGGCGATAATTCAGTTCAACTTTATCTCTATAGCCCAATATCACAAATCACAATTTCCTTAGAGAGCCTTACAACATATAACGCCCTATGTCCTTTGACCCTCACAGCATGTAAAGAAAAACTCCCCCAAAAAACAGTAACAAGGGGAAAAAAAATGGCAGAAACCTCAGGAAAAGCAAGCTGAGGAGGGATCCCTGTCCCAGGACGGACAGATGTGCAATAGATGATGCGTGTAAAGAACAGACCAACATAATAAAATTACAGTATGGACAGCCCAAAGCAGTCTACTGTTATCAAACACACCATGTGTTTTATTGTGCAACTGCATGATTCTCACCACAGCGGCAGGGTTCATGTCTGATCTTGCGGAAGGTGAAAGAAGTTCGGGTGCCCCTGTTGCTCAGAGTCAGATTGCTGTGAGTCCCGAGGTCAGACGCTGTATGAGCAGGGGATTCTGGGTCGCAGGCTGGCACCATGTCAAACTTCCGAGGAGTTATCCTGAGAGAGGATAAGAGACAGTTGTACTTGTTGTTAAACAAACTGATAGCAGCTGTAAAGTCAGTGCACTTTATGTGAACACCAGAAGGATGTGACAAAAGCCTGAGCCTGTCATTGGTTTGATCCTCGTGTGTGAGGGGATTAAAATGTGGGGGGAAAGCCCACAGACAGGCTCTATTGAAGCCCAGAGAAACATCAATAAATTCAGTTTTCCTGAGCTCTACTACAATGTAATCGAGGAAGAAAAGACCTGTCACTCCTCCTGTGAATCGACCTCAAGCTCACGTCAAGATTAACTGACTCCTAGCAAAGAAAGACCAATGCATCTGACACAGTCAGCTCACCCATGTGTCCACAGGTATCTGCTCTCTCCCCTCATCACCAGGAGGCTCCGTCCTGGCAACACCACAGCAACAAGACGACCGTCAGGGTGACGAAACTCCATGACCGTCTGTAGCAAAACACACACACACGCATAAATTCATATGAACACTGAGAAAACCACTCACATACACACAGCAACAGGAAACAACTTTCCATTTCCCTGTTAAACATAGCAGAAGGAAACTGGCAAACCATCTATATCATGATGTAACGTAATACCAACTCAGTACCAACCAAATCCAACTATCAACTCAGTGCATCTGCCAATAAAGATACCAGGGCCTTCTTTTTCCCCAATTTTGAAATGTGTATTTTATTTGAAATAACATGAGGTCAGGGATTGTTGTGGTGCTAAAAAAACTGTGCCCATGGCCCACCATGACTAAATGAAATGTAAATGATAGAGGAAACAATTACCCCTTTTCAACAGTCATGCACTGGCTTGGCTTGGCTTGGCTTGGTTTGGGCCGTCAGCCCAGCACAGCAGGGATTTGCTTTTCCATTACAAAAGGGCTACGTTCTTGAAGGTGTGTCTTAAACTGATGATGGCTCGTCTTGAGTCATGACGTTTAAAAGCAGAGAGCTGATCCACAGGTAAAGACCCCTGTTATTTTTGCCGCATGTGTTTTTCCACAGCAGGGCAGGTAGGAGAAGTTTACCTGTTGGAGGTGAGCTGTTTGCAGAGGTGCAGTAAGAGCCTGTTGTCTGCAGCTCTTCATCAACATCTCACTGTGGCTGTTTCTGCTTTTACTTTCCTCCCTGCTGTATTATCAGACTTGCCTTTATTGAAGAAAAGCTGCTAACAAAGTTCTGCAAATTCAGTAATAACACATTTAATTTCCTATAGATTCTTCAAAACAAAAGTCCCCCTTTATTTTGCTATGTATACACTTTTATTGTGAAGCAGCAAAATAAAGAAATGTTGAGTTTCCGAACAGCAACTTCACACAGCTTCTAATGCGGCTGATAGCGAACATGAAACAGTAAAATAAAGCTGATATCTAAAGTGAGAACAGGACGCAGGAGAGAAACTCAACTCCAAACCACAGGGATTCAGTTATAAGATAAAAAGGTCCTGAGTGCTGAACACACACTTGTTTGGGGAGGGGGTCGAGGGTCGTCGGGGGTTGGCTGTGGTCGGCAAGATGTCATCGTAGCGATGACGTCTTGCCGACCACAGCCAACCCCCGACGACCCTCGACTGCTTGAGGGCGGGTGGACCAGCATTTGGACCTACTCTTGAGAGGATCCATCTCCGGTACGTCTAATCTGACAATGGATACAGCGCGGCCAAGAGTGACAATGGAAAAAGGATAAGTGACTTTTATAATGATATTAGCAAGGACTGGGTTGGTCATGTCACAGTTAATAGCCAACTCGGCTTTATAAGTGAGGGAGTGTCACCGCTTATACTGATTATTCTGTAGCTGCTACAGCCATGTAACTGTTGATAATCAGCATCAAACTTCAGTACTAGTGCTGAAGTTTGCAAACTGTGTCCCTATCTTCAAGTATTGAAAAATGCTTCATCGAATTTTCAGTCTTATTTCTCATATACTCCAAAAAGATTCTGCTTGATTTAATTATTAGTTTTAATTCATTTTGATTGTTTTCTTGTGTAGTTTTTTCAGGCCATGTTGTTGCACAGCTCTTTGGTTCATGTCAGATCTTATTTACTTACTCTATTAAAAATCCCGTAGCTATGTGTCAAATTGAGTATGTATAGATACTGTTCATGCAGTATTACGGTGCTGAATTACTTCTTTTACTCAACAGATTTGCGTGACGTCACCCAGGACAAAAAAACAAAACAAAGAAAAACACACACACACACACACACACACACACACTCTCTGCTTGCTCCTTCGCTAACAACCAGCAGAAACATCTCCACCCCAGCCTTGGTGTTTGATCCTGATGTTTCCTTACAGCACATAACAGCATGAGCTCTGCTGGGAAATTACATCTACACGATTTCAAACTGCATCCCTCCAACTTCTGACAGCAGGAAAATTGGATTTTGTGAAGTAGAGGCGTGTGTGTGCGTGCATGCATGTGTGCGACAGACAGATAAGTGTTTGTGTATTATTGTGAGGGAGCAATGTACATGCAACCCCAGCAAATTATCTGATCTTTGCCTGAAACCACATCAGAAAATCTCTCTCTCACAGACACACACACACACACACACACACTCACGACAGGCAGGACTGTGCTGTTCCCATCTGAGGAGTATTAGCCAATCAATGAAACTGGTGGAATGTGTCTAAATCGATGGTGATGCTGGCAGCTGCACTTTACTACAAGACTATTCATCATTCTCTCTCTCACACACACACACACATACACGCACACGCACACACCCTTACACACACACACACACACACACACACACACACACACACACACACACACCTCGTTATTTATTTTATCTCTCTGCAAATACAAGCAAGCTCGATAAACCCCTAAAATGTGACAATGTTTCACGTATGTAACTGCAGAAACGTCCACGTTTTGAGTCAACTTAAACTTTTTCTTTAATTAAACAATAATCAGTTAATCTATTTAAATCAAATCAGGTGTTCGGCATTAGGACACATTGAAGACCACAGTTGGATTAACTTGTTACAACACACATTAAAACCTCAACAAATAAAACTGTGCATTAAAATCTCCTGTACATCGAAAGTTGGATTTACGTTGACTCCAGTTACACCACGAAATGAATCCTGTGGACCAGTGGTTGTTCTTTTTTTTTCCTAATTTGTCTTCTGCATTTTATTGTGAACTTCTGTGTGGAATAATGCTGAGTCGTTCCTTTGTGTGAAAAGGTTCACCCCGTTTGTATCACATTTCCAAACAGTCTCTGAAATATGTTATTTAATATATTCTCTGTATAAACATTACATCACCATATTCAGTGAGTCTTGCTTTTGGGTTTTGAAATATTTTATTTCACTGTATTGATCGATGTAACTGACACTGTGTCTCTGAGTTTTGTGTTGTAAATACTGCACATAATTTGATCTGTGCGTGTTGAGGTATTGATGGAAGAGCTCAATCTGGGAGCTGAATCAGATGAAGTCTACAGAGGGATCCTCTTGGTGTCAAGTAGGGGTGGGGGAAGTAAATCGACACAGTATATTACTGAGATAATTTGCATGGCAATATTGTATCGATACGCTGCAAATTGCAAAGACAAATTTAACTTTTCCTATCCTACCAGAAGAATACAATCAATTGCTTTTTCAGTCCAAGAGATTAATGTGAGATGAACAGGCTGAAAACTTGATCCTGTTAGATGAAAAACAGATGTGGAGTTTTCCTCTGAGGACTTAATTTGCAGTTTAAAAATTGCTAATAAATCATAACATATTGTAATGTATGTTATCGTAATACTCATTATGTCACAAAATGTTTAAAATCACAATATTGTAATGTAACTTGAGTGTCGTGATAATATTGTATTGTGGGGCCTCTGGTGATCCCTCCATCTACTGAGTGTAAAGCTGCAACAATTAATCAATTAGTTGTCCGTCCATTCGGGTCTCATAGGCAGGAAGGCTGAGCAAAGTATTCCAGACGTCCCTCTCCCTAGCAACGCTTTCCAGCTCCTCTGGGGGACCCCAAGGTGTTCCCATGCCAGACAGTAGTCCCTTCAGCGCGTTCTGGGTCTGCCCCGGGGCCTCCTATTAGTTGTGCCTGCCCAGAAAACCTCTAGCAGGAGGTGCCCAGGAGGCATCCTGATCAGATGCCCAAACCACCTCAACTGCTCCCTCCGGATGTCTGAGCTCCTCACCCTATCTCTAAGGCTGAGCCCAGCCACCCTTCTAAGGAAACTCATTTCAGCCGCTTGTATCCGCAACCTCATTCTTTCAGTCACTACGCAGAGCTCAGGACCATAGGTGAGGGGTAGGACGTAGATTGACCAGTAAATTGAAGACTTTGCTTTACAGTTGAGCTCTCTCTTCACCACAATGGTCCAGCGCAGCACCTGCATCGTTGCAAACAATGCACCAAACCCCGTCATGCTCCATTCTACCCTCACTGGGGTCAATTAGTCGTCAACTATTAAATTATCGCTAACAAATTTGGAAATTTGGTAATCAATTAATTGGTTTGAGTCATTTTTAAGAAAAAAAATCCAAAATGCTCTGATTCCAGTGTCTTAAACGTGAATATTGTTTTGGTTTCTTTGCTCCTCTGTGACAGTAAACTGAATATGTTTGAGTTTCGAACAAAACAGGTCATTTGAGGACATCATCTTCAGATCTGGGAAACATCGATCCGACATTTTTCACCATTTTCTTTCTTCAGCAGCATTATTCAAACAGTATTGAAATATAGAAATATAAAATATACACAAAATGAGTAGTACTAAAATTAAAATATAAAAGAAATATGCAAGAATCGAATAAGATAAATAAAATATCAAACTGCAGAGGTAAATGGATCAAGTTATATACACAGCACAGTCCAAAGTGAGGTAGAGGATTATAAGAATGTGCAAAATAGCTACAAGTGTGCAATTGGTAATTACCAGCAGTGCAAACAAATAATAGTGTACAATAATAGTGTACACTTTTTGTAGCTCAAAATCTCCACCGAAGAGCTGGGACAAAGAACACACTGCACTACACACACATGCTGTCTGTCAGTCTGTGTGCATGTGACAGATGCTGTGACAGATGACAGCGGATTGCTAACAGAGCCTCTGCTTTGCAGACAAGCAGGGACAGATGGGTGTTCATCTACAGCGGTCTCCCTGCTGAGACTAAACCGGCATCACAGTACCAGGTGACACAATCTAGTCACACCTGGAACAGTCAAGGACAAAACAAAACCAGCTGTTTAAAAGAAAACTCTGTATCTCTTCTGGTCATTGATTGTTTACACGTCCAGGGAGATACATCGAGACGAGTCATTAACTACATCTTGTATCAACTGAAGGCCACAGTTACAGTATATAAGTGTGTCAGAGGGAGAAAAGAGCAAGATGTAGCGAGCAAGATGACAAAATGTTCTCAGTTAAATCACAAGGACAAACATACTGTTGCACACGCTCATCTCTGTCGAGCCCCCTGAGACAGATGAATCACAGTGGTCAGTGAAGCGACGCTTAATTTGATTGATCAGTCTCTGACACAGGAAGGCATACAAGAAGAAAGACAAACGTCTGACAGCACTGTTTCCACTTACACTCACCGTCTAACTTTGCATTGATGTTTTATGCTCGAATGTGAAAACAGTTTCCTTTAAACAAACACTTTTTTAATCTTTAAATGCAGAACTTTCATTTGAATTATTGATGAATGCACCTCGAGCACCACCGGTCGATATTGGCTACATAAGGTGATTGATGACTTCAATGGATGGGCAAATTACCAACCCACAGGGCTGCGGTGAGAATTTCTCTGCACGCAATATTAGCTGAGTTTGTTAAATGATTATGCACAGCAACTTACCTTTGCCCCCAGGCTCAGTGACAGGATGGTGTCCTCAAAGGCAGAGTGAGTGTCCACGTGAGGAGGAATACCTGAAGATTTTATAAGGCAAACACATGGAATTAAAATAATTAGACCAATCAAAATACATCAAGGTTCTTCAAAATGTAAAAGTGTTTAGCTTCAACTTGTTTTCTGTGTTTCTGATGGACACCATCGAACATTTTGTGACACTCAAATCATTCAAACATTTAATAATAAAAGTTACTTTATGTGCTTGAGCTTGAAACGTGAGCATAATATATAAAAAAAAAATCATTTTTGAAAGTCCTTATTTCAGTCCTGAGAGGTTGGCCTGTACTGTAAATCTATGAACCAACTGCTGAAAGAAACCAAAGACCTTCATCAGCCCTCATCGCTGCATGTTGCAAAGGCTCTGCTGCCACCTTGTGGTGTACATCAATAACACCTGCATGTATTTTGTCAGAACATTCAACTGAGTTGTTTTACCAACCATGTGGTCTTAAAACCCAGTAAGTCTACTTTCCACCTCACAATCTTTTACTTGACCTCACCACATACAGCAGAGCTGCAGCCTCTGAACTGAATAAACTAACTAACCCAAATACATTAAAAACATCTGTTTTTTTTTATTTTTCTGTGGTTCTCACAGCTCTCTACAAGCCCCCATACCACTCCATGTCTGTTTTAAATCCCTACAGCTCACCAAATAACATAGTTTTGATTAGTAATTCACAAATCATACTGAGAATTCCATCAAATATTGATTCCTGGACCACTCAGAGATGACAACATTGATGTTTGGGGGATTTATTCATGGGTATACTTAACTACTTGTTTTTGATAACGTTCCAATATTTTCTGTGTTTTGACTAGCTGTCGCATATGGTCAGTCATGTTTATACAGTCTTGATGATAACCTGTGAAACAGGTGAGTCACTAAAGAGACAACTGGAACAACTCACCCTGTCCAGCCTCATACTGGTTGACAGTCAGCTGGTCTGGCATGACGTTGATGTGTTTGTTCTCGATACACCGCTCCAGAACAGGTAGACACTCCTGAGGAATACCTGGGCACACACAATCACACTCATAAGCTCCTCTGACACTTCTTCCTAATGACATAACAGTAAGCTAAATGTATTATGATGGACAGGGGTAGGAATAGCAGCAAAACCCATGAAAATATGACCCATAAAACCCTGATTGCGAGAAAAAACTATCTAGATTTAAAAAAAGAAAGCTTACCTGCAGCTAATGGTTTGTCCTTATCCACGTTGTTGTTGTCGTAGCGAAATTCAAAGCCATAATGTTTGACTCTTCTGTGCTTCAGAGCTTTCTGAGCTGTAAGGCATTAGAATAAAGTTAGCAGATCAGGTGACAGTTTTTGTATTTCCTTTCTGAAACAGTTTTGTAAATTAAATGGTAAATTATACATGATTCATTAAGAGTGTCATTTAATATGAGTATATTATTGCACAATTTCATATTTATAATTACTATAATTTCTATACTTAACCGCAAATGTCTGATTTTAAAGAGCCACCACTGCCAGTTTTTTCAAACCAATTTTTTCCCATTAGTACATTGATGTTACATTCAATGTTAAAAACTAAGACTCAGGTTTATGATCAAGTTCCTTGGTGATAACGAGAGGTTCAACACAGCAACTTAAGCTAGAACTTAAGAAGCAAACACAAACAGACAAAACACATTATGCAGCCTCTCACCAGTGACATCATCATTAGTAGATGACCAGTCGATAGCAGCGAGCAGCAGAGCCTCTTCCTCCGGAGACACAAAATCCTCCACCAAGACTAATCCCTCTGGCAAAGGAACTGGTGTCTCCTCTTTACAGGTTACTGCATACACACATTAACAGATCATACAGCGCTGGTTACAAAAATATGTTTCTGATCAGACATGATTTCCAGAACACAAAGCACACATCTTAAGTTATCCAACTTACTGTTAAAATGTACGACTATAGCAGGTAACTGCAATCACAGTAATGTATGCTTGCGTCTGTGGGTGTCAATGTTTAAGGCAAGTACCTGAGTCGACATAACTCAGGTAGAGTGTGACGCTGTTCTCTCCACACTGAAGCTTTTCCCCATTGAGATGGATGTGAGCTTTACGAGCACTCTCCTCAGATCTGGAAACAGAACAACAATAACAATGTTGTGAGTTTTAAACCAAAATCTTCCAGGGAGTTTTAAAGATTTTAAATAACTTCCTGGTGTGATAAAGTACTGTCCATGCAGCACCTTTACCTGTATGTGACAAATGCGTAGGGCTTCTGAGGGGGCATGATCAGTGTGTCCACCTCTCCCACCTCTTTCAGCGCTGCAGACAGCTCCTCTCGACTAACACCGTTCCCCAGGCCTCCATTAGCCACCACCAAACTCTGCAGAGGAGACAGAGGTAGACTGCTTAATTTTATACAGACCAGTTTGACAACAAAAATTAATTGGAGGGATGACATCTAAACCAGGCTGATCACAGTCTGAGATATCAATGTATTAAACCTGACATCACCAGAATGGATTCCTTCTTCACCCAGGCTTTCAGTCTGCTGAACATCTCACAGTCATCACTCAACACACACTTTAACCAAACTTTGCCTGGTTTATGGTTTGTTTTACATTTAGTTGGTTTTATACTCAGGTCCTGGAGAAATGTTACTTCACATTAACTTTATTTTCCATAGTTGAAAATGACAACTAAACATAAACTGTGTTGTAACCAGACTGTTATTTCACAATAATAACTCCCTGTAGTGTCCAGATACATATCTAGACTTATTTGTAAGTACATTTCCTCATCTTCTATAGTCATTTTGAATTCTTTAAAGATTTGCCTTTATCTGCTATCTCCTTGTGTCACCCATTTCTTGTTGTCACTATATGTAACGTGCCCTGGGATACAGCAAACCATAGTTAGGTCCTTGTGCACATGACTTAGCTGTGATTAAGACTTGTGTTTGGAGACACACTTTGACACAATACAATCATTTCAGGTGGCAAATCTTTCCCAGTTGCAAGGAAGCAAATAAGAAGTCACCTCTAAAGCCTTAATTGCTATTATTCTTTCTTTTATATGACTGACATCAGTAGATACAAGCTAATATAAAATATCTATAAATTAGCCAGCCAGTTACTAGCATGCTTTCTTCAATAAATTCGCATGAAACTGACAGGAGCTGTAAATAAACTCTGCATTGTATTTATTATGTGTAACAGCTGTATATCAATATAATTTACAATAATTAGCCTAGAGGCTACATGTTAGCTCTGTTCGCTGACAGCTGCTACTTCCGGTTTATAAGAGTTTATATTTCCGTTACCTTTGTAGGCTGCGGTGCTGTAGTGATGCCTTCATGTTTCAGCAGAGTGTGACTGGCTTTTAACTGTTTACGAAGAACTTTCTTGTCCTCTTTACTCCTCCTGACAGCCTTCACGTTGTTTTCCACACTAGCGTCCATGGTCCGTCATTTTATTTTGTCCGGGAGCAACACGCACCAAACACCAAAAGTTCCCGACAATTGTTCTCCCAGGAGAGCAGCAGCAGCAGAGTTTCTCTTAATGGATTATTTAGCATTCTGACTAAAGCCATCATGTAGGATTAATATGTGATTAAAGCATGCTTTTAATTATTCTGATCACACATACACCAGGCAGCACATCATGTTCTCCCCTTACATGTATCAAGTGAATAATTCATTTTTTTTTTTAATAAAATGTAAACATAGCTAATCAAATGTACATTATCAGTGTAAAACATAACTTTGCCAACATCAACAAAATATTGCTTTGAAGCAATATACTTAAATATAGAAATATATGCTGCACTGATGGTCCGAGGCTGTAAAAAGGCTGCTGTCCTAGAAGGAAATGGATGAGCAGACTTCACAGGATTCGTGAAAATATATGGTGTAGCCATTTATGGTATGGGTTCATGCTGTTTAAGATCTTGTGTGCAGGATTTAGTGGCATCTAGCAGTGAGGTTGCAGAACTAAACTTGCATGAAGGAGAGCTACGGTGACTGTCATAAAAACGTGAACGTGAAAATGTTAAAAACATGAATGGCACTGTCTAAAGCCAGTGTTTGATTGGTCCATTCTGGGCTACTGTAGAGCAACATGGCTGATTCCATGGAAGATGACCCACTCCATGTGTAGATATGAGTGACTTAGAAAGCCTGGTCCAGACCAAAGGTTTTCAGCAAGACGAAACCATGTTAGAACATTGCAGAAAAAAGTTGCAGCAGTGTGAACTGGCCGTCTGAGCTTGACTTAAGTCGGCTGATGGTGTCACCTGCAAGTCAGCTGGTCAAATCACTGGCTGGTTTTAGAACGTAAAGCACGTCACCAGTTTCAACAGCCAGTTGACTTGTAGTGAAGTCCACTGGTCAAGTCAAAATAACCACAGAGAGCGTGTTCACCTGCCGCATCGTGTGCTCCATCCTGCTGAGCCCTCTGTTTCCGTCCTCACGTGTGTTGGTGCCGTACACACACATTCTCAATAACTGATTATTTGACACTGGTAATTTATACTATTGTGGCGTATTTTAAGGAGCTACAAATTATTTTCAGCCACAAAATAAGCCTGAAAACTGGAAATCAGAACGGAAGTACAGAGAGTTGTCGCATAGAGATGATACACCATCTCATCTAGTTGCATTGGTGTGAACGGGCAGGTTTTTAGAACGTTGCAGAACGGCGCATTGCAAGTAGCTGCCTGTCTCAACTCATCTTGTCACGAATCTTTGATATGAGCTGGGCTTAAAGGTAATGAAAAAAGCAATTCTTATTTTGAAGTGATTATTTACTAATAAAATCATAGTTGTGAATATTATAGCCCATACCACTTCTGCCAATAGATGCCCCTAAATGTGACCTTTAATGTTTACATGGGGTAGAGGTGGATCCCAAAATGTTTCTGTCATGGTGCCCTTTAAAAACCCTTTCAGAGCAGATATTTAGACTGGTCAAAGCAGAGACTTATATGAGGAACAACATTTTCATCCATCAGTTAGTGGAGTGTCTGTGTTTGGCAGCAGAAAATGTTTGTAACAAAACTGGTATTATAACTTTAATTTTACTCTACAGTTTGTGGTGGTTGTATTTACTTTTCTGTTAAGTGTTTGCAGACCACCAATATAAGGAAAGAAACTCTGTCTGTACTCAGAGTGTGTCTCTAGAGAGACTGTAATACTGTTTAGTGTTTGTGCTTCCCGTGGTTAATACTGCTATTTATTTCCAAGTGTATAATATCCCAGCAGGGACACATTGTTAATGTTGTGGTATATGTCTATAGTATTAAGCTAATGATAGGATTACATTCGCTCTTATTGTGTAAGTGGGCCCTCTCTTTTCTCCTCTCTGTTATCCATCTCTCACTTGGTATCCAAGCCTCCCTGACATCCATTGTTTTGTCCTGCGGCACCATCATATAGGACCCTAAACCCCCAATGTCAAATCCATGCTGCATGCCTTCTTAATCTCCTAACAAAAGACAGACAAAAATGCTCCAGGGATCATTCTATAGGACCTTGCTAACTTGATACTAGGGGATAAAAATGTAAGAATATAGGATGACTATCCTGGGGAGAGTGTTTGACATTCCATTTTCATCCATTTCACTCGTCCATCATCAAACTGCACTCAAATACTGGCAACTGAGGATAAAGCTGTATTATCCGAGAATGAAAGAGTATTATCACAGTGGGTTAGCCGACTTACTTCCTCCTTTCCTATAAAACACAATACTCTGCACATCAGGGCAGATGCGGATCAGATACAAGCAGTCATTCACGTTCAGGCATGTCGTTCAATTGTAATTGATGTACTTTGCTCTTTTTTTCTGCCCTGGTTGCTGCTCTCTGTCTGCTTCCTCTCTCAAAGGAGCCAATTAGCTCAGATCCTGTGTATGAATTCCTCTACAGCCAGATTAATGACTCTACAGCCCCTTTGGGTGTGAGCGTTATGTTCCAGCATGCATGATCTGGATGTGGTCTTTGTATGTGTGTGTGTGTGTGTGTGTGTGTGTGTGTGTGTGTGTGTGTGTGAGCATGAAAACACTTGTGCGTCAGCGTGTGTGCGATTATACCCGAGCGTGTTGTGTAATGAAGCCCTCACCTGTCCGCAGCCATCTCAGTAATTGCAGTGCCAGGCTGAGCTGCTGGCCAGTGGGAACCCTTCGTTGTCTTAACAGCATGCTCAGTTTAGTCTACAAAACAACAGCTGGTCTGACAGGAGACCATGGCTGCCCTCTCCAACATCATAACAACACTCTGCTCCACATCTTGTTTTTCAAAACAGTCTAATAAATAGAAAATAAAAATAGTCTTCACTCATTTATGAGTGTTAAATGATACCCAGAGACATCAGTGAGGTACTTTGTTGGGGAAGTAATTGGGCGAAGGTACCAGAATGAGAAAAGCTTTCTTAGCATTCATAGCACCCATGCCATTTTATTTAATTTTCTGTCTTTGTGTGATGGACATGTCTGTTGTAATCTGTTACCCTGAGTCAGTCTAACTTTCTACATTCCTTTTAAGTAGTTTAAGTAGAAATTTCAATTGTTTTCTAAGCACTTGTCATGCAACGCCGGCTTAAAAGCTAAAGTTCAAAATTAATTTCTGACCTTGGAAACATCAGTTGATAAAACAATGTCATCACAACATCTACTTAGTAGCTGACGAATGATTCATCTGCTAATGAAGATCATGTGGCATGATCAAAAGCTGACCTTGTACTGAGATTTGTTTTTCAACTGCTGTTTCCAGACAAACTCTGAACCCCACTTTACCAGTCTAATTTTAACAATACATTTGGTATAGCCATTCACCAACTTGTAAACAATGGGAGTCGACGTTCTGCCAAGTGGAAATATCACTTTCAGGTTATGAACAGGAGATTAGGAGTATATTTCCCTCGCCAGTGCTCAAGGGCAGCTTCACCTCGCACATCAGCCAAGCTCTGAAAAAGCAGCGTAACGATGAGAACTAGAGTGGAGCCACTTGTGTACCCTGAAGCATGCCATCACCCTTTGATATGCAAGGCCGGTAGCCACAGGCCAAACTCGTGTTGCTGGCATCTTTGTATTCTAATTAGCTAGAGCCTGCATGACAGAGATGGATGAATAAAGAAACCAGGTCCCACTTTTTAAAATAGGGATTTTGATCTCTGGGGACTCCATGCAAGCACATGTCTGTCTGTTCTTGGAGAAGGATGAGAGGCATAAAAAACCAAGGTGATGAAACAGGCAACAGAATAGGTAACAGTAACAGAATATCAGCCAAAACTGCATGTTTTAGTCATAGTTCCTTCATGAAATATTTCCAGAGACTGAAATATGTTTGCCACATGAACATTTCTAGGGCTAATTAATTAATTCAGAGGGACACATAACTGATGTGCAACCACTGCGAAATTAATTCTTGAAACGTATAAGAAAATGTACACAGGGTTGTCTCACATTACAATTACCAGTGAAGCAGTGAAGAATGTAAGCGATCAGTCTATTCAATGACTAATTGGCATCTAAAAGGGGATATAACAGACAGAAGTTACTAGGGAAGGTCTTTGGCAGCAGATCTGGTGTCCAAACATAATTGTAACTGGCCAAAAATATTAACAGGGCTGAGCCTTATGTTGGGTGTGTGTATCAGCTCTGTCAGGATGACAGTCAGCTGAGATGAATTCCTGTCTCTCCTCCAATCAAAGCTGCTGCTGTAGTGGAAAAGATTCAGACACTTTAAATGAGCAAAGCCGTGGGATAAATAATTGTTCAGTGCCAGCAATTTGTACAGTAATGTGCAGGCTAAATCACAGGGCATATTTTCTTTCCTTAATAAGGGCATCAGGGAGATGCTTTCCCTAATAGCAAAGTTGTGCATTAAATCTTGTTTTGACCATTTTTTTTATATTTAATTGGTTGTCAGAGAACATTCAGAGGACATTCGCTGAGGGTTATTCAGTGTTTTTTAGAGAACCTTTATGGAACATTTTCTGAGGGTCATTTAAATGTTCTAGTTCCCTAGATCCAAGGTTTTTCAAAGGTTTCTTTTGAAAAAAAGAAGCTAGAGAACCTTTCGGGAACATTCCCCAAAGGTTTTTAAAAACCCTAAAATAACCCTCAATGTTCCCTGAGGGTTATTTAAATGTTCTAATTCATAGATGATTAACCCTTTGAGATCTGAGCTAATTGGCTTGATTTCTTTGGAAAACATGGGAAAAAGGCAGTGAGCAACGTAAGAAGAAATGACCCAAAAAATTTGCAAGAAATTAGTAAAAGAAGAAAATAAAAACAAGAATTTTATCTGCAAAAGTTCTTAAAAATTATAATAATAGTGTACCATATTTTTAAATATGTAATAATAATCCATCCATCCATTTTCTAACCGCTTATCCTCTTGAGGATAAGCAGGGGGGCTGGAGTCTATCCCAGCTGACATTGGGCGAGAGGCGAGGTACACCCTGGACAGGTCGCCAGACTGTCACAGGGCTGACATGAAGAGACAGACAACCATTCACGGACAGTTTTAGTCACCAATTAACCTATCCCCAATCTGAATGTCTTTGGACTGTGGGAGGAAGCCGAGAATTGCATCCCCTCCTTTCACAGGCCAGGTGAGCGTTAGGCCGACAGATAGGAAATTCACAATGTTGAGCCATAGTTGCCCAAAATACGTACTGTAGAAACCCTTTGACTCCTTGGTGTCTTGAAATAAAGTCAAGGGTTAAGATTGAATTACAGTGGATGCAAATCTTAGCAGCAATAAAATCAGCTCTGTTGAATTATGTTAATTATATACATGTTAATTACTGAGCTTGAGGGCAGCTGTTTCCCATCGTCAAGCTAACGGTCTTGTGGCATAAATTGATTACTGAGACGTTACTGATATTATATGTGATTTTTTTTTGTCTTTCTTTTTTTGCCATAACACCTACAGCTGGCAAGCATAACACTGTCACCAGACTTCACTAGACAATAAACAGTAGTTTTACAGCATGCACATAAATGCACGTACGCTTACATGCACACACACACATAGTGTTCCAGAATGTGTGGAATGGTGTGTCTGAGGCCTTGTTGACACCCCTCTGTCTCTCCACTGATTTAGAGGGTAACCCTGCCAGTGCTTGTCTATCTTAAACACACACACACACACACACACACACATACACACACACACACACACAGCTGTCAGAGTGGGCTGTGGTCCACCCTGCACAGAGATGCCTGCACACCTCGCCTTGCTTTATTCAATCACCCCAGCTCTGGATCTCCGTGACAATGGGAATCCCTGGGTCAAATAGCTATTGGTCCGACGCTGGCAGGGCAGCAGGGTGATAAAATGGCAGCCGTTTTGATCTGTTAAATCCTCCGGGAATGACCTTGGAATCCCGTGATGGAAAGGTTCAAGGCTGCCGAGCTCATACACACTTTGTCCTGCTGTGACCCTTTGTGTACAGGAGAAGGTGTGTGTGTGTCAAGGGGGTTTAACATTAGTTCAGAGATAACACTGTTTTAAGCAGCTGTCAAGTGTGAGATGAGCTGAGAGGTTCGCTCTGGTGAACTGTCAAAATCCCTTTCTTAGCACCAGCATAACAGAGAGGAGGAGGAATGTACGAGTACAATGGGTGCACACAAAGACAAGAGAGACAGAAAAAACCCTTAATAATCAATATCCACAGTATTTAAGAGAAACTTTTGTCGAATACACTTGTTTGATTTCTCAAAGTCAGAGTTAGATAAAAGGATTGATACCTCTCTCATGACTACACCTAGGAGCTGGTTAGCTTAGCTTAGCATACAGTAAAGCAGAGGGAAAGAGTTCACTTGGATTCGTCCAAGGGTAACAACATCTGCCCTCCAGTAACAACAGGCTCACTAATTAACACATCATATTTTAGTTATTTAATCTGTACTGTCACAGCATAAGAAGTTCCGGTAGAACTTGATTTCAGTTCATTTAGGTCAAGAAATAGAATAACAGAAACTAAACAAAAATACTAAAGTAAAGTAAAGGTAATGAGTCATAAGACAATGTTATGCAGATGTTGGGTTTTAGTCATCATACCTCACATTTTAATGTTGTTATTCTACGTTAAGATGACAACGGCATGACATTTAGAAGATTTGGATTGTGGTTACTTAACAATAGAACTTAAAACCATCAAAATATCAATGTCATCTGTCATCAGTTGTCCTGACATTGAATTTTGGTCACCCGATGTGACAACCTAAAGCAAGGACAGTGGTGGCCAATGGGGATCGTTTATCATGGTCTTTACAAAAAGGGCTCCTGTCATGTCTTCTTCCTCTTCTCTCACCCTCAGGACGGCTTATATCAAGAGAGCATGGCAACCAGCAATCAGTGGTACATGAAAGCCAGTGGCTGTGACAGCTGAAACAACAAAATAGCAGTTTTACAGGTATGTTATGTGCAGGAATTCAGCTGTGAGCAGTAACTTTCATTATGAGTCTCCACTGTTTGTCTGGCAAACTCGTGGAGACAACACGACTCTAGAAGGGTATAAACTGCGGCCCAAGAAATAGCCTGGTATATGACCCCCTGTCAAGCCACAGCATTTTTAGACTTTACAGATTAAAAAAACAAACAAACAAACAAACACACAAAAAAAAGGTGCTGGTAGGTTGATTTAACTACCTGAACTCCCACATGTAGTGATTTTGCCAAGTAGGACATGATCCTGGATCAACTCTAGCAAGTTTTCCAAAATGAAGTTAATAAAATTGAACAAAATCCTCAGTAACGTTAAACAAAAACCTTAGAAGCTACTGCAGAGTTAGTGAATTAGCTTGCTAAGTGAGTTGGCTATATAACCAAGTGAGCTGCTTGCCAATAGACTGGAATATTAGCAACTTAGCTTGCTAACTAGGTAGACTACACTAACGAGTAAGCTTGCCAGTGGGCTAAAATATTGTTCATTGACATTAAGAGTAAAGATTATGTCATTTTGCAGTTGCAAAGTCATGTGGACACACTTTCCCTCTTTTTTTATTGCCTATTTAAAACTGTTTTTATTTGTGTGGTCGTCGAACAACACAGGCACTGCAATCTAGTAAGAAAAAAGTTTTTGATAGGCTATAAAAAGGAGGGAAATTGTGCTTTCATCCACACTCTTCATTAGTGAACAATATTCTAGCCTACTAGCAAGCTTACTTGTTAGCATAGTCCTAGTTAGTAAGCTAATTGCTAATATTCCAGCCTATTGGCAAGCTTACTCGTTAGCATAGCCTTCCCAGTTAGCAAGCTAACTCACTAATATTCTAGCCTTTGGCAAGCTTACTGGTTAGCATAGCATTCCTAGTTAGCAAGCCAACTTGCTAATATTTTAGTCTATTGGCAAGCGTACTTGTGAGCGTCACCTTCCTTCTTAGCAAGGTAACTCACTTCTATTCTAGCCTATTGGCAAGCTTTCTTTTAGCATAGCCTTGCTAGTTAGTAAGCTAACTTGCTAATGTTCTAGCCTATTGGCAAGCTTACATGTTAACATAGACTTCCTAGTTAGCAAGCTAACTCACTAATATTCTAGCCCATTGGCAAGCTTTCTTGTTAGGATAGCCTTGCTAGTTAGTAAGCTAACTCACTAACCCCGCAGTAGCTTGTAAGGTTTTTGTTTAATATTAATGAGGATTCTTTATCAACACTGATGGTGTCAGAGGTGGTTGTTTGCAATGTTAGTTTAGGAATGCGATGTTGGATGTTGATCCAGGAGCATGTCCTCCTTTCTCCTTGTTTCCAGTCTTAATGCTAAGCTAAGCTAACCAGCTGCTGGCTGTAACTCCACATTCACCACACAGAGATGAGAGTGGTATTAAACTTTAACTGTAGAAGAAGACACACAAGTATAGCTGCCAATATGTTAAACTATTTCTTCGAGTATGCAGATGATCCTTCCAAGTTTGACATATAATATTCAAGTAACTTTTTGTAATAGAGAGCTACAAAAACATAACCTACTTTTCTCAGCAGTGCTTCCACAATAAATTGGTGCCTGTTTGCCCATCAGCCTGTCTGCACTTCACTGAGGGGAGCAATCTGATTTAGCCTGGTTGTTTGTTTCTGTCGATCGATCAGTTAAGAGAAACTGATGTAGGAAGGGTGCCAGCCACTACATGCAGCAGACTGGCAGATGTTATCCTGTAACCACAAAGAATATTTAAAGTAAATAAAGTGTAAGGACTAGGTTGTGATGCTGAATAACTATGGCAGGTATTAACCTTTGCTTTTTTTTGCAGAGTTCTTCTGTGACAGGGCAGACAGCATGATGAATTGGGGCATTAGCTGGTATTAAACCTTCATGCCTCCAATGTTGCATTTTGGAGAGGTCGCTCTATTCTTCTTCTTTCCCTCTTTGCATAGCTCACACACAGATACTGAGTGATACTGTTACAGTCTCATATCCATCAGAAGATGTGAGTATTGTGTTTGGAACAACTGTAATCCACCTAGTATCTGCAATAATGTTTTATAAATAACCTTGAGTCCCTCCTCTGTTGTGTGTCTGTGTATGTGTGTGTGAGAGAGAGACTGTGTATGGTGATAATGGGAAACACACCAGTGGATGAGACCGCAGAAATAACACACTCTATTGGCTGTTTAGTTGGTGCGTGACATCAGTCTGTGTGTATGTGAAACATGGGCGGTCCCCTGAGGATGGCTACTTTAGGAGCAGGCCCTGCCCTTGGCGACCACACTGAGCTGGACAACGGCGAGGAGATCAGCTGCTCATCGATGCTGTGGAGCAGAGGTGCCACTGTAGAGAAGTTTCCAGAAGGAAGACAAGCGTTCAGAGGTCAAGTTCTGCTGGAACACATGAGAACATCTGCTTTCGCCTTTTTCTGTTCATAGTGAGATCACTGCCAAAAGAGAAAAGGTAACAGCTCACTGACTACATCTGATTTTGTGTTTATCATTCTGAATGATGTTGTTATTGTTTTGGTTGAGGCTGGCTACCAATCCAATAAAAATCAATGAGTGCAAAGGGACTTGGAAACAGCTTTGCCCTGCAGTACTTTTTAACATGATCAAGTGTGTGTTAGTGTATCATTAAGTAAGCTTTGTGAGTGTGTGCGTCATGTCCCATGTGTATATGAGGGGATATTGTGGTCCCTCTCCCTGTTGAATGATGGTAAGTGTGAACAGTTGGTGACCAACATACTCACTTATTTGCCTTTGTCATGCCTGTGTTATATCTTTCATTGCTCATGTCGCTCTACACCTCTCAGGTCCAGGACCAGCTGCTCCTCTTGAAAGACATCCATCAACATTTTCTGCATCCTCCCCCCTTGTCTCCTTCTTCCCTCCTCTCCTCGGGTGAGACACCAGCATGGACCGCTCGGTGCAGGAGCTGTTCCTTAACTTCATGATCGTCTTAATCACCGTGCTGCTGATGTGGCTGCTGGTGAAAACTTACCAGGACTGAACCATGGAGGAGCAAGAGAGGGGATGAACGAGAGGTAGAGATACGTACGGAGGGAAGCCAGCATGGTTACTGTAGGACTTTGCTGCTGATTGATTCTTGTTCAGGCATAGTGGTTACATCTTTTCATGATGGACACTAGTCTGGTTCAGAGCTCTAGTCTTTATATGAGACATAGACTGTATATAAAGATGGATAGCATGATGACTCCCCAAAAGTGAAGCCAAAACATCTTGGTGGCTGCAGTACGAGTCAGTAACCCGCCCCCTCCGTGTTAGCAAATGGGCCAAACTGTAAACTCAAAGTACATGTTAAATAAAATTTTCCCAAATACGTTTTTTTGTCATTTAAGGTAGGTCTTATCACACTAATGTATGTTCAAGTGTTGATTTTTCCTGATAAGTTTAGTTTTAGTTTTGATGCTATAAAAAGGGGGTTGATGTCATGATTGACAGCTGTGTGTGCCAAACCGTGTGCTCATGGTCAATGGCGCAGCTTGGGATTAGTTGGACAGGTGTATAGGTGTAAAATCAATACTATGGAGATCGCTACTGCAAAGGCTGTGGCTCCAAATGTTACCAGCGCAAGATTGCAACCACTAAATCTGGGATGTTTTGGCTTCGTTTTTGTGCAGTGAGAGGAAGTGAAGATGCATTGTCCATCTTTATATACAGTCATTGATGTGAGGTCGTAAACCATGTGATTGCTACAACCACGGTAGATTGTCAATGGATCCGTATTTGTATCCTAAGAGGTTTTTGACTGTGGCTTTGAATCTCTGGCAAGAGCTAAAGGGGGAGTCACAGTCGAGATGGGAGAGTGAATAAAAATAAATACACAGGGGGTTTTGGCTGTAGTTTCTCACTGTGGGAACCTTTCAAATGACGGCCATAAAACACTGCAATGTCACTATAAATAGCACAGTAACCCACGTCATTTACAAAGTTCCTGTCATTTACATAACCTTTGACACAATGAATCGTGCTGTGTGTCTGTTGTTCTGTTTGTACTCGGTGGTGAATGTGCGAGGTACTGAAAAGACATTAACACAAATAATGAAGCATTATTTTTATGTTCACTTCTTGCCATTAAACAGTCTTTCATTTGTTGGATTCTTTTTCTGTTTTCACAAATGTACATTAGCATTCACGATACACACCATCACGCCCACAATTTTCTCCTCACGGTTTCTGAAACTTTAAGTTGCTGTGTTCTTTGAAGCTACGGAGTGTTTGTCTATGATAGTTACACATTTCCATCAAACAAGCAGTTACTGAAGATAATCAGGTGATCTGTTTACTGATCACATGTAGAATTATATATATCATGAGAGGAGAAACAGGGCATGCATGACAGTCTGAAACAGAATAAAGGCAAGTAGTCTAAAGCCAAAATCCACCCACATAGTTCACACAGTGTTGCCGTTATATTGTTTTAGCTGAGTTTTAAATGTGAGGAGCAAAACAACTAAGAAAAATAAATCAGAATAATGTGTATTTTCTGATCTGTATTATCGAATAAAGCACATTTAGTTGAAAGGGGCTTCTGAGGTGTTTGTGTAATGTTGCCAGAACAAAATCATTTGAGTCATTTAGGCTGCAAATCCACAAATACAGGAAAAGGACACTGAATCTCCCCTCATGGTTGTGTAAATGCAGCCTCAAAAGTGTTATACATCTATCTATATTCTTGCTGTGGGAGAGCTGATAAACTGTGAGCTCTTATGTGGGTGAATTCCACTTTTTAAAACCTACAAAGCAGAAAAAAAATCAGTTACTAAAATAGGATTTCTAAAACAGTCTTCTGCTCAATGGGGTTCCTCCATGGGAGGGACCACATTTTGATTGACACAACAAAACTCCTATGACAGCCAGCGCTTTACACATACAAATATAAGGATCAAATCTTCAAATAAAAAATGTAATAAGTCATTTGGCTCAGGTGCTCTTGTGTTATAATGATGTGGGAGAGATGTGGTGTTAGTTGAACATTCTCTCAGTCAGCCGTCCGTCATGCACAGAGGAGACTCGTGAGTATTGCTTACATCAGTGACACATGTTAACACACATGTACTTCCACTCACATGTGTTAATGAGTGCGTGCGAGCGTGTGTCTGCTGTGGATCATGCTGTGTCACCCCATGGGTCTTTGTATCTGTTGAAGCTGATGAGCTGGCAGTGGAACTCGGTGAGCGCTCTGGGCATGGGGGCCACTTCCTCCCATTGGCTTCTCCCACTGTGGTACACCTGTACCAGTCACAAGAAAACACACATATTGTAGAGGGTGAATACCTTCTGCCCCCAAAAAGCAAACAAAATGAATGTGCACACCTTCGGTAATACATTTAAATAACTCTAAATCAGCTAGTTAGCTTAGGGTTGGAAGCAGGGCCACATCTCCAGTCACATGTTAACCCATCCTTTCCTGTTTGTCTCAATTTTCTCAACCCACTCTCCCCACCTGTTTCTTTTCCTGACCCATTTATCCAGTCCTCCATCCTTTTATCCCCTCTCTTATTCAATCCTGTGCATACCTCTCCCATCTCTACCTCCACCTGGGAGTATCCTGGACTCTCCCCTCTCTCACATCTATCCATCCTCATTGTGGATCCTCATGTAATAAAGCCTTTAATCACACACTGTTGTGATTTGATGTGTGCTAGTCAATCAACACTTTGAGCAGCTGATGTGTACAAGCTGCCATAACCTTATTATGTTCTGTGCTGTGAGAGCAATATGTGTAATATTAGTAATATATAATACTGTTGTGACAGCCCCTCTGCTTGTTTCCTTTGCTGTGTCTGCGCTTTCCCACTGCAGGGCTGCAGACCTTGATGAGTGCAATCATCACTATGCATGGGACACACCTGGGCCCAGTGTGTCCCATGCATATATAAGACAGAGCAGCAGGCAGTATAGAGTTGGGAGATCTCTTCATCATATCATTTTGCTTCGTTTTGATAACTTTTTGGTTAATAAATCACTTTAACTGTTCATTGTTTCTCACTTTTTGTCCAGCCCAAGATCCGGGCTGTGATGCTGTAAATGTGCAGTGCACATGTAGAGATATTCTGGCATATGTCAGTGGTTCCCAACTGGTGGCTCCTGGTCCAAAAGTGGGTCCCGAGTCCATGATAAACAGACTGCAAGCATACCAAGTTTGTAAAAATAACACCCTTTACTTTAAAGTACAGTGAATTTCCAGCACAGAGCTTTTACTTTGAAGTGTCCTGCTGTAAAGTGAGTAAGACAGCAAACTAGCGCAATGACATGGCTAAACGCAAGTATGATGCTGAATGCATTGAACTGTGTGGACCTTGAACAGAAGACTAAGGAGAAATCTAGACCCCATGGCTGCACCAGTTAGGAACCACTGGTATATATTGCTTTTAGCCAACATCTTGAACCTATGGTGACACTGACAAAAATAGTTAGCCTGCATGATGGAGTGAATTAACATCTAAAAAATGCCTGCTTTCTATATCATCTTAGTATCTGTGATCTTTTTCAATGGGGTAATTTTGATGCCCGTGTTTATCTGGTGAGCTACTGATCACTTCTTCTAGGATTCTTGCAAGCAAAAAGCCATTTTGCCATTAGAGGAGCTGTCAACACATTACGTGGCCTCTACCTTTAGCTCATAAAACCACTACTCAGAACAATACCTCAGCCAATACAAGTCAAAGCAGGGCAGTTTCACTGGATGAAAAGGTTCTCCTACCTGAACTTCATCAGTGATCTCGTCAGGTGAATAGTCTCCACCTAGGATGTAGATTCTGTCTCTCATACCCACTGCTCCAGCATTGAATCCAGCACACTCAAATGACCCTTCACCCTTCCACACGCAGGTCTCTGGACAAAAACTGTAGACCTGGACGTGGGAAAAAAGTCACACTTTGGCCTCTGAGTTTACCTATTTAAACAGCCCTGATCAGACAACTCAGTCATTCATAAGCACCCATCTGATGGCTCACCTTATACGTGGACAGGTCACAGAGGTGCAGTGTGTTATTAATTGACACGGCTTTGACCAGTGTAGCGTGGAAGAACTGGCCAAACTCTGCCACCAGGCGGCTCCACTGGTCCTGCTGGGCATCGTAGCGGAAGAAGCAGTCCAGTGATGGGTTAAAGGAGTCTGTGATCTCCACCTCTGATCCTAGTGTATAGATGACACTGCCACAAGCACTGGCCTCAGGGTAGAAGATGGCAGTTGGCAGCGGGCTGACGGAGCACCAGGTCTCGGTCAGAGGGTTATAATACTCCACCTGGAGGAGAGAAACGAATTAGTGCTGCACAAAAAATCTGCACTCCTATTGTTATAGTAATGAAAGGACATCTGAACCAACAGTATGGTTTCAGTGGTACATGGTGGAGACACTGTTACCTCCAGCAGACTAGGAGCTCCCCCTCTGGATCCCTTGGTCCGTCCTCCAATGACGTACACTCTGTCCAGGCAGGTTACAGCTGTGTGCGTGGTTCTGGGCTTCAGCATGGCAGGTGCAGGCGTGCAGGTTAGAGTCACGGGACAGAAGCACCAAACCTCGTCCGTAGCATCATGGAACGGCTCAGCCACATGGAGACGTATTGCCCGACAACAGTTCCCCCGGCAACCGCCTGTCACAAACATCTTGGATCCAGAGGAAAGAAGTGATGATGGTGAAATTTTTCAAACCATACTAAACTCTTCTTACACATGTTCTCTAAACTGGTGATTGCTAACCTGGAGGTCGGGATCCCCCAATGGGTCCAGAGATTAAACTTAAGGGTTAAAAGATAAGATAAGTGATAAGAATGTTTAAAAATAGGTGTATATTTTTGACTCTCCTTGTTTGTTGTTTAATGCCTTGTGAATTGTGGATACTTTTATGTCTTGAGGTCTCTAAAAAACAGACAAAACAATCTGGGAGAGACATCCCACGCCCACAACAAGGCTATAACTTGTAATAAGGGGTCACAAGTTGATGTAATTAACAGCAGCAGGACTCAAGATTTAATCCCAAAAACGTACCTTCTCAGCAAAGCTCGTAAGGTAGGATCCCGGCGGGTCTGGCACCGTGGCTGTCCCCTCTCCATGCCCTGTTCCCAGCTCTTTCCACTGGTCTGTTTCCAGACAGTAGCAGAAGGTGTGGCGAATCTCCCCGTTCTCCTCTGTCTTGTGGATGTAGATGTAACTCTGCGTGGTGGCCGGCCTGGCGTCAGAGAGCAGGCCGCTGTACTGATCCTGCCTGCTCTGAGCCTCTGAGAACAGGGCGAGACAGGACTCGTTATCGCAGAGGAGAGTGTCTGAGTCACGCAGAGTCTGGGAAAGAAGGTGAGGGGTGACACGGGAAGGATGAGACCATCACCATATATACCACATATAAAATCCAAAATCCAGCACATGCAGTGTGTTCATACCGTAAGTGCAGGTGTAGGTAGATGGTGGAGTCTGGTTAGAGATAACAAGCCCGGCAACAGTTTTTGTCTTCTAGCGAGATCATGGCGTGTCCATCTAAGAAGTGACTTCACCACGACCTCCTCATTGGGCACGTTTAGAGCATCTGACCTTAGGCATGCCTCCAACACGTTTAGCTATTAGACAAAATTAAAACAGTAAATATTGAGTGAATTCAGTCAGACATCTGATGTGAGGATGATATAAGGACACTAGTCAAATCAAAATCCCTTTTACACTCGTTATACAGAGAAGGGTCTCACCCTAGACACCCTGTGTTTCATTAAGTGTAATCATGGGAACAACGTTATTCCCTGTGTGTGTCGAAATTAGATAAATTAGGCGCACAGCACCCCATTTTTATCAATAAACTTGACTAAAGACAGTTAAAACATGCTGATAATATTGTCGCTATTCCTTGTTTTAAAGATCATTTAAAATGAATTTTGTATGTGTTTTTTTAACTTATGTACATACATCATATGTTATAAATCAAAAGGAGTTGAATAATAAGTTATGGTTTACACTGGCTTTAAAATATGATCTGGAGCTGTCATGTTATTTACTGAGAATGAGCCAAAAGTCATTGCACAGGCAGACAGAATGCAGACTCTGCATATATAATATACAGTCAAAGCATAAACTAGTTAAAGGATAAAATAACTTTCTTATCGTGTCTGTTCTTAAGCAGCACCTGCATATCCGGAAAGTCCTGGGTTTTGGAAAGGTCCGAGAAGTTCTGAACCACAAAGTCATTGGCACTTTGGAGGAGGGAGGCCGAGCCGTACCCCTCAGCGAGGGACAAGAGGGACAGGCAGTTAGAGAGGTCCATGGTTCCTTTCAGGAAGTCACTGCATGCTCGGGACAGGACTGACACCTGGGGACAGAACAGGACACAACGACAAGAACATATGGGAAAACATCCATGAGAAAATGTCTACATGCCTTAAAATGGTATAACAATATACAATACATTTTCTAAGAACTGCAACATAGAGACAAGTATCTTTTTAAACAACTACTACTTCACTAACTATTATTTCTTCAGTGTTTTGGCTCCGTTAGTTAATCTAGTTTGATAAAAGACCCGCACACAGGTGTACACATAGGTGGATTATGACACTACAGGCCCCTGGTCACGGATATACAAAAGGCCCCACCACCTCCCCCACATAGGAGCAAGATTTTTTTGCATCTCATTATAGTCATATGCATCTTTATGTGGATTTGTGTCTCTTTTTTGGTTGTCTCGTGTCTCTTTACGTCATATTCTGCGCCTTGCCTTCATTCCTCGTGTGTCAGCTGTTTCCCCCCTCCACTGTGTTTCTTGTGGTCCCTCATTTGTCTCTCTCTGTGTCTGTGTGTCAGGGCGTGGTGCTCATCAATCCTGCTGCCAATGTGCCTGCTCACCCTGAAGCCATCCACTAATCAACCCCAGCGTACAAATACCCCGGCTCTGCAGTCCAGTCTACCTTGCGGTACTAACTACAGCCTACTTGCTGCTTATTACTTTTTCTTACCCTTGGATTTTTTATCCTAAAACATGTTTCTCTGTGCCTCAGATCCACACTCACTGGTCACCCGTTTACTTGCCAGCCCTGCTCAGGCTACCTGCCCTGTTTCTCCCAAGTGCCCTGGATCAACCCAAGACACCCCTTCTTGCTTTACTGAAAATAAATCCACTTTAAACTGAACAGCTGTCTGAGTCATGCATTTGGGTCCAGTTCTCAGTATACTATACAACACTTATTTTGTGTCTCTTTGCATCTTTTTTGTGGTCATTTTGAGTCTCTTTCTGGTTGGTACTTGTCTCTTTGAGTGACATTTTACTGGTGACAGCCAGGGGGGTCCCTGACATTTTGGGACCCTGGACCTGTGCCCAATTAGCCCATTCAGTAATCCATCCATGCCTTTGCTTGTGCTGCAGTTGGGTGGAGATTACACAATGAGATCCCCAAAGTTCATGTACCAGCAAGAATAATAAAGTTGTAAGTTTTCCAATTATAACAGGTGAAAGGAGGTCTACTTAGACACCAGTATGGGTGTGTGCAGCAGACATTTTGCCTTGTCATAGTGGGAAAATCACAGATGTGATGCACTGTATGTTTAGGGGAAAAGAACAAATGGCTGTATTTCTACCTGCAGAAAAGACGCAATCTGAAACAGCATGTCTACGTTGCCATCAGTGATGAGTGTCTCCCCAGTATAGGCGAAGTCCAGGAAAGAACCCACCGCCTCCGGAGACTGGTTACCCAGAGTCACTGAGCCATCCCCACGCTCTCGCATATCCACCTCAAACATGGCCCTAAACACAGAGCAGTTACACTTAGTATCAAGATATAGATAGATAGATAGATAGATAGATAGATAGATAGATAGATAGATAGAGTACCGGAAGAAATCACTGCATGCTGCAAGGACACAGCGATGGCAGGGAAAGCTGTGTTCCTGGACCTTAATGGTGAAGTCAAACAGCAAGCTTCGCTCTCTGAATGATCTGAGCACACCCAGCAGCTGGAGTCCATGTGACTCAGGCACCCGCAGTAAGGTCCTGCACTCTGGGACCCCGTTGCATAGTGGAGCACTGCCAGGTTTACTGCTGGGGGGGCTGCTGCTGGAGTTGTGGGCGTTGGTGATACATGACGGTGACTTTTGAGGTTCGTCCATCTTTCCAAACTCTGATAAAATTAAAAAATTAAGATAAAATAAAGTAAAATAAAGATCTTAATGCATTTTCACAGAATATAGAGAGGCTGAGCCTGCCCTCTGATATCATGTGAATATGTATGTGTCTGTGTGTGAAAGACACACAGAAGGATGAGCAGAAATAAGAAAATTAAATGCTGAATATTACTGAGAACAGTTTAAGGTAAGATCTTGTCTAGCACATTCAGTATTATCACACAATTACTCAGTTTAAAATTAAGACAACACACACTACCTGAGATGATGTGTCGATGTTAAAAGTCCAACATAGGCTGTACAAGTAACAGATATAGACGAGAAATATAGAGATATGTAGTCTGAAGCAGGACATGCACTACTCACAGTGTCAGCACCTCGGACAGCTCTCTCTTCTCATGCCATTCCAACTTCCGGAAGCGTGAAATCACGCGAGGACTCGGACAGCGTTTTGTTTTTCTGCGGTTATACTTGTCACTAAAATCATCTTTGTTGAAAGTGCGCTGATTTGTTGATAATAATAAGATGTTGCTGTCGTTTATAAAAAGCCCTTGAGTAGTGAGTGCATGTATGCGGCTCTTTGTTTGCGGGAGAGCAGTGTGCAATGGCAGCTGGGAACTGTAGTTCTCTCCTATTGGTCGTTTACCGTCTGGGTCTTGGCTCGGTTAGTGTGCTCAGGCCCAGTGTAGTAGCTGGATGGTTAACCTTTAATTAGCTACAGATTAACGTGGTTTCACAAATATTATAGACGGTAATAAGCTATTACTGGTAAATCCTTTATATATAAGAACTCAACTGAAAAAAAAAAATAAAATAAAAATAAAAAAAAAAATATATATATATATATATACATATATATATATATATATATATTAGCTATATAGTATATATATATATATATATATTAGATTAGCTAATAAGTATGGAAATATAACATTACTTAAATAGATATGATAATATAATATAAGATAATATATATATAGAGTATATATAAGTAGAAATAATTGAATGACATTCAAGCAAAAAAAAGCTGTATAAATAAATAAATAGGCAAAATATTAAAATAAAAAATAAAATAAAATTTAAAAAATAGGCAGGCAGGGTTCCAAGCCATGCATGAATATGTTGCTACCAGTAAATCCTTTGTCTCTGGATTTTTGTTCGCTGGAGCTTCAGACTTGTATGAGTAGCCTATGGATAGTCTAGTAGTTGTTGTTTTTTTTTATCTATTTTATTTTATTTAGTTCTAATAATATCACCAAAAATGGCTTCTGAGATACATAAAACTAAATGAAGCAGTCATAAAAATAGTACTCCCCTTTTAGAAAAAAAAGTGGTAGGTGATAAATTCCCTTCAGCACAAAAGATGGGCTAAGAAGTAAAGAAACACAACAGACTACTTAAATAAAATATATAAAGTAAGAACTAAATAAATGTCATTCAAGCAAAACCTGTATTCATTAAATAAACAAATGAATAAATAGGCAAAAAATGAAACTAAAAAATAAATTCAAGTGTCCTTGAAGCAGTTTTTAAGTTAAAGATCTGTTTTAATTTTAAACCCATGTACCTTGGCGATCTAGAAGATCATCACTGTGCAAAGCGAGATAAATATCTGTTGAGGGTGCTGATAGTGGCATGTAAAAAGGCTATCATAAGATAATGGCTTAAGAAAGACATACCAACCATAAATTAGATGGAGAGAATTACATTTAAACTAAAAACCCAAATTTATTCTTGTGATGAAAATTGGTCAAAAAGGCTCAGCCTACCGATATGTACAAAATCAGGCCTTGTAGTTGACACATGGGTAAGCCATTTTTACACATTTTGTTTTGTTTTTAGTTAACTGTAAGTGTGTTTTTTGTGTCGACATCTATGTAAAACTTAAAAACATTAATGACAAAATAAATAAACTAACACAAAATGTTAAAAAAATATCACACTGCAGACAATCTTACTCCTCTTAATGGCATAACTCTACAATTGCTATTAGAAAGACACTGATATACTGGGAAAAAATGGCATCTTAACGGGCTATGTCATATTGGTGATTGGTTTATGTCATACTCTGACCTGATATAGACATACACTCTTAAAGGAAAAGAACAATTTTGGAAATATCTCCATATACGAAGCTATTTTACCTCAAGGACTCCAAGTGTAGAAGGAAATCACATCATGGACTTCTTCAAACTGTCAGTGGAGCATCTTTGAGCCTCTGTCTTTTATAGACTGACTAATACTCTGCTCAGCAATAATTGTGATAGTCTGAAAATAATATGGCAGACAGAGCTGGGATGAACCCTGGATGAAGAGCAATGGTTAAAGATTCTGTCTGACAGTGGTAACTATGTCAGGGGATCCAAAAGTAAATTCACCTAGTATGAAATAATACACAGATACTATTGGACACCAGCAAGGCTAACTAATCAACTCATGTTTTGAACTGGCACTTTTTTTACACTGCATTTGGGATTGTTCACTCATTCAGCACTTTTAGACTACAGTTCTTAGACATGAGTAAATGGCTCGGTAAGACATTGCCAGTGTTTCCAAGACTGTGTCAAGGGATGAATTCTCAGTTGTTATGGCTACAGTCACTTCAACTGCTCAGGTACTGGAAGTCAACGAAGTCCCCAGATGTAAAAGCACAGGTCAACTACATGATAAAAACTGCCTCTTATGAATCTGTGTTGACTAGAGTGACTAACTGTGCTCAAGGACCAATCTGGGGGGGTTTCTGGAATTCATTTGTATGATCTGGGGGCCTGGAAGTGTGATTTTTGTTTTGTCTTGACCTGCCAACTTTTTGTTTTTGCATTTATTCCTTTTTTTTATATATAGTATTTTCACTGTCAGTCTTAATGTGTTTATTTTTTCAAATTTAATTGTAGTATTTTGACTGTTTTTTGGTGAATTGAAACTGGTGCCCTCTTGTATGGATCTCTATGATCCTGTTTGTATTATTTTTGTTAGTCAAGATTGAATGTCTCAGTCCACATGTAGAACCGTCATTTACAAAAACAATAAAAAATTTGAATAATACAAAATAAATCAATTTAATTTAATTCCATAAAAAACAGACAGGCCGTGCATGTTTGGAAAATTGAGTCACTGTGGTGCAATGCAACTTCTCAACACTGGATGGCGTTGCCTGGCTGCAAAGCAATACTCGTGGTAATACTTATGCACATACGCACTAAGTAAAAGCCTCTGAAATAGTGAACGTGAACTTCAGTCATGCTGCAGTACCGTCTCACTGCCACAGTGCTGTTGACCAAATAACACACTTTCCTGCCTGGAGATGGTGATTACGAAGATACATAAAAGCAGGATTTTGCAGACATGCAGTCATACTACTACAGCCTGCGTCTCCCCTGATAATAACACTATTAATATATGCAACGACATATGGATATAGGTCATTTCTCATTAACACAAAAACCTCGGACTCAATCAATAAAGTGCGAGCACATAAAACAGAACAAAGAAGTGAGTGTTATTATGCAGCAGCTTATTGAATAAACCATCTCCCTTCATCTAAATGATCTTTATTAGCAGATTAGTCGCGCTAATCCTTAAAATCAAATGCTCTGTTATTGATTTATTGAGGACTATGAGTCAAAATGGACAACAGAAACTAAGACACTCATTCGCTTTTTTCCCTTTTTCATAAGTTTGAACTGTATGGATTTCTATATTATTATCATTATTATGATGGTGATTATTTGGGTATCATGAGAGCCGCTTCACTGTATGTTCTGTCGGTGGCTCGGACCCCCTCCTCTCTCCTTACATCCCTGCATCCCTCCCTTCCTCTCTCCCTCCCGGCAGTGCATCCCCATCCCCCACACGGTGGCCGTCTCTTCGGGTGAAAGCTGTCTTCCCTGCGCCACTGGTCCGACAAAACGCTGCTGTAGCAGAGCCAGTCAGTCCGCACCGACCTGAGGCAGAGCACACAACACGGGAAAGAGCACGTACGCACACGGGGAATCATTTTTTTGTTCGACCGAGTGGCTTTGGTAAGTCTTGTCCGATGTCTATTATGGAGGGCAGGAATGTCCATGTGTCGACTTGCTAGTTGTTCGCTTTTTTCTGTCTTTCTTTTCCTCCGTATCCCTTCAATTGTCCTCCGTGTCGGCTACATCGGGGGAACTAGCGGGCTAAGCTAACAGAGCTAGCTTAAATAGCGGAATCAAACTGATAGCCGTTGTCGTAACGGTAACGGCTCGGGGTTTTGTGGTCAGTGGTTTGCGTCCAGGCGGTAAAAGTAGCTGCTGTTGTTCCGGTGCAGTCCGCTCTGACCTGCTGTGAGTGTTTTTCATTGTACTTTGCTAATCTTTACCCAGCTAGCTCGCTAATTAGCAATTTTAGCAGCGTGCGCCGAGGGATGCGGGGATGCTGCTACGACGGGTTAGCGGTTGTCTTTTTAGGCTAGCAGACATGCTAAGCTAACGTTAGTATTATGTGACCCGCATAGATTCCTGCACGGGGTGCTTAGGAATGGTTGAATAGCCATGCTAACGGTGGCTAATCTGGTGATAATTGGCAAGATGGCATCTCGGAGTTGTTATCTAGAAATCGGTGGATTTCCAAAATGGTGTCTTAAGCTTGTTTGAGTGTGACCATTTTTGTCCAACCATGGCTGTTTTGGCGTTGCTTGCTATCTCAGGAATGCAGTGTACTGCCAGTGCATGCCATAGTCTGATGGATATAACTACATATTAACCACTGATGTGGTTGTAAATACAAACGCCTGCATGCTTGGCTGTATCCTCCAGGCTACAGTCACTATTTTGAACAAAACACAGCATCGTAATTTGTAGTGCAGCTGATTTGTTTTTCAACAGAGTTTTGTGCTGCATCTGTGGTGGATTTTACAGCTGGTATAAAATGAGGTGTAGCGTGTATTCATATGTAAATATTTGCACGCTGGATTTAGATGGTTCATCTTCACTAAGTATATGCACATCACTTATTCTTAGCTTCATAATAAGCATGTGGTTCCTCTTGAGATTCACTTTTGGTTACATGAAGGAAGTAATACAAAGGCAAAATACAGATTTTCTGTGACAACAATTTAAGATTATTTTCTATATTGATTAATTTGCTGTCCAGGTTTTAATTTGAGTATTATTCCTCAGCCTGCAGAACGTCAGAAAATTGTGAAAAACCCCTAGTAACACCTTAATCTTGTACAATAAAATATTTAATTGCAAAGTGACAGTAAATGGAGATAAACAGCCTGGACAGAGACAAAATTAGGCATTTTGGCTTGATAAACAACTTAAAATGATCAATTCTTCAGAATTCATGTTGACTCATTTCTTTCGGTCATCTTAATGATTCACTAACCAATCATTCAGTAATAGTAGGGATGCAACAGTCTGACAGCGTATCACTGTACACACTGACGACACAGAATACAAAACTAAACGGAGCCTCGCGTAGTTCAAAAGAGACAGGATTACACAAAATGCTACAGGCATATTTTTCTTCTTCTCTCTTATGACTAGTCTTATCAGTGAAATGAATCCTCTTCGCGATCATCTCTTTTTTGGGGGATTACCTGCTGCAGTCATTGACCACTAATCCTATTTAATTCAAGAAGCCTTATCTGTCTAAAGGGATTTCTGAGATACTACTGTTCTTGGCCCTCGTCAGAGCAACACAGTTTAAGTTATCTGTGTACAGTACATATGGTAGTATGCAGAGACTGGGAGAAGCTCACGGCTCCATGTGTGTTAGACATTCAGCGATGTGATTTGTTCTAAATTTTTAATTTAGGTTACGCTTAACAAGGCTGAACAGCATTAGAGTCACACTGACTCTGTCCAATGAACAAACAACGCACAAATCCTAAAGGCTGTTGTACGACAAAAAGCATCTGGCAGAATTGCATCCCCCAGATGAAGGCATTTTAAATGCAAGGATAATGGTCATCCATGAGAAATCAATTCACAAATGACGGTATATGGGTGGTATTTTAAGTTCATCTATATTTTTGCAGAGGATAAGAGCCAGAGCTAAGCTGGGCTAAAAAGCTGTTGAAGTGCTTGAAGTATTTGCTAGTTCAATTTCATCCTCAGTCTAAGGTGACCCCTGTCTGCCATGCTAGAGGAGAGGGGGGGGAATGTGGGTATTGGCATGTGCTGAGCGGAGTCTCATGTGTATGAATGGTGGGCCGTACAATGCAGCCGTAAAACTGTCAGACTATAGAAAGCTGGAGTCTCTTAATGTTACGAGAGTCGGTGGTTCTATAACAGACTGTTGTCTTTCTAGCACTTCAGTCCCATGTGGTTTGAACCACTTAATGAGTTTCTCATCAGAGATCAGTGAATGAGATGCTTACAGACGGCAGCTTCTAGATTCACCCTCCTCTGGTGTCCAGCTCACAGTGCCTCGACTTAATGATCAGCTTTTTTATTTATTTAATTTTTTTAATGGGACAAGCAGATAAATATTTGCATCATTAGACAAGCTGGAAAGTCATTTATATTTGACAACAATATTGCCATAATGGAATACAACTAAATTTCATCATGGAAATCATTTATCATTTTAGTTAATTGCTAAAACTTTGCCTGTAATGGACAATTATATCTATAAATCTATCTAATTATCTTTTTCTAAACTAATTGATTAATCGTTTAGTCTATGAACTGTCAGTTTCCCAAAGTCCAAAACCCAAAGATATTCATTTTAAGACAGGGAAAGGCAGCAATTGCTCACATTGTTAAAAAGGCATTAATTTTTGGCACATTTTCTTTTTGAACATGGACTAAAATGATTGAATTATTAATAGGGATTAACAATAATACTGGCACATTGTCAATATTGGCTGACATTGGCTTTAAAATGAAATATCGGAATCAGCCAACATGCTTTTTTTTATTTTGCACAGTGAATGAACATTACATACATCGAGTAGTATTGTATTTCATGTCTCCATCTTGACAAGAGTATGCATCCATAATATGATGGCAATTATAATTAGGTAGGGAAAAAAGTGGATATGTCAATATCGGTTATTGGCCGAATGAGTTGTTACATATTAGCATATTGGATATCAGCAAAAAATCCAATCTCATGCATCCCTAATCATTAAGTTGCCAGTTAATTTTCAGTTTGATTGGCTAGTTGATTAATTGTTAACCATTGCAGCTTTAATCTGATGGCAGTGCATGTGGTTATTGCTAAATGATTACCTTCAGAGCCCAGTGAAGAAGAAAGCATTTGTTGTGAAGAGATGCTGATGTAAGGTGTTACATCATGTTAGTCATGTTAGCATTCCCTGAACACAGTATGTTATGTGAACACTTACAGTAATTGTCAGGAATGCAGAAGTGGAAAGTACGATCAGAACAAAAGATGATATTAAACATCAGTCAAGGCAATTTTGGGGTTTAAATCACAACTATTATAACGATGAGATATTTCGATTCTTTGGACAATGATTGGATGTTTGCTGATAACAGAAATTCTTGAAATGGTGAAACAGGCATGCCATGGGAATATGAAAGTCAAGGCATATCTTAAAGATGATATATACTGATGTTTTCACTTTGTGTCGGTAATGTTAGATAATTGATCATTGAATCAATATATTGATCCAGACTGATGTACTGTGACACCCCTGGTGCAGTTCAAGTTGGACCTTTGACTATGTTTAGTGGACATTCAATATCATCAGCAATATATGAATGAGAGAAAATCACCAAAAGTGTTTTGCAGCAGCAGATTTTCCGCGAGTTCAGTCTCACCGCGGTGTGGGGAGCGTGTGTAGATGTGCAGTGTTAAGGCACCCCTTGTGCCGCCAGCTCCCGAAGCATGACAAGCGAAATGACGTGTTTTGCATCATCCAGTGGCTTTTACTAGCTGCATGCGCAAGTTCCCAGTGCTGTTTGCATGGGGGGAGGCCAAACACTGTTCATCTTCACACACTCCCCACAACACGGTGACAAACACCTGGTTGCAAATCTGCAAAGTATCCTTCAAAGTTGCACCTTGTCATTTGCCAGCACGTCTTGTATCAAACGCTGCTACTGCAAAATGTTACTGTGCTTTAGTTTCTTGTATATTAGCATAGAATTGAGACAGTGTGTATTGACTCTACACTCTGTTGTATTTAATCATCTTATCAAGAGCCAGCGTTCAGCTGGGACACTATTTGAACAGGTATTTTTCACAGAAGACCTGTTCGGCTCTGTATATTTGGTAAGCTTGAAATATCTGAGTAGCTGGCATTGATCAGCAGCTCCTCAAAGCCCTTCTTAAATAATAATGAATTTGTGCGAAGAGACGGTAAAGTATTACTGGTTGCTATGTTAACTACACCATTATGGCCTTTTTTTTTTCTCCCGTGTTTGTCAAGTCTCACCTCTGCCGCAGGCAATAATGCCTGTCTGCAGTTAATATTGCCTGGAGGTATTGATTGTTTATCATGGGTTTAACTGCTAAGATCTAGCTCATAAAGCTGTTGGTTCTCTTTTCTGTTTGTGTATGCTTGTGACTGTGTGTGTGCATGTGTGTGTTTTTTCCTGTAACTCAAAGGGTCATATTATTCAAAACACAGATCCAGTGATGCTGAATTAAGGAGTGGAGTTTCACTGTTTTAATCACTGGCTATTACAGCCTGGTAATAAAGGAGCTAATTTTAAGTAGATTTTTTAATTAAGTATAAATTTTGATCCCAAGTTTTCTGCAAGTTGATGGCCTTAATTGTAAAAATCAATCCACTTCCCCTAATTTGTTCTTTTTCCCAAGCAGTGGTAAAATGTTTAAAAGGTTAATAAAATTCAAAATCAAACTCATGGCCAAATGAGAATGTTGGCCTTGCCCAGCAGCTCATTATTTGCTCTCCCATCTTAGGTTGATGTGGCATTTGTAAAAAATCAATAAAATGTGATGCACCTGGTTCATTAATTAATTTGGAGCACCTCTGAGCTTTATGCATTCATTAAGAATGCCTTGATATACAGACAGATACTGCATCAGGCCACAGATGCACCAGTGCCTTTTTATGTTGGTATTATGCTAGTGATTACACAATGTCGAGGATGCACTTATACCACGTACAGGCATGACAAGAGTCCCTTTTTTTGGTAATCATATAGCTTTTAATGGCTTGCCTATCATGGAGGCGATCAGCATGGGTTAATTCACTTGCAGCTATGGGAAGGAACGAGTCTTGTCAGACATTTTCTTTGACCAGATATGCAGTATGTTAGTCTGTTACTCTGTTTGCAGTGATTTCATACTAATGTAGAATTTTAAGCAGCAGAAAGTGAGATGTATACCATCAACACACACGGCTTTAGAAATCGAAACGCCATGCCTTCAAGTGCCCTCTGAAGTTCACTTGTTTGACAGGGATGAACTTTTAACCAATCATCCACCAGAGTTTTTGCATGATTTTCTGGCTCCTCTGAAGCGATGAATTTCACTTTGGCTCATGATAACATGGTATCTATAGATCGCTCTCTGCAAACTTTTCCTCCATCCGACAATTTTGTCTGGTATGTAAATTAGTGTTACAGCCTCACTAGGCAACTAGCATGGCCGTAGACTTCCAGGCTCATTTCCAGGATTGCTCAGGCCTGCTATCGATGTTATTATTCCCCAGTTGCTGTGGGAACCCATTAGAAGTCAAATTACTTGATGCTCCCTTTTTAAGAAAGCTAGACAGAAGCCTCTAATTAATACCCTAAATGAGGACTCTTTGTTGGGGACAACTTTGTCTCCACCCTCTCTTTTGTTTCAACCTCAGTGAAGGTAACGCTCTCAGCTTTTCCACCATGAACTGTGAATTCAGATTTCTTTCTGAGTCATGAAATCATGTATTTTGATACAGCTGTTTCGTAGCAAAAGATTTCTGTGATTTTCCTGTCCCTAAATGTGCCTTAGGTACTAAGGAGCACAGCAGAGGTAGAAATCTTCATAAGTGGATCATGTTAAGGGGTATTTATTTCATGGTAACATATCAGTTTTCAGTGGGCCGGCCCAATATTGTCACATAATCCAGGGATGCAGGCTCATGAGGTGTGTTACTGATGACATGATTTTGGAAAGGAGACTAGAGGAGGAGGAAAGGGGAGATGCTGTCCCAAAGTGTATAGTGCTGTCCTAGATCTAAAATAGCCCAGGGCTGTTTGGAGCTCGTTTCTGCAGGGCAGGTCTGATTGTGTGGAAGGCAGGGGGGATTTCTGATGCCATCACATCGCCTTTGAGCACTGTAGTGAGATGGATTTGGTCTCGGACTTGATTGTAGATGTCAGTTCTGATTGTGACAGCAGGCACTATTAGTTGGACTGTCCCTTGGGCCTGTGTTTTGTTAGATATCATGCTGTCAGGATTTATGCTGTATTAAAGGCTCTGAAAACATACATGAGAGCAATATTTTATATAAATATTTAGTGTCAAAGAGAAACACCTAAAATGGGGAAACTAAGTTTTCAGGGGCTTTAATGTAGCTTTGTTGTGGATTGTCGATGGTTGCGAGGAGAGCAGGGTTGCAACTAGCAATTATTTTCATCATCAATAATATGCTAGTTATTTTCTTGATTAAATCATAATTTGAAAATACACCCTCCTCCTGGTGCTCTCCTGTGTGCTAAGCACCTCCCAGCAAATGAACAATGGCACGTGTCTCATGCAGTAACCCAGTTTTTCCCATACATTTATTAATTTATTCTTATTTCATTGTACTGTTGCACACAGTATATTCATTCAGCCTTTTTTTGCCCAGCTGCCTCTGTTCTTAAACTACAAATGAGACAATAATTAGCTAGCTAGCTAGCTAGCCACCCCACCGTCCTTTTGCCTTGCTCCCCACTGCTCCAGACTGCTTTCCTGGGAGGAGACTTTGGAGACCTTCGGTAAGCGACTGTTGTGGCTTGATTTCCATCAGTGCAAACCCTCCAGGGCCCAGTGTCACAGCGGGCTGGTGGCCAGCAGCAGTACTGGGTCTAATCTGTGTAACGGCAGCAACAGAAAGTTTTCTGATCCAGTGGATAGTCTGGGCAGTCCAGTCTGCCGTAGCTGGAGTCTGCGCTGGCTGGATTCAGGTTGCTACAGCTGCTGAGGGTCCGTCTCCAGAGCTGCTGCCTGCTCTCCTCCTGGGGAGGTGGTTTGTAGCGTCGGTGAGTACTGTGAGTCAAGGCTCTTGGTAATGTTGGCTACATAAACATGAACTTGAAGCCGCAGCCATGAGCTTTTGGCTCCAGGTAGCAGAAGGCTAAATTATTAGCAACATTTTCTATACATCTCTGATATGCTTCAGGGATATTGACAAGTTTTATTTTGTTTCTTGTCAGACTCAATTTCTGATAAGTCTGTCTTCTTTTTTGGGGTTGCTTTATCAATGTCAGTGTTAGAAAATAATGAAAATGCCCATGTTATTTTCCTGGAACTGAAGGGTAACATTTTCAAATTGCTTGTTATTTCCAAAGCTTTCCAGTAAATTATCATAGAAGACAAAAAAGTAGAGAGCAGGAAACGGTGTATTTATTGCATTTTTGCTTAAATAGTTTGAAAGGATTAACTGAATAATTTTCTGTAAATACATCTATTGTTTGAGCTTTACAGTACAGTGAACCAATGCTGAAAATATGCTATAGAATAAAGTCAATAAATAGAAATAGAGCTGCCCACCTTAAGTAAACCTGTGACTCATTATAGGAAGGTATTTTGAAAAGTGATTGGTCCCTAAGAATGGAAATACTGTTGACGCACCACATTACACTCAGCAATTCATTGTCTTATGGTTTTTATTTCTCTGTTTCCTTTTCATATGACCCAAGTGAAACGTTGCCTTCTTGAGGATTAAAAAAAAGCTGTTCAGCTCTATTCTCTCCTGTGCTGAAGTGTGATGACGCCCACTGGTTTTGATTTGTTGCTTTAAAGAGTAGATGCCTGGTGAGGTATTATGTGGGAGGATAGAGTCGGTGTGGGGGTTGTGTTGTATTGTACATGTTCTCTAGGAATGGTAGCTCTTTGTGTGTGTGTGAGTGAGTGTGTGAGTGAGTGAGTGAGTGAGAGGTTTATTCTTTCACAATCCTCCTCCTCCCTCATTATTACCTCTTCTGGTCCCCTGAGGCTGCAGGAATCTCCCTTTATGGAGTGCAACCAACATTATTGTTTTGCAGCATGCACATTTTAATACTAACATGCACAAATTAAATATGTTGGCATAATCTTTGATGATCTGAAACAAGGCAAGACCTGACTGTCACATGACCGAGCTCACACAAAACATTTAAAGATAGACACACACACACAGATACACCCGAGCTCTGGTAGCATGCAGGCTGGCGAGCTGTGTTTTGTACCTAGGCCTTGAAGCTACAGCTTGTGAGTTCAGCCCAAATGAAGTCCCACTAATAGAGTTTAAGGTTAACAAAGTCCTGAAAAATAACTCTGGTTAAGCCAGGGAGCTCGAAGGTCTTCTTAATAATGTCAGCGTGTGTGTGTTTGTGTGCCAGACAGAGCGTGAGCTCTCGATACACTTTGATGTCTGTATTGAAGACTGCAGTTATAGCTGAAGTGATTAGTCAATCAATAAAACATAATAAGCTGCTATTCTGTCAATTTACTTGCTTCGGAGATTCATCAAGCGAAAATGCCAAATATTAGCTGGTTCCATCTTTGTCATTTATGATAGTAATTTTAATGTCTTTGGGATTTGGATTATTTGATGGGATAAAACAAGGAATTTGAATTTGCTCTGGTAAATTATAATATGCTTTTATTACATTTTTTAAATGTTTTTATTGAAACAATCTGTGATCTGTTAGTTGCAGTCCAGCGATGACGTTTGATTTTTTTTTTTACTTCCTTTTGTTGTGCTACGTTTGTGTGGCCTTGAGGTATAATAATCCTCACTCCAAAAATAAAAGTACTGTCTGGTCCTTTCCAAGTGAGGAGAATCTTGACTAAAATGTGTAATTTAGTATTTGGACAGTGTTGTAGAGAGAAGTACTAAATGAGTCAAATCAAAATTGCAAACAACATCCATCCACTAGAGCACATACCATCTATTGGCTGTTGGGTAGCAGCGTCAGTTTTCAAATCCAATTTTCTGATAAATGTTTTTTCATCATTGCAGTGTCATAGACAGAAAGCTCGGAGAAAATGAAGTGAGATCCAATTTGATGTTGAGGATGGCAGGCTGTTACAGAGCCAAACATGCGGTAACATAGTCTCTTGGTTGTGTGTAATAGGCTGCTGAAAGGCGTAAAAACTATCAGCAGATGAGTGAGAAAGCTTCATGTCACGTGTACAGTTTCATCATCGTTGCCAGAGTCTGCTGTAAGCAGCAGCCCTTTGACTGATGGAGGGATGTTACACTGCAGTTAGCCCCGCTGCCTCTGAAGTCCGGTGTGTTTGTTTCAAGGAGAGAGGAGTGAGAAGGCAGATAAATCAGCTTTTACGAAAGGCAGACAACAGACAGTCACAAAGTGTGTGGATGGTGAATTGTAATGTAACAGTGAAGCCTCAGTGGCGTCTGGCAGCACAGCACGTGTACCTGCAGCTCTGCAGCTCCTACACTGTAAAAGCTTTCGTCCAATTATGCTACTTAAACTACTTGGCCTTAGTTGGAAAAATTTATTGCATTTTCATACACTTGCAGTACCATATAATATCAGCTCTTTAAAAGCTTGTTACCTGCATGACAAGACAGGGAATTTTAAAACATATCCTAGCAAAACATTATATGTTTATCTTCACAGTATTTGAATGACTAAACATGCCTTACTCACGGTCATTTTATAGGACATTTCTTGATGCTAAAGGTTTTACAAGTAATTTGAAGACTTTGTTTTCTGGCTCCAGTAACTTGTGATGCCATTTTTTCACTTGCCGATTGCTTTTCTGTCCATCATCTACAAATAATGTGATTATCTAGTAACTGTTGAAGTAATTTTTCTTGCAAAAATGCCAAATGTTCTCCAGTTCCCGCTTCTCATTTTTGATGATTTGCTGCTTTTCTTTGTGTTAAATGATTGTAAATTGAACATCTTTTTGGTTTTGCAGTGGTCGTTTTGCCAAAATAAGACAGACAAGTATCTGGAAGTTAAAATGTTGAAAAACTAATGTATATTTTTTTAAAGGTATACTGTGCAGGATGTTCCTAAAAATATGATGTATTGATTCAAACTGAAGTAATCCTTCTCAGTCGTCACTCATGACCCACTAGAAGTATGTGTCGGTGTATTTTTCTTGTCATATTTTCTTCTTATTGTCTGTAATTGGGACGCTTATAGGTGTGTACCCCCACAGTGCTCAGGTGAGGTTGAGGGCTCTATAAAAAGGTAGCAACCAGGTGCCAAACAGTAAGCAGCAGGAATCCAAGAAACAGTGCCTAAAACCTTAAATATGAAATGCCAAACAAGAGGGAATCTGAGGTTAGCTTTTACTTTCACTTTCGCTGGCAAGTGTGTTAACAAACAGTAACCAACAATCCTCCATAGTATACCTTTAATATGTTATACACAAATAGATTAATAGAGGAAATAATCAGCAGATTACTAGATAATAAAAAATGACCTTTGGCTAAAGCTATAGATTAATTAGAAAAAATAATGCATTAATCAGAAATTAATCATTATTTGCAACTGTACAGAGATGGCAGCTGATATTACCAGACTGTGGACAGTATATAAGTGTATTTTCCAAAATGGCAGATTGTTCCTTTTACAGGAAAAAGAGTAGCACAAGAAAATCACACTCCACTGTGAGGAGACAACCCAAACCCTTGGCTCCCAGTGCCCAGCAGCAGTTGCTGTTTGCTGGTGTCTCTCGAGCAAGTGTGGATGTGTTATTGATATTTTCAGGCACCCAACAATACGGTGTCATTTTTAGTTCTTTTCTTTATGAAGCGAGCCTTCAGAGCTAGAAATACTTCAAAACCACAGAGGAGATGTGTACACTCGTCGCTGCCCCTTTACACCGCCCTACAAATAAATGTACCGTCTCTTTTATGGTGAAAGTCCTCTGTAGAATGGGCTGTTACAATAGCAGCGATCTGTCGAACAGAAGGTCTCCTCGCTAGAAAGAGGCGTTTTTTAGGAATAGAGAGCCTGAAGTGCTTCATCATCCCCTCCCCCTGAAAACAAGGGAGTCAGACACTCCTACTCATCACATGCATCTCTGTTGTTCTCTGTTCCTCACAAACACCTTCATTAGGCACATTGTGGCGTCCCTCTTGTTCACACCCATTCACTTTTCTTTACCTTAGCCTACACACACACAGACTCGTACATATACACACTCTGTTTCTCAGGCTGAAATGTATGAACACACACTCCTTTCCCAACTCTATTCAGGCAAAGCTGTAATTGGGTATTTGTTGTGTTTGCAGCACTGGACCTCAGGGTTAGCTTAGCCACCTGCCCATGTGTTAATGGGCATTGTTCCCGCACTCTACACATTTACATGCACATTACAACTTAGCTCACGTGAATAACAACCAGATTAAGGCAATTTAATTAAAGCTTTTACGTGTTTTGCTGTAACTTTGATTTGATGCAGCTTGATGCTGATGAGAATTGTTTTTGAGATAATGACAGGCTGTAGATTTTCTTTTTTGTTAGAAGCAACAAAACAACACAAGGATAATTAAATCTAAGTTGGCTAATGGTCACATGATGTCTTCACCTAAATTATGGAAATGATGGTGATTCAAATTTGAAAAAAAAAAAATCTTAAAAAAAGCCATGTTCAGAGCGTTGGTTTGGAAATGGCAATTGATCTGTCGGTCATCTTTAATCTGGACTGAAATGTCTTTGTTGTAGTCATAACTATTGGATGTATTTCCATATAATTGCATAGGTTTACATTTTTGTATCAAGTGAATTGTCTTGAGCACTACGGTATGGGTTAGGCTTGGGTTGTATCACAGTATTATGGTATACCATGGTATTTAGAAGTCCTGAAGGTATTATTTTCAGTACCATCAAATATCCAGATGCTCCTCTTTCTATAAACTACTACGACTACTAGTGAAGCAGGCAGCTGAGCTAAGAAAGATGATGACTGTTAGCATTACAAGTAGGGTTGCAGTGATATCCGATTTTAAGGTGTACTGTGATTTAAAAAAAGTTGACATTAGCATGCTGTGTACATTTGCTTATCGATGATATTGAAAAAAAAAAGCCACTGGGCAGATTCTCTCCTTTATTTTAGTTATTTTTATACTTCTGTGAACAAAATGGTTTCAAGGTTTATTTACAGTAATAAAACGTTTGTTCAACCAAAAATAACCCTTCAATTTTCATTCCTTTAAGAGTCATTCTGACTGATAATAATAAATTCTGTAATACAATGATACCATGAAACCACGATATTTTCTGAGATGTTATCACACAGTGAAAATCTCATACCGTTGCAACCCTAGTTACAAGTGAAAAGCCGGCCAGCAATGGTAGACAGTGACGGCATGGAAAAACGGCTTGTAGAGTCAGAATATTTCCACATTTAATTCTGTGGATTAAGGGTTTATTTCGACCAAACCAAACAATGACTTTTATCAACAGCAGCCCAGGTTTGATTATTTTAAATATTATTTAGATACTGCCCAAGCCAAGGATGGATTGCCATGAAATTTGTCACAGACATGCATGCCCCCCTCAAAATGAACTGTAATAACTTAACTTTCATCTAGCACCATCATCAGTCCACATTTTAATTTGTCCAACACACTGATTTATGACCAGTACCTGCATACTGATAACCTTCCCATCAGCCTCAGTTGCACATTGTGTTTAGTGCCAAACACTAAATGTTATTATGTTAACATACTAACAAAGATGATAAACATTATTCCTGATAAACAACAGGAGAATTGGGAGCATTTTAGCATGCTGGTGTTAGCACTTAGTTCAGAGCACTGCTGTCTATAAGTACAGTTTCACAGAGCTGCTAGCATGACTGTAGACTCTTAGTGTTGTTGTTGAATTCCACTGCTTGTGCAGGTCGTTGCAGATCAGTGGTGCTGAATTTTAAAACTCTCACAGTGGGCTTGGAAGACATTTTAGGAAAGCATCAGGGGTTGCATTTTTAAGGTAATCCAGTTAAGCTGTTTGTTTTCTTAACGTGGCAGTTGTAATAATCTCTGCATTTTGCTTTTAATCTTGTTATAATCAAACGTTTGCATGTGGAGTTCCTGATTAAGGGAGGTGGAGAGATGCAATGACGAATTGAACCAAGAAGAACGGCAGAAAGGAATGAAAGGTGGGAGGAAGAGATGCCCCGGAGGAAGGATTTAAATCATAGGAGATACAGTAGATTAATGAGGAATGTACTATGTGATGTGCTCGGCAATAGGTTAATCAATTCCCCTGGCACAGTCTTTTGTTATGAGATATGAATTTGGGTAATGAACCAGAGTTGACATATCACCACTCTTGTTTTTACACACCCACAAACACACACACATACACACACAGGCTCCTGTTTTTGATCATTTTTTGGGCATGCATATGTGTGTTTTTAAGGAATTCATGCGCAACTCAAAAGCAACTGCACCCACGGGTTTGTGCTCGCATTCAGTTGTCGAGTATCTCTGGGCGTTTTGACGTCAGTGTTCCTGGATGGAGCACTGAAATGCTTCCTTGCCTAATATGAAGTGTCACTTGGTGCCGTTTGGCATCACCACGGTACAGTGTATGCCCAGGAATTATGACAGTGAAGCTGTAATCATCTGAAGGATTTGTTAACTGGCCATGAAGCACAAGCCCAGGATGGATCGGTCAGACTTAAATTTGTACAATCCAATTCACAAATCTGCAGGAAGCAGAACTGGACAAATGAGTTTTGATAGTCTGTACATGGTGAATGGATGATGTGCCGTGTGCAGAGAGCTTGCCACAACATATTTCACGCAGTCTTATACATACACACGACGGAGCCACACTGAAAACCAGAAAGAACCGGCCTGATCACTGCCGTCACATCCCGGGGTCCCCATCTCTTTCAGAGACGGAAGTACAAATCAACACAAGACACACATGAACTCAAATAACACACAGCTCCTTCACACACACACACACACACACCTTTCCTCTCTTTATTTATTCCTCAGCTGTTCCGCTCTGTGTTTGTGCAATGCTCTTGTGGTTCTGGCTCATGCGTGTACTGGATCATGCTTACTCATGGCTCGGTGCAAGACTTGGCCTATTTGTACTATATTTTGTTCTCCGTCACTTGCCCGCTCACTGGGTGTGTTGTGCTTTTTTCATTTGGCTGTTTTAATGTTTGCTTTGCTGCTTGTATTGGATGTTGTGTACAGCACATCACATAGACACACACTCATACTCATGCCTCACTTTCTCCTGGACATACACGCAGGCTTCACATACACAGGAATTAATAAAATATTACCTCAAGGCTGTTTCATCAGCCGGTATTGCTACAACATTTTTGTATGCACATAAAGAGCTCATGGTAGAGATTTAAAAGTAGAGTCCATTTCACAGTCCACAGACAACACAGTCCACTTCACACAGTATTTACATAAATAGTTTTATCCATACACTGTTTTATTTAGCACAGTTCTGCATTTATCGGTGGCTAAAGGCACAACAATCACTCACTCAGATGCACCGTCTAAATCACTGTCTCCCCTGCTGCGGTCACTAACCATTTGCTGTTGCACTGGTGCTTGCTTTTTTGCTTTTTTAATTTTTTATTTATTTTTTCCTTTTCCTGTGTTCGTTGTAATCATGACCTCTCGCTGTTTTAATTTCAGATTTGCATATCCACTTCCACTCCTTCCTCATTTGCATACAGCAAGAATGGCGAGCGGGCATCCCACAGACAAATTCAGTTTCATGTATCAACCAGACACGCACAAGAGGTACGGGGCACGCATGCACACACACTCACACACACACACACACACACACACTCACACATACACATGTACATAATTTCCCATGCCCATATTCTTCATGAGCAGGTAAGTTGAAAGTTGGAGCGCTTGAGGTCTTTTTGTCTACATTGTGAGAACCCTGGAGACAGATGCCTTATGGGAGATGTAGTATAAGTGGCGCTGTTACTGGTAACCTTCACCCCAGCCATGTTTAGTGGCCGCTCCTCCGTTCAATCCTGGAGTGGAAACCTGGCTGGTGGAGCTCGCCCTGCCTTGTTTGGTGCAGTAGTGAAAATAAGGCAGATGATTAACTGTATTAAAAGCCACACAGGAAACCAAACCAGTATTTCAGTGGATCCATGCTTACTTGTGCTTTTTTGTCAGTACTTGTGCCTTATTTATTCCAAAAGTCTGTGTTTTTAAATACATACTTACGTTGAGCCTACTTGAGGGTGAGGATTCACAGGGATTGATTTTTTTTTTTCTGTTGTTGTTGCATGCTGGCAAAATCCTTCAGCTGGATGTCGCCTTAAGAATCAGAGTTTGGGATTTATGTGCGTGATGAGTGTGTGCGTATGCTTGATATTCGTAACAATTTTCTTTCCAATTTACACGGCTTACGTCTCTCTCCTCCGTTTGTCTTCTGTCTTCTCTTATCCCCCCCTGCCCTCTCTGCCACACTGTCTTTTTCTCTCTCTTTCAGTAAGAATAGGTTATCTTCAGCTATGAATCCAGTCTACAGCCCCGTTCAGCCTGGCACCCCATATGGAAACCCTAAGAACATGGCCTTCACAGGTAAGACTAACACACACATACACATTTATCATCCCCTGTAGCACTGTAAACATGTTTTTAAGGGTGGCTGCAAGTGACAAACAGCACCTCTGCTGAATTTTGAGTTGCTAAACAAATGCCTAAAAAATAGTTCTTGCAATGGCCTTTTGACTGGGCTGAAAGTTATTAAAGGGACAGTTCACCCCAAAATAAAAAATACATATTTTTCCTCTTACCTGTAGTTCTGTCTATCAATCTAGATTGTTCTGGTGTGAGTTGCAGAGTGTTGGAGATATGACTGTAGAAATGTCTGCCTTCTCTCCAGTATAATGGAACTAGATGGCACTTGGGTTGTGATGCTCAAAAAGTAACAGCTTCCCCTCTACTAAACTACAACTGCCAACCATATCACTCCACAGAAGGAATTGTGCATCTAGAGTCACCAATTTAACCTAACATATATGGTCAATCTTTGGATTGTGGGAGGAAGCCGCCGACACGGGGAGAACAATAATGGCGTCCTCCTCAGCTGAGCTGTAACATAAGCCAGCTTCGTGGTGCTAGGTGAGCTAGCAGTAGATGCATCCTTCCTTCTGTGTGGAGATATGGTTAGCAGGTGTACACACCAGAACAATCTAGATTGATAAATAGCACTACAAGTATGAGGAAATTATATATTTTTGATTTTTAGGTGAACTGACCTTAGAGAAAATCCTTCTTTTTTTTAATAAATTGGTGAGATTAAGTCTAGTTAACCTCACTATATGTTGCTGTTCCAGTAGAAAAGTATCAAGTTTAAGGTTTTAACTTTAATTTACAGTTTTTTTTAATGCATACCTGAACTAACCACACTACTGATCAAATAACCAAAGGGAATAGATAAGTAGTGCTGCATCAGACTTTAATGTTTAAGCAATACATCACGACAGGCCGTGATATACGCTCATTATATCACAGCTAAGGCGCGTTCTTCGGAAAACCCCCTTAGCGTGATATAATGAGCGTATATCACGGACTGGAGTGATGTATTGCTTTTATAAAACGGTTACCAATAATGCCAATATGAAAGAGGAAATAATTTTCATGTAGTTTTTAATTAAACAGAAATACATAGGCCTATTATCTAACAAAATAGCCCCGCTGTGAAAAAATAGTCCCACCTCCTCGTACGTTAGCTCTGCATGTTGTCTATTCCTCACCTTTTTTTCGGCAGAAAGTCACTGCTCAATCAATGTCTGAAAGTCCACCGCCACACCTTTATCTTGACACCAGTCTGCAAAGCACTTCACTGCCCACCTGGTTTGTTTAACTGTATTGGCCTCGCTTCTCTCCTCCAGTTGGTCAACCTCTCCGGACGTCAGCTCCGCATGTCTTCTTTTGCTCCGCTTTTTTTTCGGAGACAGGCACTCATCAATCCATTCATCCATGGTCAGCCCTCCCCGGAGATCAAAGTTGACCGTGAACATAATTAAATGTTGTTACTGCCATCAAAAAAGAAATATCAAAACCGGCTACTTTTTGCTGCGTACTGTAACAGTTGTTTGTTGTCATGGAAACATTGTTGCTTCCCTGAAGCGGAGTGATATGCTGTGATAAGGCTTTTTCGAATAGTAGCCGTGATATGCGCTCATTATATCACGGTTAACAGCCAATCAGATTGCCGGATTTCACCTTTCCGTTTTATAAGACGCCATAATTCACAAAAAAGGATGATGAATACAAATTATTCTCATGCACTTGTAGCATACAAGAAACAAAATGTTTTGATACTGTGTTTAAAATGGATAGCATCACCACACTCAGACATTATTGGAAGCACTTTAACTACGTCCATGTTTTTCCACAGTCTATAAATCAAATCAAATCAGGTTTTTTTTATATATATTTAAAAACAACTGCAGTTGACCAAAGTGCTGTACAAAATGAAAGAATGACACACAAATATATAGCAATATAAAATGTACACATATATAACAGAATAAAAGTGTGAAACGTGAAAAGATTATAAAATACTAAAATATTAAAACCACTACAAACAACCAAAGGCAATTGAAAGCATGTATGTTTTAATGTTTGTCTTAGAAGTGTCAATGGAGGGGGAGGATTAAATTGAGAGTTGAAGGCTATTTCAAAGCTTTAGCGTAGCAACCGCAAAGGCACGATCTCCCTTACCCACTAGCCTCGATCGGGACAGTTAAAAGACATTGATCTGAGGATCTAAGAGGTCGGGAGTTGGAGTAGGGGCAGAGAAGTTCAGCAGTATACTAGAGCATAGGATGTCTTTCAGAAAAATAAATGTCCTTCGTTGGTATCTGTACATCAAATTTACATTGGTCGCTGCAACAGATAAGGCAGCTTGCAGAAATGGGTCCTAAAAAAATGTGTGACTCAGTTACAGTATGTATTTAATAATGTAGCATACAGAGAGGCCGTGTATGATAGAAAAGTGATATAATACAAACTAGTAAAGTGTTTTGTAGGAGACGTTAACTTTCTGGCATTTTTAGTACAAGTGGGGGTTGATGCAGGATAGAAGGCGTTCGATTTGGGTAAAGACAGGTAGAAGAAGATAGTCACAAAGTGTTGACTGAAGTTCGGGATGTCAATAATCTCTCATTGAAGAAGCAGTGAGGAAGGAGAGCTGACACTCTTTACAGAGCAGCTGTGTGGACCTGGACCATGACCTAAACATGGAGTTGTTCACATCATGGGGCCTTTAATTTTATACAAGTATAGGCTGTCAGTGCAGCAGGTGAAGAACATGTTGAGATGCACAAAGAAGAAGATGTTGAAAAAGCTCCTGTTAACACATCAGCCAGCAAGCACATGAGCTTGGAAAAAGAGCTAGTCAGGAGGAATGGTGGTCATACGGTGATTCATATATGTAGATATGTGAAAGAATAACAGTTCAGCAGTTAAACAGTGTGGCCAGACATGTTTTTGAGACAAAGTCAGAGGAGCAAAAACAGCAGATTTCTCTCTCCATATTTTGACATCCAAGTCAGCTGGTCAGATTTGTTACGCCGTACTGTAATAAGCCACAAAAAGACGGTTTCTTTCGTCTCTTGTGGCATCTTTTTAACCTGATGCAGAAGCGTGAAGCTTGGATAATTTGGACTGCTCCATGATGTCATTTCAGTTCCCTTCTCTCCACCGTTTTGAATCTGCTGTAGGTTTTTTTTTTTTTCAAAACACTACGCAGAATTTGAACTGCAGGTCAGAGGTGACTGCAGAAATGATGAATGTTTTCGTTCTGTATTCACCACAAGGTTGCACACAAAAAGTAGATTTGATACAGTAAAGTGAGAGTACGAGTGTAGCTTACAGTTATGTGCTTTCACTCCTGTTTAGTTTACCTTTTCCTGTAAACTAGAAAAAACATGTGACAAAGTCTGAGGAGCAGCATGTTTTTTTGGGGATTATTTCCTGGCAGAGACTTAATTTTTTTTCCACATGAGCTTCGGTTAGTAAGCAGTTCATCTCATGTGTGTCCACTGATATGAAAACACTCACTGCTGACACGTTTAAATAATAAAACGGTCCATGATTTTCCTATCTTCAGACCTGACTGATTGTAAATGACCTCTTCTGAATATAGGAAAATGAGTCTCGGTATATCTTAACTGCACACTCTCTGTGACCAGCGGACTTCAGGAATAATACTACAGAGCTCTAGTTTAATTTGTATTCAAACAAATTCATTTACAGTTTCATTAACAAACTCACCTTCAGAAACAGGCTGTTGTTACCTGTTCTTTTTGTATAGTTAAATCCTTAACTTGGTCTCAATTATGATTAACATGCCATTTTTAAATTATTAGGCTGGTTTGTAAACTGGGTCTTGGAGAAATCGTCTCTCTGGTCAGGATCTGAGATGTTAAATGTTACTCAGGTCAACTCATGAGATAATTATATGAATAATTTCTAATGAAAGGATGCAAAATGTTTGCAAGTGGTGATTTAATTTATACCATTATGTATTGACATTTCTGTTGGTTAATGAGCAAATACAAATATTTGTGTTTGTAAGGAGCAGCCGTCATAACTGCCCCTCCCCTATGCTCTTAAGAATCAAACTTAAACACCTTGTTAATCACAGTAGTTCTGTGTGTTTTATAGGGATGTCACCACATCTGGTGTGTTATTCTATCATTTAATTCAAGGCTTTGAATCAGTGCGTATGATGAATTAAACAAGTCACCAGACATTTAGTTAAAGCTTGTGAACCATGCTGCAGCAGCTGCTGAGCTAATAACTTTGCATTATTTTCCTGATTGAGAAACCACTCTAAATGAGTCAGACTCTACGTTAAAGACTAAAGTTAAAGTCTAAAATATTATGCTTCAGGCTACAACTGATGAGTGTCATGATCAAATAAACGGCTACATTGATAATTTGTTTTCATTTACGTAAAAACAACATGCACATTGAATTTCTCAGTCCAAGGTGTTTTTAAATTGCAAGTTTTGTCCTACCAACAGTCTAAAAGATGAGTTATTCAAATTATAATTTTATAAAACAGAAAAAAAGAAGCAAAAATTCAAATTAGAGAAGCTGGAATTAAGATGTGTTTGGAAACTTTGTTTTATAAATCACTCTTAACATTCAGAAATTACTGAAATTTTTGTCAACTAATTTTCTGTTGACGAATCGTTCATTCAGCCAATAGTTTCAGTGCTAATCATGTTTTTGTGGAGTTTATTGCTTACATAAAAATGAAAATATAATGCATTTTTTAAACTGTTCTTCAATTATACATTGAATTTAACTTGAGATTTTGTGAGTTGCTATACCTGTAATGGTTTACTGTGTTGTCAGAAAGCCACATTTCTTTTTAGTTTTCATTCAGTAGCCAAATGTTACTGCTAATCTAGAACAAACACATATTAAACTGAGCTGAGTACTGATAAGTTAACCATCTCAGCCCTCTGTGCTGCTGCAGGATAGATTGATGCAGATATTTAATAAACCTGTTACATCTGTGGCTCAACCTACAACAGCAGACAGCAGCCAAAGCTAGATATAGCAAAGGCTCAGGGCTACAGAACAGATAGTCTGTGAGATTGACTGCCAATAATAGCAAGCAGCGAGCAGCACTTCGCTCACGTACATACCGTCTCTTAACTCTCCTCCTTCTCTCCCTCCCCCTTTGTCTCGCTCTGTCGAACTCGCACCTTTTTATCAGTGAAAGCTTTTTCTCAGGTCAAAATCTGCTTTGTTTGCTCGACGTGTAATTGATGACGCACAAGAGTGTGTGTGTGTGTGTGTGTGTGTGTGTGTGTGTGTGTGTGCGCGCGTGCCCCCCCCCCCCTTTGCACGTGTCTGCATGCATTGCTAATGTGTTTCTGAATTTATCTCCTCCCACACCATATTGGCAGGTGTGTCTCGTCTGTATGTAAGACGCATTCAGCCGACTGTGTGATTGGTGCAGACATTTTTTTTAATGAGCGCCATCTGTGCGCATCCCGCTCCAAACCAAATACTGCCCTACCTGTGTGTGTGTGTGTGTGTGTGTGTGACTCTTTGATGTGTGCATCTGTGGCCCTCTCTGTTGGTTAAGCTATGGTTTCTGATATTTGTTCTCTTGTCTGTGATGTCTTGCAGGGTATCCAGGAGGGTATCCTGCCACGGCTCCCACCTATACACCCAACCTCTATCAAACAGGGAGTCCTGGGTATCCACCAGGTGAGCCCTAACACGCACACACACAGACACACACACACCTTTTACTGACTTTGTTTATGTTTGTGAATATCTCGGGAGAAATTGCTGGCAGTTCATCTAATTTTTTTTGGAGTTAATTAGTGGGATGTTTCAGATAAACACACCACAAAGATGACAGCGAGTGTGGATGATCTATTGAAGTTTTATGTAAAGGATGTCACACAGACACACCGGTACATGCAGATAATTTCACATCATTGTCACGTTTTTATTTATTAAACTGTAAATATATGTGTTTTAGTCTGCCTGCCCTTTAATGAGTAGATATGAGACTGTTGTAGATATGTCTTTATTTGCATAATACAAAATACAAACGTAAAAACCACAGAGCAAAATTGAAAGTTGAAATGTTAAGATAGAATCATACAGTGTAAACAAATGTGCAGGCAGAGCCAAAAAGCTTTAACATCATATTTAATGAAGTAAATAACAATAAAGCAACCATCAACTGTGCATACTTGACTCCACAGTCCTATTACAGATGCTATTTCAAATAAAACAGTTGGCAATAAAGGATTTCGTAACAGTTTTTAATAAACTCGGGAATAGTCAACAAATTAGTAAGATTAAGTTTCAGACTTAGGGCATCTGAAGATGATTATTCCTTGTTTGGTAGCTGTGAATGATGCCAACTCTGCTGAAATAATAATTAAAAACAGATGTTTATTTTGTATAAACCGAACAGCCTTTATGTGCCACCAATTTATCTTGAGTAACTTTAGAAATATGTTTATGTTGCTGATGAGTAATCGTGGTAATCTCTTAATTCACACTCTGAAAAGCAGTTGTGTTATGTGTTTGGTAGAAATGAAAGTTAGTCTGATGAAGAGCTCGATGCTCATAATGTCACCTCGGTGGTATAAAGATATATATTCATGGAAGCGTGAACTAGCGTGTAGACTGTTTTTCCATCTTTGACGTTCTTCTGTCCAGCACCTAATATTTATTGCCTGGATGTGCGTGCTTCTGTAAACCTTTTTATAGGAAATAAAAGTAAGTCAGTGTTTAGGTTAAGGCTGGGAAAACACTTAATGTGTTGAATAAATTACACACTGATGGAATTTTAATTTTAAGTTAGATGATCTAGTACCGCTGCTGCTCCACAGAGCTTCAATTAATCTATGTCAAATATGCATACACAACCTAAAGCAAAGGTTGGCCCTTATACAGCTGGAAATCAGTTACAACAGAGTTATCACACACACACACACCGCTATAAAAAAATAAAAATAACCCATGATAGAGGTTAAAAAAACACAGTTTCCATTATGCTACAAGATAACTGCTATTATGTGTATCATCAGCTCCATGTGATCGTCTCCTGATCTCATTGCAAATTATACTAATAAGAGTTGTGATCACGAGATTTGTCGTTGATGCCACTATCATACCACACACCTCAGGGCCATATCTTCTTTCCTGTTAGGCTGTTAAGTTGTGTGCTAGTCTGGTGTCTTCAGGTTTTTCTCAGCTGGAGAAAGATCTTAATAAAAATATTCCTGACAGATTATAGCGGATCCTTTCCATAGCAAGTGCACTAGTGAGTTCACAGAGCCAGCTTTAAATACAGGTGCTGCATCTTTGTTGTCATGCTGTATTGTGATGCCCGTAGCTGCCAGTGAGTTATCAGTGATAAACATTTTGTAATGAATCAAAAATTGATGTAATACCACAATCACTCACGTGTCAATATGTGTTTCATCACAGTACACTTGAGCAAACAAGGTTGTTGAGAGCTCCGCAGAGGTTGCAGTAATGTGAAGGCAGTATGGATTAAGTGGTGATCTCAGCCTAAAGGGCACTGATGGTGAAGGAGTGGGAAGCTAGCCAGTAACAGCTGCCAGTGGCCTTATAGCAGCAGATACGTGCTCTGCTGGGGCTCAGTGTCTGGTCCCCATAGCAGATGGGAATAACAGTTGTCTCGGTGCTTTCCAGATATGGTGTGTCTGTATAGATATAGATAGTTTAGTGTGGCGGGGTCGTGAACCTTTCAGTGTGATCTCACTGGAGATCAAGCTTGCGTATAAATGAAATAAGTCTAAGATGTATTTAGCTGTGACTTCAATTAATAAATATGATTCTGGTAATCAGTAATTGAATAACTGGGGGAAAGCTATGTCAGTATGAGTTTTTCTGAGGTGTCACGCGTTTAAACTTAAGTCACCTGCTTGTAATTGTTTAAAGAGTCACAGACAAATTGCCACCTGTCTGTAGTGTCTCCAAAAATCCATATATAGGGAGGCTTTTTTCTTTTTTGACTATACAGTTATTCGCTTTATATGAATTTGCATGTAGCAGGTATCAAATTTTACGATTTCACACACATTCAGCACAACACAATAAAGTCTCATCTAGTACATTACTAATCTCAAATAGTCTCAAGTTTCTAGGTCCCAGTGAGCTGGGTTTTATTAGCAGACTTGTTCATTCGTTGTAATGTGTATACTTACAAAATCTAAAGGAAGTAGATTTATACTAGGGCTATAACCAACTCAGAATTATGTCAGCTGTATCAGATTTGCTGTTAAATACGAATATTCGATTGTTCGTTCCTTTTTTTGCCTTAGAGAGTTTGAATGGGGTTCAGCAGGATTTTCAGGGTAACAGTGACGCTCTGGTAATACAGTACACAAGCCAAGTTAGCCTTCTGAGCTAATCAATGCTAACTAAGATAACAACAGAGCAGAAATGTGCACCTACATTCTTGCAGACACTAGATGTCAAACAAAAGCCAGATACTTTATCATATTAAGTTGCTGTGAGCTGTAAATTTGCCACATCTTGCCGACACCGGAAAGCAGCGTCAAAGTAAGGAGCGCTCACTCTGCAGCTAAATTTTCAGACTGAAATGTCTCCAGATGTACACTGCACACTGGCTGCCAAAAAAATCCCACTGCTGGAATTGAACAATGGCAGCTGACAGAGGGGTCTCCGACTTTCAGGGAGCAGCCCAAGTTTATACATCGTCAAACATCAGATACACAAGTCACAATAACAGTAACATGCAGACAATAAACTAACCATAGCGAGACAAAAAAGGAAACTGAAAAAAACCTCATATATTATTGGCAGTCACTAAGTCAATAAGATGTTTTTCAGTGGGATCTTGAGGAAAAGCAATAACGCTCATGACTTTGAAGATATTTGGGTGTTGTCACACAAAGGGATGGGATGGTAAATTGGTAATGAAAGAAAAGAACAAAATCCTTTGAAGAACTGGTGTAATATATGATATAATATATAATCAATGGACAGCTTTAAGTAGATTATGACTTATAGGAAAACACATTTTGAAAATATGAAGATACAATTCTCTGAACAGGGGGACAAATACCTTGCTACTTGAATTGTTTCCTGTCCTCCTGAATTTTAAGTACCTTACAGAGGCAGGATGGGTTTGTAGATTTCATCTGTGCTGCTTTTGAAGCCCCCCCTGTCGTCCCCTCCCCCCAGTTGGGTTTTATCTTTTGGAAGTCTAACAAAATATCAGGTATGCTTTGGCAAAGCTCACCCAGTCTCATTCCACCAACAAAAGAACCTAATTACAGAGGCTGTTGTTTAAATCAGCAGTGGCGATGTTTAACTGCAAATGTTTTCCTGTGCATTCTGCTGTGCATAGATGTATGATGAAATTAAAGTCTGTGGATTTTTTGTCCCAGACAACCATCAACCTCCAGACAAGCCAGCTCTGCTCTGATTAGAAATGTGTCTTGGTCAATGTCATTATTTCCCAAGACCATTGAATAGACAAACTGTTTTCTATCAGCAGGGCTTTTGTGTAATTGTCACACACCATTGTCCTCTAATGCCCTGCATGCATGTGTGTGAGGGTATGCACACACACTTTTAGACACACATAGCAGCTCCAGCATCTCTTTGTTCCCTTGTCCTTGTGTGAGAGAAGCGCTTTCATAAGCTCTGCAGCAGCAACTAGCTAGTAGCATGTTTGACCTTCAGGCTCCTCCGAGTGGCGGCTCGGAGTTACTGCACCCCACAGAGCAGAGCCCCGTGAACAGCAGACATTAATGCAGCGGTCTGAGCCAGATGCCTTCACTGGCTTACAGTAGACCTCATGCTTTTCAACCTTTTGATGTAATGTCAGTTAAATGGTGGCTACACGTAAATCATGTGTGTGCCACTGAGGTTGGTAGGTTGCGTGACTGTATGTGGTCCATTAAAAGGTGAATATACTCTGTATACATCAACTGTAGAAATAATCTCTTTAGCAGTAAACAGTGCCAAAATTCTGTCTTCAAAGATCATGGTGAGGCCGGCTAAATGAGGCTTTTTAAGGCACACAAACCTCAGGCTGTGCTGCTTTTAGACTCAAGTCCCATTAAAAGACAGCACCAGTCCCCCATCTGGTGGAGTTTGTAGGAAATGCAAAGGGCAAAATGTTTTAATAAGCCTGAAACTAATGATGATTAGAATGATTATTATTTTAATTATTATTATAATAATGATTCTTATTTTTTGGTAAAACATCAGAAGACAGTAAAAAAAAATGCATTTTAATGCCAGAGAAAAATGTTTTCAAGGTTAAGATGATGGAAACGTATGTCCTGTGAGCCTTGTCTGAGCAGCAGCAGTCCAAACACCCCAAATATTCTATTCTGCTACAGTGTAAGACAAGGAAATGCAGCCTATTTTCCTAATTGATAAGCTGGAACTTTTAAATGTTGTGTATTTTTGCTTGAAAAATTACTTAAATTATCAATAGATTATCAAAGTGGTTGCAGATTAGTAAACTACAGTTGAAAGTTTAAATAAATTAATGAAACAGGGATGTTTTGAGACACACTGGTCATGTAAATTAATTTACCGATTTGGTTTCTACCCAGGGTTTATTTAGTTAAGAGTGGAGTTATTTATAAACCACACTGTACGTCTGGTTTACATCTTCCTTTATCGTAGTATCATGTATTTAAAGACTGCAAATGGCTACCACACACTAGCAGACTTTAAAAACACCAGTGTTTAAGAGACTGCACTTGTTGGTTTCTGACAGTGTTCAGGTCATTGAACTTTAGCATTCACTTGAGCAAAGACTAAAAGTTTTGTCATAGTAAATGTGGTTGATTTTATCAGAATTACAAGACAAGACGGGGACTGTCTCAGGACAGCTCAGTCTGAGTCTGAAGACCCAAGCTCTCGTGATTTTATTTCAACATTGGAAGCCTGTCTGTGATAGTGAAATAGCTTAAAAAGTAATTTGTGTAAAGCCGACATTAAACCTTGAATTAGAGCATTAGAGATTGAGTGTGTATCTGTGGCATTAAACTGTTCAATTCAGAGTTGCCTTTTCAAATGGTGGTAACATGGTGAATTGTAATAACTTAAAGCTGCTGTCATCAATATTTTTATTAACAGTAGATCACATGACCACTTGAATGTAGCAATGACCTCACAGAATTATCAGCTCTTAATGATAAGGAAATGATGATTGTTGGTTAGTTGGTTAATTTAGTGCAGTGTGTTTCTAACTCCTCCTGCCTTTCTCCCCTCTTTGTCTTTTGCCTGTTTTCAGGATATACTTCAGCAGGCACCCCATACAAAGTGCCCCCCACTCAGTCAAATGGAGCGCCCCCTCCCTACACCCCGACCCCCACTCCATACCCAACAGCCATGTACCCTATCCGCAGTGCCTACCCTCAGCAGAACATATACGCACAGGTAAGTAGCCTGAATTCAAATTACAGTCATACATTACCTTGGAGGCAGAGTCTGAACTCTGAGACTGAAAAATGTTGATCAGATTTGTCAGGTCGCACCTGTTTGGCTGGCAGTGTCATTTAACTCAGTCACTGTAATAAATATGCACACATTGTATGTGATTAGTTGATTACAGTTTACAGCATATTAGTAGAATTGGGTGAAACAAGTTTACAAATGCGACAGAAAATAAACTCCCAAACAAAATTGGGACCTAAAAGTCAATTTAGAGAAAAACCAAACCACAGAAAGCCCCTGGTGATGCAGCAAATTACACCGACAGCAGATTAAAAAGCAGTGGCTTTGCTTGAGATACAGCCATGCATGACAAGTCAGCAAAGTCATCATTTTCTTCTTGTGTAATTTGGTCTTTTTAATGATTAAATGGATGTTTGAATAGAATGGATGTTTCTAATTCCTGCTGTAGAAAATGACTCTTACCTTCTCCGTAGACTCCCTTCAAATATAATTAACATTTAAATGTTATAATAAGCTTTATATATCATGCACAAATGCACACCCTCAGCCTCACCACTCTTTCCTGTGTCCATTCTTACAGGGAGCGTACTATACCCAGCCAGTGTATGCGGCTCAGCCACATGTGATCCATCACACCACCGTGGTGCAGCCTAACAGCATCCCCTCCACAGCCCTCTACCCTGCCCCCGTCCCTGTACCTGCTCCTCGCAACAACGGCATGGCTGCCATGGGGATGGTAGCTGGGACAACCATGGCCATGAGTGCAGGTAAGACCAGAACCACTGACTCCAGAATGGTTTTTCAGTTTTCAGATATGACTTACTGGTTAAAGACATCTTGACTGTTCTCTGCTCTCTCTTGACTGTAATCTGTGGTTAGAAGTCATTTATTTATATCTGAGATGGTCTCTCACACTTACTGAGACATGTTTTTGCTAATGTTGCACACTGAATGTGTGTGAAAGTGTTGCATTAAGAGTTCCCTTTTGTGCTTGGCAGGGGTCAGGCCTGTATATCCTAAAACAGCACAGTATAAATTAGACAATAAATATATTAGTTAACAGAAAATCAACTGGCAACAGTTTTGATCAGTGATCAATAGTATTTTTTATTTTTTTCCTCCACTTCCAGCATCTCACATGTGACAGTTTATGGGTTTCCCTCATCTTCTGTGATAGTTAAGTGAATGTGATTTAGGTTTCGGACCGTTGGTTGGACAAAACAAGACATCTGAAGCCGTTGTCATGGTCTTTGGTGACTTGTGAGTTTGTGCCATTTGTTTAAATTATGTAGACCAAATCTAATAATTTTTTGAACTTCCTGAAAATTTAATTAATCGAGACGATAATTATTAGATTGATCAATAAAAGTAATGCTCAGTTGCAGCTCTAGTTTAAAATGATTTATTACATTTATTTAGTTATTTAGTTGCCTGTCTTTAGGGTTAACTTTATATGTGCAAGGCAGAGGTCGCATTAACAAAATCTTTTCCGCCATTGAGCAATTTTTTATTTTATTTTTTTCCCCCTTTAACAATGACCGAAAAATCTGAATGCTGTCCGTCATTTTGACAGATTAGAACACTGAGTTCGCTCAACCATAACTTCTAAGTAATTCACCCTCCTGTCCAAATTGTGGCTTGGCATATTAATTAGCTATTGTCTAGTCTTTTCTTATATCTCAGTCACATGACCTGGTCATCCAGCTGGCTTTAGCCAAATGGGTTAATGTTATCTCCTTGCTTTAGCCGTTGCATTTGTAGCTATATACCAACATACCATTACAAAATATCAGAGCAGCTGAGTGTCCAACGTTTCTTTAAAAAGAACATTAATTGTGATGGCATTGATTAACAAGGTGAAAAAAGGGAGGCTGGTCAGTTTAATGCCTACCTGGTTAGCACGAGCTAACACAGCAACTGTAGCTAACATCCAACACAGAGCCATTAAACGACACAGTCTGAGGCTCGACTCAGTCATTAAATACGTTAACAACCGCTAATGTTAGCTGTGTGTTGCCAACGGCCATGAGTATGTGTGTGTGTAGGCAAACTCCCACAGACTGTCCCTGATGTGGAGCTCACAATCCCGCAGCAGTCACATACCAAAGAGAGGAAGCAAATCAATAACCTGTGAGCAGCTTTACAATGATAGAAGATTTTACCCACTGTAAATAAGAAATTAGAGAAGTCATGTTCATGGTCATTGTCATCAACACTAACACATCCATGACTGGAGCATCAAACTTTCGTGTTGATTAACGAAAAAAACAAATATATAAAAAGAGGGATCGATTCAGTGGAGGATGAAGGACAAGCAGGTAATAGGCTACTGATAATGTAAATCAGCCAGCGGCAGCTAAAATTAAAATTATGTGTAATAATAGATTATGATGGAATTGTACGACTTGCCTGTCAAAATGACGGACAAGGAGAAAGCCTAATGCAACCTCTGGCACAAGGTGGGTAGATACATGTTCTGTTTTATTGAGAGCTGGAGTAAATTGTCACAGCTGATAAACTGGTGGCAAATATAACAAAATGCTGTCAACACATTAACATGATAATATAACATGGAAGTCATGTACAATGGCGACAGCTACAGCAGCAAACGGAGCCTCTATAGCTGTTCAGCAGATGGAGTTAAAAACGTCTAAAGCTCATTAAGGGTGTTAATTTCCTGTAGGGACCCTGCTGACAACGCCCCAGCACCCCCAGATTGGAGGACACCCAGTTACTGTGCCAACCTACAGGCCCCAAGGGACACCTGGGTACAGCTACGTACCGCCTCACTGGTAGAGCCCACCCATCATGTGAGTGTCTGCCCACCTGCTGTTAGCTTTCTCCTCTTTTAGATGTTTCTCACCACCCCAATTTACCCTCCTCCATCTGTTTCCTCCCCCCTCCTCCCCCCTCCTCGCTTCCTTTTCATTCCTTTTTCTGTGTCTCTCTGACTTGAACAAACTCCCCTGCCTCACATTTCTTCTCCCCTCTTTACCTCGGTGCCTTAAATCAGTCACCAATGTGTACCTCTGCTCTTCTTTCCCACCAGATCTGGAGTTCACCATCGTATGCAACTGCTCAAATCTTACACGGGCTCCCACTGGTAACCATGGGAACCCGGCACCTGTCTGCAAGAACAAAACTAAAGTGCAACAGCCACTTTACTATTATTGTTATTGTTAGTATGCGACATTCTCTAACGTTTTTACAAAAGCTGCTTTTATTTTTTTTTTTATTATTATTTTTTTCTCTGTTCATTTGCCAACCAGTCATTACCTTATTTTGTATGGCTATTTGATTTTTTTTTTTTTTTTTTTTTTTTTGATTTCCTCATTTCTCTCTTGAAGTGTCTGTCATTGGAACTCCAGAAGGACTCTTGACCAATCATGGGTGTCAGTTGCTCCTGTTTCTGTGTTGTGCTGGTGTATGTGTGGTCCTTCCTGCTGCTGCTGCTCAGTTGGCTGGAAAATATTGGGCACTTATTCCTCATTATCGTCTCCATCAGTCACTACAAAGACTTATTGACTTATGCTGCCAAATTTCTAACAACTAGATATCAGCACAGGGTTTTAACATGATTAGCGTTTTAATTTTTGCGGGTTATTTAATTTTTTTTGATATTCTTTCTTTAACCACACTCAACTGAATTCCTTTTTCTCTGTTGACTTTTCTTTCTTACCTTTGTTCTTCCTTCCTCTTTATTCCTTTTTTATCCGCTTTGTTTCATTTTCAGTTGAATCTCAGTCGTCTTCCAGCACGTAGCTGTCTGTCCGGCAGTAGTCAGTCCATCATTCCTGTTGTTACGTCTCCACGTGGGTGCTATGTCGCGATGAGCAGAGCACTTACTAACCATTACCTATCCTGCTGTGTCCACATTCGTACAACACACACTATGAAAACGTCGCCTACTTCATGCTACATACTATGCAGGCTAGTATGTTGTGACACTATCGGAATCTTAAACTTAGCGTAGGTCAATGCATTTTAAAAAATGTAAGGATATTTATAATTATCATCAGCGCAGGCGGTCGTGCACACTTTCTCTCACACACACATACATACACATGCACATATAGGGGCTCCTGTATGTGTTAGAAAACACATGATCACTTAGTGGCACTTATTGTAAAATACTCCCAGTTAACACGCGCGCACACACACACACACACACACACACCACACACACACACACACACACACACACACTACATGGATTTCTAGGGGTGTGCATGGCAGACAGCAGAGAAGGAGTTTAAAGGGATTGTGTTGGCGCAAAGAGAGGAGAGCAGGACGAGACGGAGAGAGCAGACAACAAGAAAGGAGGAGGAGATCACGTATTCACAGTCGGGTCGTTTTTCATTTCAAGGTGCAAGACCTTTGAGTCTGCGACATCTCGCCTGCACCAATACTCTATTCTCACAGTACATGTGTGGTGCATTGACTCCTCGCTGTGAATACATCCTCTCCTCCTCCCCTTCTTCTTCCAGATGAGGACTTTGTAACCAAACAAATAGAAACCCAGACTCTTGAGTATTAATGATGGACCAGTCAAATAAACACGCGCTGATAGATAGATAGATGGATGGATAGGATTCAATCCGCCAGTCCATTCCAGTTCTGTGAGTGCTGAAAAAGACCAAACCGATGACATGGGTGGTTGTGCACTACATTTAGGAAGAAATTGTGTCCAATCAGACGGCTGTGATGTGTATACACCTGGTCCATGTCATAGCGATGATAGGTTATTCTCTGAATTGGGGTCAAAGTTTTAACTTTGTGGGTATTATCTTGTGAATCGCAGGAGATTTGTAATCACAAAAGTGCTGGTTTTAGTGTTCATGGCTACAGCAGTTTGAGAATATTAAGATGTTTTAGCAAGAGTGCGAAGCAGCGATGATGCAGTGTCACTCATACACCTTTTTTCCACCAAGTTAGCTCTGGTTCTTGAGCCGGTTCTGTTCAGGATTCTTGGACCTTGGTGCTGTCTGCGTTGCGTCATGGGCATCATCGACGAAGAGCGTTGCACAAAGCAAAACATAAGTAAAGATGAGTAGCAAGATGGCAGATTGCGTAGATAACTGCAAGCTTTTGTTCTATTGTTACAGATTTTTTTATTAAGAAAAACAAGCATGGACCAACTGTTAATGATAAGAAGGCATCTTCTCTTTCCAACTAGTCGAATATGACGTGCTGATTTATTTTGTTACGTTAGTACTTTAGGTCAAGGAAACCTGCTTTTTTTTTTTAGCTGGGAACCAACTTTTCAGGTTCCAAACTGATTTATTTTTTAATGAAAATATCCTGAAAGGTTCAGAATTATTGGCGGGAACCGGAACAGAACCAGTTCCATGTTGGTGGAAAAAGGCATTCAGTCACTTAATTTTAAACCGGTTCAGTCCAGTTGGCTTGTTACACTTTTAATAGTTCTTCTGAAAAAGATTCATTTATTTCTTCAGTTTTTTTTTTTTGTAACTTTACACATATCTGCTTTTACAGACTTCATTTTAACATAACTCTCCATTTTTAAAAATCCAGCATTAACCTTGATTTTAAGAGTATAGTCATCAGATGAGGATAATATCTGAGCCAATGAGACAAGGACCATATACAGCCATTTTCAGTTGCCTTTTTTTAAGCTTCTACGTGTAAAGGCATTTATGTGCAAAGGCAGTATGATGACCCATCTTAATCAAACACTACAAACATACGGAGTAGTGGTGGTGGGGTTTAATATTTAGGTGAAGCCTGCGGCATTTTTTCAGGATTTACATACACAAGAAAGACTCAAATCACAATTTCATAATCTGTAGAGTAGGCTACAGATTTGTAAAAACAAAAAAAGAAAAAAAAAGCATTTACTGCGCGGGTATGTAGATGAAGTGGTTTGATATTGCAATAAAATAAGAGGGAAGCCTCCAACTGTTAACATACAGTAATTATTTTATCAGCGTTTTGAATTGATTTTTAAAAAGATGCTTATTGTTGTAATCTCTAAATATGGATAACAGGCTCTGTATGCAGCCTCCATTCAATAATTATTACTGCTAAGAAGAGAAGTAGAACATATCAAAAATTTGGGTATTGAATAACTTTGTGAGGAAATATTGCACAACATAAGACAAAAAAAAAAAAACTTGATGACTATAATTTAATGCTTAGTAACAGGTACCTAGGCTTTGTAGTGCTGGAGGGAGGAAGAAGCAATTTATATTGTAATTAAAAATAAAAACAATAAGGTTGAGTGTTTGAGGTCTTCTTAGTCCAGATGTTTGTACACTAGTAGGTTAATTCTCAAGAAAAATATTACATAACACCGCTGTCGGATGAAAACCGTCGGTCTTTGAGCCTTATTTTTGAAGCGACTCTTGCATTTTAGAAGACATCACGCGGATGTTCTCGGGTCGTTAAGTGTTGCCACCGTGTAAGGATCTTGTACATTTTAATTCAAGCCAGTGAAAGTGAAAAGAAAACAGAAAATGGGTTTTCTTGCGACAGCAGTAATGTTACTCGTCATTAGGATTTATTTAACCAACCACTACTTCTGTCAGTATTTCTCAATTTTTTGTTTTCTTCTTTCCCTCTGGTCAATTGAGCATAATGGGTATGCATAATATTCAGGTGTATTTCACTATAGCATTGGATCTCTAAGTTAAAAAAAAAAATGCAGTATATTTATACAGCAAGTGGTACAGTAATGTATTTCTAGCTAAGCATGGTTGCATCAGTGTGGCAGCTACTGTTTGTGCTTTTAATATTTTGTTTTTTACCTCTTCTGCATCTCTGTTCTCTACATATCTGTCGCTGAGGAGGGGAGAAGTTAAGACAAGGTCTGTCAGGAAAGAAATTCTCGTCAACAGATCCCACGTTTTAATTGTTGCCTAAATTTACAGACCTGGAGGAAGGATTTAAGACAGAGCCGAAATGGATAGCATCGACAGGAGAAGGTTACCGTCGTGATTTGGGAGGCCATCTTTCCTGTCTGATACGTTGAATAACAAATGAAAACCCTCAGCCTCCACACCCTGTGTTCTGTGCCATATTTGACCAACAGTTGTTCCGTAAATATTAGTTTCTTCTCCTAAGTAACTGGTGAATTCTGAGTCCTTGTTCTGTCTAGCTTTTTGTGAATCTGTGTTTTCCTATTGCTGTCCTGTTCCTCACAAACTGTTGTTGATGCATTATTGCCTGTCTCACTTTTTATCTTCCTGACTGTATCCTATCTTATTTTCACTTCAGAGGCCATTTTGCATCCCTTAAAGCCCATTCAAACATTCAGTTTTTATCACATTCGGGGATGCAAAATGATGTCACACGTTCACATGTTCTGCTCCCTCTCATGTCCACTTTTGAACCCTCTGCTCTCACATGCTTTTTGGTCTTAATGTGCTTTCAGTCTGACCTTTGCGACCCCCCCACCGCCCTCGTATCAGTAGCAATCATATTGAACTATATGATAGTCATAAAAATTGGTGTCACTAATGGCGATAATCTAATGTATTTCTTTTTTGGTATTTGTGAAATCTCCACTGAACCTTTTTAAACACTAGATGTCACCAGTGACAAAGTCTAGCAGTGACATCACCACGGTGTGAAATGATAAATTAATGGTTTATTGGTGTAATTCACATTTAAGAGACACAATTGGATGTCACATTTTAAGCACTGAGGTTTTCTTTTTACAAATTTAATGGGTTTCTTTCCCCCGAAATGCCATTTTAGATGCCAAATAAGGTTTCATTTGTTCTCATAGTTTAATAGGAGAGTCTTTCTGTTCTCGGGCTGTGGACCAGTGCTCTTGTTTTAATGTGGAGGCTCAGTAGAGAGGCGCTCCCACAGAGCAGGTTTATTTTACAGAGTGGTGAAACTGCTTTCTCATTTCACTCCATTCCTCGCCTCTCATTTATTTAAATTTGCACTTAATTGAAAATGGACAGTAGGACAAATTTCCCTCCACCGTTCTGTCCGCCAAACGTCGCAAGGTGGTTTTTCTTGAGTGTATTATAACCTTGCGCCTCTTCACTTTGACAGTGAAAACGCGACCAGAACCATTCACACCGCCTCTCCTCTCCTTCCATCTTCCCTCTCCCCTCTTCTTTTTTTTGCCTTGCAGTTGCTAAGTCTTAGTTTTTTTTTTCATGAGTATAAATTAAAACACTACTATCACAGTGAATAGTAGGCTCTTAAATGTCTTTGATGTTCTGCTGCAGCTTTTTAATTTCAATTTGTCAGATATCTTAGTTTAATTTGACACTAAATGTGATGCAAAAAGTGGAAATTCCTTGTCTTCCAAAAAAAAGCATACTCGTATCCCACCCTGGATCGAGTATTAGGAACAACCCATCTTTGGAAGTTTTAGTTTGGTACCCAGTTTGCACATGCTATGGTATATCTGTTACCGTAAGGTTGTGTTTGAAACTGAAGCCCAACGTCTGTTCAGCGTTGAGAGAAGTGAACTGTATGTTAGCTATTTGGTCCAGAGTGAAGGACCAGCGTCAGGCTTGTGATATGAAGTGTAAATCTGTTTTTTATTTTTTGTTTTTGTTTTTTTTTTTTATGTTTTTTTTTTTTTTTGTTGTTGAGGGTTTTTTTTTAGATCAGTTAGTGATCTAGTACTATAACTAAGCCAAGTTTGTAATTGTATATTTACTGTAAAATGTAGAACATTGAATAACTATTAAAATTTTCCTATAAAAGGAAGATTGTGTTGTGTGATGTTTTTATTCAGAATTTATTGCCATTTTTTTTCCCTTGCAGGGTAAATCTGCCTACCCTCCCGGATTCATCACATTATACTGAGATTTACCTGATCTTCTAATGTGAAATATGTTTAACATTTTCCCATGGTGAACCTTGTTATTTTGCATTATGAAAGTGATAGTACAACAATTCAGTAATGAAGTCAGAGCTTCAGCCGTAACACAGAACTGCTACCTCATTGAAGGAGCTGACTCTTTGTAGGTCTGGTATTATGCAGATTTCTGCATCAGTCACAAGTCAAGCTAGATTAATTGCATCAAAATGAATTTTACACTTGAATTGGATTCACAGATATTCCTGTACTGACATACGGCTTAATTTTAATCTGTGAATTTTAATTTTACTTGTATGTCTCCCTCTGCTTAAAAGCAGAAATGCAATTTTGCCTAGTAGGACATGCTCCTGGATGAACATTCCACATCCCATTCCTGGAACAACATTGCAATCAACCAATCAGAGCCCTGCGTTGTGCAAATCAAAGTGACAACAGCTGCAATGGAGAGGCAAAAGCAAGACAACCCCACAAAAAGGGAATGGTTTTACACGTGGTGACCACAGACAGTTGCTCTCTCCTTATCCTTCCTGACCGATTCTTCTCTAGTTTTGTCTTCTGCTAGTGTCCTTGTCACTACTGGTAGCATGAGGCGTTACCTGCAGCCCAATCAGATTGCACAGGTAGTACAGTTTGTTGTGTCTCCCAGCAAGAGCGTGGAGGAGACATCAGGAGACCAGCCGTTACACGAGGAGAGCTGGACAGGTCTGCAGAACAGCATCAACCCAGCAGCAGGACCGGTATCTGCTCCTTTGTGCGAGGAGGAACAGGAGGAGCACTGCCAGAGCCCTACAAAATGACCTCCAGTAGGCTACTGCTGTGCATGTTTCTGACCACACTGTCAGAAACAGACTCTATGAGGGTGGCATGAGGGCTCGACTTCTTCCAGTGGGACCTGTGCTCACAGCCCGGCACCATGCAGCTCGACTGGCATTCACCAGAGAACACCAGACTGCCACTGGTGCTCCGTTCTCTTCACAGATATTAGCAGATTCACACTGAGTACATGTGACAAGCATGAAAGAGTCTGGAGACCCTGTGGTGAACGTTATGCTGCCTGTAACATCATCCAGCATGACCACTTTGGTGGTGGGTCCCTTGGAGAGTCACAAGGGCTCGGCCAACAGTACCCTGACTGCTGTTAGGTACTGGGATGAAATCCTCCAGAGCGACTGTCAGACCTTATACTGGTGCAGTGAGCCCTGGGTTCCACCTGGTGCAGGACAATGCCCGGCCTCATGTGACCAGAGTGTGGAGGCAGTTCCTGGATGATGAGGGCATTTATGCTATTGACTGGCCCTCTCGTTCCTGTGACCTAAATCCAACTGAGCACCTATGGGACATCATGTATTGGTGCATCTGACGCCGCCAAGTACCGACACACCCTGTCCAGGAGCTCACTAATGCACCGATCCAGGTCTGGGAGGAGATCCCCCAGGACAGCATCTGCTGACTCATTAGGAACATGTCCAGACATTGTTGGGAGTGAATACAGGCACACGGAGAGCATATACACTACTGAGTCACATTATGCGTTGGATCAGCCTGTGACTTCAATTTTTTACCTTGATTTTCGGTGTGATTTTGAATCCAGCCCTCAGTAGGATGATAATTTTGGTTTCCATTGACTGTTGTCACGTCATTTTATTCACAACAAATTATACAATGTACATCAGTAAAGATTTTCAACCTGACGAATTTGTTCATCGAGATCTGATGTGTGATTTAAGTGTTCCCTTATTTTTTTGAGCAGTGTAGTTTGCATTAGCTTAAGAAATGAGTGTACCACAGCCTCTTAAAAACAGTCACATCAACCTACAATTATTTAGGGGGCTAGTGTTGTTTCAGTACAATAACACAATACTGATCTGTAAATACAGTAGTGTATTTTCCCTTTAATGGCACATAAACTCTGCAGTTTCTGCTTCTCGTTGTCTCCTTTCAGGAACAGGTTGATGTAAGGACACGAACGAGCTTTGTGCTACTTTTTTAAAAGTGCTGTCTGCGTCCAAATAGAAGAACCAGAAAACATTATTTCCTTTGTGGCTGAAAACGACTGACAGCAAAGAACACTCACTCTTTCACTTCTCCCTACATCCATCACCAGACATCCGACTGGGTTGTGCAATACCACCACTCATAAACGCACTAATGAACAAACATTAACACACCTCTTTTATGCACAGTGCCCCACCAAGCACACACACGGCCTCACATCTTTATTGTTGACAATAATTGATTGCTGCTACGATGCAGGTTGGAGGATTCAGTCTGTTTTGATAGTAACAAAAGAGACACTAATAAGACTTTAAATATAATAAACCTTTGTTGGTGTCTCGAGGAGTATTTGCAGTCAGATAACTGACGCTACATGCTAAGTGCTTGTGCACTGAAATTTCCCTGTTAACTGATCTTATCTTGCTCATTTTTTATTCTCCTTCTTCCAGTCACATACACACACAGGTTGTATTATCAGAGCTCTCACAATATCCATCCATCCATCCATCCATCCATCCATCCATCCATTTTCGTCCACTTATCCGGGGACGGGTTGCGGGGGCAGCAGGCCGAGCAAAGCACCCCAGGCATCCCTCTCCCCAGCAATGCTTTCCAGCTCCTCCTGGGGGACCCCAAGGCGTTCCCAGGCCAGATGAGATATGTAATCCCTCCAGCGTGTTCTGGGTCTGCCCCGGGGCCTCCTACCAGTGGGACATGCCTGGAACACCTCCAGTGGGAGGCGCCCAGGAGGCATCCTGATCAGATGCCCGAACCACCTCAACTGACCCCTTTCGATGCGAAGGAGCAGTGGCTCTACTCCGAGCTCCCTCCGGATGTCCAAGCTCCTCACCCTATCTCTAAGGCTGAGCCCAGCCACCCCACAGATGAAACTCATTTCGGCTGCTTGTATCTGCGATCTCATTCTTTCAGTCACTACCCAGAGCTCATGACCATAGGTGAGGGTTGGGACGTAGATGGACCAGTAAATCGAAAGCTTCACCTTCCGGCTCAGCTCCTTCTTCACCACGACGGCCCGCATCACTGCAGAAGCTGCCCCAAACCGCTGCTCCATCTCATGCTCCATTCCACCCCCACTCGTGAACAAGACCCCGAGATACTTGAACTCCCTCGCTTGAGGCAGTAACTCTCTCCAAACCCGGAGGGGGCAATCCACCTGTTTCCAGCAGAGAACCATGGCCTCAGATTTGGAGGTGCTGACTCTCATCCCAACTGCTTCACACTCGGCTAAAAACCGCTCCAGTGCGTGCTGGAGGTCGCAGCGTGATGAAGCCAACAGAACCACATCATCTGCGAAAAGCAGAGATGCAATCAGGATCGCAGGATCAGTGACAAGGGACAGCCTTGGCGGAGGCCCACACCCACCGAGAACATGCTGGATTTTACACCAAGTATGCGGACGCAGCTCTCACTTTGGTTATACAGGGACCGGATGGCTCGTAGCAGCGAGCCCGGTACCCCATACTCCCGCAGTACCCCCCACAAGACCCCCCGAGGAACGCGGTCATAAGCCTTCTCCAAGTCCACAAAGCACATGTAGACTGGATGGGCAAATCACAATATGATCAGTCCATTTATTGAAACTTTATTTACATGCCACTTTTCATATAAGACATAGGATAAGTGCGCACACTGACTTTTTTGTGACATATGACTTTTTTTTAATTGTAATACTAACACTTTTAAAAACTATAACAATCAACACTGATATAGCCTTTACAGCTCTCACTTTACATTTCTACTTTTTAATGCAATTGAATGGAGTAGAGACAGTACAGTGTTTGACAATGACTGTATTTATATTTTATGTATATATAATGTGTTATATATTGTAGCAGAGTTTGCTAACATTAGCTACTGGTCATACCAGACCAAGTGAGGCTGTAGCAGCAAACCCCTGAGTGTAAGGCGGAATTTATACTTCTGCGTTTAGAGCTGAAACCATTTCCCACAGTGGAAAAGAAGCTTTTATTTACTTTTATTTCACAGACAAGAAACAATAAAGTGTGTAGATAATTAAGCCTCTACAAAATAGCATTTTAAGTCTTGTGTGTGATTTATCCTGGCTTCATATGAGCAGAGGAAATCTCTGCTTGTCGCTAGGCTAATATCTACAATGTAATATGCCATAGGCTTGTGCTAATAGCGTTAGCGTGTAGTATTTGTTTGGAAAACGTGTTTTATATGACAGGTGTTTTGTCAGTGAACCTTGTGAGTTGTGAGTGTAAGGATGTGATTTATTGCATCTACACTTAACTGTTTTGCCATGACAGGAACTATGTGGTTAATCTTTTTTTGCCATAATTTACAAACTCCAGCATACTCACGTGTAAAAGGAGCTGAACAAGCGGTTTATAAAAATGTTTAAAATAAACAAAGAAGAGCATTTCATTCTCGTGAAATGTCAGAATGCAACTGTGGCAATGAGTGTTAATGATAATGACCACAGTGCCCACAGAGGTTCATTAATGAGTAACTAATGACTTAATTCATCCGCTGGGATCCTGCAGGACAGAATGTACGGCAACACATGGCCTCACAATATGAGATTTAACTACCTCGTCTGGATCTGTGTATCATCCAGTGTTTAGAATTAAATCACAGCCTTTTCTCTGGTCTATGCTTTATGTCTGTTTATTTGCCAGGAATACTGCATCGGCTAAGTGTTAATCTGAACTGTATGTGTCTAGAAATATTGCATTGTTATGAAGTAAGTGTGTCAGCAGCCTTCTCTGATCACAATGTACACGCTTTATTTCACAATAGGAGAGCATGTGAGCGTTATTAAACAATAGAGTTGCTTCTCTTGTGTAAGAACACTAAGTACATGTTGTGCTGTTTCACCATAATTCAGACTTTATCTACATAGTTGTGTCCAAATGCTCAGTTTTTTATTTCCTGTATCTGATAATCAGGACAGGAATGCTACTATGGTGGTGCAGTGGTTAGCATTGTCCCCTCACAGTAAGAGCAGTTCCTGGCTCAAACCTGGGGTGGGGGGTTAAACCCCCATCTGTGTGGAGTTTGCATGTTCTCCCCATGTAAGTGTGGGTTTTTTTCTGGGTACTCTGGCTTCTACTCTGCCCATAGGTGTGAATGTTAAGTGAACGATCGGTTCTTCCTAGTCAGAAAGAACATTTCAGATATCCATAACGCCATTCTTCCTTGGAACAGTGACGCCACTTTTGCCATTCATGTGTATTGGGTTTTCAACTTTAGATATCTACATTGTCAATATGGAAAACAGTCTGGATATCTGCAGCAGAATTCTTACTTGGAAAAACTTACTTGGAAATTCCAGATATCTACAATCCAATTGTTACTAGTCACAATTTTAATTTCAGATATCCAAGATGGGGCGGCACAATCGTGCAGTGGTTAGCATTGTGGCCTCATACTAAGAGGATTCCTTGTCCAAACCCTGGAGTGTGGGAGCCCCTCTGTGCCCTGTGTCAGCGTGGGTTTTCTCCTGGTACTCCAGCTTCCTCCCACAGTCCAAAGACATGCAGGTTAATTGGTGACTCTAAATTGTATGCAGGTGTGAATGTGAGTGTAAATGGTTGTCTGTCTCTATGTGTCAGCCCTGTGATAGTCTGGTGACCTTTCCAGGGTGTACCCTGCCTCTCACCCAATGTCAGCTGGGATAGGCTCCAGCGCCCCCATGATCCCAAACAGGATAAGTGGTTAAGGACAATGAATGAACGACGAATAAAACATTCTGCAAATTCACACCTGAAAGGATCTGACATTATCTTTTCCCTCCAGGTTTCCCCAGTTCACATACTTTGGTTCATCTTTAATAAGCACTGGTAAAAAACTAGCCAGCGTGCTGTACAGTAAAAACATGTTTGAGCTGTCGGTGCAGGAATAATAAAGTAAAACAAACAAAGTTCACACAGACAACAGGCAAATCATAACATCCTGTTGGAAGTGACACTCTCAAACAGTTCAGGGCACAAGACACATGATCACAAACCATTAATTTTGACGTGACGCAGTTGTTTAAGGGATTTTAAGTTGAAGTTTAAGTGACAGCTATAGGCGACCTGGAAAAACCAGATATAGGCTGTTAAAATACTTCCTCTCTGAGGGCGTTTACAGTACTGTGTGAGAGCAGCCAGTCAGACACTAGAAAGTTTGAAAGGAAGATGTGAAATAAGATCGAGTTCAAGTGGTGTACACGAACTTTAGGGTCACGTTAAGAATATTTTCCAGTAAGAGTCTTTTTTGGGAAACCACACACAAAGACGGTTTGGTTCGACTTTTAGTTGTTGGGTGGTGAAACGGTCACTCGAGACCAGTTGAACAGTAAGCAGTGCAAAAATCAAATTTACAGTGAAGTATTTGTTTATGGTGTCATCCAAACAGAGGCAGTGTGAGGTGACTCAGCTGTGGAGAATGCAGAGACGCGGCTTTTAAACAGAATTCAGATAGAGTTTGTAAATATGCTGCGCTGTAATGTAGCTTGCATTTTTGAAATGCACCACAATAAAAGGATCAGGTCCAGGATCAGCCCCTTCACGAGGATGTGCTTTTAGAGTTTGAATATTTTGAACCGTTGCGGAACAGATGCAAAAGGAGGGTGTCGGCTTAAAATGTATTTGGATCAGAGAGGCTCTTACGATACTCCATGAGCATTACGAAATTTGCTGATTAAGCTTTAAGCAACATGTTTCTGAAGGGAAATGAACTCTATACTTCCCTGTCTGTGCACGTCTTCTGTTTCAACATGACAAACGAGCTCATTCAGAAAAAAAAGAGGTCTGCTGGGAGAACTGTTTGGAAATTCAATCGTCTAAGTGACTTGTCCCTCTTTAATAAATTCAGTGTCTCCATCAGTGGCAGAAGGACAAGGAGAGAGCAGATAGATTAATAGATTTGTCCCCTTTGTCACCTCTTACTGTTCTTACATGCTTTATGTGTGCTGCAGTCTGCCTTAAAATGATGCTGTACCCATATTTGAACATGTGTTCATTCAGGTCATAACACTGACGAGCACCACATCAGCTGTATCACAGCTCAGGGTATTTCTATATGCAGAAATTTTGCAGAGCAACCAGATTTGTGCTGTTATGTCAGTGTGTGGTCGAGGTTAATGGCTGCCAATTTTCTGGCCAAGTATTTACTGATTCTGTACAAACAACTAACAGATAATTAGTCATCTTGTTTTCCTGTCATTCCCAGCAGTGGCTAATTCCTGTGAACAAGTTCACTTCAGTTCAGACTTACAAACATGATTGTTATTTTTATCTCCCACATGAGCACAAGCTCTAAACTTTGACGAGACACTAGATTCAAACCACATGAACGTTTTGTTTTCTATAACTTAATCTCTCTGTGTTGAGAGAGCTCCACACCACAGCTCATGCTTTGATTCTCCAGACTCTGGATTTGACTACAGGAAGTGAAGTCTGTTCAAATCAATCATTCACATTCAATAAGTTGATAATTAAATATAAAAGGGAGTGGCTCAAGAACAACATGAGAACAGACTGTTCTCCTCCCGTTAGTAACATCTGTGGACAAGTTTGTTAATAAGAAACGATTAGACTATGAGCTGCAGAGTCTTTGTGAGTGCGAGTGTGAGTTACGCCTGCACAAATTCATTTTCACATGACAAATTGAGAAAGTAGATATGAAGGAATGCATGTGGTTGTGACTCAGTGGCCACAACACTGAAAACAAAAGCAAGAATATCTGTATGCAGCAATATTTAATCCAGTTTGAAAACACAGACACGGAATAACAGTTTCCTTCAGACCTCAAACAGGTAATCAAACTGGGATCCAAAACACAACATTGGTGTATTTTCAATGCAAGACATTCAACATTCAAATATGCTCAAAATGATGTATCTTTTATATCGTTATATCAAGTGGCATTGTAGTATCCCAGCAGGAGCTGTTGCTCCACTGCTGTGGGCTGGTACAATCAATGTCAAAAAATGTAATGTCTTTTTATTTTATTATTTTCAGATGTATTAAAAAGTGGACAGTTAGAATATATGATGAGTGTAATGTAGGCTATCACTGTTGATTGTTATGGTTTTTGTAGTGTTAGAACAGGGGTTTGTAATAACAAATGTCATAAAGCGTACACTTTTCCTGTGTGGCCCCTAGACCCTGTGTCCCCATCTGTCCTCGTTCCTGGGCACTTTTGTGTGCCATTTAATGCTAGTAAGACCATAATACACAAATACATGTAAAAACAAAATGGCCGCCATTGCTGCCAGGTTAGTCTGCAGCCGATACGAAAGTGGACAAGGTACAAAACCTGATCAGATTTAATGGCTGGAATGTATTTGTTTATGATTAATAATGTTTGATAGTAGTTTGATATGCCACACTAACTTTACCAATTTTAGTAACGGCAGCAAACTACTACGCTACTCATTTAAAAATATTGGGGATTTATCATCAGCTCATTGAAGCACAGTGGACTTTATTATCGTCTCGTTTGAGGACACTGGGACTTTATCGTTGCTGACATCGTTTTTTATACTTATGAAGTCCTACTGATCACAAATAGCTAGGAGAAATTTAAAAAAGTGCATACCAAATAAAAGTTTGGGTCTCAGGAGGCTAAAATAACACACAGTCATCACAACTTTGAAGACCTCTGATGTGAGATTTTTGTTGCAAAATGCACCAAAATTTAGGTTAAAGTGTTAAAAAGGAAGGTGATTACAGGCCCTGGGCTAACAAATTTCCCAATTTTCTGTCTCTGTTGTGGCTACATCTTATCAGATACAGTGTCTTATGGAAACCGGACACTGGGCGATGTACAGGAAACAGCAATGTGCACAAATCAAATAAGAGTGCAATAAAAGACTCATAAAACCCCAGTGACACACTAGAACCAGCTCTGCAAAGTTTGTAATCTGTGATGTTTAAGTTGCCAATGTTTAATGTCACCCATGACAGATAAACTCAATATTAATCACATGGCCTCTTACTAAACTGCTCCTGTTTTCAGCCAGGGTAGCCCAACAGTGAGATAACTACTTCTAAAATACACCTGCCAGCATCATAAAAACAAGTATAGCCTGGTTCCAGTGACTATGGTATGAACGTGGTATTTAAAACAAGACGTCAAAGCAGGTTAAAAATAACCGCAAAAGCTCACAGACATTTCCAGGAGCCCACAAAGTCTTGAGAGGTGATTTTTTTTTAACCCAGTGCACAAGTTATTATTTGTGCGCAGGAGATAATTGACTTGTTTTGATATTGTGCGCACAAGATAAAAATAAATACAATGATTATCACTTCTCAGTCGGGACTTGTATCTTTCCCTTTGCCCTGGTTGCGTTGGGGGCAAGACTCACTGCGCGTGCGTCATAGCGTTTCGGTCTAGCGCGCGCCGTCGTGCAGCACAGCAGCAGCAGTGTGTGAAGTGCGCGTGCAGCAACAGGAGACGCTCCACCGCAGGTAGGAGCGGGGACGGAGAGAAACGGCGACTTTAAACCGCAGTTTTCTTCGGTGTTTGAGCTTCAACTGAGCTCTGAGTGATTCATTCACACTTCTTCTCCACAGCTTGTTTTTCCCTCCACGCTGAACTCGTCTCTGTTGTTACACACGAGAGGAAAGGAGCAGGACGAGTCTTGAACCATGTCGCCAACTTGTTGATGTTGCTGCCACTTTATGTTTTTTCCGCCGTCATTCTGGGTAAGTTGTGTTTGTTTACAGCTTTATTGCCTCTTTTTCTCACCAAATAAATGCAACACAGCCTCTGTAGCGAAGGTATTTGAACCAAATGATAATATTCCCACTGGGGGCACAGCGTGGCCGTGTTGCTAAATACCAGTCTTATCACACCAGCTCTATGGCATTTTAGCTCCTGTGGTATCATTGTGATATTCTTAGTGCAGCTTTATAGTTTCGTTGTGACATGTGAATCCTTCCTACAGCCAGGAAATGCTACTGAAACCGGATAAACAAAACAGAGGGAGCTTCTGGTGCTAAAATAAGTCCCTGAAACTTCCCAGAAACACACCAAATCTGCAAATGTCTCTGTTCTGGTGGAGGATGACTGGTGTATGGTAGCCTGCTTTTGATAAGAGCCTCTCTGCTGTGATAACATCCTATTTGTTTCATTCCTCCCCTGATTTTCCCGCAGTGTTTTTAATCCACACAGAGCTCATTAAACTTGTTATCTCTGAATCTGGGAAGTGAAAGAAAGAGAACCAAAGTGCCCTCAGGCAAGGCACTAACCTGATGCAAGCTGCACAGTGGCCTGCCTCAGAGCATAGTTGTTTTTTTTTATGTGCACATACCAGGTGTGAATATTTGTGACATCATCTATGTGAAGCTCGGAGGAACATGTCATGTGAGGTTTTGCAGAATCCTCCCCAATGAAAGTGAAGCCAAAAGATAAGGCAAACTGTTGTGTCTGAAGTCTGATACCACAAAAATGAGGCTATAAAATTATCCTGGGAAACTTTTACTGTTCCCACGAATTCGGTGTACGATTTTCCAGCTTGTCAAAATACCTTACTGGTTTACATCACAGCTAGAAAATTCAAATAACGTCTTGATTGCAGAAGTTTGTCATTTCACAAATATTGACTTGACAAATATTTGTTAGACTTTTTATGTCACATTGAATTGGGCAATTATAAAGACGTATTTAACAATAGAATTTGATTAGGAGTATGACGAACAACAGGCCAGACATCATGTTCTGTGTTCCTGTCCCTGTTCATGGATGCTGCTGTGACTCTTGCAAGCTTGATAAATGTCCTTTTTTCAGTAGAACATTTCCGTTGTGTTTGATGACAACCAGCAGTGAGTCCACAAAACAACCTTCTGTCTTAATATCTGCATCAACCATCTGAGAATACCCAGTAGGCCACAGTGTTCCACAACACTGGGCTCACATTGATATCTTAATGCAATTTAAAGCAATAACCACTTATAACTAGAGGTGTGTGTGTCTGTGTCTGCAAACACTCAGATTATATCCACACGAAGACGTGTCTTTTTGAAACCGCCAAATAAAATGATCGGATTGCAATAGTGTTCTGTAAACATGGAGCCGACTTCAAGAATGCAGGCGTCAAAATGAAGCTGGTTCAAGCCACTGAAACAGCATAAAAAGGCTGCAGTATATATGCCAGCCAGGAGATGGCGCGCCACTAAGAACTGGAGCTTACAGCTCTGAACCAGAGAAGAAGACGCGGAACATGCGCAGACAGCTTTTGCGATAAACAGAAGAAGAAGATCCAAAACAAGCACAACAAGAAGGTGGTGAAAAGGAATTCCAATACACGAGGGAAAACGGAGACTTTGGTTTGGACTGATGACAAAGTCGAGCTGCTGCTTCGAGTCATGCTCGAGTCTGTAATCCGCCATTGTTGTTGTTGTTGTTGTTGTGATGGGACGGCTTCCTGCTGGGGTTAAGTCAGAGGTTAGAGAGGTGGGGCTATGACATCATTGCCGGCCAAAAGTTGCGCATTGGCTGTACACATGAAGATGCAAAGGCGGCATCTTCAGATTTATGCACTCTGGAACCCCGCTTCAAAAAGATGCGGTTTTGACCTCAGAAAATGACGGTTTCGTGTTGATGAAAGGCCGAACCAGTTGAAAACTTTGGCGAATTCACCCTGACACAGCTTCATGTGGACGGGCCCTCAGTCTGTATTTCTTATTTTGCTGTGTTCTGGATGTTTGTGGGCATCAGCCTCTGGGCAGGGGTGTGTAGCCCCCAGCCATTGACAGCGCGCAGGGTGTGAGGGCGGGACTCTATAAAAACATAGTGACCAGGTGCCAGATTATAAGCGTGCATCCAAGAGGAGCTGTTGGGCCAACTTGAAATGTTGTGTATACAAACTGCAACCATCCCACTCATTCAACCTTTGAGTTTATACTTTCCTGAGAACATACAGAGACAGGAAAAGCATCCTCATGGGGTGCCATCAAAACCAGCTGTGTGGGTGACAAAAATATAGCTGCTGGCCAAACGCTCCCACTCGTTCATTCACATGAGATTTTCTCAATTAATAGTTGTGTAGTCTAAACAATGTGAGACAGTGTTAAAAAATAGCCATCCCGGTTTCCCAAGGCAAACGTGACGTCTTCAGATGAGTGATGGGCGGACTTACTCTTTTCACAGTATCGGTTCCTTCCAGTTGATACATGTAAATGTGTCAAACCTCCTGATTTTTTTATACTTTTTTTTTTGCTAAATATGGTGTCAGTTTCTCTGTGACACTCCAGTTTTATTTTAATTTAATTTTAATTTGAGTTTTAATTTCTATTAATGCACTTATTTTAACTTAATTTATTTTACGTCTATTTTAATACCGCTGTGTTGATGTTGATTAGTGGACGTGTGGCTGTTATTTGTTTGTCTTTATGAGCTGCTGATCAGTTGAATTTCCCTTTGGGGATGAATAAATTTCTTTCAATTCTATTCTATTATAGTATGTGCATGTTCGACAGCCAGGTCTGCCCGCCCCACAAAACCTCTTTTTAATGCTTTACCAGTCTTAATGAGTAAATTCACATTAATAAAGATGAAATATTAATATTAATGCTTTGATTCAGCACTTCACTTGTATGCAGGTAGGCTATAAGCTCAATAGAAATGTCACTGATCAATGATCTGTCATTCTTTGACAGACTGGCATACAGCCTGTTGGCTGTGGCTTAGAAGTAGAGTGGGTTGTCCGCTAATTGGAGGATTGGCGATTTGATCCCGGCTCCTCCAGTCCGCATGTCGAAGTGCTTGGGCAAGATACTGAACCCCAAATTGCTCCCGATGGCTGTTCCATTGGTGTGAGTGTGTGTGAATGGTTACTGAGATAATGAGTAGCAAGTGGCACCGTGTATGGTAGCCTCGGCCACCAGTGTGTGAATGGGTAGTGTAAAAACTGTTTGAGTGGTCAGAAGACTAGAAAGGTGTATACAAGTGTACCATATACCATCCAGTACTTAAGAAAATCTGTGCACCTATATTTACAGAAAACACACACTGTTGATAGACACCACCATGAAACCAGACATGCCTGCATCGGAAGCTTTACGCTACTCTTAACAAAGACCAGTGCATTAAACATTAAAGAAAACTGTGATGTACATAGCCGTGTCAATTTGGAACAAACTACGACTATACTTAACCTCGGTTATCTGTAGGATTACTCTTAAAAAGAAACTAAAAACGTTACAACTTAAAGCTCATGAGTGCATCAAAATCGGAGGAATGACCATCTGAAAAGCACACGAATGCACCATTGCCTTTGCTGGCTAAGATTTTGACTTGAGTCCAATTTAATCACTTTTCGTTCACTCACTGTAGCAGGCAGCGTGAGCAGTATCCTGTGATAACTGTGAGTCGGGCCGCGGTAAAAGTTGGGCATTCATGAGCAGCCAGACGTCCGACAGGCTGACCTGGTACACAGAATTAACTAAAATGAGTTGCTCAAAAAGATTTGTTCGTTAATTTCCACCCATCACTACTTCAGACGTGACTATTTGTTCAACCACGCCGTCTTAAACCTGTAAATTTGCACTTTAATGTCACATATTTAAGACAAAGACAAATAGGAAATCCTCAGAATTATGAAGTTGAAAAGTAGGACAGGAAGTTGTGCAGCTGAAAAACGTGTTTCCAGTAAATTTTCTGTAATCTTCGTATGTGTTTCAGTTCTACTTGCATATAATTGCTTCCCTTTAATTATTACATCATCTCTGCAGTTGATGACTCCAGCAGAAAAGTAGTAATGTGTGATTTTTATCATGAGCTCATATTACACAACTTATGCCACACCGTTTTCTCCGTAATTTCTGTGGCAGCGAGGGAATTTTCCATGATGCCAGTGAAAACAAGTTGTCACATCACAGACGTTAATACCCAGTAATTGTTTGGATAGGCTGTCATGTTAGAAAGACTCAGCACACTGGCCACGGGACTTTGGCCCGGTGACTGTGTTTTTAGTGAAGATTCCTTTCTGCTAGGCAGTGGTCAGGCTTCTGTAGTTGTTTTGTCTGTCTGGCTGGGAACAGACTAATGTAACACTGGTTCAGAGACACAGAGAAAGAGACAGAGACTTGATAGAGGGGTAGAGAGTAAAACATGGCCAAAGTTGTTTACTGGACAAAGTTAAGTGCACAGTGTTATCTTCCTCAGTGAATAATGAAAAGCTCAGAGACCGCCATCCCAAAGAAGCCAGCCAAATGTCTCCTTAAAATTGGTAATGTAATGCGAATGACCCAACATAAATCTGATTCCTCTGGTCTGAGTAGGATTTAGGGGAATCGCTGCAGTAATTTATCTGAATTGGGAGCTTTAGTGTACAGAGCTAATGTTGAATAAGATACTGTATAACTCTTGTCAGAGACACACTGGGGAATCAGTCAGGAGAGATGTTTCTTTTTGTCCCGTCTTTATGTTTTACTGACTCTGCTTTTACCAGAGCTGCATTCACATCCCCTCTGAACCACAAACCCATGACAACAGCCACCACAGAGCGCAGGCTAACTGCTACTTGCCCCTCTGTTAAGCTTTTGGTGAGCATCAAGCCGTTACAGCAACTTGCAGCAGCTTACATTTGGAAAAACATGTTTTTCTACCAACATTAAAAGGAATCAATAAGGAGCAAAAACAAGTGCCTAGACCGCTACACAATATGAAAATATTTGTGTCCCTGAGAATTGTGTATGATCACTGAGTGTTTATTACTCTAATGATAGAGAGGTGTAAAAGACAAAATAAGAGAAAGTGGAAGTGTTTTTGTGGCTGTCGTGGTGTCTGTGTTCATGTGTTTGTGTCTGTGTGTGTTGTGTTTATGAACCAAACAGATATTTCAACCTGCTGCTTACATTTCCTGCCAGTGCTGTTTTTAAGACCTTTAAACATCTTTTAATTTGTCTAGTGATTTAAGGTCTGGTGTTGCACTCTTTGATGGCAAACGGAAATGTTTTGGTAGGAGTAAGAGTAGGGAAGTTGTCTTACGCAGCTAGATGGCTACATCCATGAAAAATAGCCACAAAAAAATCCAACAATTGAGACTGAAACAACTGTACAGGTTGTTGGAAATCTAACTCTCAAGACACTGCCCATGTAACTGCAGTGTCCCCCTGTATGAGTCTACCCTCCCCTCAATTCTGGCAAGCTTTCTTTTTGCCGTCTAATAAAGGCATAACACGTTAGCCATGTTTTTCTTCATGCAGTCATCCTGCCACTAAGTTCATGTTTGCCCATTTGTTTTTTAGGTGGCGGGTTTAAGAGGGCACTGAAAAGCTGACTTACAATGTGTACGAGTGTGTTGATCTCAACTGTGCTTATCACCATTTTATTAATTTATGAATGTAGCTGGGGCGCTAACGAGCTATGCAGGAAGATGACATCCCCAGTCTTTATCAGGGTTGGATACCAAGGTTATACGGGATATACCCACATCTTTTTCTGACCATTTACAGTACACCTACCTATCAACCAAAATATTATTATGTTTTCTGATCACACATAGAACTAATCTTCTGTCTGCTTGTGTGTGCATGTGTGTGTATGTGTCTGCTCGTCCAGCAGTGATACTAGGCTATTACTAGAATAATACAGAAAAGGAAATAGACCAGAAACAGAATTGGCGCTGCAGCAGTAGTTTTGGCTCACTGGGAGGCCAACAGAGTGGCCATGGAGCTCCGTGGCCGGCTACCTGGTTTTTGGGCGCTTCCGCCTCCTGTCCTGTTACTTCTGCCACTTGTCTAAACCTGACAGTCTCACCCAGATGTGCTCTCAGGCACCGACATTTGGCATTGATGAATTGGACGTGAATCGGTACTCAGTAGTACCGTCATACCCTTAAAAGTACAGAGTTTGATATGCAAACCTAGTCTTAATTCTGCCTACTGAGCTCTGATTGGTTGGTTGTCTCTAAAAGCGGGGAAACCAGCTGTCTGTGGGCGCAACACAAGCTCAATTTGGACTGCTGTGCAAATCTGAGATGTGGATAGTGATTCAGAAGTCTATTACCATGCAAAATGATCTCTGTGTGGACTGAAATTGATTTCAGCTGGACTGATAATGTCATTAGCTACTGAGTGGTTAAAGCAAAACAAAGCAAAATGCCACTCAATGTCGCCATCACCCTTACCAGAAACCAGCTAACCTGAACGCAGCGTCAGGCTGAATGACGTGAAACAAAATGACTATTTAGTCTGATCATCATTCAAGAAGGAACCTAGAAGGTTTCAGTGCCCGATGCTCCACTGTCCTGTCTCTGGATTTTACTTGTTTCATCAAAACTGCATTCACTTCCCCTGTGTGTGGCAACTGCTCGACAGGAGTCACACAAGGTGCAGCCTAAATGCTGTCTATTAGTCTTTACACGCCTGATGAAGTCCTCAGTCCAAATCCTCACATCGACGAGCATCAACATGTTTTTGTCTGCAAGTTACGACAAATTATTACCAGCAGTGCGCTGTATATTGTCACCTGCAGCCTTGCGTGTGATCCATATCTCATTTGAAGGCGCTCTTGTCCATCTGTACTTTTTCAGCAGATTAGAAGTAGCTGGTTTTTGGTTTGGTTTTGGCCAGAAGGAGATTTGCTATTAGATTAATGCACAGAGCCTTCTGTGTAGCCATGTAACAAAGTCCATACTTAAAGCTTTAGCACGTCTACTGTGGAAATCAAACAATTGGAAGAAACACATACATTTTCAGAGAGGACCAAGAAAGGGGAGGATTAGTTCAAAAATGTGCGCTGCTTGGTATGGGAGAGTTAGCCTGCGCTCTCTGAGGAGAGTTTAGAAGTTGTTTATTAGGTCTGTTGACTGATTGCTGTTTAATTCTCCTCTTGTGGTGTGTGTGTGCTTGTGTTGAACACCAGCCGTCCTCATCACCCATGTGTCTATTTATGGTGCAGCTGATTGGTTTAAAATGTCCCCACTGTAATTGTAACAGTGCCTGTCCTCAGGATTGATTTACCCTTTGTGGCCAGAGCCATATTAGCTAAGATAATTAGTCAAGTGTTTTTTTGTTTCTTAATGAAGACAGAGGGCTGTGACACTTGCAGCCTGCGATCATGTGTGTTTGTTTCTCCGCAGCTGCATCTGCCTCTTTTGGGACAATGAAATAATTTTTGTTGTTTATCTTATTAAAGAGGATGTTTATGTTTGTGTGCCGATGTGTGCATATGCATGTTGTTTACATGCTTCATGTATATTTGTGTCTGGCTGCTGGTGTGTGTCAGCAGTCTGTAATGTGTGACACTGATTATTGTTTCCTTCCTTTTCATTTTGCGAGGCTATTTCCAATTCATCATAGCCAAAGCACGAGTCTGTATACACGTGTGGCAGCCTGTGTGTGTGTGTGTGTTTGCAGCACAGAGTGAGGAGCAGAGGCATGAATCATTGATTAGCGTGTCCAGGGACAGTACAGAGATCAGAGATGGGAAAGCCATTAGAGGTAAATTGTTCCCTGCCCTTGCTCCTCAACTCAACATCTCTCTCCTCTATTCATTTACATCTTCTGCTCTGTGTTTATTACGGAGACAGAGAGTATCTGTGTGTACAGTATACATTATAAGTCTTTATGTGCCCTTGTCCGCCCATTACCTGCTCCATTAGGTTAAATTACTTAGAGAGTAACGTCTCTAAAGCCGGCCGGGCAGATACAGAGGGGCTGCCTCAGCTAATGAACCTGAATTATTGTGTATCTGAGTGTGTGTGTGTGTGTGTGTGTGTGTGTGTGTGTGTGTGTGTGTATGGTAGGGGTGCGTGTTTGAACAGATTGCCTGTCCTGTATTTTTTGCATGTATCTAATTGAAAAATGTGCTAAAACAATTCATTCAGTAATTTAAATCAAGCAGAAACTTTTGCTATTTTCAGCTTCTCATATGTGAGAATTTGATGAATTTCTCTCTCTTAATTCTGTTAGATTATTTGTGGTTTTGGGCTGTCGACAAAACAAGTAATTTAAAGATGTCACCTTGGGGCCTTGGAAACTGTAATTGGCAATTTCACAATTTTGTCATGCCTTAAGTAAAAAGACACAAATACTTTTGATATTGGTGCTTCCTAGTGAGAGAAAACAGAGAAAAAAGACTGTGGCATTTGCTTTTTCTTAGGTAGAAAACCTAAACCTCATCAGCCCAAGGAAACAATATGGTGACCGTCTGCTTATGAACACTCTTGAATTACAGTTAAATGGTGAGCTAAAATATGTTTCTGAAAACACGTTAGGTGAGAAATAAGCAACACGGTAACAAAATCTTGGTTCATATTTGATTAGCACTGCCAAGGTTTCATCTGTGTTTGGTCTGAGTTTGAGAGAAAGAGAAAGAGATATCTCGTTCTGCTTTTATACTCATGGTGTCTGTGTTGGCAGGCATATAAAAGTAGGAAGTACAATTTGTAGTTCAAGTAGCCCTAGAGCCAGCGAAAATCTAGTAGATAAAATGCATCATCCAGCGAAATTGAGCGGAAGATGAGCAGGGAGATCTGGGCGCTGGCAAGATAGAGGGAAGTTTACCATAGTTCATCTATACATACTACACACATTGTTATGATATGAAGCTGGTGACTCAGAATTACATCAGTTGAATCAGATTTGGCCGCTTAATACGAACATTCGTCAATTAGTGTTTTATTTTAAAGTTTGAAAGGAGCTCAGTGGGACGTTCAGTGTGACAGTGGCACTGTAATATAGTAAATAAGCTAATGGCGGTAACCATGGATTGAAAATGTGCAACAACATTTTTTGCTGACACTATAAATCAAATAAAAGCCGCAGACTGTGACGTATTATGTAACTGTGAGCAGTAAATTAACCACTTTCAAGCAGAAGAGAGAAGATAGTTATCTCGGGGCCTTGCAGCGTAAAGTTTCTGCTCATCTGTGCCACTGCATCTCGTCCGCAGCTGTCGGTACCAGCAAAAGCTGGGGAGCAAAGCATCCACAGAGGTGGATCACCTTGAAGCAGTCTCAGCCGACTGAGGGGTCTCCGACTGACAATTCAAATCACTACCTATTTCTATTTGGTCTCTACCTAAAGGGAAATATCTATCTCTATAGCTGCTAATTGTTCACCAGCCAGTCCCTAACCTTGTCTATGTGATGTTTAGAGCTGGGAACTTAGCATATAGTGGATTAATCAGAGCTTGTTTTTGTTGACATATTCTCAGTCGACTCATGTTACCTTAACCAGGGTTCAAACGTCCTGATGGTTCCAAATCCACTTGCTGAATAATCATTAAAACTTTATACGTGGTGTTTGATTTACAACGCTGTTGGGGTTATGTGGAGTTGTAAATCTCCTACATGTGTCCTGAGTTGCAGCCACATTCTTGCAGTCGTGGTTTATAAATAATCTTGCGTCACTTTCTGCTCTGCCTTTTGGCAGGCCTGAGGGCAGAGAGCATGCAGCAGTGCGTCTCTCTTGTTAAAGCATGTGTGAAAGAAAGAGAGTGAGATAAGAACGGTGCAGAGTGAGGGAGCGTCCCTGTCAGCAACTGGCAACATGACCCTTGTGGGCAGGACTGCCGAACGACATGTCATTTGGTGTTCTGTTTTTGGTGCAGGGAGTAGGCAGGGGAATTAGCTCAAATGGTAGAGCGCTCGCTTAGCATGCGAGAGGTAGCGGGATCGATGCCCGCATTCTCCAATAAGCTTTTCAACTGCGGACATATCATAACTCTTTCAAGTTTAGGAAGATTTCTCCAGATTATCAGATGACCAGTGAATGCAGCATGAAGGAGCAGTCCTGTCTTTGACCACATTACTGAATGATTGTCTGTGTTTGTTGCCAGGCAGGGCACTGCAGGTAATCTATCATCTGCTCATCATAACATTTACAAAGGTACTGTGCAATATATTTGAGAATTTGCAGCACCTGACAAGTGTAAATGGTTGCTAACTACTAATCGAGCTCTGCTTTACCCGAGGAACAGTTTGAGTTGATGCCAGAGCAGATGCCAGTAAATTTACTGAGGACTGCAACTTCACGGATGCATATATATATATATATATATATATATATATATATATATATGTATATGTATATATATATATACAAAAAATGTTTTGCTTTGTGATAAGTCATAACCAGAAATACCCAAGACACACTGCTCTGCAAAGATTAAAAACCTTTAAAAAATGCACTTGGCGCCCACGCGTTTCACCTCACACAATCTTCATCAGGGCGTGTAAAAACAAGTGGCAGCTCACAGATACACCGACATCAGCTGCCAGGAAATTAGAGTCAGAGGTGCAGTCAGTCAGTAAAGTGGGTGTGTGCATAATAAGGTCAGCTCTTAACAAGGTATCATCATTTTAACGGTTAGCAAATTCATTACAAATGATCCTCAGCATCAGATCCTTGATATTATTATGGCTCTGTGACAGCTGTGGGCGGATGGATTCTGTTTTAGGGTTGTGCGTCTTTCCATCCCATTCTTGAGAATCCAATATCTCAAGAACGCCTTCTTTCTAATTTGGTCAAACATCCACTTTGTCTCAAGGACGAACTGATTAAGTTTTCATGGTCAAATGTTAAATCTAGTTTTGGCTTTGATTTATTGATCACAAAGTGAAGTGCATGTCTAGCCTGTCTGCTTTATTGGTCTAATAAAAACTGTTGGATTATTAATAGAACAATATCACATGACTTCCTCCTCAAGGCTGTGTAACTTTAACAGATGTCTTGGTGCAGAATACGTGTCTGCTTTTCCACAGAAACAGTTTGAGGGGTTGTATGGACAAGTTTTGGAAAACCTGCCAAAAATACTATGTGGGCAGAAAAACCTGCGCTCAAAGTGAGTCACAAAGCGAAAGAAGGTGACGCCGTCACACCCATTATGACAGTGTTTATTGAGTTCCTGCGAAGGTCAGTGAGCAATGTTTTAATGACCGTTTGCTGTTAGTGTCGTGACGGAGTAAACATGTGGCTTGAAATGACCTCATTAATCACACAACTTTCGTTTTTATGTTTCGAGAATCTCGCCTAAAAATAGTCTAAGGCTGTACACTAGAACTCGTAAACCTTTGTGTCATTAAATATGTTCCTTTGTATCTACACGCCTACAAAAGAGGCATCAGTGAATATAATTACGCCTCAAATATATTGACAACATGAATTTACTCTGGAGTCATTCTGGCGATATAAATCCTGTGAAATAACAAATTATGATTTCCATATTATACGTTTTTTTAACCATTTGTTTGTGGTGTTTGCCTGTCAGTCTTTCCTGCTGTGCTTTAATGTGTTTGTCTATTATACTGCTATTAAACTAAGATCAATGCCGATTAGGAAATGAATAGAGCCTGGAGAGTAGCTGTGAGCACGGACACACACACACACATACACAGAGCACAGATATGGCCACTTAGAGGCCTGTAATTACTGTTTGCTCTCTGGAGTGTTTGGAAATTGGAAACATGACCGTATCAAGCACACACATACTTACACACCCTGTATTTCAGGAGCACTGAAAGATACTCAGTCATCATTTAAGCCGCAGGAAAAATAATACATTGCTATAATTGAAAGTAAGAGATCAATCTGTGGTGTGTATCTGTTTTCATCCAGTGAATATTTCCATTTAGACCCATTAGGCATTAACCGTAAAAACCAGTGATCAGCTATGGCTTATTAACTGGGCTCATTTATATTAGTTTATAGTAAGTTTTTAATCACATTTTGTGAGTGTTACTTTGATAACATGTTTGGAAATGATATCTCAGGATGAGGCTTTACATCTTTGTTTGCCTCTCCCTCATTATTTTAAAAAGAAATTGACACTCAGCTCATTAATTTTTCATGAACGATTTCTTCCTCCTGTGATATATGATTATCTGCACCACAGTGGTGGTCCTAATGAGGCGCAGATATTCAATATGTGAATCAGAGCGGCGCTTGTGTCAGTTGGCAGATCTCAGCTGTTATTCCTGCTTCGCTTTGTAGGTCAGTGATTTGCTTGCTAGAGCTTGTTGGATGCACAAGGTGTGTTTTCTTCTTCTTTTTTTTGTAGTAGGAAGCCTTACAGCGTAATAGTAAACCAATGAGACCTGCCAGTGACCTGTTGAGTTCCTTAGAAAAGTACACAGCACGCTTGGTTTCATGTTGCTGCTCGCTCTCTCACACTTCAGTTGCAGATGCATGCCAGTATTGTAAATACCAACAACCACAAAGTGACGCAACCTCACAAACAGGAGGCACCGTGGCCTTGGCTGTACATGTGGAAAGTTATAGTATAGATTGGAGCTTGAATATCAGGTAACAGTTCATTACACTTCAGCCTGGGAGCCTGGCATGGTTAGCCTGCTAAAGACAGATCTGAGGGCTACACCACAAAGTGAGGTTAGTGGGTTAGTGAGGTATGTTGAGTCTAAAGCCAGAGTTTTCCGCCCAATGAATGCGGCTCTCTTTTAACCTGGCTTGACCTCTATGGTAACTTATGCTGCCGATCTAACCTGGTCGAGACTAGTTTTTGTTTGGGCTTGAAATCAGCAGAAGAGTGCCTCCACAGCTCATTTGAGTAGCATCACTCTGTTTTTTTTATTATTATTGTTATTATTATTTTCTTTTTATCGTCACTATCTTAGTACAATGGCATTTCATCCATCCATCCATCCACTTTTATCTGCGTATCCGGGCCGGGTTACGGGAGCAGCAGGCCGAGCAAAGCACCCCAGACATTCCTTTCCCCAGTAACACTTCCCAGCTCCTCCTGGGGGACCCCAAAGTCTTCTCAGGCCAGATGACATATGTAATCCCACCAGCATGTTCTGGGTCTGCCCCGGGGCCTCCTACCAGTGGGACGTGCCCGAAACACCTCCAGGGGGTGGCGCCCAGGAAGCATCCTGATCAGATGCCCGAACCACCTCACCTGACCCCCTTCGATGCGAAGGAGCAGCGGCTCTACTTCAAGCTCCCTCTGGATGTCCGAGCTCCTCACCCTATCTCTAAGGCTGAGCCCAGACACCCCACGGAGGAAACTCATTTCGGCTGCTTGTATCCGCAATCTCATTCTTTCGGTCACTTCCTAGAGCTCATGACCATACGTGAGGGTTGGGACAATAGCATATATTTTCCTAAATAACAATTTACAATTGCGTAAATGTAGAGGTTAACATGGACTGAAACACATTGACAAAGCATAGGAGTTGTAGTTTGCAAAAGAAAGACAATTTACAATGTTGGAGGGCAACACCTCTTTGTCTTGATTTTGTGTAAAAAGCTTTGGGCACTGGTGTCAAATGTTTACATAATGTTTGCTGCTCTTTAGGCAATTTCGTGATTATCCATTTACCGTGAATAAGTGGCAGATCTGACCTCACCGTGTACTATTTTAGCGGCTGAATATCTCACGTCGATCAAATGAAGCTCAGAGCTTGTTGGTGTCTCCTCTCACCAGCAATTACTCTGAGCAGCAACGTCTAGATCCATGATTCGCAGTTGTCACCCACTAGCACTGCCCTCCAGGTAGCCAGGCTTGATGGCGGGTGGAGATGGTGGAGATGCCCACTTCAGATCTTCATCAGACAGTGTGAAGGACATCTGTAAGTCAATCTCTTGTTGTTCAAACACATCCATGTATTCGGCTCAGCAGCTGAGACAGGTCATCAGTCATTTGGGGGGAGGGGCTCCACTGACTGCAGGTTGACGCCCTCCTCGATGAGCGAACACCTTCACAGTAGCTGCTGCTCGGGAAGCTCTCCGATTGACTCTATGGTCAATAGTCAATCAATGAGAGATAGTTTCTTAGCTAAGGAAATACATTATAAATGCACGTATCCAACTTGTGTAGCTTTAACTTTACATGAATACCATCGAAGGAAACTGTGCAATTACAGCAGTGCTTACTGTATGCACCTTGTTGCTTTTTTTGCCTCAGGAACCTACAGAATATGTAAGTGATGCAGAAAATCTGAGTTACTGAAACACTGAATATGTTTGTAGTGTTTTCTGTTCCACCTTTGTGGCACCTGTTATCTCTGACTGAGGCTTTAGGGTTTGTCAAGCCAGTTAAGACAAAGAAAGCCCGGCTCTGTTGGTGTAGCGTCATGCTAAACCCTTCAGCATACAGAAACTGACCATGAGAGGCACCTTTGGGCAAAAGCAAGTGCCCTAACCATCATGAAATATACTGTATTTCTGACAAGTGTGATTTATAGAGTTAATCAGAAATCCCTCTCTATAGTGCAGTGTTTCAGAGGGCTGAGTGATTTGACTGACTGTCATGGCGTCGCTGGGCTTTAAGATAGCAAAGGAAGTTGGTCTCAAGGCCCTTCTTGAGGCGGGCAAGCCAACAAATCAAAAAATCTGAATCATTGTAAATGAGTCATCAGCAAATAAAGCCGACTGCAGTGCACTTTTCAAAACCCTTGTTGTTCCTTTCTGCCTGCTCATTGGTTCACTGTAGTGAAGTGTTTTATGGTCGCTGGCACTCCGCTCCTTCTCCCTCTCCTTGAAGTACTCTGCCTTATGAAATCATGCATCACTGTTGCTCACAACAAATCATTCATGCGCCCACACAGAGGAGTTAACTTAAAACACACACACTCTCTCCCAGACACATCGATTTAAAAAAAAAAACACGTTTTTTTTTAAAGCAGTTTAACAAGACACAGCACAGGTTACACATACGCACACATAGGCTTTAGTTGTGAAATGCCGTGAGTCACAGTCTGACAAGTCGATGGGGGACGTGGCTTAAGCCAATCACTTACTCGCCCACATGCTGCCATGAAGGAAATGAGTATGATTGATGTTGGTGGTGGGAGCAGTAATTAAGATTGTTGATTAATGTCTGTGTACAACAGACTGTTCCAGACAGTGTGAGTTGTGAGTGGGAGACCAGACAGTCTGCAGCGGTTTTTATTTTCAAACTTGCAACTGTCCATCGTCCACTTTTTATAGAGCGATGGATTAAATTATCATAATCTAATGGGCTGGCTGGCTGCGCCGTTATTTATTCTGGTGCAGTTTGTCTAGTAACTCAGGAAGTACTTCTACTAAGTACACATTGACCACCTTGTAACAACAAGCACAGGTCAAGGTTTTACTTTAAAAACATTTGATGACCTTATATAATGGTTTTGCTCGTTACTCATTTAGAAGACGCAATGTTACGCTGCAACCCTTCATCACTGCTCGCATGTCTCTACCAGTTGTGACCAGTTCAACCATAAGTGTTTTACTTTTCTTGTCTACTGGAACTTTAAGAGGCCTGGGGGGTTAAAAGTTTTCTGTAAGTCACGTTCACTTTTCCTTTCCATCACCTCGTGACCCCTCGGATTTATCCTGCCGCTCAACAGCATATAAATTAACCAGAGTTGGCACGACATGCACTAGCTACGACAATTGCCTACATGTAAATGCAGCAATAATTTAACTCTGTGAGGGGTTCATTCACTACAATGAGAACATTTACTACTTTGATTGAATTTCAAGGCCACTGCTTGTGTACTTCAGTTTCAGTACAGTGATGAGTAAAGGGAAAAGTCCAGTGTTAAAAGGGCTCAGTGTGACTGCACCCTGTGATGTTGAAGATGTTAATGACATAAATCAAGCATACACTGATCTCTTGTGCCCTCTGGTGGTGAGTTTCTCTCTCTGTCTGCTCAATTCAGTTTAGGACTAGAAGTTACAATCCCTGATGCACATACTTGAGATTATGAGTGGGAGTAATAGTGCTGTCTGGGGGTCCGACTGGGAGTCAAAGGGTTAGATGGATAGAAAAGTAGGAAAGAGCAAACCTCGCCCTACTCCTTCATTTTGATGAGGGAAGAGAGGAGAAACTAACAGGAGAAAAACGTACCTAAGTTTAACTGGTCGATTGTTTTTGCACATACTTGCGATTGTGGGTTAGAGTTGGAGCCATGCTTGGGGAGGGGGGTTGGGGTTTAGGGTGGGTAAAAGCTTCATTGGGGTCATCAGATGGGTACGCTGCTTCACTGGTGTTTGGATGATAGGCTCACAACAGGCCCTCTGTCTCTGTTTACTAACACTTTAATTCACCTGGGCACCAAAAGCGACATTAATTGTCAATGTATACATAAGCATATGCAATATAAAGATACATGCGTATAGTCAAACACACAGTGTATCAGTTTTATGCTGAATCTGTTTCTGTTTGCTGAGTTGATTTAACCTGCATTTAAAAGCCTCATCACAAACAGCATCTTGCTTTAGCTAGATGGACTATGTACATGATATCTGTTGCATTGCTTCCTCCAATGTAACAATGGTTATCTATACTGTCCTTGTTAAATAAATGAATAAAAATACAACTTATCCTGTAGGTGTAACGTACTTAATGTAAAACTGGTGTACTACTTGTGGTATGTACTACACTGTGTGCTATAACATCCATACAAATTTAGAATTTTGAGTGTGAATATCTCCTGTTACTTTTATTATTGCCAATAGCTTGGCAAAATCACATTGATTTGTGTATGAACACATCATCAGGTGTTTAATTAGTCCTGTCATGACATACATATATCTATTTTTATACTCATTATTTGCCAAAATTATAGTCTCTTATAGCAGCTGGGTTGCATCTCATAAAAACAAATAAAGAGAAAGTGTCAGTCTCTACAACAGTTACTGTACATCCCTCCCACCCCATCCAACAATCCCAACATCTCAGATAACAAAAACAAGAAAAACAAATAAACAAAATGATAGTAAAATTGATATGACAGTAATTTAAATAAGAATACATACATACATTCTTACCCACATACATAGGATTGCCTCAATAAATAGAGAGAAGTAAATTAAATATCTAAAATTATTAGAGGGAAACAGTGTATTTCTTCCTTCTCTTCTCCTGTCTTTTCTTTCATTCCTTCTCCCCTCATTTTCCCCTTTATACCCATTTTCTGTATTCTCTTCCATCTTGCATCAAATAGAGATACTAAATGATCATTTTAAGACCATTTTATGCCTCTAATATAATGATGATAGCACAATAATGCAAGTGCACCCTTTCAAAGAGCAATGAACTTTTAATTTGACCAGAAATTACATCAAAATGTGCCTCAACATTTTGTTTTTCTGTTTATTTGTGATGGGCTTTTAATGGCAGGAGAAACACTGCTGTTTATTCTGGCATCATGTTGGCTACACTTGTGTGACATTCATAGGTCAATAAACACACATGCTACCACAAGGGTGATATCATACCATATATAGACATGACTTTGACCAGTTTTGTTGACCTGTTGTAACAGGCCTAGTTTTTATTTCATTTATTTCATTGACATTATTATCTAAGTAACCCCCCCCCATGTCTCTCCTTGTCTGTTCTCCAGGATGTGAAGATGCCACATTCTGTCAACTCCTTCCCGACGGAAACGCTCATCTCGAAAACCTTCCCTCTGGACTTAATCTCTTCCAGCGTGTGGCCCACAGAGTTGTACACAGCGGACAGCTTCGTCGCCAGCGTCAGCAACATCAGCAACATCAGTAGCATCAGTGGAAAAGGCATCCCCCGCTGCACCTATAAGGAAGACTTTAAACGTGTTTTACTCCCTGCTGTGTACACCTTTGTCTTCCTGCTTGGACTTCCTCTCAACGCTGCTGTCATACTGAAAATATGGAGGACTCGACCCAATCTGTCCAAAAGCAACATTTATATGCTCAACTTGGCCATAGCCGACTTCCTGTATGTGATGTCACTACCCTTGCTCATCTACAACTATGGCAGTCATGACTACTGGCCCTTTGGGGAGTTTGCCTGTAAACTGGTCAGGTTTCAGTTCTACAGGTGAGACACTTAACGAATATTGCCTAATTTTGTCTGTCTACAACTGTGTGTTAAAAGTATGCAACTTAATAAGATTTGACCCAACAGTATTTCCTTTTTCCTGTTTCAGTAATCTCCATGGCAGCATCCTCTTCCTCACCTGCATCAGTGTGCAGCGCTACGTAGGCATTTGCCATCCCCTGGCGATGTGGCACAAGCAAGGTGGACGCAGGCTGGCGTGGTGTATCTGCGGAGGGGTTTGGCTGGTGGTCGCCATTCTGTGCGCTCCCACTTTTCACTTCGCTGCGACGGGAATCCAGCGAAACCGCACCGTGTGCTATGATTTAAGCACGCCAAAGAAATCAATAGACTACTACCCTTACGGCATGGCTCTGACCTGCCTTGGCTTCTTGTTGCCTTTCATGGGTGTGATGGTGTGCTACTGTCGGATGGCCCACATCCTCTGCCGCCCGGTGTCCTACGAGGGCGTCTCCATCGCCACTGGGGAGAAACGAGACAAGGCGGTGAGGATGATCATCGTGGTGGCGGCAGTGTTCTGCATAAGCTTCCTGCCGTTTCACCTCACCAAGACCATGTACCTGGTGATACGTACTTTGCCTAATGCGCCCTGCGAGGTGAGAAACTTGTTCTCGATCATCTATAAGAGCACCAGGCCGTTTGCCAGCATGAACAGCTTTCTGGACCCTATTCTGTTTTACTTCACCCAGCCTCGCTACCGCCGGAGCACCAGGAGGTTTATGCTCAAAGTCACCACCCTCAGGGACAAGGGCACCAGCGTGTGAGCCGACAGTACATCATACACTGCAACAGTATTTCTTTAAGCCTTGTTGCTACACCAGTGGTGAGATCCTAGGAGGCTGAAAGGTGGTACATGTACTGGTTGCCGAGTTTTTTTAAAAACAAGTTTCCTTGTGCCTGATCTAATCAAATGTAAACCTTATGCTGTAACTACTGCTCACCACAACAAAGACCTATACCTTCCTACGAGGGTTTGAAAAAGATGTAGAGGCTCTGGCATATCAAGAAGCCTTCTGAAACATGGCAAGCTGTTTTAACATTTAATGGCCAGACTGGATATACGTTGCAGATATCAGTAATTCAATTCTTCCTCATCAGAAAGAACATTTCAGACATCCATAATGTCATTCTTCCTAGGAACAGTGACGCCACTTTCATGTGTATTGGACTTTCAGCGTCAGATAGCCACATCATTTTTAATCTACAGGAAACATGCTGGATATCTGCAGCAGAATTCTTGTTAGGAAAAACTCTCATTTCAGTTATCCACAATCTAGATGTTGGTAGTCACAGTTTTAATTTCAGATATCCAAAATGAGGCAGCATGGTGGTGCAGTGATTAGCATAGTCACCTTATAGCAAGAGGGTTGCTGGTTCAAATGTAGGGTGGAGGCTTTAAGCCCTTCTGTGTGGAGTTTGCATGTTCTCCCCGTGTCAACGTGGGTTTTCTCCGAGTACTCCAGCTTCCTCCCACAGTCCAAAGACATGCAGGTTAATTGGTGACTCTAAATTGTCCGTAGGTGTGAATGTGAGTGTGAATGGTTGTCTGTCTCTATGTGTCAGCCCTGTGATAGTCTGGCAACCTGTCCAGGGTGTACCCTGCCTCTCACCCAATGACAGCTGGGATAGGCTCCAGCCCCCTGCAACCCCCAATAGGATAAGCGCTTACGGAACATGAATGGATGAATGAAACCACAATACATTTGTGGATATCTGCACTTACATTAATACAAGATCTAATGTATTTCGGGTATTCAGAATTAAATTATGGATATCTGGAATGTTATTTCTGGATATTTGAAATTACAATTATGATTAGTTACAATTGGATTGTGGATACATGAAATAGATAGATAGATAGATAGATAGATAGCTTTCTATTGTCATTGTACAAGATATACAATGACATTATAGCTGCTAGGAGTGGTGTTACCATAATATAAAAAATAAAATAAGTGAATAAAAATAGGAGTTTTTCCTAGTAAGAATTCTGTTGCAAAAATCCTAAATGTTCATTCTTAATAGCTAAAATACAGTTGGGGATATCTGAAATTGAAATCCCAAAGCACATCTGTAGCAAAGTTAATGTAATTTTTCCTAGGAAGAATAATGTTGAGGATATTTGACATGACTTTTGTGCATAAGAAAAATGTCATTGTGGATGTCCAAAATATTATTTTTGACTAGGAGGAATTGAATTATGGATATCAGTAATGCATATCCAGTCTAGCTTTAAAATGTTCATTGGGCCACTTGTACTTTTAGGATTTAAAGACATTTTAAATTTAGTTTTAAAGGGTACAAAGTTTTAGAAATCTGAAAATGCCATTTTTTTTTTACGAGTAAGAATGCATTGTGGATATCTATATCTACCATTCTGACTAGAGAGAATACCATTTTGACAAGGAGAAATGTTATAACAGATATCTAAAATGTACACATGAGGGTGTGATTCGATCAGATGTTAAAACAACTTGCCATACTGGAATGCAAAATGAAGGTTGTAACCTTGTACTATAAAAGGTAAACGGACAGAGAAAACCAGGAGGAGACATTGTCCATATTCTCCTCCTACTTGTATAACCTTGATTTGGCATGAACCATCACAGCCATCACACTGTATTTCTCTGGGGAATCCAGACACTGAGGACACCTCTCATTGAAATTACAGACGCTGTCTTGCCTTTATTTTATGATTACTGTGGCTGAGTAGTGCCGTACATGCACTATATGTATCAGGGTATTTACATCCTGCATTATTCCTGCTATCTGTGAAATGTTACCTTTCAGTCTCCACTGTGCGCTGGGTAGTAAAGAGAAACTTCTATTATTAGTGTAAATAATCATTTTGTGTCACACTGTGAACTACAGTATAATATATAAAGATGATGCTAATGATAATGCTTTAACATGATTAAATAACGAGGAGTGTTTTCCTCCACAGTTTAATGCAGAACTAAAGGTGAAAGATGATTTAGAGATACTGTATGTGTTATGTGGAAATTGTTAAAGGGAGAAGGAAAGATGTATTTTTAGGGATAAAATCCACCATGGCACAAAGCCAGGTAAACTCTCCAAGTGACTGTAAATGTATACACTGCATGTCAGAACTGCATGAAGCATCTGTGTGTGGAAATGTACATTTTTATATGGAGTATTACACTTTGATATGAAGGCTTCTACTGTGTTTCCCTGCAAGTTGTAAGACTTGTTGTTGCATGTTTTCACCACTGGATGGTGTGTGCACTCCACTGCTGTAACGCCTCTGCACTGAAATGCCAGCTTTATTCTTGCTATAAATGGTGCTGTTATGAGCACATTATCCAGTGGGGATAAGATCTAACCTGTTACAATAAGATAAATCAATGCCAACAGAACTTAAAAATCCAGCTCATGTCCGTCTGTAGTTGTGTCCATGTGTTCTTAAAATTCTCTAGTGGACAAAGGAAACTCGTTTTTAAGTATGTGCCAACGTTAAAATATTTAAGAGTCATTATCAGATGCAGAAGAGGGAGGGAAAATGCTATTTATAGACTTACGGGCAGGGTCTAAAGTAAGGCTCAACTCTGCTTTTTTTACCACTTCCTGTTAGTGTGTGAACTCCTTCCATGAATTTAGGGTTTCTGTTCCCAGAAATCACCTCTGCTGAAGTTTGGTGCTATAGAGATAATAAAGGATGAATAATAGGGAAAAGAGACTCTTAAAGAGGTTTCCAGAGTACATGTGAGTTGTTTGATACTTAGTACTGCTTTGATTGCTCTAACCAGATACATACAGTCTAAACCTGTACAGTCTATACAATTAAACTTCCTTCTACTGTTTCTTACCGAGTTGCACCAAGTAACTGAGTTACTGAGTTTATGATTCTGCGATCTGTAATGTTCATAAAATGAATGCAGATTGCTTAGTGGTTGGTTATTACTTCATTTTGCTGTTGTTTAATGTTAATTTAACTTAATTCAAATGTAAATGTTTTTCCTAGCTCTTACTTTTCTGATGACTTTAGCAGAAAACTGAGGTTTGATTCACTTAAAGCAGTGGTTCTCAGCTGCCAGGGGAAAAATACAGAGTGAAACAAAGTTGAATGAATATGATTTATGGAGGGGAAATAAACAAAGAGTTTGCTGATGTGATCAGGCTGACCTTTTTGATCCTTTTTTTATTGTTACATCCCCATTTATTATTAATGACTGATAAAAAAATGTGGGGTGGGGGCTGGGATATGAACTTTTTTCAATGTCTGAAGAGGGACATGCCAAAAAAACAGAGAGGAGAATCACTGCCTTAAGCGTTAGTGGATGTTGCATGGATTTGATTGTACTCTGCTGTTACATTGGTAATTTTTGGCATTGTTTTAATACACTGTTTTGAATATTGGTTTAATGTGAACATATAATGTTCATGCATTTTAAATGCAAGGAACATTTTGACCACAATATGCTTAAAAAATATTGGGAACTTCCTAATGTATATGTGTGTATTCAGTGTGCTTATTCAGTAGTTTAGTAATATATTGTGTTTGTTGTGCTCCTGGCTTCAGCAAAAAAAAAAAAAAAAAGATTGCACACATCTTGTTTATGTGTCTGTTAGATTGAGTATTTGCAATGTCAGATTTTTGTCTGAAGTGTGTGTGTGAGATGAGTTTATAGGGATGACATGTCTATGCACTGTACCAACACATTTGTGTCAATCAGTATTATTTTGAAGAATTCTTATTTTTTGTAAAAAAGTAATATCAGAAATAGAATTTTATTTTTGTTACATAGATATTATTACGTTGATGGAAAAAAAATAACATTTATGTTTTTATATACAACATATATATTTGTTTTTTCTTGTTTTACTGTGCAGCCTCCCTGAGTTGCCCATGTAAATGTTTTGGATGTTGTCATACTGTAACTAACAAACAGCCATTAAAAAAAGTCACAGCCTATCACGAATGTCTTTGCTTTATTCAGGTAAAAGATTATTTTCTAATGAGTGTGACAGAAGTGATGTGGATGACATCAAGAAATCCTGCCTGTGGCTGGAAAAGGCTGGACTGACAGCACAGAAGCACTAATCATGGCAGCACAGGAACAGGCACTTAGAACAAGATCAATAGAAGCAGGGGTCTACCACACCAGACAGGACCTCAGGTGCAGGCTCTGCAAAGATGCTCCTGAGACAGTTCAGCACAAAATAGCAGGGTTTAAGATGCAGGCAGGAACAGCGTACCTGCTGCTGGAGTTCAAACTGAGCATCAGAGTGGGGAAGAAGGGTGATGTAAGTGGCATGGTTGTTGGTGCCAGATGGGCTGGTCTGAGTATTGAGTATCTGAGTCTACTGGGATTTTCACACACAACCATCCTAGAGATGATTTACAGAGGATGGTCTGAAAAAAAGAGAATTTATCCAGTGAGTGGCAGTTCTCTAGGTGATAATGCCTTGGTGATGCCAGAGGTCAGAGGAGAATGGCCAGACTGCTTCAAGATGAGGCTAAGAACTAAGAACAGGAAACTGAGGCTACAATTCACACAGGCAAACAAATGTTGCCTGGTCTGATGAGTCTGGATTTCTGCTGCGACATTCAGATGGTAGGGTCAGAATTTGGCATAAACAACATGAAAGCATGGATCCATCCTGCCTTGTATCAACGGTTCAGGCTGCTGCTGGTGGTGTAATGGTGTGGGGGATATTTTCTTGGCACACTTTGGGCCCCTTAGTACCAACTGAGCATGGTTTAAACACCACAGCCTACCTGAGTATTGTTGCTGACCGTGTCCATCCCTTTATGACCACAGTGTATCCATCTTCTGATGGCTACTTCCAGCAGGATAACGCTCCATGTCACAAAGCTCAGATCATCTCAGACTGGTTTCTTGAACATGACAATGAGTTCACTGTACTCCAATGGCCTCCACAGTCACCAGTTCCCTATCTGATGGATGTGCAGCTGACAAATCTGCAGCAACTGTGTGATGCTATCATGTCAATATGGACCAAAATCTGTGAGGAATGTTTCCAGCACCTTGTTGAATCTATGACACCAAGAATTAAGGCAGTTATGAGGGCAAAGGGGTCCAACCTGGTACTAGCAAGGTGTACCTAATAAAATGGCTGTTGAGTGTATATAATATATCCTCCTGAGACCTTTTGTTTGGTTTGCATTTTTTATTTCTCCTAGCTATCTGGGATCAATAGGACCCAATAAGTATAAAAAAACGGAATATTGTCAACGATAGCAGAGTCAGAGTATCCTCAAACGAGACAATAATAAAGTCCCAACGTCTTCAAACAAGAACTTCCTAATTAACAGTCTTAGCTTGTTACTGTTGCTAAAATTGGTCAAATGTGTTGCCATATCAAACTACAAACATTATTAATCACAAATAAACAAGTTTCAACCATAACATGATCAGGTTTTGTCCTGGCGGCCATCTTGTTTTTACATGGATTAGTGTATTGTGCTCATACTCCCACTAAATGACAAGTATAAGCTCAAATAAACTCAAAATGTGATTTCCTCATATGAGGACACAGGGTCTCAGGAGGACATCTAAGAGGTATCTATTGATGTAGCAGATTGTGTTGCTTGCTCTTCAGCTGGACTGCAACCTGCAACTTTCCTGACTCAAGTCAACTTTTCACACTTCTAGGTTGACACAATTTCACCTGGCAAAATGGCAGTTCAATTTATTTGGCAAGATTCACATCATTAAACTTGAATCTGAGCTTCCAAAGTAATTCAAGACACATTCTGTGGAGAGGAAATAAAAGCAGTTCACTGTGGTTAAACTTGTGTATAGAGTTTAGCAGGAGTCTCTGATCTGCCACCAGTGACCTGACATGTTGCAGGTCAGACTGTGGAGGGCGTTGCAGTCAGCAGCAGCTCCTCTCTGAGGGAATGTAACACAGAATTCCTGCCTGGAACAAAAGGACCTGTTAACCAGACAGCCACATGGGAAGCACCACAGAGGGGTTATTGTGCATGGGTGAAAACTTTTTTTCTTTGTTTTCTCCCCCCCTTGAATGCTGACACTCTAATTCACCAACACCTTCAGAACACAGTGAGCTACTGGAGGAGCATTAAATCAAAGTGTATCACTCTGTACCCCTAAAAACAGAAATACTGTACTGTATCTTTACATTAATAGTGTGTTTACAGTGGTGTGCTCCTGTGGATGTTCACTAAAATGCTCCAGGTGTAAAATGTTGCTTTAAAATGTAGTTTTCAGTCTTAAACTCTTGACAGTGCTGCTGTCTTTTTCGCAGGGGAAAGGGCTATAATTACATGTAGTTTGTCCACAGTATCTGCCTTCTCCTATCAAAAAAGAAAAAAGCTTTTCCTCTCAATCCCCGAGGGGGCTATGACAGCCCCTATACCCCTAGTCCCGCCCACCCCCTCTGCCCTATCTCAGGCATTAACATGCAAAAAACAACATAAGTCACGGAAAACCAAATCATGACAAAATAAGGAATCCACAAACACTTTTGGGGGAATTAACAGTGGATGATGCGTCGGGCCCGTGCAGGCGTGCTAACCTGGCGATGGGCTAAGGTTTAGAAATAGCAGGGGGGGTTAACAATGGAAAAGTTGTGTTTGTGAACAGGTTGGGAAAAGTTTTGGCCACAAAAAAAGTTGCAGCGCTTTTCCTCCTTGCACGGATGCGGTTTCGGGAATCGACAACATGTAAGTTTTGATAACAGAGCAGCTTTCATCTACCTACTCTCTGAGTTTATCCACACATTACCGTGCAGACTGAAGCTTTGCCAACAATTTAGTTTATAAACAGTGATTGTTTGGAGGTTTTTTTATGCCGTTAGGCTGCGTGGGGGGAAATGGACCACAACTCCAAAAGGTGTTCGGGTCTGTAATATCCGTGGAGTTAAAAAATGTGTGTGTGAAATCTAACAAAGAAAGACATGAACAATGGCAGAAAGAGAGAGGAAGAAGAATGTGTATCGCAGCGTCTCTTTCAAAAAATTGGGGTCCTGGAGCGCCAACAGGAGTGAAGAGCAACAACACAAATCAGAGGATTTGGAGGCAGCTGGCGTCGCCCTTCCCCCGGAGCCCAGCAAAGCAGAACAGCACTTGGCGACGCGTAATGTCAGTGTGTCAAGAAAAGTTTCCAAAATCTCTGCCACCACCACCACCGCCGGCCTCCCGACCGCAGATCCAAAGAGAGGCTCCTCCACTCCTCTCTCCTCTATTTCTCCATCCATCCGACAGCTCACTGAGAAGTTTAGCAGCAGCAGGAGCAGCAGCGGCTCCTCCGGGACGCACAGAGCCTCACCGGGAGACGGCGCAGCAGTGACGCGGGGGAGCAGCACTCTTCCCCGGGCCAGGGGCTCCAGGAGAGACGGGTCTCCGGCTCGTAAATCTTTTCACGAGGACAGCAGTGGCGGTGGATATTTCCACGATAGTGATACTACAACTGCAGAGTCACAAAGAGACAGTAAAGTGCAAACGTTTCACTCTGACACTGACTCTGTGTCAGGCTCGGATTTGGAGAGGAAAAACGAGAAGCGGATTTTTACACGTTTATCATCCGACAGCAGCTCTGGTAAGAGAGATTATTCACACATCAATGCATGTCCCTCTGATCCCAGAAAGACTTTGACTACAGACGAGGAGGAGGATGTTGCTAGTAGAGGGGTTCCCCCACCCTGTAAATCTCACAGAAGTTATCTCTCTGCACACCACAGTGACTTTATTCCCCTGCACTCTGACAAGTGGCCCAGTGTCACCAAAATTAGACAAATATTTGATGAGAGACAAGACAAAACTAGGCAACAGCACAAAGCTGATTCATGTGAGTATTTAAAGGCAGCTGGCAGAGGACATCTACATGATCCCAGCCCAAGTGAGAGTGCTCCTCTCTCGGATAGACATGACAGACTCTCAGCTAATGAAGCCAGTAGCCTGTCTTTGCATAGCAAATGCATAGCTGGAGCACAAAGCAGAGAAAGCAGCACTGCTAAAGAGAGTTTTAGTCACGGTATGGACTTTTATTGCAAAGCTGACCACCAGCAGTACTCAAACGATGAGGAGGCAGACTTAGAGGCGCAAAGTTCTGCTAACAACAAAGTTTCTGGCAGAAATACTTTTCAAAGCAGCAGCAGTAGCAGTCGTAGTTGCACTGGGGGTAGTCACTACCAAAGGATTAACCCATCTCCACACAGATCTCATAGTCCAAGCACTGAGGCCGAGGCTGCCCACAAGACCCTCAGGACGACAGGGCTGACATCTGACCCCAGCCCTGACCTTCAACCCTCAGCTACTTCGTCTTGGAGTCGATCGGAGAGCTTGGACACCTCCTCCTGCTCCTCCTCTCTTCAGCGGCCGACAGTGAGGGAGAGAAGGGATAGACAGGGGGTCGGGCTGCCCAGGGATAGTTTACATTCCTCACATAGCTCCTCTAGAGCGCCAGCCCCCACCTCCTCCTCCTCCTCCCCCTCCTCTGCTCCAGCTCCAGATAAAGCCATTACCTCCTCCTCCTCTACTGTAGCTCCCTCCACCGAGCTAAGAGCCCCAGCAAGAGTTGCCTCTCCTCTCAGCTCTCGCTGGAGGTTAAGCTCTGGAGACGAAGAGGAGGAGCACATCAGGAGAAGAAGAGGAGGTGGAGGAGGCAGTTGGAGTGGTCCTTCTGGTCCTGCTCCTTCCATCCCCTACCGAGCAGGAGAAAGGGGCACCACTGAGCGAGGAGGTAGTTATTTAACCCGCTGTAAAAATGGCTGGTGGGGTGCTAAAGGCATTGGCAGGTCTTCAGGCAGTGAGGAGGACAGCCCTGGTTCTTTAGGCCCCCACAGTCGAGAGGCAGTGCGCCGCCGCTCGCTGAGAAAGAAGAAGAAGGTCAGTGGAGCTGCTCTGGCAACAGGCCGTGATGATTATGATGATCATGATGGCGAATCAGAAGACAGCGACAGTGACACGGCCTTGACGATGGAGCACTTAGAGAGGCACCACCAGCAAAACACGGGAGGAGAATTTGTGGGAACAGTATCTCGGAGCCACTCAGCAAGAGAACCCAGCAGTCACAGCAACAGAGCTAGGGTGCAGCAATGGGAGCGCATCTCCTCACCTGTGACGTCCACGACACTTCCTGGTGTATCACGGGTGTCAAAGGTCAATATCCCCCCATTTGTTTCCAGTCCTGGTGGTTCACGTTGCAGCAGCCGATACTCCAGCACTGAGACGCTGAAGGAGGAGGACCAGGCTGGCGGCGCCAACCGTGCAGCAAATGTGTTTTACACCACGGGTGGAGCAGGAGGCAACACTGGCAGAACTGCATCTTCGTCAATGCTGAGTAAAACTTACCACGGGAATTTTACCATGTATCGCTCCCCAAGCTTTGGCCATGGAGATAACTTCTCCCGTACCCCGGTGCGCATGCGCCCCAAGATTGTCCCCACAGTCCCCCCCTTATCTAACGTACTTGCAAGAGAAGGCGTTGCATCTGCAGGGGTTAGGGGTGGGGAGTGCACAGCAGTGAGGAGGACAACAGGTGGGGAAGGGGTGGATGAGAATGATAAAAACAAAATATCCATGTCCAACCCTGATATCACCTCAGAAACTATGTCCCTCTTAAGCTTTCTGAAATCTGACCTTTCAGAGCTCAAGGTGCGGAAAACGGGTGGAGACAAATCTGGGGTCTCAGAGGGGTCACCGGTGTACAGGATGGGCTCACGGTCTCATGGCGGTACTCTGTTACCTTCAGGTCGTCGCCCGTCACTGAAAGACCTGACTGCCACCCTGCGTCGTGCAAAATCCTTCACTTATTCAGACAAACCCACAACAGGAGTGAGGTGTTACTTGACAGGCGGCGCCACAAAGAGGAGCTCCTCTGAGCAGCAGCTTGACTTTGACGGAGAGGGAGATGGAGGGAGGGTGTCGGTGTCAGACAGGGAAGTAGAAAGTGATGGGGGTGATTTTAGGGTTGGTAGAAGACAAAGAATGAGGGATTATGGATTTGATGATGAGGATGAGGAAAGGATGCCAACTCCGTTGCAGGAGAGGTACGTTCAGGAAGCCAGGCAGGTCATTCGAGATATCTGCCAGATGAGTAGTAGGGAAGATGATGATATAGATGTGAGGAGAAATGATGATGATTTGGAGGATGAATGTTTCCAGGCCAAGAAAACAAATGAGGAGATAAAGAAAGCAGGAGTGAGTGTTAAGGATCAGGCAAGGACAGATCAAGAGGCTGAGTTTAAGAACACAAAAGACAGGGATAAACATGAGAGGGAGAGAGAGAACAGGGAGAGGGAGAGGGATGGACAAAGTATGCAGTTGGAGAAGCTAAACAGCAGGGGCACAGAGTACAGGGAGAAGGCAAAGAGACAGAGCAGAGAGACAGAGAGAGCTTTACTGAAGGGCGACTCAGAGGAAAGCATGTTGTATGACCGCTCCGTGGATGAACTCTCAGGCCATGAATCTAGTTTAACCGATGAAGGGATTGTAACAGAGCCAGAGACGGGCCCCAGTGACCCCTCTGAGAGGTCTTTCCTGGGGTCAGCAGGGGTTAATTTAGGGTCACGGATTGCTAGGGATGTGCTGGGCCAGCCCGTCACCGTGTGGAAGCAATCAGCTCTCCATGAGGCGGAGGGGTTCAAGCAAGAGAGAGAAGAGGTGACAGAGAACAGCATGCATTGTACAAATCGTCTGGATGAAGCCAGCGTACCTCCCTCCTTGCCTCATCCTGCCTGTGTGGCTGAGAGTGACGGTATCATCACGGAGCTGAGCAGCACTGCTGGTATCAGCAATGTCAACACTACCAGCGAGGAGATCAACACCAACAGTGCGGTGTCGCAAAGGTCAGCTGGCACTGCAGGAGGAGGAGGATTTGAAACCCCCGCGACACCAAGTTCTATCCGTCGAAGGCGCAAGTTCTCCCCTTCTGGTAATAACAACACAGGCTCTGACTCCAGCAATGGCAGTAACGCAGAGTCAACAATAGCAGCTGTCGGAAATGGGGAGTCCACAGTTTACCGCTCTCTCAGTGACCCCATGCCTCAGCGGCGCTGTTCTGTGGCAGAAGAAGGGAATAACAGTTTTTCCTCTGTAGACAGCAACCTGTTAGGATCCCTATCTGTCAAAGGAGGAGGAGCTGCTCCAGAGGCCTCTAATGTGACCACCTTGTCAGAATACAAGGGCAGCGTGGCCAGTGACTTGTCAGTTTACAGTGACGGTGGACTCCGTGATGATGGCGTCCGTGACTACAGTGGGGTGATCAGGAGCATTGTAGCTGAGCCAGGTGCAATGGACAGACTGATGACAGATGACCACGGCAATGGCAAAGCGCCCAAGAAGAAGTCATTCAGTGACCCAAGTCGCCGTAGTGATGCCCCTTTACTTTCCCAGAATGACCCTCAATGCAAAGGTCAGACCAGTAGCACTCAGCCAATCAGTGAGCTGGATCAGCCTGGTCAGATCCCACCTTCCAGCAGCGAGCCAATCCTGAGCGATCAGAGAGAGGAACTGTGGGAGCCTGAAGTGACGCATAAACACGCATTGCCGGCACAGCCGAACATAAATAGAGTCAAGAAAGCTCGTTCCCAGTCAGAATGCACCCCCCACTCTAATAACCGTGATGATGAGGATGATGATGATGTAATAGACCAAGGTGGAGAAGAGATAGAGGTGCAGAAGTTTAACCTTAACCTCAAGCTGGCTGAGGTGCTGTCCCCTAGAATGGTTCGCCGGCCCACCAGGAAGCGCCCAAACAGGCTGGCTCAGTTTTTCTCTCATGAGGACCCGTTTGAGCCCCCAGAGCTGGGTTCAGAGGAGCAGGAGGATCACAGCGACCAAAGTGACCTCACCCCTCCCCTACCCTCACTGCAGTCCAAACCCAAAACCAGACCCAAGCATGTCCGCCATGCCAGCGAACCCGCCACCTTTATCCCCATCTCCCCACCGCCACAACTCCAGCCACTGAAGGAAGCGGACTGCCTCGCCGTGCGACCCACCGCAGAACCTCCAACCTCTAGTAAACCTCCAGGAGACGAGGCCCCGTCTCTGGAGGATGTGACCCAGAAATACATTCTGGAGCTGGGCACTGCTGAGAGTCCAGGGCCTCTACCAGCGGCCAGGGATGGAGCTGAAGGGTTGGTGTCGCCTTCAGAGGGGCCCAGCGAGACCGGCACAAGTGGAATTACAGAAGCTGGACCACAGAAGAAGAGCACAGAGGAGACTGCATCCACGGTTATCCCACAGAGGACCAAGCCCAGAGTGGTGAGTTCATCTTTTTTACTATTCTCAGTGCCGTGTGTGAGTGTGTGCAGGTGCTTGATGCTCTCTTATTGCATTGTGTCTTTGAGTTCTGGTGATTCTTGGTTTCAGCTTTGGATTCTGTTTGAGTATGAGAGAAAGGGCGTGTGACTGATTTGTAGTTGGCCTTTTTCAAATGTCTTAAATTTGGATTTTTAGTGTAATAATGGACGATAGATGGGTTTTGAGGTTATACCAGTCATCTTAAAACAGCCAATAACATTGCGCCTGTGCTTTTACGATGTGCTGTGAATCTGGACCCATATGGTAAATTTCAAAGTGCATTTGGGAGCAGGACGACAATACAGGAGCCATTAAAGGCTGAGCAGTGTTAAACAAACATCAGAGGATGTTATTAGGTTGATTAAACAAATCTCAGACAAAGGGCATTAAGGAGTGGGCCGAGGCCTGCTGTGTGTGTGTCTGTCTCCATTTATCTGTTTCATTCAGTATCGATTGTCTCTGCGCCAGAGTCACAGCGTCATAGAGAGGGGATATAATAAACAGTTCACCCAAACACAGCGTGGATGTGTCTGCGATGCTGCATTTACTCAGCAGTGTCTAAACACGGGGAGACTTCTGGCTTTGTTATATTATAGCATACAAAGGTTAACTGATTGGATTGTAACCAAAAATCAGCATTATGATGATTTTTCAGAACAATAGCTTGACAATAAATTCATGTTTTTGTAAGCATTATAATAAACTTACATTATTTAAGTACAGATAAATGCATACACTCTTATTTTGAAAGGTTTGTGAGCAGTAGCTATTCATGAGGTTTGGCTTGTGTAAGGAGACAGAGCAGTGGGAATTTGTCTGTCTGTGTCTGTTCCTGTGCGTACTCAATATTCCTTTATGTGTCATTTATTGCCATACACAGCTACCCTTACTCATAACACACCTCTGAATGCGCACGCACACACACACACACACACACACACACACACACACACACACACACACACACACACACACACACACACACACACACACACACACACACACACACACATTATCTCTCCTGTGGGTTTTTGACTGGTGATATTATACAGTTCTTGGTGTGACTCTGAATGAGTCTGGGTAAAGTAAAAACAGCGTTGGGATTATCATCTTGTCAGAGGTCAGGGCAGAAGGTTGCAGAGCTTTGCTTTCATTACTTCATTACTGTTCATTCATTCATTTTCCGCAACCTCTTATCCTGTTGAGGGTTGTGGGGGGGACTGGAACCTATCCCAGCTGACACTGGGTGAGAGGCAGGGTACACCCTGGACAGGTCACCAGACTATCACAGGGCTGACACATAGAGACAGACAACCATTCACACTCACATTCACACCTACAGACAATTTAGAGTCACCAATTAACCTGCATGTCTTTGGACTGTGGGAGGAAGCTGGAGTACCCGGAGAAAACCCACGCTGACACGGGGAGAACAGGCTAACTCCGCACAGAGGGGCTTCATTACTGTGTTTTTATTAATTGCAGTGACTATTTGCAGCCCTCTGCTCTGGTAGGGAGGCCAAATGTTTCCTGTGGTTACTTGTGATTTGTCACTGTGTATGTTTCACTAATGCGGAGCATGCTGTTTGTATTTGCTAAAAAAAACTGTTATGTCTCGCCTGTCACGCCTTGACTTTGACATCCTCCCACAAAGCCGCTTTGCCCCCCCATTGATACCACTTCCATCTATTGCCCTGGTCTCCATTAGTTTTTGATTGTTTTACTCCCCTGGCCTATTGTCCTGCCCAGTTGCCGTAGTGATGGTAGCAGTAACTGGCGAGTGACCTCACCAGCCAGGAAATGGGTTTAGGGAAATGGGAAGTTGTTGTGGTTACTGAAGTGTTTGATGATGTCCAGAATTACCGGCTGGCGTGTGTGTATATGTGCGCTCCATTGTGTCGTGTGTGTGTATTATAAACTGGTTTCCTCTTTCTTCGTCTTTTTGTGTGTGTGTGTGTGTGTGTGTGTGTGTGTGTGTGCATGTTGTTTGTCTGGAATATATCAATGGCCTGTTCAAACGCTTGGAGCCCAGAGTGTTGCCAACACTCTGTGTTTAGAGCACTGCTCTGGTGCACGGTGATGGTGTGTGTGTGTGATTTGGACTGAATGTAATAACAACTGTGCCAAGCTAAAATGGAGCACTGACAAGGTCTGAAAAAAGAAAGAAAGGAGGAAATAAAAAGGAGAGAACAAGTTTTTTTTTTTCCTTTTCTGGAGGCTGGAGTGGCTCGTTTCATCCACAGCATCAAAATCTCTCGTTAATTTAATCTTTTATCTGATGTGTCACGTTTACTTTTCTTCACTGTTCCTTTGTGCCCTTGTCACTTCTCCTCCTTTGTTATCCGCCCAGATGTTGGCTCAGTCAAAGCCTACAGTCTTACATCTGAAATACTATATCAGTATGTAGCATTTTCCACTCATACTTTCACCCCATCTCCATCTGTCTTTTTATAATATTCATTCTCCAGTATTCCTCCTCCATGTTATCTTATTCTTCTCTCCGCTGTCTCTTTCTCTGTGTCTCTGGAACATTGCAGTGAAGTGAGGTCATAACGTTTGTCTTGGTGTGAGGCAGGCTGCCGAGCCGAATGTCAGGTAGAGAGAGAGACAGACGGAGACAAAAAAAGAAGAGAGTTGGAACACTTGGCGGCTAAAAAAAAAAGTTAGAGGATCAAAATAGAACTGAGAGAGAGCTGAAGAATGAAACGGTGGAGGAGGGAGGGGGAGCGAGGGAATGAGCGGTAATGGTTGGAAAAGAGGCAGGTCATATGTGTAAAATTAGTATCACAGTAGTCACCTAGATATGTTGGGATTTACTTAAGTATTTAATAGGGCTGTACTGAATAGTTTGAAGTGTCAGAGCTAAATTAACGACATTGTTTCAGTCTATTTATTCTGTTTAAACCTGGTATTTCTGCACAGTTGTAGAGAAAGATGAGACTACAACCCTGATTCCTGAAAAGTTGGGACGCTGTGTACAACATATATAAGAACATATTGCAATGATTTGGAAATCATTTTTGCTTTTTGACCTATATTCAATTGAATCCAGTACAAAGACAAGATATTTAATGTTTAAACTATTACATTTAATTGTCATCTTTCTTAAATATACACTCATTCTGAGTTTGTTACCTGCAACACATTCCTAAAAAGTTGTGACAGGGCCATGCCTACATACTTAAATGCTACGTCACATTTTCTTTTAACAATGAATGATTGAATTTCAGTTACACACATCTGGAGAAACAAAGATTATTTCATACGATTTTTCTCACTAAATAAATAAAAAAAAAAAAACATTATACACTAAATTTTAATCCACAATCATTTGACATTTTAAAGCTTTTTTTTAAAACTTAACAGAGAGCAACACAATTTCAAATCAGCACTGATTCTGTCCCATAACTTGACTCCCAAAACTGAAACACATCTGTATTTTACATTGGTTCTCACTTTACATGTTTCGTAGATAAACAACCCTCCTAAATTAAAATTTTCCCTCACTTGATTTAAACAGTTTTTGAATACAGACCAAAAGGCTTTTGTTGACAGCTCGAAAAAGTATTTCTAGTGTTTTTAAATGCACAGTGTCAGGAAGTTTTAAGGTGTAGGATGCTATAAACAGTGATTAGTAAATTCACGATAACCTGCTTTATATGTTAATCTTAAGGGCTCTTTTCTGAGGTTTAATTATAGGATCTATATTTGTTTTGTAACAAGACTCAGTTCGCAAGTTTTGAAAGTGAAATTCTCTCCCATTCTTGTTTGATAAATGACTTCAGTTGCTCAACAGTCGGGGTCTCCATTGCTGTATTTTGTGCTTCATCAGGCTGTTGTAACACGTGTAGAATGTGGCTTGCCGTTGTCTTGCTTATATAAGTAGAGACGTCATCTGGATGGCAGCATATGTTGCTCCAAAACCTGTATGTACCTTTCAGTATTCACAGTGCCTTCACAGATGTGAAAGCTACCCATGATGCCATGGGCACTAACACACCCCTACACCATCACAGATGCTGGCATTTGAACTTTGGTTATAGTTTGGATGGTCCTCCTTTCCTGTTAGCCCAGAGGAAATGACATCCATGATTGTGGACTCGTCAAAGTGTACGTTGTGTTCCCAGATGTTTGGGCCCTCACACTAGGACAGTGCTTCTCAACACTCATTTAGACATGAAAACTGATGTAAGACATCAGCACATGAGACTTATCTGTGAATTATGTCAAAGTATAATTACATGGAGACTTTCTTTTCTGATAATACAGTGTTGTCACCACAATTACTTAAAGAAAACACCGGAAGAAAGACGATTACTGTCTTTATTCATCTTTTCGTGCCCTGTGTTGTTCACATGTAGCCCACTACATGAGTCTAATAGGCAGCCACAGTTTATCCGGTCAGTGTGAAACGAGATTCAAACAAATGGTGCTGTAGCGCAACTGAAAACAAACATCGTCTGCTGTTTTGTTGAAAACATGTCAAACATGATACACACATTGTTTTATTCTTCCACTTCAAGGATTATAATTCCTCTTAAATAAGTGCTGTGTGTGTGTGTGTGTGTGTGTGTGTGTGTGTGTGTGTGTGTGTGTGTGTCCGCTACTGTCTGTGTAGTTTTCACTTTAGCAGGCAGCAGGAATGTGACCCATCCTTCCTTCTTCTCTTATTGCGTAACAGCTGCTTCCCAAAAGGGCTGAAGACTCCAGAGGAGTCACAAGGATGTTTGTGTGTCATGCATTAGTGACCATTTATTAATATGGTGTCATTTTAGTTTCAGTATTGGTCCTAAAACAAATCTTTTTAGGCATTTTACTTGTAGGAATGTAAGAGTTTGTTTTCTCTGTAATCCTGCTCTTCGAGTCCTCAAATGCATCACTTTTAAATTTTGTCTTAATGTAGAAAAAGACAACTCTTCAACCACCCCCAGCGCTTCCTAGTGACATTGTTGGCACTGCTATCGCAAAGACATCCAGAGCGCTTTCTGTCTGCCTCAGATCCTAGCAACAACCAGCAGCACAGCACATACACTGCATTTTGTTTTCCACAGTTACTTTGGTTGTTACTGGAGGACAGTAACTGCAAAGAACTTACACTGATACACTTTGGTACCCGGGGATAGCTGCTGATAGCTCCTGGGGAAAACAAAAGCGCTATCCTCCTCCTATTATGGTTGCACAATGGTTGACGCACTAACATTGTGTTGTAAATCGAGCTATCATTTTCCTGGAGGATCGCACCTGGTGGCAGACAGAATTGCACAGCAAAAGCAAGGCTTTTAGTGTAAAGGGAGCCAGTGTAAACGCTGACGGTGTCATTAGTCAACAGCCTTTACAGTGTGCAATCAATCATGTATTTTATAACCATAAGCTAAAGCAAAAAAACGTATTTCCCCTTTGAAACCTGAGCATATTGGATTGATTTCCTTCAAAAACATGGGCAGAAGGCAATGATCAATGAAAGAAGAAATGACCCAAAAAAATAAGCAAGAAATTGGCAAAAAGAGAAAATGAAAAGCAAGGTTAAAAAACAAAAAAACAAGAAAATGATCTGGAAAAAGTGCATGAAAATGATAGTAATTCTTTAAAATAATTTAAAATATATAATAATTTTAATTATAAATGTAGGTTTTTTTTCTTTTTTTCCCTAGCTTTTTAAAAAATATATAATTTTCTAAATCTATTTTTTTTTTTTTTTAAATATGTGGAATATTTCTTACCAAGTAGCTCATTGCCTTTTTTCCGCATATTTATGAAAGACATTGCACTAAGTAGCTCAGGGTTCAAAGGTGTCGAATGCAGCACAAAAAAACTAGCGTTGCTCCAGAATTCAAAGGGTTAAAACAAGCAGCTGTATAAGAACTACCTGCCCAAATAAACTGTGTAAAATTAGCAACATGCCTACTGAAATTAGGAAATGAGTAGGATAAAAAACAAGTTAAAAAAAAACGAAGAAGAACAGCTTTCCGTGCCACTATCACCGCCAGTGGGTCACTACAAAACACCCTTATTTGGAGCTTAAAAAGCATATAGAAACACAACTCCCCTCTACCTCCTGGTGACAGACTGATGTCAGTTTACATTGTGTCACTTTAGAAACATTGACATAGAAACATATTTGTGCTTTGCTGAACTTTAATGGCAGTATCTCTGGGCTTTACTGACACATTTGAGTCTACACTCAGATACCAAGCCACATTAATATGTGTTTTATGTACTTCTTCATATCCTTGAAATGAACAAAGGGCAGCTGTCTACATAACTCTCCTTCTATCTTACAAAGTGACTCACCGAAAGCAATTTCTTTTAGGTCATGTCTTCACTTTCATCCTATTGATGAAACAAGCACAGGTTTAAAGAGGATGCGAGCTGAGAGGCTAATGGGAGAAAGAGAGCAGGAAATAGAGAGCCTGAGAGAGAGAAAGAGAGAAAGACAGACAGATTGGTTCGTGCTCAGCTCTGCATGGATTAGGTCTAAAAGCACAGTGTTTATAGCTTCAGATTTATGACTGACTTTGTTTTATCAGGCCACCCACATGGAATCAAATACTTTGCCTCTGCCCGGTCTTTCTTTTCTTTCTTTCCCTCCTCACTCCTCGCCAGATGTAGGGACAGTAAAGGTAAAGATAGTGAAGCAGTGAGGTGGCCTGTAAGTTTGAATAATTACTGAGAGACTAAAAGAGGCTTTTTAGAGTATGGATGTGTGGGGTGTTCTCAGTTAAACAACTACAGCCACATCAGAATGAGCATGTTTGGTCTAACGGTTTATCTGACACGTTATTGGGAACACACCAGAGGGGGAAAAGGAGGATCACTCTAGCAGACATAATGGAATTTAACGTGATCTTTCCCCATAAACGTTAATATCACCCCTCTCATATTGAAGAAAATGTCTTTCAGTGCTATTAATGGACCCCTACTCTGCTATTAAAACGCATCATCAAACATTTTTATTTTGCGATCAGTGGAGAGGAAGCAGCTTAATCTCGCTCCTTTGAACACAGACTTAAAAGTTAAGTTAAAGGACACACTGCACACACACATATGAAGGATATAGTGGGGGTGTTAGGGGTTCTTTCATAACGTGCAAAGGTCAACCCCGGTTTAGCAGCATCCAAAAAGTGAGGGATGCTGAGCGAGGTAAAGGTGACGGACGGATGAAAGGGTGAGGATGTGGTTAAAGGTCGTCATGACTCAGCAGATGAGAAGGAGAGGTGGGATCAATCAGAAGATCAGAGGAGCACACTGCAGATATCTGCGGCTTCAATGACACATAGGCAGCCTCTGACATTTTGAATTTATTAGTGCCAGCTTATGTAACGAACTGTACCTAAAAGAATCGATCAGTGTACTGGGAGCATGGTGTGATCAGAACATGTGATGGCATCTATGGAGATCTTACTGGTTGCGTAGATTGAATGTTACCTTGCCTTATGTTTGTTATGGTTTCTGAGAGCGGAGAACGTCTCCTACCTCCAGCCATCTTGTCCTCTACTCACACACACACACAAAAAATGTTTTGCCTGTCTCTCTCTCTCTTACACACAATATTGCTTTTGGGACAGGCACAACAAAAATGTTTTGTGTTCCTCTGAGTAAGAGTGTGTGTGTGTGTGTGTGTGTGTGTGTGTGTGTGTGTGTGTGTGTGTGTGTGTGAGGGGGAATGATTTAATAATAGACCTATTTGGTTTGACAGAGGGAGCAATTTTATAGATGCTAAAGTAATTTTAATAGATCACTGTAGCCAATTGTGTATATATAACTTTGTTTGTGGTTAACAAGCTCCTTGTTGAGTAAGAGTCCATTATATTGTTTCCTGTAACACACTCTTCTTCCACCGGTCCATCCATTCCATGGGCCCAGTAGCAGCGCTGGGTTTTGAAGCCAATTTAACATCGTGGCAATACCGTGGAAGCGTTAACATCACAACCCCCTCTGAAATGACTCATTTCAACATCTGGATTTGAAGCATTTGGTCCCATTACATTTCAGAAGTCTTGAAGAGATGCACAATTAAATCATTTCATCTCCTTTCAAGTTAGGAGTTATAAATCGGAAGATTTGTCACTCGGCTGCCAGAAGTCTTTAGTGTGCTTGCTCTGTGGGCTCCATGATGTGGAAGCTCTGGGTGATTTCATAACTATGTGCGCCGCTGAGCAGCTTTCATAGGAATGAAGTAGACCTGCCTCCAATGCTGTATCCAGTTCTCTTCATATATCCATAGTTTTCCATAACCTTCATCTCTTGTGGAAGTAAATGACTCTTGTACCACTCTCATGTCTGTGCAGCAAACATGAAGTTAGAGCTAGCAGCTGGTTAGCTTAGTTTAGCATAAAGACTGGAAACAGCTAGCCTGGCTCAGTACAAAGGGGCAAAGTCCACCTACTAGCACCTCTAAAGCCTAGTTCACATTACACGATTTTCACCCCGATTTTGAGGTCACAGAGGATCTTGAGAGCCATTAAGAAGTCCTGGGGTTGGAGATGAATCGGCAGATAGTCTGTCACGACGAGTCCTCATGTGTGAACAAGCCTACGAACAAGTCGCGCCCTCGTCCGCGACTGGGACTGGATATCTGGCATGCTAGAAAACTGGAGAGGTCTGACAGGACTGTCAAAGAGCATCAGCCAGTGAGAGGCGGGATACGGCGATGCGATGTAAGGCTCTACTAGCCCCAGCAAGAAATCAAAGTCCTCCGCTGTCATCTGTAGCATTTCCCGAAAACCCGTTCAATCATTAGGCTATGAAAAGTACAATAATCTGGGTCAGAATACATGCATAGACTATATAGACAGTACAATGCAAGCTAATAGGCTAGCAGCACAGTGGCAACCAAGTTTCATTCATAGAGCTCACCTCCAACTCTCTCTGCAGAATTGACAACCTGCTGCAATCTGCGTGCAGCAACCCATTCCTTCACCCAAATCCTTTTCTTCTTTTCCTGTTTCTTCTCAGCGCAGAGCAGGGTGCAGACGACCTGCAGAGCTCCAAGCTGTCGGACATCCATTTTAAAGTTTAGCACCGGGGAACTTCATGATATCCTGTTTTGTTCACATGTGACAAAACGTAGTTTGGTGATGTCACCGCGTTATCTGGGGCTCTGTCGGCGAGGGCTGGCTGGAGAAATCCTGTGGTGTGCACACACAGGTCGTAACGCAGTTGGCGAGACTCCCGATGACAGAAACACACGTCACCAAGTATGAACACTCAAAAGATTACGATAGTCTCTGCAACCCAAGACTGGTTGGCCAGTCATGTAATGTGAACAAGGCTTAAAGCTCACTAATTAACATGTTATATCTTGTTTCTTTAATCCATACAAAAATTTTAGGGGGGGTTTATGTAACCTCCTGCAGCTGCTTATGGTCAAGAAATACATCAGACTGGCACGTATGGGTTGTATAACTTCGCAAAATGTCAAGGCCATGCTCCCTCTTGGGAGATAAAGAGCCGAAGATCCTATTGATGTCAATGCAGTTTGACAAGTGTTTGGACTGCAATTTTGACGTGTCTCTGAGCATGGAATTCTTGTTTAAATAATCATTTGTCTTACAGTCATGTCTAATAATTGTTTCATGACCTTGTCTGAACCTGACTGTTCACAGTACCTTAACAAATTACGGTTGATTGCCATCATGTCCCTTCGGGCTTCCCCCAACCGAGTAGATGTCTGGCTCTACACAGTGAGCAGCTGTTGCTTATCCTGACATCTATGTTTGATTCAATCACCAGGTATTGTTTGGCTGAGTGTCTGTAAATAACCAACCTGTTAATTGCCATCTGTTTGATCTTAGCTGAGATTTAGCAGAAGACGACACACATGCAGCAGCCTCATACTCCAGCTAATTTTAGCCATCCATCAGTAGTATCACCAGCATCACGTAGTGACGTCACTGATAGTAAATATTCACGTACCTTAAATCTCAGTGTGAAAGCCTGGATTTACCTGTTACATGATGGGTATTTTCGGCCTGTTTCTCTCATGTGACAGCATGTTTCGTTCTCCCAAAAGGGGACATGGAGTTTGTGATGATGCAGTAATGCCAGTCTGCTCTATAGCTCGGAGCAAAAGCACAAGTTACTATCTTCTATCTGTTTTATGACATGGCAGGCAAATAAATCACAGATCAGCAGCTCTTCAGCTTGCATTATTAATTTAAACTGGTTTGTGTAAAGTAGAGATATGGAAACATACAGCATCCTCTGTGATGCTGTTGCTATCTATGCAGAACGCTGGATTGTCTTCGCCCAAAAAAAGGGGCGTGATGATGGGAGCCTACTTTTGATGACAGTTTGCTGGTTTGATGTATAACACATAACCCACTGAAAAGGTCAGCATGTTGTTTTTATGTTCTAGTTTTTTGTACAAATAAAAAAATGAGGAATAACCTCTTCATTCTTGAGCTTCAGAGGTGATGGCACACAGATTTTGTTACTTTTGCAGTCAGCCAGGCTAACTGCTAAGCTAACCGGCTGCAGGCTCCAGCTACATAGCATACAGATACAAATCAGCATTTTCCCCAAAATGTGGAACTATGCCAGTCCTCTTTACTCCTTTTTAAACAGGATTAAACAAGTCTAAACTTGACTATGATTTCAAGAAATCAAATGCAGATCACATTAAGATAACAGCAGCGCTGATAATGGTAATTCAGGTTAAAATCCTTGGTCTAGGGAAGTGTAAGAATAATCTCAACTGACATGCAGCGTCACTGCGAGCAAATCACAACATGAGGCTCCATCTGGTTTCTCACAGTGGGAAAAACTCTGTGGGAAAATTGTTTTGGATGTCCTTGCCCTTGGTTGGTGACAGTTGCAGTATGCTTTGAAAATCTTTCACTTTCCTTTTTTAAGGACTGTCCTTGAGTTTTCTTTGTTTATTTGTAGCCTGCCAGTAGAAAGGCATGACAGTTTAAACCTGTGAAGAGTGGCTATTTGGGTTCTTCTTCTATCTTATTTCCCTCTTTGTTATCCTCATTGCTTGTCTCAGTCGCTCCCCTCCTCCTGACTGTCTCTTTCTAACTCTCTCAGTCTGTGTGGATCCACCCAGTGTAATTACAGAGCAGTCTGCTTATGTAAGGAAAGCCTCCTCTGAAACAGCACTTTCTAGCAGAGCTGCTATTTCAGCTTTTTTGTGTGCACAAGTAGATTTCTACAAACTGAAGTGTGTGTTTGTGCATATGTGTGAGTTAAATAATGGATGATGAATAATGGCTTCACACAGTTATTACCCTACTTTTAAAATGGGGTCATCTGTTAAAGATTGTTTGTGTGTGTGTGCCAAAGATGGTGGTATATGTCTGGCAGGGTCACTCTTAGTCACTGTAGTCTTCACTGTATTCTGTCCCGAGTCATACTCCTGAAGTCCACGTGGCCACAAAGATGTGTGAGAGTTTCAGATTGCACTTTGTTTATGATTCACCTAAAGCAGGGCTGCACTGTTGGCTGCCTGTTTTTTAGTGGAATCACCTGAGGTTTACAGTACAGCTGCTGCTAATTGATTTCTTCAAAAAAGGAAAGAAAATGGAAAAAGCTACTGTAAAAATGCCACAGAATACTTTACATGGCAGTAAAAAATCCATTCCAGAAACACAGAAGGAGTCATGGGATAATAACTGGTACAGCTGCACACACAGATTAGGTCCATTCGTTTAACCTGTAACTATTTAACTTGTAGTCATAGTATACAGTGTGGTGGGCACCAGACTGAATGCTTAGGCAATATGTTTATGCAAGGTAAAGAAAGAAGTTAGAAATGTGTTAAGTTTTTTATTGCTCATTTTAGAAAAACAATTTAGTGTTTATCATATTGTAAATGTGTGAATGGGAGAGTGATTTTGGTGGTGCTGTGCCTTAATTTGGATACTTCCATGTAGTACACTGTGCACAATATGTACTTACTTGCGTAGTGCGTGAATTTCTACAGGTTAGTGTTGCCTTAGATCGAACATTCCTGTTGTGCACTCACTGGAAATATTGTTACCAATATTTGACCAACCTTTATTGTCAGCAGATTTTTAGATATTTGGCTTGTGTCCCAGGATATGCACTGTTTTACACAAATATACATAAATACAACGATATAAAACATTAAATCACACAACAAAACTCTATGAAAAACGCTATATATCACACCAGACATTACAAAGAGTGAATGCAGTGCAACAAATTAACTATTCTTCATTATACTCTGTGTTTGACCCAGGTACACTGAGGCTACAGTACTTAGAACCCATACTCTGATTTAATAGGTTGACAGACTGAGAAACAAAGGAGTTCCTGTACCTGTTTTCACCCGCTAAATAGTCTGCTGGCTTGTTTGCTTGTTCACTGGAGCAACTGCTGCAGCTTCTCTGGCTGCAATTTTAGCAACTCGGGTGGTCCCTTCCCTTTCTGCTACGTAGCCAAGATGGTGACCATTGAGGGTGAAAGTGAGAAGTGTCCAGCATTCCTCACTCAACTCTTTGATTGCTATGAATACAGCCCTCAGGCACTCACAGTGCACTGCATTTTGCTCTATCTAACATTGTGAACATAGCAAGTGTAAGTACAGAAGAACATGATTTTGGACACAGCATTAAAGCCTAATCCTTCCCTGTAAAGGCCCAGACACACCACCTTTTAAGAACTAGTGGTGATGAAGGCTGATGCCGCCTCACGCTGCCTGTGTCTCAGCCAAAAAGTTGCACTTGGATACACCACAAAGACCACAGCCAACAGCCAACTAGCACATACATTATGTGAGAGGAAATAACTCTCCATACCAGTAGATGGTGGTAGTCTGTATTTGCCATTCAAAAAGGGACACCAGAAGACCGACACTATAGCTCAAGACGCTAATTAGCCAGTTAGCACATTAACAACACAACCTAATGCTGAAAGACGACACAACATTTCTGGTATGCTAGCGAACTGTTATATAAACAATTACTAGCTAAAGAGCGGCTAAAAAGATTTTACCTAATAAGTCCTGTTTCGACCTCATGCCCTCTTGAATTAGGCCGTTTGTTTACTTACCTCACTTCTGTTTCTCTTCTCGAGCACTGAGCTGAACTGCCAATCAGAGTGTTTACGTTCACCAACGGGCTCCGCTGTCTCTAACGCCAATCCAGCATGCTGAATCAGCTAGAAGTAAAATCGACAAGGGACATCTAGCCCTGACAATGTGGAGCACACCGTAAAAACTAGGGTGACAGATGCTCACCGACAGCCTGACATTGACTGAGGGCCAACCGCTGACTTGATGTGTCAGGGTCTTAACACATTTTAAGCTTTCGGGACCACTCAGTCCAGTATCTGAACTTCACTGCCCAACGACAACCCATTTTCAAAGCCCCCTTTATCAACCAGTCGACTGCATAATGTGTGACGTACTCTGCTGTGCATATTGTTTATCAGTCAGTCCATTCATTTCATCCTGTGTATCATATTTTGATAATGGAAGAAACAAACACTGTATTGGATATCCAAAGCTGTTTAGTTTTCTGGAATCAAAGAATAGTCTGTCAAATGCCATAACACCATCATAGACACACTCTAAGGAGCAGAGAGAGTGGACAGTGTTACATTATTATGCATGCATTATGCTACAGTGGTATGAGTTTGTGTGTGCGCACATCTCTCTGTGACTGATAGTCATAAACGTGCTGCCTGCATCTCCTCCAGTCACTCATACAATGATACAACTGTTTCACCCATACAAAATGTAGCATAGCATAGTTTACAGCGTGGTCGGACACACTCACACACACACATACACACACACACATCGAGTAATACAGGCTTTAGGCCTTGGTCTAACTGTGGGTTGACTGGGCCGTTGAGTCCTTTTCTCTCACTTGTCTTTTGTCCTCTGGTGAAACATGACAGTAGAAACACTCGGCTTTTTCCTCCCTTCTCCGTGTCCGTCCTCGTCTTCCTCTCACCCTCTCTGCCGTCCGTCTTATGGCATCAGTCCGCCGGTTTGGATCATGCTCTAGCTGCCAGTTGAGAAAGTCTCTTCAAAATGGGAACGGGAGAAGCTGGAAGTGTCGGAGCGTCGTTCCCGAGTGGCTGCTGGGATCTCGGATTAAGGCGCAGGGAGAGGAGGAGGATGTTTGGAGAAGAGAGACGGGAGCGGCGAAGGCCAAGGAAGCCTCACAGGCAGGTGGTGTTGGTCCTGAGTGTATTTGTGGGAGGCAGTTGAAGTCATGTTGGTTTGTTTGAGTCACATCTATCTATCAAGACAGATTGTTTGAAGCTTTGGTGGATCCTCGTAGGTAGTGTAGCACTTTGTCACAAAGAAATGGATTTAATTGAATGGTGGGTTGTCTTATTTTTGTTTGAAACTTTTAAATTTATCAGAAAGTGATGTGTGTGTGTGTGTACCGTGTTTGTGTGCTGAGTTGGAGTTTAGATTAGTCTTGCAGTGTTTAGCCCTATTCTTAGCTTGACAATAGTATCACCTCTATCAAGTGGATTTCGTCATTGTGCATCCCCAGTTGGTGTCATTACATCATCCACAGCACGTGCATGACATCACTGGATTGCATTGTCAGTTTACATACCGCTCATGGTTCAGACTGTCCTGGAAGAATTTAGTCTCATGAGTTTCCAGTTTTTTTAAACTATTCTCAGGATCAGCCGAGGAGAAAATGAAACGGGCTACAAATCACTGGTCCAATAAATTTTTAAAAAGTGGATTACACATATAGCAACTTTTCTGTACAGATTTCCAATGAGTGAAGACTCAAAAATAAATGGTGCTCTTATTTCTCTTAAATCCACAAAATTGATTTAATTCCCTGTTTCCGCAGTTAGAGCAATGATACTTGACATAAATAGATTTTATTTTCCTTCCCAGCAGCACTGATGTTTAGTGATTCAGCTTGTACCTGTCTCATTAAAGTTTATCATCTAAACGTCTTGTTTCTGGTGCTCCACAGTAAGTGTTAAATGCATATTTCCAGCAGCAGTAATTAGGTGATGTTGGTACAAAAGAATTGCACAGGCAGTATTAGCAGCAGCAGCAGCAGACACCATGCCTGAACAAAATAAGACGAGCAGTGTTTTACAGGTAGCAGAACACTACCAGTGTGTTCATGCAGACAAAATTGATGCTATGAGATCAAAGTGATGTGACACATGCTTTGATCATGGCACAGACTAGTCCGAATATTTGTTCAGCTTTGTTCAGCACTACCTCACCTGCAATTTATTGGTGAGCAACACTGCTTAGTGCTTTTCACAAGTATCCTTTGTACTGCACATGTCCTGTTTATTTCTTTGTTAATGCTGCCTGTTGTCGCTATTTGTCTTTCCTGTGCTCATCTCCAAGTCTAATAAGTTTGACTTAAGAATGCACTGACCATAGATGACTGAGCAGAGAATATTAAAGCGATAGTTCACCCAAAAATGACAATTCACTCACTGTCTACTCACCCCTATGCTGATGTGAGGAGGGGTGAAGATCTCCAGTTCACAAAACACTCCTGGAGTTTCAGCGAAAACAAGCTTTTCAGCCAAATCCACGTCAATTGAAGTGAAAAAAAGGAACCCCAAAAAAACCCACAAAATGTCTCCATACTGCTCATATGGTGTAATGTAAGAGTTCGTAAGTGGCGACATCCAAATTTGACCCGAAAAGACGCCATTTACACCATGGTTTTAGCCTAAATGTCAACTGTAGCCTCTCAGACAATCACCCAAGAAAAACACATACTCGAACCATCTTTTTAAATATTTGCACCACTGAAAGAAGCTACACTGGTTTCTTGTCAGATAAAAGACAAAATTTTAGATTCGACAAAAGCACTTGTTGCTCACAGAAAATCCAGTAAATCTCTCTCTGTTGCCGTTGTTTGTGTACTCGCTTCAGGTGAGTGCTCGTCTGCAGTCGACATTTAGGCTAAAAACATGGTGTAAATGGTGTCTTTTCGGGTCAAATTTGAATATTGCAGCTTATGGACACTGAGATCACACCACACAAGCAGTACGGAGACATTTTATGTCTGTTTTGTGTTCTTTTAAACTTGTCACCATTCACTTCAATTGTACTGGATTTGGCTGCAGTGCTGTTTCCCGCTGAAACTCCAGACGTGTCATGTGAACTGGAGATCATCACCCACCTTCACATCAGCACAGGGGTGAGTAAATAGTGAGCGAAACTGTCATTTTTTGGGTGAACTGTTGCTTTAAGGCACTTATTTTATTGTCTTGTCCTTATAGTCAGCCCCACAGTTTGTAAGATACCCCATCTGGGGACTCTGTTAGCATCAAGATCTTCGCATCGTACCACTTTGGCATTGAATACACTTGGATTTACGCACTGTTTATTGTCAGTGTGAATGCGTATGGGATTCATTATACTGTAATTATTAATCTTTATAGCTCCTCTGTGCATGAGACAGAGGTAATCATTGTTTCTATTTGACAGTAGCAGCATACATGTTTGTCAGACTATGAGAATAATTTGAAGGGAATATATATTGTATTCCCTTTTTAAATTAAAGCAAAGCATTTATTAATAAAGCTACAAGTCTACTTTTGTTAGCATGATGCATTCAATCAGCAACAACAGCTAAATTTGGTCTCCAATCTTTGTTTTTAAATTCCCCAAAGTCCAAAACCGTGACCCGTTTCCCTTCCCTGCCCCCCTCACAGGTGAGCGTGGAGAGGCTGCTGCCAACCTTTGTACTTAAGTAAAACATTTTGTCCCAAGATGAGTTTTCTCAAAACTATGAGTCAGCCTGAAAATATGTTGACCTTACCTTAGCCAAGAAAACTTGGACCTGTGTGTGTGTATTAGAGTGTGAATGAGAGAGAGACAGAAGTAGACGGAGGCATGAGAGCACTGTGTGTGATGCCAAGTAATACTTTTAAAAAGGTGAAGCAGCTTCTAGCTCCCCCCTCTCCCCCTGTGTGTCTTCCTGTCCCTGTCTCTCTCTGTCGTCTGTCTCGCCGTGTGACTCTTACCTTCGCTTTCCCTTTGTCACTCCTCATATCTGTGCTGTGGCTTGCTAACAGAGCTGGAGGCTAATGATTTTAACAAGCTCATACAAACACAGAACTATCACCATGCTTCTTAACCTTTTTGGATTTTTAGTCTTTAAGGCTAAACAAAGTGAGATGATTCCTTCTTGGATTACTTCATTTGAAAACTGTTTCACAATAAAAATAAAGACTAAAGAAATGTCAGAAAAAAATAAACATTTATGTAACAGAATTATGTTCTAGTGTTTTATCAGTGAGTGCGTAAGTGTGTGTGTGGATTGTGAGTTTCAGTGACTGTGAGAAAATGTGTGATAAGAGGCCATTAAATTTCACTTGAGTCACATTGTCACACATATCAGTTCCCCGTGTTTCTCAGCTATACTTATGAATTGTTTGCATGTGGTTAAAAGCAAAATAGAGTCACACTGTGAGTTTATAAAGGTATGTTTGAAAGTGTTTCTTGTATGGAGGTTTGAACCCTCTGTAACTGTAATTAGGTGAAGGGTCTTGGATACACTGCTGATCAAAGAATGTATTTTGCATTGGATTGTATTTTTAAGTCATATCCAATAAGACATTGGTTTCCAACCTGGGGGTCATGAAATAATTGGCAGGATACGAATTGAAGGAATAAGTTGACCTCTCAACACTTTGCTTTTTACACAGATTAATCAAACAAGCTACAAAATGTTAATCAGTGAATTTTAAAGGTGCTTGCAGGTGGATTTTGTTGCCTTTTGGACAGAACCAGGCTGTCCTTTTCCTCTTGCCTCCAGTATTTATGCTAAGCTATGCAAACGTCTGCTAGCTGCAGCCTTATATTCAACAGAAAGACACGAGGGTGGTATTGATATTCAACTCTTGGCAAGAGCGAGAATAAAAAGTGTATAACTGGAAATAAAATCACACTAATTATGTTCCTTAACTGCTGTGAGGGTCCAAGGACATAGAGATGTTGTATGCTGTAAAGCCCTCTGAGGCAAACTGTGATTTGTGATGTTGGGTTTTATAAATAAAACTTAACTGAAATTGAATTGAAGTTTTATCAACATCGGGTTGTGTTGTTTACGTGTTTAACTAGCGTCTTGAATCCGTCCTGTCGGTCTTCTGGTTTTCCTTTATGAATGACTAAGACAGACCGCTGTTGCCTGCTAGTATGGAGTTATTTCCTCTCATGTACGTGCGAGGTGGCTGTAGTCTTTGCGGTGTGTTCAAATGCAACTTTTTGGCTGAGACACAGGCGACGTGAGACAAAGCCACAATCAGCCTCCCTCACCACTACTTCTTTATGTCAGTGTGTGGTGTGTCTGGGCCTATAGACATTTGTAACTTGTAACAAGGGATACAAGAGTAGACGTGGCGTCAGAGAGCCTCTGCAATAAGAGGTAATCACTCGGCTGATTATAGGACTATTTAAGAGCATTTTGAATGCACTAACAGCCTGTCTGGCATTAGATCCAAAACCAATCAATCCTGTAAGCGTAACACTGAGAGTCATGATGAGTGATGGAGTTGTAGATACATCTCCAGTGTGTGGCGGTATTTTATTTTGACATGAATACTGCTGTTAATTTGAAATACTTGAACCAGAACCAACAATAATCATTTCTGGTGATACCAGCCACAGTCAATGCTTATGTAAGTGATGTTGGTCAGGGTGTAAATGTTTTGTGTGTATATGTGTGTGTGTGTGTGTGTGTGTGTGTGTGTGTGTGTGTGTGTGTGTGTGTGTGCTGTCCCTCGGCTGTCTCTCGCCAAATACAACAGCAGTAATAACCATGGCAATGATGATGGTTAATGATGATGACTGCCATTTATCTGGAGATTGGAGGTATGTGTGTGTGTGTGTGTGTGTGTGTGTGTGTGTGTGTGTGTCCAGAGGTATGTTCGAAGGGCTCACACAAAGCTCCCATCACCCGGTGACAGCCAGGGGGTTGTGGGTAATCGGGTCTGTCTTTCCTAAAACAATGTAGTCCTTCTTCACTCCTCAATAGGCTTCTTATTTTCAACCAGGCCTCGACTTTTTCCCCCCTTCAAACATTTTATTCACCAGTTGGCATTTCGATTGTGTGGTTCTGAAATGTTATTGTGAAAGGAGGAGAGAAATTATTTAAGGTTCAGACAGTGTGCTACAGACATGCCATTCACATTAAACATCAGTGGAGCTCATATTCTCTAGAAAATTGACAGACTGGGACTGAATCTTAGTAACCGATCTCCAGTGTAATAAAAACAACAGGGTTTTTACCATTTAGGGACCTAAGAAAACATGCCTGTGGCAAAATTTGGGGGCCCAGACCCAACAGTTGAGCAACCACATGTGAAATGGGAGCAGATATCAGTGCATTTGACACTTTTCACACACTGATCTTAGCTGTTTTCGTTTCATCTCAGTCACATGACAGTTGTATCATCTTGTTGTTCATCATCTCAGTGCACCTACAACTCTCACTGAGAGCCCTCAAGGTTGTGAATGAAGGCTGAGCAGACAAAACAAGCATGATAAGGAAATGCAAAGCTCCTAAAAATAGCGCACAATCTGGCCTTGACGGGAGTAGTACATCCCTGTAGCCATTTCAGAATCATTTGTTTGCACTCTCCTTTCCAATTTCATAACCTGTAATGTTTTTATCACAGGTTAACATGTGAATCTCTTCTTGATGAAATGAACTCTCTGAATATAAAGTTTTTACAGAGTTTGATGCTGTGTTACGCTTTAAACTTTAGCCTGATAATGAAGGTGATTGCCATTTTGATTCACTTGACTGTTCTATCTGAATTTATGCTCAAGCTTGAGTTATGGCTCTGTTAAGATGGATGAAAACGTTTCTACGAACTAATCCAGAGGAGGGCTTTGTGGGTAGCTGGCTGCTGTAGTGGTTCCTCAGAGCATTTAATGCAATGTTCGTTGTGTCAGTCATAGAAATATGCAGATTTAAGAGCTTTTATTTCTTTAAGATGTCGTCCAACAACCTGTTTAGCTGTGTTAGTCAGGTAGTCACCAGTTGGTTTGTGGACTGCTGTTTGGAAGCCTTGAGTTTGGCACTTTGGTGGTCGCCATCTTGGTGTTGGACAAGAGGGTTGAGCTGGGGAGGAGTGAGTGAGGGGTGGATCTGACTTCTAGATTGTAGTGCCGCCTCACAGTCACTCAGGTGGCCCAACCCTTAAATACGCATATTTTTAAGCCTTAATAATAAATAGCCTGTGACTCGGCACCAGTCTGTTAGTACTGAAGAAGCTTCTTGGATGACCTCCACCCCAGCTCCTCCTTTTCATGCTGTGTCTGACTTATCAGTGTCATTTCTGTTTGTCATTGATACTGCTCTGTTCCGTTCCTGAGCGGTCTTTGCTGCTGCTCTGCCTGCCTTAGGCTTTCCATGTAGGCACATGGAAGGGCAGGGGGGTTTGCTCGCTGCCTCAGGCTTTCCTCATCTGCACGTGGAAGGGCAGACAGGTGTGCTCTCTCTGCCTTATGGCTTTCCACGTAGGCGGGTGGAAGAGTTTTTCTGCGTAGGCCGGAGGAAAGACAGAAGGGCCTAAGAACAGAGCCATACCGCCAAATATAATGCTGCAAATGGAAATAAAGTTTTCTTTGACAAAAGTGTTCCTGACTGTACTGCAGTTTTGGCATGTCCATGCTGGCTTCATTTTTCCCAGTTGTTGCTTGTCTCGCCCACATCTTTTAGTTGCTATTTTTATACCTCCTTGTGGGAAGATGACGTCCTCACTCTCAAACAAAGCTCTGATTTGCTCAGTTGTTTCTCCAGCCGTGAAACAGCCCTTGCTGCTGTCCTGCCTTGTTTCCAAATTAGTGCAACTCACTATAATATCTGTAAAAGTTTAGAGCCTCTGTCTGTTGAAGACGCCTGACATCTCCAGACAATGATCAGTTCTGTCGTAGTTCAGGTATCTCTGCTAGTCATTCAAGTTAATGTTAAAGAAAATGGTGTTGCAACATGATTGTGTCTCAGTAGGAACCGTCTTGTGAGCCTTTGAAACCCGGTCGTGATCTACGTCACTGTCTGCTTTCTAATAAAGCAAAAATGCCATGAAGATAATAGATGGCTTCAGCTCTGCACTCCTTCATGCAGACAGAGAAACCTATTCTTTATATATGAACAACATGCGGTATCGGCTTTTAATTTGAAGAATGTGTGCAGAGGTGAAAACAACATGGATCCTGCCTTTTAAGGAGCTCTTTCTTTTCTGTGTTATCCTTCTTGCAGGAACCATAATTGTCTTCATTGAGAGGGCAGGGCAGGAAGTGGGTTTGGGGTTTTTGACCATCGCGCACACACACACACACACACTCTCTCTCTTTCTCTCTCACACACACACACAACAGTTCTGCGTCTCTCTTAATGTGTTTGTCAGAGCATAAAGACAGAGAAGACAGTGGGAGCTCTGCTGCTTCATCAGGCGACACTGTATTTAAGATAGACAGTGATGAAGCTGTGGACTTTTTTTGACTTGAGAAAAACGATGGCTACCCCTATGTGTATTCTTCTTCGCCCATGGCAACCTTGTGTGTGGGACGGGTGTGTGTGTATGTTGCCATAGGAATGTGGTGACATCAGAGGGGCTAGTGTTTCTGTTTGAGGGAAGAAGGAGAAGAAGAAGGAAAGAAAAATGTCCTTACAGTAAAACAAGTTTACATCTCTTCCCTGCCTTCCTGTTCACCCCGTCAGTCTGTCTGCTCTCAAAAGTTCGTGCCCCAACTTTTGTCACTCAGATCATTGTTTCTATGTCTGTCCCTCTCGTGCTTTCTTTCTGACCCTGTCTCCGTCCCTCTCTTTCTGTCTCCCTCACCTCTCTGGCTCTATTTTTATCCCCTCTCCCACTGAGCTCACATCTGGATCTTATTGACAAAGTGAACAGCCCTTCAGCCATAAAAGACTCCCTGGACTGTGAGCGTGTGTGTACATATGTGATTGTGTGTGCCTGGCAAAGCATGGCAGGCCTAAATATAAACAGCTCTTGATGAAAAGAAGATTTCACCAAACCACGCACAGCATATCATCAGCAGCCACAGCAATGTCTGCGGTTTGTTTTTTGTTATACCCCTAATTTCTGGTAATTTGATAAAACACTAACTGTGAATGATGCAAATTTGATTTTTTTTTTTTACATAAGAAATGTCTAAATTTCGAACGTTTAACTTACATGACTGATCAGCTGTTTCCGCTGTGAGCGTTCCTGTGCATTGGAACCATTGCGTTAACTTGTCTTTGTCTTTGAACAGTGTGAAACATGGTCGATACTAGAGGACATGAACGAACAATTAAAACTTCCTCAACTGAAACAAATTCCTGGAGACCTCTCTTCATTTTCAGCCCGATCTCACTCTGAAATCATCGAAATCCGGCGCTTGAGCAGTGACTTGTGGTGTCAGACACTGACGGAAAAAGATGTCCTTTAATGTCAGTGTGATACGCGGCCGGTCAGTGTAATAGTTTAACGGCATTTGGCGGCGTCAGGGGTAAACGCGGCAGGACAAGAACTAAAGTTAAGGCGGTAATTTTAATCGATACAATAGTATTCGAATCCTGTAAGATAATAAAACCTAACCCTGTTCTTTTTCCTAAACCTAACCACATGCTTTTGTTGCCTAAACCCAACCATGTGCAGTAGTTGTTGGAGGAAAAATATCGTCACTATGCATTCATGTTCTGATGTAGTGCGTTTATTTTGAAAGAGACTGTATATAAACGGTAAATTTCCTGTGAAAATGGAAGTGTATATTGAAATAAGACAATGCATGTAACAGGCAGAGCTTGACACGGTGTCCCAGAACGTCAACAACCAATGCATCCAGGGTACTGGTGAATTTAGCATGACAGGGCAGCCTCTAGCTCGTCCCTGATCTATAAACCAAGTAGACGAAGGTGTATGTGCAATCAAGAGTTCCTTTATTGCACTGTAAACTTTTAATTTTGCCGGTTTTAGACATGAAACAGTATTTTATTTTTATGTTTCATCATAAAAATGACGATATAAGGAATCTGAATACCTTGCATGTTGTATCTGGACGTTAAAGGTCCATAATCAAACGTCGATATGTGACAAGGTCGGAGTCAGAATGTGTTGCCATCTCTCTCTTGCGCATGGGTTAGATGGCTGAGGTGTCTTGTTTTGCTTCTGTTTCACAACCTCTACCTCTGGTGTAGGTTATAGACCCTCTGCTGCCCACAGGGGCCCTCAGCAGCCGCTTTTAGTTTGCTTATGCATCCGGCCGGCTCCGGCTCTTGTCATGCAGAGACTCATAGTAAACCATAACTCTGACAACCACCACTGATCTCTGAAAACCTCTCCTAATTGCAGTCTGAGGTGAGCAGCCTCCAGGGTCAACATCAGACCTTTTGACCTCTCATTCCTCACCTCTGTCTCACCTCTGTGGCAGCTAAACACCACGAGCATTAACCCAACTGGGAGTTAACAGCTAGTAACATGACAGCATCTTATCTTCCTCATGACAAGCTGCAGTTGGGGTAGAAAAAAACGGAAACTTTGTTTATTGCGGAGGAGGGGGAGAGCTCTGACTGACTGACTGACTTTTTGGATGTCACTCTGGCTCTTTCACAGTTCACTGGTGAGTGAGGAAATAACGTGAGTTGACTGTCAGTGTGAGAGGGCTTGAGGCCCAAGTTAATAATGATACTAAGTGATAATAGGTAAGTGAAGGAGAAGAGCATAGCGTGAATCATGCTAAACTCGTGTCAGTCTGGTGCCTTAATATCAGCCACCCTGTCTCTTTCTCATCTGAGATCATTGTAACTTTAATTTGTTTGCATTTAGAGCTACAACATAAAAATATGGGACTTGGCTTGTGTTTTCCACAGTAACTATAGTGATCCCAGAGCTTGTGTTTGGGTTGGATGTGTGCATGTGCTCTATTAATAGGAAGAGGAATGATACAGGCCTGGGAATGTTGTCCTCTCCGGAAAAACAAACTTTTCTTTCCCCCCTCTGTCCCTCTCTCTTTCTCTGCCTCTTAATGTGAGATAGGACTGACATGATGGGGAGGGAAAGGAGATAAGAGGAAGAGGGAGGAGGTTGGCAGGAGGGAAGATGAGAGAAGGGAGGGGTTGGTGAAAACATGTAAAGGGCATGGAAAAAACAACGTATTTTGGCATTTCATTTGGAGGACTTGTTGATTTAACATGTGGCTAATAGTTGAGTATTGACTGAGACTTTGCTGGGACATAAATCAAACTGAACGTTGCTGCAAAACAGACAGAGCACACTTCCAGCTATCTCCAGGTCCATAATCACTCTATTTCTTTCTTTGTCTTCAAACTAAAATTGCACAAAGTAAGGCCCTGATCAGACAGAGCACTTTTTGCAGCTTGCTGTGTCTTTTTTTTAATTGTTGCAAGGCAACTACCAAATAACCTGTCCTTAGCTTAGCTGCTGTTTGCTGTGAAGTAAACTCACAGATCTGTACCTTAAAATCTGCAAGAAAATGGACAGTCGGAGGGAACTTGGGGAGTGGACACAGGGAAACGGAGATCCATGTAGGTACAACAGCTGGTCCAGGAGTTCTGCCTGGATGATAGTCAGTTGAAGGCCTACTCTAGGATGAGTTCAGGACAGTTTGACAATCTGTTGTCAATCATTGGACCTGATTGTGGTTGGTAAAATGTTAGAAAGTAATTGAAGCTATAGTTTGCTCAGATATGTCTTGCAGCTTGTCTAGTAGGACGACGATGAAAGTGAGCTAACATTAGCTTAACACTGTACACTACCACTGGTTGTCATTGTGACTAAGGAAGGCCTGCCTCTTAATTGTATGTATAAATAGAAGTGAATACAGTATTGGAATTGGGGCGCCATTTATTCCTATGAAAGTTGATCAGTGGTGCATGAAGCCAAAAATGCTCATCTGCCATGTGTAAAATTGCCTGGATGATCATCACTGCCTCAGCATCATTTAGCTCATCAAGAGAAGTGACTTCCGCCAGCTTGAATGGGGATACAATGATTTAATCGTGTGGCTCCTCTAGACTTTCCAAATGTTATCAGACTGAATGTATCAAATTGTGATAGTAAAACGAGTCATTTTGCGTGGGTTTCGACACTAAAAAAACGTACCCACAGATTTACAGATGTCTCCTTCACAATGTAAGTCTATAGGAAAAAGTCTTTTGGGCCACATGGCATCACATGATGGACTCGGAAGTTGTAATTCCACTGTCTTCAAAGGCTTCAAATTGGCTTCAGAGCCCAGCACTCTTCCTGGGGGCCTGGCCTTTCCTCTCTTAGTTGAAGTTTATTCAGCTCAAGGTGTTCAGGATGCTCCTGCAAAGATGCAGGGAGCATTGGGAGGAACAAACGCAAGGCACTCAGCAACACAAGAACAACAAGCAAAATGCTTTCCTCTGATTGAAAATCAATACAAAAATCCGCCTCAGGCTGTTAAAACGTGCTCTGTCTGATTAGGGCTTAACACTGCCTTTCTCTTTCTCTCTTTTTTGTTGTCAACAGTTTCGAAGATGCTGGCATCTTGAATTACACTAAATGGGAACTGTCAGTGTTGTCAAAGTTATTTTTGGGCCTGAAAGTCACACAGGTCACACATTTCACTGACGGTTTTTGTCTGGACTGGTGTGTGCTTATTTACATGTACAGTACGATCTTCGTACAGTACGTGCGGATGGATGCGCAGTGTGTGCTGTGTGTGTTCATGCAGACATGCTACCTGGATTCCAGCATTCCTGTCATTTGGGCTCATGCCAGAGCATTCTGGGAAGCAGACCGGTGCAACGAGGAGGGAGGGAGGGAGGGAGGGATGAAATGAGGGGAAAAAAGAGAGGAAAAGAAAGAATGAGAGGATTCTGGCTTCTTTTGATTCCTTCCACTCTGAGACAGAGATCCCAGGGGTTATTTTTGTCCCCTCTGAGGAACCGTAGCCATAAACAGGCTGATTGTGACGTAACCTCTTGTCTTTCTTCTTCTGTTCTCCTCTCCCTTCATCGTCTCTCCACCCTTTCCACTGCATCTCAAAGAAAATTTTCTTAAATACTCCTAAGACCAAAAACAGTTCATCATTTATTGCTCAAAGGACTGAGAATAAAAACTAAGCTTTCTTTGTTGAAAAGTTAACCTCAGTATCTACCACATTAATCAGTCCCTGGCAGTTTGTATGAACGTGTTTTTGAGTGTGATATTTTTAAGTGCCAAAGAGTGGATGATTGGGGATTTTGGGGAGGTGGTAACACTGTGCAGCAGTGTACAAATGGCAAGGAAAGGAACCTTAAGTCTGAGTATAGTCAGCGTGCGCTCGCTGATCTAATCGCTCCCTCTGAGAGCAACACTGAGACTGAGCCCGTATCACACACACACACACGCAACACTGCCATATAAGGAGAGAGCGAGAGGGAATCGGGCCGGGTTGAAACAGGGGGTCTCTTTTCTTCTCTCCCTTTTTTTTTCCATTTTCTCTGGCTATCCTGAAGTTCACTGGCATCTCTTCTCTTTCTTTATTCATGCTATCATCTTCCGTTTTAGTTTGCTCTCTTTACCCCGCTCCTTCTGCTCTCATACTTTGTCCGAAACTGTCTCTCTCTTTCTCTCAGTAGACCGTACACACCCAATTTTTGGAAAGCTCTCTCTGTAGCATTTTAAACATTTACTTTCCTCCCCGGCTTCACTCATGAGTACACATTAACTAAACGTCCCGCCGTTCACTAGACCCTGTTCAAATATACCATAGATATTAGCCCAGTGCACACACACGGTTCACAGGAGTGTAAGGCCATTAGGAAATAAGTCAGTTTTAATCTAGAGTGCAAGCAAACAAAGGAGCACTTCCACTACCACTGATACAGTGTGACAAAGGCAGTTACTTTCTGCTTGGCTGTTTGTTCATGCTTCTTTGTTATTGATTGTTTTCGTCTCTATCGAACACTGTGTTTCAAAATGTTTTTGAGAGACTGAGCCCTGCAGGAGACCCCATGTGTATTTGACATTTCATAATGTGTTTTCAGTGGTTTGGCTTGACCTACGAGTTGTAAAACCACTTTGTGCAATTTAGCAGCTGATATCAATATTTGAAAATATGAGGTTCTTGCGGGAAACCGACAATACTTGGGCTGAATAGTTGAATCTGTGTCGTTTTTATACTGTGAGTTACCGCCAGAAGGCCTTGTTTTTGTTTTCATTATTGACTCTTTGTGTTGGTTTTGTTGGTATAACCTTGATGTGTATCCCACAGTCGGGACAAAAGTTACGATCATTGTTAGTTTCCTTGGATCACGTCAAGCTTTTTGGAGCTGCGGTGTGTTTACGAGGAGTCAGAAAGTTCAGAGTGACACTTTTAGTGAATATTTTGACAAAGCGGTGGTTAATGTGTATAGTAAAGATGACGGAGAGCACCCCCTGTGGCTCCTGTGTTTGCTGTGTGTCTGTGCAGATGTAGTGGAATGTGACTGCTTCATGTGAGCAGTTATAAACGAATCCACTTTCCTGGGAGTATCCGGTATCAGTGTGTGTTTGTGTGTGTGTGTGTGTGTGTGTGTGTGTGTGTGTCTCTCTCTCTCTCTCTCTCTCTCTCTCTCTCTCTCTCTCTCTCTCTCTCTCTCTCTCTCTCTGTAGTGGAGATAAACAAAATGTTTCCCTTTCTTAGTTCTGTCCCACTGGGAGCACAACTCATGGGAGGGTGGTCCTTAGTCAGGTCGTCCTCTGTTCACATGGATGACGAGCATGAAGGAGCTCTCATGTTTGACATCACTCTTTCAGCACAGAGCCTTATGCAAGCTGATGTGCTTGTTTATTATGTGGCATATGCCGTTGTTGACATAAAAAAGGTGAGACAAGAAGTCATTATTTTGACACTGACACGTCTTTGCTGTATCTGGTCAACTTTTTTTGAACTAATCAGCTCTTTTGCTTACTAACCGTAGTATTTGGTCAGCTAAATGCATGTGACTGTCACAGTCATAGATGTATATGGAAAACTGGACACCATGTTCATTCCTATGAAAGTTGCTCAGTGGCACATGAAGCTTGAAAAAAGCTGGATTTCTGCAGTATGAAATTACCCAGATATTCCACATCCTGGGGCCCACTGAGCAGGTGCACTGGAGACTTCCAATGGCCAAGCGGCTAACTTCTAGTTTAGCGCTCTGCTAACATGAATGGGGATAAAATGATTTAATCTTGTGGCTCTTCAGGTCTTTGGGAATGATATCGGACTAAATTCATCAAATCCCAAATGAGTCATTTTCGTGGGGGTTGTGGCACTCAAAAAAAATAAATAAATGAAAATGATCCACTGATTATCCACAGACGTCATAGACCTACATTTCACAATGTAAGTCCACGGGGGAAAATTCCCATGGATTCATGTGTTGGACCCAGACGTTCTAATTCTGAGTTTGGCCACTATGTTGAACTGGCTTCAAAGCTTGTTGGCGCTGTTCCTGGTAGCTTAGTCACAGTAGGGAAAGCATAGGCATAAATGGTAAAATATCTTAACATCTTTGTAAATTAACATTTTGGACAGACGTTCATGGCCTCCAGATGTTGTGTCCTAAGAATTCTCAGGGTGTCTACAGGTCCTTAAAAAGTCTTAAATTGTCTTAAGCTCAGATTTGATGGGTCTTAAATATTTTCAGTCACATTACCATGAACATTTCTCCAGCCTGACAGACCCAGTGACTGTTTACAATCATTAGACAGACAGAAGAATTGCTATAATAAATAGCATGTATCACAGTGATGATATTTTGTTTCTTTTTACATTAAACACATTAAACTTAAACTCACTCAATTGTTGTCGTTTTTCCTTACTGTTCATTTTGAACTGATGTCAGTGTGATTACTTGGAAAGTAAGTCTTAAATTTAACTTGGTTATATCTGCAGACACCCTGAGTTTATCCCCTGATATGTACAATTCTGCTTATTAGTTTGAGTGAAATATGTTGACACCTGTTGAATGTAAAATTTTTAATTTGTCCAATACTTTGGTTTTGAGCTGTCCTAAATATCTTCTTTGGAGGCTGTGAAACATCACAGAGAATTCCCCACAAAGTAACTTTTCCGGGGGAGGACAACCCAAGCTACCATACTTTCCTTAGACTTGTGGTCATTATTTATACACTTTGCTTTTATTTTAAATATCAATCTAATGAGAGACAAGGACGAAATCATACTTGAGGGATTTTTCTTTTTATTGAAGCAAAAAAAACGCAACAAAATGTGCAATAATCGCATCAAATATATTACAGCAAAACCACATAAAAACAAATTTGCCCATATGTTGAATGAATAAATACAGTGTAGCCTATGTCAGTGTTGAATAATGTTGGATTAGTACGTCTCATTTCATGGGCTGGTTGGGATTTTTTAGGTAATGCATATTACAAAAAACAACAACAAAAACCTAGAAGTACTCAAATAGTAATTTGGACATTGGTTACCATGGCAACGGCAGAATCGTTAAAGCATTTTAATGACATTCCCATCAGCCTCAGCTGTGCTTTGTCTTTACTGCTAATCAGCAAATATTAGCATGCTAACACACTAGATTAAAAGCATTTACATGCTAAACATTAACATCAGCATGTGAGCATTGTCACTGTGAACATATTAGCATGCTGATGTTAGCATTTAGCCCAACACAGAGCGGCTAGCATGGCTATAGACTATTAGTCTTGTTTGTTTACTAAACTAAGCTGATACTTTATCAGCTACATCTGCTTTGGAGAGGAGACTCTGACTAAGATCAAGACAGTAACATACATCATAATAACCTAACAACAACATTTTCCAGGTTTCTATTTTTGGCCCATCCGTCATGTCTAATTGTGTTTCACGGCAAGTTATCCAGTCGGACCTCCATGATGGTGCCAGATGTTGTTGCTAGGAGATTTGTGACGCAGCTCCATAGTGTGACACTGCAGGCTAAATGTTTTTGTGTGTAGGTGCTGATCATGAACCGCTCTGTGGTGCTTGGTTTTTCTTTCTCATTCATGCTTTTTATTCCTTTCAGATGTTTCTGTGGCAACCGATGTTACATAGCAACTGACCGGCCAATAACAGGGCTGATCTCTCTGCTTTTCTCTCGCTCCATCTCTCTCTTACCCCCAACTCACCTGCCTTCCTGTCCAGGCTCAAAGAGTCTCAAAAGAGTTGCTCTGCAGCCTTCTCACCAGGCTGTCACTGATCCTTAAGGACTTTTTTAAAGAGGGGAAAGTGACAGCAGCAGCAGCCGATCATGTACGGGCCTTTCCAGAATCACACAGGGGTCTGCTAAGTAGAAAATGTCCGTCATGGCGTAACTTCTGCAACAGAAAAAGTGAGAATCTGTGCTGGTTCACGTGGGCGGTGACTGCTTCCCCTCTCGGCTGCCGCTGCCTCCGGGGCTGTAAGGCAATGCTACCACCAGGCTTTCATTGAGCTGAAAAGAAGCGACAACTTCAATCTTGGTCTGTAAAGGCCCTTTACACTTTCAGTCTCTAAAAACAAGCCATTCATCACTGAGCATTTCCTCTTGCTGGTGCTGCAGAGGAGCAGGTTTATGAAAGGACTGAGTTCCTGAACTAGCCGGGGAAATCTGTGTGAGCTCCTTCAGTCAGTGCACTCTGTATTTACTTTCACTCAGCTCGAGTGAAGCTGCTGTGCTGCACAGCCTCCAGGTGTGCAAGTGTAGGACTGTGTGAGTGTGAAGCAGAGGTCAGACCAATAAAAAGACCCACTGCTAACACTAGGAGAAGGTGAGACAGAGGGAGTGGTGAATAACAGAGATAGGTGAGATTACAGAGGAGATCCTCAGATGACCTCAGTCAGTGTGAAAACATGCACAAATCTATCCTGTCAAGGAGAAAACAAATGAATTATGTCACCCAAAGGACTTGTTACACTGTCGTTTGTTCTGTTAAGATTTATGCTGCGTTCACGTGGAATCAGGGAGACGGCCAAGCAGATGTCATTTTAGTGGTCCAGAGCAGGATGGTAAATTTGCTGAGGCCGACGGAGAATACCTGCAATGGTAACGATAGACGGTATTGCCATTTAAAGTTATAGTTTCTTAAGTTTTTGCCATCCTTTCATGACAAAATTGACATCCAGATGATGCGTAGCTCCTCGCACAAGGCGAAAACACAGGCGGCCTAGACCAGTGGTTCCCAACTGGTGGATCGCAGGGTCCATTCTAAATGGACCGCAAGTCTCTTGCTAACATATCAGCTTTGTAAAGAACACACTTTATTTTTAAGTACAGTGAATTTCCAGCACAGAGCTTTTAATTTGAAGTGCCATTTCCTGCTATAGAGTGAGTCACTAACGGACAGCTACTTAGCAGAGACCGCAAACCAGCTTAAGGCATGGCCAAACCTAAGTATGACACTGAATGTATTAAACTGTGTGGACCTTGAACTAATGACTAAGGAGAAATCTGGACCCTGTGGCTGGACCAGTTGGGAACCACTGGTTTAGACGATTACTAGATGCTTCTAGAAAAATGAAATAAAATATTAAAAACGCAAATATTTTATGCGATATATTTTATTCATTTTTTGTAAATAATATGGCATCACCATCGATCACCACCATCATCACCATGTCTTGCCAGTCGGTCATACTATTTTTTTGTTTTTCCTGTGCCGTCCAGACCTACTTTCTGTTTGCCAGCTACGCTCTGCCTGACTCCTTCAACACAGCACTATTTTGCTCTATTACATTTGAAAAAGCAGCAGCATTTCAAGCCTTTATTGGCTTTTTGTCTGGTGCATGAATCAAACCAGATCCCTGCTGCAGTTGGACGTTTGCTGCATCATCTGAAAACTATTTTTCAATGAGAAAAGTTACGTAAGAATAATAATCCTGCTTTGCCCTGCCATCTTGTGATGATGCTTTTTCGTGGCACTGAAGTACAAGGCTACATTGTAGCTGGATGTGGTCACAAGTAACAACAGACCACACCCAACTGTTGGGCGTATTCAGAAGATTAAGAGACTTTTTAACCCGTAAAAGCCGGTTGCAGATATGTTGTTCCTCTATCCAAAACACTGGAGATTTTGCCAGATTTTTGGCAAATGTTGGGCCGTTTTGCATGCAAGCTGTGAGCGTTTAGACACACAGAGCTGGATTGGCGAGTTTATCCGAGGTGCCCAATTTTCCGCCGCGTAGGGGTAAACATATTGGTGGAACCATTTTGGTTTAAAAAGAACGAGGCACCCTTCGGCCACCAAGGGGGCTGTTGATGACGCCTCACGTGCCTGGCGGTGGACTAACAGTAAACAGCTGATAGCAGGAATGAGCAGCTAGTAGCAAGAGGGAAATGCAAACAACATCGACACCAACCTGAAAGAAACTGGGGAGACGAGGAATTGCGCGCCCTCCTTGCAAACGAAGAGGCTATTAACCGTCAAAAAAAGGCACATTCTGTATGAACAAAAGTAGGCAGGTGGCATTTCGCTGCACTCCCCGATTTTGTTTTTATGCTGCCAATGTAGAACGAAGACCGATTGGGCTTTTCTGCAAATTTGCACAAGTCCTATTTAAAAAGGGCTACTCTTTAAGAGTTGCACTCATTCTTCCATTGTAATGCATTGAGTTCAGGAAATTTTAGCATTATGAGAGTGCTGTGACTCTGTCTGGGCGGGGCCTGTGCGATCCATAAGACTGTATCAAACAAAGATGAAGCAATATCTCTCTCCTCCGAGACCATATCCTCTGTATTTTCTTTCCTCTTCTCCACCCTTTCACACCCTCTCATGACATCAGCCTTTGTCTTGGTGCATTGTTATGTCACTCCCCTGTGTGTGTGTGTGTTCTTGTCTGACCACTCATTGTTTGACTGACTTCTTTTTGCTGCTTGTTGTGCACAGATACAGTGTTTGTGGCCTTTTAGCATTTTCATTATTGTGAATCCACTGAAAAATCTGCTGTATATTCTCTGACGCCATTTTCCTGGAAAGCTTTAGCTCGATTTAACCCTTGTAAAAAGCCCGGCACATGTTTTGATTGCCTAAAGCTATAATAAGACGCTTCATTTATTGTAGCTTTACCAGCCAACCAACCTATACACACACAAAATTACACATATGCAAGGATTTTGGGCTGTGAGGGGTCAGGAATGTTGGGGATAGAAGGATAAAGAGGGGAAATGGAGAGAAAGAGGGATAAGGGGGAGGAAGAGGGACTAGAAAGGGGGAGAAAGAGAGTGAAAAGTAAAGTATGAAGTGGGCAGGGGAGAGATTGGCTTAATCCACAGTATAGTGTTTAGTCTCGGCTAAGCTGCAGTATTATAACAGTACAATCTGCTGGGAACGATGTTGGCTAACTGTCTGCTAAGTGCCCTCACAGTCTGGATTTTGCTGTCACATTTTCTTTATCCCTGCTTGTCTTTTCTCCCTCCCTCCTCCTCCCCTTTCTCCCACTGTCTGTCTCAAACTACTATACATATCACTGCGCTTGGGGTTGAGTGTGTGAGCATGTCCATGTGCTGCCGAAGAGCCAACATTATCACTGTGTGCATCTTTGATGAGACACAGTTTCCTGCTGGGAATTTCAGCTGACAGTCTCTTCAAGTTCCCTATATTACTGGTACATTTCCTAAAAATAACTCAGTTTGTTCAAGAAAAATAAACAGACATAAAGATTTTATTTTTTGAACTGTGTGAGAGATGGGAGGATTTTTTTTAGCAATGATCAGAGAGAAAAAGAGATGGCAGAGGGTGGAAGAAAGGCCAAACTGGGTGGGAGAGACAGAGACACAGAGAAGGTATTTCCGGAGTGGTGTTGGGGTTAAGACTAGTCTCTGTGGCTGATGGCTATCTCTGGATCCCAGTGCATTGTGGGATAGGTTGCTGGACAGGAAGTGGATGGGATGTCAGCTTGTCGGGCTGCGGTAGGACTGAAAATTGAGGACATGGATGTGGAGTGGATCGGAGGCTCCTCCTGGTGTGTCCCTGTAATGCTGTCTGGTTGCGGATGCTGATGAAGTTTCTTTGAAGATTAAAAAGGGCACTAAAAAAAAAACTTACCAAGGTTTGACACACTGTTATCTAGTTTCATGGAAACTATATCTGTCCTTTTAATCTCTCTTTTTGTCTTGGAAAATACTCCAAGTTTGTGGATGGTAGGTTTATAAAATATGGTGGCTGACAAGGGCAAACTTGTATGAAAACCCCCCCAAAATATCAACATAATGGAAATTCTTCAGACCTCTAGGGGGAGCACTAGTGGCTCATTAAGCTCACTGTTGGCTACATATACACACAAGGACAGAGCCTTCTGTCCATACTGTGCGTTCATTTCATTCGTATTTATGCACCTATTGTGAAAGCTTATGACTACGGACAAAACAGAGCAGTACCACCAGAGATCATGGGCAGTGTAGCTTAGTTCAAGCGAGATATGGCTTTAGGACGTGATGGAGACATTTTTAAAATGGCAGAACAGAAAGAATCCATACTAAAGTGAGAAGATATCTCTGTCCACATGTCGGGATGTCGGACAGACCACTGCCCTCTATAACACTGCCTCTATTACAAGGTAAATTACCACGACCTTCTCCACCGTAGCCATGTTTTTTGTTGTCAGAAACCTTGGACTCCTCCCTCTAGTGCCCCTAGTGGATGTATCTATGCCAACATAAAGGAGGCATGGAAGTATGTGGGCAGTGACTGTTGCAACATTTGAAATGAACACATCTATTTTCATACATAAAGAGAGTATAAATGAGCGTAAAGTGGAACAGCTTGATTTTTGATCCGAGAGAGACCAGACAAAAAAGAGTGTTTGTTTTTGCACTCTCTCGTCTCCTCCCTCTCTCTAACGTCGAAAATCAAGCTGTGCCACTCAGTGCTCCCCCTAGTGGCCCAGAGAAATTCTCTTGTATTGACTGGATGTGCAGCATTTGCTGTAGCATTTGTTTTCAGGGGTTTTGTGTCTTTGACTTTGCATTTCTGTATTTGCAGTGTGTTTGCTGTTATTTATTTTGGCCATCTGCTGCACGTTTTTTTTCTTTTGCAGCATGTTTTATTGTATTTGCTCTTAATTTTTTTTTTTAATTTGTGATCTGAATCAACATCGTTTGTAAAGCTGCACCTTGTCACTCCCAGTAGAAGAGCTTAGGCTGTTGTAACATGTTTGCCCTTGTCAGCCACTTAAATAAAAGGCTTAAAAATACTTTTAAAAACATTTTAAAAGGACTTCCGTTTCCGGTATGCCCGAAGCAGACGCTTGATTTCAGTCTCCCGTCCGACCCATGAACAAAAGTTCCCGAAACAAAGACACACTTAACAGAAGAATGCGCGACTGAGTGTTAAACAGTACTCCAACATGAGCGCCAGCCAGAAACAAAACAAGAAGGACACTAGAAGTGGGAAACATGACGAAGTTAGGTCTAATCAGAAACAGCTAACGCTGGAGGCTAGCATGGCTAGCGGTGACAACAACGGGGAATCAGAACTTCTTGCAGAGTTAAAGAAACTTAGACAAGAGAACGGCGACGCTTTTCGAGAGACCAAACAGTCGCTTAATAGACTTGAAACATCAGTGGGTGAAATAAAACAGCAAATGGAGAAGTTAGACGAAAGAATAACCACGGTGGAGAACAGAGTGAGCACCGCCGAAGACAGGGGTATACGTCAGGAGAGGGCGCTCGGCTACTTGTTGAAGAGAGAGGCAAAGCTCACAGCCAAACAGGAAGATTTGGAGAACAGACTACGGCGCAATAACATCAGGGTCTATGGAATTCCCGAAGAGGCAGAAGGGAAAGAAATGGTGCCATTCTTAGTGGAGTTCCTCAAGACAACACTGGAGTTTCAGGAAGACATGGAAATTAAATTGGAACGAGCACACAGAGCTATTGCGCCAAAGCCGAAGACGGCAGCTCCACCAAGGTCCATAATAGTAAGATTTCTGGACTTCAGTGTGAAGCAAGCGGTGTTGCAGCAAGCCTGGAAGCAACGAGACATCACATTCCAGGGCCAGAAAATATATTTTGATCAGGACTATTCGCCGGAGGTACAAAGAAAGAGGAAACAAGTACGGGAGGTGATTAAAAAGCTGAAAGAAAAAAACATCAAAGCTCAATCTCCGTACCCGGCCCAGCTCAGAGTTTTTCTGGACACAGGTGTGAAAGTATTTCCCTCCCTACTGGAAGCACAGCCGTTTCTGAAGGAGCTTGGGATCGCAGCTGATATGGAGGACAGAGATGTCCTGGAGAGAGAGCTGACCCAAGACACCTGGATGACGCAGGACAACCGGAGAAGGAAGAGACAGCTACTGTCCCCCACGGAAATCAGAGCCATTATTGACAGAGCAGACACACACATATAAGGGACGTGAGTGCTGAATACAACCAGCCCTGCTGAATACAAGTCAACCCATATGCATATCAGACAATCTTCTGTGAAGGGACAATGCAATTTAATGTACATGAGAGTTTCGGGTTAACACACTACAACACGATAATGAATACCACTGGGTCGTGGGGGGAGGGGGGAATAAAAAGAGAAATTCAGATATGCTGATAAGTGGGCATTCAAGGCAACATAACCCCCAAATTTGGGTGATTGTTGCAACTGCACTTTGTGTTTTCTACCCAGAGAGCTCTATCTCTCTGCTCATTTTAGATCGAGAGTGGACTGCCCATAAAATGTATACTTACAATAAGTTACATGGTGTTTCTTGGTTTATGGAAGCAGACCACTGGCTGGCTGGAAGTTCTAAAATGTTTACAATTTATGGTTTATTTGTTATATATGTTCTATTGTTACTGGCAAACACAGGTTTTGAAAGTAGTAAGTTCCTGGATTGTAATCTGAATTTTATTTTGGACAATTTCCGAGGTACAGTGATTACTGGGAGATTTCATAGCACAGGAAAAACTAAGGACAGAAAGAGAAAAATATGTTAAACATAATTACTTATAATGTAAATGGGGTTAACCACCCTATAAAAAGGAAAAAAGTATTTTCCCAACTAAAAAGACTGAATTGCTCTATAGCACTACTCCAAGAGACTCATTTGGATGATAGGGAACACCAAAAATTGAAAAGAGAATGGGTGGGCCAAATTTTCAGTGCATCATATGAAAACAAGAAAAAAAGAGGAGTGGCCATCTTGTGCCACAAATCGATTGGCCTTATACCAGATAAAATATATGCAGATAAAGAGGGACGTCATGTAATGGTGGTGGGCACAATTGGGGGTTTACACATAACTATTATGAATCTTTATGCACCGAATGAAGATAACCCGACCTTTTTTAGAGAAATCGCTTCACTCTTGGCTGAACATTCGAAAGGAATGATTATAGTGGGAGGGGATTTTAACTGCGTAATGAATCAAAAAATTGATAAATGCCCATTTGAATCAAGGGTTCAAACATCAAAATCCAAGTCACTAAATAATATGACAGTAGAACTAGGGCTTGTAGATATATGGCGCTTGAAGCATCCAAAAGAGAGAGATTACACGCATTTTTCAGGAGTACATGAGAGCTACTCCAGAATAGACTTTTTCTGCTTATCAAAACAAGATGCTTATAAAGCGGTTGAATGCCATATTATACCTGCAACTATCTCAGACCACGGACCTGTCATCCTATCTTTGAGGTTAAGTCAGGAGAAACCTACCAAATATTGGAGGCTAAATGTGTCCCTGCTAAATAACCCGGAGATAGTGCAGAATATAAAAGAGGAACTGAAAAATTTTCTTGGAGACAACGACAATGGTGAGGTGTCCGTATCGACATTGTGGGATACTGCAAAAGCAGTGCTAAGAGGGAAAATAATTGCCCTCTCTTCTAAACTGAAAAAAGAACGTGAGAAAATACAATTTGAACTGGAGGAGTGCATAAAAAGCCTGGAACAACAGCACAAACGAACTAAAGATGAATCTGCTTTGAAAGCTCTTAACCAAAACAAACAGAAGCTTAATGAATTACTAACACATAAAGCAGAGGGTGCTCTGCGATTTTCCAATCAGAAGTACTACGAGCTGGGAAACCGAGCTAGTAGATTACTAGCCTTCCAACTACGCAAGGCACAGGCGAGTCGTGTGGTTCATAAGATTGTGTGTCCCTCCTCTAAAAAACAGCTATCTCACCCCAAAGACATAGCAGAGGCCTTTGCAGTGTACTATAAGAAACTGTATGACTCACCTGAAACAGAAAATAATGTAGAAATGATTAGAAACTTCCTAAGTCCACTCAAATTAACAAAATTAGATGAAAATGATGCCAAAGCGATGGCTGAGCCGATCACACAAAATGAAATTAAAGAAGTTATAAAGAACCTAAAAAATAATAAATCACCAGGGACGGATGGGTACCCGGGGGAGTTTTACAAATGTTTTCAAGTAGAACTCACACCACTATTACAAAGAGTTTTTAATTATGCTTTAAACAAAAAGGATCCTCCGAAGACTTGGTCAGAGGCAGTTATTTCTGTAATATATAAAGAAGGAAAAGACCCAACAGAGTGTGCCTCATATAGACCAATTAGTCTACTCTGTAATGACGTGAAAATATTAAGTTCAATAATGGCCAAAAGAATTCAGAAACACATTAACAAAATAATCAAACCAGACCAAACAGGCTTTATACCAGGAAGGCAAGCATCGAATAATATTAGGCGTACCTTGAATATTATTTCAACAGCAAAGACTAGGAATCAATCTTCCATGCTTCTTAGCATTGATGCGGAGAAAGCATTTGATCGGGTCAACTGGAGATATTTGGAACATACTCTGATAAAAATGGGCTTTCATTTGGACTTTATTAGTTGGATTAAAGTACTATACATGAATCCAAACTCTAGAGTGAGGGTCAATGGACACACCTCAGAACAATTTGAACTCAAAAGAGGGACCAGACAAGGGTGTCCGTTATCACCTCTATTATTTGCAATTAATATAGAACCCCTAGCAGAAATGATAAGAGAAGATCCTTTGATCCATGGGATATCTAGTAGAGGAGGGACACACAAAATATCAATGTATGCGGACGACATAATATTATATATAAATGACCCTCTGATTTCCATCCCAACGTTGCTCAAGTGCCTGAGAGACTTTGGATCAGTATCAGGCTATAAGGTTAATGAGTCCAAGTCTGAGGCAATGATGATGGTAGGGGAATGGCCATCAGAACTGGAAAAAATAGTATCCTTTAGATGGTCAGCTGAGGGATTTAGATATTTGGGAGTTAAGATTACCCCAGATACTTCACAATTGTACAATGCAAACTATGGGAAATTAATTACTCAAATAAGAGCAGATTTAGAAAGATGGACAATACTACCGTTGTCCCTGTTTGGCAGGATTGAAACAATCAAGATGAATATCCTCCCCAGGCTGCTTTATCTCTTCCAGTCTCTTCCGGTGTGGATTTCATCCTCTGTATTCAAAATGTTAGACAGACTAATTTCCACATTTATTTGGCAAAAAAGAAAACCCAGAATTAGATTGAAACAACTGACTTGGTCCAAAAGGCTGGGGGGCCTTGATTTGCCGAACTTGAAACTGTACTTTTGGGCGGCACAACTTAAAGCAATGGTGGAGTGGTTATTGCAAAATGAAGAAACAAACTGGCTTGAGTTAGAAAAAGATTCATGTGCAACAGTGCCTCTGGAGGCACTTCCTTTTTTGGATAAGAAAAGTCAAAGAAAATTTAAAATTAGAAATGACTGGATTAGATGCACCCAAAGAGTTTGGAATGTGATAAGGAAAAAGTTTGGAATCCCCCAGGAGATTTCAAGGGTAATGAAAATTTCTGGGCTAGTGAATTTTAAACCAAACAACCTAGATGTTGGGTTTAAAGAATGGGGGAAAAAGGGGCTTATAATGATACACCAGATGTTTGATGGGGAAGTCTTACGGTCCTTTCAACAACTACAAGATAGATTTGGTTTGACAAATAAAGACTTTCACAGGTATTTGCAACTGAGAAGTTATTTGATGTCACACAAAGAATGGAGTTTACTGAAGAAACAACCCACACCTATAGAAGACTTGTTCATAAATATTATAAAAGAAAAGACAAGTATTAAGGTTGTTTCACAAATTTACAAATGTTTAAAGTTGTTGATGTCGGGGAGTACTCTTGATATAAAAGGGAAGTGGGAGTTGGAAATGAATGTCATTATTGATGACACATGCTGGGAAGATGTGTGTGAGGAGGGACATAAAATAACCAGTAGTCCAATGTGGAAAGAATATAATTGGAAACTAAAGATGAGATATTTTCGAACCCCCACAATAACTTCCAAATTCGATAGTAGTAAAACAAATTTGTGCTGGAGGGAATGCCACCAGATAGGAGACCACACACACATATTTTGGGACTGCCCAAAGTTGGGAAATTATTGGGAAGGGATACGGAAAGAATTATTCTCTATATTGAACATTGATTTACCTCTGACCCCACAGTTTTATATCATTGGAGTGCTCCCCAAGGGGAGTTGGGAGAAAAAGAAATTGTATTTATTACATGTTCTAATACTAATAGCCAGGAAGATGATAACTCTCTTATGGCTAAAACCACTTCCTCCTACTGTACTTCAATGGCAAGAAAGAGTGAAGAAGGTATATTTAATGGAGAAGATAACTGCACACCTTCATCTTAAGATGGACATTTTCAGAATAAGATGGGCTCCCATAAGTGAATATTTAAATCTGCCAATGTGAAACATTGTTAAACTGTGCTATCTCAGGTGAACTGTCCATGTGATTTATGTGGTTTATGCAGAGATTTATCAGAGACAATCCAGGGGATTTGAGTGGTTTGCCGAACTGTTAACGGTTTACTTATTATGTTATTAGTATATTTCTTGAACTGCTTTGTTTCTTCATGTGTATGTGGCAAAGGAAGATCTGATGTGATTTGAAATGTGTGTACAAATACATGTGAAGACTAATAAATACTTGGTTCAAAAAAAAAAAAACATTTTAAAAAAACTCAAATTTTAAAATAAAACAAAGTCCCCAGAATCTTCAGTATAATGTATCTTTGAAGGTCTTTCTTTATTCCAATCTATACTTCACATTATGAGAAAAAAAATCATCCATACTTGAAAAACTGAGAAGCTGTGATAAGTGAGCGCTCTTTGTTAAACATTCCAACTTGTGGCTATCAAGCAAAGCCTTAAAAATCACTGAAAAGTCCTTAGACATCCCAGTGAATGCAGGAACTCTGATTCAAGTTGTGTTGTTGCAAACCTTTTATAACTATAAGTAACATTTAATGCAGCTCCGCGTGTCTCTACTCTTAAAATAAGATTTATTTTTGTGAATGAATTGAGATGGTTTGAAAAGAAATATTTTTCTAATCAATACCTTAAAAAATGTTTTCTTTCATACAGCATTTGATGGGTTATTTCACGTCTTTGGGTTTTCATTGCATCGTTTCTCCTCATCAGTTTTGTTTATAGCTTTGTCCATATATCAGCTCATCTCAGGTGTCTTCACGTGTGTATATCCATGTGTATGTGTCAGAGCGGAAGAACATCCTTCTTGGGTGCCTCCAATATGAACGTGTATTTGTGTGTGTGCACGTGTGTATTAGCCTGAACGCCAATCATGTCCTTGCCTCAGCCTCACCTCTCAGGGACAAAGACTCTTTTCACAGCACATGTATCCCTGTCTCCCTCTCACACTACACTCACACACACACACACACACACACACAAATCCACACCATCCTATAAGGGCGTATTTGGAGAGCAAGTAGATCTGGTTACCTGTGCGCTCTCTCCCACTCTCACACACACATGCTACAGTTTCAACAACAGTCACAGCTCTGTGGGACACCACTTGTCGTTTACTTTGCTTATTAAACTCTTAATGACTTCTTACCTGAAGACAATGGGGACAGAAGGAAACATCTAATGTAATAATTTCTCAGTTACTTATCAAAATAAATATATTTTTAACCTTTTCTGGTCAACAGTTGCCCCTTACTTGATGTTACATGGCTTCTGAATAAATGCATTAATGCCCTATGTAGAAATTTGAAACTGTGACCCTGTGGCAGGAAGACAAAAAACAAAAAACAGATATACTCTGTAATGATTTTTCAGTATGATTACTGCCCCCTTGTGGATACTGTTTATGCATATGAGTGTGTATACATGTCTGTTACTTGACATTAGGTACAGTAAACAGTACATTAAGTCATGTTTACTATTTGACATTAATAGCACTTGTGATTCTCTCAATAAGTATGAAAGTAATATTGCATATAGTGTTTCGTTCATTTTATTCAGACAGTATTTTTAAATTCCCCCACAGTATCAGCTCTGACAGTTTCGGGTCCATCTGTGCATTATTGCAGGAGGAGGGAGGCAGTATATCGTAAAGGTTTTTTGCCTGTAGTTCCATTCAAACCTTTGGAACCAACATCTGTAAAATATTGTGAGGTCACAGGCCATATTGATTTTCATTTTTACACATGTATGTACACAGATAGACGGATGGAGAGAGGGTGAGCAGGGAGATGGTGTACCTAGAGGCAGATTAAACGGCATGAATATCAAGAGATAGAGCTTTATTCTAACCTCCTGTGTTGTAGGTAGTGGTGGGAATCATCTTTTTCCTGGAATCATCTGTCAGTGTCGTGTTATCCAGCGTTGACATGGGGTGCTAACAGAGCTCCACACACCTGCTATGCACACACAAACACAGACACACCTGAATGACGTGTGACGTCAATGCATAAAACATTTCTCATTCTGTCCGTCATTTATTTTGTCTTTTAGTGGCTGTGTGATCTGTAATTTGATGAGGGTTGTTGTGATAAACACCAGATGGAAAACTGGACAAGCGCGCGCACACACACACACACACACACACACACACACACGCAAAGAGATAGTACAAGCTGTATGCATGCACAGGTGTGTGATGAGAAATCTGTTTTGATCTGTTTGGGCAGTCATGCGTCCACCTCTCCTAAGGTTACTCTCTCCCTCACACACACGCACACACACACGCACGCACACACCTGTGGACCAGAGGGTATGCTGAAAGGTGTCATCAGTCCTCCTACATGTTTAGACTCACCCCAGACTGACTCAGTTTTTTGTGGGGCGATATCAGAGGCTGTGATACAGATGTCACATAAGCTGTCATTTAGCAGCACTTAGTAACAGTCACTGACACAACCAGGCTGGGGCGGCTGAGCAAGAATTAAACCACACACACATTTCTTTGCAGGGTGGGGAGGAAATGCGAGGTTGAACCATGGATGCAAATTCAGCCCATTCATGATCGGCCACATATGCGTATCTGCCATGGCGTATCTGTGGTGTTCTGTTTTATTTATAAATACTGTTGAATGTGATACATAAAAATATGTAATGTTTTTAAGAGGATTGAAGGTTGTAATCAGGCCACATGTTTTGCTTTCATGGTGGATCTGTAGGCTGAAAAGTCAGGTTGTAAAATTGAGTCTGGCTCACGATCACTGTGTTCGATTCACTCCCAGTTTCATCATAATTAACTGTCTTTGCCAATCTGCACTGGAAATACTAAAACACACTGGAAAATGAGGCAGAGATCTTAAGCTGACCATGTAGCTATATCCTGTGTGTGTGTGTGTGTGTGTGTGTGTGTGTGTGTGTGTGTGTGTGTGTGTGTGTGTGTGTGTGTATGTGTGTGTGCGCAATGTACTTGGAAATCTGGGTCAGCCAGCTCTGAGCTGGTAACTCATTCAGGGAGAACACTCCATCCCCAGGCTGCCCACTTTTTTCTGCATGTGTGTACACGCGCACATGCTGAAACACACACACACACACACACACACACACACACACACACACACACACACACACACACACACACACACAATCTCACTCTCTCTCTTTATGGCTTTTTTTTCTTCACTACCTAGCAACTGCATTAGTCCAGAACCAAACAGGAAATGCTGAGGATGCGAGCGCTCTGGAGTTGCTATAGAAACTAGATGCTATGGATGCTGATGTAACTGGTGAGGTGATGATTGTGACTTGTGTGCTTCTGTGTGGCTTCAAAGATAAGTCTGATGATATTCATTGTATTTCTTATTGTCAAAGACTGCCTTGAAAAGTGACAAACATAATAAATTGAATCTACTTACAAATATTGTCCGTGTAGACAAACCCAAAGCTTTTTCCTGTGTGCCATAAGAGCTCCATTGTTGTCCAAAAACTATATATAGAGCTATATATACATATAATTTTTTAAAAATATGTATTATTTCTGAACATTTTTTCAGTTCACATTTAATAAGTACACAAACAAAAGAAAAAATAGTACACATGAAAAGAAAAGGAAAAAAGCAAATATGAGGTCATGTGATGTTTAGAAAGTCATGACAAATTTTCCTAATTTAAAGGGTGTCATATATGGTACATACAGTAATCATGTGGAATCTGCCTCATCGGCTGAGTAAACACACCATTTTCCCCATTGTTTTTCTCCCGATTCTTTTTTATGTCGTGAGGAATAACTCATCTCCTCCAGAAGATGTAAGAGTTAACAGTATTTACAAAGAGGTCAGCAGCGGGGCAGTTTTTCTGGAGCCAGTATTTTGTAAAGGCCTTTTAACTTGCTGCCAGCGAGGTCTTTAGTATTTAGGTATTATCTTTACTTAGTCCGTCAGGATTATGTCGAAGATAAAGGGATGCAAACATTGCACTAATACTAAAACCCAAAGTTTTTGAAATGATGGTTGCTACTTCCTTCCATAAAGTCTGAACAGAAGGACAAGACCAAAGACATGGGCATAGTCCAGCATGGTTTCTCCACATTCCCTCCAGCAGCATAGCTGGGTGCCAGTTTGTTTAGACTTCTGTTTGGGCATGTTGAAAAAGTCCAAAGAGTATTTAGAAGAGTTCTGACTCATCTATGCTCAATGTTACAGGCACATATTGACACGGACAGAGCCTTCTATTTGTACTTTGCAGTTATTGCACATATTCTGAAAACTTGCGGATAAAATGGAGCAATACCTCTGGAGATCTTGAGGGCAGTGTAGTGTAGTTCACGCAAATACAGCCATAGGATCTGTATCCTGCTCCTTTGACTGCCTAGTATCCAATGGCTTTGTTGGTGGGATTGGTTTGGTTTAGGGTGATGTGGGTCATGCCTTGGCTATCATTGAAAATACAAATATGATAAAGACTTAAATTGGCGAAACAAAACAAATGGGTCATGTAGTGAAAAGAATTCTCCATCCACATGTTGCAGTGTTTTTAATGGCCTCACAGACAACCATCACCTAAAATGCTGCCTCCTTTAAAAGTTACATTATCCCAACCTCCTCCACAGTTGCCATGTTTGTTGTCAGTAACTTCTGACTCTGCCATCTGGTGCCTTCTATTGGAAGGATCTTTGCCAATGTAGAGGACACATGGAAGTATGTAGGCAGCGATGGTCACAATATTTAGTAGGAACGGATTTATTTTTGTAAGCAAAGGGAGTATAAATAAGCCCTTGGAGGTGTTAGAATGAATGTGTAGGTTGAGCAAACAAAGATAGAAACAGAGATGCAGCTTATTAAGGAAGAAGGAAGCATCTCCCTGTTTATTCTCTGCACTTTAAAGCATCAGACTTCAGAGGAAAGTTATTTTTCATTGCTCATACGGCATTGAAGTGGACTCCATTTGGTATTAATGGTGGTTTGTTGGTAGAGAAACAAATGTAAAAAAAGATGTATATAGAGACGTATAAATAAATTCTGCCCTCCAACTCCAAACACGCCGGAGTTTGCCATCTCTGATCTCTGTCACCAGACCCTCAAACTCGTCTATTGTTTCCATGGCAACAGGGATTAAAGACCAATTTCCTGCCACGAGCTTGACCTTTAAATGTCCTTTTGTGACCTTTTTCTGTTGTCACCATCTGATCTCAGCTGGACAGAAAGAGCCTAAAGTGTGTTTGGGTTTATCGCTGGACAAAAGCCACCTCATGCCACGCTTACTTTAACTGGACACTCTCAGTGTTTATCGTTTCCTATAAACTATTAAAGTGCACATTGTAGAAGTACTCTGCATTGTGCTGGTCGACATCAAATCACTTGAGGCAGGTTGTTTGTATAAATATTGCATGGTGTGCTGTATTTTTAAAGCTACTGTTGCTTCTCTCAGTTCACTTGCAAGCAGTTGTGCTCAAACCCACATGCCGTGCCGTCTTCTACTTATGAAAGTTTTTCATTAAAACTGCATTTTAGATACATGCACTCACAAAAACTCTGTTGATGCATGCCATGCACACACACAGTCCTTTTTACCCCTTTGTCAAAATTGCAGTTTTGGCATCTTTTATTTCCTGCATGGATCTTGAGTTTTCTTTATTGTGTGTGTTTCTGTGAGTGTTAGAAAAAGGGTGTGTACATGCTTGCTGTGTGTTGATGTGGGTGCATTTACTTTATGAATTGTTAAATGGCTGTACTGGTGGTTCTGCATGTGTTAGATCATTAACTTTATGTGGTCATGCAGTGGCTAACAGAAACTCTTTGGAAAATGGACCCAAATAGTGCGTGCAAGGACGGAGGGAAATGGTGCAACTGCACAGTCACAACCATATGATGAAATTTTAACTGTGATCAAAAATGTATGAAGGCACGAAAACAGAAACTTCTCACATGAAGCCAGTGCTTAAATAATGGCGAATAGTAGCTGAGCTTGTGGATGAAAAAAATAAATTGTCAGGACTGCACTACAGTATAATGATTGGGATGGAAATTAAGCATAATCTAAGTTAGTTTCTTAGAGTTATTTTCATCAGTTCACCAACATGGCTGTGTCTCACAGTCTGTTACTCTGAGCTCATCTGTTTGTAGAAATAATGTTCTCACTTACTAATAAATGAATTCTGATTGATAGCACTTTGGTGCACTTTCTAAATATTAAGTTACTTTTCAACTTAAATCTTCCTGCAGTTTTTCAATGTAAATACATGATATTTAATATATGATTTTTAGATCTAGAAGCAGCCTGAAAGATGGGAGATACATCTAAAAAGTTGCAACATGCTTGTAAATATTAACTTCAGTATGCATGATTTGTGGTAATGGCTGAACGTTCAAAAACACAGGTTTGGTCCTATAAAATGACGCCCTTGCTGGCTTGCTCACTGTTGTTATGGTTGTCTGTGGGCTGATGCTATTCAGTGTGCCGGCATAGAAATAGAACAGATAGAAAACTCATTGCCGTTCAACTCTGTATTTCCTTAAAGGAGCTGTATACGACATTCAGGACATTAACGTAGCAACAAACAGCTGCTATGTAAAGATATAGTGGAGTCACCCTGACCGGAGAATGAAGTCATGCTCCCTCTCTGTGTGTTGAAATCTTAGCTTCTCTGTTCATTGTTGCGGTAGATGGTCCGGCAGCACATGCAGGTTAGTGTATGGCAGTCCATGTTAGTGTGTTCCTCAGGCTAGTTAGTATCCGTTGCTCTGCACTGTGCTCATACTCCAGGTACTGCTGTCCTGACCCAAGGTGGCAGGGCAGCATGGTTGCCCATTGTTTGGATGGCCCAAAATTTCAAAGCCATGTTAGTCTGAAAATCTCCCATTGGACTGAAAGCCTATTTCTCCGACAGCCTGTTATCCCAAAAACATGCATGGCTCTGAAGTCCTGTTTCTCTGAAAATACTCACTCCCTGCAGTTAGACAACCCAATTGCCAGAAAAAAATGCAGTAGGTTTCCATAAACGACAGATGAAATGCATTTCACAACAATGCTGTCATGAATGAGTGGTTAGGTTCAGGCATACTTGGTTATGGTTTGGCAAGGATCGTGTTTTGGCTTACAACACAAAAAAGTCACTGGAAAAGCAGGGATGGGTCGGTGAAAAACACTTGGTGTCAGTGGCTCAAATGCTGCAATAAAACGTCTTGAAGGGTCAGAAAAACACTTGCGATTGGTGGCTCAATTGCAGCTTTAAAATGCAGTAAAGGGTTGGTAACAACACCCAGGATTGATGACTCAAACAACACGGGAGCTAAAACTAACTGCAAGGAGTGTGTCTTTTCGGAGAAACGGCTATGGAGCAATGGGTGTTTGTTTTGGGGAAAACAGGCTGTTGGTTAAATGGATTTTCGTTCCAGTGAGATATTGTTTTTAGAATTCTTGGCCATGGTAACAGTGGCATGGCTTTGTTTCGGAAATGTAGCCCCCAACCTCTGGTTTCCCTTCAAGTTAACACTGTTAGCCAAGTCAGCACTGTTACCATTGTTTGCGTTGCTCCCGCTGTTAGCTAGCGGCCAGAGAGGCCACCTCCATGTTGAGAACTGTGTGCAGACAAACTCTGAATCACAGATATGCTCTGGAAGTCATACTGAGCTCCTTTAATGAAGCTGATATATAATAACTGCAGTGGGAGTAAGGGAACTTAGGACAGTGTCACGACATAAGAGATGCTGTTGTGACACACAGAAGATGTTTTCATGCTGGACGAATGATTTGAAAGATGGCTAAATGGGAGACGGATGGAAGGACGGCTCTGTCATCTTCCCCCTTCTCATACCTCAGATGCCTCAATCGATTATTTATGGAAGGATTGGTTAAGTCTGGCTGAGCCGAGCGGAGCGCTGTGAGCGTCTGCCCTGCCTGCTGTCTCTCATTTTACACACCCGGGGGGAGGGCCATGACACACTCACACACCCACCCACGCACGCACACACACACACTTTTTATCTCTCCCGTGGTCCACACACACCACACCTCGACATACGCTCAGATCTTGCTTACATCATCCATGCAGTAGAAGCAGATCAGACACCCGTGCATACATGCTGAAGTGCGCTCCTTTGCCTCTCACATACGGTGTGTGTGTGCTGCAGGACACACACGCGGTGACAGACAAGCTGCGCAGCTGAGCCTACCTGCCACAGAACAGACGCACACTTTGACACACAAGGCTGAATTTATGGAAGAGCAGAGGATTTGCATGCGGAGAGGTTGCTTTCTGAAGGACTGAATTATTGCGAAGAATCTGTTGCCAGAAGAAAAGAGGAGAAAAAAAACAACTGGAGGGAGCGTGTTTATTTGATGTCGTGAGTAAGAGGCAAGGTGGTGATTCCCCTCGACCCTCAGGTGTTGTCTTTTATTTTATCTGACGTTACTGTGTGGACATGAAGACTGAGTTTGTGTGAGTAAACAAGCCGTTTACAAACCCTGCAGGTGTTCTCCTGTTGTTTCTCGTGTGTGTCTATGTGCCAAAGTGAGTGTGCGTTTGGGCACAGGGACCGCTCCGTATGCTGCAGATGGTTCGAACCCTTGCCCAGTTCAGCATCGCTCTGGAGGAAATGAATGAGAATGGAGAGAATACAGGAGATGAGGGAGGCGGAGGAGAGAGAGAAGGAGGAGGAGGAGGAGAAGAGGTGGTGGACAGAGATGCTGTGGATCAGTTCAGGAACAACAACGGGAATGGGAACTCCGGCGGGAATTTGAATGGGAATGGACATTGTGCTGGGAGCCCCAACGGAGAGGTAGACTAGGTGTTTTCTTTCCTTTGCAGTTCAGATTTGTGTGTCTCAGTGTGTGGTCCCTGTCTTGCACCTTTGCTGCGTTTCTAGGACGTTATCACCTGCCTGTCCAAGTCAATTTAGGTTTCACTCCATCCAGCCTCCTCCTTTCCCTCTCATGCTCCCCTTGTCATTCTCCCTCTGCTGTAGATCCTGCTTTTCTTTGAATTCTTCTCCTTTTGTTCTGTTCTTCAGCACATCCTTCATTTTTACAGCCCATTCCTTGTTTTAACATTGTCTGTCTTCCCTGAATAATGTCTCTTTCTTCAGACCCTCCTCTCTCTCTGTCTCTCCCTCTATAATAGAATTAGAGCTGAGTGAATCACACGATTAGCTCCGACACCTACTGACACAAACACTCGCAGCACTCTATATAGTCTCACTGTCTGTCCATCTGCACTCACCGTCAGTGTTTTGACGATCTTCACATACAGTGTTTTTGGTAGTTTTTAAGTGTCAGTTATTTTATTTTAAGGCGTCTGAAGTAGCATTTTTGTTGTGTGTGTTTGTCGTATGCCTAAGGTTTTGTATGCTTGAGCGGCAGCAGAATCAGTAAACACGCTTCACGTTACATCCACACTTGTGTGAATCCACAAATTTACACATACTGCAGTCATAACACAGCCGCTGTGCTAATCTGAACAGCCAGCCTGTTAATCCACACCAGGGATTGACATGTATTTGTACGTGGGAGGGTCAAGAAGATCTATGTATGAGCAGAAATACATTTTTTCATTATATCATTCAGGAAACAATTCCCCCGACTCATATGCTCATAGAAATTAAGAAAATTAAAGCTAACCATTCACCGTAGCAAGGACTTCAGACTCTCTAAGGTCTGCCATTATGAATCTGTGCATCTGTTTTCTCAGAGTTCCTTAAAATAATTGTAGAACCCCAACTTATTTATCTCTGTGCTACAATGAATATGTTTCGCTCCATAAAATCTCAGATAATAGTCTGGTCTTTTTTGTCCTGGTTTGTCTTGTTTTGTCTGACCAACTGTCCAAGAGGGCTGTGTGATACAGAGAAGATTACATGTTTGATCAAATAGCTTGACATCAATATTGTAACGACACTGTCAGATTGACTCTTGGTGTGTTCACAAGGTGTTTACATAATGAGATTTCTGATAGATGACCATCTGTGATGTGAATATATGACAAAGTGGGTCAAGACAAATAATAGAATAGTCTGGTAAGTTCAGAAAATGCATCACCTTACTGTAAAACTGGGCAACCCTGACTCCTAGAAATAATGTTTGCATGTTACTAAACTGCCTTCCTTACTGTGTCGTTGTGGGGACGTGATTACTACCTGCATTATGATCAGAGACAGCGTTTCTTTCAGGTAACGAAATACAATATTCATGTACTAAGTAGACTTTGGAAGGAGATGGTTGGGAGAATGGACACCAGGGGTCTCATTTATAAAACAATGTGTAGGATCCATACTAAAAATGTACATACAGACAAAAGCCAAAAAATATTTGACAGTTTTTACAATCAGGCTTCCACGTCACCATCTGCGTCGCCAATTTCTCGTCTCCAAAATGTTTGCAAGCACGGGTCAAAGTCTCTCCCATCAAATCTGTTCCTATAGATCACATTTTTTTTTTTTTATAGGAAATTGTGTATGCCACTTTCAGGCCTCATTTTGTGCGCACGCAATGTTTAGAAATGAGCCCACAGAACTTATGGTTCACATCCAGACTCTTGTTTTAGGTGTAGGCAACACAAGAACTTTGGTTAACGTAAGGGAACGATCATGGTTTGGGTAAATGTTGATTAAAAAGGTAGTGAAATAATAACGCTGTAGTCACTATGAGTGGATAGTCATTGCAAGACTGCCTATTTTGGCAGAAAACAAGTAAAATAAGTTGCCAGTAATTCACAACGTTTCCTTATTATGTAATGGAAAATGTAATTTTCTCAGCATTACATTTCCCTCGAAATCTGCTGTATCAAATTAGTTGCATATAAACATAATTTCTAGCAGACACAACTGAACCAGGAAATTAGTGATGATATGACTACACCAAAATCTTAAGACGATATTAAGTCTCATATCACGATGTCTTAATAATATTAGGGATGCACTATATTGGATTTTTTGCCGATATGTAACAACTCATTCGGCCGATAACTGTTACCTTTCTCGATATATCCACTTTTTTCCCTTTAGTGATTATAAAGTTTCTTCTGTAGTGGAATTATCATCATATTATACATGTATACTCTTATTGTGATGGCCCACCAGCAGATGGAGACATGAAATATAATGCATTTCAATAGATGTAATATTCATTCATTGTGCAAAATAAGAGAAAACATGTTGGCTGATTCTGATATTGGCTGATACCAATGACATACCTATATTATCAGCATGTTGGCCGATTCTGATAATTCATTTTGAAGCCAATACCTGCCAGTATTATTGTGCATCCATGTATAATATCAATATATTTCCAGCCCTACCATCCAAAACCCCAGCGATATTTTGCTTTATATCATAAAAGACAACGAAAACAAGCAAATATTCACCTGAGACAATCCACAATGTATGCAAGTTTTAATTAAAGGAATTACTCAAAGTACTTGCCAATAGATGCTGTTTCCTGTTAATGACCAAATCAATTGTCAAGTAATTTCAGTTCTGTTTATATAACATACAGTATAAGTACAGACTGCTTCTTCTCCTGCTCAGCCCATCAGTGGTATTGATAAAGGAAGTATTGAAGCAGCAGCAGAGGACTAATTACACTTCTCAACATTGATTATTTTATTAACTGATGGTGTGAATGTGAGGTGAGTGAGAAGAAAGAGTACGATAAGAGGAAAGGAACGGAGGAGGTGATGACGATGATAATGATGGAAGAGTCGGGAGGTGGATCAATAGTGTGTGTGTGCGCGTACGAAAGAGAGAGAAAACTATTGATCATTATAGAGTAGGTCAGAGCAGTCTGTGGCATTCAAATGACAATACGGAGTGCATCGACACACACTCACACACTGTCGCATACATCTGCATGCCAGAATTACATAACCCCGCTGAAACGCAGAGGAGGAAGTGAAGGATGAGAGTCCCTTCCTTTCAGGACCTTGAAACATGAATAATATGTGAAAATCAATCTCAGAGTTTCACAGAGGTGTTTGGATGAATAGAGGAAGAGATAGGTGATGGGGATGCTTTCTCTTTGGGCTGAGAGGCTGCCTGTTGCTGCTTTCGCCAGGCTGTTGCCAGGGGATACAGTCGTCGGGGAGGGGGGGTGAAGGAGGCAGGGGTGGAGGGGTGTGACGACAGCGATGAGATGAGAGGAAACAGCCGTTTCTGTGGCTGATGCTTTTAATGAAATAACTTTAACTTAGACCTCAAACAAACCAAAGCCAGTAGTTTTTTATATTTAAGATGTGTTTTGCTGATGTTGATGTCCATATTCAGTAAATTAACCACATGCAAAAACAAGGTATTGACAGAAAATGACAATAACATCACAGATTCAGCGTTTCCTCCTCAGTTTTGTTCTTGCCATGACGGATATGGCATTTGTGGCAAAAACTAACAGAAAAACTCAGCTGTAAAGTCATGCTTTTCTGTGTTTCCCTTTGAGAGGAATAAAACAAAACCTTACAGGTTTTATTTACGTGTTTAAAGGAATAGTTTGACATTATGAAATAACATTGTCAGACAACTAGCAGAGACTCCAGGTGGGTTCTGATTCTGGCCAGGAAAAAGTCACTTCGTTTTCATACTGATCAAACAAATGACATAATGTACTTTATTACCTTAGGATGGAGCCAGCTAAGCTAACCGGCTCCTGTCTCCAGCTACATATTCACCTTATAGACATTAGAATTGTATCAATCTTCTTATCTAACTCTCACCAAGAAAGCAAAGATGTCAAACAGTTTAATACATATCAGTTAAGCTTGTATACCTGGACATCTGTACATATCAGCTACGCATTAGTAAATATTGGTCATATGATATATTTTATAGAAAATGTGAAATGGTCTCAATCCAAAGTCGTCGAAATTGGGCGCTTGGGCAGTGACTTGCGGCATCTGACAAAAAAGCTGTCCTTTAACATCGGCATGATGCGTGGCCGGTCCCTGTTATAGTTTACCAGTGCTTAGCGGTGTCAGGGGCTTGAAAGGGGTGGTGGGTGGGTCCAACAAACACCAACCTTCACCTAGGAGAGCAGTGTTCACGTCCCATAAGATTATGAAGCCAAACCCTGTTCTTTTTTCCTAAACCTAACCACTTGCCTTAGTAGTTGAAGGAAAAAAAAACATTACTTTGCAGTGTTGTACTGACGTAGTGCGTTTAATTTAAAAGAGACTGTATGTAAACAGTAAATTTCCTGTGAAAAAGGAAGTGTATTTTTAAAGAAGACAATGCATGTAACAGGCTGAACTTGACACGGCGTCCCAGAATGTCAACAACCAATGAACGCAGGGTACCTTGCACATCATATCTGGATATGAAAAGTCCGTGACCAAATGTCGATATGTGACGAGGTCGGAGTGAGAATGTGTTGTCAGATTTGCATCACAGTGATAGATCATTTTATTTTCCCATTAGAGTAAGTGCAGGACATGAGAAAACACTCCATCAAATTAACTTTAAAGGTCCATCACACCCATGGCGAGCTCTTCTGAGGACTGTTTACAGGCTGTAGCCTAGTCCACAAGGACACAGGTATTTTCTGTAAATGTAGTCTTTTTTTAAAATGAGTTTTGGCATTCTGTCCCCACGCAAACTGCGCTTTAAGTCACTAAAAAGAAACCTTTTGTAAACTTTGTCAAGGGTAAAGATTTTCAGAATCTCGTAAGAGAGTTTTTGGCTTGAGATGTCAGAGTGTGTGCCATTATTATTTAATGGTGGATGTGACCTAAATGATGCTGGCTGTAACCTTGCTTAGAGGACATTTTACATGTTTACACATTAATGTACAGCTACTCCTCCACTACACTGAAGAACAGAGGCGTCAGAGTGTGCTATGGAGATCACCGCTACAGGTAGCCTTCCAGCAATAGCTTTTTTTAGGCTGCTGATTGCCCAACATCTTCTTTCTCCTCTTTGTGTGGCTTTCAGGTTATGGTTATATCACTGCCTGTGGGTCTGGCATGCATCTTGACTGCGCTTCAGCTGTGTTTTTGCATTTTCATTTGGACAGAGAACAGTGTATGTGGACGGATTTTTTTGGAGGGATCAAGGGAGAGAACAACCCAATTTACAAAACACCTGTGTCCGTGTGGAGCAGGTCTTACTCCTCACTCTTCATTGCACATGTTAGCGAGAAACAAAATGCTTTTTAGGCGTTCTTCTAACTAATAGACTGACAAAAATAAACAGGAACAAGACATAACCTTGTTGGCGATATATCATTATTTGTGAGGAGCTGTGGGCTTCTGCGCTCAAAGTAATACAGCTGTAGTCTTTGCAGCTGTGTCCCAGTCTTTTTGTCGGCGGCAGGGGCCACAGAGAATAGAAAGTGACCTTACAAAATATTTAATGGCAGAAAATTGAAAGCAGCTGCGGCACTTAGAAGGAAAGATTGGGAGCTTCAGTCCTTCATTGGCAAAACACCACTTTAAGATGATAAACTGTCTGAAAAAAGAGGTATAGTATGAAAAACTGGCCTTATTTTTATCCAATAATAAATACATACACTTCTGCAATTGAACACTTTATATGGCAGTCAGTGTCTCTTGCTGAGATGTCAAAGTGTAGCCACGTCCAAGCTACCAAGAGCAAAATTACAGAAATATTTTTGCAGTTTTATACAAACAGAAAGGAGGAGATAATGCAGAAATACATTACAGATGCATCACATTTCACTTCTGTCTGGTCTAGACTGTAGAGCTGTTTTGTGGTAACGGCAGTATAGCGGTACAATATGACAGTGTACAGAACCACACACTCACAACAAAGACAGAAATACCTTGATACACATCTTGACCTTTACTACATGAAACCACATTTTAAAATAGTGAAACAGAGGGACATGAGACAAAGCTGCCTGTGCTCTGACTCTGGTGTATGTTGTCTTTACTGTCATGTTGTAATGTTTGGCCCCAGTTGTAAGGAATAACTTACTTTATGGACCCCCTGTGTCCACACCATTATTGAGACACCAGAGCCCGCAGAGGGACACATGAGAACATGCTGTACTACTCAAGCACACACTGTACACACTTGTTCAGACGTTTCTGTCCCACGCACCCTCAAGGGTTTCATCACAGTGTTAATAAATGACGGGCTGAATCCTGTGAGCCATCTATCCTATCGCATTTAGCGCCTGACCCTGGGCTACAACCCCGACTATCAACTAACATTTGAGATACTCAACACATTATAGCAGGCTTGTGCTCCTTGTGGGACTCTGTGAATCCCGTCTCAAGCAGACAGACTGTGTTGTACAGACCTGTCTCTCTAAACACATGTTGGCTTGGGCTGTTTTGGGCTGATTAAATTACACAAACACATTCTTGATTTTCAGGCCACATCATTCCAGGGATCTGGGCTGTTTTATAGATGAAAGTTATCTGATTACAAAAAGAATTCGAAGCTGCGATCTCAAGATTTCAGATAGGTGACTCCTTAAACTTATGAAGGATATTTAATTAAGCAGATAGTACAGAAGATATTAGTTATTCAAGCTTAATTTGAGAAGATATTTAAGCAACAGCATGTGTTATGTTTCATTAGTAATCCAAAATGAACTGAAACCAAATTTATACAATCAAGTGATACCACAAAAAAACAGTCAGATAATCAGTAGGAGTGTAAGACGTGCTGATTAAAATGAATAGATTATGTCAGCGGGTGATCATTAACGTTTAAGTGTGTGTTTAGGTGTTTATCACAGAAGGGATAGATACTCAGCTAGCTTTGTCTGGAGGCCATTTCTGCAAAATGACAGTTAAGAAAAAGGCATTAATAACATTAATATGTTTAATATATAAAGTAATCTTTCCAAATTTTTTTTCTCTTCTTTGCCAAGAGACAAATCCAGTTGCAGCAACCCTGCACAGCTTAGGTGTACGCAGGGGTGTACCAAGGATGAGGAGTCCTTGGGATTCCCCCTGTGACTTTGTTTTTTAATATTATTTTTATTGATGATAATATATTTCAACATGAACATAAAACCCCCAACAAATTTTGAATTTTGAATAAGTAAATGATCAGCAGGCCACCGACCCGCAACATGTAAGCGAAGTGTGACTGCTCCAGCACTTCAGTTCAGTGCATTTCTTATATACTCAAACAAAACAGAACTTTACAAATTCATATTTTGTGAAACTTTTTCCCACTTTCCATGGCTGTGGCTCAGGAGGTAGGGTGGGTCGTCCACTAATTGGAAGATCGGCTATTCGATTACTTTCTCCTCCAGTCTGCATGTTGAAGTGTCCTTGGGCAAAATAGCTGAACCCTGAATTGCTATGCAAGTGTGAATGAATATTTAAGGTGGCACCTTGTTTGGTAGTCTCTCAAGAACGTGTGTGCATGGGTTAATGTGGCATGTAGTGTTAAAGCGCGGTCGAAAGACTAGAGAAGTGGTTCCCCAACTCGTGGGTCGTGGTCTAAAAGTGGGTCACGGGTACATTCTAAATGGACCTCGAGTTTGTAAAAAACACACTTTATTTTGAAGTTCCGTGAATTTCTGGCACAGAGCTTTTATTTTGAAGTGCTGTTTCCTGCTGCAGAGTGAGTGACTGATGGACAGCTACTAACAGGGACAGTAAACTAACTCAATAGCATGGCCAAACTCAAGTATGATGCTAAATACATTTAACTGCGTGGACTGTGAACTCATGACAAAGGAGAAATCTGGACCCTGTGGCTGGGAGCCACTGGACTAGAGAGCACTATACAAATGCAAGTCCACATCTCTCTCTCTCGCACAGTGTGGAGATAACAGTCCCACTTGCAGTCCCCCCCTGCCCTGGTTTGACATCTTCTGATGCTTGACCCTCACTGATGTGGAGGATGATTGGATGCAGCTCAGGGGAACTGAAGCAGATGCTCTTTTAATCCTGAAGAACTCTTCTTGGCAAGGCTACACTCACATAGCCAGTGCTCGCTGGCCCTGTGCTTGATGAATTTTCAGACAGGTTCAGGTGTCGGGGCCGAAGCTCTGAGCCTTTGCATCTGTGTGGCTCCTAGAGTCTGAGAGTTCGTGTCTGTCGTACATCGCAATACAGAAACCTAATGTAATACAAACCAAACGATGTGCATGCTCACTGCCCATCAGTATATGAAGCCCAAAAACAACTTTCTGTCAGCACAGGAGATCTGATCCTTTTGCATAGCAGGGTAGACGAAGAGGCTTTTTTTTTTTTTTTTTTACAGCTAAAAATATCTCTTATAAGTTACAGAAAAGCACAGGTGTCATTTCTGGCATTAATGATGACTGGATTTCACGAAGCTGTTTCAGTTTTATGGTTAATTGGGACACTGAAATGCTATTAGTTACACCTGTGCTTGTGCTCGTTACACTTCAGTCACATCTGTCAGCTTCATGCACTTCCACCTCTTCTCTCAAGATTTCCTTTAAAGATAATTCCAGTTTATTACTTTCCAGCTCTTATTTTTTAAGTTTTATCGATCATTTTTATCAGTTATAGTAATACTGCACTTACCAAAGTGATTGATAAGATCTGAGATCACAGTGACGTCACTAAAACAAAGCCTGATGATGGTAATTATACAAGTTTTTATCAAACCTCTGGTTTATTCAAACTGATTTAAAGGAAAAAACTGCAGGTGAACAATAAAGCTATTACCCAAACTGTCCGTTGTAAACATCCATCACAGTTTGTGGACTAACCTTCTTGTTCATCTTTGACCTACAGTAGCCTACAGCAGTTGCTAGCACACAGCTTTTTTATGCAGTGACTGGATTGGGTGCGCTCACTTTTGACCTGTTAACAACCAACATTTTGACCAGTTTACAGTCCGTCTGATCATCTGACAGGTACCTTCTTGCCTCGTCTTGCAGACACCAAAGTAAGACCCAAGTCTTACAAACAGCAATGAATTATCTTGTTTGACTTCAAGAATCAAAACAACACGACTAGAATAGAGTTACTCTCCACGCTCTGCCTCCTGAGCTGGACAGGGGAGAACAATGAGACAGCAAACAGTGACTCATCCTGTGTCATCACAGTTAAGGGCTGTCCACACCAACAGCTAAAACTATGACACAGGGCTGCACGATATGGGGAAACTATACGATATGCAATAACATTGAAGATCACAATATTACCTTGTGATAAACTGATATAAAAATTATACTTAGGTCTGCCTTTCTGCTGCTAAAATACAACAAATTGCTTGTTGTTTTAAAAAAATAAAGAAAGTTATTTACGGTCTTGTTTTGTTGAACACTAAACTAGACACAAAAGGCACCAAAAAACAATAATAATTATATTTTAGAGTGGAGCTTTCTACTGATCCTCTCTTTCAACTGACTCAAAAAATCCCTGCGTGCACTATCAGTCTTTGTGACGTGTTTATTACGCAAGTTGGCATCCTGACAATGATAAAATATATCGTGCAGCCTTATAGAAGCATAATTATAACAATAACGATATGAGCATCCACACTATTAAATGATGACATTCTGTAAAAAATAAGCCAAAGCAGGCGCTGCATGCAGCAGCTGTGGCACCCTGTAGATTCAGGTAGACTCTGATTGGCTGTCAGTGTTTCTATTGCCTCTATCCATTCATCAAATCGCTCTCAAAGTGATCCCAACGATGTTGCTCGCCACTGTCGTGACCTAGAATGTTAAAATGAAATATTTATGGTTATAGTAATTAGTTATTATTGGTGTGGACGGCCCTTCACAGCATGTAAGTGTTGTTTTATCACACTGGATCCAGTTGAACTCACTGGTCTGACACTGGGCTCAGACTGGACTGAGAGTGTCTTGACTCTCAGCTGGGGTTACTATGGCAACCCTGCTAGCAAAATGAAACTAGCATTCCTAGCATAATTTCACCATGTTCTGATATGTGTGTGTGTGTGTGTGTGTGTGTGTGTGTGTGTGTGTGTGTGTGTGTGTGTAATCTAATAAAGACGACCAGCACAGAACAGAGGAACATTCCTGTCTTCAGGGACATTTCCCCTCTTGTTTAGCTCATTGTGTCGCACACATTCATGTGTTATTCTCCTGTCTTCCTGTTCCCATCATTATCAACTGAATGGACTCCTACGGGGTGCGTGTGTGTGTGTGTGTCCCTGTGCTTACTTGCCTGTAAAGAAAGCAGTCGATTTTGATTTTGTTCGTCTTTGTCAGGTTGATGTCAAAATAATGATTCATCAGAAAGACAGAGTGGATCTGCATTCATCAATGTCATCATCGTAATTTAAGTTTAATGTCTATTTAATTGGGGGGCTATTCTTTTGGAGTTCAATAACAAGATGAAAGCAGGGTTTCAGGTCAGTCTTTTCAGATTTGCAGAGGTGTGACATTTACCCAGAAAGATCAGCACCTGAATTATGATTTCCCATCGATGAAAGTCTAGTCAAACAACACTTGAGAGACTGTGATTCAGGACACTTTGGCAGATCTGCCGCTCGCTCTATGAGGGGACTGGACCGAGATGTATTTTGAATAGACGAGTGTCCCTATTTGGCGGGTAATTGGGGAGTATGGATGGATGATTACTGCGGTATTGTGTTTCCCTCTTTAGCCATGTCCAGCCCTGTATTTATTCCTTCCACTCCATTGTGTTTGTGTTTATATCTCAGCGCAGAGTAGACTTGGACTGAATCCCTCGCTCTCTGAAGCAATAGTGTTGAGCTTAAGAAAAAATATTTGCCAAAAGAGATGAGTCACTGGAGGCATGTAAATGTCAACCTAACATTCACTATAAAAAAGACAAAACAATAACGCTTTTCTCTCTCATTGCAGAAGACAGATTTTCCACTCACAATCACTTTCGTACACTCTCTGTCTCACACACACACACACACACACACTCCACCATTCACACACCACCTTTCACCCTCCGGTGGTACCCCACAGTGCCCCTGGGATCCCTTCAGATGCCAAACACTAAACATGGCCTTTCTGGGAAGTTATTGTTACGGTTATTTATAGGGCACAGTGGTGCTGGCAGAGAGAAGCAGGGGAAGGAAAAAAATCCTCCTCTGTGTGTTTTTGTGGCCTCTGTGTGTGTGTGTATGTGTGTGTATGTGTTTGAAAGACAGAGAGAGACATTGTGGTCATACAGCATATGCACCATAGGGTTGTGCCTGTGGCTCCGTTTGATATTTATAAGTCATGTTTGGTGCCAGAATATTTTGGGAATCTCCCCTGAGACCCCTGAGATAATATGTCTGACTTGTTCCATGATCCTTATACTCCCCTTTTATTCTCCCACCTCTTTCTCGCTGTCACGTATACGGTGTGTTTCAAGTCATAGGATAGATTTCATCACAGAAAACAGGGATGGATTTGTACCTTTTGTAAACCTTTTAATTACTGCCATGACATTTTGGGGAAAAGGCTTGTGGAAGACTGTATTTAAGTTTCTGATTTTGCTTCATCTGACAGTGTAAAAGAATAAAATATAACATGAACTATTTGTTGCAGTATTAAAAAAAAGTCCCTTCATCGGTCTTTCTTCATCTCACTGCTGTCATTCAGTCTGGGGGGTTTTTCGTCCACTATGTGTCGGAGCAGCTCATTCACTTGCATCCATAATCATGAGTCATTGTTAGAGTGAACAACTGAGTCATGCTTTGCCTCTGTGGACTTCCTGGCCTCAGTGACCTCTAATCCGGTCCCTGTGTGTTTGTGTGTGTGTGTGTGTGTGTGTGTGTGTGTATTGGCTATGAATGTGCAACAGCCATGACATCTTAGCAGCTTTGTGTCTTTTCCTCCCTCGTAATGATTTTTATGATGTAGCACATCGACACTTAAGATCTAATACTTCAATTAAACAGTTCCAGAAACTGCAGGAAACAGGAGTACTCTTTGTTTCCTTTGCTTCTCTAGGATCATGAAGATGAGGCAAATTATCAGCCAATAATGGAGTGTTAAAACTGAATTGCATCCAGAGAGACAACACTGTGGTCATGATGTTCTTTGTGCTTGACTGATGTTGGAAAGGAGACATGTCAAGGTAGAAGTAGGAGATTAAAATGCCAGAAAGGCAAAAGGTCCATCTGCAAAGTACCAAAGAAGTGCTTAGAGTTTTTATGTAATTTTTCATTGTAGCATCAGCAATTAAAATACGACCAAGTAAAGTTAAATTTCAGTGATGTCTCTCCTGCTTGCTCATACTCCATCCCACTCTCTTATAGTCTTGTAAGAAATATTCGAAAGAAAGCCATAGGGAATAATAGGGACTGCCTCGGGGTCAGTCTGTACGGGGTCACTTCCTGTCAAAATACACGTAAAGTTCCTGAGTTCCAGGAAAAGTTCCTGCAATTCCTGAAAAATGGCTGTAATAGAAGAGAGCATTTGTGAATGTGTGTGTGCATGTTCAGTACGTCTCCAAATCCAGGTTGACTTGTTTGTCTGAGTCTGCCTCAAGGTTTTTTGATGCATCTATCCACTCTCTTTTAAGTTATTTTCCAGTTTGCTGTCATGCAGCCTAATACAGCAGTTGTATGACACATCAGATTATTAGGGGAGTATCTCACCGATGAAATGATGGCCCTTTAGTATAACTAATATGTCTCTGCAGCAGGAAGATGTAAATACTTTGAAATTGGTGCCAGAGAAACAGAAAAAAGGCGCTTTCAAGAGGGAGAAAATCTACAACTACTAGAATGTACTACACTGCACCAGACCAATAAGCGTTCCCATTGGTGGGTGACGTAATGCGAACACGTCCGTTTGAAACAATGGCAGCTGGCTGGCAAGAAACGATCTCAATCTCTTACAGTTAAACAGGAAGTTAAAACATTTCTGAAAACATTTGAGGCAAGAAATGCGCAACTCATTAACAGAATCTTGGTTTATATTTGATCAGCACTGCCTAATTTTATCGTTTGATGGCATTTTCTTCGGCTTCCATTTTCACTGTGCAGGAAACAGTATGGTGCCCACTTGCTGTTCACAAACTCCTATGGTTGGAGCTAAACATGGCGCTGAAATATGTTTCTTAAAACATTTGAGGCGAGAAATAGGCAGAATAGTTACATAATCTTGATGTATATTTGATCTACACGGTGGCAGCATGGGTGGTAGTCGCAATACGAAAATGCAGAAGTACAGCTTGTAGTTCCAGCAACAGCCTGAGAGCCAGCTAAACTCCGCCAGATGATGTAAATAACGTCCTCTGGTCGAGTTTCACCGGGGTGTGAGGATGGATACCCAGGCACTGGTTAGATGAAGAGAGTTTTACCACATCGTTTTGATACAAAGCTGGTTGAAAATCAGTGAATTACCCTTTTAAGAGAATCAGGGAATCAAGGCTGCAGCTATTTAAACATTAAACCCTGCACCTTACAATGTTCAACACTCCAGCAGAGCATTACAAGGTCGCCCTCCTTTAGCATGACACAAAGATTGAGTCCTTGTTTATTCATGCTGGACATGAAGGCTGTAGGGGTTTTGTGAAGTGTTTCATTTCTGACCTTGTGTCTTATAAACAAGGTACAGTAAAAGTTGGTTAAAGCAAGAACCAAATGGCAGAAAACATCACTTTGAATATTTTATTTAATTACATCTATATCTGTTTTGGGTTTTTTTTTCATCATTGTTGTTTTAAATGTACAGTCGTTGCAATGAAGGTCCAGACAGGACACAGCAAGACAGAGAATTCCAGAGCTTTGGGGCCTTGATGACGAAAGCCCAGTCACCTTTAGTTACCAGCCTTGATGTAGGGATGACTAGTGAGTGTAGGCATGTTGTGTGTGTGTCTGGGTGCTGTTGTGTGTCTGCAGAAGTGCGCAGCCTCCACATGTTGTATCCTTTTGGAAAATGTTCTTATAGATTTATAACTTACGATTGTATAAATATATAAAGAAGCAAAATCAAAATGCGGTGATGACGGACCCTCTTCTGTTTTTACAGGACATGAGGAGACATGTGATGATGACCCTCTTGGACACAGAGCAGTCATATGTGGAGTCACTACGCAGTCTCATTCAGGTAACACACTCACACAGAAACACAACTGCACACATTTCACCTCAGATATTCTTGCATCTCTGGTTTAAGAAGAGGATAATGCTCATAGAAAGACACACACTGCCATATCCGTGCTTTGCCACAAACACATGCAGGCACAGAGACACAAACAAACGCTGTTGTGGATTCACAGATTGCTGAGGACGTGAATAACAAATGTAGGTAACAAAGGTGTTACGTAATCCACTTATTGTCATTCAGTCTGTCAGGCTAATCTGCTAACCCTATCACGTCTCACTGTCATCAGCATTATCTGACTACACACACACACACACACACACACACACTCATCTATATCCTACACATATCTCTTCCAGCAGCTAACTAACCTTTACCCCAAATCTTAGCTGCATCGCTCTCTCTGTTGTTGTCTATCTCTCTCACACACACACACACACACACACACACACACACACACACACACACACACACACACACACACTCCCTACCTGTTGTATAACCTGTCACCGCTGGCTGTGTGTGGGCGAACAATGTGTGTGTGCTTGCATACATCTGTGTGAAACATCTGTGTGACTGTGCACGCACGCCCCTCGTGCACACTGACTTCTCTGTAATTCTCCCTATGCATGCATTTCTGTGTGTGGCCACAAAGTGAATAATCCTGCGCTGTGTTCCCATGGCGACACAGGGAAAGTAAGTGTTACCACGGTGACTGCAGTGAGAGTGCAGATCCCTGAAGGAGGGTGTCAGATGTGGTTCAGCTGAGACAGCTCTACAGCAGCGCTGTCCAAAGTTGAAATCTGACTCTTTGCAGTTTCTTTTTTTGGGAGGACTCTGTAAGTTTCCTGTGAATAGATATTTTCAGTTATTGTTTCACAGCTTAGTCAGCAGAGGAAGGACCAGATATCTCGTGCGACAAAAAGAATTAACATGGGCTGTACTTCCCAGTGTTTTCATAACAATGGATCATATGCCTACATGATTGTGATTATCACTGACTCTGTGGTCATCCTAAGGAATTTGTGTTTCTTAGCATAGCGAAGGCCTGACCCGCCCTGCTCTGCCTTACTCCACCTCTTATTGGCTTACCCTTACATTCTTACCCTAAGCAATCCCGCTCATGTTGCCTAAACCTAAACATCCTAACCAACAAAGGCAACAAGTAGTAGCCAATCAGGGGAAATGTAGGGCTGATCATTCCTTCGCTATCCTAGGAGAGGCAAATTCGCGTCCGCCTTAGCCAAACTGAGCATTTTAGCAACTTAAAGGATACTGTTTTGTTTTACGGCCCACAACTTTACTTTTTGGGCTCTTATCAGTATTGTTTCTAGACATAGTAGTAGGGGTGGTGGAAAAAAATCACTACAGCATAGTATCGCAATATTTTTGTGTGGCAATATCGTATCATCACACAGTGCCAAATATCATTTTTTTGTTTTGTTTTTTTTAATATACATTACTAACATTTCAAATCCAAATTAAACTTGAGGTAGCCTACTATATCAGTCCACTAGATCCATGTTACTTAAAAAAATAGTTGAAAACTTGATTTTAGAGGGTAAAACAGATGGTAAATTTTTTTCTCTAGGGACACAATTTACAGTTTAAAAAAAGGTGATATATTGCAGTATATCACAATATATTAAAAATCGCAATAATAATTTTGTATGCTGACTGAAGTATTGTGATAGTATTGTATTGTGGATCCTCTGGTGATTCCAAACCCCTGCATAGTAGACCGCTTCTCTCAGCGAATAAGCTCTGAAAACCTACTTAAGTCTAACTGCTCAGCACAATACAGCAAAAAGACGCAGTAAGAGATTAGCTAGTAAACACACTGGAGCTAAAAAAAACAGATATTTACCTCAGGAGCTGGTGGGGACCCAAATTGAACTAAAAGAAGTGGAAATATTGGACTTGAATGAATGAAACCATTCAAATGCCACAAAAAAGTAGCCTGAATTGTTTCATTCATTGTCCATAACCACTAATTCTGTTGGAGTTGCAGACGGGCTGGAGACTATCCCAGCTGACACTGGATGAGAGGCAGGGTACACCCTGGACAGGTCGCCAGACTATCACAGGGCTGACACATAGAGACAGACAACCATTCACACTCACATTCACACCTACGGACAATTTAGAGTCATCAGTTATCCTGCATGTCTTTGGACTGTGGGAGGAAGCAGGAGTACCCAGAGAAAACCCACGCTGACATGGGGAGAACATGAAAACTCCACAGGGAAGAGCTCCCACACCCTGGAATTCAAACAAGGAATCCTGGTTGGATGCTAACCACTGCACCACCGTGCCGCCCCCAAATTATTACAACCTGCCCAAAATAATTTTACCCACCCAGTAAATCCAAAGTAACCTAACTGGGTAGTTTTCAGCCAGTCAGGCTGAGACAAAGTGACAGGCAAAGCAATCGATATTGTAGGTAGTTAATGTGTGTATGAGAGATACATGAATTTCCTATGTAATCCAGATAAATCATACGTAGACATTGTGGGATTGAAACGCAGGTGAACCGTCAGCTGTGTCTGTGTATGACACTGTACTCGACTGGTCACAGAGCAGCATTCAAGCAACACTGACATCATCAATTTGTACAATATGTGACTCATGGTGACCCACATAGCGACTGCTCATCTCTTACCGTCTTCGCCAGCTTCCTGACCTGACACGCTTCTCACTGTGCTCTGGAAAATAACACTATTTTACAATACTTTCACTAATGAGCAGCAATAAATGGCTAGCGCACAAGTAATACATGTTGACACTGAAAACAACACAACACATACTTCACTTCCTGTGCCTTGGATTTCAAGATGGGTTACAACAGGAGATGCTTGTTGAACACTTAAAGATAAAGTTAGCACTTCCAGGCAGACGCTGAGCTCTTATGACTCTCATTTCCAGGAGAAAATAATTGCAGGAAACTGAATCACCGCTGCTTTGACAGTATCTCAGATCCCTCTTTTTCCCATCTTTCTTCAATATTAATGTGTTAACCAGCAGATTGGATTAGTCATCAAATGTGTCATGAAGTCAGGCAGCAAGCCACGCACAGCTGACTGGACTTAACAGCTTCTGGAGCCTTGGGGTCACGTCTGTCTCAGTCCATTTTAGACAATAAATTAAATCTCTACATTTCTCTGAGCTTTAATGGATTACTGTGTGTGTGGATGTGTTTGAGGCAGAGTGTGTCAGACCCAGACTTGCACTGCTGAATCTACAAAAGCTGACAATTGAATGAAGTTACCTTGAGACCTAAGTAAAAAAAAACATAAGTAGAAGCAAAGAAAATGTTGACGTAACTCCTGGAATAGAGCTTTATCTGTGGCGACATGGCTGATGCTGCATTTATTTCATATTGAGTAAATATGTGCAGCCACATTCGTGTCAGCCTCTGAGATGTATTTCTGGAGATATTCTTGACTTCTTTTATATCTCCCCGCTGTGAAAAGGACTACAGAAGTGTTACCAAACCTGAAGCAAAATCTATGCCACCATCACTGGCAGTTTCATCTAAATATAATCCAATATTATCACTGATAATAATCAGTTCAGCATTAAGGAGTCATAACAATAACCTGTCAAACAGATTGTCCCGATGGGCAGCCATCACGGCTGGAGGACATTATTAGTGAACCTTGTGCATATTCAAATGATTTGAAATGGTCTGAAACTCACTGCTGGTCTTGTCCCCTCAGGGCTACATGCGTCCTCTCAAACAGCCGGACAGCGGTTCAATCGTGGACCCTCTGCTGGTGGACGAGATGTTTTTCCAGATCCCAGAAATCCTGGAGCACCACGAGCACTTCCTGGAGCAAGTCGCCAGCTGTGTCGGCCAATGGCACGACAGGCAGACAGTCGGACATCTCCTTATCCAGTCTGTAAGTAGAGATGACAAGTTTCCTCTCCTGTTCTACATAATTCTTGTGGGGTTGAATTTTACAAATAGTCAAATTTTCAGAGACGGAAACCAACTTTTTAACACGTCCAGAGGTGCACTTTGAATTAGAATTTGTTTGAACACAAGATGCATTACCACATGTAATGGTCTCTCCTTTCCCAGACTTAAATCTTTAATCATGCACATACATACATTTAAGGGTGTTTTCACACCTGCCCTGTTTGGTTTGTTTCAGTCGTACTCAAGTTTGTTTGCCCTCTCGGACCGAGACCTTCTTGAAGAGGTGGTCTCGGTCTGGTTACAAACGAACTCTGGTGCGGTTCGTTTGTGGTGAGAACGTGTCCCGACCTCGATCTGAACCAACTGCAGTCACATGACACATTGTTTGGGTTAAACATGAGCATGTTACAGTCCTGGAGGATTATTAATGTGCGCCTCCTCCTGTACTGCCTTAATATGCACATTCAGCACATCCAATGCATCAAAACATTGTTCTCTAGTTGGAGCCGCGCCTCGTTTTCAAACTGTATGGTTTGACTCAAATGAACAATGACAGCAATATAGTCCACGATGAGCAGCGCTAAAATCAACCTGCGTAGTTGTCCCTCCATTGTGACATTAGAAAGTGTTGTGTTTATCTTGCAAGTGTACTCTTATTCAACGTTTTGTTTACTTCCTGGATTTTTCCTGCAGCGAAATTCTGACCAATCAAGAGCAACTTTCTTGTGCAAGGCATTTTATCTGGTCTGCTTGTAAATGCTGCTGTGAGAATATGAACCAACTCTAGGCAATTATGCAACTTTATAACAAAATTAGTCCCTGATTCGGACCAAAGCAAGACAACTCTAGGTCTGAAAGCACCCTAAAAAAGCGAATCAGAAAGCTAGAAATCAGATTTCTCTAGTCACCTACACTGATTATGGAAACTTGGTTTACTGTTTCAGAGAACAGTTTACTGTGGAAAGCCAACTGTAACCCAGTGTTTTCATAGTGATCTCTTCTTTGTGCTGCAGGGATGTATTCAGCAGATGTTGGCATTGTTAGCTTGTGACATGTAGAGTAAAATCATGAGACAGCAGCAGTAATCTCTTTACTACTCTTAGCAGCAGCTGTCTTTAAAACAGTAAGACTGGTGGTGTGTGAGAAGACCTGGGGAATCCTAAACTTTGTGTTGTACTGTAACAGGTAGGTAGAATCAACAGAAGCTAATGAAGAGATATTCAGCCCACCTAAAAGTACAACTCATTCTGCACTTTGCTACCCCAGCACAGTTGTATTGTTTGACTGTATATTTGTTATCCCTGCAAGATAAGATAAGCACAGAAAACCCAATAAGGTTTGATAGCAGGCTGTGGTTCAGTTCAGTGAAACTGGGTTTTCAACTCAGGCTCCTTTAGGCTTTTTTTTCTTAGTTAAAAAAGTCATTATTCAAATGCAGGTGCAACTTTTATGTAAAACAAATTTTCTGTGTATATTTTAAAGTTTAATTCCAAAACTTTTCCATGAATTTGCTGTGAACTTTTCTGATCCACTGTGGCGCAGCAGTAAAGCAACTTGTACAGACATGACATATAAACAGTGTTGGAAAGTAGTCCTATTACTAGTTACTGCAGTGGTTGAGTACATTCAAAACTCAGTAGCTTCTTCAGTAGTTAACTACTTTGGGTGGTGTAGCTTGTGTTAATTCTAAACTACACGTTTATAGTATTTTCATAATGTTTTTTGCTTTTTAATATGGCACAGTGTCACAGCTTTTCAGCCACAGTTGTCATTTAATAACAATCACTTGCTATTTGAGTAAAATCATTTGTTCTTAACAACCAAGATGTCTGCGATTAAGTAATATGAATTTCCTCAAAAGTTTAGGATTTTCCTGATTCCACCTTAACAATTGCTCCCTATCCTCACCTTAAAACTCATCCTCAGGCTGCTCTAGTCCCTAAATCAAACACACCTACACTTAACTCGTCACTAAAGTTGTACTTCCCTGTAACAATATGAGATTCCAGAGACAGTTAGGGACGACCTCACATGACCTCTACATGAGTTTTTAAACTGTATGCTTTTTTCCGATGCATTTTACACCCTGATGATGACTCTCTAGTTGAAACGCGTTGGTTTATTTATGAATCAATAAAGGATTGTTAACTACAGTCAGAGAGACTCAGATGCGTTTTGGACTGCCTGCATGTACCATGAACTTTTACACTCAGTGGGCTGGCCAGTCGTTTTTTATCTTTATATGACTCTATGCCCTATTCTTGAAGAGCACCTTAACTCAGTGCAGCACTCCTTATTTTTTCTTAAGTTAAGGATCATTTTCGGTGATTTAGTTTTGGATGTAGTTGAACTACTTATAAAATAGTCTTACTTTGACAAGCTAAAAGTTTTTGAAAGCAGTCAAGATATGGTTTTCTAATTTTTATTATAAAGTAGGTAGTAGTATGATAAACTACTGTCTTAGTGTAGTACTATTTCTGTAGACACTTGAACATGAATGAATAAAAAGTTTTTAAAGGCATTGTTGGTGGCAGAGAGGACTGAGGGGAAGCTGTTTTTATCAAGAGACAGTCTATAGTTGGCAGCGCTAGTTTAATATTTTGTTTTCCCGATGACCTCTTGTCGACCCATTTGAAATTTCCCATGACCCGAGGGTGGCTCTCAACCTAGATTCTGAAGAACACTGCTCTGAAACATCAGTGTTGGGCTAAATGTCAACTTTCAGTCTTTGAGAATGAAAGAGTAAAGACTTCTTGTCTACATAAAGTCATAAATGAATAGTAGAAGAAGCACATATTCCAGTTTCTTCATAGACACACCGACAGACCAGAATGCAGGGTGGCTACAGCTTTTGTTTTTTATCGAGTGGGAAAAACCCCTCATTCTCTTGCTATGTTAATGCTATTGTTATCCCTCTCAGCAGCTCACAGCTTGAATGAAACCGTTTCACAAACGCTCACTGGAGACACAAAGTGTCACACAAGGACAATGTGGGAAATGTTTGAAAGCGCTAACTGAATTAAGCAGATGAAGAAGGCCGAGGAAAAACTGCTGTACCATAAAAACTGAAATGACAGAGTTTTATATTATTTCATAACTCAGATAAATTCACAGATTCATTATATGAACTATTAAATGTTGCTTTAGGGTTTCCCTTTAAAGATATGAGGTAGAATGGAAACAGAATAACATAAGAGAGGGGGTTGTCTCTGCTTCGCTAAAGCTGCTGCAGATCCCTCACTGCTCACACCAGACCTCCCCCAGCTCTCCCCCTCCCTTTCTGTCCGCTGCAGCTCTTAAAGCTGCAGCAGTTGCAGCTTGCTTCAGGCCTCGTTGGCGCAGTAGGCAGCGCGTCAGTCTCATAATCTGAAGGTCGTGAGTTCGAGCCTCACACGGGGCAGGATATTTTGCTCAGATGTGTGCTGTTATAGTGTCAGGTGTTTTAGCAGTTCTGCTGTGCCGATGCTGTACAGTGTGTAGGAAATATCAGCTTTGACTCACAAACAGCAGTAAATGGAAATTTGTATACGACATTACAATAGGTGTGTCTCACAGCAGTGAGTTGGTACTTGTTTGTGATTGTAGACACAGAAAAATCATAATTGTCTCCTCTCTTTGTTCCCTGTTATGAAAATAATTTCAAGAGCAGCCAATGCCCTCTCTCCTAAACAGATATACAGTATGTAATCTATTTTTAGCCCCTCAAGCACCCTGGAAGAGGCCAACTGTATTTTATAAGTACCTTTGTGTCATATCTTGACTATAATTAATTTTATTCCGAGTGTGTAGCCAAAGTTCAAGATTTTTTACAGCATTATTTGAGTATCAGTTTTAGACTGCCGATTTGGTTTACTGGCAAATTCCTTATAGGAAACAGACTGTCAGACTGTCAGGACTTCATTTGTGGGGTTCTCACAGTTACATTTATGGATGTTGAAAGGCATAGAGGGTTCAGTTTATTCATTCATAAAATCCTGGAACTTGTGGTGACCACATCCAAATCAACCAACACTGATTACAGAAAATAGGAATTGAATACTTAGAAAATAAAACCTTAAAACTATAGATAAAAACATCGTACACAACAAACTGTACTCCTTATTTATTCTGCTTTTATTGAGCAGAATAAATAACAAGTATGTTTGATTTTTATTGCTTTTTTTACGTCTGCTTTTATCGTGTCCGTTCTTTCTTTTAACATTGTCTTTTGGTTTGGTAATCTGAGCCTCGGGAAAAGTGGTCAAGTTGTGCTGTATGATCACTGGTGTTACTCTTAATAACCTAAAGCATCGCTATGAAGAGAGGATCACCTTTAAAGCTCGGTCAATTGTCTCAGACTCTCAACATCCCCTCCATGTCGAGTTTCAGATGCCTCCATCAGGGTAGAGGTTTTGCCTCCCCAAATGTAGCTCTAAGTTTTACAGATCGTCCTTTGTCGTGCCTTCTATCACTTATCTTAACCAGCAGTGACCGCTCATGTCCATGATTTACCCCTGACAGTGTGTGGCACTGGATTCTGTGTGTTATGTTTTGTACTGTCTGTTTTGTTGTACTTATGACTACTGTCTGTATCCCAAATTGCCCCTCGGGGACATTAAAGTTTTCCCTTACCTTACATTACCTTACCTTACCTTACCTTATCTCAACAAAAACTTAAAATTAAACAATGTGATTAAACAATACATAAAGATAAATTACACTGAAAGCAGATTTACATGATTCAAGAACTAAAAAGACTACAGACTAAACACTTCTTTTCAAACACAGAAAAGGCTGAATACATCACAGACACCTGACAACATTGCATCCTACATACATTAAACAATGTATTAATTTACCTACATTATTTTTGGGTTGCCTAGTAGCAGCTACTGTATAATGATCTTCCCCTTGAAGGTAAAAAGCTTTGACACTTTCTTAATTAAAGTTAAGAATAGATCAGTCAATACTACATTTAACAGAGCGGCTGGAAAAGAACATTAAGTTTCACCCTTTACACTAAATTGGGATGGACTGCTACTCGTTGTGACTAATCCTCACTTTGTCCTCAGATGTTATTTCTCTGTCCTCTTACTGTTCCTCAAAGACTGAGAGGAGGGAGAATGGCAGGAGAGGACACTGGGAGATGGATGAGAAAGGAGAAATGCAGGGTCAGGTTATTTTATGAAAGGGTAGAAAGCCGATTACTCTCTGACGTTCAATATACATTGTGCCATGTCTGTTAACACTCTCTCACTGTTTGTACCTCCACTTTATTTCTGTATGATTTTTTTTTTTTTTTTAGCTTTCAGTCTCTCTCTGTCCCCTGCCCTGTGAAAAGAAACCAGGTCAGGGTGAATCAGCCGTGTGTGTTTGAAGGAGTGTAAAATCTATTCTATTCTAATGCCAGCCAAAATGAAAACCAACCAACACCGAGGTGTCTCTGGTAATCTCTCTGATTAAAGCCCTCTTCTGCTGTTATTTGATTTAATTGCTCTGTGACAAACACAACATATACTAAACCTTAGCTGTTGAGCCCATGTGATTAGCTTAAAGTGTGTACACCAGGAAGAGTAGCTGATGTGTCTTCATCATTTAATGGGGATCCTAATAAATACAAATACAAAGCTAACCAAATTAACAATGTTGTGTTAGTTTTCTTTTACCTGCAGTAGATGTTTTTCCAAATGCACCATCGTACCTTGGATACAATCATTGTGGAATCAGTGACGCATGTTTTGTTAGTGTCAGTGGAGAGGAAATAAGCTTGTGACATCTTCTTATATTGAATGAGAATGTTATTTTCGACCTACAGTATAGACTACAATAGAGTAGAATAGATTTCTATTGTCCACCAGGTGTGGAAATATGTCTTCAGCTCACCAAACACAAAAGACAGCAGTGTAAAAAGCAGACCAGTAGTCAGTGAGACAGGCATATAAAGTCATTACAAAACACTTAAACACAATACATCAGCCCACTGTCTGTGGTTTAAAACTCATGAGTCACTTTGCTAAGATGAGGATACTGATGGCACTTCTTAAATACATTTTTAGTTTCAGGAGGGACTCTACAGCGCCTCCCAGAGCTCAAGAGCTCAAACTGGCTAAAGAGAGGATGGGAACTATCTGCCAAGATTCTCCTCGCTTTCTTCCTCGTCCCCTCTCTAAAGAGTCGGGTCAAGGGCTTTTGTGGCTTGCCAACTATTTTACTATTTTTTTATAGTTGTATTTTTGCTTTGATTATCCTTGTAAAGTAAATAAAAACGTACAAGAATACCCAAATCATAACATGATTATTTTAGAATACAATACAAAATACTTTATTGTCATTGCACAAGTAGTACAATGCAATTTGCTGTGCCGTGCCTGAAACATAAAAAAGTAGACTTATAAATACACAACGCATGCATGTACACAATCATTCCAAATCATATAAATATTTAAAGATAAGATTTAAAGCAGTATTGCACAAGTTCATCCATCACTGCACGTCTGAGTTAAGCTGAATGATTCTCTATATAATTGATGACACAATGGTGGGGCAGTGTTTGATTCTGTTCAGTTCACTGATGGCTCTCAGATAAAAGCTGTCCTTCAGTCTGAAGTTGCGAGCTTTGAGTGCTCTGTAGCGCCTCCCAGAGGGTAACAGAGAGAACAGCTGATGACAGGGGGAGGTTGCACCTGTCAGGATGTTGTTAGTTCTGTGGAGGCAGTGGGTCCTGAAGATGTCCTCCAGAGAGAGCAGTGTGAGTCCAGTGATCTTTTCTGAGGTTCTTATGATTCTCTGGAGACTTTTCCGGTCTGCCTCCGTACAGTTCACACACCAGGCTGTTAGTATGTTACAACACTTTTGAAGGAACAGAGGTGAAAGGCTCTGAGCAGCTCTGCAGACAGGTTGTTCTTATTCAGTGTCCGTAAGAAGTAGAGCCGCTGTTGAGGCTTTTTAACCAGGGCAGAGGAAGCTGATCGTCCATGTGAGGTCCTCAGTGATAAAACTCCCCAGGAGCTTCAAGCTGATGACCCTCTCCACTTCCTTTCCCCTGATGGCGAGGGGAGCATGGCTCCCGAAATCAATAATGACTTCTTTTGTCTTTTTGATGTTCACCGGGAGGTTATTGTACATGCACAGCGTCAGCCACACTGCGGTGCCCCTGGAGCAGTTAAGGCGTTTGGTGCCATGCTGAAGGCAAACTGGCACCTCGCCCATCGCCAGTCTGCACTCCAAACTGGGTTCCTAAAGGGATTTAAATTGGCAACCCTTCTGTTCCCAAGCCAAGTCCCCACAGAATAAGCTACTGCCAGATCAGATAGTCTTCTTTACTTAAATTATTGCTCAAAATTAAACAGTTATTGTTGCACAGTGATGACCCTTGTTTTGCTAACAGAGTTGTGGTTGAAACTGTAGGTGGTATTAAACTGCACCCATCTCCACTCGCTTTTCAAACAAAGAAAGTATGCCATCAGATTAATGTTAAACATGCTACTGTCACAGAAAAGTCCACACATAGTAACTTAAATGTCTTCTTCTTCTTCTTCTTTGTCCTCTTTTCCCCAGTTCTCCAAAGAGACTCTGGCTAATATGTATTCTGCGTACATCGACAACTTTCTCAACGCCAAAGATGCTGTGAGGATTGCCAAGGAGGCCAAGCCAGCGTTTCACAAGTTTTTGGAGGTGAGTGTTGGACTGAGTCACAGGATGTCTTGTTTTGTCTTCGCAGCTGCTCTTATGTGTTTCTTTGGGAAAGTAGAAACCGGTCGAGAAAAATGTTCCTAGTCTGGAGGAAAGAGCCTTTTAGAGCCTGAAAAGTGCTTTGTCAATGTTAGGTTTGTGTATATGTTAATGTGCGTGTGTGCTTCCTGTCTTGTTCCCGTGAGTTTTTGTGCTTGAAAGAGAGACACTTAATTGTTCTTGCTCTACAGCTACAGGACTTCAGACTCGGTTTAAATAAATTGAGAATTGTGTGTTTAGTCATGATTGTTTCTTGATCAAAGTGGATAACATCTACCTGTCATTGAATTCAGGCTTAAAATTCTAATACTCTCATTTCTAAATCAGATTATTTCAAATTGAATGTTAGGGACAGTTTTTTGTCGTCTACTCTACTGCGATCTGGAGGATCTAAAATGTTCTCATAGTGCCAGAAACTTCTGAAATTGATTTTTCTCTCTCAGTAAATCTAGCTTCATCTCTCTGGGTCAATCTTTCATCTGGAACTGCAACTAAGGACAAATTATTGTCTGTGAAATGTTCTACAAACCATCTTTTTAAACCAATTCAACCCGATAATCCGACTTACAAACCCAGAGATATTTTAGCAATATGTCCAGTTAAATTTGGTAGACCGCTCTGGAGCTGTGGTGTGCCACCAGATATAAATGTATGGGAAAAACAGCACCAGTTGGCTGCACAAACAAGAGCTCTGATGCAAAAATGTAATCAGGCACCACAGAAACCTGTCATGTCCTCGTCCTATTCTCAGTTTTCAACCACCGAGAGCTTCATGCCAGACGGGGTTATTACAGTGGGACCGCTGCACCATCTTGTGGCAGAGATGTGAAGTGCAACACTGACCTTATTTTAGAGACAATCATGGTATTAGTTATGTTCTCACCCTCTTTTATATCCATGCTCTGTCTCCATCCTCCTTCCTACAGCAAAACATGCGTGAGAACAAGGAGAAGCAGGCTCTGGGTGATCTGATGATTAAACCGGTCCAGAGGATTCCTCGATATGAGCTGCTGGTGAAGGTGAATTATCTCAAAACTGAACAGCATATTTTCTGTGTACTTCAAGCAGCCTCTTAGTGGTAAGAGGCTCATGTAAAGGGAGATTAATTTATTTGTGTTTGTGTTGTTTTGCTCAAGGACCTGCTGAAGCACACCCCAGAGGATCACCCGGACCACCCATACTTACTGGACGCCCAGAGGGACATCAAGCGGTTGGCTGAGAAGATCAATAAGGGTCGTCGCTCCGCTGAGGAGGCAGAGAGGGAGGCCAGGGTCATCCAAGAGATCGAGGCACACATAGAGGGAGTTGAACATGTGAGATATTTTATACTGTGAAGATAAAGCTCTGTTCATAGCTGATGTTTGCATTTTTAACTCAAGGGCTGCTTTCGTTGTCGATTAATGTGCAGATTATTTTCTGGATTGACTGATAAATTTTTTAATCATAAAATGGCAACTCTTAGATTACCTCCTTAACAAGTGATAAAAGAGTTACATTTAGGGTATGAAGGGATGCTCACTTCTCTCTGTATATGTGTGTTTATGTTAGATTCTGAACCCCCAGAGGAAGTTCTTGAGACAGGAAATGGTCATGGAGGCGGTAAGAAGCACTCACTTATTTGACAAATGTCTGTAGCATAGTAAGGTTTCTAAATTGGTGTCTGGTCTTGGCAAATATGTAAACATAACAGATATGATTATAGCAAACCACAGTGTAAATATAGTAATGTAATAAAACTTTTATGGTTAGGAGATTTTCTGAGCTCCTTCTCTCTCTTCTCTCTCTGTAGAAGACAGTTGGTGGAAAGAAAGACCGTTCTCTCTTCCTCTTCAGTGATCTGATCATCTGCACCACTCTCAAGAGGAAGTCTGGCTCATTAAGACGCAGCTCCATGAGCCTGTACGCGAAATACACACTCGCACATACACACACACTATCAGAATACAGTTTCCAAACCACGCTGCCCTCTGGTGTTTACAGCGGCCCTTGTTTTCTACAGTGTTTCACAAAACTCTCCATCACTTTTTTCTTTTTTCACCCTGTTTCTGCTGCTCTCTCTCTCCCTCTCAGATACTCTGCTGCGAGTGTGATTGATACTTCCAGTAAATATAAGTTCCTGTGGAAGCTTCCCCTGGAGGAGGTGGAGGTTGTGAAAAGTAAGGCTCCATCTTTAGATGACATGCTGCTGCTGGTGGCAGGAAACACTCAAGCAACTGACATCCTGTGGTTTTTGTTTTTGCTAGAGATGAATGAGTCTCATCACCCTGTGTAGCCCTGTGAATCACTAGTGGCGAAATGAGATGTCTTATTAATTTATGTCTGAAAAAACAAAGAATGAAGACAAATTTTGAGACAAAGCTGTCCTCCTAAAATAGTATCTATCAGACAGCCACACTGTTTCGTGATTCATTGATATTAATATAAGATATTACAGTTTTTATTCCTCCATTTTCATGATAGTCATGGACAGAGGCATTATGTTTTCGGGTTGTCCGTCCGTCGGTATGTCCCATTCATGAGCACAATACCTCAAGAACACCTTGAGGAAATTTCTTCAAAATTTCGACACAAACGTACATGTGGATTTAGCAATTAACTGAATTCATTTTGGTGGTCAAAGGTCAGGGTCAATGTGATCTCGTCCGTCTCATTCTTGTGAAAGCGATATCTTAAAAATGCCTTCAGGGAATTTCTTTAAATTTGGCACAAACGTCCATTTGGACTCACCCATGAAATCATTAGATTTTTAGAGGTTAAAGGTCAAGGTAACTGACTTTGCATCCATGTCATTCTTATGAATGCGATATCTCAGGAACACCTAAAGCGAATTTCCTCCATTTTGGCACAAACCTCCACTTGGACTCAGCAATGAACTGATTAGAATTTGGTGGTCAAAGGTCACTGTGACTTCATAAAACTTGTTTTTGGCTGATGAAGTGATGACGTTTATATCCATCATCAGCTGTCATGGCTACGTATGAGTCTGGACAGACGTGGATGTAAACTGTAGCTACAACTTGACTGGTTTGGAGAGGCATATAACAGCGAGGCGGTTATTCTAAATTCTTAGGATGCCGTTTGGTTTTTTAAACGCTTTAATGGCAAATCTCTGCTTCAGGCTCCACTCAGGCAACAAACAAAGAGAGCATCCAAAAGATGATCAGTCGATTAGACGAGGATCTCAGCACTCTGGGTCAGATCAGCAAACTCTCTGAGACCCTCAGCTTCCCACACCAGGTAATGTGGACCAACATATATTAACTGTATTGTCAGTTTTTGTCTCAACCCTTCCTCCTCCCCTCATTCTATCTGTCTTTTTTATCATATCTGTCTATGATATGGTGAAACATCATATGATTTTGGTCTATCTCTTGTTGTTTCCGCCTCTCTCAGTCCCTCGACGAGGTAATAAAGGATCTAATGGCGTCGGTGCACAGGGAGCTGTCAGAGAAGCAGTCTCTGGCCTTCAGTATGACCTTCCTGCCCACAAAGCTGGAGTTCACCACCGCCTCCGCAGAGAGCAGCTTCGTCTTTGAGTTTACCTCCCCTGACACTCGTTCCAACTTTGAACAGGCCTTTGAAGACGCCAAGAAGAAGCTAGGTCAGTGAAAAAGCTGAACATTATTTACTGTACTGTAGCTTTTAAGATATAGCTGGCAAAGACAGTAGCAGCAGCGTGTGGATACAGAGGTTTCATTTCGACATCTGAAATGTACTTTTCTTGTAGTTTTCTTAGACGTCCTTAGACAAGTATGAGTTTAATTAATTAGAATTTAGATAAAATTAGTGTTATTTTATCATTAATGATTGTGACTAGGATTCATTAGGCCTAGAGCTACTTTATTTCAGTGGTCTAATTGTGTGTCATTGTGTTTAGCAATGAATAAGGACCAGTGGGAACCAGAGTTTCTGAAGGCCATTCCTATAATGAAGACACGTAGCGGAATGCAGGTGAGAGCAGCAGCAAATAACTAATGTATAATCTGAGTATATATAGATGATTTATGTAGACAAGCTCTCTTTACAGATGTACAAAAGTCACATCCATTCATTCGTTGTTGTTTGTCTCCAGTTTTCGTGTGCCTCTCCCAGCCACAGCTGTCCTGACAGTGGCTGTGAGGTGTGGGTGTGTAACAGCGATGGATATGTGGGGCAGGTGGGAGGATTGCTGTAAATATGTTGATAATAAAAGAAAAATTGACTTTTAGTTTGACTGATGCAGTGATGATGTTTTCTCTCTCCAGGTGTGTCTGTTGAACATCAAAGATGAGCCCACAGTTGAGGCCTGTATTGCTGTCTGCTCAGCGAGGATCATATGTATTGCTGCGGTACCAGGACTGAAGGGAAGGTCAGTACCACTACCACCACCCCCACGCACCCGCACACTCATTCTTTATTTATATTCTGCACCATTAACCAATCTCTTCACCTCAAAGGGAGCGTGGATCAGAGCCCACCCTGGCCACTTCCACTGGAGCACCTGGTCACACCCAGCAGCAGCTCCACATATCCATCTCTCATTCATCTCTGGAGCTGACGGAGCAACCAACAGGTTTGTCTATGAAGGTTTTAAAGCACATCAGGCAGCAACAGCTCCTACTTTAAAACAAAAGGGTGGTAAACTGTCATCTGCCATAGTTATATTTCCACTGATTGACTGATTGTTTCCAGGACCAGGGGCAGAGCTTGTTCCGTTTGACAGTGATGACACCGATGATGAGGATTCACCCAGCCCTTCCTCCACTCTACAGAGTCAGGCCAGTCACTCCACCATATCATCTAGCTATGGCAGTGAGTAAAGAAACACTCCAGTCACACACACACTTCCTGTATATACACTCTGTATACTTACACTCTCTCTCATACACCCCCTCTTAAGATGACGAGGGTCCAGGCTCTAAGGACATGGCTACAGAGACCACCAGCAGTGAGGAGGAGCAGGAGTTCCCAGTGGCAAGCTCCTATGGAGCTCCAGGGATGCTAGGGGTTGGCGGTGGAAGTCGCGCCCACACAGAGAGCCCCATGGATGGCCGAGCCATGCGCCGCTCCTCCCGGGGCTCGTTTACAAGGGCGAGCCTGGAGGACCTGCTTAGCATCGACCCAGAGGCTTATCAGAGCTCAGTGTGGCTGGGTACAGAGGATGGATGGTGGGTGGTGGTCACACACACAAACAAACACACACAGGCAGACACACACCATACACCTTCAGTCCAAATAAAAACTTAAACAAAACAACAGTCCTACTCACAAATGAATTATAAAGGCTCCCTTGCTTGTTGGTGTACTGATTTATTCACCTAATCTCCTCTGTTGCTTCTGTTTCTGTCAGCATCCACGTGTACCAGTCCTCAGACAACATCCGTAACCGTAAGAACAGCATGAAGATGCAACACTCAGCCTCCATCCTCTGTATACTGTGAGTTTCTTTCTTTGCCCTGACTTTGCCTTTAAAATGAAACATAATCCTGGACTTCATGCTGTGTTAGACATTTATAAATGCTCAGCATCAGGGAAGCAATGGAAAGTCATTTGTTGCAGCCGGGTTTGAATGTGTTGTCAGGTTTGTTTCCTGTAGGTCTCTCACTCAAGTTTCCTGTTTCTGCTACATGTATATTTTCCTGTCGAGCGTACATGAAATTTGCATTTTTTTCATTGTGTTTGATCTGTAAATTAATTTTATCTCTTTCATTTTGACATCCCTGGTTTTCTTTTTCTTTCTACAGGTATTTGGACAACAAAGTGTTTGTGTCCTTGGCCAATGGAGAGGTGATTGTCTATCAGAGAGAAGCAGGTAAGATAAGCGTGTGGAGTGAATTTGGCTGTTTGTGGCTCCTCCTGATTTAGTTTCTGTGGTAGCTGAAGCTTTTTTCCCTCTGCACCGCAACATTTTGATCAAATTGCTGCTACCATACAGCCATGCTAGTCTGCACCCACTGAGAGTGCTGAGATTAAGTTACCTGTCTAAAAAATAATCCCGCTGCTTCCACACGCATCACTTAAACATATAACATACAAGGACAAGTCTGAAAGTTAAATATAAAGATTTGTTTTTATTTGAAAACCACTTTGGTAACATAGTTATGTACGTTTCTGTTTTGTAATTGTATTCTTGCTTTATAACCCCCCTTTAATCTCAATCTGCAGGTAGTTTCTGGGACCCTCAGTCTTCTCAGACGTTAGTTTTGGGCACACCCAGTAGCCCTGTGACCAAAATGGTTCCTGTCGGAGGAAAGCTTTGGTGTGGCTCACAGAACAGAGTCCTTATTATCAACACAACTACACTGGTACAAGAGGTAAGTGGATGGATGGATGTGTGTACAGGTGTATAAATGACAAGGCAGACATTAACAATCACGGTGTATGACACTTCTTTTTCTCTCCCTCTCAGCACTGGTTCCAGGTTGGCACAGACAGCAGTCGGTGCGTGACTTGCATGGTGGCGTACGGTCAGGGTGTGTGGTTGGCATTGCAGGGCAGTGCGCAGGTGAAACTGTATCACGCTCAGACCTTGGAGAGCCTGACAGAGGTGGACGTGGCGCCTGCCGTGCATAAGATGCTTGCAGGTAAACACACAGGTTTTTAGAGTGACAGAAATGTGTATACACCTTATTTTATCCTGGAACTTTTTTTCAATCCTCTCTTTTTTTGTTTTCTCCATTCAGGTGCAGACGCGATCATCAGACAGCACAAGGCTGCCTGTTTGAGAATCACAGCATTGCTGGCATGTAAGGATCTGCTGTGGATCGGCACCAGTGCAGGTAAAACACACCACCTAGTCAAAACAATCCAAAAATACCTGACAATTAAACTGAATTACCTTTTCATGTCTCTTAATTATTAATTGAGAATTCGCAATTCAAAAGTCTGGGATCAGAGTCATATGCTAGATGCAATATTTAGTGGTTTTTTTTCAGTGGTAGATTTTGGAATTTTACATCAATCATTATTCATCGGATTAAAAAGAAAGCACATTTTAAGATGGTGTTCTTCTTCAGGGGTGGTCCTTACGCTGGTGATCCCGGCAGTGAGTTCAGGAACTGGGGCTGGGACACTGAAATCTCCCCTGGTGCCGATGGGCTCAGCTCACGGACACACGGGCCACGTTCGGTTCCTGACATCAATCGAGCTACCGGAAGGATTCGACATGAACTTCCCTCCTACGACAGCTGACCCCACAGGTAGTTTGTCAGGTTATTTTTGTGCAGTCTTGTCTACTTCTGCAGCAGAAACATTTTCACTTGTGCCGTCTTTTGACCTTTCATCCCTCCCTTCTAGGCAACCAGTCCCAGAGCGGCAGCACAGTCGACAAGAACCTCCAAAGGCGTGACTCTGCACGTCGCCGAGCCTCTGCCCACATCCCCTCTAAAACCAACCATCTAGTCATTTCCGGCGGCGACGGCTATGAGGACTTCAGACTGACCAATAGCAGTGAAACAGTCGGACGGGATGACAGTACCAACCATCTTTTGCTTTGGAAGGTCTGAGACAATCGACACCGATTTGAACAAACTGCCCCAACCTTCCCTCTAACTGAGAACAGCGCACAAGCTCCTGTCCCCCACTTCCCTATCGGACTCCTCACTTTTTGGTGTTGTTTTGGTCTTTTGCTCAGTCCACCAGTCTCTATGTGCATAATACGGCTGTCGACTTCCTCCTGGGCTTACTAATGAATATGATCACTTCAAAGACAGTTTTCTTGTGTTAATGTTTCTGATGGTGTGCGTTGTTCCTCACTGAGTGCTGTCTGTGCGTGTGTATTTCGTTTTTTCGGCATCCGTGAGTATCGTCTAGAAAAGCGTCTTTAAACTTGAGTCTTCACTGAAGGAAACAAAAGAGGACGGAGAAGGGGAAAATAAAACTTTCACCCATGGATGTATGCTTAGACTGATGAGTGAAGAAGTGAAAGACAGAAGAGGACTCGGACTCTGTCATTGCACAGGAGGTTGAAAGAGAGGACATTCAAGTGAAGCATGTACTTTGACATTTTCTTGGACATCAACCCTTTACTCCATCGTCACTTCATCTTAGCCTGAACTGCAGACAAAATGCCTCCTGATGGTCAGAGGTAAATGTCATGTAAGAATATATGAATGGAAACTAAGTGAAAAGTACCATCACAGACTGCAGTTTGATGGATAGTCTGAATTTACGCTCATTTCCGCAGCTAGAAGAGAGGTTCTGTTGATGTCTGTGAGCTTTTAAAGGAGTAAAAGACAAAGGTATCCTTGTCGTCTGGACAGCCAGGTTGTAATAAATCTACTCCACGATCATTGCTTATAGAAGAGAGACTGCTAAAATCATCTTTTCTCCTGCAGGGGGAGAGTGAATATCATTAAAGTGCAATATGTGGCAAGGGTATCTAACAAGACACATGCACACAGTCACACACATTAATGCACAGCCTTCACTCACTGAATCGTAAGACATTTGTGAAAAGCATAAACGTGTGTTTTCCACAGATAATCACTTTGTATCAGATTTTTCTTATTTAATTTTTGCCGTCAGTTTAACATGACATGAACGTAGATGATGCCCGCTACTGGAGTAGAGAAAGAAGTGCATTGGAGACGTTCCTCCTTGACGTGACTATGCCAAAGCCTTGTATGTGTTAGACATTACGGGATCTGAAAAGATTTCTTTTGCCATGAAATTTCAGTTTGTTGAGCGGAAATCAGGAGCTGATGTTAACTGACTTCCACGATGCCAGGCTGTGGTAGCAGATAATGATAGTTATGTACAGTATTTATGGTTTTGATTTTAGCGCCTTCTTTTACAGCACTTAATTTATAGAAGATGTAGCTTTCACTTTTTGTTTTTGAGTTGAAGAACAAAAGAGGCCCTGGCTTGATTAGCAGAAGAGACAAAGGGGAATAGTTTGGGTCGGGCAGACAGAGATATACAGCAGGGGTGTAACGATACAGTCCACTCGTGGTGTGGTACGATGCACAATGCAGGGTTCTTGATTCAGAGTTGTATGATTACATAAGTTTGAAGAAATAAATCCAGAAAGGTGAAGGTCTTGGCAAAATATATCCACACATCTGTTGGCTGTTTGTTTTTGACACAGACTGCAAAACAATCCCAAAATTCCCTTCACATTGTCTGTGAACGCAGCTCAATCCATATCTTGAACCAACAGAGAATCACTCTGTCACCTGTTTGGGTGCCGAATGCAAACATTTGCTTGACATTTTAATTCTTTTTCAGCTCCACAGTGCGAATTGTGGCCTTTTGTGTCACAGGAAATACAGCGCTAACATGTATTGTTACACCCCTAATGCATTAACACTGATTCAGTTGGTTGTTGGAGAAGAAGATGCATGTGGTTTGTCTGTGAGACAAGACAGTACCCAAGATACAGAGTAGGTCAGAAGGACAAATGCTGAGCACCTGCACGTGCCTTCAGAAGGCTAAAAGTTAAGCCATTAAACACACACACACACACACACACAGAGTAAAAAGTCAGCTCTCCCTCGCCCAACGGCAGATGTCTGAGGGAAGTCAAGGGTGACTCTGACTTGCCCTTGCACACACTCACACGTTAGCCTCAGGCTTTGGGGGTTAAGCAGCGATTGTCTTTGATCCCTCCAAGCCTAGAAAACCCCACTGCACTTTGCCAGCCATCTGGGCCCTTCACGTCAGCTTTCACCACAACTTACCGAACACACTCACATTAGGTTAACTCTTCCACTGCGAGAGCAGCTAACAGCTAAGAGGATTAGTTGGTTATTGTGATAGCCGCTAACTTGCTAGTGAGCTTGTTGCCTCTGTTAGTGTGAAGACCTGTGTGTGTGCTCTCTTTAATAGAATAAAAAGGAGCTTGTTTGTGATTTCCATCCCAGAGCTGAGGCAAAATTACAGTTAGCTTGTGTTAGCATGTGGAGAATACAGCAGAGCAATGTTAGTACACTGTACAGGATTAATTCCACATTTTCTGAATTACATTTATTCAGCTTTTTGTCAAGAGTTAAGTGAAAAGATTGACACCACTGCTATATCTGTGTACTAAATATTAAACTACAGCCAGCAGCCAGTTAGCTTAGCTTAGCATAAACACTGAAAACAAGGGGAAACAGGTGACCTGGTTCTAAAGGTACAAACAAAGGGCATAAATGCTCCAAAGCCTGCGGTCCTCAACTTTTTTAGCTGTCCAGGACCTCTAAATTGATACACACTAGGTCACTGACCAACGTTCAAACCTCAGGGCCCTCAATCTGAAAAGATTTTGGTTGTTAGATGTGATTATGACAATAATTTTATGGTTGTCAGCATATCTTGTTTGTTTTACCTTTCTAGTTGTTTTGCAGTGCTCAGTCTTTGTGCTAAGCTAAGCTAAGCTAAGCTAAGCTAAGCTAACCAGCTGCTGGCTAAAGTTTAATATGTACAATACAGACATGGGTAATGTCAGTCTACTCCTCTGGGCTAACTTTAAGCAAAGTGAATAAAAGTATTTCGAGTGTTCAGTTATTCCTTTTATGTCCTCTAATGTTACAGCAGCAGATATGTGTTTTTATGTTCTGTATAATTCACATCAAAGTCAATGTGTGTGTTCTCAGTGCCAACAGCTGCTAAGTCACCCATGAAAATGCTGTATATCTATGCTGACTGTAGAGCAAAGGAGAGCTCGCTGCAGAATGGAGAAGTGGAACAGTGAAAATTGTGATGTGTTTAAAGGAACATCTGTGTGCTTTCTCCGCTGGTACCAGCGCTCTTGAAGCAGCGTTTCTAAAACTGTGAGTTGGGCAGCATAAAAAAAAAGGGTCACAGCCCCTCAATGGTGGGTTGCCACTTCACTGAATCCTGTGTGTGTTTTACAAGCCCTGGGGTCTCTGCGTAAAACATGATTACTTAGTATCGTGGGCTGAAACCGCTGCCATCGTTGGTGTCAATAACTTTCAATTTAGCTGATTCAGAGTTAGTAGATTTTCTTTAAAATCAAAAAAATGTTTGCCTTAAGAATGAACTTTTATGTTTCTTTGGTGGTACCTTAGTATTAATGACTGAATAATCATATTTTCAGCAGTATCATTTAGGCACACAAACACGCCGCCTCGTAGATATGAAGTAAGACTTGATGCTAAATTGACCAGGATTGAGAATGAAGCAGAAGATTTACACTTATTTTTCACCATCACTTCAAACTCATCCTATCGTCACTGTAACTCTCAGCAAACTTGTAAGTAACCTCCTCATGCCCGTTTGTGAAAGAAGTCTTTATTGTTGTAAATACTGGTATATATTGCCTTTTTTTCTGTAAATAGTGCACCCACGGTCCTCAATTGTTGATATGAATCTAATGGCATATTTTTATATATTTGTGTAAGGTTTGTTTCTGTTTGTATTTTTTGCCCCCCTCCACCTCTCTGGCATGCGCTGTCAGTGATGTTTAAATTATAACTGTCTTAGATCTTTCGTAAAGAAGACGAGATGAGAAACGATGGCAAAAGAGTGCTGGCATTGATGTTTTCACTGGTAGCGACGTTAGCTCCGAAACGTATGTTTGCCTTGTTAAAATCGGATGTCTACGAGAAGGAAAACAACCTGGTCGCAACTTTGTGTATCTCTGGCTCTGGTTGCAGTTGTCATGGTTACAGTCTATCAGAGTTACTTCCTGTATGTAGCTGTTCTCGTTTTGTCACTGTGGGTTCCTCTTTGTAATTAAATCAGTTCACTGGTGACAGTTTGTGCCTGTCCTTTCTTTAGCTACTGACTTATTTCAAGTGTTTTATCTGCTGGAAACTCAACATAACCTGAACACACATGATCAGTAACATGGATAAGGTGTCATAGTATGCCATAGGTAGCCTATTCAGGTTTCTGAAACCAGGTTATGATGCATAAAACATATCCTGGATACTCTGGAACACATTCATAACCATAATGCTATTGTGTCAACAGAAAATGATTCAGCAACAATTTGATTAATGCATTGTTTAACCAATTATATATGTTTCTAAGTAAAATGAAAAAAGTTTCAGCTTCTAAAATGCTAAGATTGGCTGCTTTCTGTTAAATGATTAAAAGTGAAAAACTTTTGGTTTCAGTCTGAGTGAACAAGCAAATTGAAGACATCACCACAGACTCTTGGTATTTCTCACAAGTTTCAGAGTAACCGGTTAACTGAGGCTAGAGGCCATCTCATAAAGGTGTTTTTCGTCTTTCTTTCGTTAGCTGCAGAGTTCCCTTATCTTACGTGTTGAAACAATGTGACATCCAAAGATGTATGGTTTGAATCAACTTGTTACTTCTAAGATAAAAATCTTGGGGGTTGGCATACCAAAACCAAGTGTATTGGCTAGTTGAAAACTGTCAGTATTGAGAGTTAGAGCACCACATACTGATACACTTAGGTCAGTTGTTCCCAACTGGTGGGTCATGGTCCAGAAGTGGGTCATGGTCCCATTCTGAATGGACCGCAAGTGACTTGTGAACGTGTCAAGTTTGTAAAAAGCACACTTTATTTTGAAGTACAGTGAAATTCTGGCACAAGCTTTTATTTTGAGGTGTTGTTTCATGTTGTACAGTGAGTGAATAACAGACAGCTACTTTACAGACACAGCAAAGTGGCTCAACAACATGGCCAAACACAAGTATGATGTTGAATATGTTAAACTTTGTGGACCTTGAACTAACAACTATGGACAAATCTGGACCCTGTGGCTGGACCAGTTGGGAACCACTGACTTAGGTTTCTTGTTTTTACAGCTAAAGTTAGCCTATTCAAGTTTAGGGGGCACTCATGGGTACCCATTGAACCCATTTTCATTCAGATATGTTGGGGTGAAACTTCAAGGGACTCCTTTGAAAATGACCATGCCAGTTATTCCCTCACCAAAATGTAGCCGAATTTGGAGCGTTATTTAGCTCACTTCTCAACAAGCTATGCCAACATGGTTGGTGCCAATGGATGCCTTAGGTTGTCTAGTTTGACAAGATACCACTACCTTGAAAGGTCAAATGAGTGTGCCACAGCCTTCTGAAGACAAATGTATCAACCTCCAATTATTTTCTTCACAGTGGGGAGACTGGCAGTTGTATCAGGGAAACCCCTACAGCCACTGTTCATCTTTGACCTCAATAGTTCCTTCCTCTGTCTTTTACTGTAACAATAAATACACAGATAGTAGATAAATAAGAAATAAAATCACCCTTTCTGCAGACAGTGGCCCTCAACACAAAGTCACCACTGTGGTTTTTTACCGACACGCTTCAGTGACACTCCACTGTTCCTTTTACTTTAACCCACTGACCCACAATGAAGTGTATTGTGATATGATAGCCCTGCAGTAAAAAGAGGAAAACTGCATGAATGCAGGGCATTCAGGACACACACAAATACAAATGCTGCCCCTTCCCCCTCTCATGAACACACACACGTTGCATCCCCACACACAGTATTCAAATGACGCATTAAACAGTGAAGATCTGTGGTGTGAATGAAAGAGACAGTAAAGACAGCAGCACAGAGATTCAGTTGTGTCACCAGAATGACTGACTGAAATTGTGAGTCACTGAATCGCACTGATTCACTGGCTCATCCCGGCGGAAGAATGTGGGCCAATGGAAATCTCCTTCATTCACTGATATCAGATCTTACAATAATATGTGTGTGTGTGTGTTTGGAAAAGCTCATTTTTTAGTTTTGCTTAGTGCAGGAAGTGTCAGACAGGAGTCACTCCTCTGACTCTTGCTTTTGTCTGCCGCTTTGAAGGTCACTTATTGTAAGAATGTACATGTTTACACATCTCATCTGCATTAAAGAAACTTGCCACAACCACAGTATTATGACAGACAGAGACACACTTTCTCATTTCAACAATTACATGCACATTAGAGGTGACATGAATGGGTCAACAGACAAAATTTACCATCCACAGGACTGAAGTTGGTCTAAAATAATCTGCTGACTAAGTAGAGAGAAAATACACTCACCAGCCACTTTATTAGGTACACCTTGCTAATACTGGGTTGGACCCCTTTGCCTTCATAACTGCCTTAATTCTTGGTGGCATAGATTCAACAAGGTGCTGGAAACATTCCTCAGAGACGTTGGTCCATATTGACATGATAGCATCACACAGTTGCTGCAGATTTGTCAGCTGCACATCCATTAGATTGGGATCTGGTGACTGTGGAGGCCATTGGAGTACAGTGAACTCATTGTCATGTTCAAGAAACCAGTCTGAGATGATCTGAGCTTTGTGACATGGTGCGTTATCCTGCTGGAAGTAGCCATCAGAAGATGGGTACACTGTGGTCATAAAGGGATGGACACGGTCAGCAACAATACTCAGGTAGGCTGTGGTGTTTAAACCATGCTCAGTTGGTACTAAGGGCCCAAAGTGTTCCAAGAAAATATCCCCCACACCATTACACCACCACCACCAGCCTGAACCATTGATACAAGGCAGGATGGATCCATGCTTTCATGTTGTTTACACCAAATTCTGACTCTACCATCTGAATGTCGCAGCAGAAATCAAGACTCATCAGACCAGGCACCATTTTTCCAGTCTTCTACAGTATTGTCCAGTTTTGGTGAGCCTGTGTGAACTGTAGCCTCAGTTTCCTGTTGTTAGCTGACAGGAGTGGCACCTGGTGTGGTCTTCTGCTGCTGTAGCCCATCTGCTTTAAGGTTCAAAGTGTTGTTAGTTCAGAGATGGTCTTCTGCAGACCTTGGTTGTAACGAGTGGTTATTTGAGTTACTGTTGCCTTTCTATCATCTTGAACCAGTCTGGCCATTCTCCTCTGACCTCTGGCATCAACAAGGCATTTCCACCCAGAGAACTGCTGCTCACTGGATATTTTCTCTCTTTTTCGGACCATCCTCTGTAAACCCTAGAGATGGTTGTGCGTGAAAATCCCAGTAGATCAGCAGTTTCTGAGATACTCAGACCAGCCTGTCTGGCACCAACAACCATGCCATGTTCAAAGTCACTTAAATCACCTTTCTTCCCCATTCTGATGCTCAGTTTGAACTCCAGCAGGTCCTCTTGACCATGTCTACATGCCTAAATGCAGTGAGCTGCTGCCATGTGACTGGCTGATTAGCTATTTGCGTTAACGAGCAGTTGATCAGGTGAGTGAATATTACCCACACTTTCAGACATTTCGGCATGTCACAGGAAAATCACAGGTGTTAATTTAACATTAAGTATGGCTGAATTTCATTTAGATGCTTCAGTGTGGGTCCTGGTATTGTGCATGATGTCACACTGTCACTGGGACACTTGAAGAGAACTGAGCCATCATTAGGGTTATTAGTAACACCTGTGCTCTTCTTACTATGACAAGATACTGTACATTCATTTCAGTCATTAGCTAACAAGTGTTGAAGAGCTGGATACTGGTGCAGATACCATGACTAAAATAGTTCTTACTGTGCAGAGGAGGGAATATTTTCACCCCGATGGTTAGAAGAGTCTGTGGAGATTTTGGAAATTCCTTGAAAATAGGGGTAAGTTTTGTTTCTTGGATAGATATATGACTGGTTGTCAGTTTGTGTAGACCAAAGGAACAGCCAACACAACTGCCCTGTTTCTCCTGAATGACAGACAAAGATAAAAACAGCATGAGGACATTAAATAGTCATTGGGGGGAAATGGCATTGTGCAATAAAACTGGAGTTTGAAAGAGGGGCATTTTGAAATAAAAACTGCTGCATTTAGGTAAACTGCCCAGCAATGAAAGACACAGGATGAAATACTGAGTTTAAATGTTGTGGCTGATCATTTTAAACAGTGTGTTTATTTAAATATTTTATCTTTTAGTTATCCATATGTTCTTCACACAACAGTGTGCTGTAAAGCCATCTTAAACAAATCGTGATTTGTGATATTGAGCTGTATAACCTAAATAAACTTAAACTGAAGTCTTTATTATTCATAATTTGTATTTATCTTATATATTTATATATCTGTTTAAGTTAATTTATTTCATTTTGAACCCGTTGGGTCTCCATACATTTGGTCCTCATATTGGCTCCCCATTATAAGCAGACCTAAAGCCATTACGGACTTCAGCTGACAGGTTGTGAGCCTCCTGTCCTTGCTGGGAAAAGACAAAGACCGACAGAGGGGGTTTACGCGCACACACTCTCGCGCACACACGCACTGACGGGAGTTTCAGCTTGCAGCGGTGACGCACTGCGAGCTCACTGAGCCAGCTCAGTGTTTATGTCTTTTTTTCACCCTCTCACACACACACACGCTGAGGAGAGGAGCCAGAGAGAAGGGAAACCTCGCTTTACCGGCTTTGTGGTTTTCATCCATTCCTTCTTTTAATTACACCTCCTAATTGAGTCCATTACATCTGATGATGCTCGTCTCTGAACACTGATTTCAACTCCTTATTTTCACCAAACCGGTAAGTCTGACAACTTTTTTTTTTCTTAGTAAGAGTCTGAATGGCTGCTGAAGCCGGTAGTTTAGTTGTGTCAGTCATTGCCGGCTCGTGTGGGGCTTTTCTCGCCACAAAGCCTGTCCGACCGTCCTGACCACTTTTACGCACGGCGGTAATATGACATATTCATATGTTCATATGTGTTTGTCTGCCAAACGAGACATCATGTGGCAAATGTTTATACCTAATTACTTGTGGACGAAAAGGTGCCTGCTGTTTATTTTAACGGGGTTTAACACTGTAGACAGACAAAGATTTTAAATGACCAAATGAAATAAGTTGTCTGTGCCTGAGCCATCCTTTGTGGCTGTTTAATGTATCTGATATCGGTTTACATGTATAGACAGGACTTCGCTGTGATGTTGGATAACGCTTTACCACCTCTAGTTGTACTCATTTTGTTCTGGTTATTCTGCTACTGAATATCTTTGGTTAAGTTACTTTAATAGACTTATAATTACTATGAAGACCACTGTGTTCCGTGCTGTCTAATAACAGAGTGAGAGCATGCTTGACGCACTGTCATGGGTACGTGATGACCTCACTGGTAGTATGATCCTCCTCCTCACTTTTTAATGAAGTAAAACATCCAAGTCCTGGCTCTGCCTTACTTTCATATTGTATATATCTTTATAATCTTTTCTGATACTAAGACTCAGCAAATACAGTTGACTAGTTAAGTCAAGTTAAGTTTTATATTAAGCATAATAAAAATGCCAAAGCATGTTGCACTGAGATTAACAGACAGATGAAACTGTTGAATTATTAGAATACAGTATTAATATTAACATTTATATCTCTCTGACACTTCTTGCTCATTTAAGTTGTGTCTGATCACCATCACATATCACACCATACTGCAGTGGTTTTGGCAGGATGTTCTGCTGCGTAATGAGCACACTGAGCAATGAAGGCAGGCCCCCTATGCACACACTCACACACACACACACACACACACTTACACAAGAGCCAAGATGAGACTGTCATTTTTGGCCGAGGGCTTCTATTGTCTGAGACCAAATTCCTGCACGCTTGTATCAATAAGAGGCTTTCTCTCTCGCACACAGCTATACGCACACACTTCCACCAGAAGAGGGCCATGTACAACTTCACTGGCTCGTCTCTGGTGTTATTACGATGGAGCCGTTTTAAGGAAGGATTTGACAGGATTTACAGAGTTTGCTTGTGAGCACTGTCTTGTCACGGCACGTGTGAGCAGAGAATTCAATGAACGGCACACAAAACATTTGAAATCACTGATACTGCCTGTTTTACAAGAAGACAGACTTCCTGTTTCCTGTTAAGTACTTTCACTCCTTGTTGTGGGAAGTGACAGACTAAAGTATGCGTGTCTTGAATTGCACAGTGTGGTTGGTGAGAGTGGGGAAAAATCAGGGGCTTCTAATGGTTTGGCCAAAGCACATTTTATAATATTATATCACAAAAGTGGAGTTGAAGAGGAGCAGAGAGTCCTTCCAAGTTCACACGCTCACTTAAAGAAGTATGTCACAGCTGGAAAGATGGTTTTTTCACAAAACTGGGCTGTCTGTAAAGTAGACAGAGACAAATACTTTTGAAATTGGTGTGATAGGACTAGAAAAAAAAACAGGAAAAAGGGCTGTGGCTTTTGCTATTGCTCAAGAGGTAGAAAACCTGTAACTACAAAATGCACTGCACTGGACCAATAAACACTTCCGCTGGTGGGTGACGTGATGTGAACCTGTCTGTTTTGACACAGGAAATAATATGGCGGCCAGCTGGTATCAAATGATCTTGAATTACAGCTAACTGGAAACTATTTAGGCAGAAACAGAATCTTGGTTCATATTTCATCAGCACTGCCTAGTTTTATTTCCTTCCTGTTCACAAATTCACATATTACAGCCAAACACTGTACTAAAATATGTCTCAGATGACATTTTAAGTGTGAAATAGGCAAAGCAGTAACAGAACCTCTGTTTATAGTTGATCAGCACTGCCTGGTCATACAGCTTGCTCTGAGTTTGAGAGCAAGAGCTCTCCCGATCTGCCTCTGTACTCTTTGTGTGCGTGGTGGTGGACATATGAAAATGCAGGAGTGCATTTTTTGGCCAAAGCGTGACAGTTCAGGTATCTCGAAGTCTTGTTCATGAGTGAGTGTAGAATGGAGCATGAGATGGATGGTGGTGAAGAGAGAGCTGAACTTTCGATTTACTGCTCCATCTATGTCTCAACCCTCACCTATGGTCATGAGCTCTGGTTAGTGACCGAAAGAATGAGGTTGCGGATACAAGCGAGCAAAATGAGTTTCCTCAGAAGGGTGGCTGGGCTCAGCCGAAGAGATAGGGTATCCAGAGAGAGCTCAGAGTAGAGCCACGTCAAAAGGGGTCAGTTGAAGTGGTTCAGGCATCTGATCAGGATCCTCCTGGGCGCCTCCCGTTGCATGTCCCAGTGGCAGGAGGCCCCGGGGCAGACCCAGAACACACTGGAGAGATTACATAACTCGTCTGGCCTGGGAACGCCTTGGGGTCCCTCAGGAGGTGCTGGAAAGCGTTGCTGGGGAGAGGAATGTCTGGAATACACTGCTCAGCCTGCTGCCTTTGCGACCTGGGTTCAGATAAGCGGTTGAAAATGGATGGATGGATGGACAATCTGTTTGAGCAACAGCCCTAGAGTCAGCAGAATTCACCGTATGACGTGTTTGAGCTGAGAGATGAGCAGGGAGATCCTGGGGCTGGCAAGATAGAGGAACGTTTACTATAGTTCATTTACATATACTGCCCACATTGTTATGACACAAAGCAGTTTGAAAATTGGCAAAGTAGCCCTTAAAGTGAACCCTACTGCTTTTACCTCTGTGTTTATGGTTGCCATCTGTCGGACGAGGTTTCAGCCAGTTTTTTTTCCAAAGATCATAGTCTAATTTTTTCAAACAACACTTTACATTATTTTGGTCTTACTTGAAAACAACTACATAGATCAGTTTGCAAGATTCCACAAATTTCTGAGAGGGCAATAATGTGTCTGAAGCCTCTTTAACAATCATGTGGATTATATCTGACTATTATCATCACACTTTTTTGTGTGTTTGACAGTTGAAGGACTCCCCAGCTGAATTGTGTCCTGTGAATGTGTGTCTTTATGGCAGAAAGTCACATTTTGTCCATCATATCGTGTGCTCAACTGATGTTACAGTTAACTGCACTGGGCTTTACATCTGTAATTATACCACACACACACACACACACACACACACACCAATGCCTTAATTAGGAGGTGGTGCATGTAGCCGTGGATTATCCTGAGCCAAATTTAACCCCCATTTTACGCACTACCCCACCCAACATTTACTGTACCATGGATGTATTTGTCGGTTTCAGAAGAGGCAGATATGGCAGGAGAAGAAGAGGAAAAGAAAGAGAGGTGAAGTATATCTGTTGCAGCCTGGAGCTGATAACAGGCTAACTTACGTGTAGGGATTATCAGCGTAATTTAGTGGCCAGATGCTTCAACCCTGTTTGAGCATACTGTGTACATGTGGAGGTCAAAGACACAGCTAGGCTTTAATCAGGCCATCAGTCCTGTCATCTGTCTGTCTGTCTGTCCATTCAGCCAAAGTGGTTGGGAATGCCTCCAGACGTTCTTCCGTCCCCGTGCCACAGCGGCCTGCCTGCCTACCCAATGTCAGCCAGGAAACTCCGTGCCAAAGAAATTCCCACTGCAGCGACCGCAGATCTCGATCCAAGCTGGCTGAGCGCTCGGCACACGCAGATTGCTGGAGGATGAGATGATTATAGGGGGACCTGGAGTCAAAAACCTGGGCAGAAGTTGGCTTGAGCATGCAACCACTCACATACACTTAGAGTATACATGTACATACACACCCAGGTTTAATTATAAGTTAATTCAGTGGGCAAGCAGGATTTAATGGACAGCGGTATCCAACATTTACACCATGCATTCTCCTTCTGGAGAGGAGATTTTCCTCAGGAGACCATCATGTCTTCATATCTTCTGCACTCTTGAGCCTTTACAGTAAAGTGAGCAAACTGCAAGTCATGCTGCAGATGGTTTCCGTCTCTTGAGTTCATTCTTCTGAAAGTGAGGAAGTGAGAAAGAGCTACTTCCCGGATGTTTCAGCTCCTTTGTGCCTGGAGTTTACAAAGGTCATCGATATCATAGTGTCATATTTTATCCCTAGACATTATTGTCCTGTGTGTTGTGTTTTGCCGGAGAGAATGTGAGTTAGAAATAAAAACTATGCACATATGTGATAAATTACTCCTTGGCTGGGACCAAATGACACTTCAGGAATGATGGTAATACAGCAATATTCATTGTAAACAGTGGTGGAAAGTAACTAAGTAAATTTACTCAAGTACTCGTACAGTCTGGAGGTACTTGTCTTGCACCAGAGAATTATTTTCATTTTTGATTACTGTAAGAATTATTTTTAGTCTATTAAATGTGAAGAAATAGTGAAAAATGGCTTTTGCAGTTGCTTAAAGGTCCAGTGTGTAAGATTAAGTGGCATCTAGTGGTGAGGTTACAGAACTGAAACTTCTTCCGTGTGCCAAGTTCGTAGGAGAGCTATGGCTGACACAAAAAATGTGAATGGCCCTGTATAGAGCCAGGCTCTGTGGAAGACGACCGGCTCTGTATGGAGATATAAACGGCTCAATCTAAGGCAACAAAACATAATGATTATTATTCTCAGGTGATTATAAACTAATGAAAACATAGTTATGATAATTATATATAATTTCTGTCAATAGATGCCCCTAGACCCTACACACTGGACCTTTAAAGCCCACAGTGATGGATGATGAACCTCAAGATACTCAGTTTTCTCTCATATAACAGCAGATTGTCGCATTTGAAAAGCACCTGAAACAGATGATATTTGATATTTTTGTTTATAAAAAAGACTAAAATGATTAATTCATGTCAAAATAGTTGCTAATTAATTTTCAGTCCATTGACTAACTGTTTAATTTCCATTTTTGGCTGCTTTATACTATAACTGCACTACATTTCACAGGAAAATACTGTAGTTTTTACTCCATTAGACTGATTTATTATTAATACTAATACTACTACTACTAATAATAATAATAATAAACTTTATTAATACAGCACCTTCCATACAAGAAATGCAGCACGAAGTGCTTTACAACAAGGGCAGTATAAGCACTGAGTGCTACACTTGAAAATTGACAGAGTGAACATAAAACAGAAGTGATTCATAAAATCATAGAGTTGTAAAACTATAAATCATAAAATCAAGTAAAATTGTAAAAGCGTTGCAGCAGCATGAGCTGTAAATGGAAAGTAAAAGTGTAAAAAGAAAGAGTTTCAGACCTGTATCAGGAAGTCAGAGCTAGTTAAAGGCTAAAGTGAACAGATACATTTTTAACCTTCTTTTAAAATATTTAGTGAGCTAGCTTCCCTGATATCTATAGGTACTTGCTACAACATTAAAGTACAAGGTAACTGTGCTGTAACAGTGTATGTTAGTAGTTTGTAGTTCAATGCAGGACATTTAGTTTTAGTGGAGTATTTTTATGGAGTGGTACAGCAAGTGTTATCCAAGAGAACGGTGCGAACTGTTCCACCACTGCCCCTACATTACACTGACACACTGTATCTGTCATGTGGTTTGTACCTTGAGTGGTTGCTCAGTCACATTCCATTAGATGTGGCTCAGTCAGGACAGGAGCAGACTAATCTCGGCCAGCTTGGCCCAAGTTCGTGACCTTTCCCCTCTGTCTCCTCCATCTGCCCTCTCACTTCCCACTGTGCACGGTTTAATGACACAGTCTCAAAAATAAAATTTAAGAAAAGAGGGAAAACAGAATGCAGACGTTTGCTCCCCCACAGGCCAGCTCTGGGGGAGGAAAGACAAATCTGCAAGCCGACCACAATCTGTTAGCTGAGCTCGCCAGTAACCAATCGCTGGCCTGTAGTTGCCAGAACAAATCACACACCAGCATGTCCGGGTCGATGGCTTTGTGACGAGGCACAAGTCAGTTACTTAGTGTGTGTGTGTGTCATGCTTTGGAGAGAATCCACACAATCCCTCATGTGAGGAGTGCTACAGACATGCCCCGTTTCAAAACAACCACTGAAAAATGAAGATGTAGCCAACAAAGCAGGAAATTGAACCTCTCGTCTGTAGCAGCACTTTTATAGAGTTATTGAATACAACTCCAAACACAGCATACTGAGCTCCAAAAATATATGTGGATATGTGAGTGTGCGTGTCTGTGGTTGGGTTTGCATGTTGGGGGCAAACTGCAGGGTTGCTTATCTGCTTCTTTCACCGTCATCCACAGGAAGTTACTGTTAAAGGGACTGTTTTCACATATGTACCAACTATTGCGGTACACTCAGTGCACATATGGATTTGTTTAACATTCCCAGAGGCCTGCAAGATTCCCTGCGTATACTCTGGCCACCACCCCGTGGACTCACTGACCTAGACGTCTATTAAAAGTAATAGGTTGACATTAAAAGCACTGGCTTGCTTTCTTGATGACAGTTGGATGAGTAGATTGACACCACTTCCATATCAGAGACACTTCATTGCTCCGATGTTGCTTTTTTATACAGAAACAAACAATGAGGACCCCAGTGTGTGAGATTTAAGATAGCATACGGGCGTTCCAGAGGCATGACAGGCGTGATGTTTAACACAACAGAGTTGGCCTCCGGTGTGACATAGATCACGTGCATCTGACGGCGCTTTCTAAATAATAACAGTGGAATAACATGGCAATGAAAGTTATTTACCATCCCTGTTACATGGCGGTTCATCTTGTCCCCTGGAGCTCCCGAACATCAGTGCCTCCCCAGTATGCAGACATTCCCGGCAGCTATTCTTCTTCTTTGCCAACTGCTGCTAGCTGCTTTCTAAAATCTCCCCACGGCGGGTCACACACATAACACATCATCAAAACGTGAGACTTGCCGGCTGCCCCTTTTACAGAGATGTTGATTTGGCGCTGTTTCTACCTCTGCAGCTAGCTTAAAAGCGAGATAACTCTGCCCCCCATTCCACGATCGTACCTTTTATACAGAATGTGAGACGGAATAACAGCGTGAAATTCCTTCTTTGAACAGGCAATATAGAAGGGGATAGAGGGCGACTCTGTCAGAAAGTCTCCACAGTTTCCACCGAGCAGTACGGTACAGTACAGTTCAGTTCGATACGCTTTTTTTCTGTTTCCACTGTGAAAAGTTGTGGGTGGTACCAATGAAACCGTTCTGTACCGTCCCCATTTTTGGTCCCCCCTCTGTTGGGGCACCTAGCACACAGATCTGGTACTAAAAGGTGGAGCTGTGAACACTGCAGCCATTAATTGGTCAACAGTGGATGGTTACTCTTGCTTAGGGCGGAGTTGTGGGTCGGGGTCAAAGGGTACAGTTGGCCCCAGCCCAAGACCAAGGGGGGCCCATGAAAAGATCTATGGTTAACCCTTAAATTGGATCAAGTACAAAAATGTATTTACTGAGTTATATCCCTGACAATACAAGTTATATGTATATACATCATAAATAAATGTATTTCTATCATTAAAACACATTTCAGTGTGCCATCTGATACTCCCACCCCCCACAGGCTTGTGAAATGGTGCATCTATGCATAGAATATACAAGCTCGACTAACTTGCCTTTTTTCAAAATGGTGTATTTAAATATTTCTGAATAAACGGTCTTGAAATTGCATATATTCTGTATGAGTGGAAAACCGAGAGTTGACAGCCATATACTCTTTACACTGTTTCAGTTCTACACACAATTTGACAGATATTTGGACCAATATTATAATGAATTAATGAAGATAAAATGTATTTGTTCGCCCTGTTGGGTTTTACTTTTCTGTAATTCTGTAATAGTTCATTGGTTGGAGGGCATTTTTCGGGCCAGAACCTGCCAGTGACAACCTCTGCTTTTCTAAACAAGGTCTTAAGACAGAGTAGGTACAAGAGAAATTGTGAGGGAAATTATTTTATTCCTTTTTTTTTAAACTATTATCCCTCATGGTGACAACAGTTAGGGTCAGGTTTAGCTTTTTATGGAGCTCCTTTCCCTAAATGTCATCAGAGTTTACATCTCTCTGCAAATAGTGAACACTATCTTTCTTATCACGTCAGCTTTTCTCACGAGCACGAGACAATGTGAAGACTTGTTCCCACAAGTGAGAAGGAAATCTACCATTTGGCTAGAGATAAATAGAGAGTAGTTTTGTGAATGAAATCCGTACAGACAGGACGAAATGTTTTCCCTACCTGAGCTCAGCTTCTTAAATTACAGACAGTAGATTTTTCCACGACTAAAACAGTAGTTAATTAAATCCTCTGTGTTTGTTCAACAAATAGAGATAACATGTTGAAGTGTTGTTTTTGCACCACATAAGCATGTTTGTGTGTGTGAGAATGGAAATTGTTTTATTATAGTGTGCTTGCATGTGTGCTGACTTTTATATAGAGCTGTCTATGTGTGTATGGGTTGTGAAAAATAATTTAAGGTGTTGTGAACATAAGGAGTTGATTTACATCCCCTGTTTATGATGCTGGTGATGTAAGGGAAAATACCAAACTCCAAAAACACCTACTCTCACACGCATTTACGCAACTCAGATCGCCCCATGTTCTGGTTTTGTCGCCCTCGGTTCTTTTAGGGTTGTTTTGTAGCCAGAGTTGGTTTGTGGTTGGCTTCTGGTGGGTTAAAATAATAGCAGTGTCCTTGTCTTATGGAGAACAAAACTCTTTTTCTTCTGTAGAATTAGTGAAGTTTTGGCTTCTTTATAATCAGGCAGACCTTAAAAATGGAAATTTTGCAAAACAGGACTAAATGACATTTAAAAAGCGTCATGGTTGGTCAGTGAAATTCAGTCTGGTTTGCATGTCTGCCACTTATGTAATTTGGCTTTAGAGGGACACAGAAATGTGAACATGCTGGTTGGAAACTAATTTCGGTGGGGACTGAGTCTGTGTAAATTTATGACCAAACCACAAGATGTAGCATCTGTTTCTAATGAACAAAAGGAAAGGAAGCATTTCTGGCGTATCACCAGAGTTCCCTTTGTATGCATATGTATTCACGGTGGCTGTAAATTATGACGTTGTGCTGTCACTCTGCTGTATTGTGGGATCTCCGGTTGCTGCAGTGGTCTGACTCTGGCTGTAAACAAACTGAACACCTCACTGCGTCTGACTGTCTTGCCTGTTCTTCCTCTCGCCCTCTTTCTGCACTCCCTCTGGTCAATTCAAACTCTCCCGTTCCACCTCGGTGATATCTGACAGCCAGCGTGCCGCAGAGACACAAGAGAGGCCCGTTAGGTTTCTGCCGGTGTACAGTTCCACTGGAAAACATGACGACTGAACATCACGTCAACCCAAGGACAGAGAGGAGGAATGACGGACTCAAAGAGACAGTGAGAGACACGCATCCGCAGACATGTCTGAAGAAGCGACAACAGCCCAGTTATCAGACGCGCTCTCCATAATGAGACATTGTCTAAACACTAACGTAGAAAGTGTTGGCGTAAATCAGCCTTTCATTTGCCGATAATGGGCACCTCCATTATGTCAAACAGAGGGTATGGTTGTCCCAATCACGTCGTTGTCATACACGTGCACATTATCCCTCGGTCCACGAAATGTCTGATGGATAATGGAGTGTAATTACCTTAAACCTTTTTTTTGCCGGCTCAGTTCTTTTCTATTGTATTTTACTCCATGGGCCGTTAGATAAAGAGGTGTTCCCCAAGGCTGGACAAGCTACGTGATCCAGTGGGCTTAATAGGTAGCCATTATCGGCGTGGGAACTTGGTGGTTGGCTTTTTTTTTTTTTGTCAGGCCTTTGTACTTCATGATGGAGAGGGAAATGCACGTCTTTTGAAGTGCTGTTGAAAGGGTTTCATCAGCCATTTTTGAAGCACCAAAGGGGCATCCAGCGTCTTTTATCAAACTGAGATACTCTGTTTTAATCAAGGCTAAGGCAAGGATAAATCTCAGTATTGTGGACAAACGCATAAAGAATCCATGCAGTGTAGTATCACTGCCCCATAAAGATTGTGTATCTCCAAAATGTCTTTCTCATGAGGTTAGAGCTCTTCAGGCAAAACAATGCTGTTTCAAGCTTGGTGACGATGCATTTCTGAGATAATCTAATGGCTTTTTAAGGGTTTTATGAGCCTAAAACAAAGGAGGATTCCTCAGCCTGTATTGGAGAGAATAATCCAAAGCTTCTATATCCTTCTCTGACGTTGCGTCACCACACCTGCAGAGCAAATGACAAAGAGGTTTAAACTCAGTAGTTGGTTAGAAAAAGGTGGTGAATCTGTGCAGTGTCATCATTATTCATACCAGCCAAATATTACACAGCAAGTCAGAGGTGTTTACTTCTGTAAACCTGGTCTGGTCTATGGTCAGGCTCAACCTGGTCAAAATAAAATTGCCGAGATTACTGCAAGTTTCACTGTAGCTTAATGATCAAGCAAAGCCTAAAGTCCTCATTCAGTATGACAATATGTTTTATGAAAACACTGTACCTGTCAATGACCCCTTAACTACTTCCTCAAATGCCCTTTGGTTAGGGTTAAGCAAGTAAAACTACTTGATGAATTTTCAGGAAAGGTTAAGGTCAAGTTCTTTGATGAGTTTGTCCAAGTATTCACTTGGCAGCAGGCATTGTCCAATGTGACAGCATATTGAAGCTGTCAAAGTGTTGCATAACGCCTGCGTTGCTGCTTCACTGTTAAGTTCGCAAATACTGCTGCTTCTAAACATAGAATTTTATAAGCCCTGCTCACGCCCCAGCATCTGCCTATAGCCGCAGATTCCACGTTTCCCTGGGGCAAAGTTTATTATCGTCACTCTGCAGTCTCTGCTGTATTAACCTCAGTGTAAATTTGCTGTATTCACGTAACACATCTGGGCTGGTCTCCTGAACTTCCCTGTTGTTTAGAAGAGTCTTTGAATACAGAAGCTTTAAATTAGTTGTTTATAGCTGGCCTAATGTCAGGGCCCATGTTTCTTTGTAGTCATTAAGGCACAGTCCACATATAACTAACTCAACCGCCATTTGTTTTGTTTTTTGTTTCTGATTTTTTCCCCCCACAAAATAAAATGATAGTGTGCCTGAGAACCAAGTGAAATTAACTGGAGACTGCAACAGGAAAGAGCAATTGCTTTAAACCCAGTGACATTAAATATGATGCAACTGCAATTTAAACTAATTCAGGCTTATTTAGTGTACCAAAGCACTGGTATTTTCCAACTTGGCATGCTATAAGGACAAATAACAACAAGAACATAACAATATAACAATATGCATTTGCCTCTAGTATACATCCACTCTGCAGTCTAATATGCACAGAATTTATTGTTGTGTGCAACAGGAGGTTTTCCTTGTACCAAAATGCTTAGGTGACATTTCAATTAACATGAAAATAAATTCCTTAATTGTAAGAGCAACAGCAACCGAGAAATGTTGAGGCCTTTGTTGCATGTTATCCCCCTTTTCCCTCCCAGTTTTCCAATTTTCTGTCTAAAAATGTTGCATAATAACAAAATACTATTGAAAAAACATTTTTAAAGAAGAAAGACCTCTGTTTACCTGGAACAAGCTGTAGTAGAAGTACGTTAACCATCGACTAAGCCAGTGGTTCTCAACCTTCTCATGTCATGGACCCCTAAATTGATACACTTTAGATCACGGACCCCTATTTTATAAAATTTCCATCTAAAAAGATTTGGTTGTGAGACCAAAATTCTGGAGATAACCTCAGAGGAAGAGAATCCTATGATCAGAATAGTCATTGTTAGGACTCTTAGGGTGCTTTCAGACCTAAATTTCAGTGCTTTGGTCTGAATCAGGGACTAATTTTGTTACGAAGTTGCATAATTGCCTAGAGTTGGTTCGTGTTCTCACGGCAGCATTTACAAGTGTACCAGATAAAATATGTTGCATGAGAAAGCTGCTTTTGATTGGTCAGAATTTCCATGCAGGAAATATCCAGGAAGTAAACAAAACACTGAAGAAGAGTACACTTGCAAGATAAATGTGACACTTTCTAATATCACAATGGAGGGACAACTAGGCAGGTTGATTTTAGCGCTGCTCATCGTGGACTATATTGCTGTCATTGTTCATTTGAGTCAAACCATACAGTTTGAAAACGAGGCGCGGCTCCAACTAGAAAACAATGTTTTGATGCATTGGATGTGCTGAATGTGCATATTAAGGCAGTGCAGGAGGAGGTGCACATTAATAATCCTCCAGGACTGTAACATGCTCATGTTTAACCCAAACAATGTGTGACTGCAGTTGGTTCAGATCGTGGTCGGGATACATTCTCACCATAAATGAATCGCACCAGAGTTTGTGCCACCTCATCAAGAAGGTCTCGGCCCGGTTGTTTTGGCGCGCACTCGAGTATGATTGCTGCACTTTATGGGCAAACAAACTTGAGTTCGATTGAGCTGAACCAAACAGGGCAGGTGTGAAAGCACCCTAATTCACATTGGGCTCACTTCTAAAGTGAATTAAATAGTGAAAAAAAACTATTCTCTGTACCCCCTGGAACTCCCTCAAGGATTTCTGGTGGTTCTTGGACTACTACGACTGGACTAAGCCAAAGAGTTTGAATGTCTATGAGGCCGGTGAAGCATTTTAGCTACACTTTTATGAAAGCATCTTGTTCTGCTTAGATAGAAAACAAACCAGAGGTCTCCATTACAGGAGTTAATGCGAGAATTTAAGTCATAAAGTTGTTGACTTAGTAGATGGCTCATTGCTTACTGTTTTATAATCAGAATTTGTCCACAGAGCTTCACATATGGATGATCCGTAAGCATGACTGACATGTATTTTTGAGCCTGTAAACTTTACACTAAAATACATTGTGAAAATAAGATCATTACAGAATCTCACGTCTGACCAGAATCACGTGTGCCTGACAAACACGACTCATTGTTTGCAAACCAATAACGCTACAGCTTGAACCCACTTTACCCTTGATCTCTCCTGCCGCTCAGTCACCTCACACTGAAAGGCGAGGAGTTCCACTCATTCTTGTGTTTCCTCTTTTGTGGTTCCTTCCTTCCTTCACAGCTTCATCCAGTAGGATTTCTCAGCTCAGCTGCTGCATGACATCAAGGAGCCAGAAAAAGCTCTCCAACAGATGAGCTGCGACTCCGCTCCTCGCCCCAAAAACCACCACAGAATAGAATAATGTCCGTGTTTTTGTCATGCCTTCACCATTACTTCTTTATTATGGCTATTTTTAGGTCCCCTGAACAAAACAGAAAATGTGACTGGTCATCTGATGTTGTCGCGACTTGTTATTGGAATGTGTCAAACAACAGCACCTAGGGTTTTGGGTAATTACTGTTTTACAGTTTTGGAAAAGTCGTCTCCCTTTCCTTTGAGGTGTTTTCAAATTCTTACCCTGTTTTGTTGTTTTTACATAAAATCACGAAAGCATCGTGGGTGCCGGTGTCTTTGGGCTTCTTTGTTGTGTACACTGAGATATTCTAAGAGGTGTTAATGTCCTCCTCCTCTCTATATTTGTCTTTCTGTCTTTTTTCTTCTTCCTTCATTGTCTTTCCTACCCACGCATCCATGTACTCTTCAAACCACAGCACATGTCCGACGGAGGCGTGAAACAAGACGATTCTGAAATAGGAAACATGTGAACAATAAAATGCAATTACAGGATTGACAGCCCAAGAGTTGAGAGAGGAAGAAAGAGCACGTGGAAGAAAAGTCTGAGACATTTGTGGATGTGAGACACAAAGTTACAGCAAGCTGACAACTTGACAGGGATGGAGTAAAGTCTCAGACTAAATTGCTCTTTTCATTGTGTCAAGGATGTTTTAGGTCTAATGTGGACAATATCAAGACAGCCTGTTCCCTCTTCAAACACATCCAAGCCACAACATTGCTCACATTAGATAGATATCAGTACTCAGACTTAATCAGAAAGGTAAATTCGGCCTCACACAGCTGAGTAGTTTTGTGATTTTGCCATGAGGTCAGACAAAAGGCCTTCCAGACATTTCAAGAAAGAGCAATGACAAAGTGAAAGCAAAGAGATGCTGTTGCAACGTTATAAACTGTGTTTTATAGGCAGGTGAAAAAGGAGTCAAAGGTTTCTTAAAGCAATTTTTTGACATTTTGGAAATACACTTATTCACTTCAGACCCCCAGGAAAACAGCTTAGCCTTGCTTACAGTTTTCCCAGTGGCCACTCGCAGTATTGCAGCAAAAAAAATCCCCTGTGGCCCAAAAAGCCTTTTCCTGTTAGACCACAATTGTGAAACAAGACGTCTGTAAAACTGTTGACAAGACATCTTGAACTGCTAACAAGGTCAATTATGAATCTGTGTATTCTGAATTTTTGAGTCATTGCGGTTTTATAATTGTTTCGTCAAGCCAAGAAAAAAGCCATTTAAAAAACTGTCATGTTAGAGTAAATAAGTAAGTAAGTAAAACTTATTTATACAACGCTTTTCGTAGGCATAGGTTACAATGTGTATCACAAGGACAATATACAACAAAAAAGAAAACAGAGACAACATGACTACGCGAGCCACATAGTTAAAAGTGCACAACTAGCAAAACTATTAGCACACACACTAGAAAAAAGAAGAATTAACAACACACAAAATATAAAAATAAATACAGCTCTGGTGCATACAAGTTACCCAAACACCTTTCCTAAATGATGTGTCTTTAGCTGGCTTTAAAAAGAATCCACAGAGTCAGCAGACCAAAAGGGAGCAGGCAGAGCATTCCAAAATGTAGGTGCTACCGCTGCAAAAGCTCGATCACCACGTGTCTTAAGGCAAGTGCGCTATCACAGTGTAATGTCTATGAGTTGAGTGGGAAATCACCAGCGGGAGAAATGCTACTGTGCATATTCACTAGACCACATACTGTGAAGGTAAAGCTGGAGGCAAGCAATTTCACAAGACTGAAACGGCGCCATCTTGGGGTCTGGTATCTAGTTATTATCATAAAGCTATGATTCACTTTCTTGCTGAGATCTAAATGAAAAGGTTAATGCCACTCTCATGGCTGTCTGTTAAATATGAAGTTACAACCAGCAGCCTGTTAGTTTAGCTTAGCATAAAGACAGGAAGCAGCTAGCCTGGCTCTGTCCAAAAGTAGTGAAATCTGAAAGCTGATTTATTAAGACTGAAGTGTTGGGCGATTTCAAGGGGGTGATGTACGGGGCTTTTTATTGAGCTTCGGAGGTGTTGGTAGGTGAATTTTGTTTCCTTTGGACAGAACAAATCTAGCTGTTTCACCGTGTTCCCAGTCTTTATGCTGGTCCCAGCTTCATATTTTGACAAACATGAGGATGATATCCATCTTTACAACAACAAAAAACTGTATTTCCATGTGTAAATTTCAATGTGGAACTATTCCTTTAAAAGATGATGGAGAATTCTGCACTGCTGTTGGTCTGAGCAGCACTTTGTCATGGATGGCCTGAAGGAAGAGAGGGATGGGTGCTTGAAGGCGGACAAAGCCACGCGTGGACACAGGGGCGGTCATGTGCCATGTAGGTCCAGTGGAAGTTCCACGTGTGGCGGTCGCCTCTGTAGTGGTTTTGTGGTCAAAACCTCAGACAAACTGGACTTAAATGCAAATGCATCACATGCAGACAATGCTGGCGTGGATCGTCTCGCTGTGAAGGGCTGACTTCTGAGAGCAGTGGTCAGGCAGCTGGCACGTCTTTAACAGCCTTTCTGGACACGCTGTCACATGCATTTTGTATTTGAAGCACATTTTCTCTGCATGTGTCACTGTTGCATACACTTAGTGCTCCTTACCAGTGGATTGCAAGCAGCGGGAATGGCTCACTAACTGTTGTTGCACAGAGTGATTCCTCTTTAACCAAATAGTTTTGCACTGACTGGAATCAAGTGAGGAAAGGCTTCTTAATGGTGCATAATGGAAAAATGACTTAGCAGATGCTTTGTGCCAGATACTGGAATGGGCAAGCCTTTTCAAACAGGTCAAACATGAGGTCAGTCTGCTGTATGCAATGATTTGGGATTACATGCATTCATCACGCTACAAATCAGCTTCACCTTGCTCTGCTGGAGTTTAAGTCCAGCCGTTTCAGTCACTGCACTTCTGGAGGTCAAGCGAGTCTCGCTGCGGAAAACCAACATTCCTCAACCCCTCTAACCCCGTCCAATTTGTTACTTGACACTTTCCCAAAAAAGAGGTACTTAATTGCAGGTCCCATTTTTGTTTTGCTCTCTCTATCATTGTCGTTTTATTGATCATTTTTTTTCATTTTTCTTTCAGCTGTGTGTGCTCGTGTGTTTTGTATGTTTGCACGAGTGTACTATATCTTGGTGCGCGTGTGTGACTTGTAATTAGCCTGTTGCTCTGGTCTGTATGGCATTTTAACAAATACTTCTATATATATCATTGTATCAGGCTGAAGTTATAGCAGTTTCACTCCCCGCCACTTTCTCGTCTTTCCATCCCTGCCTCCCGTTTCTCCTCTTCCTGTACGGCTCTATCGGTCCCTCAGCCCGGAGTGTTGTTTTTTCAAGCTAGTGGTTTTTCCGTCCTAGCTTTATCTTTCTCTTCCTCCCTGAAATTATGCTTCAGTAGCCTGTCATTGGCACGAGGGCCTTGCCGGACCAAAATCATAAACTCGTTACATTTTTTATTTTCTTGTTTGTGTAAGGCACAGCTTGGTGTTGGCTGGATGTTATGGCATTCCAGATGTGTGTGTGTGTGTGTGTGTGTGTGTGTGTGTGTGTGTGTGTGTGTGTGTGTGCGTGTTAATGGACAGATAATGTGTAAAAACTATGTTAAGGCAAATCACCACACACTTACTGTGCATTTACACCAGGGATATGCTGTACAGGTGGACGTGCTGTGTGTCTTCTCTGTGCTGACCACACAGAGGAAGAGAATGAATGGGTTTGAGTGGAGAAGTGTTGATTTGCTTCCTAACTAATGTTTAAAACATTATGTTTTGCTGCGTGGTCAAAGGTGAAGAGGTGCTTTAAAGTGGCCTCACCCCTCACACACAACAACACACATGCACACACAGACACACAGACACACACTCTGTTTTAGCTGTGATAGAAGGGGCATGTCCTAAGGATGTCAGGGGTGTGTCTGTGGTCAGAGTGACAGTATAAGACACAGGCAGGTACATTGAATTCTACATTCAGCTACACTAGACTTGTGCGTTCCAAGTTTAGTGTCACTTCTCTGACTTCTGGAGTTGCACTTTAGTGTTAACTCTGTCTCGCAGTTTATTTAATTTTAGATTTTTAATCTGAATTTTGTAGTTGTAAAGTCCAGTAGTTTATTTTACATCACTTGTCCAAGTGGCACCAAACTCGACTTTTGTCAAGTGCTGGTGTTGTTCTTAGACAGCTGTAAGAAAGTTAGACTTGAGTTTGGTCCTGACTCAGCATTTATAGCAGCATATACAGCATCCTTGCTGAGTTGCCACGGCAACTGTGTCAATCAGCTGCAAGTCTGGGGTAAGTATGCTGCTCTGCTTTTCTCCTCTCGCTCTGATTTTATTGCTCCGTCTTGTATTCTCACTTTCTTCATCTCTGTCTTTCTCCATCTTCTCCTCCTCCACTTTTCCTTCGTTGCTCTTGTCAGCCTTATTCTGTCATTCTGTGCTTTCCCTCTCTTCTTTTTTTGTTTGACATATTCCAAATACATCAAATGTTTTCGCTTTGGTCAGAGGCTGTTTAACAAGCCTATTTGGGTCCAGTCAGTCTGTCAGCTACATTTTCTTCTCTTGGGAGAAAAGTACAAAGAAAAGAGAAAAGAAAAAACATCTTTGGCATATTCGGCTGTCTGATATAGTCATTTTCACAAGGGCTGAAGTCATGCAGTGTGACAAGTGCTAAGTATGAAGAATTATGTTGTGTGAGTTTCTCATGTCTATAATTTTAAAAGTAAAATCTCAACCACAAATAACCTGCTGTATGCTGACAGACCGAGGTGCCCTCTGATAATACTGGTCCTGTGTGAATTCACAGTCCTGTAATTGTGGCCACAAATAAGAGCGCACAAAATTCATGCAACAAACTGTTTTATTGTGTCAGTTGCTTTCTTAATAGGATGCTGTGGGGCACACAGTGAAAGAAGTGATTGCAGAAGATTATTATTTGTGTCACAGCAGTTTTATAAATTGTTGTGATTCTTTGATAGGATTTTGGATATTCAGTATTGCATTTGATCAGTCACAGACACACTGCACCTGTTACGTGTATGGGATTATTATTCAGTGACACTTAAACTGTCACAGGAATTGAGTGGGAGTGGGTGGCCACCCTGCTGACCGCCCTGCTCTGCTGCCTTTTCACAGTAATGCCACAAAATATCTTCATGCTACAGTGCGGTTTTGGCACTTTACATTAAGCAGTCAAAAGTCAAATGTGAAGGTGAGCCAGTTTAAGTGTCAGGATGCTATACATGGAGCCAAGAATTTCTCATTGATAAGTGACCTCAGATTGGATTTAATTTTAGTCCGTGAAGTTATATAGAAGCATTAGTACAGGGCAGTAATAAATGCCTTGCCGACCACTTGTTCTGTGTGCTTATAGACATGTATGTATGCCAGTGCACTGTAGGGATTTATGCTATTTTAAATAAGCTGTCGACAAATATTTTCCGACTGCAAATTGCTAACTTTAGAGATGACAACATTGTTTTGCTGTTTTGGCATCTAAACACATGCCCCATAAGTGCAGACTAAAAGCATAGGTTTTCCCTTTGTTTATTCCCAAATCCTAAAAAAACACTGCAAAGTAAAGCAGTGCAATCATCCTCATTTATAATCAAAAGACTGTTTTTCTACCTCACCCAAATCTCCGGAAATGCTCACCCCAGGGCAGCTATCATCAAGCATTGAGAAAGTCAGCATGTGTCGGCAAATGAATATGTTGCGGTGTGAATAATTGCTTTAAAAGGTGTATTTGAGTTCCTAACACCCAAAAATAGCCAGAGAAAAGCCCTGGTTCATTCACTCCTGTCCATAAAAAGAAGCTGACTCATGTTAAATGTTATTTACGGCATTGTCCAACTGGTCCTTACCTCCCTGTCACTCGAGTCACTGCACTCCGGATAAGTCGCAAAGAATGACTCAGGTGTTTTTCGCCATGTGAGCGTGTGGTTTTGTGTGAGTGTGCATGCTTGTGTGCTGTATGTATGTGGAAGTGTTGTAAAGCCGTCAAGTCTGCTGTGTTGTTATATGTCATGCTGTTATGTGTCATCCATATGTGAGTTGGCACTGAAAAGGTCAATAAATAGTGTTTGCAAACAGGGCTCAGTTGTGTTGACTGAGGTGACATGCTTGATTTTTATTATCCACTTTAAAACCCATGTGGCTGTGTTCTAAAATGTGATTAGCCCCTTTTTCTGACATGTTTCTTTGTCCTCTCCTCCTTTAGATCATATGAACATAGAAGAATACATTGAAGAAGATGAGGAACCACCTTTGCTGCTCCGCTCTCGTCCTTCTCACGGTAAATATTTGAGTATATGTCAATGCAAAAAAAAAAGATGTGTATGTTATAGACCAGGTGGCATGTACATGACGATTTAGTAAGTGAGTGCAAACCTCCACTGACTCATGAGCTTGTGTGTCTTCCAGGTGTTTGGCTGTGGTGGGACTGCAGCAGTGCAGTGTCGGTGGAGGGAAGGGTGTGTGTGTCTGCAGTGCCCTGCTGGACAGGAGCCCTCCAAGGTGAGACTACAAACTAAAATACAAATGATTAATAACAAGTTAACCTGCTCTGAGGGACATTTCTGGTACTCTATATCTCCTCTATTACAATATATTTTGCTATCAAGGGATTTTGTGTTCATTGTAAGTATTTTTGTCCCCTTAGAGATCACAAACTTTCACCCCATGTTACTTAATTATATCCCTCCCTACCTGTTTTAATGCACTTTTTTCAACAAGGTGCATTTTGCCTGATTCTGTATGATATAGAGCTTAAAAAATAAAGGGTAGAGAGTGCAAATGACTTGTCACATAGCTGCAGTTAGCAGTTAGCTTCCAGTTATTTGCTATACACACATATTTGTAGTGATTCACTGTGAACAAGTACCTCAATATAAAGCCCCTGGCCTGAGATCTCGAGTTTAATTTCTTGTCTTACCTCATAATTGATGTTTCGGTTCACCGCAGTCATAAACCAAGTTATTTGCTTACATAAATCAGTGTTTAATGATGGAAAATATGCATGACATTGCTTTTTAACCAAAGGGGGATTTTTGTCAAGGTGTGTCATGTTTCTCTTTAGTTGCAGATTGTATTTATGAAGTTGTGGTAGATCACATGCTGTTACTGGCACAACAAAACTGCCATTCTTTGCTTAGATATCTGTATTTACCTTTGCTGACACTATTTATGTTCATAATAACTTCATCCTACAGACATATTTAAAATACAAGGACTGAGGTCCTCGGGGACCTCAAGGGTAAACTACTGTAAGACACAATTAGCATAGCAAAATGTTAACTCACTTCTGCTTAAAACATTAGTTATGTCATTAATGTTATCTGGAGAAAAAAAAAATTATTATTATTTTAGAAAAGTTATGGCTATATTACATTATTACATGTTGTGTTTACATGCCAAAACCAACCGGAGGGATTTTGGCCCCAATATAGAATCACTGAAATAAACCCACAGTCCTTCAAACTGCCTTGTCTTTCAGTACAAATGTAGACAGAGACCTTGGTCTCAGTAAGACCCCCTGTCAAAATAAAAGTTTACAAATGAAGGGTGTTTACATAGAACTATGATCACCGCACGCTACAGGCAGTTATAGCACAAGATCTGGCTCATGCTGTGCATACTGACATGTGACAGGAGGAGCAAACATTTGCTGCCTTCCTGTCTGTGTTTAGGAGTAAAGGCAACACATTTTTACGAGTAGATTTCCCAGTCGAGAGATGGGTGTCCACAGCAGAAGGTGGAGTTTATCTTGAATTGATCAATTGTATTTGATAGTCACAAAATATTTCATTATGAAATAATGTAATGCTTTTAGGGTCACTGATAGAGAATCTGTGTCAGCTGCATCTACTGGCTGCTGAAGACTGCCCCTACCTCCCTCTGATAGTGTGTGATAATCTAAATTGGCACCAGTGGCAAACCTGTATTCAGTAATTTGTTTCATCCATTAAAACTGGATAGGTGGAACTGGGTGCTTTTGACTGGGGTTACTTTTAAAAAGCACCTAAAAGAGAAACAGAAAACAAGGAACAAGCTGATTGACAAAGTCGTGGATATTTTGAATGACAGAATAAAGCACCTGTGAGATATGGCAAAAGTATACCCTTGGGGTCTGCAGGTACCTCATAGGCAGGATGAGGGACAAGGAAAATCTTATAATTCCAGGTACCACAGACACTCTAACCCTTTGGCAGCACCAGCAGGATGCTACATTTCATGATTTTGCAGCCTCTTTTGCTTGACTTTAGATGTTTTTTCTTTCTTGCCAGGCTTGTGGGCAGATCCAGAGTCCAGCAGAGGAAGTGCAATGTCAGTTGTGCCCAGCTGGAAGCTTTTCAGACGCATTTGACTCTGAGGTTTGCCGCCCGCACGCCTCCTGCAAGATCCTCGGCCGTACGGTTGCAACCCCTGGCACTGCGACTTCAGATGCTGTCTGCGGGGACTGTCTGCCTGGGTGAGGCCCACCTGTCTGCTTATTAATCCACTCACAGTTACATGAAACTGTGGGCTTGACATTTTAAAGTGCTGTGCTCAAACATGTACCTCATAAACTTTTTTTTGGTTCTAAATTAAGTCCTGCGATTTTCTCTGTGTCGAGAGAACAGGGACACACACACACTCACACACGACGTCACTCACCGCAATGGGCAGGCACATTCAAGCACCATAGGACATAATATGCCACAGGCTAAAACCGCTTGTTCATTCTTTCTTTGTTGAGTGGACCTCCTCTTTTCTGTTCCCTCTGTCCGTCTCTCTAATTACGCTCTTTTCTCCTCTTTCTTTTTCCATTTGCAGGTTTCACTTCACTGCCACAGGGGAAGTTTCCACCCAAAGTCCTTGTGTGAAAAGTGAGCATGATCCTGCAGCATGTGTCTGACATTGTGTTTAACATCACATGCTCCATCATTCAATACACAATCACAATTTGTCCTTTGTAGAGGTAAAATCATGCTCCTACATCCTGCTCTCTTTTTTCTTCTTCCCCTCTCTCTCAGCGTCTGTGCATGTCAGAACAGTGCGTACAGTGGGTAAAGGTCCATCCAGCGGTGCAGGAGGGCCGGTCAACGGCACAGTGGTACGCAGTGCTGAGGAGAAGACGGCAGAGTACGCTGTGTTTGCTCTGGTGCCGATCTTCTGCGTGATGGGCCTGTTGGGCATCCTCATCTGCAACATCCTGAAGAAGAAGGGATACCGCTGCACTGCTGACAAGGAGGGAGGAGATGAAGAAACAGCCACACCACAGAAAGAAGGTGAGAGAGATGAAGTTGCAGGAACTGCAAACAAAGAGAAAGGATAAAGAATAAAGAATAAGTAGAGAGAATAAAGTCAGAAAAGAGAGCAAAATATAGAAAAGTTCACAGAGAGTGATACTGAAACTAGCATTTATATTCAGGTTGTTGTCACGTTCGCCCATAAAAATGCGAAATTAGCTCACACACATGCACAAGATGTGGCCAAGTGTTGTCAAGAGTTGGGGCAAAGCCAAGCCCAAAGGGCAGTGTCTTTCCGTGCAGCCACAGGCCATGTATCTCTGTGATGTGACTGCACGCTAGTCTACATGGGAGGCTTCTTTTTTAATCTCTTTGAACTTTGACCTCGCAGGGGTCATTACATGTCATGCATGTGTTTTTCTAAGCGCGGACTGTTATTCTTGTAATTTTCCTATCTGAAAAGGGGGAAAAAAAGCATTCCCATCAACTCGCTCACCCTGCTGACGTCAGAGAGAAACTGACTTGAGTAAACACAGAGAGATGTATAAAGAGAGGCGGGGGAGGGCAGAGGAAGACATGGGGGATGGGGGTGGTATTAACTGGAAGAGGGATTGATATCAATGAATGGAAAACTAAAGAGTTTAGGGAGTGACAAACAGAACACAGAGGGATCAAGCGTCAGCATCCTCAGAATAACATGCGTGCTCTTTATCCCTGACAATACACCTGTGGCAGTCATACTTCCTGGTTTGATCCTGACAGTGAAGCAAACACCATCTATACTTTGTGTGTAGACCTACATTGCTGTGCACACAATGTGAAATGTACAAACACTTTTCCTTTATGCGCTTATTGCACTTGATGAACTTTACCTGTGTGGCTCTCAAGCAACCCTCACGTCGCACGGTGTACGTCGTAACTGTAACATTGATCAGAGCAGCTTTTTGTGTGGACCTTCTGGTATGTTTCCACACAGAACATATGACATTTTGATAAACTATGTCTGCTGCGAGGACTCATTTATAGCGGCACAAACTCCAAATGTGAGTCAGAGAGAGTTCATTCGATTTAGCAAACATTGCACATTGTGTTAGCCTGGTTGCCACATGCTAAAAGTGGACATTGCTTAAAGCAATAGTTTGTTTGGGAATTATTGGGAAATACACGTTTACTTACTTAGATTAGAAGATTGATACCACTCTCAAATGCGGTCATTAGACATGCAGTCACAGGCAGCAGGTGGTTAGCTTAGCTAACACAGGGAGAACCAGCTAGCCTAGCCCTGCCTAACAGTTCCTCTAAAGCTCACTAATTATTATTAAACGTTAAATTGTAGTTTTTACACCCTGGTTTTTGTACAAATTAAACAAATAAGATGCAGTATAACAGTTTAATTAGTGAGGTTTAGAGGTTCTGGCAAGTGGATTCTGTAACTGTTGAGAAGAGCTAGGCTAACGTTAGCTATTTCCCTGGGGACATCCTTTTGTTCTGTTGGCCCAGTTGTCCAAACAATGTCCCATCGGTCTGAATGTCCATATCTCCACCAGTCTGTTTTCCCCAAAACAAACACTTATGGCTCCATAGTCCCATTTCTCTAAAAACACAAACTTGCAGTTAGACCAGTGGTTCTCAACCAGGGTCTGGGGACCACCCAGAAAATTTAGAAGTGAGCCCAATGTCACTACGAGTCATAAGAGTGACTATTCTGATCATGTTTCACTTCCTACATGGTTATCTCCTTAGCTGTATTTGAAAACTAAAGAATCCTGGTCATAATCAGATCTAACAACCAAAATATTTTCAGATGAAGGTCCATAAAGTGAAATCTTATCAAATGGGTGTCCCTGCCCTAATGTGTGTCAGATCAAAGGTGGAGAACGTCTGAGACAAGACAACCCAAAGAGCATGTTCACATTGTACATGTCTGTAAACCACCGATAGGTTACATTTGTACATTACTTTGTAGTGGATATGTTGAAACTTTAGTTGCTCAGCAGCACTGTGGTGAATGTGTAATAAGGTTTGGGTACAAAAAATATTTTGTTAAGTTAAGTTTGGTAGCACAAAAGCTGCTGGAAAAGCAGGGATGGGTTGGTAAAATACACCAGGGTTGGGTGACTCAAACACTGCTGGGAAATTGAAACTAACTGCAGTGGGTGTGAAGTTACAGAGAAACAGGATTTCCAAGCAATGGCTATTTGTCTTTATGAAAAACAGCCTGTTGGACAGATGGGCTTTTGTTGCAGACATTCTTAGGACTAAGGACTAATTTTGGGCCACTGGAACAACAGCATGGCACCAGTCCCTTTTGCTTATAGTCTCCATGCTAAGCTAATCACCTGCTAGCTGTAACTTCGTATGGACAACTATGAAAGTGTCAATCTAATCATCTAACTCTAGGCAAGAAAGCAAATGAATAAATATCCCAAAATGTGAAGTCGTTCCTCTAAATAGCTGTTGACTTCTAGAGGCTGCATAAGGAGCAAATCGAGCTGCATAAATTACACATTTAACAACAATAATAATGTAATACATTGGATTTTTGCTTTTCAGGATACTCAAAGACACTTTAAATATTTCCTCACTTTTGCTACTCTTTTCATGCCTTACGACTATCTGTGTACATGTGCAGTTAATGTAATTTACTGTGTAAGCATAAACAGATTTAAAGGCAAAGCTGGCTTATCCCTCTGTGTGTTAGGCCAAGTAGCCATACGTAGTGCCAGGCATCAGGAGCGTCAGAGCACAGCTGCCGCCTCAACAGATCAGACTTTCCGTCAGCCCGTTCTACGTCAAGAAAATGTTTACGTTTGCACAACATCTGCTGCTTTGGATGAGCTACAGTATCTGTCATCAGGGTTAACATGTTAAATTAAGGAGCGACCTTTTTCCATTTCATCTACAACTGCCAAATAATTTGTGTGTTTTATGCTTCAGAGATGAGAGTTTTTCTATAGTGTCACCAAGTCTCAAGAGCACATGTTGCTGAGGCTGTGTAGTGAGTTTAGAGATCCAGGGCCAACAGATCTGGTAACAGATTTCATGATAAGTAACCTCATTGAGTCTCATTGTTTCATCTGTTATAAGCAGAAAGTCTAGCCTAAAACTGACATGCTTACAGCACGTCAAAAAATCATCAATCACCCCATTTCTGCTCATGTTTTTGAAACAAAGCCTGTATGAAGATATGATTTCCAGTGTCTCTGAGGACAGACAGAGGTCATAGCAACAGTATTTCGGTCACTGATCTCGTTTGCAGCGTTGCCTTGGCCTCTTCCTCTCCAAGCACTTTGTTGTGAAACTTAAGACATCCCTGCACCCAAAGAGAAACTCCCTGATCCCTAACCCCCCCCACCTCTCCATCTATACTCTCCATTCATCCAGCTTCTTGGCTCTCTAACACCCCCTCCGCCTTTGCATATGAACATGACACTATCCATCCATCTCTCCTTTCCCAGCCAGATCAATAATTCAATCGGGTCCTCACCTCACGGTTTATGTCTCTTCTTTCTTACTCCTCCCTCCTCTCCGTCTCCGTCTCCTCTCCTTTTTACTTCTTCTTCTTCTGTCCCATTTTTTGATCTGGTTTGTCAGTTTCTAGAGCTTGTCTTGAAACCACTTAACTAGATATGAAAAGTTTATGTCTCAGTGTGAGTTTGACGATGATGAAGTCGTCAGTAATGTGGATTGCATAGTTTAAATCTGATGACAAAAGGGTATCAGAAATTGATCAATAGACAGAGCACAGAAGTCACCAATAAAATTAATTTAGAACATTATGGAGATGAGCTGAATTTCAACCTCCATATAACTATAACAGAAGGGTCATATCTATGTTAACGTCTTACAAATGTAGTGTTTTTCCATTGGAGGCAAGCAACAGCAGCTGGGGTGATGTTAGGACACCTTATCACCTCCTTCACTCTCACCCCCCCCCTCTGTCTCTCCTCCTGCACAGCTTAGAAGACAGATGATGCAGTGGTGCAGTGATAAGCTATAACTGCATGCAGTGGTGAGACAACATAAAGTTAGTAAAGACATAATAATGTGGGGAACGTGCAGGTAAAAATTGAGAAGAACAGAATGATCCGAGGGCAGTGGGAGGCATTCGATGCTGCATCTCTCCCTCTTCCCCTCTCTTGTTATGTAACTATCCTTGTAGCAGTGCGCTGACTGTCTGTCCGCTGTAGTCCTGACTGGGCTAAGGTTAGAGGTAAACTTCTTACTCCAGCACTTTTCACATCATCTCTGCTCAGGGGGAACACCCCTGGGGATGAATTACAGCAGGGCCAAGCTTAGCGCAGCGGGGCAAAACTCAGACTCTGCAGAGGTTACTCTCACTACGCAGAGCTGCGGACAGAGAAAAGTTTGACTTACTGGAGAGAGCAGTGACAGGAAAGCTGAAGGGGAGAAGCAGAGAGGGCAAGCACAGGGTCGATAACACAAGAAATGTCGGCAACTTTGTGTTTACGCAGCGTGAAGCTCAGCATGCACAGACACAAGGGCAGAGGGGAAGGGAGAGTTTAGCTGCTGCTGTTTCAGTGTCAGACATGTCAGCGCCTCATGGCTGCTGCATTTAAACCAACATCTGAAAACAAGGTGACTGACTGGTGACATATTGCGGCTGACACTGAAACATTGAACACATGGGCCTGACTCTGTTGAAGGAATAAATAGAAGAGAATGAGTGCCACACTGTGAAATGGATGCCGTTATCCACGCATAGCAACAGCCACTGTGGAGACAGAGCTATTGTTATGGCCTAACAACAGCCTGACACTGCTTATGCAAGACAGACACGCGCATAGACACAAATGCATCTATACAGTCACATTTTGCTCTGCGACACACAGATACACACAGTCACCTGGCATTGGGGATCTGGTACACCACATACACACACACACACACACACACACACACACACACACATAGAGCCCTGTGTGCTTCGACAGTGCTGAATGGAGTGTGATCGCTGAGTGAGCTATTCTGGACCCCCCCTGCGCCCTCATCGCTCTCCTCTCAGCTGCCTCACTGTGCTGTGCTATTATGGGATGGTCAGGGGGTGTTGCCATGGAGGCATATCTATTCTTTGCTGTTCAGTCATCCACATCCATCCTTATCAGTCCCATCGTGCTCTGGGGCACGATATTCCAGCAGTGACATGCACTGCATTCACTCTGTGTCTGTCTGCGAGTGAAGTGGCTGTGATGGTTATTTAAAGCAAATCCATAGTGTGGAATCTAACTTTCTGTATTAAAAATATCCCTAACAGGATAAACATATAGAAATATACAAAAGTATAAGTTAACGTATTAAATAAATAGATAAACTGATTGATAAATAGGTAGACAATTTGGAATACATGCTGTTTTTCTTCAAGAATATATCCAAAAACATGATAAATTTTGATTGTATCTCACATTCTTCATCAAAAGAGTTTTTCAGTCTTCATGCAAATGGCTCAGCTGTCATTATGTTACCTAACTTTAATATTTAGGCGTATATGTTGACTATCTAATATGGAAAATAACTGATAACTGGTATACCTTACTATGTGCTTTTTCAACATATATATTAGGATTAATTCACTTGGTAATTGCTATATGACATTGTTTTTTACATATGTCAATACACTAAAATACAATACACAGTATTAGAAAAGAATTTAAAACAAATCTATGTCTTTTTTTGCTTGCTCTAGGTAACAACTGTCCCTACATATCTGACGACCTGAATGAAGACACCATCAGTGTCCTGGTTCGCCTCATCACTGAGAAGAAAGGTAGGTGTTGAGCAGCAGTGACATCACTTACGTGCTAGCGGTGAGAGCCATTTCATCTCTTGTGGCTTTAGAGGGTAACACAGAGTCATGAGAGTACGTCACAGACACATATCCACTGCCGCAAGCTCAGACTGTCCGCACCTTGTTTCCACTGTAGATGGTTAATGCTGGAAATGCAAACACAGCAAAAGGAGAAAGGGGAATAAAGAAGTCTTCCCTCCAGAATGAAAAGGAACAAACTGTCCAGAGGTGTAGACGCAGAGGACACTCAGTATTTAGAGCATGTGCATTTGTCCCCTGCCCCAAGTAGAAACATGAAAGTAACAGAAGACAGATATTTTGACAAAATTACAGACATTTACACTATGAATTGATGCAGTAAGGGCACAAATTGGTGCATTAAATTTTACCACAAAGAAAATTAAGTGTCTGATGCTCAGAATTTTCTGGCAGAGGAACCCCAGACTGTCTGCTTCAAATGTGTGCCCCCTAATTTTGAAACAACACCTATGCTTATAATGATCCCAGCGGGAGTTAAGTTCTCCTATGAATCACCATTAAGCACAAAGATGGCTATTATCTATAAACTTCTAATATTGTCCAGAAACCACATTCCAACAGACAGATTATTCTGATCCACAGCGCTGACCATCACTGAAGTCAACCACCTTGATTTCGTCTGTGTGTTTCAGAAAATGCTGCTGCACTGGAGGAACTGCTGCTGGAGTACGAGAGCAAACAGATGGCCATGAGCAAAGGCTCGTCAATCAAGTATGAGACCAGATTTGCTTACACACACACCCTCAAAATCAATCCTCAACATATACTTTTGCTCAGTCATGCTGCTCAAGGTCAAGATAAATACAGAGGAAAGTTTGGGAGAGAGCAAGGCAGTGGAAACATTTGGAAGGAGGCTTGCGGCAAGAGTCTGTGCGTGTGTTTGTGTGTATGGCCGGATGTTCAGGCTGAGAGAGGGAGAGAAAGCCATGCCAAAAGTTACAGAGGGTTGCTCTTCAGAGAGAATATAAACATATAGATTCAGAACCACCCTTTAAATTGCACCACATAGTTTTATAATAAATCTAATAGAACATATTATGGCTCGCCTCAAGCTCACAGCGGAGCTATTTGATACAAAACATGTTAACATTGTAATATTTTCCATTGCAAACAAGTTTTATTTCCTTATTTTGAAAATAAAAATGCAAGCTGTGTTTTATAGGATTATAACTATGTAGCTCTCACACATTTTAATAATATAATGCCACCTGCAATCTATTATTTATCTGCTTTTGTGACAAAGGGAGAAGGAAAGTACCCTCATACACATGAAGTCTCTTCAGTGGGCTGACACTTGGCAGTGACTCACTACCGCATGTCTGAAGTGAATGTCTGACACAGTTGTAACCGCTGTCGCTTGAGTCATGAGGCTTCAACAGCCAGCCTGTCGCTAAGCTCATTGGCTGTCACACAGCTTGTAGTCACACGATTTACACGACCAAGTGTCGTTGCGGTTGGAACTTTGGTTGTAATCTGCGGCCATTAAAAGTGCTCAAGTAGTCAGAAGTTAATCTAACAAATCCAACAACATGTTGCTTTATACCACAGTTTACGCCACTGTGTTTCAACTTCTCCTTTATCAGCACTGGCAGCAAGAGAGAAGTCATCTTCACAGACCAAATTTCTGCTTTATTCTCCGCTGCTCACCAACCGAGCTTCCCCCACAGAAGTTTATCTTATCTCACATTATTATATGGATGGTAATTGGATCCATTACACATGTACAATAGTGAGAGGTCTCAGGGGCCTCTGGCAGTGTGCTGCCGCCGCTCAATGGGCTGCTGTAACATGTGAGCTTTAGATTCGAGAACATTCTGACACCCACACGCGATATGCACATTGAAATCTGGAAAGCTTTCAGATCCTGTGTGTGTGTGTGTGATTGTGTGAGTGTGGTGGGAGGTTCTGACGGGGTCACTACAGGTCACCCACTAGTACAACACAGGGACACACAGCTGCATTCATCTCTTTTGCTCTGCCTCTCTTTGCACTAAACAATGGACAGACAAAAACCTAAAGAGGCCTAGGTGAAGAGATAAAACTTTAGATTTCAATTTTCGACTTACTTGCCACTCACACATCCAAACTGAAAATGGGTGGAGCTGAAGGTTATGTTTTCCAGTATAGTGGAACTAGATAGCATGGCGGCGTGTGGTGCTCAAAGCGCCGAAAAACTACATTTGAAAAACTCAACAGCAATGTCTCTTTTAGAAATCATGACCTGGTAACTCGAGATAATCCACAGACCTTGCTGTGAGCAGTTTCATGTAGGAACTATTTTCTGTCTACTGAACTACACCCGCCAACCATTGCGCAGAAGGAAGTGTGCATCTACTGCTAGCTAACCTAGCACCACTGAACTAGCTAATGTTACAGCTCAGCCAAGGAGGACGCCATTAATGTTTAGATCTTAGGCTGTAATGAGCATGAGCATCTCGTCCATGAGCAGATGCACACTTCCTTCTGTGCTGTGATACAGTTGGCAGGCGAGCTCAGTCGAAAGAAAATAGTTCCTGCATGAAACTGCTCACTACAAGGTCTGTGGATTATCTTGAGTAAGCGGATCATGATTTCTGGAAGGAGACATTGCTGCTGAGTTTTTGAAATGTATTTTTTGGTGCCACAAGCCGAGTGCCATCTAGCTCCATTATATTCAAGAGAAGGCAGACATCTCTATGGCTGATATCTCCAGTATTCTTTAATGCACACCAAAATAATCTAGACTGATAAATAGCACTACAGTTAAGAGTAAAAATATGTATTTTTGATTTTAGGGTGAACTGCCCCATTAAGTTGAATATTTTCAATATTTGAATTTGTAGGAAAATTTGCAGTTTTTCTTAAATAAACTGAACGTAAATGTCTGAACATTTAAAAAAATGTAACTGATCCGTTATTGACTTCCTTCCTCTTCCTCCCAGGTTCCCCATGCTGTCTCCCCTGTCCCCGTTCCGCTCCCTCCCCAGGCTGTGCCCCCATCAGTCCCACCTCCACACCATCTCCGGCCTCTCCGGCCTGGCCCCCAAACACGGCTACCGCTGCACCCGCTGCGCCCAAAGAAAATGGCCCCCTGTCCTCATACCTCCTCTGGATTCCCTCAAAGATCCCCTGAAGCCCCCCCAGAGCCTCATCCTGCCCTCCCTGGATGCATCCAGCGACCAGCAGAAGAGGCCCCTGCTGGGAGGGGTGTTTGTCGACACCCACCATACTCAAGCTGTTGTGCCAAATACTGTACAGGAAAAGGTGGCAGGGAGTGAAGTGAAGGAGAGGAAGGAGGGAGAGCTGACGGTGTTGTCTGTGGGGAGGTGAGACACGTCCACATACATTTTACTTTGACTCCACTGCATTTTAGAGGCAAATATTTTCCTTTTTACGGCATTTATTTAAAAGTATTAGTTATTAGTTGCTGCTTTATAAACTGCGATGCATCGTTGTAGATCAAAGTATTACCGGTATGTGTAGATATTATTTAAAATTAGCCCTTCCTTGATCAGATTCAGTCAGTTATATCAGTTCAGTATCAGTATCAGTTATTGTAACACTATAATATAATATATAGTAATTCAGCTGCATGATTAGTGCTTTTACTTTTAATACTCTATGTACATTTTCTGATATCACTTCTATACTTTCACTTTTGAAAGCAGGACTTTTTTTATTTGTATTTTTGAGCATCATTTCACATACGTAGAGAATGAAACAGACAACGCAGAAGGGAAAAAGAAAATACATACATAAAATATAAACAAACAAAAGCATTAGCGATATCAGGAAATAAGCGACAATAACATAAGGATAATAAATTAGGAAATTCAAAAAAGAAAAGCTAATTACTTACACATTATGTCATAAGATGTAGTTAAATAAACCCCAAAAATTGAATTTAAGTTAAAGGATACATTATGGTATACTATAGGCACACACAGATATCAACACACATGATGCCCACATGCCTAATCATACATGCTCGCACCCATGAATGTGTGTGTACTCAAACATAGACACACAGGTACCCACATATTTATGTGAATGAAACAGAAGAAAGCAGGATTTTTACTTATAGAAACGTATAATCCACTTCCTTTTCTGAAGGATCCACATTTCACCACAGTCCAGCTGAATTACAGAAAGGTTATAACCAACTGTAAACTGTACAAATGTTTTTTAATGTAATAAGTTCAGATCTACCGAATTACAATAACCTTCAAAAAGTAGCAGAAGAGATGATTAAACACAGTAGAAAGAGTGGTTAAGACTCACACACACACTCAAACAGCTCCACACTCCTGTAGGAACACCAGTGATCATATCTCTTGCTTTACCGACAGATTTCAAGTCGCTCAGATCCCCGAGCAGAAGCCTGTCACCGTGGAGCCCAAGACATCATCTCAGGAGCAAAGAAACTCCCTGTTTGGAGGGAAATCCTTCTGCTCCTCTTCATCCGGCATCAGGAGGTACAACCTGCAACACACAGTCACACACCTCCTCCTCTCACTCTCATTTCACTTCTACCCCACAACTGCTCTGTGTAATTACACCTCCTCCTCCTTTTCTTTCTAATGTGCTGTGAAGTAGCTTGAGATCATCAGCATGTCAGATTGCAATCTTCTGGCAGGCTCTGAATTATGTGGCCTGCTTTACCGGGAAAGGAAATTATGCAGAATGTAATCTGTTTATCATTGTCTCTAAAATGATTTGGGAAATGAGCCTCTTCTGTTTCTAATCGTCTGCTCGTAAACATGTGCCAACACTTTCCGAATCAGCATTGTAACAGTAATCATGTGGCCCTACCTGTCATCAAAACTATCTGCTGGATTTGTCATGTCTTATACAAAAAAAAAAATCCCTTTATTAATGCTTTAAAATCAACCCAAATGAGGAAATAATGACATATGTGTGCTTTGGAAACACTTATAAGCAATTTATTTGTCATATATGTGACCTTGTTGACATTTTGACTCTCTCTTCTAGGTGAAGAGCCAGAGAGACGGTGTATGATAACGCTACCTCGCTGAAGATGACCTCATCGTTCGCTGACAACTTGATAGCTGGCAGAGAGGGTGTTTCTAGACGATTGACACCAAGAAACCACAAAAACAAACACGTGCTGGGAGAAGTTGTTTCTATTCATGCGATAAGAGGAATATAACTGTATTTATTATGACATAAAAACAATATTGTACTTTACAGATGCATCAGATACCATAGAAACTCATCACATCACAGCTGCGTCACTGTCCCAACCTAAGAGAAAGTGGAGAGTATAGCTTTGTGAGAACAGATTGTGAACACCTGACACGAGAAGGAAGGATGAGAGGGAGAAAACAAAGAAGAGAGATAATAAAAAATGCACTCTCAGCCCCTTTATCTGTGCTTCCACTCAAAGAAAATAAACAAAGGGGTAGCACACACGTAGACATATCTTTACCATACATGTAGACAGAGACATCTACACTACATCTATACAGTGAAGACGACAAAACAGGGTGGAATACATTACTGACAAAAAGACAAAGCTCAAACAACAGTAAGACTGGAACAAAATGATTCAAGTGTGTACATTTAAAAAAGAGGATATATCAAGCCAAGTCGTCTGGGATCAAGTGCCATGTGAATTTCGACTATGAAGGTTTTCATCAAATCTGGCTTGGCTGAAATATTAACTTATATGATTGAGACACTTGATTTAAGACCACAGTAGCACTACAGGAAGTATTATGAGGGCAAAATGTTATAGAATTTAATATTATTTTGTTGTTTTAAATATTTTTTAATAAGTTTATTGATCTAGCTCCTACTCTCCTGCTCACACAGGATTTACAGGTGAGTTGAGATTTAAGACCCAGAATATGTTGAATGTAGTGTTTAAGGGACAGTTCACTCCAAAATTATAAATATGTATTTTTCCTTTTACCTGTAGTGCTATTTATCAAGATTGTTTTTGGTTTTAGTTGCCGAGTGTTGGCGATATTAGCCGTAAAGACGTCTGCCTTCTCTTCAGTATAATGGAACTAGACGGCACTTGGCTTGTGGTGCTCATAGCGCTGGAAAAAATACACTTGAAAAACTCAACCAGCAATGTCTCTTCCCCGTAATCATGACACGGTTACTCAAGGTAATCCACAGATCTTGTTGATAGTAGTTTCATGAAGGAACTATTTTCTGTCTGCCAAACTACACCTGACAACTGTATGATTGAGTAGAATAGTGGTTCCCAACTGGTCCAGCCACAGGGTCCAGATTTCTCTAGTCATTAGTTCAAGGTCCACACAGTTTAATATATACAGTGTCATACTTGCGTGTGGCCATATTGTTGAGCTAGTTTGCTGTCTCTGTTAAGTAGTTGTCCATTATTCACTCACTCTATAGCCGAAAACGACACTTAAAAGTAAAAGCTTTGTGCTGGAAATTCACTTTACTTCAAAATACGGTGTGTTTTTTACTAACTTGACCCATTCACTACTCACTTGTGGTCCAGTCCTAATGGACCTGTGACCCACTTTTGGACCACGACCCACCAGTTTGGAACCACTGGCGCAGAAGGAAGTTTGCATCTATTCATGGACAAGAGGCTCGTGCTTACGAGAGCGCAAGATGTAAACATGAATGACGTCCTCCTTGGCTGAGCTGGAACAATAGCTAGCTCAGTGGTGCTAATTGAGCTAGCAGTAGATGCACACTTCCTTCTGCTCAGTTATACGGTTAGTGGGTGTAGTTTGGTTGAAAGAATATAGTTCTTACATGAAACTGCTCACAACAAGGTCTGTGGATTATCTTGAGTAACCAGGCCATGATTTCTAGAAAGAGACATTGCTGTTGAGTTTCTCAAACGTATTTTTTTTGGTGCTTTGAGCACCACAAACCAGGTGCCATCCAGTTCCATTATATTTGAGAGAAGGCAGACATCTCTATGGCAGATATTTTCAACACTCGGCATCTCACACCAAAGCAATCTAGACTGATAAATAGCACTACGGGTAAGAGGAAAAAGTCATTTTGTTTCTTGCTGTGAACTGCCCCTTTAACAGAAGATGCACTCACTGAGTTCAGTGAACCTATGAGAGACCTAACACTCACTCAGAGATGCACACAGTCAGCATTAGTAACATCTGCAACTTTCACGCTCTTAGCCTAGGTCCAAGTAAGTGATCTGGGGCCAAATGTGTTCTCAGACTGGGCCCCATATATTGTATCACAGCGTATTTTTTAATGACATTGCATCTCAATGGCAGGTAGAGGCTGCCTGTGCAAATAGTAGAGATCACTTTTGTAGAATAGAACTTGTAAATGAATGTACATATGTTAATATGGGTGGGTATAGAGAAACAGACTTGGCTTTTATAATTTTAGCATACAGTATGTATGAAATGTATGAAGTGAAAGACAACTGCACTGCACCGATAAGTGACATTTGTAGTCTATGAAATCAAATAACTCTGTCACATTACTATGCATATAAGCTGAATTGCTGGTTGAAATCTTCATATGCTTTTTTTTCACAATTTGAGTGCAACATTTCAGTGTTTTAATCCTGAACTTTTAAAAACCTACATACAGTACACATAGCCAGACTCCAGTTATGCAACCTCCATAACTGCAAGAAACCACTCCCACATGAGTACACACATATGCACATATTTATTTTTTACAGTTTAATTAAATAAACCAACCAGTGGCTGCAGAGGATTAGTGGCTGCGATGCCTCAAACACATGGAGCTCAGTTGGCCTCGGTTTACATCCTCATGGGTTTTAAAGAGTGTACTATAATCATGGAGGTTTTTTATCAACTCATTTTCACAGTTAATTATTATGTAATGAGGAATACAAGTAATATTTATTGGTTTTAGCAGTTACACATTCTCATTTGATCTGTTTTATTACTATTATTAGGATTATTATTATTATTAAATGTTTTCAAGCTGAAGTATTGCTGGTAGAAAGACAGGAAACAAGCATTCATCTCATCAACTTTGTAGACTGCATTTATAATATTACATTTTATTTCTGTATGATGATGTTTTTACTCTTGAAATAAAGAAGAGGTGTATTTTAAATGCTGTCTTGTTTGCTGTTTTTGCTACAGACACACAGTGATGCGGCTTTTTAGCGTTTGTTGTTTGCTGTTGTCTGTGAATATGTGAGGTATGGATGAATTGGGGAATAAAAAGTGATCTATAAAAAGTCAGAAATGTAGTTAAAGCTAAAGTGTCATAAGCAAAGGCCTGTTTTGTTTGTTTGGCAGTGTTGCCCTCTAGTGGTGGTATGGTGTTTGCTAGTGATAGTGACCACTGAGGGGAGACACTTTTTTATGCACAGGTCATTTTAGAGCTTTTGGGCTTTTTTGCTTCCATACTATGTCTTCTTTAAGACTAGACTTAGAAAAGGCCAAGATACACATTGAAGAGTTTGTTTTAGTTCAGATTTCTGTTCTGGAAAGGTGGAGGTGCAAAAAGTGCATATTTAATTAGATAATGACTCGTTTGTGTATTTGAAACTAACATTTCACTTATAGTACAAACATTTTTTGTCTTAATCAATAAGGGAAGTTTCATGGTGATTTCTATTAATTTTTTTTGCCCTATATACCTGTAGTCTAACTGGTGGGAGGCCCACGGGGCAGACCCAGAACACTGAAGGACACTGGAAGGATTATATATCTCATCTGGCCTGGGAACGCCCTGGGATCCCCCAGAAGGAGCTGGGAAATGTTGCTGGGGAGAGGGGTGTCTGGAATACTTTGCTCAGCCTGCTGCCCCATGACCTAGTTTTGGATAAGCAGTTGAAATGGATACATAGGAATGAGCAATATTTTATAATACATATCTTTAAAGGCCATTTTCTCAAAATTAGTTTTCTTCTCATACTCTGAGTACTGCAGTGGCCCTTACACACCAAGCTGTCCTATTTTTCCCATTAATTTTATGAAGGTTTTAACTGAGGGGATTGCTCATATATCATTAATAGACTGATTTATAAAACATTTTATTCCTAAAAACCTGGCAAAAATGGATTTTTTAATGGCAGTTAACAGTATTTTCTGATTTATGGAGCTATAATAAGAGATATCCATGAATCCTTCTCTAAAAGCCTTTCATTTAAATATGTCAAAAATTTTGAACCTGACTTTACACAAAGTTCAGGTTTCTGTTCTTGAAATGTATGCAAATTTGTGCATATTTAATTAGTTAATGTGGCATTTGCATATTTAAGCATAACATTTCAGAAAATGTGTCATACAAAAACTAATTGTTTTAATATAATGCTGTGATTACATGCTCCCCAGATACTAGAGTTGGTATGGTGCTCTTCTGACTTTGGTGTGTACATGAGCTTTAACTCATAATGTGAAAAACAACATGGATGCTACAGAGAAGCTGTGTGGTCAGAACAAGTAAACAGCACACTGGTAACAGTTTGAATCTTTGTATTACAAGTTCAGACTGCAGTAAAAATACTAAAATATTTCTTAACCTGGGCGGCACGGTGGGTCAGTGGTTAGCATTGTCGCCTCACAGCAAGAGGACTCCTGGTTCCTGGTTTGAACCCAGGGTGAAGGGCTTCAACCATGGCGTGGGGTGGCATGCGGCATTTGCATGCTCTTCCTGTGTCAGCATGGGTTTTCTCCAGGTACTCCAGCTTCCCCCCACAGTCCAAAGACATGCAGGCCAGGTTAATTGGTGACTCTAAATTGCCCGTGGGTGTGAATGTGAGTGGTTGTCTGTGTCTATGTGTTAACCCTGTGATAGTCTGGCAACTTGTCCAGTGTGTAGCCCGCCTCTTGCCCACCATCAGCTGGGATAGGCTCTAGTCCCCCTGTGACCCTCAACAGGTTAAGCAGTTAAAGAATGAATGAATTTCTTTACCTGAGTAATCCCAATAAAAACTCTTCTAACTAATCTAGGTCACCCTACTTGGACAGTCACTGTTAATGCCATATTACAAATTACACATGAGCAAAGAACTGACATGCGACTTGGGTTACTAAAAAACGCATTACCATCAACTGAAAATTTACTTTTGTTCACCATGTTTCTGCATATAGCCAACAGCATCAACTCAGCAACCCGTGAACCACATGAGGGGGTGTTAACATAAATTTTTCTGGTAAGAAACAAACTTTTCGGATTATTCCACATACAGGTATGAAGAGAAATCAAGTGGGGAAGTTTCATGGTGATATCTATCAGTTAAAAGTTTGACCCTATTCACCCATAGTGTCTCTCTGTAGCCAATAACATTTAGATTTACTAAGTGGCTCAGCTGCACGACAACTAAGGTCCCCCTTCCCACAAATCACAGTTAATACTTTAAAAACTAACCAACAGACGTGACAACTTACTTCCTGGATTTCAAATGCACTACTCAGCTGCTCAGAGGCTCTATGAATTTAATCAGCGAACTGACATCAGAGGAAATCATGAAACATACTACAAATGCTCTTCTAAGAAAAATGTAGACTCATTTTACAGCCATTATAAAGAATTATATTTTACTTGACACAAATTATGGCATCTAGATTAAACAAATGCAGTAGGTACATGAGACAAATTATAAAAATGTATCTCTACAAACATTCTGTCAAAATGTATACATGTTTTTTATAATATAATTTTAAGTTCCTTCACATATTATGGCACAAAGTGAGACATGCGCACACACACACACACACACACACACACACACACACACACACACACACACTGCTCCAGCACATTTTCAATAAGGCTAGTGGAGTGGTTCAGTCCAGTAGAATCATTAACAACACCCACAGCTGTGGAGTACCATGTAGTTCAGTTTTGTCCACTTACTGTAACTTCTTAAACAAACAAAAAACATCTGTAGAAATCCTTTACTGGCCTCGAATGCCTCCAGTCAGGAGGGCACCATATGATTTAAATGTTTATTTATAACCTTCAGTCATCATACTGTTTTGTCAATATTTTAATTCAAGCACTTTTACTGGTTAATGACGGAAATCTGAATGTAACCTCTGTCAGTGTCAGTGTATGAGGTGTCCAGCTACCAGAAGACACCAGCAGTAAGTATGAGTACTGTACTTGTTCCCACAACCTTTTTAAAATTTTTACCAGACTAGTTTCAGGCGTTGGATCAGAATTGTGTTGTCAAGCGTTCGCTCACACTTGTTGGTTTTGCTAAAGATGACTTGATCTTCTTGGTGAGGTTACTGCGGGCATCCTGCCCAGCCAGGAAGTAAAGGATGGGGTCCAAACAGCTGTTGGCGCTGGCAAACGGGCGAGTCACCTTGTAGGCCACACTGGAGGCCTCCAACAACGTACAGCTGATCTGATGAACATGTACAATAAAAAGTGTGATACTCTGCTTTAAAGTAATTCTAACACATTTAATATAAAAGTGTTTGTCCTCACCTGGTCTGGATTGACCTGCCGCAGGTATCTGAAGGAGTAATAAAGACTCCTGGTAAGATGGAAAGGCAGGAAGCAGAGCATGAATGCTGCCAGCACAATGATGATCATCTTCACCGACTTCTGCTTGGAACGTTGGGCGGACAGGCCTCCCCTCTCGCCCCCTTCAGACCCCCAGCCAGGCTCCAGAAGCTTCCGCACCATGAGGCCGTAGCACACCATCACCACCATGAAGGGCAGGGCAAACATGAGCACTGACACGACTGAGCTGTACACCAAAAAGTCATCAAAAAACTCTGGGCTGGTGGTGTCGTAGCAGACCCGCTGCTCATTCCCCACGTCCCTGACAAGAGAGATTGCAATTGTTTAAGATTATTAAATGGTGGTGCTGCCTTGCCTTGTATTGAACCGAAAAGAAAAAGAGACTGGAATGATGAAAGAAAGTAGATAAAATGTAAATTTGTTAGCTAGCAGGTTGGGTGTTCATTTCAGTGTGTCCCATTAAACACCCTGGGATAAGGTACTTGGTGTGCCACAAAAATCAATAGTCCACACTTAAACACACATCAGTACAATGAAGAGAGATATCAAGGGAGGGGGGGGTGAAGGGAAAGAAAACAAATATACACAAATAAATTAAATCACCTAGTTCTTGAGAAGTAGAGAACAGGTGCCTGGCAGAGTAAAACAAAGGCCCACACTGCCACAGATACCAGCCTCGCGCGACGTGCGTTGACCCAGTGGAGGGAGCGCACTGGATAGCAGATGCCAATGAAGCGATGCAGACTGATACAGCACAGGAACAGGATGGAACCTGCCAGAGGGATAAATATTAAATGTCTTCATACTGTATTGAGTCTTATTAATTGGCATTTTGTTGTTGTTTCAAGTCAGATCCTTTGACATCATATTGTAGCATCTTATATGTAGCAGCCGAGCGTCAGTCTCTATGGCTGTAAAATGAAGCCATTGAGGAAGCGCCAAAAACTGCAGTTCCTCTAATGGCCACTTGAGGCTGGCTCCAGAAGTGAGTCAGACCCCATAGACACCCATGTTGAATTGCCAAACTTTACAGCAGAAACAAACATGTTTAGAGTCCATGGTACAAAAAACAGTTTTGGTATCTATAGCTAATTTCAACATTCATTAGTTACGCATATTTAAGGGTAGAACTGCTTAAGTGACAGGTTGTCTGTGAGGTGTCACGGCAGTATGAGTCAGGTCCACCCCTCACTCATCATCAGCTCCAACCTCTTGTCCAAATTTGGTCACTTCTGGCTCCAAAAAACCAAGATGCTGATGGCCACAATGCTAAACTGACGGTTAAAAATTGTCAGTCCACATACCAGTGGGTGACATCCAGGTAGCTACGTCCATTATTTTATACAATCTACGATCGCAGTGTATAGGGTGTCATGCCATGTCATAGGCTATCAGTTGTTATCGTAACCTAGTGTAGCGTATTGTATTGTAGCTTTCAGCATGTCATGTCATATCAAGTGTTACTATGGTGCATCATATGGCAGCCAAGTGTAGTGTAGCCTAGTGTGTCATATTGTATAGTAGTGTAAAAGGTGTTGTGCCATGTCGTCTCGTATCTTACCATAGCATATCACATCTAAGGTAGCATAGCCTAATGTAGCATATTTTTTTGTACTGAGGTGTATTGTGTTGTAGCCTAGCCTAGCATATTGTAAAGTATAGCATGTTGTAATGTGTGATGCCATCATGACGCAGCATATTGTGTTGGATCACACTGTTTTGTTTATTAAGTCATATTGTGTTACCTTGTGCCACTTAGATCATATTATATGATATCATAACATATGAGTACTGTATGTATTATAGATTTTTTTATATTGTACATGTCATATCACATAGTCTACGTTATACTACTGTATATTGGATAACACTGTATTGTCTTGTTGTGTATCATGCTGCCGTAACTGTAGCATATTATATATCAAACTCTGTCTTTTGCTGTGTTGTATAGGTCTGTGCCATGCAATCACTGTACCATATAAGTTGGTATAAAACAGGAAGCGTATGATCTTGCAGACTGGTTCGCTGAAGGGCCAGTCATTCTCGTCTGCGTAGTAATAGATGAGGAAGGGCAGCGTGAGGATGTAGAGCGTGTCACACATAGTCAGGTTGAACATGTAGATGGTGGAGGGGTTCCAGCGCTTGGTGCGGAACACAATCACAAATAAAGCTGTGGCGTTCAGTGCCAGGCCAATTACAAAGACCAGAGCATAGCTGACAGGGAGAAGAATATATTTGAAATCCTCTTGAAAATGACAGTAGAAGGCACTGTAATTGGTTACGCTGGTCCCGTTGTTGTCAAAGGTGTCCATCTTGGTCTTGAAAAGACCTGAGGAAGTACAAAGGAGAAGAGTATAAATATGCTGCATTTGAACCTGGAGGCATTTTACTTGAAGAAGTCAGCACAGACACAGAAATAGAGAGTGTGGAATCACAGGAAATGACTGCGAGAAATTGACATCAACCCAGATTACATTTTAGGATGCCGCGAGTCATTCGCACTGGCATGCCTGAGCAGCACATTTCAGTATAATTCATGCAGCGCTCAAGCATAATCGACTGATCCATTGTGATTCTGCAGTCAAATTTACACAATCCAGCTTATAGCTTGAGTCATCCCATTTTAAAGTCATTGTGCATTTCACAGAATGTAAATCATTTTAATGCTGACGTCCTTTAATCGCCTTTTTCTTTCTGAGTGGGTGGTTGAGTAAATGAGAGACGAATTGTGAGGGATAGGGAGTAGAGGATACTTAAATGGTGGCATCCATATCAAATCATAACAGGAGAGATCCTAAATCCTTTTTCTGGTGGAATAAATGAACAAGTGTGTGAGTGAATTTGTGTTTTATGGGTGCAATATATAGTAGTACTGTGTGTGTTTAATAAGATGTACTGTATTGTTCCACCACCTGGCCCAACAGGTTTCCAAGAGACATCTTTACACCTTGTCGCAGCAAATTACTGAAATACTTCTTGGTCTAACTGTTTACCTCTCCTTTCTCCCGCCAAAGAAAACAAGCTCTAAATCTTTTAGCATGTCTGAGCTGAGGAAGATTCTGAGAAAAATACACACAGACTTGTGTGGCAACAACTTCTTACGAAACTTAAAGTGCAGCTGTGTTCTCAGGCAGAAAAACAGCACTCACTCTGGCACTTTGCACGCCAAAGTTCTCCAAAACCTCATGGCTGTGAGAACGAGAGACAGAGGAATAACTTTTTAATTCAAACCAGACCTTGTTTAGAGACCCCTTTCTTTCTGTTTTACCCACTGGCATTCATAGTACACTGTTATCCTCAATCCATTTTCCTCTTCTTCTATAAATCTGTTTATCTGACAAACTCAAGTTCAAACCAGTTATGTAATGTAATAACACAGAAGTGATGCCTTAAAAACTTGCATGCAAATAAGACAGTAGCTGCCAGACTTACTTGTTTCTCCACTGACTGACGAGTTAACCTACGGCGCTCTCTTTTTTCTTCTCCCTCTCTGACATCACTTTCTCTTGATCAAAAACATTGGCTCTTGCTCACTCTGTACCCTTCGCTGTCTTCACTGCCTTTTATTTTCCTTCAAAAACAGCTTCAGGTTGAATTTAACAGATAACAGACCTGAGACGGAGCGGCCCCTTTTGTAGTCCTCTGAACCTGCTGTGTGCACACCACATGAGCACAACAGTAAAGTCATCTGTGTTATTTTTGTTAATTCAGCTGCACAAGAATATCCACACTGCATCCTAGGAAATGCACTAAAAAGCCCCCTTCCCCTCAGACAGAAAAAAACCCTCTTTAAATGTATGAAACTACTCACACTGTATGAATGCTTTCAAAGACTGTCATGTGCCGGCCATGCTGTGTAATGTATCCTCATTCTCACGAGCAGAAGTACAGTGTATATCTAATTGTGCTGTGTACAGCTCAATGCATGCCTAAGATACTTCAGTAGCTGGAAAACCTGTGGAGGTGTATGCTTCTTTGACAAGCTGAAGCCTGTATACAGCGTGAGAGCAGTTGAGCCTGGGGCTCACATGTTAACTCTCTGTTAGTCTAATGGACAGTAAACTGGATGAAGCTGTCACCACCTTTAAGAGTTCAAATATTCATTTGTTTCAGTTTGGTCAACTTACAAAGAGATTTATTTACATTTTAACGAAAAAAAAAAGATGTAGTTCTTAAATCCTGTTGCTACTAATAAATGTAATCATAACTATGGTACGAGTAGGCCTATATAATTATCAGCATTCACTTATTTGTCTTTGTAACCTAGCTTTTAATAGGTTATAACAATTGCAAAAAATACATATTATTATTTTTATTATTATTATATTATTATTATTATTATCTTCAGTATTATTAGTACTGTGTAAACCTTAATAAAAGCAAACAGCTATTAGCTTAAAGATTTTACAAGCAAGAAATATTAGAAATCTGCTGCCATGCAATCAAAAACATAAATATATGGCCTGAAACACAGTGGGCCTGACAGCCATACTGACAAACATCATGAACGTTAACACAACAATATACAAGGAATATCAAAGACTTTCTTTGGTGGCTCAGATTTCAGGCAAATCTACAATATATGAATCAAAACAAGCCCTCAGTGCTGCTTTGTGTATTTTTAATTGAAGTACTCGACTGTTGTTACAGTAAAATGTCTTACCTTAGTATTGCCAAAGATATAAAGATACTCCTACGCCAAATCTTAAGAGAAATCATAAACCAAAAGAATCCTGGCAGGATCCTAACAGATACAGTATGTCAGCCATTTTCTTCTGTGCTACTGGCAGAAAGGTATGTGTGTGGGTGTTACTGGATGTGTTTGTTTTTTCTTTAACTGCAAATGTGTGTGGCGTGTGCGCATTCATTTGAAAGTGTGTGTTAGTTTGAGGGTTTTACCAAGACGAAAGGTGAGAAGGAGTACTTAATGTCTTACTTGCTCCAGAAACTCTGTGTATTAATGATTACACGGGCCTTAACCTTAACCTTGGCCATGGCACGTAGGAGCCATGAAGCAGAAGCGACTTTCCCATCCTACTATTTTTGCCTTATCTTCTATCTGGCCAAAATTAATGCTTCAAGGGAGTCTCATACTATTTCCAATCACTTGTAAGATGCTGCCAACCATGTAACAATCTACTGTAGTTTGGCATTGGTGGCACCAGTAATGTGAGCAGAAGTACGTCTGGGCAACAGTAACAGCGACTGCATTTCTTCTCCTCAGTAGTCATTGTGTGTTAACCTTGAGAGGTTTGGGCAATTTCTATTTCACACAGGACACCCTGGAAAGTGGGGCTAACACAATGGGCTGGTGAAGATCTATCTATCTATTTATATTTTAGTGACCCTATGAATTATTATTTTCTCAGACCTGGTTAATTTAAAACCGCGAGCAACCACACCTAAAACACAAACACCGGCCCACACATAGAGGCTGCATACAGACAGTGTGTCAAACCAGCTGCTGCTGGTGCCAACTCATTACAATGGTTTCAGACACCCTCTATTGTAATGTTTTCTTTTAATTGTTCACTCAGCACCCACTTGAACCCCATGGCCCCATTTTACACAGTCAACTGGCTGGTTTCTCACAGCACACACAAGTAGGGGAGAACGGGGTTGGTTGTCACATGGGTTGATTGTCACAGTCATTAGATCTTGCTCAGTAAAGGCCGCTGTTAAAAAATGTTGGTACTGAAATTTGCAGAATTGGTGTCAGCACAGTACAAAGTAATTTCTGGAGTGAGACACTTGACATTGAAATTAGAGGACTGTTGGTGATTTTTTTATGTCAAAATATAAAAGTCCAGGCTTTTACACAATGGGTTTATAATTATTGCCTTTAAAAAGTATGAAGGGAGAGTTATAGTTGAGTTTAGGCTACAACATGTGGTTGTTAGCTTAGCCCCTAGCAGAAAAAGAAAAATGCTTGGGAGTGCTTTTCACATTCTCCTTGGGGTTGGTTGACACATGTATTGTTCTTTGTTTTGTTCTTTATATAAGGATGAAAAATGCACTTAAAGGGAATGATTTTCCCTGCTTATGGTCTTTTGATGCAGGAGATGTGTTGGGTTATTGCGTTTCAATGAAATTAATTTTTTAAAATTCTTTTTTAAGATTCTTTCCATTTTTTTTTTTATTTTTCCCCATTAAAATAGCAGAGAGAACCAACTCAACGGTGGGGACGAATCTCCCAAGTGCAGAAGACATATTTAATCGTCCATATTTTTTGAACGGAATAAGCTTAAGGAGAGTAAGGTCACCCCATAACTAGTGGACATTTTATACTTTCCTTTCACAGTCAAAGGGAATCTAGAAAGATTGCATTTTTGAGGGGTTCAAAGTAAAGTGAGACGACCAACTCTGTTCTCCCCTACACAAGAGTCTACTAAACAATAGCACAACATAGCCTACCATAAACAATGTTTTGCAAAGACATTATTATTTTATTTATAAATGTTCATTTTGATGTGTGCCTGATACTATATGCTCAAAGGCTTAGGCTGTATAATTTCAGCTGAATTATGGTAAAAAGTTGAAATCAGTAGACACCATGTTAAAATGCACAACTGTACAGCAGAAACAAACATGTTTAGAACCTGGCACAAAACACGTTTTTGATCTCTCTCTTAAGACTTAAAGTTGTGCATATTTAAGGGGTGGGGGATACACTATTATTTCAGAATAATAGTGTATTCTCAAATAATAATTTGAGAATACACTATTATTTATGGAATTTACTGCATTCTTTATGATTTGGTGGGCTGTACGCCATTGACTATTCACAGACAACAGCACTGTTCTGTGTGTCAGCTCTGGTATAGTTACCAGCTATGCTCCTCCAGATGGTTGCTTTTTAATGTATTAACAGATTTGAGGAAAACTACATTCTCCTACTATGAACCTTAGACATGAAGTAACCTTCAAAAAGATCTACAATTAGAGACATGTATATTCACTGATGAATTTAAGGGCATCATAAAGAATGTGGTGACAGACACTTGTTTTTCTTGAGAGGCCACTATGTTTGAATAGTTGTTGTTTTATTGTGGATTTTTTGTGCTACATGTTGTATTTGTTGCTTTTTAATTGTGTTTTGATTGGCTGCCATAAGATTTTCAATCTCAATGGGACTTCCTGGTTAAATAATGGTTAAATATATTTTTTAAATGTTTAAAAAGCTGGCTCAGTGCTCGGCAGGAGACTAGACCCACTAAGTACTGTGGTGGCGAGGGGCATATTGAACAAACTGAAGGCTATAATGGACAATTGCAGACACCCTCTCCACAGCCTCCTAGAGAGACGGAGGAGCTGCAGCAGCAGTCGGCTCATCTCACTGCGTTGCAGAACAGGGCGTTTCAGGAGATCCTTCGTCCCCACGACAATAAGACTGTTTAACACCTCCTGAATCCAGTCACACACACACTAACACACATCACATTAGCCACAACTAGACTGGACCGTGTAATGGACAATTTCATTTTAATTTAATCTCTATTTGTGCACTAGTTTTAATGTATTTTGTTTTGTTTTTTGTCTTTCATTTTATTTTTTAACAGATTTATTCATTCATCACATAAGTACAGTACACTGAAATTTTGTAAACATATATTACACTTTTTTTCTTTTTCTTTTGTACATCCCCCCACCCCCACCCCAACCCTGCCGGTCCTACAAAGAAAAAAAAAGAAGAAGAAAAAAAAAATAATAATAATAATAAAATAAAATTAAAAAATAATAATAAGAAGAATGAGATAACATAAAAAGTAAGAAAAAATCAGAAAGAAGAAAAAGTTAATAAAAATAATAAAAACTAAAATATAATAATAATAATAATATTAATAAACACACATTCTTCCTTCTTTTGTTGTTTGCCTTTATGAGCTGCTGGACAGCTGAATTTCCATTTGGTATAAATAAAGTTCTTTCTATTCTATTGTGGATTTTCTTGAGTTAAATGTTGTATTTGTTGCATTTTTAATATGTTTTGATTGGATACTACCTTGGTCAGGCCTCTCTTGTAAGATATTTTCAGTCTCAATGAGACTTCCTGATTAAATAAAGATGAAATAAATAAAACAATAAATGTTCATTTTGATGGGTGCCTGATGTACGCCCCAAAGGTTAGGCTATATAACAAAATAACATTTTAAATTATTATTAACAATCCAAGCATGTAAAATTTGGTAATGTGTCTTTTGTGCGTTTGCTTCTTTTTCCATGTATTTATTTTATAAAAATATAATTTAATTGTCCAACTATGCGATCGATTTTTCTTTGATCGACTGCGGTTTCTTGTTGCTATGCAGGTCTGCAGGACGCAGGCTGCTGTCAGTGTCAGATTTTTCTCTTTGAGCAGGCTGGAGCATCCCCCAAACCCCTCATGTTCACCGGATAACGAGCCCCATTTTGTATTTAACACCCTTCTTGTCCTTTTATTTGGCTTTAAATACATTTGAGTAAGTGTCGGTCGTGGTTGCTGTCGACGGCAGGCGAGAGGAGACAGAACAAAAAGGATGTCTCTGAGTGTTTTTCACCACAGACAGGGCGCTATCCCGCGCTGCGCCACATTGGGGAGGTATTGAGCCGAGTTGCTGAAGGGGTTCCCCGTTTCTATCCCCCCATCCCTTCCCTCTGCTTTTTCTTCTCCGCCTGTCTGCTCTCCTGCTCCACAACACAGTACAGTACACACTAGTCCTCTAGTAGTGGCAGCAGCCGACACAAGTGTGTTCAGCCTCTCCTCGTAGCTCCAGTTTCTGCTCTGTGCAAACTAGCCATTTATCATCAATCATGGCCGCCGGAGTACAAATTTAACTCCCCGTCTTTCCTCCCTGTCGTCTGGAGGGGAGGATTTCGGTTTGAGGAGACAAAATATCACTCCCACACTGATTTGGATTTCCTCTTGGAATTACAATACATCTCGCAAGGGAAATACCATTCATGTCAATACTCCAAAATGCAGCCGCCGCCGAGGAAGGTGAGTGATTTCCAGAGTCCGTTATGTTTTAGCTGTACAGACAATGACAGACAGATAGTAACCTCAGATGTGGATGTTTTTAACCACTTAAAAGCGTCCGGTGCTGCAGGCTTGGGGAAATTAAAGGGGAGAAAAGACATTTGCTAGCCAACATTAGCACCGTTTGCTAGCTAGGTTAGTCGGTAACCTATTGACATTAATATGAATCCATCCAGCCCCTCAACGGTTGTAGCGCGAGCCGTCAAACGTCAAATAACGTTAGCTAGAAAACGCTAGGTGGGCTAACATGAGACGCTGGCTACAAAGCACCAAACCATGTTGGTAAAATAAAATAATACTCTGGTTTTTATTTTAATAACGTTACGTTTTATAGTAGAAATAACTTTAAATGATAAAGAATACATTTGCATGTTAACTTATGGCTGCCTCGCTATAGCTTGTAACGTTACAGTAATTATTACAGTCCACAATTAAAAATCAGTGTTGTGTCATTTTGCTAATTTATATGATTTAAAATTGTGATAACAGTCCTCAAAACAGCTAACAAAAGCTGTCGTTTTTCCCACGTTGTGATGCTTCCTAAGGGAAGACCTTCACTCCGTCCAGGGTCACATCTTTTCATCAAAGCCTCAGCTGACAAAAGCCACACACACACACACACACACACACACACACACACACACACACACACACACACACACTGATGATGATGAGACATGCTGGCAGAGCCATTTCTGATACTGACTTATTGATTCTGTATGGGCTGAGAAAAGACCACAGCCCCCCTATAGCTTGGCACCCAGTGTGTGTGTGTGTACGTGAGGACGTGCTTAAGTTGCTTGCCCATTGCTTTCTATGAGTGTGTGTGTTTTCCTGAAATAGATGCATGAGAGCCAATTACCCTGCTGTGAACCTCTGCACAGTTTTCTCTTAATTACCACATATTCCCCCGGTGCCATTTATGGCTCTGGGTTTCTTCACACAGACCGGCCCTGAACATGTCATATCATGTCAGTAAAGCACATACATGCTCTTGAACAGGTTTCATCACTGAGGCTGCAGAGACCACTGTGCTTCTCTTTTGTTCCACTGTGTTTGATCAAATGCACCATTACGGCCCTATTAATTTTGTAAGATCTCATTTGTGAGCTGTCACTGTCTCTCCCATTCAGTTTGCTGTGAAAATACTTCCGAGAGTAAGGCAGAATTTATTTGCAAAATACTGATTTGTTAACGCCCTGCCAATGTGGCTGGCACACTCGGTACACTTAGCCCAAAGCACCACAGCCAGTGTATCTGTATTTGGCTGTTGGATGCTAATAATTTCTCTCCCAGTGCGACACATACAGCCCCTTTAGTGTTTTGTCTGTGTCTCTGCACATCTGCTTACAGATTGAGCTAGTTTGACTCTCATATATTAGTTTTATGTGGCTTAAATTAAACATGGCTGCTAATGAGGCTGGAAAATGGCAATACATTGCCTCATGAATTTGTCTCAAAATAATATCTATCTATCTATCTATGACATATAAACAGATCTGGGCAATATATTGACATTATATCAATATCGTGATTTAAGCCTTGACGTTGTCTTAGATTTTGGACATTGTAATATTTAAAGTGTTGCCTTTTCCATGTTTTAAAGGCTGCATTACATTAATAAAGTGATGCAATTTTCTGAACTTACCAACCTGTTTTAGCAGCCATTATATCCCCTACCACCACTGCCAATAGTCAACCTTACAACAGAGCGCTGCAGGGATGGCGGTTTTTTGTTGGCTGATGCTGAAGTTCATATCGTCCTGGTTCCCTCTTCTGAAAGCCAAATGGGATTTTTCCATCAGATTTTTGATTATTGCAGAAAATAAGCTCCGCGGCAAACAAAAGTTTACGATGCTCCATTTTGTTCAGCAAGAAAATCTCCACATATGAACACCACTTTTATGATTTTGGGAGCATAAATGCAATCACCAGACTTAAAAAAAGCTAACGTTAGGCTACAGATGAACTACACTAAGGTCGCGTGTTTCAAGGTCGCCACCACAACAAGGCTGTAAAGCTGTCTTTGGCGTGATGATGCTCTGTAGTCTCATTTAGCCATTTTTTAAGGAATCACCTTTTTTAAGACTCAAAAAACCTTCAAATTCCCAGCGGGGTCATGCTGACATATTTTATGCCATAGAACGAAATGTGAAAGTCTCTTCAGCTTGCATCTGGTAAAAAAACATTGATGTTAAGATGAGGGAACCCAAAAGTGCTAAAATGCTAACTCATTTGCGGATTTTAGGACTTACTCCTGCATCACTCTGTATTGTTGCAATATTGATATCAAGGTACGTCGTGAAAAATATAGTGATAGCTGATTTTGTCCTTATTACTAAGCCCTAGTTTGAGCTTTTGAGGCCATATTTTGTGGAGCTGTTGTATTCTATTACTGTCCATTTTATGGTATTATGGTTGGACAATTTATGTAACACATTACTGAAGTAATCAAAGTCAAATGTACATTTTTTTAAGTCTTAAGTAAACTTTTATAAACTGACAACACCCAGTGACATCTAACCAGAAGTAACACCAACAAATCAGCCAACAGCCCAGTATTTAAGCTCGACATACTGTAATTAAATAGGACAAAAATAGCTATCATGAGAAAGGAAATGCATATGCACTGTATATGGTTAATCTGTTGATTTATCTTTACATATATTTTAGGTCATATCGCCCAACCCCAGCTGCTGTTTAGTGACTTTCTCACACAGATGGGGATGTGGCCCATACATTAGCATCACTGTGAAATATGTGTTGAAGTTTGGGTTACAAAACAGGACCCACTTTCTCAGCGGTACAGACCTACCTGCTGCATCAGCTACCACTACACCATCTGAGCTGTTTTCTTTTAACGTGACCTTTTATATGCTGAACATCTCTTTCTCTTTGCCTCATAAATAACATCTCCATATCATATCCCATCTTTTTCACTGTTGCTTTCCCCTTCTTCTCTCTGACTGTCTCTCTCAAGCCTTGCCATCTGCTTTCCTCCTTCGTATTTACTCCCTCTTATTCATCCTTCATATTCTCCTCCTTCTCCTCTCATGCCCCACAACCCTGCTACCAACTCTTGCTCTCGTTTTGTCTCCCCATCTCTCTTGTCACCCTGTGCCCTTCCCCTTCACTCCCCCTCTCCCTGTGGCTTCCTATGAGTGATAGAAGGTGAAAGCAAGTGAAGTAATTTTGCCCTGATAATGTAATGAACCACTCCCTCCTTATCTTCAAAGACACAGCACATGAAAGAAAGGAGCTCTGCAGTGTGTGTTGGCGTGTGGACGTGTATGTGTGCCAGTGTGTGTTGTTGATTGTTTTGTCTAGAACAGTCATGAATTTGCCCACTGTTACTCTGGTGAATAGGCGGTGGAATTCACCCGACAATACACAATGACCATCACAGTGACTCTGTGTGTGTTGGCAGTGTATGTGTGCTTGTTTGTGTGCACATTAAGGGTGAGCTCTCTGTCTGTTTTTTCACAAGACTATGTAAATGAGAGCAGGTTGTAGCCCCTGGTCTGACCACCTAAATGAAATTTTATATGAGGCGATACAATGAGCATCTTTTCCCTAATGCACATGGAGTCTGTTCCTAAATGCTGTTACAGGCTGTTAATGTGTCTTCAGTGACCTCTAACTGCAAAAGGCCTCCTCCAGCCTCCCCAGAAGTCTGACAAAACCCGGACACTGATTATTATGCTGATGGATTACTGATGAGAGTTACGTGTACGTGTGTGTTCCTCTCAGGTGACTCTAGAGCTGAGCACACTCAAGATAGATGACAGGTGATAGGCAGATATACTGACTGATGGGTTAATTATTTGCATGTGTCTGTGTATGAAGGTCAGCGGGCTCAGGACCTGGATTCTTTGGTATTAATATACATAAAACACAACATTCAGAACTTGGGTTGTAGTCCTTTATATTGGTCTACATCTCAGAGCTATAAAAGTCCTTCTCTGACTTTCACTGTCTTTATCTCCATCAGCTCCTTTGTGACAGATGTGGATTCAATGGAAGACATCACAACAGAATAATGCTGATTTTTAACCTGGATTCAGATTATCAGTGAACTTTTGGAGTTGAAAGTTATCCTGACTAAAACCACTCGTGCATTCAATGAGTACCCCAATGTTGGTTAGTACTGAGAGCGATGCTGAGATCAAAAAGTGGATGATGGTATGCCACTAGCGGTTAGGTGGCATGAGCCCATCCCTGGAGTAGTTTGCCACTCCTGTTTCACCTGTACATACAGTTTCCAAATGGCAGGTGCAGTTGCCAGACTGGCACGTCAATACCGCCCCGTGATACAGTACTGTAAATGTATATAATAATAATAATAATAATAATGATAGTAATGCATTTTATTGATAGAGCCCTTTTCATGGAACTCAAAGACAGGTAACACAAGTTAAAACGATCATAAAAAGAGAATGCACTAAAAATCTATAGCACACATTATTCACCCATTAAAATAATGGCAAAATAAAAATGTACATTTACAGTACAGTATCATTAGGGCGGTATTTATGTGACAGTATAACAAAAGCACCTGCTGTTTGCAAACTGTATGTGCTGGTGGCATACCATCGGCCACTTTTTAATCTCAGCACTGATGGGATATTGTCTTTAGAGCTGAAACAATTTGATTAGTGGATCAACAGAAAATAATCTGCAACAGTTTTGATTATTGTTTAAGTCAGTTAATGAGGCGAAAAAAGTCAAATATTTGCTGTTTCTAGCTTCTAAAATGTGACGATTTATTGCTTTTCTCTCTTGCATATCATTTTAAGTTCATCTTTGACTTGTTAGAGTGCAGGGCTGCAACTATTAATTGATTAATGATTAATTGTCAACTATTAAATTAATTGCCAACTAATTTGATAATCCATTAATTAGTTTGAGTTATTTTTTAAGAAATAAAGTAAACAATTCTCTGATCTCAGCTTCTTAAATTTAAGTATTTTCTGGTTGCTTCACTCCTCTGTGACAGTTAGCTAAATATTTTTGGGTTGTGGACAAAACAAGACATTTGAGGACGTCATCTTTGGGCTTTGGGAACTCGGGTCAACATTTTCTGACATTTCATAGCCCAAACTAATCCTTTAATCAAGAAAATAATCAACAGTTAATTTACAATAAAAGTACTTGTTACTTGCAGCCCTGCTAGAGCCCAAGGTCACACTTGTCTTAACAGACATTTTAGTAAAAAAAATAATGAGTGTTAGTTACAGTCCTACTGGATTATGTTACTGTTTTTTTTCACACTAGTAGTGTGTGGCTTTTGGTGGTTTCATGCAACATTTAATCCAAGAGGGGCTTGGTGATGTGGCCACTGAGAATTTTCTTTCTTAAATTAATATTGTGTGTATGAAAAGCAGGTAGAGGCATCCACTGTTCACTGAATTCTTTTACAACCAGGAAACAGTATTTTAGCTCTACTCTGGGTTTTTGTTATCTGGTAATTACCATTTTACTGGGAAAATCTGTTGAAGCCCAACATAATTAGCCTAATTTTCTCTGTCTTTGTTGTTTTTAAACTAGTGTATTATGCACGCAAGCCTATTGACAGGGCTTTTTTTTTTATTTAGTGTATAATTTATATGCAAAAGTGGCCTGTTTTGCAATAAAAAATATTATAAATGTACAGGCCTTGATGATGTCATTCTTTGTATATTAATTGTTTATAAGCTCAGTACACACAGATAATATTTGACTGGGATTTCTCCCATTTGTCCAGGGCATTGAAATCTTCCAGGACACATTAACTGGCATCATTTTTTTCCAATGGAAGCCCTGGCTCTATTTTAACAACCAACGTCAGCAGCAGATAGATGAAGAAATGACAAATCCTGTACTTGACGTGTCTTTTTGTTTCCCCCAGGTCAAAGTGACACAGGAGCTGAAAAACACACACACAGAGCAGATGACAAGACTGCACTTTAAACACCAGACTGAATGTGACCTGCTGGAAGACATGAGGTATGAACATGTCTGTATCGCATGCGTGTACTGACACAGTCCTGAAGAATACACTCACCAACTGCCAGATGATTTTGAATCTAGTCGTCATGTGACTTTGATGTGCACGGCATGCACACATGGACACAGCCGTGCACAAAAAAGAAAGAATGAAGGAAACAACTAATGAGTGAGGGAGGAGTGACATGAGAGAGAGAGAAAGAGGAGGAGGAGTATTGTCATATTCCAGTTTTTTGAGAAGGACAAAGGGTCGGGAAAATGACGAAGGAATTTCCTGCTGCCCTCTTCCTGCTCTCCAGCTCTTTCTTTCTTCCTCTCCTCGTTTCCAAATTTTGCTCTGTATCTCTCTCTGTCATCTTTTCCATGTTTTTTCTGTCTCTTTTGCTCCGACTATCTTTTTGTCTGTCTCCATATCTCTCTTTTTCATTTTGGCTCTGCTCTGTTTACTCATGACGTGTGTGATTCTGGCAGTTTTCCCTTTTGGATTTGGCAATGGGAGGAAACCCTGGTTCTTTCACACGCTCTCATTTTCTGTGTTGACTAAGCATTGATTATTTATGACAGCAAACTCTCTAATACTCTCTGCCTCTCTGCCTCCATCTCTGCCTTTCTTTCTGTTTCTCATTTTCACGCTTTCTCTACCTCGTCTCTCTCTCTGAGACGTCCCTCTCTTTCTCCTCCTTTCACTCTTGGGGGCAGCTCCAGCTGTTTGAGAACAGATTGCCTTGTTGCTGCTGGGTTTTGGAGAGTGAACAAGGCCCTGGTCTCACTTGTGGGAGAGAGGGAGAGCCAGTTAAGCATATGCAACCACAATGTGTTGGTTCTTTCAGTCAGTGAGGGATGGAGCTTCATGCCACTGGGTAAAGATCTTCAAATTGGCTTTGTCATCCTCATGGCTGAAAGACGCTGCCTGCAGTGTTTTCTTACTGCATTCCTCTAGCCTTTAATGTTTTGTAAGTATTTGTGATGACACATTGTCCTGGTGGTAAAATCAGGAGCAGCGGGGCGGTGCAGTGATTAGGGAGATCGCCTTTCAATTGGGAGATCTGGACTCAAGCCCCTGCAGCAACAAGCATCTGCTTTGTCAATGTGTCCTTGAGCAAAACACCAAGGCCCCACTAGTTTTTCTGTCTGTGATGTGGCATTCATCTGACTTGACTGTAGAGACAGATATTTTTTTTAGATTGTCATTTAAGATCAGAAGGGTTAGGGCTATCTGAACTTCACATCAGAGGCAAGATGGCTGAGCAGTACACTTTGACTTTGACTGCAGACACTATTGTCAGAGCCAGCTGTCTTTTCAGCAGCACGGTACCTGAGGTACTAAAAGGCAGCAGCTGGCCAAGCTGTCAGCTGTCTTCAGTAGTACCACTAAAATGCCTGATCTATTCAGTGGACAAAAATCACATACATGTAGCCCACATGAGAAGTATACAGGAAGAAAATGGACATTACATTTATTTATTGATTTTTTTCTATTGTCAAAACTTGATGTGACATAGTTATAGGGCAATATAGTCAATCACTTGGTCAGTTACAATTTTACTATACATTCCCTGGCTCCAGCTACTGCAATGTTAGCATATTCTGCCTTGGTCTGTTTTGATTTACATCATTGTAAATCAAATATATTTGGGTGTTTGACTGTTTGTCAGATAAAATGAGACATTTAAAGATGTCTCATTGGACACTGGGAAATAGCGATGGACAGTTTTGACTATTAACAGAACTCTTTTAGAATAAATATTCGTCGCAGCTCTTCATATTTAATGTATTTAACAATACAGCAGTGATTTCCACAGGGAGGAGCAGTTATTGGCCCGTTCCCATCCAATCTCAGAATGGAGAGTTGATAACCACACTCAGTATGTTTACGTGACATTAGAGAAAATTGATTTATTGTGTTACTTTGACTAAAAATGGACTTATAAAATACATATAAACATCTTAGTCTGACTGAAATCGTACTAAATCAAATTTCTCAAAGTTGGACCAACACACCCAGATAATGCGATTGGAAGTCAAATTACTCCTGCATGTATACAGTCAGTCCGTACCAAACTGACATAAGTGCTCTGCCTTGGGCTTCGACCTGCGAGTGTAAAGCATTAAATGTGAAGAAGCTGGTAAACAACATGGTGAAATCTACATCCACATCTGTGCATTTTTGGATGGATGGAATGTACAGAGGGGTAAAGTTGTCCACCATGGTACCAGTTTGCTGCTAGCTAGCTGTCGCTAACTTGTTTGTTGATTATTTGGTTTGTGACGTAATGGGTCTGCTATAATAGTTGGACATACATTGGTCATAAAGAGATTCTCTTCCCGCACAGTCCATTTAAATGGCCCAGTTGAGCTATGACCATAGCATGTGCATGTAAACGTACTGACTGATGCCTGCAAACAGTAGTGAATGGACTACAGATGTAGCTAGCCAGCTGGCTAAAACTGGGCCATTTACAGTAATGCTTAATAGTGTACCCTCACTGGCCACTTTATTAGGTACACCTTGCTAATACCGGGTTGGACCCCCCAGAATTGCCTTAATTCTTGGTGGCATAGATTCAACAAGGTGCTGGAAACATTCCTCAGAGATTTTGGTCCATACTGACATGATAGCATCACACAGTTGCTGCAGATTTGTCGGCTGCACATCCATGATGCAAGTCTCCCGTTCCACCACATCCCAAAGGTGCTCTATTGGATTGAGATCTGGTGACTGTGGAGGCCATTGGAGTACAGCGAACTCATTGTCATGTTCAAGAAACCAGTTTGAGATGATTTGAGCTTTGTGACATGGAGCGTTATCCTGCTGGAAGTAGCCATCAGAAGATGGGTACACTGTGGTCATAAAGGGATGGACACAGTCAGCAACAATACTCAGGTAGGCTGTGGTGTTTAAACCATGCTCAGTTGGTACTAAGGATCCAAAGTGTGCCAGGAAAATATCCCCCACACCATTACACCACCACCAGCAGCCTGAACCGTTGACACAAGGCAGGATGGATCCATGCTTTCATGTCGTTTGCGCCAAATTCTGATCCTGCCGTCTGAACCTTGCGGCAGAAATCGAGACTCATCAGACCATGCAAAGCTTTTCCAATCTTGTATTGTCCAACTTTGATGAGCCTGTGTGAATTGTAGCCTCAGTTTGTTGTTAGCTGACAGGAGTGGCACCTGGTGTGGTCTTCTGCTGCTGTAGCCCATCTGCTTTGAGGTCGCCGTGTTGTTCGCTCAGAGATGGTCTCTTTCTCTTTTTTGAACCGTCCTCTGTAAACCCTAGAGATACTTCTGCATGAAAATCCCAGTATATCAGCAGTTTCTGATCAACAACAACCATGCTATGTTCAAAATCATCTAGATCACCTTTCTCTCCCATTCTGATGTTTGGTTTGAACTTCAGCAGGTCGTCTTGACCACGTCTACATGCCTAAATGCATCAAGTTGCTGCCACGTAATAAGCTATTAGCTATTTGTGTTAATACAGTTGAACTGGTGTACCTAATAAAGGGGCTGGTGAGTGTATCTTGTCCTTAAAAAAATACACTTTTGATCAATTTGGATAGAAACTATGCCTCTGAAATTGCTTATATAGACTTGTAGACTCATGAGATCACTTGGCTAGCCTTTGCTAAGGCACTAATATCATGTCAACTAAAAAACCTCTTTAAAATAGTGAAACCTTACAGGACAAAGAAAGTGTGGCCACATAATGAAACACACACTCAGTTGACAGACACACATTTTCCTGCCTAAAGCCCTCAGTAGATTTTAACTCTTAAATCCCAAAATCTGCTCTGAGGTTATTTACCCTAATTAATCCACAGGCTGGCTTTAATCAACACACTCACTCAAACACACATGCACATACACAAGTGGCTAGCTGCAGTGCACTGAGGCTGTGTGTTTACCAACTGTAAACGGTAAAAGGGGAAAGAAAAAGGAACAAATAAAGAAAGAAAGAGAGAGGGAGAGATAGGGCAATGTGTTTAATCCTCTGGGACTGCATTTTAGCTGGACTAGTTATAGGAGAGAGGATAAGAGAAAGGGAGAGAGGAGAAAACGATGGCGAGTTGGTGGACTCAGGGAGTCAACTTGGTGTCCTCAATCCAGCTAAATCCTCCATACCCTTATGTCTGCCCCAACAGCTACACACACACGCACACACACACACTCGACCATAAGAATAGGCAAGTCTCTTGCATTCTTATATTCACCTCGTACACATTTGGTATCACTAACCCAGCTTTATACCTACTTGCCCTTCCTACTCCTGAATAAGATGATACTTTTAATTAACAATAGAGCTCTAACACAATTTCAATGTTGCAGATTTGGATCAGTGAAATAAACCAAACTGCAAAAAGGCCATCATTGTGACACTATGCATGATGATGGCTCTTTTGCAAAGGGCACTGCATGCTCTTCACTGCAGCACTGCACTTTCAATCTGTTCCCATGATTGGCATGATTTGATGTGGCTTTACAATAATACATCCCCCATGAAAAAGGTGTTTGTTTTCTTTTTAAGAGAGCTTAAAGGCAGGTTGCAAAGTCAAATGCATCAAATTTACCGTGGTCTAGACAGAGTGCTTTATGACGAGCCAACAAAAGAGCATCATCAATCATGTAGACGACAGTAGTGAGAAAACAAAGGATAAAAGTGCTGTTTTTTGTAACTGCTGCCTGGACTGCGCTGGACTAGAACTCGGGCCCCGATGTAATTTAGAAATGTACCCCCCACGTCTGTGTTTGGTGTGGCGCATTTGCATGGGATAAATGAAATTTGCGTTTCACTCAAATTTATTGACCAAATCCGAGGAACTATCTGCAGATATCATTAAAACATAATGGGTCTCCATGCTGAGTAGGGAGATGAGCCTCCCCCAATTTGAACCCAAAATGCTATCAGAGTTCTCATTAATGCTTTTCACTGCAGCCTCCATAATTTAGAAAGAGGAGGAACGGAAAATCAAGGACTCATTTGGGAAAAAAGGCCCAAATTAATGCAATGCTGATTCACACACTGCTATTATAATTAAGCGGCCTCTGTGTTTGGAGAAATGACAGTAGCAGACAGCCTCTGCTGTTATTGAAAATCACAGGAGGACCCAGAGTAATACTATGCCCTGGGGGATGAGGCTGAGATGACAGAGATGGTGACAGGGTTCTCTTTGTCTCAGAATGAGGCAAAGAAAGTTCTTCAACCATGACCTACTGCAACCTTATTTATTTATTTTAAGAGGAAAATACATGCTTCAAATCCTGAGCAGATAGCTGAGGAAGCATTTGAATACTACACCTTCAGGAGGCACAGGCTATGACTTCAGTAACCTTAAACTGATTGAAACAATAACAGTGATTGGCTATTAAAACCTGTTTGTGTTTAAGTAATAAAGTGGGTGCAGGCCAGTCAGTTAATAAATATTGTAAATAAAAATCAAATTGAACTACCTCATCTGTTGCACAAACCATTTTTATCTGGTGCCCTGGTTTACCTGAATAATACTGCATAAACATCCTTACAGTTTATTGCAACATAATATAACAATCCTGCCATGAATCATTTCTTTTATGAAGCTTCTGGTATTCAGTGTTTATTGAGACTGTTGCTGTTGTGTTGGGATTGCATTATAGTGAAAGGATTCTGTAATAATATTTTTATATTTTATGAGACAACAAATTCTGTTAAGCATGCAGTGCCCTTGAAGTAGAGTTTTATCAATGGCAACATGGTCAGTGTTTTGGAAAAGGTGGCGCAGGATTTGAACAATGAGTAATCCATCTAAGTAACATGTGTTATTTGGTTTGTATTATACAATATTTCTATTTCTGTTTCTCTGTTTTTCCAATGAGCCACAGCATGACTAAGATTCTTATTTTTTTGTCGGCCAGTGTGCAGTGTACATCTGGGGATGTTTCAGTCTCCAGATGTAGCTTCAAAGTGAGTGTTCTTTGCTTTTACGCTGCTCTGCGGTACAGGCAGCTGTGGACCCAGAGCCCGGGTGAGTCTGAGTGAGATGGAGGCAGCTGCCTTGGGAGAAAGAGAGGCTTTGCCCAGTCAGGCTCCATGATTACATTATCTTCTGCCTTCTGCTTAGAAGTGGTGAATTTACAGCTCACAGCAACTTAATATGATGCAGTCTCTGGCTTTTGTTTGATATCTAGGGTGCGTTTGTTAATCCAATCTGCTCTACACTAAAATTAGAGCCTGTTGTTCATAGAAAAAATGGAGCATTTTGTTTCTACGTGAAATGGATGGTTAAGTTAATACACATTCACTCTGCTTGGCGCTCTGTTGCTCCATTTCTCCAAACAGTGCCCAGAACTTGGCCACTCAGATGGTGCGGTGCTAGGAGTGGGTCAGCAAAATATGTTACTGCACATTTTTGTTCTGTTGTTAGTGTAGTTAGCATGCGTTAGCTTTGAGGGCTAAGTTGACTTGTTTACTATATTCTGTAAATGTCACCGTCACCCTGAATATCCTGCTGAACCCAGTTCAAACTCTACAAAAGGAACAAATGTTTGTATTGAACAGCTCAATCTGATTCGACTGACATCATTCTGAGTCGGGTGCAGCCTTAAGTATTTTTAGAATTTCTTTAATAGAAAAATAATATTATGTTCAGTTCACTTTAGTCCCTGTCAGACTAATGGTAACAGATACAATTTCCTCAGATTAATTAACCATGGCTGCACACTAAGCAGTGAGTCAGTCAGAGTAGAAACTTCATTCTGAGACAGATTCAAGTATGATGCTTCAAATTATCTGAACTGTGACAAAGTGACATCCACCAGCTTTCACTGAAAATTGCAGTTTTGTTTAACGAATGTCTTCATGTCTCGGCAGACATCTGTTTCAGAAGCCAAAACTGATCAGCACAGTAGTTTACTACGATGCTTTAGCCACACTCCTTCAGTCAGACTGTCAGACTTGCCACAATAATAATGCTTTGGTACTGGAATTCACTTTTCCCTTGACCTCCGCCACGTGAAAGCAAAGCACAGGTTTGGTTATAGCGCAAGGCCTTTGAAACACAGAGGAATTTGGTGTCTTGCTTAATAAACGACATGATTCAAATTCCAATTTTAAGCCTGAGTTTCCCTAACAAGTGATTTTTTTTAAGGTTGTACAGAATCTGTACTGCTGTGTGCAAAATTAAGTACATCAGAAAGAGCTGGCATTCATTTTTATCTTTCACTGTGTGAATTTTTAAAATGATTGTGTCCTGAATGACCAGTAAGCGCTTTCACAATTATATCCAATATTTTTGGTTTTTGCAGCAGGAATGACAGAAAACCTAAACATAATCCTGTATCTTTAGCTTAGTTAACTTCCACACCATCTGAGATTTAGTAATTACCCAGAAGTGTTTCTTCAGCATTTTCGGAAGCTTTAGCAAATTTGTGCAGAAAGAGAACTGGTGAGATGGGTTTGTATAAGGCTAATGCCTTCAGTGCTAACACACAGGCCCTTATACAATTAACTTAAAGTAGTTCACTTAAATCTTCTCATTTTATTACTTGCAACTTATCAGTTGTATAGTTTTCTGGAATTGAATTAATAGTGAGTGTTTTAGTCTAAATGCCTGTTTGGTTTTGGAAAAGAAAAGACAGAGAATCTGCTCTATTGTGTCGTGTGGTGATCACGCAGTGTGAAAACATGACCTCCCCCCTCCGCCCCCGTCTCTGTCTGTGACTCATGTTGCTTATCCTGTTGTCACTGATCTCAGGCTGTGTCCTGTAAACCATTGATCTCAGCTGTTTTCCCACGTTTGATCATTCCCTCTCTCTTGACTTCACTCACACATACAGTACATACACTTAGTGTCCACTCCTAAGCACTTAAGTATTTCCTGTCAGACACACACTCATCTGGCCATTTTCTTTTCATGCACCGCTCGTGCTGACACTGCTTTTTGACTCATGCACCACACTCTTACAAACATATACAGGTGATGGGCAGGCAGAGTAGAGAGAGGGATGAGGGACTAGAGATGGAGTAGAAGAGAAAGAGAGGGCAAATAAGCAAAGTGCAGAAAGCTGAAGAGGAAGTGTTAAGAGTCAGGAACAACTGCAGAGGTGAGGGATGGGTATGGAGATGTTTTAAGCATAAGTAGAAATAGACTGTGGGCAGAACAAATGAATGAGGAAAGCGAGTTTAAGGAGTACAGAGGCACAGACAAGCATCTCAGAAGTAAAGTATATCCTTACTAAACTAACACAACAATACAATTTGAAGCTAAATGACCGTTCAAGCCTTAACCTGAAGGTCTGTTCTGTTTATCTTGACTCTGTCTCAAGAAACCCACAGCACAATACAAACATGCATAGTGGGTGTGAGATATTTCTAGCTGGTAATTGGGAGGTCTCTGCCGCAGTGTCGCCATGGTTGCATGAGAAGCCTAGACATGTCGAAAGATCCCAGTGAGGATCTGTGTTTGTCCACGTGTGTCTGTGTGTGTGGCTGTGTTGACTAGAGTTGTATGTTCCAGAGGCCCTAACTAGTACACAAGTATACTGCAGCGCTAAGATACTGAAGCCAAGCTTATTTTGAGGCTGTGCGTGAATGTTTCGGAGAGCCTGCATTCATATTTGCATATTTACCGTGTGTGTGTTTTGGTGACAGAACCAGAGATTAGAAAGTTGAACCTATGTGTGTGTACGGATGAAAGAGACTGATATCATTAAATATATTTTATGTGCTGTTTAATTGATTGGTTCACTGAGCTCATATCACTGCCACAGTCAGTTGCAGATACTGAAACTGAATCGCTTCAGGTCAAGTATTGTGACTGAGTCACAGCCCACAATGCTTTCCAAGTTACAATTTCTTTTGTGTCATTCAGGTGAAATTCTAGAGATTTCTTCTGTAGGAATGAGTCAGGTTTCTTAAGAAAAGGCTTTTGGACATGCTGTCGTAATGTTTGATGTTGGTAATAGCCGTATGGTAGCATAGCAGGTACTGCAGCTTAGTTGGTTAAAGCGCCTGTCTGGTAAATAGTAGATCATGACCTCTAATCCCAGCAGTACCTTTTGTATTGTCAGCACAGGTCTTGTAGCAAAACTTGAAAGGAGAAAGCTCCAAAGGTGAATTAGATACAGGAACATTTGTGTCATCATGGCTAATTGAGGTCACATGGAATCTGGAGTGCTGCCATGCTCTAATGCATGCAATACTTAATATGTGATTCCCATTATCAAACAAAAATGCCAAACATTTGCTGGTTCCAACTTCTTAAATGTGAATATTCGCTCAGTTTCTCATTTCCTATGATTATATATTGAATATAGTTGGATTTTGAAATGTTTTGTTCCAACACATATGGACTTCGGACATAGTTCTCAGCTTATGTTTCATAGGGCGCTGTGGCTTAGTTGGTTAAAGCGCCTGTCTAGTAAACAGGAGATCCTGGGTTCGAATCCCAGCAGTGCCTTTTCAACAGTTGTGCTTGAAGATATTGCAGCTTCTAAGGAAGGTAAATGTGAAATGCTGTCCTCTCCTTGAAAAACTTCTGAGAATAAACACCGATTTGTAGTTGTGGCCTTCGCCATTGTGAGCATTTCACTTGTGTGCTGGCGTCTCTGTGTCTCTCTGCAATAACACCTCCAAAATACTAGCTGGTGGTCGGGATTTCTTCTACTATGTTGAGTTTCTCTGAAGAGTAAAGTAAAATACAGCTTAATAGCAACAGTAGTAAACACAAGTAGAAATGTGGCTCAATTCAAGGTTCAAGGTTCAAGGTTCACAGACTAAATACTTGTCCTTAGCCGGACATGTTTTCTGCACACATAGAGCATGCTAACATTATTAGCTTAAGCTTGTGACATTTTATTGCATAAATAAGCATGGTGGCTACTAGAATTTTCCTCTCCTCATGTGGAGCCAGAAACAACAGCAACATCTAACAAAGTTAATGTTACAAAGTCCTGCTCCATTATAACTCACAATTCACCGACAAACAGTTGTCTTACACTAGAAACGAATTTCCCACATATATAACATTGCAAACATTATAAGCAGAAGCCTATTACATTTTACATTGCATGAATTAGCCTAGTGCCTAGTGGACTTTCCTCTGCTCACATGAAGCCAGGACAAATCACACAAGGCTTAAAATGCCATTTTGTGGAGGCTTAATTGTCCTCACAATTTATTATTTCTTATCTGTGAAATAAAAGTGAATAAAAGCTTTGTTTCTACTGAAGGACAATGGTTTCAGTTCACAAAAATGAACAGGAGATCTGTATCACTGGTAGTTACATTTCCGGGAAGGTGCATGTCGGGCTACGGTGAAGGCTATGGTGTAGGGTACGTGTCTATGCAAAGCTTACGCTGTAGGTATGCCGTCAATTCAATGCATATGTATAAATCATGCTTTAGTAGCATCCATTCACAATGCATAGTGCTGCCACTACTTGATAACAGTTTGGGCTACTGTGTAAATGTAAATCCTTTTTGAGGTTAAAATTATGTACCAAGAAAAGGGCATATCCAGCATTGATATCCGTCAACTTTTGTGAACTGCTGCCTGAAACCATGCTTGTAACTCAAGCAGTAGTCATAACAAAGTTATTATGTGAATCATGTTTCCTGTTTTCAGGAGCACTGGGTGAGCTTAATATTTCAGTTAAACCTGGCTATTTGTTTCAACATTTCTGGGTCAAAAGCAATATGTAGGTGATTCAAATCAATATGATGCTTTTATGAAACCCTATTCTGAGGTTGTTAAAAATCACTTAAAATCACTGCTTTGGCTTAGTTGGTTAAAGTGCTTGCTTTGTAAACAGAAGACCTTGGTTTCAAGAGCCTTTTTTTCATAATCAGTGGTATGTGATATGTGAAGTATCAAACAAATAGCATTACATCAGAGTTTTTAGAATTCTAAAGCCTGACCATAAGGCTCAGAAGTTGTGTATTAAGTCCTTAATGTTTTAAGTTGAACTTCTGTCTCTTTTCTTTTTGGCATATTTGTCACTGAATTGTCATTGAATCACTCGACCAGGGAAACTTCTCAAGAAGTGTTTGTATAATTACCAGGAAGTCCTGGGTTCAAATCCCAGCAGTGATTTCTACAGTCAACACAATTTTACTTCTTTTCTACAGAACCTTCATCAGGGATGAGGCAACTAATAATGTAATGGTGGTCTGTGGCAGTGATACATTTTGACAATGACGCCTTTTGACCAGGAAATGTCATAGAAGGTGCTGTGGCTTAGTTGGTCTAAGCACCTGTCTTGTAAACAGGAGATCCTGGGTTCAAATCCCTGCAGTGCCTGTTTTACAGTCGGCAGAAGTCTTGTATACTTCTTTATGTCCAATATCGAATTAGGTATCAGAACTTTGTGTGATTCCTATCATTAGCAGCCATTGCAATGATTTGGAAGTTATATTTGGTATTAGAGATGCACCGATCTAGCTTTTTCAGTTTCGATACCGATCCTGATGCTGTGGCTTTGAGTATCGCCCGATACCGATCCGATACCATGGCAACAAATCCGAGGATTTGTTGCTTTCCTTGCTTAATATCATGATAAATTGTATGTATTGTTTATAAATTGAATGTCTTTGGGTTTTACAATTTAGTGTTTCAAAAAAAAGGAATTCAAAGGCGTCATCTTGGCCTCTGGGAATTTGTTGGAAAAGAATTGTTAACTAACTAAACCTGTCTAGTAAACAAGAGACTTGGTTCAAATCCCAGCAGTGCCTTGTGCTTGCGAGGAGTCATGCTAACATTTAGGTGACTATGGATGTAGAAGTGATCATTGGTAAGGTACCTTCAAACTGACTATTAAACTAAGAGAAATTAAAGGATTGTTTTCCTCTTTAGATGTTAGAGGTTTGAAATTTTATACAGAATTTAAACCCTTTTAAATTGACCAGTTGGCATACTTGTGTGATTTTTTTTTTAAATGTCAATATCAAATCCATTTTTCCCCACACATCATTTCACTGTCCACCATAGTTTGTCATTTGGGTGTTTTAGGGCACCAGGGTTTGATGATGTGATGGTATATACCAAGCAAATCTATTGATGTGTCTCAAGCAGGTGTCCACAGGGCGCTGTGGCTTAGTTGGTTAAAGCGCCTGTCTAGTAAACAGGAGATCCTGGGTTCGAATCCCAGCAGTGCCTTTTCTGAGGTCTGGTCTACACAAGCCTCCCAACATAACTTGAAAAAAGACACTGTACAAGTGGAATATGTACATAAACAATTCTGTGCTTATAAGCGGACAAGTGCCGCCAATGGAATCTGCAGTGTTGTGTGCTGTCCTTGGTCTTTGTAATGCGTTCTTCATAAGGAACTTGAACCATACTCCTGAAAAACACTGTATGTGGCACTGTGTTGCTCCCACAAATTTGTATTTCGAACATTGCTCTCTGAATTGTTGCTATACAGTGCTTTGGCTTAGTTGGTTAAAGTGACTGTCTCATTAACAGTAGATCTGGGGTTTAAATCCCAGCAGTGCTTTTCTCAAATGTCATCCTGAACTTACTGTAGAGGTGCTTTTAGAGGAGCGGTATTTCTCATTTGCAGTGTACCTTAGCACTGGTGTCTCTGCAGGATATGATTTGTAACCACAATGCTTGACCTTTATTTATCCTTAGGATAAACATACACTTACAGGGGAACTCAGGAACACAAGCTTACTGCTAGGAGTTGAGAATAATGCTGTAAGTTCTCAAGTTCAGTAGATCTATTTTTTGAATAAATGATCATTTTGCTAAATAGGTGTCATGATTTATTCAAGCAGCTAGGCCTGGATGGAAACTCCTTTCTCTTTCATCTCACTGATCAGATACAGATGTGGCATATCTGGCTGCTCATTTTTCCTCTTGGTTATATCATTTTTATAAGGTCGAATAAAGTGAACAGTGGAGGCTTATGAAGGCTGATTATGCCTGAAACCTGGTTTATTCGAAGTTGAAAGATTACAGGGATTTGTTTTTTAAATGTTTGTATATAACTATCAATTAGCCTGATTATAATTAACTTTTGAAACTATATATTTCTGCTACATAGGAGTCTCCGTACACAACCGAGCTGTGTTTGTCTGGGAATTGTATTTCAGCAAGTTGATACTGACATGTAGAATAAAAACGTCTGTCACTGACGATCTAGTTTAGTTTGGACCTGAGGACACACATCTGTCCAACAGCAAGAAGAAAGAGAGCTTTAATGCCCTGAGTTGGGACACATTTTCTACTCAAAGATTTCACATACACACCAACATCTGTGATCAAGTGTCATGTTGCAAAGTAGGGTGACTTTGACCAGCTCATTCGGAGTGAGAGATCACAGAAGTGTTGTGATTATACAGGATTATTACTATCTAGAATAACTCTGTTATGTTAGTGTAACTACTATGAATTTTACCACCAAGAGCCTCTCCCATTTTATCTGATTGCAGGTTCATTCTGGGATTTGGAAGTACTTGGGTTATTTGTGTTATGTTGACTGTTTTTCCACTTATACACTATTAAGTATAGCATGTAGTAGTAGTTCTCAGTTGCATCTCAAAAGAGCTGCCCCGTGTGAGGCTCGAACTCACGACCTTCAGATTATGAGACTGACGCGCTGCCTACTGCGCCAACGAGGCCTGCACAGTCAGTTGAACATGTATGGTCTGCTCCGCATACTCAGTGCTTTAGGTCGGGGGTGGAGTTGTCTGTGTGATCAGTGGTGGGAGCGTGTCCTATTTCAACTGACATGCACAGGGGTGGAGTTAAACACAACGCACGTGCTCTGGCCTCTCGCAGTAGATCATTGACAGTTGGAAATATTGCACTTAAACGCCTCTCTGTGCAGGACTTAAAAGACTGGTTCAGTCATTAAGAATTTCTCATGCCTCTTTTTAGCTAAAGCCAAAAATCTAAAGCAGCCCCCTGTTTAGGAAGCAGAATGTACGCAGCAGGTTTAACACAAAATGACGCCTTGGGAAACATTTGACAAGAAGCACTGTCCTAGTTGTTTGGGCTGTAATTAGTATAGAGAGAATTGGCAGTAATTATGCTGTCTACGCTTACAGTAAGTGTTGTCTTCCTTTCTGCGTCTTGCCCCACTGTTTCCCTTCCCTGGTGTCTCTTGATTGTAGCTGTTAAGTTCCCTCATACAGTTGCACTGTTAAACAGCATTGGCTCTGTTACTTGAAGTTAACAATAAAATGTAGTGCTGCAGTAACAAAAAAAAAAAGGAAGTAAGTTTATTATTACACATAGGATATTTCCTTGGGCTACATATATTCTCTGCTGTTTTAATAGGTGATTCAAACTTGCACTTAGCAAAAGGCCCAGTACCAGTGCCAGAGAAAAGTAATGTTAAATTCTTTAGGCTGTGTTAGTTTAACACCCAGCTGAACAACAAATGTTTTGTCCTTCAGTGTTCTGGTAGATATTGTGATTGTGGGGTGCCTGAAGTTACAAAAACAGTGTCAAACAGTGTCAGAAAAAGACAAATGCTTTGTCTGTGAATGCAGCAAGTTATAGTGAAGCTGATTTGTGTACTTGTGTTTGAAACTGTAGCTATTAAGCCATGTTTAATGTGAGTTTCAGATGTGTTTTTAATCAACTACACTTTACAGCACTTCACAGAAACCCCGCTGACGACTAGTGTTTTGGAGGTGTAACTGCAGAGTGACACAGACACGCTACTGCACAAGTATAAATGCTCACAGCAGCGTAGGCCACGGCCAAGTCTCTGCATAGAGCTGATGCACAAGTTTAAATCCTGCTTTACTCATGTCCGCCTTAAGGTTAATTTTGCTACTCTGTGAAGTGCAGAGCAGCTAACTAAGCAGTGGAGACTATAGGGTGGGCAGTGGGCTCTGTGTTTGGTGCCGTTATGTCAGCAAAATAGACACACATACACACACAAAATATGCACTTGAAATGTTGCAATAAAGCTCATTGAGTAAGGGGAGCACTGGACTTGAAAGAAAGGCCTCTTGCATTTCATGTCATTTCATTTTTTTTCCTTAAAATTAACCAGTTTTAACCAGTTAGATACTGGTTAAAGGGTGTCAGGCTATCAGGAGCAAAATAAACCAAAACTGACATTCCTAAAACCCTCTTAACAAGCCCTCAACAAATGATTGAAATGGGGCCATCCAAGTGGGCTAGTGAGTCCCAAACATTTGCATGTGAATCAGCAAAAAGAGAATGCTAATGATTAGGTTATTGGTCAAACCACTTCCACACTTGCGTCTACATTTACATGTGAAAATGACACCCATCCAAACTAAAAGACTAGAACAAAAACACAACAGTAAAGGAAAGTGGCTTTGTTTCTTCATCTTCCCATCAGTTGGCACACAACAAAATTCTACCTTACAGTCATGATTTGGCCTGAATAACCTGAGTCTTTAAAGACCAAACCTCTGTCCTGTAGCCTCCTGCTGTCCATGATGGCTTATGTCGTGTTTCAGTATAGCTGGACAAACACATTTGTTATATTGACACGTTCCTGTTTTCAAACAACTGTTTTAACAAGTGATTTTGATTTGGCTCACACCCGTTAATCAAAGTAAACAGTAAATCCTATGCTGCTGCACTGAGATTTTAAACAAATTACTATTTCAAGCTGCTTAGCCATTTGACAACATAAAAAATTATTGTAACATTCAAGCCTCATAAAAGCATTGAGAAAGCCTAGTACCTTGTGCTCTTTCTCCATTTTCTTTATTTCTCAAATTCTTTCTAATAGTTTTAACATTTTAATGGTGATGCAATGCATTGCAATATATTACTTTAATAAAAACTGTTTTTTCAAGGTTGCTGAGCTAAAGATCGTCCTTTCCAAGGGCATAGCCGCAGGGCTGTGGCATAGCTGGTTAAAGTGCCTGTCTAGTAATCCCAGCAGTGCCTTCTGAGAAACCCTTGGTTTGTTACCGTTAGACCTTCATGATGCTGCTCTTGTCTTTAGCCTTTGGTACTCCAAAAACATATTTACAACATACTCCAGTTGTCAGTGGCAGTGATGTGTTTGAACACAGGTCACTTTTGTCCTTGTAAGCACGCAGCAGGTGCTTTGGCTGAGCTGGTTGAAACACCTGTCTAGCAAACAGATTGCAATCAAAACTGGTCACTTTCAATCATTTGAATCTGCAGTACTGCCATGCTAAACTCAAAGGAAATGAAGGGATATCAATTATTAAATAGAAATGGTAAACATTTGCTGATTACAACTTCTTATATGCGAGTATTTTCTGTTCTTGTTTTATATATTATAATATACTGAATGTCTTTGGAATGTGTTGTCTCAGCAAATAAGGTCTTGAAACATTGCTCCCGGCTGGCACAACGTGGGGCGCTGTGGCTTAGTTGGTTAAAGCGCCTGTCTAGTAAACAGGAGATCCTGGGTTCGAATCCCAGCAGTGCCTTTTTTTTCCACAGCCCAGTTCAGTTATAGTTGATAAGATATGCAAACAAAGGAATATTAAAGTCAAGTGCTGTCCTCTCCCTGGAAAACTACCAAACCAATCGAACCTCTAGTGTCAAAACTGCAGTGCATATGGAAATGCTTTGATAATAGATGTGTGTGCAGAAAAGAACAAAGACATGTCTTATGTGTTAGGATGAGACAGTCAACTTTTGTGGCGTGGAATGAAACTTTTAGTAGGTTCCAAACTTCTTTTAAGTCCATGAGTAATTATTAATCACACGGCGGGAGGGCGCTGTGGCTTAGTCGGTCAAAGAGTCTGTCTAGTAAACAGGAGTTCCTGCAACTGAATCCCAGCAGTGCCTTTTCTATCAGTCCAGAACAATTTTTATCTTTTCTGAAACTGTATTTTGGCAGATTCTTCATCTGATCTCGTTAAAATTAAGATCTCTTGTCCTACAGAGAATGAGAGGAGACACAAAACAAGCATAGCCAGTCACACAACAATGGTATCAGAAGCAATCACAGACATCTGTGAAAAATTGCCCAATGGGTCGAGTTAAGAGTCCTCAAGAGTTAGCTAAAACTAATATCTGGACTGGTGAAAAATAGTTAATGTTATGATGAGATGTTATGCTAGCTTTAGTAGGAGTAATTTACAGTATATACACATACACACATGTAATATATTGATGATTGTGAGGCCCGTTTTACTCCTTTGACTGGGAACACAATGATGGGTACGATATTTGAATATAAGCAGTCTAATTTATGCCGTGATATGCAGGTAAAATGTTTGAGCACCTGGTGTGGTCATGTCCAGTATACATGCTGCTTTGTTCATTCACAAAACACTGCCAGTGCATTTATCTGTCCATGTAATCGTATACCTAATGTTTTGTTTTTCATTCTGCACATTCCTGGGCTTTGATAAGAGCTTCCACTGTCTCTGCTGCCAGGATGCGGTGTGTTTATAGGGTCAGAACATGGAGCAGTCTGGCAATAAAAAGAAAAAAAAACCTGTAACCTCTGTTTTGCTGTTTTGTTGAGGTCACTGAGCTCACTCTTGAGATGTCTAAGACCAAACATGATTGTCATACTTATGTTTTTAATCGCAGTACAGAAACTATTAATGGAATAAGTATCTAGATTATATATGCCTCCTCTCTGGTGGTTTGATTTCTAATAATTATTTAATATGACTTGAAATTAATCTCCTTCATTCACTTGAATAAATACCTGTCTCTTTCTTTCTCTGTAGGAGCTACAGTCTGAAGAAGGGACAGCTGGAGAGGGACTATGCACAGGTAAGACTGTCTGGATTCTTGCTGGATATGTGAATATATTAAACAAATTATATCAGTACATTATTCTTAGATCCGTCTCAAAGCCTGACCCAAATTGTAAGCACACAGTATTTACAGTTTACCTTATCATAGGCAGATTGCCACTCTGTACACTGCAATTTGGCAGGTGTACATGTGGCGCTGTGGCTTAGTTGGTTAAAGCGCCTGTCTAGTAAACAGGAGATCCTGGGTTCGAATCCCAGCAGTGCCTTTTCAATGGTTGTACTTGAGGAGATGATCAGTTGGAGAAAGGTAATAGTGAAGTACTGTCTTCTCTCTGAATAACTCGTGGCACTTCTAAAGCCTTCTATCTCTGCCTCTTGACCCTGGACTGTGATGCCTTGTGAAAAACGCTTTGATGGTCATGATTAAACTTCCATGCAGAAATACTAAAAAGGCTTTATTTGTCTGGATCATAGACTGTTGGACGATGCATCGCCACTTCCTTCCACTGTAAAAAAAAAATGAAGCCATACTGTTTGTTGGCTTCACTTTTGGGGGGCTGTCATGTTGTCCAACTTTATATTGTTAGGATGAGATAAGTCAACTTTTGTGGCCTCATTGGCCCGAGATCAGACCTGTTGGCCCAAATGTTCTTGTAAGTCCAATGATAATTGTAGCGCTGTCAAGTCGTGGATCATGCTGTTTTTAGGAGCATGAGGAAGCCATGGAGGATTATGTAGGATATACAGCATTTCCAGCGTTTTAAAATTGAATGTATAAAAACGTTGATTATATCAAAGAAATATCTGCACTTGAGTCTTAAAGCCTGACCCAGAGGATCAGAAGTTGTGCATTAAGTGCTTAATGTTTCAGGTACACTTGGCTGTTTAGCACATTACTAGTTTAATTAATTTTGTAATTCCTGTCTTAAAAGCACCATGTTGGTTATTCAATTCAGTGTATTGTGTTAATAAAACTGTATGTTGAGGTTGCCAATCTGAGCATCGCTTTTAATTTGAATTAGTGTGGCGCTGTGGCTTAGTTGGTGAAAGCGCCTGTCTCGTAAACAGGAGATCCTGGGTTCAAATCCCAGCAGTGCCTTATACAGTGGGTCAAGGAAAGAGAATTGTACATCACAGTCTCATTACCCTCCTAAAGCCTGTCCACAAAGCTCATACGTTGTGTATTAAGCACTTAGTTTTCAGTTGAACTTGGCTTTTCAGCACATTTGTTACAGATTAAATATAAACTGGTAATTTAATGCTTAAGGGGTGTTTCAGGCAACTGGCCAGATACATCAGAGATTAAAAAGTGAGTGGAATGTTGAAATGCTTAAATTAAAGTATTGAGTAATAGTTCAGTTTAACCTAAAGTGCCACTTTGCTCTTCATCTCTTCATGTAGCCTTAAGCAAAAAAGAAAGAACTGATAATTTGCAAACAAAATGTCCTCATGCAATTAGAGCACCTTCTATACAGATAGTATGCTCTAATACCCTTTTAAGACGGGATCCCTTTTTTAGGGGTTTGGGGAAAAAATCAATACAGCATAGTATCGCAATATTTTTGTTTGCAATATCATATTGTCACACAGTGCCAAATATTGATTTTTAAAAAAATATAATTATAGTATTACAAATACCAATTAAAGTAGAGTAAATAAAAGTCTACTAGAATGATATGATCAATTGCTTTTTCAGTCCACTACATTTTGATGTTGCAAAAAAGTTGCTGAGGTGAGATGAACAGACTGAAAACTATCTTACTAGATAAAACAAATGTTGATAAAGTTTCCTTTGGGGACATAACTAGGTAATAAATCAAAATACGTCGCAATCGTCAACATATCGCAATATATTTAATTTAAAAAATGTATTTAAAATCACAATAATATTGTATCGTGACTTAAGTATCGCGATAATATCGTTTCATGGATTCTTTGACCATTAATTTGTTAAAATACTTTTTTTTCTCTTCCAGTTTATGTTGTGTTACTATAAATGGTGGGATGTATAGGTTACTTTTAAGGATACAAATGCTGACAAAGTCATGTAGTCACTGCATCTCTTCTGTTAAAAATGACAATGTATGCTAGTTAAAGCAGGATTAAAATAAGATTTCAAAGGGAAGTATGTACTGTGTACATGCTACCAACTTAAATCGGCTGCATGCAAAAAATTAGACCTGCTGATTTATTTTTGATTTGCTCTTCAAATGCACACAAACTCACACATGTGCTGCAGGCAACATTTGGTTTCACTTCTCGTATTCCTCTTTAGTTATTCGCAGATGTTTCAATGTTTATTTCTCTCTTTCTTCTGGGCATTCTTTCTGTCTGTTTTCAGATTTATGAAATACTGCATAGTAATCCTGACTCTTGTAAATTGGAGACAGCAAGGGGGATTTTGCATGTAAATAAGCCCTATATCCACTCAGCAATAGACTATGTAGCCATTTTTCACTGTATACTACTTTGCATTTTTGCCACTTGGAATTCTACCTCAGCAAGCAGCCCTAAATGATCTCTGTAGTCTCGGTCGACTTCTTTAACGGGCAGGATTTCAATCTCAGACTTCCACTCCCAAACCAACAGAGGGTCTGTTCTCTGTGCAGGTTCAAACTGCTTATGCACACAATCTCTTTCCCTCTTTTTCTTACTGAGGGTCTAAGTAACAGAGTTTAAGCTCGAAACAACAGACTTCTCATTCAGCAGTTCATTTAGAGATCATAATTAGTATTTTGTCCAGTTTTCATACATTATATGTATGAAATGGTCAATAAATCAAGAAGAAAATAGGCAGATTAATTGATAATGAAAATAATCATTGGTTGCAGCCACATTTCCATCTGCTACTGGTTTTACATTAAGAAAGGAGTTGCTTGGCTGCACTGCTTCACTATAGTTAAAGATTTTACTTTTTCATGCAGTGAAAAATCGAATCTTATTGAGTTAACATGTTTGTCGAAACAGAGCTTTTGATCTCTTGAAACTGAAAATGATTTCAAGCTAAAGGGGTATTTCAGCAGCTATGTCATTAGTATTCAGACTCGAGGGAGGACATTTGCAAGTGTTTGTATTTCTAAACACGGTGGGCAGGAATGACTGCTTCCTTACCATGAAATTATTTTTACCCATCAGACAGCCACTCTGTAGTGTGCTGCAGATTTGTCAGGATGCACAGAACCAAAATACATTTCCCAGCAGACGGCTGCATCAGCATACTCCTCTTACGAAGCATTAGTTGAGCTGCGTCTGCGTAGAAACCGAGCAGCGCACGCCGCCAACAGTGTGAAAGATTGTCTGATTTTTATTGTATTTTGATGCTGCTCGGCTTAAGCTCCCCTCACATGCACACTCACACACACATCCATGCAGGCATGCTGAGAAACGCTCTCAGCTGCAAAATCCTCCTGTAGCTTAATAAAAAACATTTGAATACATTACTGATACAGCTTTTAACTACATATCAAACGTATGTGGCTGTCCGCACAAATACTCTTATTTTGTAGTCCCAACATCCTGATTGTACGGACACGTGAGAAGCTGAGATGGACTGAGTGAAGATGTGTGCAGAGAGAGGAGGAAAGTGCTTGTTTGCGTGTGTGTTTGAGAGTGTGTGTCTTCATTTGCATGCGGTTTGAATGATTAAGTGTGAGTTTCCTGTGGTCAACCCCTCTGGTTTCAGACACTCATTATCTCCCCCTCTCCCTCACTCCGTCTTCCTCGCTCTCTATTTCTCACTATTCTCCCTCAGCACTGTCTTGTTCACCTTAAAAATAGAGGTTGCCTAGCAACCCCCCCCTCCTCCCCACTCAGTAGGACAATGGATCCCCTCCTAATTGAAGGTGTGTGCATGTATGTGTGCATTAATGTGTGGGAATGTCTGGGCAGAGTGTTGTTTTTTAATGTATGCACAATGAACTGGAATAAATAAGCAAACTAATTATGTTTTTTCCCCTGACTGTTATCAAAATAGCGTTTTATTATGCGACGTCTGCCCTTGCCTCTTGTCTCTTTTTCCGATAGGCACTCAGGTAGTCGACCACTGGTGGAAGCTCCACTCAGTCATTGGCTCAGCGGATCAGCTGGTCCAACAGAGAGAAAGACAGAAAATTAGATGAAGACGGAGGGAGGGACAGACAGAGAGGCAAGGAGAGAAGTAGACATGAGTGTTTGAAAAGCAAGAGAAAAAGACCAGAGAGGCGTCATACAAAGGACAACAGAGAGAGAAAGAAAGTGAAGATACTGTTGTTTAACCTTCGTCCTTTCACTGTGTCAGACCAGACGCCCCTTCTGAAGGAGTCAGCCGCAATTACCAGCCGCCAATCAAACGCTCCGTGTATTCTGTGTGTGTGGTAGCGTGTGAGCGTTAGCTATTTGTCCTGTATTCTCCTCCCACGATCAACATTACTGGAATAGTTTTAGGCTGGGGTCACACTTCACTGTACTGCCCAAAAAGGCCAGCCTGCTGTGGCTGTCGCTGTGTGTCGGTGTCCCTCTGCGTACATAAATCAGCTGTAACATTATGGGTGTTTTTCATGGTCTGTAACTTCTCTGAATAACTTATGAATTTTTATGTTTCGTTGATGCATCAGATCTGGAATAGTCTGCCCACGGTGAATAATCTGCAAACGTAGACACACTGTAAACAGAGGTCTTTGTAATTCTAATGTCTGTTGTCCCTATTTATTTCCTTCTCTCTTCATATCCCTCTCACCCTCCTCATCCCTCCCTCTTCCTTCCATACATTGACACATACCTTAGTTAACAGTAACTCAGGCACTCATCTATTTAAGCCAACTAATTCATTATGAATTTTTCTGTCATGTATCCAATATGGCACCAATATTTGATTTATACTGGTTTGACAAGGTTAATAGAAAGGAAAAGACATCTGACTGCAGGAGAGAGATTAGAGATGGGGAAAGTTTTCTCTGTAATCTCCCTGTTCTCTCTCGCATTCACCTTCCTCTTACCTATCCCCTGTCTTTAGCTGAGCTCAGATGGGGATGTCAAAGACGTCCTAACACAAAACACACACACACTAACGAGGCAGAGGAGTGCAGACAGGAAGAGACGGGAGAGAAAATCAAGTATATTGATTTAGGAGGAAGTTGAGAAAGTACGGGGGTTGAAAAGGCAGACACACAGAAGCAGGAGGAAATCAGAGAGAGACAGCAGATAGAAAGCGAGCGAAAGTGACTGAGCCAGAGACAGCAGAAAATAAGTGAGTGGAAGAGCGAGAGTAAACAGAAGTATCAAGGTGACTGTCTGCAGAGTTGTTTGGCAGGATGTGCAGCTGAGAGAACAGTGAAGAATGGAGAGTTATGAGGGGATGAATGAAGCATAGACACATTTAACAACAATGCTGTCCTCAACTCTGATTCTTGCTCTCTGTGTTTCCATGTTTTATCTTCACACAAAAAAGGTTCAGTGTGAAGGATTTAGGAGGATATATTGGCAGAAATGGAATATAATAAAACAAGTATGTTTTCTTCAGTGTATAATCACCTGAAAATAAGAATCTTTGTGCTTTTGTTACCTCAAAATGAGCAGTTAATATGTACATATGGAGCGGGTCCTCATGTTGCCTTGCTGTGTTTCTACAGCAGCCCTGAATGGACAAACCAACTATTTATGTTTCTACGTTGGCCACCGCAGTTAGCAGCCACTCTGCGATGAGCAGTGTTGTAAAAACAGACTTTTTAATGTGAAACTGCTTGATGCAGTGCTTTTTTGCCTGTTTAAATCACTGGGTCAGTTTGTTTTGTAGTGGAACAGACCTCTGCAGATAAATTGGCTCCCAATAAAAACCTCCTGAATGTCTAGTTATCAGAGAAAAAGGTGAGCACACATTAGCAGGTATTGGGCCTGCGACGAGCCAAACAGCACAGAAGAAACACTAATTTGTAACGTGAAACTGCTTTATTCAGGTGTTTTTTCCTGTTTAAATCACCTGGTCTGTTTGTTTCGTAGAGGAGGAGACCTCTGTGGATAATTCAGCTCCTGGTTGAACAATTAAAACTGAGGGAAATCCAACCAGGAGAAGTTACAGATGGTTGCAGTCTACAATGCTCACTGCTAAGTGCTACTAAATCCCTCTAAATCTTTCACATTAGACCTTTAATACACTACCTCACAATTAAGTTTTCTCTATAGTAATCAGTTGCTGTTTGGGCCGTTACAAGAGTGTAGCGGGGGTGTAAAAAAAAATGAACAGAAAAGAACAAGTTAACAGTAAACATGTCATCCTGCAAAAAAATACAGTCGCCTCTCAGGCCTATGAGTAACAATTATGTCACCTTATTCTGACCAGTAATTGTAGTGTCTCCCATGAACCTGTCTGTAATAAAGAAAATGCCAGAATGCAGTTGTGAACACACACCAATGAACTCACAGAGAGTTTGACAATGATGAGAATAATCACAGGCTGTTACTAACTGACATGCTTAAAACACACAATATTCAACAATAATCAGCCTCTCTTCCTCTTCCTTTTTACTTTTTTTGGGTCTATGAACCCTTCTCACACACTGGTCTCCTCAGGATATCCTGCTGTTTGGGTACCTTGTTTGCCACTCTGATCACAAAAACAGGATGTATGTGTGCGAGTGCGTGTGTTTCACTGTTATGTGTGTGTGTGTGTGTTAAAAGGAGCAGTTCCACCTCACCCAGACCACACAGGAAGGGCAAAGGAGAGAGAGTTGCCATAGTAACATGTTGTTCAGGTGGTTGTCAGGTGATGGCAGCATAGAAAGGAGGATGGATGGATAGATGAGGGAGGTGGGGTGAGAGGATAGGGAGAGAAGCATAGAAAGCTATAGACGAGAGAGATAAACACAGAGGCAGAGTGGAAGAGGGGAAGCTACAGAGAGGCAGTCAGGGAAAATGAAAGAGCATCCGAAATCCTCCCAAGTCGGCCAACAACACCTCAGCTGTCACAAATCAGTCACTCAGCGTGCTTCTCACCATTCAGTCATTGCCAAGTTTAGCTGTCATTGCTCTTGCTCAGATAACAGGTCTGTCACCACAGAGTCATTTAAAAGGCTTTAAATTGTGTGCTGGCATTAAAAAAAACGAGGAAGGGCAGGAAATGGAGGTGGTCTTTCCTGACGGGGTTACCATTACAATAAGTAATAGGGAGACAGCGTCACTCCCGCTACTTTATGTTCTGGCTTGTGAAGTTACGCCCATGTTTATAAAGGATTAATCCACATTGTTTCAAGTCTGCAATATCCACATACCCACATGTACTTTGATAACTGTCCCTTCTGCCCATGTTGACTGTGAAGTCATAAGACTATTCCAATGTGAGACAGCGCTCCTTGTTTTATACAAAAATAGACTCCAAAAGCTAAGGCTAATATCTGCATATGTTTGCAGAATCTGTAGGGAATGGTTTGGGTATCAGAAACATTTTAGTTTCTGTTTGAAGTCCAAGAAGTATTGACCCATCATGCTTGGAGAGTAAACAGTCCATTTGAAGAGGTGGAATGCATTGGCTAAAATGCACTCTCAAAAACCATCAGATATTGTCTGACGATGATTTAGCTTTATATGAACCTTCTAATGTTTCTGCATTTATATTTATATCTGTTTATAGAGAGGAACTAAAATGACCATTGCACAGAAGAGGAAGTCTTGGCCCTGATATTTTCTTGGAACTCCCTAAATATTGTCCATTACCCCTAGAGGCTTTATCGTTCTCAGACCAATGGCCTATGGGCTTCAAGATAAAGCTGAAGCTAAGGCTTCAGCAGTAGGAGTTATGGAGAATTCAGTAGGTGCTGAGGCTGACAGGCATCAGAAATGTACTGCACAGAAATAATTCTCAAGTATTTATGTTGAAAACCACATGATTTTTAGTAATTTATTAATTTATTTTTGTTTGCTTGCCTACTGTAGCTCTATTTGCCCATAGTGAACCTGGAAGGCTCATAAAAAGGGGGGCTTGATTGATTGTTGTAGATATAAGTTTATAACTTATAGACAGCAGGAGATATTGGGAGTGTATGCTTCACCTTTGACAGTTCCTCTTTCCCCCATTTCTCACAGTGGAGCAGGGCTGCAACTCATTGTTGATTAAGCTTTCATTTATTTTCTCGATGAATCGATTAGTTGTTTGGTCTATAAGATGTCAAAAAACGTTGAAAAATGTTGATCAGTGTTTCCTGAAACCGAAGATGATGTCCTCACAATTCATCCACAACCCAAAGATATTCAGTTTACTGTCATAGAGGAGTACAGAAACCAGAAAATATTCTCATTTAAGAAGCTGAAACCAGAGAATATGGATTTAAAAAAAAAAAATACTCAAACTGATTAATCACGCATCAAGTTAGTTGGCAGTAATTGATCAATTAGTTAATTGTTGCAGCTCTACACGGTTGAAGTTTTGTAGAAGCGATCTATGCTGAGATAACAACCAATAACTCTCTCAGTTTAAATATGGGCATGTGAGCATTGTTTTAAGATGGACTTGAAGACAAGTCAACTGGCCAAAGCACATGCTCATAGTGTCCACTAGGGGCAATTAGTGAGAGCTAATCCCAAATGTCCAACTGGACAAATTCAAGATTCAGTGTCTGGTGTCACTGTATTGTTAAATGTGTCACTATGTATCACTCTTTGACTGTAGCAGGTGCACCCGATTTTTATATTTTGGGGATCTGAGTAATTATCAGACAATGTGGAGCCTTATAACCGAGTTAAATGAATATGGAGCAGTGTGGTGTTGAAGTCAAGCCGTCAAATCAGTCCTCCTGTCAGCCAGCCAGCACACAGTCAGTGGCTGTCTCAGCTGTCAGTCATTGTCCTTACTTCACCCCCCCACAAACACTCACACATACACAAATGATCTCTGTTTATACAGCAGGAAGGCAATTAAATTCCAGGCACTTGTATTGCAATTTTAATGTTGTGTGCCTCTCCAGCCCTTCTTCACACACTCCCTCTTTCCCCCCTTTTTTTTTTATAACAAACACAGTCTCACAGTCTTTCATCAGAGCCGTCCACACCCACTCCACCCTTCCCTCGAGAGTATGAGAGGTTGACTATTCTTGAAAAGAACGTGTTTCCTCATGCATTGGACAGGGCAGTTTCTGTGCCATGGCTTTTCTTTGTGTGTATGTGTGTGTGTCTGTGGGTGCTTGTGCACGTGTAAATGTACTTCATCTGGTATTTTTCTGGCACTTGAACTGCAGCTTACGTCAATCAGGCTGGCAGTAGCTAACCATTTCCTGAGGTAACCTGTACAGTTAGTTAGTAATGGGTAAGGTTACCTCCTCTTCGTGTAAGCTACGTTCATCTTCATGGCAGCTCTGACACAGTATGACTCAGTAGTTGTGCTGACCTCCACACTCAATTTAATCTGTTACAAAATATTTACTCCACTGGCTGCCAATTTACCCAGACAAGTACACTGCTGAGGTAATGGGGAGTTGTTCTTAGATTAACTGCTGACTCTTTTCTGGGAAAAAAAAAAAACCTGGCTTTTGCCTTCATGTAGGGGATTTAGCTTGTTTATGCCAGGGGTCACTGGGCTGCTGTCTCCCCCAGGACACAAGCTTGCGTGTCGGCTTGAGGGAACTGACTTTAAGGTCCAGGGAACAAGAGGGGGAACTGGTAGATGTTGCTTTTAATGGCCTCATTCAACATCTGTTAGAGGGCAAGATGAGAAAGAGATAGAAGGTAATTCAATAATCATGACAGAGAGAAAGAGAGGATGAAGTTATATGAAAATGTTGAGGCTTGCTTTCCGTTAACTGGTATTTATCTTTCTTTTCTCTTTTGTTACTGGGAAAATCTGTTGAAATGTGACATGTTTAAAGCTCTCTGGTCATAATGTCTGCTGAAAATAATTCCCTTTACTTGGCACCCCTAAAATGATATGATCCAAAGACAGGTTATGTTTTGTTGTTTCTATTCAAAGAGTTTTTTTTCTATTTAATTTTATCTAAAAAAGGCCTATGGAGAATAGATATTATATGATTTCAAGTCTGTAGCAGCACGCTCTATTAAAAGTGTTTTAAGCCAGATAGGCCTACTTTCATTTTATTGTTTGTTTGCAAATTGTTTTTATTGTTTTATTTTCTTTCTGAATATGTGTTTCCTAAAGTTGAAGGGAATTCTTTGTGTTTACTTGTTGCCCCAATGAACGTAGGCAATGGTAATGGGTTTTTTTTTTAAATAGCCTATCATGCATATGAGTCTATTGGTGGGACTTATTTTATTCAGAATATAATGTATAAGCAAAAGTAGATAATATAAATCTATGTGATGATGTTATTCTTTATATAGCCTGCCTATCAATTGTTTTAAAGGCATAGTTCAGGTGTTTTTGAAGTGGGGCTGTATGAGATGCTTAGCTATAGTCAGTTTCACACATACTTCAGATGGCATTTGGCACGCTCTCTGTTAGGAGAAACAGGCGGGACTAGCACCCAGAAGCTCAGCAATGCAGGCTAGCAGCTAACCATATTTTAGCCACTTAAAAAAAGGCCTACCTTAAAAAAAAAAATCAATATCAGTCTAAGTGGACGCCATATTTAGAACATTTTCGTCGCTCTACCTTGCCGTCAGACCACCCTCTCTGTTGGTGCTACATTTTCTCAGCTGTATAACTTCCATATTCCTATGCATAAGTGCTGCTGTGCCGCTCACTGTGTTACACCGCAGGTCAGCTGTTTGAGCCAGACTTTCAGCAGTTTATGGAAGAGACAAACTTCTGATTCTCCAAAAAGGAAGCACGCCGACCACCACCTACTTCAGAAATCAGAATGGGAATCAGAAATACTTTATTGATCCCCAGGGGGCAATTATTGACATGTAATACTTGATGTAATACACTGACTATAGATAATTATCCCATTCAGCCCCTCCTCAAAAAACCAAAACTATCCCTTGAAACTCAATAAACATAGATAGTATTTGACCGGACTTTGTCCCATTTGTCTGGGTCATTGAAATCCTCCAGGACTTGTGAATGGGAACCCTTATGTTAATGCTTGTTTTAAGGGGGCGAGGGGAATGATAGTGTAACATCTGAAAATAAGCCTGTGAGAATTGTATTGTAAGAGATGGACGGAGAGAGACATGAGCAGAGAGTTGATGACTGGGAGACAGATACTGAAGCAGAACTGAGAGACCAGATTTACATACAGATTTATATGGAAGAGGAATGAAATAGATACAGGGGATGATGTGCCCTGTGAGAAATTAATTGGTGTGTCCCTAAGCTCTGTTTGCTCTGATTGGGTTGTTGTATTTGTTGTTGTGATTTGTTCACAACTGTTTTATTATTGAGGATTTGCTCTCCCACCCATCCCTACACACACACACACACACACACTCACACACTCACTCATCCACTCCAGTGTCTGTGACTTGTCGCTACTGACACAGTGACCCAGTCCAGAAGATGTAGGTTAGCCTTTCTTGCAGCCCTCTGGGTTTCTGCTCGTACTCACAGGAGATGACTGTGGAGTTACTGTTGCTGACGATGACCTGATCCATTATATATTGGTATTGTTTACTGAGCAAAAGCCAAGATTTTGGCTGTGTACTTGAAACAGAAACATAACAATGGTTAAAAGAAGGCACTTGTGATGTGACCAAGCTAGAATAAAATCCAAATCAGCCATAATAGAGCCACTCACACTCAGAGGAGCTGAGTGGGCTGCAGTGCTGGTTAAGTGTCGACCTGGTTACCCTAGTGCCTCTTATCACCCAAAGAAAAGTGAAAAATATGTACAGTATGTAAAGAGAAACCTAATAAAATTATTGCAACAGTTATTTAATCCTGCCTCAGTTTTCTGACCTTTTCCACAACCTCAGTCTCCTAAAAGAGCTCTAATAGCTTCATATGTGCCCAGAAAGGTTGTTATTTTATGAGAAACTTCTAGCAGCACCGCAGCAGTAAAATATCTGGATGCACTCTTGTAATTTAAAGTATTTTATACCGTAGCCAAGAAAAGCAACCGCAATCTGTTAGAAAAGTACATGCATAGAACACTGTACTGGTCAACAGTTAATCTTTTGATCTGATATTATATAACATCTGGTAAGAGGTCATGGTATGAGCATATTATTGCACCTCAAGTTGTACTAACAAAGAAAAGATTTGGTGCAATTGAGCTTCATGCTGTCCTGTTGTTGCCTTCATTTTTCCCCAACTTTTTTCTCACTCTGTCATCTTTATACTTGTGCTTTCAGGCTCTGCAGAAGCTAGCGAGCCAGTACCTAAAGAGAGATTGGCCTGGAATCAACCCTGACGACCAGAGGACAGACTACAGGTAGGCGTATATGTGTGTGTGTGTGTGTGTGTGTGTGTGTGTGTGTGTGCATATGACATGTAGGAAAAACACAATATTAGGCATGCACAGTTAGGGCTGTGTAGTGTTTAAAAATTGTGATAACAGTACCAGTACCAGTGATACAGATACCAATAGTGTGCTTGACAGATACCTTTTTTTTCCGTCATTCGATACCCATCATGTGAATGGAAGCATTCAGTTGTGTAAATGCCACCATCACTCATTTAGTGGCATCCCAGCACACTGAACTGCCAACTTCATCAAATACACTGCGTTTAGCTTCACCACGTCACAGACTGTCTGGGTTGTTGCTGCTGCGGTAGTGGGCCCATCACATGTTGCACTAAATTGAAAAAAAAACTTGTGGTGATTGGCAGTAAGCAAAATAATTTTTTCTAGATCCGGGTACAAAAGGATCAAGTGCAGGTATGATTTGATTGGAGAAGTGTCAATACTACTTTGTACCAGAAGATTTCAGTTGATACCTTAAAGGTATTGAGTACTGATACCCAGCTCTGTGCTTGATATTGGATTTTTTGCTGATATCGGATATGCTGACTCTTTCCAACTCATTTTGGCCGATGCCAATGCAAATATATGTGCATATTTTTTTCCACCCAGTTGTAGAGAACATCAGGTCTCTCCTGTAGTGGAGTTCACATATTAATGGGTGTGCAGATATTTCTTTTTATAGTCTTTATCTGCTGATACTGATGACGTATATCACAGATATCATGAGTATCCCTACATATTATGTTCTAAAGCATATTAATGAATCATTATTCACTGTAGCAGTGGCACCGAAATATAAATCTGTTTTTGGTTTGTGGGGGTCTAGCAACTACTGCATCTTTCTACACCAGTCTTTCTCCTTCCAGGTGCATGCACCTACAGTTTTTTCAGTCAAACATACAGTGGTGCAGAGACTTTAAAAATTCAGCCACTCTGCAGGAGAACTCGTTGCTTTTGGGAGTCTAAGTTGCACAGCAACTATCATCCAGCATTTTTGTACTTTTTCTCTCCAACTAGGAATGTGTATGCTGTGTGGAGGTCGTACTTAGAAGGTACAGTGCAGGTGAGCCAGTCCAGGCTCAACGTGTGTGACAACTACAAAAGTCAAGTATCAGAGCCCGCTAAGACTGTTAGACTCTACAAGGAGCAGCAACTCAAAAAGGTGAGCGGATCCATGGACAGCGGGAGTTAGTCATAGTTTCCTGAAGCAATCTTTGTTCTCCATCCCTCTTCACAAACGTCCTTCCATGTACTCACACTGAGTTATCATGACTCATGTTGGTCTGCGCTCTTTCTTACAACTTCCCTGTTCTCCTTTTTCTCTTCATAGACCATAGATCAGCTGAGTGGCATACAAGCAGAGCTGCAGGAGTCGGTGAAAGAGTTGGCCAAAGCCAAGAAAAAATACTACGACTGTGAGCAGGTTGCCCACGCAGTACGAGAGAAAGCTGACATCGAGGCCAAGTAAGCTCACCGCGGCACTGTGCATGTGTGTGTGTTGGTGGGGATGTATGTAAAAATAAAAATGACTAAACAGATGGTCTCCATTGTCAGAAAGAATACCATCAAGAAAAGAAAGTTGGTTAACCTCACAGAGAGAGTATGTGTGTGTGTGAGAAAGATAGAGAAACAGGGAGAAACACCATCATGAAGGCTCAAAGAAGCAATCAATTACATGCGTATAGTGGTGTTTATGAGTCAGACAAAGAAAATACTGATGATAAGGGACCAAAACACCACAAGAGCATAAGCACAGAACAGACATTTGACAACACTGCTGGGTACAGTTTTCTTGGTGTGAATCCAAGCAATAAACTCAACCTGAATCAAGTCTGTAGACACTTAAAATACACATTTTTGGAGTTGTTTTTTCCTTTGAAGGACAGATAAAAGCTCTATCAGATATAAAATCAAGATTCCTGCAGATCCTGAAAAGTAAAGGCACTAAATTCATTAGTCTAAAAATATGGCCTTAATTGGTAATAAAATATCTTCGATCAGTCTTTCAAAAGTCTTGAAAATGCTGAGACATGGGAGGTAGGATTTTAGGATTTGTATATCTATACAATTCATTGAATGCCTCTTACATTAACAGCACACAGATCAGGACAGTGATGTTTCTGGCCGGGATGCGCAGAGCAGAGGATCCACTGTCTGTTAGTTAGCTGTACCCAGGACAACATGAAGAAATGCAAATTGAACAAATATTGGCTATTAAACCAAGATTTCGCAGCATGGCTGAAACCGGTTCAAGGCCATGTATATGAGACTTGCTGTGCTTTGTGCAAAAAGTTTTTCAGACTCTCACAATGGGAATCAAGGCAGTGGAATCCAACATGCAGAGTGAGAAACACAAAATCACCAAGAAAACTTGCAGACAAACGTCAGGTTATTTCCCAATTATGTTCTACTTTCATCTCCGCCACGCAACAAAAAAGTCATGTCAGATGTAACAATAGACATCTGGGCAAAAATGTCAGTTCATGTTTTTGTGCCTCTGTCTGCAATAGCCATGACTGGAGGTTTTAAGTTTTATTATGTCAGTCCGCCCATCCATCCATCCATCCATCCATCCATCCATCCATCCATCCATCCATCCATCCATCCATCTGTCCCGTTCTTGTGAACACGATATCTCAACAATGCCATGAGGAAATTTCTTAAAATTTGGCACAAACGGTCTGAACTGATTAGAATTTGGTGGTCAGAGGTTGAAGTTCAAGGTCACTGTCACCTCACAAAACATGTTTTTGGCCGTTAATTAAGAATTCATACCCTAGGTTTGACAAAACTTCACACAAATGTCTAATAGGAATGATAAAGTGATGGCAAATCGACCTGCACTTGGACCATTCAAAGCACTTTTTACTATGAGTCACATTCACCCAATCCCACACACATTCACACACTGGTGGCCAAGGCTATCATACAATGTGCCACCTGCTACTCAGTTTTTAACACACTCACACACTGATGGAACAGCCATTGGGAGCAGTGTTTTGCTCAAGGATACATCGACTTGCAGACTGGAGGATTGAACCGCTGATCTTCCAATTAGTGGACGACCCGCTCTACCCCTGAGCCACAACCGCCACAAGTGATCATGTTTATGTACAAAAGGTCAAAGGTCAACTTCACTGTGACATCATAGTGTTTCTCAAAAACACTTTTCTGGCCACTATTTTACATCGTAACTCAGGAACAGAGGGAGAGACGTTTGGTCAGATAGTGAATTGGTGACTGTGCTGATTGTATAGATCTTCTGTGCTGCTGGAGGGAAGATGTGTGTGAAGTATCCATGTTTTCATAGACATAGATGTAACCTGTAAGCGCAGCTTCACTGGTTTGTGAAGGCATACAACCACAAAGCGGTAATTCTAGTTTTTTCTTTTTACCTTATGTTGTAAAATTGGTCTTGAAAAGTCTTAAATCTACCTTGCCTTGAGCTGTAGGACCCCTGAAAATGTTTTCCCTGCCGTTTTCCAGGTAGATTGACATATATTCTCATTTGTTTTTCATTACATAGTAAGTTTGATTGGTGTTCTCATTAAATATCATACTGAGTAGTAGAGAGATAAGTTTCTCCTGTAATTCAATATTTTGAAGCTCTGTATCACAATTAGTACCAAAGGGAGATCCAGTGCTGATGAGTGTTGTTTTTCTCACAGCCCCAGGTAGCAGTAGCTATGGTGACATTTTCACTTCATTGAATTCTCGACTCCGGTTAGCGCCCACATCGATTGGCCAGTCAACTCTTTTCTGTTCTCTATCACTCAGTAGAAAGACACAGCCACAGAAATTACTGCATTGCCGCTGTGTCGTTATGTGTGTGTATGTGTGTGCGTCTTGGAGACAAATGGCGAGACATTAGTCATTGTCGGGCACAGGGAACACACAGAAAGACGTTGGTGTGAATGCTGAGACACAGCACGCACTTTTAACACCACTTATAAAGCAGGGTAACAGACCTAGAAACACACCACACAGATATAATCACACATGTAAGCCAGCAATGAACATCATCAAGCATTCGTAATGCATTTTGCATCCATGTGTGTGGGAGTCAGTTACATACACATGGCTTGCTCTCATGCACATAAGCACACAGTGGAACAAAAATGCAGACCACACACAAACACACATGCGTGCGCCCAGGCTCACTCTATCGTCTTATCAGACAGGTCTTTCTGATGTCGCCGTCAATATACATCATAGTGGCTGGAGCAGGCTGAGATTTATCGCTGTCAAGCTGCAGCTTGTTCAGGGTCAATATATGATGCCTGCCGTGAATCAGAGGGTGAGAGAGTTATGATGTTGTAGAAGTTCCTGGATGTTTTTCTCCTTTCTGCCTCACCTTGTTGTTAATATATGTTTCATTAAATCTATGACAAACAAAGCAGTGTGCCTTTTAAGAATGTAAACAGTGTTTTAGTCAAGACCACTAAACCAAGACCAAGTCATGGTCAAGACCAGAGTGTATTGAGACCAGTGCAAGTCCCTCGCTGCACTGTACACTTAAAATAAAATGTGGAAGATGCAAACCATAGGCACTCCTCAGATTGATCTGAAAGATCCACATTCTTATGAAAACACCCACAGAAAACAAGTTAAAATTCCTCTTCATTCACCTCTTTTATCACCATACTGTATACATGTGTGTATGTGTAAGTGTACCACAAGAAATGTCTTGGTAAAATAATAAAAAGACATTGCAGAGGTGAATTTTATGTGTGGGACTTTTCCTTTGTTGTCTGTGAGCAAACAAGTACAAACAAACACTAAGGAGCTGAAATCGACTTATAATTCTTTGCACAGGCAGTTTAGTGATACCCTGCAGTTGAAGTCTTGACCGTTCTTGAAATAAAATCCTAAATCCTGATGTAGTAAAAATGTGGTTGAGTCCAAGACGAGACAAAGACCTTCAAAAAGTGCTCTTGACACCACGACCGATCTCAAGTACTACAACACTGTGTACAAGCATAAATAGCTTCATGTTTTTGTAGTCTAGTTTGATGCATTATTTATTGACATTAACTTCTTTGCTTTCTCTCTTTTTTATTTCAGGTCTAAACTGGGTCTTTTTCAGTCAAGAATTAGTTTACAGAAAGCGAGTGTAAAGGTAAGAGAGCTCGCTCACAAAGCCAAACACAACACCATCACTCCCTCTTAAGGCAGAGCTTTCAGGCAGGCTCTTTTAAAACCATGATACAGAAACAATAATTGTTGTTTTATTTTGCTTCTCAAATGAGCCCAGAACCTAAAAAGAGACTTGTATACTCCGCATAAAGCTTAAAGCTCTGGTGTGTTACTGCAATGAAGTATTGCAATATTGTCTGTCTCATTTCATTTCAGTTGAAAGCTAAGAGAAGTGACTGTAACTCCAAGGCGACACAAGCCCGGAACGACTACTTGCTAACGCTAGCTGCTGCCAACGCTCACCATGACCGCTACTATCACACAGATTTACTGCACTGCATACAGGTATTTGCATAAAGATGGATATAAAGCATTAAAAGATGTGAATGGTGTGAGAGAGAATCCACGTCCTCGCCATAAATGTGGGCATTTTATTAAAACTGCACATTTCCAGGCAGCTGAAATTGTAGTTTGTAATGCTTTAATGACATTTCCTTTTACTACAACAAGCACTGACTTAAGAATCTCATGCGCTGATAATACCCAGAGGGATTTTCCAGTAACGGGGACACATTTGCTAGTTCTGAATTCAAAGGGGGAAGCTACTTTGAATTAAAGCTCAATTTGGGATAAGATGTCTTCCTTTTATGAGCGCACAAAGTCAGACTCCCTTTCAGTGTCACCGAAGTAGTTGGAGGGGGGAAAAAATCATACATGAAAAAGTGATGATTTCACAGTTTTGAGTCCTCAAAGAGAGTCGTAGGGTTCTCTGGATTTGTGATTTTAAAGGGGCTTATGTGAGGAAGAATCCTGCAAAATGAGCCACCCTGATGTTTGCTTGTACCAAACGATCGGTGGGCATGAAATTATATTTTCCGCAATGTTGAATGAATGGTATTTAGGCAAGAGAATTCTCAGAAAGCTTTCATGAGGGTTGTGATTTTGAAAGACTGAGTTGTTGACAGAATAGAAAAAGTCATCAAAGGGTGGATGCAAATAGATTTGCTGCATTGGGGATGTTTTCTTCCTCTGTGTGCAATGAATCGTTCTGGCCTCATGATCACATGTGACACCTCTATGTGTTATGCATCACTGTGAACTTGAACGTGTTTGTTTATTTGTTAATATAGTACATTAGCCACCTGTGCTTACGGTGTCACAGCTCTAAATACAACTTATATTGCATCAGTAAAGAGCAATATGACAACGTGATTAACATAATATTATGTTTGTTTATAAACAGACTAACGGAGCCACTGGTGTCTGGCAGGCTGTGCACAATTTACTGCAGAGCTCAGGCCGGCAACATCAAGGAGATCAGATTTCAGTAGAGGTGGGAGGGGGGACGAGCAGCACACGTTGTGTTTGTTTCCTAGAAAGTTCATGTGTTTTTTTGTTGTAATGAGAGACATGGCAAACTTAGGCTCTCATAGCAACAATGTGGATTTGAAGCAGACAAAAGATGTGTCCTAACTGGCCGTGAGTGACGCAGTGGGCCATTTTGAGCTCAGCTGTTGTCTGTTGCCCTGTTTCTATTTATTCCTGTTCTCACTTTAAATGCTGCAATGGATGAGGAATGGCTGATTCATGTGGTTGAATTAAGGAATTATCTACACAACGTCTCATTTTTTCACCATAAAATCTGCTGACAGCTGGCTGGAGGGAGATCAACAGGGAGTGATCTACTTGTTGGTAGTTATAGTGTATGTCATTTCCAGTAAATGTCACAATATAAAATATGTTTTGTGTTTAAAAAGTACAAAGCTGGGAAAACAGCAAGTACTCAGCTATCTTTTAGTTGGTTACATCATCACTATGATATCGAGCACAAAGCTGATAGATACCAGAGGCCTGTTCTACGAAGCCAGTTCAGCTAATCCAGGATATCGTTTCATTGTCTGGCTTGACTAACCCTAACATTGGCCGTCTAGATACGGCACTACAAAGCTGGTTATCAACTACAGTCATCTCTGGGTTTTCCTGTCCAGCCATGACTGCGTTCATGTGAAAGAGGCGGGGGTGTTAATTACGAGCAACATCATCAGAGCCATGAATGAAGTAGGCCACTTCATATCACATGTGATGAAAGGGTACCAAAAGTGTCTCGGACTGTGAAGCAGTAAAATGTCAGTGGTGTGGTATGTAAACGATACTCTGTAATCTTATCACAGAAATTTAGAAATGTTGAAAATACTATCCAAACAGTTACCAATGCAGAGTCTTAAATTCCAAGTAGGTATCACTGGGCTATAAGTGGCATTAGTCTCATTAGTATACTAGCATTAGCACTAGTATACATTTTTTTTGCTATGTAGTTGGAAGATGATGAATGTGTCACCTAAAACACTTTAAAGTGACACCAGACAGTTTCTGCTACTGAAGTAAAGGGTGGAAAAGTAGTCTAGTTAATGTCTGATGAGGTCTGTCTGACAGAATGTGGCATTTTTGAAAATGGGAGCTAATTAAAAGTGTATAAATTACTTTACTAAAAGAATATTGTCTGTTTTTTCCTAGTTCTCATCACATAGGTGTCTCGTTATTTTGAGCTGCAGTGATGGAATCAGAGTGTGAAATAGCAACGCTGTCACTGCAGACTAGAATAAACTTTGTGTAAGTTTAAGTCCTGCTTTATCATGTGTTTAGTGTGTAAACAATCTCTCAGTTTGTTAGAAACTCTGTTTCAAAACCAGTGGAAACAGAGCCCTGTGACACTTAAATGGCCTACTATTACTACAGACCTCTAACAATATATAGGTTATTCTTTTTTTACCTGAGACACTGGACTTCTGTCCGTGGATACTTTTGCCCTCAGTGATCTGATTGGTCAGAGGTCAGGGTATTGACAGGTTGTGATCCGATACTCTGAAGTTAACCTGCTCCAGAGCAGGTTAGCTCTTCAGCACAAGTTACCATGGTCATTTATCCCGAGAAAAAGAGGATCAGCTTCTTCATGGTCCTGAAAACCCAGAGTAAACCCTGAAGTTAAAGGATTCAGTGTTGACAGAGAGCGTCCAGTGTGACGCCATAGTCAGACGCTTGCTGTTGTGACACGGTGCTGTTATGTTCCACTTGGGAGTGGAAGCCGAGTCAAGTGCTAGTCAAGTAGTAAAATTCAGTATACCAGTTCGGTCCAGTGTTAATATCAAACCGGTTTAAAATTTTTTTTACACCAGCTCACCCTATCTGATGTGGGATGTAAGTCTCGTGGCTTTGTTAATGTACTTAAAATATTGACCTCATTGCTGTAAGTGATCATGTTATAGCAAGTTCTGCAACTTGTTAAAGTGATAAGTAGCGACACAGAAGCAGACTTGCTGTCATCCCTCATATTTATTTCACCAGTAGTTGCAGGCTGCGGTTCATGTGTAGAAGTGTGGTATTGGATGACCTTTCTGGCGCGTGCACAGAATCAACAAAGACAGAAATTACACTAAAACATCTACATGCCATTGTGGTTACAACACAATAAATCCAGGTCAGCTGATGACAGGCAGACAGACAAACAGACACAGACACAGACACACACACACACTAAATGACAGTCCTGTGTGCTGACAGACACACCTTAGCTACTGTGTGGTGAATGACATAAGCAGCTGAGCAACCATGATGTCATCCTTTTTTAAAATACAGTACAAACACGTCAGTCTGACAGACTCACACACACCCACACAAACTCATATGTACACACAGACATCATGTGTGAGATGTTTTCTTTATCCTGACACTCATTAGTCTCAGACATGATTTGTATTTGGCAGCAAAAACACAAACACACAGTAGGGAGACATACATCAGAGTAGCTGGGTGACTTTGTACCTGTTATGTTGCTGCTTTTAGTTTTCTTGTTCGTGAAGTAAGTTGCATACATTGAGAATTATTTTAATGCTAATTTAAAGTTAAAGTGGGGCTCAGTGATGTTTCTATCTGCTTCTCTCTCCTTCCCCGTTTTTTTTTGCTTAGTTTCTTTCTTGGCTTTTTCCATTTTGAGTAATTCCTATTTTCAGATACTCATCCTCGTTCCCTTGCTTCTCCTTCTCCCCAACTCTCTCAAACTCTGCCTTAGGCGTGTATGAGCATCTATACTATGAGGCCATTCTGAATAATAGATCCTTAGCTCCTTGCGACAGAAGGACAGGACTGCAGGGAAATATGCACATGCACAAATACATGCACGCAAACACACAATGAGAGTGAGGGACATTGCTAGAGGGAGGCAATCTGCTCATGCTCTCTCCTTCCCCTGCAGTTCTTTTTCTTTTATTGTGGTGTTTACAGGTCTTCACCTGAAAGTCACCGATAACAACACTCCTAACAGGGGGGACCAAAATTTGCATCACAAGAAAAGTTCCTTTCACCATTTTTGCTCCTCTGAGATCTGATGAGAAATACAGCCCAGAAAGCAGCATCAGTGGCAGATGTAAAAATAGCAGCCATACAATATATATATGCACAACCAAAAGCAGCACAATACAACCCAGAAAACATTATAGTAATTGTAGCTGTGCTGTTCTGGGGGCATCTCCATTCATCCTGCTTTTCATTTCCAACAGCACTTATATTCAAACTATAAAATTCATTGCCCTCTTAGTGCATTGCATTGCCGTGAATGTTATTCATTGGCTACAGACATGGGAGGACATTTTGGAATAGATATGCTACAAATTGCTAACTTTATGGCAGGGAAAGTTTGCCAGCTCTCTCTGGGTCAAGACCTTTTCTGCCTTTAATATCAAACCATATAATAGAAGATTATGAAATGAATGTAACAGATAATAGAGCGGCTTTCTACATATTGAGGACACTTATAATTGAAGGCCTTGTTTAGGTCTGAACTTCACTTCATAAATACTGCCTGTGCTGACTGTGGCCGCATGAATAACATATATCTTACACTGAGCGCTGCTGTCCTTGTCAATGCGACAGTTGTAGTGAAAGGGCAGTGGAGGAACAGGCTGCTCCACATCTCCCTCTGCTGTTGGCAGTCGATGCTCATGTAGCCGTCTATCCTTAAAGTCCCCCCGCTAGTCACACACACTTAGACATACACTTCTGCTGCCCTGTCTGCTCCACCATGCTGTACTTATTGTTCTGGCTGATGCAGTCATTCAACCCAAAAAAAACATACACACACACACTGACCACAGTATGGGGACGGGGCTTTTTCTGGAAGCTGACTCACTCCATTTCAACACTACCGTAAATGGATGAAAGAAGGAGGGGAGGAAAGGAAGAAAGGGGGAGGAGGAAATGAGCAGATTGACGAGGGAACATTTAGAGAGAAGTCAGCCAACAACCCACCCTTAATGACATAATTTCCTTGTCAATTTCCCATTGTTTCATAAGTCTGTGTGCGCAAATGCTACTTTTGTGTTATGTGCGTGTACGTTTTTGTTGCATGTTTACTGCATGGCAGTGTAGGTGTTATTGGGAGACTGTACTCGGCCAAAAACATCCGCTGGCCAACACAGAGTGAATGCAGGATTCTGAGAGTGTGAGCTTTTATGGAGTACTTTGGCTAGAGGAGAGTATGAGCGTCTGAGTATTTGAGTGTGTGTGTCTGCGGTCTCTGTGTTTTGTTGAATTGGAATCTGAACCCCTTCACCTTCGCCTGCAGCTGTGAGAACGCTATCCAAAGAACACTTCACATACACACATACAGGTCTCCTATACGCTCATTCTGTCCGTCTCTTCTCTCACTCTTTCATACCTTTTCAAATTGCTCACTCTTCCCCTCTTACCTTCTCTCCTATTCCTCCTCCTCCTCCTCCTCTTCTCCATTAGCCTCTCTCTCTCTCTCTCTCTTTCCTCTCTGTCTGATCTGTCTGTTTGGCAGCGTGGCCTACAGCTTGGCAGCACTACCCCAGCTCCCCATAGAAAGGCTGTTCATTTGGGCTGCATACTCCATTAAAACCTCTTTATATCGGCGCATCAGAATCCACCTCTAATGATACGAGCTGTCAAATGAAAACATCTGCTCGCTGTCTGTCCTTCCTTTGACTTCGCTCTCGTCTCACATTGTTTCTATCACTCTCTTTAATTCATAAAAACGTGTGTTGTGCAGCATAAGGCGACATAATATATGCCACAGTTAGACTAGATCTTTTTTCCTCTTGGCAGCAACACCAGGACAGTGGTGAAGTGTGTGTGTGTGTTTGTGTGTGACAAATGAAGTGTTTACACATGTTAAATTGAGACCTTTATTTAAACACCCACATAGGTGTGGAATTACATCTTAAACTGGAACATTATAAATTATAATGAGACAAGTTGTCCTGCCATAACAAAACTAACTGGAGACTGAGGGAGCTGTCAATCAGTCACAGTCTGTGCACGCCCACACAGTCTTGAGAGGGGTTTAATTATGCCTAGATCACACCAGATGATAGTGTTGTTAAAAATGTTGATTTATCCATACATCGATTCTGATTATTTGAAATGGTTTCAATACTCATTTTCTGCAGTATTGATACACCAGTATCAGCTTTGCTTTCATGCCCATCTTATTGTTACTGTTACTACAGTCATTATGCTCCTCTCTGCTACTTGCCAAGGAAAGAAAAGTTATCGTTGTTATGTCTTAGCTTTGTTGTGTTTATCTTGTAATTTGAAAAATAATAATTTTACATCTTTAATGTCAGTTTTTCCCTGTGGTATTAAAAAAAATAATCAAATATTGATAATATCAAGGTATTGCAATGAAGTTAGAAATTCCAATACCATGACAACACTACTACATGACTTTAGCCCTGATTTTCCACTCGCTCACAGGCTTTGGAGCTCCCTGACAAAAGCCCCAGATCAGAGGCACATTGCCGATGGCTTGCAAATCAGCCAGCGAGCACTATGTGTGAACTGCTCAAAGACACAAACTGAGACACTCGATAAGGGGCTCATCGATGCATCACAGACACATCCCAGATATCTAGTAGGCTGAATCTCTGGAATGGTCAGGGACATGTTGGCAAGCTACAGCCAATGAGAGCATAAGATGGGATTGAGTGGAAACCTGCAACACGGGCCAAAGTTGTTGCAACACGTAGAGGAAACAAGCTATAAATTATAAAGATGTATGGAAACAGGCTATTCTGTGAACACATCTGTCTGTGACAACGAAAAATCTGGTTTCGCACATGGCATTACATCATTATATTTTTGTGAAAAAACAGTTTGGAGACCAGCCATACCTGTTCTTAACGGGGATTCCTTGTGATGGAAGATATTGTAGTGTGTGACCGCCCGTCACTGGTCAGTCATGTAGTGCAGCAAGTTGTGTAGTGTGAACAGTACAGAGACCTGATGACTAGTGCGAACTGCGTATTAGGTAACACAAGTGGAAATACCTGTAGATGAACTATTAGAACTATTAGTCATCACTCACGTTTTTATTCCGTCATGACCTGAGGGCAGATACAACAGTCTCGTCTTCTCGTGACACTCACCAGTTTGCTGATGGATTGGGCACTTTGCTGAAGGGCACATGAGTACTACAGGAGCTTCTTGTTTTCATTGAAACTGACATTTGTGCGTTTGCAAATTATTTGTTGTTTGAAGCTAAAACATACTATATGCATTACTATGTAAACATGAATTTGAATGTGGACTCACTTGTCTAATGCCTTCAGGAGACACACCGTTGACAATGTGACTCCATATTCTTTTTGCATGTCCAGAACTGGCTTTCAACGAAGTAGTTGTACAAACAAAGTAGTTACACATCCCCGGAGGTGACGACATGTTCCTCCAGGCTCAGAAACAAGACGAAAACAAGGGACAAGACGACCACAAATATTGTCACAGACAGGCTCCCAGTTACATAATAGTTGTGGTTAAATGATTGCTGGAAGTTTCACGATGAGAAATAAGGCAGAATTTTGTACAGTGGTGTGTCTGTAAAAAAAGTAAAATAAAAACTAGTATATTGCTGGCTTTATTCACCTACTCTTTGACTCTCTGTTTCCTCCATCTGTCTCTTTCTTGATGTCTCCTCCTGATTCTCCCGTACTCTCCACTTTATTATCGAGGATTATAGAATTACATTGAATTAATCCATTCTTCACTATAACCCCCGGTCCTTCTCTGTCTCTGTCCTCTAGGCCTTGGATGGCAGGATCTACGAGCATGTGAAAGACTACCTGGTAGAGCTGAGTCGTACCGAGCTAGAGGCCTCCCAAGCCACACACAACACCTTCCAGTTCCTGCTGGACAAATCCTCCAGGGTGAGTCAGAAGTACAGAGAAACAAAGACCTTCTGTGCTCATGCGTAAGTTAGTACTTGTAGAAATACAGTGTTTTTTGGTCTCAGTACAGATACTGTGGGGGAGTAACCATCCATCTTCTTGACATCATAGAATGATCAAAGTTGTTTTTCTTGCAACAACAATGTGTATTTCTTCAGTGAAAGAAATGAAGCAGCTTGACATTTTGAGTTCATTTGTTATTACTAGGCATTATTTGTCTTATATTACACAGCAGGGAAATTTTGCCTAGGACTGGAGATTGGAAATGTCACTCACATACAGCATTTTTAATTAAAACTATTTCAAACTGAAGGATGTAGGAATGCTAACAAGACATTTCTGAGGAAACCAAAAGACAAAAACTGAAATACAGTTTATAAGTAACAATATGACGCATAGTCAGTACAGAATAAAACTAATGCCTTTGACTTTTGTAGCATGTTTTGCGCTCGTTTGTTGTGTTTGTGTCTGTGAAAAGCTTGCGGCCTACTCTGAAAAATATGGAAACACTTTCCAAAGAGAGAACGATGGATATATAACACCACTCCAGAATTGGTTTTCATCAATACAGTGTATGCAGCTCAACGCCTCTCGAAACACCATCACCTGCAGCTGGTCCACAGTTTTATAGAACTGGTTTTGGGGCTAAAACTCACCTAGAGAGACCATACCTCTCTAAAATGATATGTAAAATATCAAACCCAAAATGTATGTATGAATATGAAATACTCACCCACTGTAGGCTTGAAAGTTGGCTGTAAAAAGTTTGTACTTCCCTCCATCTTGTCGAAACGGAGGCTTCAGATTCACTGAGGTTACAAGGGATTCTAAAATCGGCAATTTTTTTTTTCCTTTACAGTAAGAAACTTGCTTGTAAATACACTGTATTAACTATCTCCGTCTGTGTTTCTCTCAGATAATACAAGAGTACAACCAGCAGTTGTTCATGCAGGAGAATCCAGTGTTCCACAAAGCACACGACTTCCAGTTCCAGCCCAGCGAATGTGACACGGTGAGACACACACAGTTTGTTGTCGTGCTTGTATTGTTTGTGTATGAACCTGTTTACACGGCAGTACAGTCACTCTGTCTCTCAAGTCCCATCTCTTTTAAACACCGCCACATACACATACACACAAACACACATACACACACAGATAATAATCAGCCTCTCGTGTTGCCAAATGTTGGCTTTTCCCTCCTCCTACCTCTTCTCTCCCCTCCAATATTGTATTTTATATCTTTGGCTAAAGTATTTACCTCATCTCAATCAGTTAAATCACTCTAAGAGAATTTATGTACGTGTACTCTTATGATTTTAGAGAATCCCATTAATACATCTGGGGTTGAGAGGCTTGCCAAGCTGGAAATTGGAGAGCCAAAGCTCTGATCATTCTTATTCTCCAGAGAGATCTTTGGCTCTTTTGTTTCCAGCCTGTTGAGATTTCTTTATGTGAACAATTCAGGATGGAGTTGTCCAGTTAACTAGTGTCTGGTGACAGCATGACAGAAGCATGAATCTACTCTGTGTTCTAATATTAATCGTTTTAACGCCAAATGATAAGTGTCCACTGGGAGCTTCTCTTTGTAGTTGTAGCTTCTTTTCATCATTTACAAAAGTAACACAACTTTTTTTGTCAAATCAAGCAGTTGCTGAATGTTAAAAATATTTCAAGTAGTTGTAAATCAATCTTAAGTCTGTGTGATCATAATGCTGCAGTGGGAATCATGCTGTCTCACCCCGCTGAGGACTTTTTAAGTACTGCTGTTGAAGAAAGAGATGTCTCCCAATGGACATTGGTCCTAATTCCTCTTTAGCTGTCCTTCTCTCTTGTGTCTGAGTCATTTTGTGCTCTCTTTCTTGTTTCTCAGCTTCTTTCCCTCTTCCACTATCTCAGCTGAATTTTCTTTCCCTCTCTGATCTTGACTGGTATCATTTCTCTAAACAATAATGTGCTGTTCCTTCCCCTGTGTCCTTTGCTAACACTTCTTCCTAACCTTTTCTTCCATTAACCCCTCCTTGTGTTTGTCTGTCTGTGTGCTTGCACTGCTGCTCTTTGGTGCGTGGGTGCGCGGGCGCCTGCCTGTGTGTATGTGTGTGCCAGACTCTGAGCTCGGTGCAGCAGTTGGTGGACATTGAGCCGTCGCCCGTCAGTGCCATGAGAATGACCCTGGCACAGGTAGTCTTAACTGTTGTTAGCATTCTTCATCTTCATTCCTGACACAAACCCATGGATCATCTACTTCATTCATGTCTATCTATTTATCTGTCTGATCTGGTGACAGTGACTTAAACGCTCATGTATTGCCTAACAAAACCTTGGTAAATCTTTTAATGATGCAGTTAAACTCATTGGTAACAGGCACACTGCTTTGCATTTAGTATACTTAAGGATCACTCTGGCATATTCTCAAATTAAAACCTGTTTGTAAATAAATCAGATTTAGATTAATAGATCACATGTTATGTTGAAAACTGATGAAAAAATTGGGTTTGTTAACCAACAAATGATCATTTGTGTAAAAATTACTCACCCCACGTTATGCTTCCACAGTAAAACTATATAAAAACATGTGTTAACTACCTCTCACACAACTCAGGCAGTTAAAGCCAAGTCTCATGAATTCAGTCTCACGCTTAGTACATCCCAAACACATGCATTTTTGCTGAAACCTGAGTATCTCGAGCATGATGTTTGGGAAATACTGAGCATACAACTGGATAAATGAGACTTGGATTGTACTGAACAAGTTGTACGAGAGTTTGTAAACACTTTTTTTTTATATAGTTTTGCTGTTGTTAAATGCAATCCCCTATGACATAAATCAGTGGTTCTCAAATAGTGTGTGTGCTGTGATGCCATTCAAGTTGTGCCGTGGAATTTTGTGATAACCACACATTATTATTGCAATATTCAGCTGGGCCTATACAAAAAGTTTTGGATGAATTTTTAATTGACTGTATCAGTATGTTGTGCACACCCAGTTTCTAATTAAGCGACAAACTCTAGCTAAAAAATGTAAATTAATTTAATTTTAATTAAAAAATCCTTCACAGGGAACCCATTTGTCACCTTCACATGTGGGAATTATAAGTCTGTGACACATCAAAAGTCCTGATTAGCAGACAGTGTGAGGGATGATATCGCTTAAAAGGAGAAAGCTGTGAGGGGGACAATGGATTGCTTGTTGTGCGGAGCACCAGCGAAGATGACCTGTCAGTAGACAGTATCACAAAAGCTGAAAGATGCAGTGATAAGAGTGATAACACGTTATGGAAGCTGTTATGTACAGGTGTGCCTTGAGATTTTGGCTTGCCCTTTAGTGTGCCTTGGACACAAAAAGTTAAAAAAAAAAAAACACTGTCTCAAATGAATCAAGAATTTTCTCAGTTTTTGGATTCTTCGGTCACCGTGAATGCATGCGAGAAAAACAGCGTTTCCTTCTTAAATTCAGCGTAACGTGGTATGAGTTACTGATATATAAATGATCATCTGAGGTTAAACTATTCCTTTAATATAATTACTCTCATTCATTAAGGAGCCATCTGGCTGTGATCATGACACTGTGGTCTCTATACATAACCACTTCTCCCAAAAGAAACCGTAGACTGCTTAAGCACCAAGCACTAAGGTGGACAGTGCTTTCTTTCATGACTTAACCCTGACTGACCACACAGACAGTTGTAATGCCGAAAAGGTCAACTAGAATAACCTTTACATCCCAAACATCCTTCCTGGCAAGCAGAGTGGGCCAATCCCTCTACCTAAACAGAAAGCAGAAAAGCCATTACAGCATGTCTAGCCTGCATTGACGCAAAGGCTGTTTTACAGAGGAGACTATGAGCATGAACACGTGAAATATTTCAGAATAGATGTTCCTATTTAACTTAATTTATGCAAATGTGATAGCAAAGAGCTAGTTATCAGAATCTGTGTCCGTTTGTCACAGTAAGATGACCATGAGTGTTGCATGCTGCAGTGTAACCACACAGGCGTGGCTACAGTTACACCTATGACTTCATGCTCATTACTGATGTAATAAATTAAACTTAACCTAATACGTGTGAAGCGCCGAATTACTGGTTTGAGATGGATATTTAGTCACTGACAACCTTAGTTGTAACTCGAGTTTAGCCTCCTTTTTATGCAACAACAGAAAAATCAGACCAAAGTAAAGAACCACAGCTTCACGTGTTTATAATTTGATACCTAATGAACTCTTTCTGCTGACTGTTGTTGCTTTTCCAGCCTACCCTACTCTATCTACTTTCCATCATACTAGAGGTTGCAATTGGATACATTATGAGACAAATAGTGAGTCATTTAAGCATTATTTAGTCAGGAAATCTTATTGTCATCAAGATTTTTTTTGCATGAGAGATCTGAAAACAAATTATATATACACAAGAACAAAATAAGAATATTAATTCCCTCACAAAAACTATATCTCTCACTCTCTCTCATACAAACACACACACAAACACAGCCAGATTGATTAAAACAATTACAAATATTATCAGGAAAACAAGAGTGTAAAACATTTAAGTCTCTCAGACTAATGAATAATGATAACTCCGAGCAGTGTTGCAGTTCATTCCAGTAGTAAGGTGCAAAGTCTTATTACTATTAGAGCTGTAATACCCTGCATTATGTAGTTGCTTCATGTTAATGAAACAAGGGAGCCTTATTTTCTGGATTACTGAATACCACTGATATGACTGTAATGCTTTGATACTGTCATCTGTTGGTGAGCAATGCAGTTCCAGCACCAGATGACTTATCAGATGCCGTAACCTTGTTGCTGTTGCATCATCATCTGAAATATCACTACGCTATCACCGCCCTCCTGCAGATAAATGAGCCAACTGTTGTGTGTGTGACTTTTATTTGCACATTTGCAGTCATCGCAGGCAGAATGATCATCTCTGCACTTGTTTTGTTTTTCTTTTTGTTCCTTGTATGTGTATATTTTCTTTCTTAAAATCTGTTATCCCATCCTGATTACATCACCACACCAAAATCAAGCTATTGCAGAATGTGAATGAGTGAAAGTGTTCGCACTGTGTGGGTAAATTCTGTCTGAATAATAAGGCAGTTTATTCTTTTAAGTGTCTGTATCTGAAAGCAGAACCCCATAAAACAGAAAATGTTGGCTGCAGAGGTACAGGATGTTAAATATTACTAAAACTAAGAATAAAACTTAAGTGGATTAAGGATTTAAGATAGGCAGTCTATTCTGGTTTATTTAGATGGCTTTCTTTTTGCCATTAATGCACATGAGTAGTCTCACCATAGCAATGCATTTGTGACAGTCAGAAGGCACTGCTGTGTGTTTAACTGCAGGCTGTGCAGACACCTTGGAGTCATCATCTCCCACTGCTCTTAAAAATCCGTTAAAACAGCTCACAGTCTACGGCTGCCTTGACTTAAACGTGATACAGGTGCTTTTCAATGTGATGTATCATATGAGTCAAAACAGCTGTAGAGATCCTTTAAATAAACAAACAAACAATGGGAGGAGTTGACATGTGAAATGGTGCTGTAGAAAAGACATTAGTAGCGTCTTACAGTATCAGAACCATCATTGGGTTTACAGTTTTTGGGGGCATTTTTGCCTCGCAGTAACATAATAATGAAGACTCCCAACAAGTGATTAGAGTGAGAGGATGGAAAATATTCATGTTTCCAGACAATTACCCTTATTCTTTTTTTCTACAAAACAAAATTCAGTGTTTCTAAAACTGTATTGATCATACAAGTAGTGTTTTTCATGGCGTTTGTAGCGGGCAGCCAGCGCAGCCGGCAAGAAAGTGCGGGCCAGGATGAGCTTGATGTCATCAAAAGCAAGGCAGGAAGTATGGTGTATGACTGAGCGCACACACCTACGCAAAAATGCCTTTGCACCTGGATGTCACGCCTGACAGAGAGATCTGACAACCAAATATGGACATTGGGGCCCAAATTAGTTTGAAAGAAAATGCGGCAATATCTTTGACCTGTAGTAAAACATAGCTAATATTTAGCTTGTTTGAACATTTTTCAATATATTCAGTGATATATAGTTATCAGAAAAGTAAATGCAACACCATTTCTGTTTAAGGAAACCTTTATGGAAGCTTTCATCGTCGTTTTCATGGACACAGTGAATAAAACAAAGCTGTGCAGATGTTGTTATTGAATAATTAAATTACTCAACTTCTGAAGTTTTTTGAGGGATGGCTATTTGTACTCAAATGTACTTAATGTCAAATATAGTCAAAAAATCTACAGAGAAGTCTGGAAAAGTATAAAAACTTTGAAATGGAAAATGTGTAGGAAACCTAGACTTCTAAATTTGTATTTTCCTACGAGCATACACTGTAGTATCATTCAGACAGACAGCTACAACAGCTGACACAGTTCATTGCCTCCCCTTCATCCCTGTGGTTTCAGAATAACACAGTTTTCTGTACAGTCCTTTAAATGACTGTTATTATGACAGTGTAGGTTGTTATTGAAGTACAGGATGATCACACCGTTTTGAGTTCACTGTGCTCTACTTCACATTTCCCTGGGCTTCAGACTGACTATCTGTAATTTTGCCTGTTATCACATCTGCAGTAGTTTGTGAGCTTGATTTGATGTATTAGTATTTGACATTGCCACATTAACATGTTTAGAACTAGATCTGATTAACACTGGCCATATATGCTAAACGTTCACACTTGACCAGCAGAACCTTTCAAGGTGCTCCCAGACTTTTTTAGGGGCGTACCAGCATGCTTTATGCTTTAAACTCAAAGCTGAAATGCAGACTGAGGGATGGAAACTAACAGCATCACACAAAGTCACATAAAGGTCACATGCAAGGAGAAGATTTAAAGTGTTTTGCATGCCTGCATTCGCATTTTCCTCGCAACATGTAGACGCTTGTTGGCCACCCGAAAGAAATGCTTATTTACTCTGTTTACTCTATTAACCTTATACCAATAAACTATCAAGGCCCAATTTGCTGAGCTCTCTCTCACAATATGTCAGCTAAGAGCCACTGCTCAAATCTAGTTTTCTGCCTCCCTGCCTCAGCTCCCTCCCTTGCCCGAATGTAATTAAGCTGTAAATCTCCCATGTAATACTCTTCGTTTCACACCTATACTTAGCCAGATTTATGCCCTCTTGTTACTGAAGCAGCACATAATTAATAGATATGATGTGCATGGAAACTTGCAATTAACATATCATGTACGGTAGTCTAGTGAACACACTTTTATTATCAGATTATGGGAACCCCAGCCTTTCAGGTCTGTGAGCACCCATCAGTGACACTGAATGTATGTAGGCGCAGTTTGTTTTTGTTGGAAGTAACATTTTGTCTCTGCCTGTAGCCAAAATAGATGTCATACTTTACATTTTTGCAGATTTTTGAAACCGTGTAGGCTGCAGATACTGTATATGTCACATATAGGAGCATGTGTACATGAATAAGGGTCACAGGTTAAATGATTGTACATGAAGCAACATGGGACGACAAGTTTACAGGATTACACACTAAAAGGTATATTTATTGTTTCCCTAACACTGTCAGCAATGAAAAGACAGCAGCGACATTGGTTTCATTACACTGACCTTTGGAGAAATTGATTTTGATGAAGAAACGAAAGCAAAAAGCAGCAAATGTACAGATGGCATTCTGTTTTTGAATAAGGTATATAGATTTATGATATATGCAATAGAAATATTGTAAAAGTAAATGGCAGAAAGGACATCTTACAGCTTTCATCAAGCAGTTTCTTCAGAACACCTACAACAGCTAACCTTATCATTTTGATTAGTGGTACGGGCATTAGCTTTTTGGTTGTGTGCATATTCCTACAGTCAGACAACTGAAAGCCTCCAAAACCTAAAGCCTTGTTTCCACAAAGTAGTCCAGTTTAGTTCTGTTCAATTTGTTACATATTAAAATGGTTGTTTTTGCATTTCCATTGTCAAAAGTTTTAGATGGCACAACTAGAACTGTTCCTTTCTGTCCTGTTTTTTCCTCCTCTGCTGAGTTACAATACTAAAAGTTAGAACTAGAAACACTGCAGTATGTTGATTAGTCAGTAGAGTAGCTCAACAAGGACTCAATGCACAAACCAGCTACTTTTAAATATCCCACTGATAGCAGCAGAGTCTCTAAACAAACCAGCTTTTTTGTCCTGAAAATGCCATCACACCACCCTGTTCTGTGCACAATTGGTGAGGTGCATCGCCAGTAAAGAGGAAATATAGTGAGAGCTGGATGTAACAGTGACACGCGTATTAGTCTACTATTCGGTGATGACTCCGCTTACATTTTGGAACACTGACTGTGGTGGAAACACAAAACAGATCACCAGTTAAGAAACATGTCCATACTGGTACCAGTTCTAATGGTACTTTACCCACACAGTCCTGTGTAGGTGGAAACACCTTTGAACCACTTTTTAGACGATAATAATGTTTATCTCATGTTTCTTTAAAGGCCTTAAAACTTAGCGTCAAATCTGTAGCACAAAGTAAAGAAAGTAAAGAATCCCTACCCTAAAAACCTTAGCTAATGTCGTTGATTAGGACTGAGTGGGTGTCTTTTGGTCAGAATTGGATGGACCTTTTTCACAGCAGACATTTTGACTTGGGCAGCACAGTGGTGCAGTTGTTAGCAATGTTACCTCACAGCAAGAGGGTTCCTGGTTTGAACCCTGGGGTGAGGTAGCCCTTCAGTGCAGAGTTTACATGTTCTCCCCGTGTTCTTATGGGTTTCATCTGTGTGCTCTGTGGAGAACAGAAGAATAGATGTTTCTTCTCTCTCTGAAATTAAAGATGAATAATTCCTCTCTAACAAATCAGTAGACAATCTTGAACATATATTTATATTTATTTGGGTATTTATGCCAAACTGTTCCCACAGTCCAAAGACATACAGGTCAGGTTAATTGGTGACTCTAAATTGCCTGTAGGTGTAAATGTGAGCATGAATGGTTGTTTGTCTCTATGTGTCAGCCCTGTGATAGTCTGGTGACCTGTCCAGGGTGTACCCTGCCTCTCACCCAGTGTCAGCTGGGATAGGCTCCAGCCCCCCTGTGACCACCTACAGGATATGTGGTTAAGGAAAATGAAATAAAACAGAAAAAAAACATTTTGACTTGTCATAGTAGGAAAAACAGGTGTAACTGATAACATGAATGATGGCTCAGTTCCTTTAAGTGTTCCAGTAAGCTTTTCAAGTGAGCCAGCATGGCCCTCCTTTAACTGGAATGCAGCTGTCATTAATATTATTGAATACATTTGTGCTTTTTCTACTATGACATGTCAAAATGTCTGTTGCGATAAAGGTCTGTTGACAGTGACCAAACAACCCAGATTAGGATTCAAAGGCTGTTAAATTCTGATTAATGCAAAGACATACATGACACCAGCTTTTTCCAGCTAAGCCCCGCCCACTTCTAATCTGTGAGAAAAAAAGACATCCACCTTGTGAAAAAATAAAAACATTCGTAACATTATTAGTTTAAAAAGTGCATTCATGTTGGATCCCATTACTTATAGTAATAATAATGTCTAAATGTTTGGTTCTGTTGTTGGTAAGTGGTGGATTCGTGACTAGGTGTGTGAACTTTGACCTCAGAGACACATTTCATACATTAGCCTCTGCTTATAATTGATGTTGAAGGTGCACATAGCTGCTTTTGTATGTCAACAAAAAAAAAAGAACATTTAAAAAGGCCTGTTGCCTTGTACCGCTGCTCTCTCACTTAGTAGCGCACACAAAAACACACACTCGTGCTCTTTCACATGTGGTTTTAATAGCAGCTATTTCATTCCAAGAGGATAACAATAGAGCTTTGCAAAGCACGCTGTATTAATTATGTGAGAAGGAAACAATCTTTTCTCACACTTTCTTTAGCTCAATTAACAGCTTCTGCATATCACACACCTTGTACCACTGACGGTGTACTCATGTGTGTGCTTGTGTATGTGTGTATTTGCCTGCCATGATTGTGTGTGTTGGGCTGGGTAAATGTGTGTGTTTACCCATGCCTGTCTGGTATGTGTGTATGTGTGTGTTTGTCTATATTAGAGTCGTCAGCTGGAGTCAGAGACGGGGACGACGGAGGAGCACAGTCTGAACAAGGAGGCCAGGAAATGGGCAACTAGAGTGGCCAGAGAACACAAGAACATCATACATTACAAGAGAGTAAGACGGACACACACATGCTCACATTTGTCACATGTACCCATTTTAAAAATATGCATGTTTAAAAGACATCCAGACACTATATCTAATCACGTTATGTGTCTGTGTGTGTTATTTTCAGTGTCTGGAGGAGTGTGAGAGTCATGGCCTGCCCCCTACAGAGCAGGGGAGACTAGATCTGGAACTGAAGATAGAAGACACCAAAGAAAACATTCGCAAAGCTGAGGTATGTGACTCACTCTGTTGACATTTATTTTTGATCACAGATGATAAATGTATCATTTGTGCTGTTGCCTCAGGTTCTGCATTTGAACTCAACCCTTTCTGTGTGACGTTTTTTATGTATGGGTTTCATCTGGGTGCTCTGAGATTACAGATTAATGACTCTCTTCTAACAGATCTGTAGTAAACAATCTTTAATGTATATATTTATTTGGGTATTTGCGGCGAACTGTGACCGTACAGCCACGGTTTGGTGCACGCAGCCACACAGAATGTACGGTATGTAGATTGATGCACGTAATGTGGAACCAGAGTTCACAAGTTTGAGCTCTGCATTAAAACTTCAAGCTGTGTGCTGTGAGCAACAAGTTTTGAGGTTAACACAAGAAGCGGATTCGCATGGGAGTCGGCCACACTATAGATGCGTGTCCACAGGATCCATCGTTTCCCATTAATTTTTTTAATGTTAGCAGAAGTGAAATGCTTTCTGGTAGTGCTGCATTGCATTTCGATAGATGGTACATCCACCCCTTATTTGCATTACATTGAATCTAGGATCCTTTATGCAAATCAGGGGCATCCGGTGCCACTCACTGTCTCTGGAAACTCATGGAAAAACTTTTAAACTAACCAACATTGAGCTAAATTGAAGACAGAATCAGCAGCTGCATGGCTTATTTCTCACCTCATTTCAGTGACATATTTTTGTAATATAAGAGAAAGTTGCCAAATGAGCCGCCATGTTGGTCCAGGAGCAGACACCTGGGCACTGTCATCAAGCGTCCAATGCAGGGAAGCAGCGTGACCCCTCGTGTCTAAAAATGCCCCTGTAGACACATACCATAAGACGAGAGCAAATGAAATGCCAGACCTGGAGGACTCATCTGCAGGGGAAAGAGTTGTATATAGGATGAGAAGGGTGTGTCGGCGTTGCACCACCATTGCAGGATATGTAAATAAAATTACATCCAATATTCTAATGCCTGTTTGACTGCATCATCCAGATGTGCCAGGATAAAGGAACAAACTAGAGCCCAGCTTCTTAGTCTGGCTGCTTTTAAGCAGCCTGTAGATGCAAAAGCAGATTGGGATTAAACAACTACTGAAACTTGGCATTTACACAGACATATAGCCAACGTGGAACTATTTAAAACATACAACATACAAAAATTTTGTATTATTTTATTTTTACGTTATATTTTCAACAGGATACCATAAGAGATGTTTTTCCATTTTATAGCCTGTTGCCTCAAAGGAAAGTCTTTAACACTTGGACTAATGTCTGGTCAAAGACAATGAAAAAAAAAAAGATCCTTTTGCACCAAACTGACATCACACTGTAAGTAGAGTGGAGTAGCTGGTCACTACAAACAGAGAATGATGAGTTCAAAGGACAAAAAAGGAGTGTCTCTTTGTAGTGAATGGCAAATGTTTCATTTCTCCCTAAAATATACACTGTACAGTCTGTGCTACACATTGTTGCAACAGTCGCAAACGTTGCATATTGTCATCGACTCCCTTTCTGCTGTAATATCAGTGCAGCATTACAAACAAGCCCTCTGTGTCAGTGACAACACAAAGTGCAACCCCCCCCCATTTTTCCTCAACACCCAGTGTTTGGGCTGCCTGACTAATTATTTGGTAAATATTTTAAATGCAAACAGCGGCAGTTGGCATTTCAGTCTGCCCATCTGCACGGTTGACGTGGCAGGGTGAAATTAACAAACATGGGCCAGGATCGATCAATACACCTTTCACATCTCAGGAGATGTCAAATCATTCAAGTAATTCGACCATTGTTATCCACGAAGCCCAGTAATCCCCTGGTTTTGCTGCATTCTGTTCGGCTTTGGAAGTTTAAACACACTTTACACAGTTATGTCTGTCTCAATAACTCAGTGTGACACTACAAAGGTCTGTAAGTGTTGCACCTACAACAATCTGAGTGATATCTAAACCATCACATGCTGTGATTGCCATTTCTCTTTTATGTCTTGCCCTTTTAGCTTCAGCTGCTGTCTTTCCCTCCTCATCCGCCTCTTTCTCATCTTGTGTCCTCTTTTTCCTTCTGCTCCCCTCAGCCTCTCCACTCACAGAGATATGTATCATTTATGTATTGATTCTTACAGATTCAACCTGTCACTGTATGAATGAGATCACTGCATCGTCTGTCATCCCTCTGAACTCCATTCTGTCTCTGCTCTCTCTTCAAGGTCTCTTTATCTTTTGGCTTTTCGTGTCTGTTCTACAATTGCATTTTCTTGCTTCACTTTGCTCATTCTCTCCCTAATACTGCCTCTTTGCGTCCATACAACCTCTGTAATCGAGCTCTCACATATCTGGCACCCTCTGCTGTCAGGTTTGGTCCAGCAACATTTCACTTCTGGTGTTACCTCTCTGTCTGACCACTATTTCACTTCTTCTTTTCATCCCCTAAGGGGTTTTTACAATTTCCCAGTTAAGCAAATCTCAAGTAATCTCACTGCTTTTATCGATAGACATTCTTGCTTTGGGTAGCTATTTTAGACTCCCTTACACTGCAAGAATATTTTCACAACACCATGGGTAGCTTGTGATCTCACTTTCTACAAAGTAATAGGAGTCTTTTTATCACAAAGTGCCAACATGCGACTGCACCACCTTTTTCCTATCACTCCTCCCCTCTCTGTGTCTGTCTCTGCTCACTCTGTCTGTCTGCTGTTCTTTGCTCTTCCAGGCCAGCATTACCTTGAGTATGATGATGAATATTTTATGAGCTCATTTGGTACAAATGGCTTCATCACAGAGCTCTTACCACGGGATTATAAAGGGAGTGAAAGCAGTACAAAAGACATTCTCCAGGTTTGATTACAGCATTATCTGGATAGTGATTACATCATTCTTTCCATTTACATGAAGTCTCACTTTCCTCCCATTAAGCATGTTGTAGCAGTGACCATTGTAACACCTTATTAGCAAGAAAGTGAAGCTTATATTTAGGATGGAGAGTCAAAGTTTATATGTACAGTCAATTTGGGAATTCAAATATTTTTGAGGTGTCTGTCCTTAGTGGAGAAATGAGTGGGTAATTATCCAGCTTTTACTTTGGTATCGTCTTCGGTATCATTATCAGCTAAAAACTCATTTGTGTTTCAAAAGCAGCAGGTCTGAAATGCCAGTTAGAAAGACTGATAGGATCGTTGGCCTTGCTGCTCGTCCTCATTAACTGATTTTTTAAATAAATTGCCTAATTTGCTTGTGACAACATCTTAAACGCTTTGACGGCCAACTTAGTTTAAGAACCAGTGATTATAGTTGATGTGCTGTTTATGCTAAAAGTTTGGCGACATACTGCATGTCAAACTGCAGATGAATCCATGAGAAATTTACAGTGTTTAGGGCTAAGGTTTTTACTAATGGTCTTGTCCCACAATTTTTTCATCTGAATATTTCATGGAAAACATGATGCAAAAAACGTAAACATGAATGCCTCCAATCATGTACAACTTTTAAGAGCTTACAGACCTGTTTATTAGCCATTGTTGTTTAAGAATATGTTTAAAAGCCAGGGTGGCTGTTGCCTTTATGGACATAATACACACTTTGGATTAGGTAGTGTTCATAACATTATGGTGAGTTGGTGAGTGAGGTGGTATTTACATTTTTGTAATATGGTCAGAAAAGACATTATCAAAATAAGTGTCACAAATCAAAAATTAAAATGTGAGTTGCTGAGTGTTGGAGATATCGGCCGTATAGATGTCTGCCCTAGTAATGGAACTAGATGGCACTCATCTTGTGGTGCTCAAATTGCCAAAAAATGCATTTCAGAAACTCAACAGTAATGTCTCTTTCCAGAAACCATGACCTGTTTACTCAAAATAATCCTCAGACCTCTTTTCCTTTACTGAACCACACACACCAGCTGTATCACCGTGACCTGTGCTCACGTTAGCATGAGTTGTAAACAATAATGGCATAATATAAATAATAATCCACAGACCTTGTTGTGAGCAGTCTCATGGAAGGACTATTTCCTTTCTACAGACTACTCCTGCCAGTCTTATCACTGCACAGAGAGAAGTATGCATCTACTCATGGACCAGAGGCTTGTGCTCATGACAGAGTGAGATGTAATCATTAATGTCGTCTTCCTCAGCTGAAATCGCAATGTTAGCTAGCTCAGTGGTGCTAGGTGAGCTAGCAGGGATGCACGCTTCCATCTGTGCAGTGATACAGTTGGCAGATATAGTTATGTAGAAACAAAATGAAACTGCTCACAACAAGGTCTGTGGATTATCATTTATATTATGAGTATTATGAGTAACCAGGTCATGATTTCTGGAAAGAGACATTGCTGTTGAGTTTTCAAATGTGTTTTTTGTTTTTTTGAACAACACAAGCCGAGTGCCATCTAGTTCCATTATATTTAAGAGAGGGCAGACATCCCGACATCTGATGTCTCCAACACCCAGTAACTCACCAAAACAATCCAGATTGATAACTAGTACAACAGGTAAGAGTCAAAATCTGTATTCTTAATATGGGGGTGAACTGTCCCTTTAAGAAAAAAAGGAGCAAGAAAACTAAAAGAAATCAAACTGTTTAAATGTTTTATGCCTTTAAATCTATTCTGCAGTGTTCAACAGTACGCGCCTCAATCTTTAGAAGCATCCTCTTTTTCTCGCCTCTGTTTGAATGGAATCAATAAACACCGAAAGAAAGAGCAGAGTTATGTATCCTCTGCTCTCTACAAGCATCTGATTTTATGGCCTCTGGCTGAGTGCTTGATAAAAGACTCTACTCTACTGAATCTAGAGGCTGTACATGCATTTTCCTGAAATTACTGGAATAGTTATTACTGTAACAAAATTTAGCAGCATTAGTAAGTGATGCGTGCTGTGATTGAAGTCAGGGAAGATTTTTCAGAGCATAAAACATATTTTAGATTCTTTTATCAATTATATATGAAGACAGTGTGCCCTAGGCCAGCCTTGTACACTCTAGTGGAGCTTTTGTTGCGATAGAGTAACATGCTTCAGAGATGAGGGGAAATCAAGAGGAGAAAAAAGGCACTAGAATAAAGTGATGCACATACACCGATCAGGCATAACATTATGACCACTGAGAGTTGAAGTGAATAACATTGGTAATTTAATGACAATACAATGTTCTGCAGGGACACCTTTGGTCCTGGCATTTATGTAGATGCCACTTGACACGCACCACCCTCCCAAACACCATTACAGACCAATACCCCCCCCAGGGTAACGACACTCCCTGATGGAAGTGTGCCCCCAGGCAGGACAATGCACCATGCCACACAACAAAAACTGCTCAGGAATGACCTGGAGTATGTGACTAAGAGCTCAAGGTGTCAACCTGGCTGTCAGACTTCCCAGATCCCAATCCAAGAGAACATCCATTGGACATTTCCTCACAACCCACAGGACTCAAAGGATCTGTCAATAACGCCATGGTGCCAGACAACACAGGACACCCCCAGAGGTCCTGTGTCCATGCCTCAACAGGTCAGAGGCTCCACCGTAGATCAGACTTGGCTTTGACCCATCAAGGCATGGAGTTGGACCTCTGGGGTACCAGCTTGTCCCACAGATGCTTGATCAGATTAGGATCTGGGGAATTTGAAAGCTAGATCAATGCCTAAAGCTCTTTTTCACATTCCTTGGGCCATTCCTGAGCAAGTTTTGTGGCGTGGCATGGTGCACTGCCTCACTGGGGGGCTCCTGTCACCGGGGGTACTGTTGCAGTGAGTGGGGGTACTTGGACTATAACAATCTTTAGATGGGTGGAGTGCGTAAAGAGGCATCCACATGAATGCCAGGACCAAAGGTTTCCCTGCCGAACATTGCATTGAAATGAAATGATCAATGTTATTCACTTCAGCTGTCAGTGGTCATAATGTTATTACTGATTGGTGTATATTCTTGAGGACAAAAAGGGATTTGAGTCTCAGAAGGTGTGATATCTGAAGCAAGTGGCATCTGCACTACTTATTATACAAATATATAAAGTAAATGAAATTAAGGACCATCCAGTTGTAGGTAAAGTCAATGCAAATTCCCCCAAGTATATTCTTCTTACGAACAAATCTATGCATTAAGGCTTTATGCTTTGTGGCAAATGCAAAAATGGATCCTACTAACTTTACATACAGTGTGTTGTATTCTTGTTTTTGTGTTTCCTCTCTCGTAGCATATTTTGAAATCAAACAGAAGTTCCATCTGAGATTTCCCACATTGATATTAGACGATTATTGGCCTCTTCTCTGCTGTTTTCCTCTTTCTAAGGACTTCTCAGAGGATGAGAGAGAGAAGCAAGAGGCTGTCTCTATACTAATGAGCTGTTGAAGGCTGTTCTCTTACTGGCTTCACCAGACAATCTGGCCTCATTAACACGTGGCATCCAAATGCTTCAGACAGCAGATGCATCAAGACAGAGAAAAGATTGTGCACCCAGATACTTTCCAGCACAAGCAAACAGAGCTAATAAGGATTGGAATATTGATTAAAAGTATGTGCTCATAATCTAGGCACAGTTTAATCAGCATTGGCATATTAATTACCTTTGGTATACAGAGCACAGGCACAGTCATAAGGGTGTGTTCACATGTAGCATATCTTTGGTTATTACAACACAGTGCACATATCTTGTCTATAAAAAAGACCAATCAGTCCCCACGCTGTGTAGCTTCTTATATTCATCTAGTTTCAAATGGATCTCATGTGTCATTGCTTTTCATGATGAGTTCAGCAGTTGTCGTCATCTTTTGAGCTCTGCAGCGCCCAAATTCTTAATATTTTACATCATATTTCATATGACTCATTGAAAAAAGAAAAAAAAAGGTGGTCCTGTAATTTAGGATAATTTAATTTTAGTTATAGCCAGACAGCTGAGTTTCCCTCCTGCAGAATCTCTTTGCCTGTCTGTCTCTCCGTCTGTATTTCTGCCTACCTTTCTGTCTGTTTTATTGATTGGCGCTGCCCAGCTGGACTGTCTGACTGTCTGTTGTACAGTCTATCCACCAGTGATCTGTACTCACACCACTGCCTGCTTATTCTATTGACTACTGCTGCACAGATGGCTGAACATATCGTCCATTTTCTTAAAACTTTTCTCCTCTTTATTCTGGTATGTTTATGGTCCAGCAGCAACCTTCAGCATTTGTTGGGTGCTGCTAATGGAAAGAAAAAAATGAAGGCACTTAAGGGGCTCAGGTCTTTATTGATCAAAGCCGGGAAGTCTGTCTCGACAGTGTGTGTCTGTTTGTCTGACTGTACGTCTCTGTGGGAGGCAGCTATCAGCTATCAATCTGCTCTGTCAGCATCTGTGAGAAAGGAAAGACGGGGGTAATGAAAGAGGAAATTGATGAAAACGGTGAGAGACAGCAGGGAAAAAGAGAAAGGATCAGAGATGAAAGAGTTGGGAAGATGAGGCAGAGTGAATGTAAATCTCAGGGGTTTCCCTGCTGGTGGTCGTAGCCTGATCATATTGTCTCATTAGGAAATGCACATGCCCAGTGTTTGCAGTTCATTATAAAAGAAAGTACAGCAAGAATTGATGAGTTGCCATTTAAAAGACTACATGACACACTTTGGAGTGCAACTCCAGTTCACATCCTTACTCTGACACTGCTCTGACAAAAAAATATTATAATTGAAAATGATTGTTTTTCCAGTGAAGATTTCATATAAAGATGGCTGCAAGGTTTAACTCATTAAAAATAACACTGTGTGCATAGAGTGGTGCAGGAATGAGTCCAGGAAATGAGTTAGCATTTTTGCCCTTCTGGATCCCTCATCTTGAAGTTAATAGGTTTTTTGAATGGGTTTTGGTTGGATGCCTAAAATAAGGTCTGTGGTTAATACAAGCTTAAGAGATTTTCACAATTTGTTTTACAACATAAAATATGTCACTAAATATTAGGGGTGTAAATCACTAAATGTATCATGATACAACAGCACAATATGTGCTGATATCAGAGAGTCTGCCACAATATGATTTTGACTTGATTCGATCCTCGAACCTGGCATTAATATGAGAGAAAATATCAGTAAATTGTCTTTTTCTTGGCTGCTTGTCATTACCTGCCTGGTGCTGGGCTGCTAGCGCTGTTTAAAGGTTTAGGAAGAAGGTGCGCTTAGATGAAAAATGGTGACACAAACGTGCCATGGGAATTTCAAAATAGAGGTGCATCTTGAAGATGATGATATAATGTATTGATGTCTATACTTTGCACTGATAATACTGGATCATTGATCACTGAATTGATATCGATTCAGATTGATGTATCGTTACATTCCTAGTAAATACCCCATGCATGAATTTTGAAGCCTTTTTGTTTGTTAAAAAAAGCGGTTGCTAACAAGTGGATAAATGAGGCTACAGAGGTTGTCGCCAAACATGGCTTTACAGCCTTGCTGTGGTATGAACACTGAAGTCATGCGATCGTGGAAATGTTTGTGTATAGCCTAATATTACCTTTTACTTCTGGCGTTTGCCTCTACGCTAAAAGGAACATTGTGTAAGACTCAAGGGAGAATAGGAGATTGCAACCAGCTGAAACTTCCTCTGGTTCGGATTCCTTCAGTGTTCATTGTTCAGGAGGTTTTTATTATTAATTATCCACAGAGGTTGCTTCCGCTCCACAACAAACAGACCCAGTGATTTAAACCAATTAACAAAAAACAAACAAAAACAGAATAAAGCAGTTTCATGTTTTAGTTTTATCTAGCAGAGTGGCTATGAACTGTGGGGGCTGATGTAAAAATGCGAATGGCTCTATGTAGAGCCAGTTTTTGGTTTGCCCGTTCTGGGCTACTGTAGAAACATGGTGGTGAAATATGGCAGATTCCGTAGATGAGGACCCACTCCCTATGTAGATATAAACAGCATGTCTAAGGTAACGAAAATGCAGTGATTCTTTTCAGATGATTATACACTAAACAAAAAATACTTGTATTAAATTCCATTTCTGTCAGTATATCCCCCTAAATCCTACACACTGGACCTTTAGAGAATCATAAAGGTGGTGCTTATTTGTGAAGATTATCTTGCTGAACAAAACATGTCAGAACCTTAAATTTTTGTTTGCCACAGATCTCATTTTCAGCAAATATCTGAAATTAATAGAAAATTTCACTTCCTTTTTGTCAAAGGAGCCAGGTCGATTTTAACTTTCCAGTTGGCCTACAAAAAATGTCATCCCTGCTGCACTCTATCGAGGTGTATAACGACTCGGCAGTTGCTTATTGTAATGTTTGCTCTGATATACAGAGTTACCTGAGGTCCTTCTCCCTGCATAGGTTTAAAAACCAATTATATATGAGAAATGGCTCCAATCTTGGTGCTTACTGTACACAGTGATGTCTGTCACTGGGAAAGAGGTTGCCACTGCAGAATGAATATGAAGCACTTTTGCAACCTGGAGACCAAATTGACTGCTGTAGTCCCAGTAATAAGGCTGGCGAATACCTGCTTTCATCTGTTCGGTGTAAAGAGCCTTCTGGTACTCTCGACCCACAGTGAGACATTTCAGGCTTTTACCTCTGCTGACTTAAACTAAATCACTTTTTAACAGCCTCTTATTTTCATAGTTGTGTCATAGACACGATAAGATTTTACTCAGTAGGTTAAGTGTAGTGATATGGGCACACAGTGACGCCATTAGAAAACGTTTAAAAATGATGGCTCTCAGACAGATTTCAAATAGGTCCCTGTTTTACAGTAAATGGTTGTGAAAGTTAAAAAATGTGATGTTCCTTTAAAGACTTATGCCAGAAAAACTGTGTAACTCAGTGATATATTAGACGTCTCTAACATTACTAACCTCTTCTCTCTCCAAAGACAATAAAGTTAAAAGCTGAGGCTCGGTTGGACCTTCTGCGGCAAGTGGGGGTTGCTGTGGATACCTGGCTGAAGAGCGCCATGAACCAGGTGTGTTTTGTCTGAGTGCTGGACAATATGTGTACCTGTAGTGTATATGTTGTACGTGTACGTGTGTGTGTGGAAGCCTCTCCTCTTTGCCTGACGTGTTTCATGTAGGCAAGTGTGAAACAGTGTGTGATAAATGTTTGTGAGTGCATTCATACATACAACTGTAGGGAGTGTGTGTGCATTTAAATCCTTTCACACATTAATTCCAGTTTGTGTAGTGCAGTATGTGCGTGTGCCTGTTTGCAATATGTGTATAACCCCCTCACCCACCTTCCCCCCACCCCTCACTCTCTCTGTGCATGCTGTAGGTGATGGAGGAGCTGGAGAATGAACGTTGGGCCAGCTACACTTCCCACGATCCCTCACTGTCGGTGAGACTCCTCCCCTCACTGTGCGCGTGTTGCTGCTTTCCCGCCAAGCCAGAAGAACTTCGGAAAGCTCATTAATGAAATTTAAGAACAACAAAACTGTAGATGTAACATAAAATCTAATGAGACTATTAGTATGCCAATGACATAAATGCATACATGATTTTTATCAGCAATTTTCAAAGTTGCAGCAGTTTTTGACTTGGCTGGAAAGTACAAATCTCACACCTATTAATCAGAATAAGAATAGTTCCTTTTCACCACATCACATAATGAATTGTGTTGCATGCATGGTGGCCTCTTTTACCCACCTCAAGACCACTGAATTGTGTCACCGTATGTTAATATATATCTATTATCAGCTCGTCTTTCTTTCCAACAGTTTTTTCTTCTCGCGCTATACAAACGCTGCACTTAATTCAGCACATTCAAAACTGTCATTTTAAACTCCAAGGCACTGAGTCATCATAATCATAGACTTTTCAGTCTTTATGATTTCATTATAAGTAAAAGCCACCCAGCTAGAATAGTTCTCCTGACAAATCACTTCCTGAATGATGTAAATTGCGAGATAATTGACCTCAGCCCTGCTGCCTAATCATCCGTCACGCCAGTTACAGCCTCTTAAAACGCCCCACTTCCCCATTGGAATACTGATGTAGTCCTCACACAAGTGGCAGCTTTTATTTCATGACCCCTATAGCTTTTATGGCAAGATGGAGCACAGATCTGAAACCTGAAGGAACCTTTGTTTTTATTACCTGTGCATGTCGGGGGTGGTGGTGGACTCCTATACAACATTCCACCATAAAGACATAGTCTGACATTTTGGGATATAAATTCATTAGCTCCCTTGGTGTGAGTTAGATAAGAGGATTGATACAACTCTTTTGTCTGTAAGCTAAATATGTAGCTAGAGCTTGGAGCAGGTTAGCTTAGCTTAGCACAGTTGTGTCCAAAGTCCGGGCCAGAGGGCGATCGTGGGCCACAGACAGATTTTAAACGGCTGGCTTATTGTTCAAAATATATTATATGTGGCCTACCACACATCAAGCAAGATCACTTTGCATTTCTTCCGTTCACCTCATGATGCCGGACTATCACACAGTTTGTAGACATGCACCAAGTAGGAACAACACAGGTGGAACTAATGTGTTTCCATAAACAGACGGCAAATTAGTAAGCGAACGTTTACGTAGCAACAGACATTTCCTGCTAGTTAGCAGACTTGGCCTGCACCCTAGCAGCTCAACCAAAATGTATCTTAGCCACCCAAAAAAAAAAGCCTACCTAATAATTCACCATCAGACTAAGTGGACACTATATTGAGACTGCCAGACAGCCCTTTTCTTTATACACTACACTACACTTTATATATACACTACATTATCTCAACTGTAAAACTTCTGTAGCAGTGTGCCGTCACTGTTGCACACTGTATTATTCCACTCGTCAGAAAATGCTGTTTCTAGATCAGACGTTAAAGAAACTTTACTTTTGTAAATGCCAGTATTCTAAAGATGGTGCATGCTTGTGTTTTTTGGGCTGTTTGAACAAAGACAAACCCCTGTTTGAACGTGTTCTGTCGATTGATACCGATCATGGACAGCTGTGGCTAGTTGCACTCAATATAGACATCAACACTCAACCTGAAGCCTGAGACAACTTCATGTTTGCAATGAGCATTTCTCCTCAGAGGATTATGTACAAGCACCGCCAACATAAGCGAGACATGCTTGTGAAATGCGCTGTTTTTTTCCGTAACACAAGTTATATATGCAGTTAGATATCAGGATATAAAAGATAAAATACTAGAGACAGTAACTGTTGATATGTACTCTCATAATCTGTGTACAGTACTGTAAATATTTTGAAATGAGATGTATTCTGGCATTTAGCTTCATATCATCAGTAGATGATGATATTATTCTCACCAGCAGGAAAAGAATAAAGTTACTTACTACAACATAAAATTTTGTAGGCTACAGTTTTCACAGTACACCAGTGGGTGTAGAGTGTGTGACTCCAGCTTAGTTTGGCTCTACATACAGCTAATACATATATGTTTACAAGGTAAATATAGCCCCTAAAACTTTGGTTGTCTTATAATCAGTCATTATAGAACAGTACTGAGAGCTAAAAACTTACTTTAAGGACAACTCGTTGTCAGGCGCTTCTGGTCTTGGACTTATCTCAGAAAATTGAAGGTCAGCAAGACACTGGCATCCAGTAAGGCAGGACTCTCTGGATGGTTGGTGATGCAGAGTTTTCAGACTGTATTGAAGCACTGGCATCCTCTGATTCAGAAAGATCCTGTAGTTTTGTTGCAACCAAGTCTGACTCATGGCAGTGGTAGCTCTCTGGGTCCCTGAGCATGCATATAGCAGTTCACAGTTAGCTTCTGTTCGCTCTTGGCCTGCGGTTTGTGCAGGAGTTTCTCGTCTATCTCTCTTTTTCAACCCATTCAGTCTCCCTCTGCTTCTTCTTCTCTGTACTGTGGCTCAGAAAGATATCCTCTTGTCTTCACAGTGAACAGCACTTTGTCTTTGCTGTCATAATCACTCAGTTTCACTTTCAGTATTTGTCGTGTTGTCCATAAATCACTGACAGTCTGACCCAAACAGCAGACCTGCACAGTGCAGTATGGAAGTTCTACGGTTAAGAAAATGTAGTGCCAAAAAAGGGCTGTCTGACAGCGAGTGAAAGTGGTGAAAATATCCTCAATATAGCGTCCACTTAGACTGATATTGATTTTTTTAAGTGGGCCTCTTTTGAGGTGGCTAAAATACATTTTGGTGTCAACACCCCTTAACAGAAATGTATTGCTGAGCTTCTTGGGTGCTGTCCCGTCTGTTTCTGTAAACAGGGAGCACGCTGTCTGCCATCTACATGAGGTATCACACTGACTATAGATCAGTACCTCATACAGTACCACTAGAAAAATCCCAAACTATCCCTTTAATGTAGCCTTTAATTATGTAGCCATATATGCTGTCTGTGTGTGTGTGTGTGTGTGTGTGTGTGTGTGTGTGTGTGTGTGTGTGTGTGTGTGTGTGTGTGTGACTGGATGTGTACCTGAATTAGAGATATTTATGTTTGTGCATTTGCGTGTGCATGTCTGTCTCTCCATTGGGTATACATGAGGGGAGGAGAATTGTCCATGCATCCATGACAAGGAGTGTGACCTCATACAGGACTTGTGTTGAAGATGTCTGTGTGCGTGTGTGTGTCTGTCAACAGGACTAAACATAGTCAGTCTGCTCCATCTGAAGCACTTGACATTCTGCTCACATGATATTGCAGCTCGCAGCTAACACCAGAGAGAAAGACAGAGAGAGATACTGAGCGTGAGAAAGTGAGAGAAAGTCTGGGGAATGAGGGCAGTCCAGGAAGAGACACATGGAGAGACGGGATGATAGAAGAGCTGTGCAGTGAGAGAGGGAGTGTTGAAGAGACAATTAGAGAAGCGGGAGAGAGAGGGAGTTGAGAAAAAGAGGAGGTGGTGTAATGAGGAGGAGAGGGTGAGGAGGGGAGGTGAGGAGGGAGGAGCGTCAGAGTGTTAATGTTGAAGTAAAATTGGATGCAGAGGTGAGAGAGACAGCGGGATCATGAAAAACAGAAGAGAATATAGAGGAGCATACTGTAAGGCCACAGTACCACAATTAGAATTGGCAAATGCGCTCAGACAAAATGGTGACCAAAACAATCAATGCTGGAATGATGGTCTTTTTTTTTTATAAAACTAAGCCGTCTCTGTTGGAGGAGGATGCAAATACTTTTTAAATTGATGCTACATGACCAGAAAATCAGAAAAATCTTGGCCATTTTGACACAGGAAACGACATAGTGGCCTGCTGATAACAAATGATCTCAAATAACAGTTAAACAGTAAGCTGAAAATATGTTTCTGAGAACATTTTGGGCGAGAAATAGTCAACGTAGTAATGGCATCTTGGTTCATATTTATTCAGCGGTGCTTAGTTTTACAGTCTGAGCTCAAGTTTTTTCTTTTTCAATATTTTTTGGGCTTTTTTTCCTTTATTTGCTGGACAGTCTAAGTGTAAAGGGAAGAGAGAGGGGATGACATGCAGCAAAGGGCCCCAGGCTGGAATCAAGCCAACGGCTGCTGCAGCAAGGGCATTGCCTTCATATACGGGACGCCTGCTCTACCCACTAAGCCATCAGGTGCCCCTGATCTCAGTTGTTTCAGCTTCCATTTTTATAAAACGGGAAACAGTATGGTGCCACATCACATCCTGCTCACAAATTCTCATATTACAGCCCAACAGTACACTAAAATATGTTTCTGAAGCCATTTTAGGCAAGAAATAGGCAATATGGCAACAGAATCTTGGTTTATATTTGATCAGCACCGCTTAGTTTTACCATGTGGTTTGAGAGAGACAGAGGTGGCTCTCTCTTTAGTCACTTCTATACTCTTTGTGTCCATGGTGTAGGGCTGCCCCTGACTAACAATAGTCGTCATTTAGGCCCATTAGTCAACTAGTCGCCCGCATGTTTATTATATTAATTTAATTATTAAATTATATATTTTGGGCGGGGCAACACAATGGTTTGAGTTGAAGGTGTGAGAAAGAATAGTATCAGTAACGTTGTTAACACTGTGCTACATTACAGAGAAATACAAAACCGTACTAATGAACCTTCATTAATATAGGCCTATATTTTATCTACAAGTGCACGTCACACACTGAGCGAGCCGCCTGTTAATGACGCTGTCGGCAAAGCAGTAATGATTGTGCTAAGTGGCTAATGGGCATGTAGCTACTTCCATGTTTCAGATGATACGTCATGTTTGTAGTTGACCAATGAAGATGAGTTTACATATCACCTTGGGTTGGTCCTTCACCTTCTCAAAATGATCCCACACTTTGGATTTCCTGCCTGACATGTTATTAACTAGCCTGTGTAATAACCACAGGTACCAGCCCTGTGAATTAATGTGACTCCTGTCTGACTGCTGAGCGTGGCCACTTCCTGTGTCTGTCCTTTCAAATTAAATTGCCACATGTTATAGTCATACAGGTTTTAAATTATTTTGAAAAGGCGCAGCTCCTTGTCAAAATAAGTGCTTCGGGTCAACTAATGTTGTTGGACTATTAGGGGGCAGCCCTGCCATGGTGGCAGGCAAATGAAAATGCAGAAGTGCAATCTGTAGTGAAGTGCAACCCTAGAGCCAGCGACTGACTGACTTGAAATCATCGTGCACTTCCACACTTAAACACACACAGACCATTTTCATTTTGCCATGTTCCATGAACCAGTTGTCAGAGGGAGACATCTATAGCAATGTGTTTGCGACGTTGTGTGTGTGTTAATGCACGAACATGTGGATGCATTCCTGTGAGTGGTCACAGCTTTTGCGAATTCACGCCTGTTTTTAAAGTTTTCTTTCAGCTTTCCCTTGCTCTATTTATAAAATAAATCAGTTGGAGGCTAGGCTTGCCGAAAACTCCTCCATCTGGCGTGGGTGTCATTAAAAGAACAGACCAGGAGGCACATTGAGTTTTCAGGCATTTGACAGCAGTTCAACAGCCTTTGATTTTATTTGGAGTGTACTGGAGCCTTCAGAGACTGACAGCGGCGAAGACAGAGGGATTATAATAACAAGGTACAACAAGGGAAATGAAGAGAGAGAGAGAGAAAGAGAGAGAGACGGAGAAGAGGAGGAAAACAGTAGGAGGGATTGTTAACAGCAGTTTGCTGATTATAGAGAGGTCAAGAAGTGACCGATGGTCAGAGAGGGGAGGAAGGATGGATGGATTGTGAATAATAATCTGCAATAGAGAGCAAAGACAAACAATCAGAGTGGGGAGCGGACAATTCCCCCAACCCTCTCTTCTTCCCGTTCAATTTTATTAATACAACTATGAAATACTGTGAGCCATGAACCGCAAGTCCCTCAGGCAGCCGCTGCCTTCATTACGATATCACTTTCACAGTTATTACTTTCCGGAACCATAAAAGTGTCCATTGGTCTGCATCTCAGCTGTATTGGTACACACACTGAGATGTATTTTTGGTGATATTTTATTGGGTTGTTACTGAAATACACGCCGGTCATTTTACTTCAGGGATGAAATGGAATTGGCCCCGAGGCTGCGCTGTGCACGTTTAAATCAATGTGGTAAAGTGAATGAGTAACACAACAAACTTATCAGCAAGCTTTTATAAGAGCGTGTGAATGTTTATTTAGGGAACACCTTCAGAACACACCTGGAGGTTATTATTTCCCCAGGGAATGGATTCCCACTCATATACAAAACACACACATCTGTTTTATTCTGTGCCGGTGTAGAGTTTACTGTGTCAACAGAAATCTGATGACTAAACACAATCACTTGGGAATGGATAACACAAGCACCCAAACACACACTCTATTGTTACGGCCGGGTCGGCTTGCTGTGTGTGATGGATCTTTCTACCAGCTAGATCACATGACCATCATATAAGCCAGTGAAATTCTCATGGAACAAAAGAGGGAGGTGCTGGATCATATGAAACATTAGTCCGTCTACACCTGTCTCTAAAAGCTGTAGCACCCGCGCAGAGCAGGACAGAGAAACCCTGGTAGGAAGCAAAGGTAAGCAGTGCTATAGAGTGCTATATTAAGCTAGCACAGAGAGGGTGCAAACACACAGGAAGAGGGGGAAAGGTAACAAGGGAAAATTTTGTTAGATGGACAGATGTAGCATCTGATGAACTGTAGTTGTGGAGCTGTAGATACCACCCAGCACAGACAAGCAAAATAGCACAAGTCAACAAGGTGGGTGTTACATCAGGATATATATATTTTGTGTATTTGGGGAACTCTTTGTGTATTTGATCTCTTTTTGCTCTGGAGCTTTGAGGTGAATGGTACCTTTCTTATTTGTCCTTGTAGGTTATCAGAGGTTCTGACTTTATCTGGCGGTGTGTTTGTGTGTTAAAGGGCACAGTGGACTTGGAGCGTGAGGAGGGTGAAGAGTGTGAAGAGAATATGGAGGTTTTTGATGACAGCAGCTCCAGTCCTTCGGGAACCCTCCGAAACTACCCGCTAACCTGCAAAGTCCTGTACTCATACAAGGTATAAACCCAACAAAAAACAGATTACCCGACTGCGGTTACCTGGTCACACACCTGCATTGATAGGGAGTGTGAAATGCTGATGAATGTGCCATGAACAACCATGACTTTTTCTAGCAGTTTAAAATGAATTATTAATGATGGGCTCAGTTTAGTATGAAGGGTTTTTACTGTATGAATGTCTCGTCTTGCTCTGTCTTTGACGCTGTTGCTGTGTCTCTCCCACAGGCCTCTCAGCCGGATGAGTTAACTATTGATGAACAGGAGATGTTGGAGGTCATTGAGGACGGAGACATGGAGGACTGGGTCAAGGTGCACAAATACATGCACATGCAGTGATCACACAGATGTACAGAGTTGGGCAATATGATGATATATACCGTGTGGTGGTAGAAATATGTTGGTAGAGATTTGGCAGAATCAGAATCAGAATCAGAAAAGCCTTATTGATTCCTGAGGGGAAATTGTGAGTCATTACAGTCGCTCAGATTTAAAGAACAAAGAATTATAAGAAGTAAGAATAAGAGTATGAAATATATAAAGAAATGAAAATGTGCATTAAATAAAATAAAAATAGAATGTGCATTATGAAAATATAAATAAATACATTTCATCATTGTGCAGAAGCTGTAAGTGTGAAATTTAACTACAATACTTACATCAATATAATAAACAAGAATAAAATATCGACAATACCATTTCTACCATGGGAGCAATTTGGGGCAGCATCCTTGCTTGATCTTGTGGTTCTCCTGTGATCTCGCAGTCTTGTGAATCCTGCTTTCTCACAACATAACGTGATTTGGGCAGACACAGAGGAGAGTGAAGGTTTAAATACAGTAATGCAACACCTGCAATTACTGTTTTCAGGAATGTGAAAGCTTTTATTTTGAAAGGATTTTAGTTTTACTGTTTGGAATCTTTTGTTTTTATCTCGTGTTGTTTCATGTGAGGCAACTGATTTTTGTGTTTGTGTAGAAGCTCCAAAAAAAGAGAAAATAATCAAATGTGATAAGTCTGGTATAGTTATTTTAAACTATTTCTTAATTGAATTTACATAACAATTACTGTATCGTGATGTATACCGTTACTGTGATTTGAATTACATATACTCACATTGACCAAAGTGCTGTACAGAAGTATTAAATTGCTAAAAAGGCATACATAAAAGGCGATGCAACTGTCAGGGACACATCTCATACATTTAGAGACACAACACACGCAGGCACACATCAGGGGAAACCACATCAGGGGGACTCAAACGCTAATGAGTAAAGGTGGGTTTTGAGCCTAGACTGAAATAAGTCAATGGTGGGGGCGGATCTCATTTGGAGGGGGATGCTGTTCTACAGTTTGGGGGCAGAGACCGCAAAGGCACGATCACCTCGAGCTTAAGACAGGTAGGAGCCCCAGGACAGCTGACCTGAGGGACCTGGGCGTAGAATAGGGGGTTAGAAGGTCTGCAATGAAGGATGGGGCCAGACCATCAGGGCATCTGCACTTTCTTAAAAAGTTTTCAAATGTATTAAATTCAATATTATAAATATTATACCTTTAAAGTAAGTAAATAGTCTTGAATTTGAATTTCTGAGGTTTGAATTGCCACAATAATGTATTGAATTTCATTTATTTACCTTTTAATTTAATTAAAGTTTTGTCAAAATGAGTCGAGCTCTTCTGAGTGAAAGTCCAAAATTTTATGTAACAAATCTTTACACATACTTCTGAACACAAGACTGTATTTTACTTTATATTTGCACTTATCTGTTGGCAAAATCTAAATTAACCTAACTTACTTTACTTTACTCCCACATGAACTCTTCCCCTGCACAGTGTACAACATGTATACTACTTACCTGAAATGTCTGAATAAGAAAAAGATAATTTGTCAAAAAATCAGTCTTAAATTTGGTTAAAAATTATCTTTAAAATGTCTTCAAAAAACAATAAATTTAAGTGTCTGATACCTGCAGACACCATGAGCATTATCTCTCAAGCTCCGTGTGTTCATCCTCTGCGTTTGGCCTTGTGTGGTACATTGGTGCTTCATTTTCTCCCTCCATGCATGTTTTCATGTTGCTTTTCTTCATTGTTCTCACTGCTGGTGTGCGGGTGTGTGTGTTTTCCAGGCTCGCAATAAGACAGGTCATGTGGGCTACGTCCCAGAGAAATACTTGCAGTTCCCGACTTCCAACAGTCTGCTGAGCATGCTCCAGTCTCTGGCTACACTCGACGCTCGATCACACACCTCGTCCAATTCCACCGAGCCAGAGCTGCACTCCGGCTGCATCAATGGAGACACAAACAGTGAGTAGACTGTAAACCTTGGGATGTTAAATTAGTCTTTGACATAATTAAACTGCATGCCAGGAGTTTTAGTAAACAAGCCAGTTCCAGTTGTACCAGTGTGAATGAGTTTTTCTTCCTATAATGAGGTTATTATGCACCACTGATTAAGGCATTTTTCTCTTTACTGCTCCACTGGAGTAGCTCAGAATTCAGCTGTAAACAACACTCAATTTGCAAAGCAGAGCGTTATTAGAATAAGTAAGTGCAGGATGTCTACCTTACAGGGTAAAACAAGATAAAAATATTTTCATTGCAGCACTAAACAGAAGTGTAAAGGCAAAACCTGGCGAGTGTACGGGCCGCTGTTCAGTAAAAACCTGCAGTCAGGTTCGACAAGCGCTGTCCCTCCTGATTTCCTTTTCATCCATTTTTATTTTGGCCACTGTTTTTTCACATCAACCTTTAAATAAGTAGAAATGTTTGTCACTGCCACACCAGTTACCGACTGGAACAGAAACAAGAGTGAGGCAGTTGAATGAAATTGGTCAGAAAGAGAACAAAACACCGGTGGTTGAAATTGCAGACCAGTTTAATAAAATGGGAGAGCTGAGCTAACTCTCCTCCTCTCTCCTGTTTCTGCAACACTCTTGGTGCATCTACATACACGTTTAGGCTGTTTTTCATGCAGTCAGCATACATACAGTTCATCAGTTACAAAAGTGACATTTTATTTTTACTATATTTGTCATTTGCAACCTTCTTTTTTCTTCTAACGCCCTTCCTCCAACCCTCTTTCCACTGTGTCTGCTCCACCTGAATGCATGGGGAAACTCTGCCACCTAATTATTATTTCTTTCTGTCTTCCCTGTATCTCCCTCTCTCAAGCGGTGCGCACCATTCTCTTAATAACAATGACAGCCAGGCAAAGGAGGAACTACATTTCCCCAAGAGTAATTATTCCTTCTGTGTATCTTACTGCTCTCTATCTCTCGTTTTGTCTTCCTTTCTCTCCGCAGTGATGTATGTCCGTGCACTTTATGATTACGAGGGCCAGGCGGATGAGGAGCTCTCCTTTTCCGAGGGAGCTGTGATCCGCCTGTTGAGCCGCGACACTCAGACAGACGATGGCTTCTGGGAGGGGGAGCTCAACGGACGGGTGGGCGTCTTCCCCTCCGTGCTGGTAGAAGATCTCACTGAGAATGGGGAGACCAGCGGAGGAGGGCCAGGTGACATACAGGTACGTTGCTGCACTCAGACACACTGATGACTCTCACAGATATTAAGTCAAGGGGTAGTGACAGGCAATCTTTGACTCAAACACAGGAGAGCAGATTGAAAATGGAGACATACTCCCACTTAAGTAGACATTCAGCGCATCACTCTCGAGGAGCTGGAAATTTGGTCTTATCAGTCTTTCCTCAGGGCAGAAATACCAAGCATATAGTGTAGTGTGGTGTGCCACTTCCCCCCCTCCTCTCCCCTCCTCCCTTCCTGGCTGTTGTCCAGTACATCTAACAGCAGGGCAGAGTTCACAAACAGTGGATCAGAGCTGCTGTGTTCCTGCAGCGCTCTGATAAAAACCCTGCACTGCAATCACAGAAAGAAGTCTTATCTGTGGCACAGAGTACTGCCCTATTAGCGGTTCAGCAACAGGAAGGATACAGCCTCTCCCTTCCTAAAAGCCTGTAGACATAACACACACCACAACAACTCGAATGTCTTTTAAGTGGCATGTGGGGAAGATTGTAAAAAAAAAATTTGAATCCTCCTGGTTGCTGCCACGGAAATGGTTAAAGAAAAGAAAGCTGCAGTATTTCTGTAAGATATTCCTTATAGGATTTCTGGTGTTCCACCAAAGCTCTAATCAACATTTTTGCATTTAAGATGGATGAGATTACTCTAATGTGAAAGTTGGTGACAAACCCACATCCCACATCACGTGATTGTGCAGTTCCACTCAGCTCTATGGAGCACTGTAGCATCTTATAGTTTTTTGTTTTGGTTTTACAGCCTGCACCTCTAGCCGTAAACACACTGAATACTACCTGCTCAGCAACAAACAGCAGACAGACAAAGTTAGCAACTAGCTGGTGAACACAGAGGAGCATTTAGAGAGACCGATGTTTGCCTCAGGAGATGGTGGGGACCAAGAACAGAATGAAAAAGAGACTGACTATTGGACTTTCATTCATCAGGTGAACAGAAAAACGACTTCAAATGAATGCTGATGTCGCTCCTGTTGTCGCCTGTTAGTAATGGGCAGATTGCTTGGCCTCAGGTATTGATGCTTGCAGCTATCTCGTGAACTGCCCATCCAAACAACTTTAAACTTGACGCAGTGCTTCCTTAAGTTCTGACATAGTTGCGTCTCTTAGCAATGATAGAGTACATGTGTCATTTGCTAACAGCTAGCTATGTGGGACCAGATTACTTCCAGGAACAAAAGCGTCCACTCCGAAAGTTACATTGCTAATGCTTTAAATGTTTGCTACAATACAACACCTCTGCTCTCTTTGTCTTCATCTGTTGTTGAATGTACTGCACCGAGTGACAGAGAGAGAGCTGTACCCAGCATGCTGCTCAGCGGTATAACAGTTAATAGGGGTCCCCTCTTAATACTTGACACAGTATTCACAGAACACAACACTAATAAATATGTCCCGAGGATCTCAAGAGCACACACTTGACACTGCACCTCCGTGGCTCCTCAGCGATACACCCACCAAGTGTGAAGTCTTTTTCTTGAGGTCAAGATGAGTCTAATTATAGTCTGGTCAGACTCGGCCAATTAATTTGCATTAGAATTGATTCAGAAACACAGTTTTACACACAAAGGCGGTCTGATCTTCACTGTAAATGAAAGAGGGTGCTGTTTTGGATGCGTTTGGTCCATTCTGCATGCTGTTTAGCAGCAACTTAATGAACTGAGGACAGCGTGGAGCTTATTTCTAGCATCACAGCTGAGCAGCAATTTTCAATCATGTATTTGTCTCTTTCTGTCCTTGTCTCTAGATTTCTCCGTCTCTGAAGCTGCCATGTTCTCTGCCACCTCTCCCGCTGTATGACCAACCTCCCATCAGCCCCTTCACCAGCCCCGAGACCTCCACCCCGCCTCCTCTCCCACGATCACCCTCCACGGCACTCAACGGGGAGCACAAGCCTCCACCACCTGCCTCGTCACACAAGGGACCGCTAACCACCCACAGTAAGACACATGCACAAAAAGACTGTGTGTACTTGAATTAGTTTAGAGGATGTCATTGTGGGTTTTTACTGTAAGTTTTTAATCTCCATCCTTCTCTCCCTGTGTAGATCAAAGCTCTGGCAAGAGTCCAGTGTCTCCAGGATTTTCTCAGCCACTGCGGTTCACCCCTGAAGGAGGGCCAAGCAAACTACGACCTGTTAGTATAAAATCTATTCAAAAAGTGTGTTTTGTTTGATCAATAGTGAAAGTTATCGTTAATTGCAGCCCTATATAACACAAAGTGTTGATTACTCTGCCTGTGAATCTTAGTTATGATTTCCATTCAGACGACTGTGTTTATTTTAAGACGGCTCTAAAAGTAGAGAATAAATATTCCTTACTTTTCGCGTCCCACAGCAGGAAATGATCTGTTTGTCAAATTAAGAAAAGTAGGCCATCTCCTTCCCCCTCACATTGCTTTAAAAAAAAAATGTATTATGCTTTCTTTCACTGCTGCAGGTGCGAGCTGCTCCTCCTCCCCCCAAACAGCACTCCCGCCGATCGCAGGAGAAGAGCGACAAGACGGAGGAGGTGGAGATCACGCTGGTGTGACAGACAGAGAAGCTGGCAGGCAGTTATAGAGACAGAAAAAATAAAAACAGATGACAGACAGACACATCCTACAGGCTGGGGAACTGAACTGCTCTGAACTGAAGTCAGCTCAAGCAAAATGATGTGAAGTAAACCGAACTGAACCACGTCCAACGCCCCTCCCCATCCCCGGCCTCTCCGCATCTTCTCTCGTCCTCAAGTTGAGGAGGGGAGCAAAGAGAGGGAATGAAGGCAGAGTATCCAATTAAATAATCTCCGTATTAGCTTTCTAATGAAGTGCAGCAGTAGCCACCCCCACGTCCCCCTCCGCCCTCCCCCCGTCCTTCCATTCTTGCCTTAAAACTTTACCTCATCGGGCAGCAAACCAGAGCACACTGAAGAGGAGGAAGAGGAGGAAGAATGTTTAGAGAGGGGGAGTGCGAGGGAAAGTTAATGATGGGTTTGGCAGGTTTTCTTTTTTTTCTTGTTGCGCTTACTTCATGATATTGTAAAGCATTTTATCTGTCGGCAGAGGAAGTCACTTTTTTCACTCACTTTCTAATAAATAATGAAATATGAAAAGTTATGGAGCCCTGAAACTGACAAGATTTAGTAAAGGGTCAGAGGACAAGTCAAAATATAACTAACAGCATACTAGTGTTGCTAGTTAAAATGAAAATGAATTGTTTAAGAAAAGTACATTATACATAATATTGAATAACTTCTTGTTTTCCTTGAGCAACATTTGCTTTTACTCAAACTCATTCTCTTTTCTCTTAAGAGTTAGGAACATTGCTTATGTTTGGAGCAAAGAGGACTTGCGGCTAAACCCTCTGAGCACCATCCTTTTCAGGCAGCTACCTATCTGAAGCTAACTGTCTTTATAAAACTACACCAGCCAGTGCTTGTTAATCATCCACATACTGTACTGCATACTGCTGTAGCATCACTGTGTGCTTAGCTAGCTGGAGCTTTTTAGAAAAGAGACATAAAATCCCGTACTTCTACAAAATATTGAGGATGACACAATAATTTCAAGACTTATATTGACTGTGGTCGTTGATAAAGAGAGAGAAATGCACCTAAAAATGAAAATATTATGACGATCGAATCATGTCTCTGAAGTCTGTGAACTTCCAGTTAGCATAGTAACATAGCAAGTAGCTTGCTGGCTAAAATTAGGCTGCCAGAACAGAGCCAGGCTTTGAAGCCAATTTTCGTAGAGGCCAAACAGTGGTATTACAACCTCTGGGTCCATCATGTGATGCCACTGGGCCCCATAATCCTTTTTCTCATTGACTTACATTGTGAAGACATGTCTGTAAACAAGTAGATCATTTATTTGAACGTCATCACCCCCTCAAAATGACTTGTTTCACTGTATGAATTTGATCCATTCGGTCCAGTAATGTTTTAAAAGTCTGTGTAAGATACATCTGTATGCAGTGGGACCCATCATCAGTGATGTGACCTGGAGTCATCGGGTGTTTCGGTTCTCTCAGCATCAGACACCCTGACTCCCAGCAGTATGTGCTCACAGTTCAGCCCTCTTAATTGAAAGCCACACAGTGACTTTCTCTGCGGCTTTGCTTGTGGATTGGATGCCTCTCTTCTTTGCCACCCTGGTAATGCTCAATCAGTTGAAGACTTTGCAGAGAGATCGTCATGTAAAGCCTTTACAGCCCAACTCTATGGGCTCATAGTGTGTCTTCCAGCTTCCTCTCCATTTGTTTGAGTTCCAGTTCCAGCATGATCAGTGTAGAAGAGCTGCATAACATAATTCCCATTCAAGTCAGCAGAGGGCTATACAGGAAGGCTGTTCAGTTTGTGAAAGTCTGTAGCATGCTTGCTCTATGGGCCCAACAATGCAGAAGATGTGGGTAATTTTAAACCCGGGAAGTCAAACTTTTTTGGCTTCATACACCACTGACCAACGTTCTGTGGTTATATCCACTTCTCCGTGGCTAAAATGCTTTCGTTACCGTCACAAGAGTTTGTACTCTAAGGCTACAGCAGTATGCCACACAGTATGTTGCTGATTAACATGAGGTGCAGTAGCTGGTGCAGTTTTATGATAAATAATTTGCAAAAAAGGCTAGCTAATGAAAAACAGGGAAGAAATAAATGAGTAAATGTACACCAAAACCAAAAAACAGGAAAATAACTGAGTTAAAAGATAAACTGGTGAGAGATAAATCATAAATAAAAGTAAGGTAAATTATGTTTTTGACTTATCTGATACCCTTTACCATCGTCTGAGTGTCTGGGCTACATGAAGAGTGAGCTCGACGAGAGTCAGAAAGTATAAAACTTGCCAAACGTGTCATGATTAGGATCGCAGTCGGGGTCAAAGTAAATGGACAGAGAAACTTGGTGGTGTGTGGACGCACTGTTCCCCCCTCGCCAGCCCTTCCCTCGCCATATATAGTCCTTATCATCATACGTATTCGATGTGTATTAGTACAGTACATTACTGTTGTCATAGGAATGTTATGCACAGCGTTTCATATAGACTAACTCAGCTGATTGAAATACCATGTCTGATATGTAGTGGAAGTTTTATCCTCATCTTATACTGAAAGGGCATTGTAAATACAGTATGAAGGAGAGCTGAAAGAAGAGGAGGGAAGGATGAATGAACAAGAGAGAAAAAGGAGGCTGGATCCTCCTCTCTGCTCTTTTCTCCACCTCTCTTCCCGCCCTCCCTTTCTCTCTCCCTCCCTCCCTCTTTTCTCTAATGTCTGTTCTGTCCATTGGCAGTCAGTGTGAATCGATGGTTATCATATACACACATACAGTTACATTATATTACGCACACGTTGCTATATCTTCTCTCATTCTGTGACCCTCTGTGTGCTTGTGTCACTGATTGGTTCAGGAGGAGGCCAGTGGTGCCTTCAGAGGCACTGACATTGTTGGTATTCACTATGTGGTGACAAAGAGAAGTTTTATTTGAGATGATATAGACACTGATCATATTCGGGGTCGGGAGTTTTTATTAACCACAGAATGGACTGTATAGCTTTTATCCCTACAGATCATATCTCCGCTCACGTCGATTGTGTTCATTTATAACACCGATCAGCTCACCTATCACATATATCCTTGTTTATTTGACACGCATTACACTCACGGGTGTTATTTTCTCTTTTGTATGCCAAGCAACACCTTCACAACGCTGAGTCTGTTTGAACGTCCATTAAAAAATAACCGTTACCATTTTCAATTTGATATCACCCCCAGGTTTTACTGTGATGACATGGTGTAGAAACAGAAAACAAAAGAGATGTATAAAGCAAATGCATCACGCTTAGTGGACAGAACTAGCAAATGACATTCAAATGGAGCTAAGTACAAATCTGTTGTGTTTTTTTTTACTCAAAGTAAATAAATCCCCCCTCTTAAATACCCCTCGAGCCTTTAAAACTCCTTGCCTAAAGGGCAGCGTAGCACTTTTATTTATTTGTACCTTCCCTAAAAAGTAGCAGTACCTTAACATAGCGTCAGAATGGATAGAAAAGACTCAGATGAATCACTGCGGTTTATTCTTTTCATTCTGATTCTGTGGCGAATCCTCTTTGTTTCAGTGTGACTGATGTTTTTTTTTTATTCCCCCACTCTTCCAAAGAGATGGAGAGATAATTGTGGACAATGTAATTTGATGTTTTCCTAAACTTATGAAACAAAAACAACAAAAAATAACATGATTATAAAAAGAGAAGCTTTGAATGAAGACTTTTAGAGACAATGTGGTTTTTATGGTCTTGAGATGTGTGATTGTTTAAAGGAGAGAGGATCAGATGTGAAGATGTGCCCCAGTTTCCTCCTCCACATTTATTCCAACCAGGGTTTCATTTCATAGAGCGCTCACATGACATACATTTGAAGATAAAGTACACTCAAAGATGCAGATTTTTGAGTGTGGTGTTGATGCACAATATTGCTCCAAACACAAGAAATAAGAAAAGAGGGAGCTCCTGCACCCTGCTACGAGACAGCTCTAGAAATATTACGGAGAACAAAAATAAAATTGTTTGATCTATGTTACCTTCTTCTTTCTCCTTAGCTCCAAAGTTGCAGTATCATAGCACATTTCCTGTTGGTACGCAACTCTAAAGTATCTTACTTTCTTGTATAAAGTGCATACTGTTTAGTAATAATATGCAGCCTGGAGTTGGGGCACAGCTTTAGACCTTTTGTACGAAGGGAAACAAACTAATCTGGGCTCAAACTGATCGATTTCCTCTTTGCAATGTGCAGATGAATTATATCAGATTGAGAAAAGTGGTGCAAGAAATGAGGACAGTGCTAAAAAATATATTTTTGCATCAGCTTTTGGAAACATTTTGTGTAGCACCACACCGAACACAGTCAAACACTCTGGAATGAGTTGCAGTTTCAGATCCAAACCTCTGCTCCCCTGCCGCTGTAGGAACTGGCATCGACTTGTGACAGCGTGGTCAAGGCAACTCGAGCGGCAGCCTCTCCTTCATCTCTCTGAGCTCTCATTTAAAATGGTTTTCAGACTTGTTTGATGGTTTACAGCAGAACTTCCCGCCATAAATGCTCAATCAGTCTTTCTATCAAATATAAAATTAATGACTTTTTGTTGCCAGTCGCCACTTTGATCAGGATTATTTTCCCTCTCTCACAGTCCCTCTGGTCCACCACAGTGTTGAATTATTTGGTATGAGCCTGTTTTTGGGGTTTTTATGTATTATATAATTCTTTTATTTTTCATCCTTCGATTTGGAGCAGCTTCACAGCTGCCGTTATTAACGATGTGGTGGAACAACTGGCCTTCTCTCTCTTCATGGACTGTTGCCATGGTGACAATAATGAGAACAGGTGCAAAAGTCTTTCTGCATATTATTATTGGCTGTACAAAAAAAAACAAAGTTTGTATTTATTGTGTACAAATGTTAATTAATAAAAAAAATATTGAAAAGTTGTTTCTGAGTTTCTTGAGTTTGTCTGCGCTCATTGTGTGTGTTTTTGTGTGATGGTCTGCCCTACACATTTGAGTATGTACACAACTGTACAACTATGGCTTTGTAAATGCATGTGTTTGCTTGTGTTTTCAATAGACGTTCCAGTCTTTAGAAGTGGGTGTGATCGTGATAACGCACTCTATAAACACCCGAGGCCAGAGTTTCCTGAGTGGAGCGACAGGGAAAAGAGAAACCGTGCGGAGCAGCAAAGCAGCCACTCTGAACTCCTTACTTGGGTCACTGAATATGTTCATGCACAATTTTTTCCTCCTTTGTTTTGCCTTATTTTAGCAGTTTAGCATGCGCTCCAGAAGAAAACGAGTGGACTGGTCGCCAAATTCCACCTGTGTGAAACTCTACCTGTGCTCCAACCCAGAAGGTATGTAGCAAAGCCAGTGATGTAAGCTCATGCATGTTTTTGGAGTTATTTTGTGAATATATGTGTGTGTTGTTTGTGTTCCCGTACAGATAGTGTGGTGGAGCGCAGAGCTCTGAGAGAGAGTGTGTTCCCTAAACTTAGAGAGCACTGTAGACACACACTGGGACTGGATGTCAGGGTCAGTACATGCTTGTCTTTTCTTATTCTACATAGAAACCATGTCAGTGATACGGATATGTCTTTGTCTGTTTTGCATTACAGCTAAGAGGGTATTACTTTATCCTTTTCCTTAAAGTTTTACATCCTTTGCTGCCTCTAATCACCTCTCAACACTGAAACACTTACAGTAATGCCGTAGCCACTTGCACTGTTAAAGGCATTTAGAGCCAGAGGGAGCATTCAGCTGTGGTTAACTGCACAATGTAACTTACTTTATTTGAAATCCTTGACAAAAATTAGGTACATTAAGTTGTTTCTGTTTACAGTGATGTGTCCCTGGTGGTGCCTTTATTCTTATAGCTCCGTGATCTACTGAACTGTGCATCTTTTTCCTAATAGTGATATAATCTCTGAGTCAAAATTAGATGTAGAACAACTAGTAGTAGATATAGAACAATTAATTTCTGAATATTGTTATATTCATTTGTTTAATTGTTCACACAGCGTTGAATATAACAGAAGCTGCTGCTGCTATCAGAGGTTAAAGTCCCGAGTTAAAGGAATACTTCACCTACGATATGGGCATTTGTATTTCAGTTACTCATGCCATGTTACCTTGAGGGCGGCACAGTGGGGTAGTGGTTAGCACTGTTGCCTCACAGCAAGAGGGTTTTGATCCCAGGAGGGAGCCCTTCTGTGCGGAGTTTGCATGTTCTCTCCGTGTCAGCGTGGGTTTTCTCCGGGTACTCCAGCTTCCTCCCACAGTCCAAAGACATGCATTAATTGGTGACTGTAAATTGCCTATAGGTGTGAATGTGGGTGTGAATGGTTGTCTGTCTCTATGTGTCAGCCCTGTGATAGTCTGGCGACGCTGCCCTTTGCCCAGTGTCAGCTGGGATAGGCTTCAGCCCCCCCACGACCCTCAAGAGGATAAGCGTTTATGGAAATGGATGGACGACTGTCACCTTGAATTTGTGAGGGAAGCTTTTCCTCCATGTCTCCACAGAAAACGGTGAGCATATTGATTTATTGATTGATTGGGGACCACGTTTAACAACAGTTCAATCAGGAGAGACTCATTCTGAGAGACAAGAATATTTATGAGAAATGTGAAAAGTCTGTGATGTCATATATTCCAGGAGGGTGGTAAAGACGTAGTAGATTTAGGGAACCTCCCCTATGGAGTCTAGATACTGGTGGTGGTGATGAGATGAGATAAAGAGGGAGCTGAGGATCTGGATGTGGAGAGGAGTGGACTTTAGATGAGCTTCTCCTGAGCTCTGGATAAGGTGACTGGAGGTGAATGGGGCGGAGGAGGTCGCAACAGTTCCACCTAAAATGACAGCTGACAGGTGCAGAGAGAACAGATTTAAAGATGGTGGCAAAGTTTGATAGACTAACAAGGAGAGTGAACACCTATAGTCAGCTGATTGGTGGGAGTGGGATAGAGAGAGAATTGTGAATGAATATAGCATAAATAAAGTCTTCCTGATTGAACTTCATTAAACTATATCAAAACATCCGTCACCAAATCCCCACACACTTCATGCAGTATAATCAAAGTCTCTTGAATAAATGAGACTTGAATTACACTGCCCGAGTTGTGGGAGAGTTTGTAATCAGATGTTTTGTTATACATTTGCTGTTGTTAAACACCCAATCAATCAGTAAATCAATATTTTTATCGTTTCCATGGAGGCATACGAGAAATTCTTCATCAGTTCAAGGTAACACGGCATTACTTATTGATTTACAAATAGTCAGTGTGTGGGTGACATATTCCTTTAAAGTTATTGTTTTGTCTGACCAACAGCAGAAACCCCCCCCCCCTGCAAAATCCCTTTACACTGTGGAATTAAATTGTTCTGCAAAGCTGCAGCCAGAAAAGTAATTTTCTGTCAGTCAACTGCAGGGATAATTGACTAACTGTTTCAGCACTATTACAGACAGATTCAAGCATCTCCAAGACCTCTCTGTGTAACATCGCTCACTGCCAGCAGTGCAATACGAAAGCAATATTATTTGGTAGCTACCAATTGTGTGTGTGTGTGTGTGTGTGTGTGTGTGTGTGTGTGTGTGTGTGTGTGTGTGTGTGTGTCCTTTATTCTTTCCTATTATCCCCCTGTGGCCGTTCCCTTAAAAGTGCAGTCAATTTTACTCAACTTTGCCTAATTAAATTTGACTTGAAAAGAGGATGAGCAGCTGTAACGTGACTCTGCGCATAGTGTCAGTGTGTGTGAAATCACCTCAGGGCAGTTTAACCAGGACATTGTGCCATCTCTTTTCAGCAGCGCGTGTAATTAGAGAGATGGAAGAATATCATATGTTACTGAGCCGCCACCTGGCCGATTGTTACTGCACCTCGCTGTGTGCTTTTCATAAACTGATTATCAGACTCTCTCTCTGCTAGTTTGTTTTAACCATTATGTTGTGTGTGTGTGTGTGTGTGTGTGTGTGTGTGTGTGTGTGTGTGTGTGTGTGTGTGTGTGTGTGTGTGTAGGTGATAGATCCATTTGAGTCCAGTGATCCCAAGCGTTGGCCTGATGAAAACACCAGACAGCAGCTGATTAAAGAATGCAGAAAGAACTCCGCGGGACCTTTTTTACTGGTAAATAAACCATCAGGATTAATGTAGTCATGCGTTTATAGTAGTACAGGAAGCCTCAGGCTCCACTGAAGCATCACAGAGTTAAAAAAATGAAATGAAATTCAATTAAATCATAGTTTGAGTAATATGGAGTGATCAGCGCAGTCGTAGCCCTGAGGCACTATAATGTACATTAACTATCAGCTGCTGTTAAATCAGTCCCTGCCGAGCTTCATAAATCCATAAACAACCATAAAAGTGTGATCTAATCAAGACTGAACAATGCTGCTGTCTCCTCTGTGTCCACATGGCGGTGCTGCAGGCCTTGGTGGGACATCAGTATGGTAAAGCCTGTCTGCCCGCCCAGGTGGAGGTGTCAGAGTACCAGCTGCTTCTGCAGGAGGGCCAGCGGGCGGGTGTCAGCACCCAGGAGCTGGAGGGAGTCTACCAGCGGGATGAGAACACCATCCCTCCCTCCTACTGCCTGAGACCTCTGCACAGAAACACCTGCTGTTCTCAGGTGATCACAGGGAAGCTCAGAAATGCATGATTCATCTGTTGTCTTCATTCAGATGAAATTATAATTAAGATTCTCCTGTTGAGCAAACAGAAGTAGGCCACTAATTAAATGTGAGTAGTAATTATGATTTGTGTCCCTATTGAGCAGAAAATACTGTTCGCTTGGTGTCTATGAATGAAAGAGGAATAAGCAATCTCTAAAAACACACAAATAGAGCTCTCTTAGTATTTTTCCTTATATCACTTTATTAATATTTTTTAAATTAATTAAATTAATCATCTTGTTTTTATTCTATTTATTTTATTTTTATTTTTAATTAAAGAAATCAAATTAATAATTTTTAAAGAATTAATTAAATTAATAATTTTATTTTTTATTGAATTTTAAATTAAATCTTTTTTATTTTAGATTAAATAGATTGATAATTTAAATTCAATTCAATTCAATTCAATTAATAATTTTAAAAATATGTGTGCAGTCAGAGTTTTTGTATCTGATAACCTTGTATTTCTAAATTGTTTGTACTCATATTTTAGACAGAATTTCCTGGATAAGTAATATTTATGTCTTCTATCACAGTTGTTATGTTGTAGCGCTGTTTTCTCACAAGTATCCCAACTGTTCGTTGTTCAGCAGGAAGACATTAAGGAGGAAGAGGAGATGATGATGATAGCTAAAGAAGAAGAGCTGAGGAAGGTGTTTCAGACCACTGTGAGTCTGTGTGTCCACAACGGTTTGATGAGCCCAGAAAGAGCGCAGAGCTTCTGCAGATCAGGTGAGATGTACAGTATGTCTGTGTGTGTGTGATGGAGAGAATCATTTGATGTTGAAGTATAATTCGGTGCATGCTTTGCTGCTTCTCTTCAGCCCTTGACGCAGATCTGCGATACGCTCTGGACAGCCGTCCTGATAAAGACGTCATCAGACGCTGCCTGGTTTACATCCACAGGGTCATCAACGCAAAAGGCGAGAGAGAGCTGATGAAGTCACAACTTCAGCCACAGTCAGAGGTGAGAGGAGAAGCTCTCCACTTTTACTCACACACATATCATAGTGTGAATCATTGACAAAACTACAAGGAAATCAAATCTGTAGTTTTGTTTTCACAGAAGGAGCAAGTAGGGCTTATCAGTTTAAAGCAAGACGGATCAAAATTACAAGCGGTTCAAGCATGGACGGAGTAGTAATTAGGCCAAGCGGGCACAGGCTCAGGGGCCCAAAGTGTCAGCCCCCCCTGGCCCTCACCTGCAAAATGTCACTCAAATAATCATGTACTGACCAAGAAGAGACTCGAAATGACCACAATGAGATGCAAACGAACTGCACAGAAACACAAATCTACAAAAATGGGCAAAATTAACAGAAAAAGACCAAAAAAACCCACAAAATTACGTCAAAGACACACAAAACAATCACAAAGTCTGTGCGTCCTGCTTCTGTGTTTGAGAAGTGGTGGGGCCCCTTGCATATATGTGCCCAGGGACTCGTATGCTCTTTTTCCATCGTCACTCTTGGCCGCGCCGAGTAAAGCCATGCCGCACTGATTTTTGTTGCCATTGTCAGTTTAGATGGGCTGTGCCACGCCAAGCCACGCTGGAGATGCACCTTCTCCAGAGTAGATCCAAAAACAAGGCCACCTGCCCTCAAGCGGGTAGCGGTGACGTCTCGCAGACCGCAGCCAACCCCTGACAACCTCCGTTCTCCCTCTAAGCAAGCGTGTGTGTCTCGAGACCCTACTCTCCTCTGTCTGCAGGAGACCACAGTAAAAGAAGTCTCTGTGTGTTCAGCTCCCAGTACTTATGTAGCCTCTAACTGAATCTCTATGGTTTGGAGTTTAGTTTCTCTCCTGCGTCCTGTTTTTACTTTACATATCTGCTTTATTTTACTGTTTCATGTTCGCTATCTGCTGTGTCATAATCCACCCATGAGCTCACATGAAAAATGAGTTAACTTTAGCTAATAAATCACCTCTGTAAACCACTATAAACATCCAAGACATTTTGAGTCAAGTGAAGGTGATATGAGAAGTATATTGCGAGTCATGCCTCCATTAATGTGGGGAATTTGCAATACAAGTGCTCTCTACCGCTTTTAGTGTTAGTTCCTTACAGAGAAACATGATTCGTGTTCACAAAAGCATAGAGATGTGCTTGAAATATCTTTTACACGTGGATTTTATAAAGGAAGGTTCCTTGCTTCCTGTCGGTCCTGTCAGGTCGTCATCGTCATTGAGAATTGGTTCTCAATTGACTTATCTGGTTTAATAAAGATTAAATAAAATAAAGATTCATACATGTTTTTTGTATTATAACACAATATTATAATTTCGTATTATAAATATAGATGCAAGTTGTATCTAAAGTGCTGCACAAAGTGATGTTCTGTATTTTTAGGCTGCTACCGTCGACCTGACGACAACACCCACTGATGGACAATTATTCTCAGAGCTTTGTGACAACTTCCTCCCTGGTCTCATCACATCCTCCCAGCTTCTAGTCTACACCACCACCACAGAGTGTGACCATCGCCATGGTTACACCACGGCCAGGAGGCGTGGCTATGCTGAGGCTCTGTGCCAGCAGGTGTACTCTGACCTTGTGGGGATGATTGACAGCTTGAGCATTTCAGCAGGGAGAGACGGCTCTCAGCCCAGCGATGCTTTGGCCAGAGAGCAGGCCGAGCAGGAGGAGCTGTGTCACGTCCTGTCTGGATTTTATGACATCACTCGGCCAGAGGAGGAAGAGGTCAGGATGAAGGAGATTTTCGGGATGGTTCTAAATTACACAGCATTAAATGGTTTAGTCTTTTTTAAACATGGCAGTGTGACACTCTGATAGAACTGAACATTTCAGGTGCAACATCACTGTAGAATTTCCTTCTCATTCACTGTAGGTCAGAGCCTATGTGGGGCAGAGCGAACAACAGTGCCCACTAGTGGTGAAAGGAGGACCATGCACAGGGAAGACAGTTCTGCTGGCACACTGTGCTCAACAGGTGAGTGAGCTGAAATGAAAATGAAACTCACAAACAATTTAAAGTGCTGAATCACTAAACCACTTTTAAATTCAAACAATAAAATACATGCCACAAACAGATAGATCCAGAAACAAGTATTCACAGTTAAGTAGGATGAACACACAATTTCTTCTTCTGTTTTATTTTTTATTAAATTTAATCGTTCGTATTTGTGAATTAAATAGATCTTTTTAGCTTGAAGCACTTAAGAAGGGGAAACAAATGATCCTTTATCAATTATACAGTGACAGAAAACAAATGTGTCCATAATTCAGCAGCTGAAGCCTCTCAATATTAATATTTTCTGAGTTTGGTTGTCAGTTTTGGACTGTTGGACATACAAAAAAGACATCTGAATACATCCCACTGGGTCCTGGGAAATGGTGATGGACATTTTTTCATTATAGACATGTTATAGACCAAACAATTAATCAGTGAAACAGGTAAAGAATCATCGGATTAATTGATAATGCCAATAACTGTTGCAGAAACTTAACTGTACTTAAAGTGTTTTGTCTCTTTCTCTCTACAGATAAAGTCTTGGCTACCAGACTGTGATCCTGTGGTGATCACTTATTTTTGCAACCAGTCAATCAACCTGTCTCCAGGACACCTTTTGTCCAGCCTGTGTTATCAAATTGGCCGTGGATATAACAGCAGATCTTCCTTTGAGCCGAGCCCCGGTGACCTGGACGATCCTGGCTGTATCGTTAACGTCAGAGACTGCAATTCAAACTGTAACCCGACATCCATCATGTGTCTGTCTGAGCTTAAAGATCGTCTCTCGTCCCTCCTCTCCTCCGTGCCCTCAAACAAACACCCTCTAGTCCTTTTCCTCGATGGCCTGGATCACATCAAAAAGGACTTTGTACCCCACATCATGGAGAGCCTCCCGTCCCCCCTTCCTCCCAGCGTCAAACTCATCCTCACAGTCTCCTCCAACCGAACACAAGTCCTGCAAGCCATCAGCCCACAGAGAAGTCCACCTCAGTGTGTGTCCGAGGGCAGTGAGAAGGAGTCAGGATATGTGTGTGTTCAGCTGGGACTGGTGGACAGGAAACAGTGTGTGAAGTTAATGTCGTCACTGCTGAGAAGTTCAGGCCGGAGGGTGACATCAGGGCAACAGGCGCTGGTGAACCAGGCGTTGACTTCCTGTTGTTTGCCTCTCTACATTCGACTCCTGCACCTACACACTTCGCTGTGGCACTCTGGTACGACTACTGTAGTAAACAGACAGATTATTAAAAGATAAGGCTGGTGATTTTCTGTATTTTTCTTCTAGTCAGCAAATCCCGTCAAAAAAACAAAACCAATAACGCATCTGTTCATCTCTCACTACTTTCTACAACGTATGTGGTGCTCAGCCTGAAGCCCAGTCTTTCCTCTTAGTTAATAATCTTTGAAAATGGGTCACAAGTATATAGTTTCATTTTTAAAAAGATTAAATCTTTTCCTAAAACTGCTGGGAACTGTAATTTTTAGCGAAATGTTACTCAAACAGGACTAAATGGTGCAGTTGATGAGCACTATTTTCTGCCATGGATTCTGTGTATAGATCTTTTTAGCTTGAAGCACTTAACAAATTATCCTTTATCAATTATACAGTGACAAAAAACAAACATGTCCATAATTCAGCAGTTTTAGCTTCTAATTTATGAATATTTTCTGAGTTTGGTCATCGGGTTTGGGACTGTTTGACGTACAAAAAAGACATCTACATATTAGTGTGTGCAAAATGAGGTGACATTTGCATTAACTACATTTTAAAATTACATTTGCAAAGGCATTAAAGGTGCTGTATGCAACACTAAGAGTAAATCTATGATTCAGAGCCTGAGACCGGATCGCTTGAACATTTCTCTTAACACGGACGTGGCTGAGCTGCAGACTAGCAGCTAGCTAGCAGTGCTAACAATAGGAACAGAGCTAACAGTGTTAACATGAGGGGGATCCTGAGGGTGTGTCTTATGCTTCTGCTATGACATCATTCCAACACTGGGCTGGAACGACGTTATGAGTGTAACCACCGTACGAGCGCAGTGCAGAGACACGGAGTTTAGCTAGCCAGTAGGATACACACACTCAACTCACGTGCACTAATAGCAGCCACAGCAAATCACAGAGAAGCTCGGATTACAGCACACAGAGGTTGCGTGACTTCATTTTCTGCCCAGGATGCCATTGCACAGCAAAGTAATGCTCTGACTGTTGCAAATACAAAAAAAGAATAAAACCCCATATGAAAAAAAAAGTGTTAGATAAGCTAAGACGCTTGTCACTTCCAGCCATCAGAAATAACTGTGACTTTAAACAGAGCTCAAAGAAATGCTGATACATTTCCTGGCCTGATTACATGACATTTCTCTCCCTCTGTTTCTTTTTTTTCCCCTCATCATCAGATTCAGACGTGACAGAGTCGTCTCTCCCTGGTGGTGTCCACTCATCCATTTCTGCCCTGCTCGATCACCTCGAGCAGAAACACGGCTCCTCCATCGTGGCTCATGCCGTCTCATACCTCACCCTCTCCAGGACCGGGCTCACTGAGGCCGAGCTCACCGATCTGCTGTCCTGTGATAATAAAGTGCTGACTGAGTATTATCAGCTGGATGAGAGCCCTTCTTCCAAAATGAGGGTCCCGCAAATCGATGTGGAGAGACTTCTATTGGATTTGAGGCGGTTTCTCATTAGGAGGACAGTTGCAGGGTCGCATGTTTTGTTCTGGGTGAGCAGGCACTTTAAGCTGGTGGTGGCTAAGAGGTATTTAGGCACTCATGAGGTGAGGTGGGAGATACATTCAGCAATGGCGGACTATTTCAGTGGCCGATGGGCTTGTGGATGTGCAAAACCACTTCTTGTAAAGCAGAAATCTGGACCAAACAAGGACACCGCCCCAAAAAAAATGTACATAGACAGGCAGCCATCCAGCCAGCCGTTTGTCTTCACTTCCTCTTCCTCCAAAGAGGTTGGCCAAGTGAACTTAAGAAAGGTCTTAGAGTTGCCACATCACATGCAAGAAAGTGACAAATGGGGGGAGTTGGAGCACGGGCTGTTGATGTCTTTGAGGTTTCACCAGGCTATGGTTCGAGCAGGACTCCTGGGAGATCTTGTAGCCATGTTGGAAAGTGAGGACAGGTCCTCCCACTTCTGTTTGTCAACGGAAAGAGCACTGCTAGCGAGCATATTGAAGTCTTGTGCTTGTTTACTGCGGAGCTCGCCCCTGCAGCTGCTCACAGTGATAGAGACGAGCCTCCTGCCTTATCTGGAGGTCTTTCCTGCGCTCGAAGGTTATGTCAAAGAGATCAGAAAGGAGAGGAAGAAAGGAGGAAGCGGATTAGGAGTATCGCTTTGCCCTGCTCCCTCCTCTGTTCCCTCTATACAGTGTTTGAATTGTGATGCCAAAACTAAGGACGTCTCTGTCAGAGAGGCAGCCGGGACAGAGCGTGGGACTGTAGCAGAGATCATGGATGACGGCACAGCTTGGATTTGGAAAGGCTCCGGGTGTGATGTAGTCATACTATCACTGAGCTGGGAGCAGAAGGAGCTTAAGTTTGCAGGAGTAAAGAGCAGCGGCCAATTCATGCTGCTTTCCACACAATGCAACAAGCTTTTCTTGTGGGATGTGACGGACCCAGAAATGTTCCTGCAAATTAGGGACCCTTTGAAAACAGAGTCAGGCCAAACAGTGCCAAACAAAGTTGAGGGGTTTGTTGCATGTCAGAAAAAGTTATTCATATGGTGGAAAGATGAGAGTTTTGTGAGTGTGGTTGACGTCTCCACTGAGTTCCTGACTCATTTCCAGTGTCAGAGCTGCGTGACCTGTTTGGTTTGTTCCTCTAATGGCTCGTACATGTACTGCGGGCAGGAGGACGGCACAGTGTCCATATTTGACACCAACACTTGCGGCCTCCTCAGCACCTGTTCAAACTCAAACCACAGTTCGGTTGCATCAATAATCCTGTGTGAAGATAGGTGGGAGATAGCATGTGTCGACAGGACAGGGGGTGTAACTCTATGGGATGTGGCAGCCAAAAGAAACCCACCCAGACTTGTCACAGAAAGCTTTCCTGGTGGTTCATCTAACACCATCCTCAATATAGACCATTCACATGAAATTGACACTTTATTGGTGTGCCAATCTCACCAGGTTGCACTGTGGGATACATGTGACTGGGAGCTGTGGGACCGCTTCTCGGCTCCGCAGGGGAGGGCCTTCACCCAAGCTGTGCTCTCCAGGGATGGCCACTTTTTCTTGGCTTTGTTGGACACTTGCTCCCTCGTCTTGGTGTGGAAAGTCAGCACAGGGGAGTGTGTTCTGTCCTTAGAGACAAACAAGCAGCCTCAGACGCTGCTCAAAATGGCCTCAGATGTTGTTTGTGTCGCTCATGACGGCTGCCTGACAGTGTGGGAGTCTGGGATGATAGACGCTGCAGGTACAGCTCCGAAAATGTTGTGTGGAGTGAAAGAAGTGGTGGTTGATGGGACAGTTGAGTGGTTCTACACCTCTGATGGGTCAGAGACCGTGTGGAGATGGAGTTTAGAAACAGGACTTCCTCATGCTAACTTCGTACATGACGGGCCTGTGGTAAAACTGCGCCTGTCCCCGGATAACATCCACCTTGTGACACTCTCAGCTGGGGAAATATATGTCTGGCAGATAGAAACAGGTCAGAACATCCTGCGTATCAGTGGCAGCAGAGCAACAAACATCCTGATCACCCCTAACAGTAACTGTGGGGTGAGTATTTCCGAGCGAGGGTTGTCTCGGGTTTGGAAGCTGGAACAAGGGAGCATTGTGTGCAACATACACCCTTATCTATCTGACGCTCAGGTGTCGCCTGAGAGCACCTTCCTTATCGGCATTCGCCATGGAGACCTGTTAGCTGCCAGTCTGTGGTCAGGCTCGATCAGCAAGCGTTTCTCCTGTGTGGAAAGCTCGGAGCATGTTGTTGCCTTTCAAACGCTTTCAGAGCACCCAGACTTTGTGGTGGTGTTGACCGCCTCGGGGGTGGTGTACACTTGGAAGATAGTGGAGGAGACGCTGTGCTGGCACTTCCAGCTGCCTCATACGTTTCACTGTCAGCCACAAGACTTCCAAATGTCCTCTGATGGGAGCTACGCCCTGCTGTCCACTGATAATGAAACCATCAACCTCTTGGACTTATCTCAGGTCAGACTGTGCTCATTCAAGGCCGAGGGTCCTGTCATTAAAGCTTGTTTGGCTAAAACTGGATGCTATGCTGCCTACGTCTCCAACCCCACCACCACCACCCTGGAGAAAAACAGTGTCTGTACTATGCACACGAGGCCCGTCCTCACAGTTGTCCGACTCACAGATGGAGAAAGAATAGGAAGTGTGTGTTTGGCTAAGAATCCATTGAGCCTGGTTGTGTGTGAGCAGCAGTATGTGTTTGTGGGCTTTGAGGACGGGTCAATAGGTGTGTATACAATATTAGATGTCACGATCAACGGGGAGGAGTCGGTGAGGCGCAGAGAGAATTTGAACGGTCAGTTGAAGCAGTGCCCCTTTGACAGAGCACCTTTTAGGTGGTTACCACTAGAGACCGCCAATATTAGATGGCCTTAAAGCTGAAGCATGCAGGGTTTTTTTAATCCGACAATGGGCAAAACATCCATAATAGCCTTTCAGAATATTATAATTCAAGTGATCTGAGAGGAAACTCAGCTTCAGCACCTCCTCTTGGCTTTGTTTTTAGGCTGTAGAAGATCTGGCCGATGACAGGACACTTTAGCCAATCACAGGATAGACTGTATAAAATAATGGACATAGCTACTGTGACACCAGCCTTTTGTTTGTGGGCTGCTGTTTTGAAGCCTCCATTTTGGCCTTTTACCCATCGCCATCTTGATTTTTTGGAGCCAGAAGTAACCATATTCGGCGGTTGGAGCTGTGGAGGAGCGCAGGGTTAACCCATAATAATGTGTAATTCGATAAGTTATATAAAACTCTCCCCCTTGTGCAGTTTAGGTATGTTAAAATTAGCGATAGAGACCAAAACCATTTTTGTGCCAGGTTGTAAACATGTTTATTTCTGCTGTAAAGTTGGGCGTTTTAACATTGGGGACTGGTCATCTGGAGCCAGCCCCAGGTGACCAGTTAAGGAGCTGCAGTTTTTTGGCACTTCCGCACTGGCGCCAGCCCTGGAGGTTTTTGCGAATTCATTACAGAGATAGGGCGTTCCTGCTCGCTGTTCTGGAAATGCAGATGCCTTTGCATGTCTCTTCAGATGGTCAAAGCCTGATTCAAATCTTGCAGAAAACGTTGCTACTCCAGCAACGACTGACTACACTCCGAAACAACCCCAAAAAGGACAGACTTGTCTAAAAGAGAGTCTAAGAGAGAGTCTGACAATACAGGTTTCTGTATTGATAAAGTGTTTCAGAGTGAATCACAGTGTATCATCTCAGGGTGCTTTCAGACCTAGAGTTGTCTTGCTTTGGTCTGAATCAGGGACTCATTTTGTCACAAAGTTGCATAATTGCCTAGAGTTGGTTCGTGTTCTCACGGCAGCATTTACAAGCAGACCAGATAAAATGCCTTGCGCGAGAAAGCTGCTCTTGATTGGTCAAAATTTCTATGTGGGAAAAATCCAGGAAGTAAACAAAACGTTGAAGAGGAGTCCACTTGGAAGACAAACACAACACTTTCTAATGTCACGATGGAGGGACAGCTACGCAGGTTGATTTTAGCGCTGCTCATCGTGGACTATATTGCTGTCATTGTTCATTTGAGTCAAACCATACAGTTTGAAAACGAGGCGCGGCTCCAACTAGAAAACAATGTTGATGCATTGGATGTGCTGAATGTGCATATTAAGGCAGTACAGGAGGAGGCGCACATTAATAATCCTCCAGGACTGTAACATGCTCATGTTTAACCCAAACAATGCGTCATGTGACTGCAGTTGGTTCAGATCGAGGTCGGAACACATTCTCACCATAAACAAACCGCACCTCAGTGTGATTGCTGTGTTCACACCTGCCCAAATGAACCGCACTTAGGGGGCAAACGAACTTGAGCAGGTGTGAAAGCACCCTTAAAGAAGAAATCAGGGCGGTAGTTGTCATAGCATTGACTTGATAAAACGGCATTGATCGACTGGAGTGATTTAAATGAATGACTAGTACTCGTACAGATTACTGTATGAAGCACAAGCATATGGCCATGCATGTCTGATGGGAGGGGTTTAAGTCAGAGAGGGGGGGCTGTAATTTGTAAATTCTGGCCTTTTTTTTTCCTTTTCTAGAAAACTGCCCACCCCGCCTTTAAGATTATGATGTACTGTTGTTGGACTGTGTGTAATAACATCTAAATAGATGATCGATGTGATGGCATACAAATTATAAGTACATGCGCATATATACTGTATATTGATGTATAAATAAAAATACTGCATGTGTCTGTGTTCGTCACTTCTGGGGGGAACTGTATCACCTGTTCTATCTATCTACTATCTCATAATTACGAGATAGTATCTTATAATAACAAGATACTTTCTCATATTTTTTTTTTTTAACTTTTTTGTATGTTTTATATTTTATTACTCTGTAAAGCACTTTGAATTGCCCATGTATATGAAATGTGCTGTACAAATAAAACTGCCTTGTCGTTAGTTTCAGTTGAGGTTGGTATGAGTCTGATATCCGATGATAATGATCACACACCTCACTGCAGAAGAATCCACCCAACATTCATCTGAGTTTCATTTCTGTGAAAACAAAACCAATACAACTCAAAATATTGACACATTTATATGTAATAATAAAATAATTTGCTGAAAATGCATTATTTATATTGTTGTTTCTGTATTTAAAAAGTAATGACACTTTGATCCTCATTAAAATGTTTGGAAATCTCTTCAAGCAACTTTTGATGCTCTCATGCTGCCTTCCGGGTAAGCTCGTAAATTACATGACTTCTAGCCTTCATCTTATTTGCTGTGCACTGCTAGCTTTTGTTCGGAAGTAAAATAAAATCCACCTAGCAACAAACTAATGCATCGCATTAGACATTTTAACTATACCTATTTAACGTGCTGCAACCCCAGAATGATTGGTTTATGTACATATATTCAACCGCGACATTGATACCTCCGACAGCACCTGAAGGCAGCATTAACTAGTATAAAATGCCACCAGCACAGATGCAGTAACTACATCAGCTGATTTCGGTGGAGACATGGTGCAGCTGTACTGTTGGGGAGACAGCTCCAGTGGACAGTTTGGTCCACAGAAAGCCCTCAGCCCGGCGTCCTGGACTGTCTCCGGGACCATAACCTCCGTCTGCTGCGGGGACCAGCACACTTTATTCCTCACCAGGGATGGAGGAGTGTTGTCATGTGGACACAACGCACAGGGACAACTTGGACGAAAGAAACGTAAAGATGGGAAGACACCAGGTAGGCAGCAGAATTTAGACACAACAACAACAACAAAAAATAGCCTGACGTAAATAAAAGTGTAGTTCAGCGATAAAGTTTTGACGTTATTATGCCATTATTTATTTAGTTTTTAAATATAATTTCACAACTGTTAACTTTAATGCAGGGTCATCTAATTTTCTTAGTTTTTTTTTTACAAGTCTATCAAGAAATCTACATTTAAAGAGGAACTCTATCTTTGTTTACATCTGCCTGATGAGTGTATCGCATCCACCGAGAGCTATGAATCACCACAGTACACATTACGCAGGCTCATAAACAGAACCAACTTTCAGTTTCGTTTACTGCCTGTCCGTGAAAGCAACGAAAGTTAGAGCGCGTTACTGTGCGCTGAGTTCAAGTGCAGATGGGAGGGGTGGACACTCAGGAGAGTGATGCATTCAGGGTTTGGAGTTGGATATGCTGTTAATAATAATGGTGGTAGTAGTATTTACCAGTAGATTATTAATTAAAGTAAAAACACAGTAAAATAACAAACAATTCCACTTTCAAAGGTAAATTAAACTACTACTACTACTACAGTTCTGACATAATGTTGGATTGCTATTATTGATGCATTAACATGTAAGTAAATTTTTTTTGTAGCAGGTTGATGTTGATCTCATTTTAACTGCTTTTTCATGCACTGGTGTTGGACAGTTTTATCTGTAACAGTGCTTCATATTAAGCTGATCTTATGCTGTGAGGTGAAATCTTCATGTGTAAAGTAACTAGAAATCACAGTGGTACTTAGTGGTACTTAGGTATTTTATACTACTGGAGCTGAGTACTTAAAAGTGGCTCCAAGGTTTTAAATGCTGTGCAGGGAGAGGCAAAAACTCCAGAGAGCTTATTTGACGCCTCCACCTCATAAAGTTCAGAAAGATAAAGAGCAAAACATCAAACAATAAGTTATAACAAACTGCTAATAGCAAAATATCTTCAAGTGGAACAACAAAAATCAGCAATAATTGTTTCCATTTAAGAGCAGAAAATGTGAGTATGTGATGTGTAAGTCGGTGTTACTGTAATTAGGTGTGTGTGTGCGTATGCATTGTGTTTGTGATTCTCTGTCATCCTGTATTAGGTCATGTGGAGAGGCTGGGTGATGTGGTGTCCATAGCTTGTGGTCAGGACCACAGTCTGGCAGTGTGTGCATCTGGACAGGTGTTCTCCTGGGGGGCAGGAGAGGACGGACAGCGAGGCATTTTACCACATCAGCTGAACAACAAACCAAGGCAAGCTCTCAGTCTATAGACTTAACACTGAAAGTCAGCAAAGCTTTGTTCATTTTTTAACGTATCATTGTCTCGTCAACATGCAGTCAGGTGCCGATGCCACTGCAAATACCAGTGATTCAAGTTGCATGTGGGAACTCCCACTCCCTGGCACTGACTAAAGGTAAAACAATAAACACTGTGATGACATTTATGGAACAGTGCCTGCTCTAGTTTTACAGCTTGTAATGTTTAGTTAAGTGTCATGCAGTAATGGTTTTGATTTTCATATCTCACTTTATCTGTGCAACAGTCAAAGTAAATCTTCTTTAATATAGTAGGAGCTTCAAGAAATCACAGCTGCAACAACTCCAGAAAAGATATATTTCAATCTCAACAGTATATTTAAGAAACAAACTTACTTTATCACAATTATTTTCCACTTTACAGGAGGTGACGTCTTCTCGTGGGGGTTGAACAGTCATGGTCAGCTGGGTCTGGGGAAGGAGGTTTCACTGCAGTACACACCTGACCTGGTGACCGCTCTGACTGGCGTAGCAGTGACTCAGATTGCAGCTGGAGGGAGCCACACTCTGTTCCTCACACTCCCAGGCCTGGTGTACTGCTGTGGGGCCAATAAGTATGGCCAGCTGGGGCTCAACAGGGTGGATGAGAAGGGTACTAAGACTTTACTTACTACAAACTCACTTGCTTAAATTTATACCAACCATGAAGTAGAGGACTTTTAAAAGAATTGTCTGACACCCTCTCACATCTGAAAACAGCATGAGTTTAAAGTCACACTTTAAGATTTTGCAAAGATCTTGCAGGGTCGCTATTCACAAGACTACAACTAGATTCCTTCTGGGGTTACTTCCATCCTGTTCCTGGTGAAAATAATACGTCATAGTCCCTTTAAGAAACATTACATATTAACAAGTCCTTACATGTCTGCAAACACACATAAATCCAGAAACACAACACAGACGGAGTCATATGTCAATTCGGCATCAGTATAATCCATAAAGATAAACTGTATTTGTGTACAAACTTTACATTTTGGATGTTTGTTCAACTCGCTACCAGCCTCCATTGGTGAACTGTGCTACACACAGCACCCACCTAAACACAGCTGCAGAGCATGTACCCCCTCCCCTCATGGCAATGGCACTCCCTGATAGCAGTGAGCACCCCAGTAGGACAAAGCGCCATGCCGCGCTACAAAAAATGCTCAGGAACGGCCCGAAGAACATGAAAAAGAACTCAAAGCTTCAGCCTGACCCTTAAATTCTGCAGGTGCCAGTCTGATTGAGCATCTGTGGGATGTGTTTGGGTGGGTGATGAGTGCCACATGAACGTCAGGGCCCAAGGTTTTCCAGCAGCACATTGAATTGTAACAAGATGATCAATGTTTTTCACTTCACCCGTCACCTTGGATTAGGTAAAATAAGGAGCTACAACTCAGAAAAGGAGTTAAAAGTCTTTTTCATCGTGCTGCAAGCTAAACATTTTTTTATCTAGATGTTCAGACAAGTCTTTATGGATTGTGGAAATGCCTTTGGAAGAGCGGGAAGTGTTAAGTGTGTTATTTTTCAGCAAAGAAGGATTCCTATCCTGTAAATGGGATGTAATGATGATACATCAGAGGCACAAACTGGGGCTATTAACCTCACATCAACCTTCTCATTATAAATTTAATCTAAATAATCAGATCTCTTATGTGTTGCCTTTTAAAAATAAGTATCTCTTTTATCATCTCTCACAGGCAGGTTCAACATCTGTCAGGTACCTGCCCTCAGAGCTCTGGGTGTCTCCGTCATTAGCTGTGGGGAGGCTCACTCTGCTGTGTTAACACAGGTACAAAATCTAATGACTTCACTCATCATTAATAATCACATTGTAAAGATAATTAGAGTCCAAGATATTGTTTCTTATGATGGTGTCATTTATAGGACGGCAAGGTTTATACTTTTGGAGAGGGGAGCCATGGTCAGCTCGGTCACAACTCCTCTGCCAATGAAGACGGACCCACACTGGTCGCCGGTTTGGACGCACCCGCCTCTCAGATTTCATGCGGAGGGTAAAAACTAGTTGGGTGCTCAGGAAACACTTTTACATTATATTAATTTTCTCATTACATTCATAATTGTGTCTTCTCTCCCAGACGTCACACTCTGGTTCTGGCCTCCTCTGGCCAGGTATGGGCTTTTGGCAATGGGGCCAAAGGTCAAATTGGGACCGGACAACTAGAGGACAGCCTGTCTCCCACTCTGGTACAACTTCCATGGACCACTGACAGTGCAGCAGACATACCCAATGGTATGGGTAGATAGTGTGGTGTTGACTGTATTCTACTGAGGTGTATGGGGTGAATCTGTCTCGTAACTTGTGACTTGGCTGCCAAAAACTATTAGATAAAGTTTTGAGTTAAAGATACTCCTCATTGTCGGACAGTCCCTTAGAAATGTTATAGTTTACTGCCTCAGTTAAATGAATATTTAAGCAAAATATTCATTTGAGAAGGAGCTCCCTTTTAATATTAATTTCTGTTAGCAGAAGTTGATGTAAAATTAGGAAGTTTGCATGACATTTGTAAGTTTGTTTTTGTTGTTTTTTCTTTGTTTAAGCAGACTTGAAAATATCCGCTGGGTGGGATACAAACTTCGCTTACACTTCACCCACACAGGTAATGTGTTCATGTATTTCAAGACTCACTTTTCTATGTCCTCTTGTATCAAAACTTGGTCAAATTAATTTTAAGTTTGATGATGATTTTGTCATGTTTGTTTTGGCTTTGAAGTTAAATCTAATGTTTGTCTTGTCAGGGCTTGGACCATGGACAGATATATGGACGGCTTGATGAGACTAAACTGCAAAAATGGCTGTCAATGAAACATGGCAACGCAGAGGCAAAAAGGTTCTTTTCTCACAATTGTGTTATGGTTGAAACTATGTAAGTGCACATAAATATCAGTTTCATATATAGTAACACATCCCTTTCTTTATTCAACAGAGAAATATCCTCAATGTTTCTGACAAGTTCAAGTCTTGTTGCAAGTTTCACCAAGGCTGCGTGAGTCCTTTTTTCTATTGTTTAACTGTTCAGTTGCAAACTCAGTCATAATGTTAAGATATAAGAGTAAGCTTCAGAATTAAAGAGTGAGCTGAATGTCATTGATTCATTTTGGCATTGCTAATTTGTTTTAATGCTTTGCTTTTGGTGTCAGTGGGTCTCCATTAAAAGCAGGTGCCTTAACTGTGGACCTCGAGGCAGCAAGCAGAGCGTTCGACCAGATGCTGGAAATACCGTGGATCAGACAATCAGTAAAGAACATTAATTTAATTATTTTCATGCATCACTGAGATAATTTGTTATTTTGCTTTAGACATAAACTCACTAGCCACTTTATTAGGTACACCTCGCTAGTACCGGGTTGGATCCCTTTTGCCTGCAGAGCTGCCTTAATTCTTGGTGGCATAGATTCAACAAGGTGCTGGAAACATTCCTCAGAGATTTTAGTCCATATTGACATGATAGCATCACACAACGATGCTTAGTTGGTACTAAGGGGCCCAAAGTGTGCCAAGAAAATATCCCTCACACCATTACACCACCACCAGCAGCCTGAACCATTGATACAAGGCAGGATGGATCCATGCTTTCATGTTGTTTATGCCAAATTCTGACCCTACCATCTGAATGTCGCAGCAGAAATAAAGACTCATAAGACCAGGCAACGTTTTTCCAATCTTCTATTGTCCAGTTTTGGTGAGCCTGTGTGAATTGTAGCCTCAGTTTCCTGTTGTTAGCTGACAGGAGTGGCACCTGGTGTGGTCTTCTGCTGCTGTAGCCCATCTGCTTCAAGGTTGGACGTGTTGTTGGTTCAGAGATGGTCTTCTGCAGACCTTTGACCTCTGGCATCAACGAGGCATTTCCACCCAGAGAACTGCTGCTCACCGGATATTTTCTCTTTTTGGGACCATCCTCTGTAAACCCTAGAGATGGTTGTGTGTGAAAATCCCAGTAGATCAGCAATTTCTGAAAAACAAAATACTGAAATACAACCGTGCCACATTCAAAGTCACTTAAATTACCTTTCTTCACCATTCTGATGCTCCGTTTGAGCTTCAGCAGGTCGTCTTGACCATGTCTACATGTCTAAATGCACTGAGTTGCTGCCATGTGATTGGCTAATTAGCTATTTGCACTAACAAGTGGTCGAACAGGTGTACCTAATAAAGTGGCTGGTGAGTATAAATTGACTTTACTATTCTACCCTCCACTATCCCTGTCATGTGTAGTGATCTAACAGACTCTAAACCCATTCTGAGTACTGATTCCTTTATTTACAAACAAATGCTCGCTGTTCAAACACTGCCATGTTATCTAATAGATCTCTTTTCCATGCAGGTGAATCTTACACCCCTGATTGGGTTGCTTCTTGCTTCAAGTACTGCCCTGAAATCACCAGAGATCCTCCTGATTCTGCTGACGTGTCCCCTTCTCCAAGAAGAGTCTCATGTCATGACTAATGTGTTGCCGTTGGCTATCATGATCTCAGATCTGCATGAGAAGACTGTGAAAACACTAAGTAAATAACAGCAGACATTATTTGTTATTCAAAGTATATATTTCCCTCAGTGTGCTAAATAGTTTTCCAGAACCAAATATTAAAATTCACTATATAAAACCATACAAGTCATCAGTGGATAAAAGTGTTCTGCTGCTAAACAGCTTGAGAAAATGTGAAATATTCACTTGATGCTATATGTTATTAGCGACTTAAGTCTGTGTTTGTTGTTTTGCAGAAAGCTTGTGGTCTTCCCTGACACCCTCCATACTGACAAAGCACATCTTGGTGTTCAGAAAGGCCCTGTCCTTCATGCTAAGAAATGGCCTCTTGATAACTCACAACCCAGGAGTCAAATACCTGCTGGAGGTTCTGAAGCTACTCTACAAAGTCAGTGCTCTGTGTTTTTATTTCAGTTATTAGTGAGTTTAGAGTCAGACCTACTTCACTTTTTGAATTTGGGATCAAAAATGAAAGGAAATCATTTATTGTTGACACGGTGGTGCAGTGGTTAGCATTGTCGCAAAAAGTCCTCACTACATACATTATATGAGTTCTTATATATTACCTGATGAAAACGTTTTTTTGTTATGTAATGTTTTTTCTAATGTATGTATTTTTTCACAGGCAAACAAAACTGGAAAGTCCTACAAAGTCCCACTGAGCACCTTTTACGTAGAGGAAATCTCTGGTAATGTGCCCATCACAGACGTCGCTCTTTGGTGGCATCATTCTAAAATGGAGGTATAAACACATGTTACACACAGAATGCCATACAGTGTTGCAGTGTTTCATAGGATCAGTCTATCCTTTTGTCCTTAGTGCTTATAATTTTCTGTTGGACTGCTTATTACTGGAATAAAATATTGTAAATCATTGACTATTTTTCTTAAAGGATGACAAAGACACACCTGCCATTTTCTGCCGCTACCCATTCCTGCTCAATCTGGTTTGCAAGGTGTCCATCTTTAACGCCTTTGCATCTATGTCAAAGGTACAGTGTGTGTAAAAATAAATGATCTGCAAACATTTTAAAGAGGGTCTACATTAATGATACTGCATAATACAGCTGCAATTGCATTCATATTGAAGAATATATATCTTGTACTGGATAATATTATTCACTGTAAATTTGCTTTCTATCTGTGAGATATTTATAAAGAGATTTATAACCAAGGGTTTTGAAATTACAGGAGGTGCAATTTGTCGTGCATAGACTGGCTGTGGAGTGTTCTGAAAAGTTGGGGGGAGACCCATACTCTGCCCCAGCCCCGATCTTCCAGCTAACTCTGAGACGAACTCATCTGGTCGAGGACACCTTCAGACAGCTCGGTGCAGCCGACCACTGCGCCTTCAGGAGGGAGCTTTTGGTAAATACACTTAAAACCCCTGGTAACATCAACAACACCAAATCCTACACTTCCCAGAATGCAACTTGAAAGCATCTGTTCCATTGCCTCAAGAGAACTCTTAACTTTATGAGTAAAATTGATTGAGTGCTCCTTGAACAAGTCAATTACAGTAAACATTTGAAATAATTTACATTAAAAATATGCAAACATAAACGCCTGGAAACATGCCAGTATGAATGAATGAAATAGTTTATTCAGTCATGACAACACCAAATATTGTACACAGTAGTACACAGTATTTACATTTCACACAAAATCACAAAATCAAAAATCATGTGTTGAATAATGACTGAAAAGGCATAGGCAGAAGCAGACTGCTTATAAAAGCCTATCCTACATGGTCAACTTTTTAGGCTACCAACCTCCAAAAAAGCAAAGAAAACAACAACAGATAATTAATTGCACTTATAAGCTTCAAAAATCGCTTTACAAACCATTTTCTTGAAAACCAAAAAAGAATGACATGTTTTTAAATTTATGTTGGCATCATTCCAGAATTTAACTCCAATGATGGAGACACATCTCCTTTTCATACCTTTTTTAGCTTTTTGTACAGTAAATTTACACACACCTCTGAGATTATACGGACTCTCCTGAATTGAAAAGAACCTCTGTATTGAGTCAGGGAGCATTTTTGATTTTGCTCTGAACATAATTTGCATTATTTTATAATAAAACAAATCATAAAATTTCATAACATGAGAATTTAGAAAAAGTGGCTCCGTGTGAGCATAATAATCAGCCTTATTAATGATACATATAGCTCGTTTTTGTAGTTTTATTATTGAATTTATGGTGGTTTTAAAGGTGGATCCCCACAATTCCACACAGTAAGATATATAGGGAACAATCAATGAGTAGTAGATCAAATGCAAGGCCTTGGAATTCAATACATTTCTAGATTTATACAGGATTCCAAGTGATTTTGAGATTTTCCCTTTAATGTATTCAATGTGTTGTTTCCATGTTAGCTTTTGATCAATGACAACCCCAAGGAATTTAGTCTCAGAAACTCTTTCAATGTCAACATTACAGATTTTTAACTTAACATTACAATCACTTTCATTTAGATTCCCAAAAACCATAAATTTTGTTTTCTTAATGTTTAAAGATAATTTATTGACATCAAACCAAGTCTTGAGATTTTCCAGCTCCATTTCTACACAACACAGAAGTTCCTTTAAATTCTTACCAGAGCAAAACAAATTGGTATCATCTGCAAATATTACATATCTAAAAAAATCAGTTACATTGCAGATGTCATTTATATAAAGAATGAACAGTATTGGACCAATCACTGATCCTTGTGGTACACCACCTGTAATCTTTCTAAGTGATGACATAGTATCATTAATTTGTACACACTGGTGTCTATTACCTAAATAACTTTCCAGCCAAGAATGAACAACCCCTCGTATTCCATACATCTCTAATTTCTTCAATAACTGTCTGTGATCTATGGTGTCAAAAGCCTTCTGCAGATCAATATACAGACCAATAGAACACTCACCATTTTCATTTGCATTTGCTATTTCTTCTACCATTTGCATTACTGCAAAAGCAGTAGTTCTGCTTTCTCTAAATCCGTATTGATTTTCACTTAATAATTTATTTTTATGAATGAACAAATTTAATTGTTTCACAAACAATTTCCCTAAAATTTTAGAAAATTGCGGCAAAAGTGATATTGGTCTGTAATTTTCCATACAGTGTTCATCTCCATTTTTATAAATTGGGATCACCTTTGCTAACTTCATGTTGTTAGGAAAGGTTCCTTTTTGGAAAGACAGATTACAAACATAGGTCAAAGGTCTGACAATATAATCAATAACATCTTTAATAATTACTGTATCAATGGAATGTATGTCAAGTGATCTCTTATTTTTTAATTTTCTTACAATTTCAATAATATCAGTTTCATGTACCCCACTTAGAAACATAGAACTAACATTAGTGTTGATCAAATTATTAAACATATTTTTGTTGTCATCAGATACAGTAATCTGTTTTGCCAAAGAAGCTCCAACATCTACAAAGCAGTCATTAAACTCGTCAACAATATTTTTTAGATCATCCACTTTATTATTAACTTTATTTATAAAAAAATCTGGAAGTTCTGAGCTTTTACTTTTATTCTGAATAATATAATTGATTACCTTCCAAGTTTTTTGTATGTTATTTTTACTGTCCTCCAACATTTTACTATAGTATTCCTTTTTTTGAGTCCTCATAATGGTAGTTAGTTTGTTCTTATAGCGCTTATATTTTTCCTCACTATCACTAGTTCTCTGCTGTAAAAACTTTTTGTACAGTTGATTTTTCTTATTACATGCCTTTTGCAGACCTTTTGTAATCCATGGTTTACCTTCATATTGATCTTTCAGCCTACACATTTTTATAGGACAATGCTTATTATATAATTTTAAGAATACAGACAAAAATGCATCATATGCTAGATCTGGATCATCAACATAAACCTCGTCCCAGTTACAATTCCTAAGTTCCATCTTTAAGGCTTCAGTTCTTTCTGGTGTTTTCAGTCTCCTTAATTTGCAGGGACATTTATTTTTATCAACCGGACATTTAGCAATTAAATTATACACAACTACAAAAACAGGAAGGTGGTCATTGACATCACTTATGAGCAAACCACTTGTTACTTGGTGATGAGTATTCGTAAAAATATTGTCTATAAGTGTTGCACTGTCTTTGGTTATTCGACTCGGTTTGTCAATTAGGGGCCAGATACCTAAACTGAACATTGTATTACAAAATTCTGTTGTCATTTTATGTTCATTCCATTTCATTAAATCAATATTGAAATCACCACAAACAAAAACTTGTTTCTTATCACATACCTTACCTAAAATGTCAACCATGGAATTAACAAAGGAATCAATGCAAGAACCAGGTGTCCTATATATGCAACTCACAATAACACTTTTCAGATTAGTGGAATGAATTTCAATTGTCAGACTCTCCATGATATCATCCACAACTGTACTGTCAACCACTCTACACTGATAATCTTTCTGTACAAAGAAAGCCACTCCACCACCCCTTTTATTTTTGCGGTTTACACTAAAATGATTGTATCCCTCTAATATGAAATTGGAGCCCTTTTCATTTGTCAGCCAGGTTTCACTGATGGCAATGACTTGAAAACTATGTTTTAATGATTGCACATTTTCTTTGATTTGAGCAAAATTTGCATAGAGGCTTCGACTATTAAAGTGTATAATTGAAAATCCATCCAGACTGAGTTCATTAAACTGATTTTCCGTGTAGTATTTGGACCCAGAGTTCCAATCTTTGTAAAAATCTGCATCTGGATCAATGTCATTCTCAAAACTAAATGATTTATATTCAGCTGACTTCAAAAAACTTAAGTGTGACTCTTCATATATTCTATTGAAACAGGGCTCAGCTAAATAATTTTCATTCTCATAGAAATCATCATACTCCTGTTCTAAAGGAAAAGATATATTTTTATCTGTCATATCCTAACTGAAAAAAAGCAAATATCAACAAAACAGCAAAACAAAAATCACAAGATTGTACAATGTGCTTATATAATACAACTGTTCTCTTACCATCATAGAGCACAGGATATAACTCAAAGTAAAAAGCAACAAATTCTATTTTCATACTGCAAACTTGGCACTAACTCTTTATCTTGCTTCTTTGTTCCAATAAACCAAACAAACATTTTCCAGTCCTCATTGAGTGTGCCATTTGCTAACCAAGCTACATCCATTGTCACTTGTATTGTTCCAGATCTCTCAGATTCCTCACTGCAATCACCTTTGCCTGCTCTGGTGGTCCGTTTAACTTGATAAATGTTTTCCCATTCCTTGTCCATGTTGCTTGAATTTTATTTTGTTTTCTGAGTATGCGGCTATGTCTAGCTATTTCAGCATTTTTCTTTGTCAAATGTTCATTTATGTACACCCCTGTGCCCTTTAGTTTTTTTGCCTGTCGTAGTAAATTAATCTTATACTTTCTGTTGGTAAGCTGAACAACAATGGTTGGTTTGGCATTTTTATCCTTACGTGGAAGGCTGTGGCAGATTAGAATTAGAAATTAGAATAAGGTAAACGTGAAATTTTATTGACAAAAGTTTTAGAGTTGGCTGTCGATGGTAGCAACTAGAGGATTGTGTGAGGGTGAGCTGTTCAATTCAGTAATTATCCATTTAGTAATTCTCTCGCAAAGCCATTGGTTACAAGCAAAAAAATGGATGTCAGGGTTATACTCAGGGCTGATTATAATTCAGTTTCTGTTAAAGGACACTATTTAAAAAGCGTGTTATTCTTTCCTTCCTAGGTGGTATTTGTGGATGACAGGAAGATGATGAATGTCAACAAAAAGGACTTCTTCCTGCATGTGTTTGATGAGCTGATGGCTCCCGAGTCTGACATGTTCATGTACAACGAGACCGAGACTCTGGCCTGGTTTCCTCCCAAGGTAAGACCAGTTTATTAAAGAGAAAACTAAAGGAGTGGTGTGTAGGATATAGTGACTTCCAGTACTGACATAAAAAGGCCCTCTCTAGCTCCAGTGTTCGATTCGTCCTTCCTGGGCTACTGTAGAAGAAGACCCACTCCCTCTGTAGATATAAAGGCTCATTCTAAGCTTATGAAAACACTACTCTTATTTCAGGTGATTCTACGCTAATGAAAATATGAAAAGACAGAGTGAAGAAAAAAAGGTTCATGTACAAATGCTTTTATCTGATGTCTGATGCCCCATGTTAGATTTTATAAGATAAACACTGTACATCTGATCTTATCATCCTGTGAAAACATGGGATGGTAAATGGTAAATGGACTGCACTTATAAAGCGTCTTTCTAGTCTTTCGACCACTCTAAGCACTTTTCACACACTGGTGGCCTAGGTTACCATACATAGTGCCACCTGCTACTCAGTAACCATTCACATGCATGGCTTTCCAGTGAGTCACTATGTTGTTTAATGTCAATAAGATCTAACTGACGCGTACCACAGGCATCTGTTGTTCAGTTCATTCATGGAGTCCACACGTTTCTCTTGCTTTTATGGTTAGCGTTTCATTATCTTCCCTGACGCCATGACCACGGTCAAAAAACATTTCCCTGCCCCCTCTGAATAAGGCCTGGCTGCCACTCAGTGTTCACAAGTGGTATTACATCCAAACAAAAACAAAAGCAAACAAGAAAAATTGGCTCTTATACACGCACTCACACACTAATGGAACAGCCATTGGGAGCAATTTGGGGTTCAGTATCTTGCCCACATGCCGACCATAGGAGCTGCTGATCGAACTGCGAATCTTCCAATGAGTGGGCGACCTGCTCTACCTCTGAGGGACAATTATTGAATTGTAATCATGTGTTTGTCATCAACCAAACAGCCAAAAGTGGAGGAGAAGACTTACTTCCTGTTTGGCGTTCTGTGTGGCCTGGCTCTCTACAACCACAACATTATCCACATGCCCTTCCCACTGGTTCTCTTCAAGAAGCTGCTTAGAGTCGAACCCTCACTGGACGACATGAAGGAGTTTGAACCTGTCATGGGAAAGTAAGATTTAAAAATGATGTTTCTTTTTGTTGCAATTTTTGTTGTATTGCTGTTTTCATCTACAGCTGTTTTCGATGAATAGACGTACTTTGTGCATAATAGCAGAGAGTTTAATAGTCTGTTTGGTAGTTTTGATTTAAAACACTTTATAGATGACATCTGCAGAACATAGTTGCGTTAAATGAATACTCCAACCATAAAAATGAACATTTGTATGTCAGTAGCCCCCATGTTACCTTGGATTTTTGAACAAAACTGTATTTCTCGCATGCTTCCATGGTGAACAAAGAATCCAAAAATGGTCAAGCTTTTTGATGAACTGAAGTAAATGGGGACTACCTAAACGAGTAACTCACACGGGCATGCACATGAGTTTGAACTTTGCTTAATGGAATGCACAAGCAGAGTTCTAACCATGCGCTTGCCCGTGCGAGTTACTTGTATGAGCGATTGCTTAAAATAATAGTAAGGTTTTAATAGTAATAATAATAATAATGCATTTTATATAAGTCACCTTTCAAGGCACTCAAGGACACTTTACAATCACAGTTTAAAAACATGCAATACAAAAATAACAGCAACAACAACAACAACAACAAGCAGGACAAAATAAATATCAGGAGACAAAATAAATACCAAAGATGAATCAGATGGCATATGTACAGTTCAAAAAGATGTGTTTTAAGATGGGATTTGAAGATGGAGAGAGAGTCAATATTGCGGGTAACTTGTGGGAGAGAGTTCCAAAGTCGGGGGGATGGGGCAGCTGAAGGCTCTAGCTCACATGACGGACAAGTGAGCAGATGGTGTGGTGAGTTGGATAGTAGAAAAGGATCTTAGAGTACGGGAAGGAGCGTGAATATGAAGGAGTTCAGAAAGATACAATGGGGCTAGGCTATGAAGGGCCTTAAAGGTGAGCAGCAAAATCTTGAAGTCGATACGGTGTTTGACAGGGAGCCAGTGAAGTTGTTGAAGAACAGGAGTGATGTGCTGTATGGAGGAGTTCGAGTGATAATACGGGCAGCTGAATTCTGGACCAATTGAAGTTTATGAAGGCATTTGTGTGGGAGACCAGAGAGGACAGAATTGCAATAATCAAAACGGGATGTGACCAGAGCGTGAATGAGAACAGCAGTGCTGTGAGGTGAGAGTGACGGCCTGTGGGGAGGGAAGGACTGTGGAGTTGTTAATGGTGAGAGAGAAACTGTTTGGCCAGGATGGATTTAGTGCCAACAAGGAGTACCTCAGTTTTATCACTGTTGAGTTTGAGTTGAAAACCAACATTTAATTTCTAGTATGTAGTCGGAAAGGGAGGTGGGCGGGAGAGTGGAAGTTGGCTTGGTGGAAAGATAGAGCTGGGTGTCATCTACGTAGCAATGGACTTTAATGCCAAATTTCCTGAAAATCAGACCGATGGGTAACAGATAGATAATGGGGAACACCGCTTGTGACAGGAGCGGTTTTAGCAAAACTACATGTGTTTGGGAAGCACTGAGCACAGAACTAGATAAATGAGACTTGGAGTATACTGCATGAGTTGCGTGAGAGTTTGAAAACGGATGTTTTGCTGTGGCTTTGCTGTCGTTAAACTTGGCCTCCTTTCACACCAACTTATGAAGACTTTCCTCTGTTTTTGGATTCTTCGTTCACCATTGTTTTCCTTTTGAATTAAATACAACATGGGATGAGTTACTGATATACAACTGTCCATTTTGTGTGGGAAGTATTCCTTTAAATTGATCTTTTGTGCATTCATTGTGCTTTCAGGTCTTGGCGGTGCATGTTGGAGGACTACACTCCTGATGACGTAAAAAACCTGGAGATTACTTTCAATGTAGGTTTCCGTAGATCACAGCCAGAATGACTGCTATTTTTTTTCATACTTGGACTCAGGGCTGAGCAATATATCCACATTATATCAATATCATGAAATGAGACTAGATATGGTCTTAGATTTTGGATGTCCTTGTATTGTAAGGGTTCTTTTCCTGGTTTTAAAGGGTGCATTGCAGTAAAGTGATGTAATTTTCTGACTAAACAAGCTGTTCTATTATTAACTTTACCCACTTAGTCATTATATTCACATTACTGATGTTAATTTATCAAAAACCTAATTGTGTAAGTATTTTGTGAAAGCACTAATAGTCCAACCTACAATATCGTCATTGAGGTGTTTGATTCAAATATATTGTGACAGTGATTTTCTCCATATTGCCCAGCCCTACTGGACTCTGTTGCTTAAACATGTTACTGCAATATTCCAATCTGGCTGTAATTACCATTCATTACAGGTGCCCTGGGGTGGTGAGAACGTTGAGCTTGATCCAAAAGAACCTGGAAAACCTGTCACAGCTTCGAACAAGTATGTTTGTACAGAACTGCTGTATGTAACGATCTGTACAGTGCTCACAGCAGCACAGATTTACAGATTTCACAACCTTCAAACATCAGTCTGTGTGTTTGGTATGTGCCCAACTTTCTTGTCATTTCACAGTGTTGACAAACACACGATTATCCATCCTCATGTTGGCTGAAAATCCTGCTTGTGCTGCCATCCAGCAGTTGAAACAGCAGAGTTTTAACTGTCAGCCTGTAGAGAGCAGTGCACCAATAATTTCCTGCCATTCAGGATTTGGTGTGAAGTTACTCTTGGATCATATAAACAACATTTATGTAAACAGAGACGTGCAGTGGTGAGGTCTCTGGACAATAACAGCACTGTGTTGAAGCTACTTATATAATAATTATAATTTTAAATTATTTTTTGTCAACAGAAAAGAGTTTGTAAATGCCTTCATCGACTACGCCTTCAACAAATCAGTGGAGGGAGTGTTCGAAGCGTTCAAGCGAGGGTTCTTCAAGGTGTGTGACATCGATGTGGTGGAGTTCTTCCAGCCTGAGGAGCTGCAAGCCGTGACGGTGGGGCAAGAAAACTACGACTGGGACGTGTTCAAGAAGGTCTGCTGAAAACGAGGAGAGAGTTTGACTTTTAAATCTTGAGGAGAGACAGAAATGTAGAGTCAGACATTTATCTTACAGACTAATTTTAAATTCAAAATTTCCAAATTTTATTGTATCTTTTGTCCGAAGAAGTCATTTCAAACAAGAGTACAGTATCATTATATCATGTATTAGCTCATTTGTCTGGATTTTACATCACTCCCAACAGTTTTCCAATGAATAACATACATTTTCAGATTGTCAGAGACTTGAAATTTTAGTTCTGGACTATTTTTAAAACTTACAGTAAGGTGCTTGTGGGAAAATCACTCAAGTCTGTCAAACAGCAACAAATTTAACACTTTTTTCTAGATTTTCTGGCAGCAAATTTTATGAATTCAGTGCATTTTGGTCATTTTGGATTTTCCCACAATAACCTGAATGCACCGGCAAGAAAATATTTGGAGTTCTCTTTAGTTTCTCTGTTTAAGGTGCATCAACACACAATTTAACTGTGACCAAACAATTAAAAATAACTGATGGACTGCCTTTTTTAAGCAATACTATAAGATACATAGGGAATCAAACTAAAAACTAAGCTTTAGAAATGATTCTGCAGGGGTTGTAAATTATAAATAGTCAGCAGTGGAAGAATGGAGTCACAAGCCACAATGGTTGGGAACCACTGGTTTAATCTTTGGCAATATATTGTATTTTATAAGTTTTTTAATGTAAACTCTGCATTTCAAAAGTAGCTGCTAACTACAGAGTGGAGTAAGAAGTTCATAAAGGTTCATAGAAGTGGCATAAAATGGAAATAATCAAGTAAATTACAAGAACATTAAAACGTATAAGTACAGTAGTTGAGTAAATGTACTTATTTTATTTCCACAACTGTATTTTTCCAAACAGAACACAGTTTACGAAGGAGTCTACCACGACAACCATCCAAACATCGTGACCTTCTGGGAGGTGTTTGAGAATCTGACAGCAGAGGACAAGAAGAAATTCCTCTGTAAGTATTTTAAATGATTTTACTTTTCATCATTTATCAAATTTTGACTCAGTGAGGTTAGTTTCAGCTATTTGACACATTTCTTTAATTAATTTAAGATGTTTCTGTCGCCAGTGTTCCTCACAGGCTGCGACCGTGTACCCTTCCTGGGTATGGAGAGCATCACGATGACAGTCGCTGTCTTGCCCGACGCCACTGAGATCCATTTGCCAGAATCCCTCACCTGCCATTGTCTGTTACTGCTGCCCATCTACGAGAGATACCCAGTGGAGAGGACAATGCAGACCAGGCTCCTGCAGGCTATTAATCACAACAGAGGCTTCTGGAAGGAAGTAGACACAGAATGAAGTGATGAAATCTCCTTCATTAACATTGTATTTCCTGTTAGTTTGGTGCTTATTAGTCTCTACAATCTGCCATATAATGTTTTATTTTCTTTAATTAATGTTGTTAAGTAAGTTCTAACTGTAGTAAAATTATAGTTTAGTTATGAAGAAGTAAATCAGCAGCCTATGTTCTGTCATTTAGTCTGAGAAACAGTAATACATGTATTTGTTTATTTTGCTCTTTTAATGGCTGATGCCACTTGCACGTCTTATTAGTTAAGCTTATATTGATGGAGAGTTTTATTTAACTATTACACAGAGTTAGAACCTGGTTTTTACACATATTCATTAAGCTTTTGTGAGTCACAAAAATATGCATAAAAAATTCTCCACTTCAGTGGATTTGAAGTCACCAGTTTTAAGCCCACTGCTGTTGCTTTAAGTCACTGCTACATTTATACTGAGATGACAACCTCGCTTTTTTGGCACGTAAAACCATGCCATACTAACATTAAGTGCTTTTCAGTTCATGTTGTTGAAGCTTAAATCTGAAGGAGATATTTTATTTTTATGTGACAAAAGAAAAAAAATACGAAAATGTGTGTAAGTCAAGAAAATGTGTATTTTTTTGCCCTTTGTAACTTGACCTACTAAATAAATGGCTTTCTCTTCAATACTGGCTTGATGTTGTGATGACTTTATTTCAATCCTGAAAAGGAGTAGGTAGAAGTAAAATTTATATGTTCCTACTCCTGTCTTACATTTATTCTTTTAACTCGTATATTATTTCAACAAATTCCCAAATTTATTTACAACTAATAAACAACTATCCCCAGTATATTTACCACCCAATCAAATAAGTAATAAACCCTGTTTCTTTACAGTCCAAGTACCACCCAGTGCTTTATCTCCAACCATCCACAGCCACTAGATGGGGTCAACTCAGAGAACAGCAAGGGGTTACAACATAATTTTGGCTCCTACAAAAGTCATCTCCTTTAATTCAAATTTAGCTGCAGTAATTTCTTTTATTTAAAAAAAGAAATCACGTGAGAAAAATGATTACAAGCAAATTTTAAGCACAGAAAACACAACTCACACCTCACCAGCTCCATCAGTCAGGCTTTATTTATCTGCCGTCATATCATTTCCATGGCTTGGTTTGTTATGTTGTAAGCTTTCTGCCTACTCTGACAGTTAGGGATGGCGTCCAGTCGTGATTAATCCTGAAAAAAGTGCTACACTTATATTGAAAGAGTTGGTTGTAATGATGCAATTTAAGAAATTCTTTTTAAATGCTTTGTCAGAATATTTGTAAAAGGGTTTTATTGGCATCTCAGTCAATTAAAATAAGTGTTTCAGCATTTGCCATAATTACAAGTTTCATCTGAGAATAAAGCAAAACCTGAATTTTAAATGATATTCCTGAATTAATTTAAGTGAAAGTGAATCCTACCCTGGTTTGAATTAACACTGGCTACATGAAAAGCTGAGACATGGTGACTTCAGAGGATTTACAAGCACATTAACGCACAACAAACTATATCTGACATTAAAATATTTCAAGTATCTCAAAGAGACAAACAATCTTCACTGAACAAACCATCCCATCTCTTCCCTTTCTTTATTCCGTCTGACTTTCAATATGAAAAGCAGTAAATAATTTACTCGTTTTTTAAAAGGATATCAAAGTCAATTCAACATTTCATCGCGACGTCTCCACCCTGGCGTCATGGTTTACACACAATTGATATTTCTATTCAAGAGTTGTCAGGCAGCAAAGCTCAAACGTGTATCAAAGCTCATACAAAAAGATTAAACAGATAAAATGGAGGTGGTACTACACCCACACTTACACACCAGTTACTGTAAATAACCCTAGTCTCCGGATAAATGATGACAGAGCAGATATTTCTCTAAGCCATGAAATAAACATTAGTCCAACATCGAAATAGAGCCAGTTGATCATTTTAAACCTGGATTTGACTTTTGTTCTCGTCATTAAGTGGACGGTTGTATGAGGTTAGTGTGCTTTATCTTTACAGTTGGCTCAGAAAAATCGCATGAGATATCAGACCAGAGCAACGTCTGTAATAATACTTTTGCTATACACATACATACTTAAATAGTCCTAAAAAACAGAATTAACAAATAATTACACAGTATAGAAAAACAACTTAAAGCCACTTGCTCTTGCTACACGTTTTTGAAGACATTACATAAAAAAAGACAAAAAAAAGGCAACACTAATGTCACAGGGCTGTGCTGTGAGAGAAAAGGCGGTAATGCCTCACATCCTCTCCTAATCGTTTTGTAGCATGTTTTGCTCCATGCATATGTGGAGCGAGTCTTGTGAGTCTGTACTTCTGTCTTTATGTCTGGGAATGTGATGGGATATCATCCAGACGACTGTGGCCGGTGTGTGTTTCATCCAAGTCCAGCTTCTTTGATGTGTGTGTGTATCTTTTCTTGAGTGTTTTTAAGGGGGTGAGATGGCATTCGGAGAGCCAAGTGTGTGGGTTCTATCTTATGAGGTGGTAGGTGAGCCAGTACATGAAGATGGGCTGTGCTGCTGCTATTGACATGGTGAGGTACATCCTCAGCTGGTTCCTGGCTCCTCTCACCAACCTCCCCTCCGCCGCTGCCTCAGATAACAGCTTCAGACGCAAGGTGCGGATCTGAGGAGAGACCCATTGAAGATACTCTTTATCCAGCCATTAAACAAACATGCCTTTATGTCAACAGACATACGACAGCCCAACCATAACACGCATCTTTGCGTAGGTCATCGTGTTCAGATTTTAACAGCAGAGCTTGAAATACTTTTTTTTTGTATACACTGGTGAGTGTAAACTATGGAAAGCTTTTTAAAATGTTTTAAAACCATATTAGGACTTCATTGATAACGTCACATATTCAGCAAGACATTTTTAATATATGTTGTGTAATAAAATATTGCTGTAATGTGAGTGTTCTTCCTGCTCTTTGGCTACTCCCAGTACCAGCACCGTAACAGCACAAAAAGATGTGCATCCAAAATCCAAACGGTAGCTGGCTTGACCGGAAATTTATGGCAGAACTGTTGAACTAAATTGCATTAGATTGTACAGGTGTCCCCAATAAAGTGACCACTGAGTGGATATGTATCTGTGAAAAGGGTGGGATGGGGAGACTGTGTGCAACTACAGCATGTCTTATGTGTGTATTAGAGATACTATGGTGAGTATATTTTCCCACCAGTTAATAATAGGTGTTAGTGATTACACTGTTCATTATACAAGAAATATTGAAATTTAAAAATTATGATTGTTCAAAGGTTTGTGCAGTGGACGTCTGTTCTCAATTATTTGGAAACAGGAAATCTGTCTGTTAAGATCAGTGATTTAAACTATCAAGAGTTAGTAATTCCTGCTCCTCACCATAAAGACAAAAATGGCAGCACAGCACCACAGCAGAGAGAGATAGTACGCTGGCTTCCCAAACATCAGGCCTGCTACTACCCCTACGATCATCCTGAGGGAACAGAGAGAAGACAAACACACACACACAGTCACAGGTTAGGTATAATATTTTCAGCATCGCTGAAGAGAACAATCAGCCGACTGAGAAACAACTGAGCAAATTAAGAAATAAAGTAATGAGAGGAGGTGTGAGACAGCAGAGGGTGACCTGGTGATGAGAATGATATAAGGATGCTGCACATACCCCACATATTTGTAGCCAGAGAAGGCCAGCAGGTCTATGGTTGTAAGGTCTGTGTTCACGGTCACAAGGTAGAGCGACAGCAGGACCGCCAGGACTTCCATGATCAGCCACACCAACGCTGAGCTGGCCTGAACTCCCAGCAGCTCCGGGGAAAACCTGAAAGAGGCACAAAATGATACTATACAGTCTATATACTGTGAACTCTGTAGTAGACTCTAGTTGTAAAATGTTATATGAGGTGGTACATCATTATTTATTAACAAGATGCAGTTTGTTCTTTGAGCATAAGTGTATATAAACATTTCAATTTCAATACCACTTCAATGCACTGATTAGATTTATAATGTAATTATTTTGCAAAAACCTCAAGCTGCATCAGTGCGACACTAATGAATCCATCCAGATTTTGTTTTCTTTGTAAGATGTCACTGTCCTCTCAGCTGACACAAGCTCAACAACACCAGAAGGCAGAGTTTTAATTGCTTTGTGGCTGCTGTTGTTGCTCTGTGGGTGTGCATTAGACTGAAGAGCCAGCCATAAACTAAGACAATATGTTGGTGGAAAATACCCAGGATTCAATTACACTGACATGTAGCTACGTGGAAAACAGAAAACTAAGAAATCTGCTACCCAGTTGTTAATGATCAGTGCTTAGATAAAGAATCAAACGATAGTAAGGTGTTAGACTAGTGTGTCTTTTCCAAACTCATGCTGGTAAAAACACGGATACATATGTACCTGTTCTGTGTGCCGAGGGCCAGTCCAGCCACCAGGACATACGTGATGAAGCCCATGGTGGGAATGTAGAGATCAGGAGCGTTCACATCAAAGCGTGGAGCAACAGGAGTGTCCTGCTGGTAACTCACCTCCCAGTTCTACAACACAAATGATCACACACTTACAACTTGCTAAATCCTCACTGACTAAACTTTAGGGTGAAAGCATGCAGTGTTTCACAGGTGAAGTGATGAATATTTTATCTGTGACTTTCAACCAACATAACAGACAAATTAGGAGAGCCTCCGAGGCCGACAGAGACATCAACATGTTTTCACATGCACAGGATTACCTCTACCTTTGGGGTTGGGAATCGAGAACCTGTTTTAAAGTGTTCGATCTACTGGAATCATTTGCCTCAAAGGTTGCGATTCATGTTTTCAATGCCAGCATGTTTTTCTGAGAGCTGCACACAGCAAAACACTGATGTCAAACTCATGCGTCTATGCTGCTAGGAACTTGGAAAAAGAAGGAGGCATGGTGAAGAGGAAAAAACAGTCAAAAGTGCGGCTTCATTTAGTGACAAAAGTCTGTAAAATTCTAATTTTAAATCAGGCTGGAGACGTCTGCAACATACTGAAACATATTTTTATGCACCATGGGCTCAAATTCCAGGAATACCATGTCTATGATGCTCTTTGCACGAGTGCCACTGCTTCCCAACCAAGCAGAATGTCCGTGACAGAGGTAAATATCCTGTTTAATAACATTAGTGCCACGCACACAGGCTTGGCAGATTTTTTTCTCAAAACCTACATAAAAATTAATGCATTACAAATACTCTCTCATCTGATGCACTTAAGGTGATGACCTGAGTCACGTGCATGCCTTCTTTATACTCTGTGTTCAGACTTGGACACAATAAACCAGGGTTCCAACGTTCGTGGAAAACCTGGAAAAGTCATGGAGTTTCACGAGCACATTGGTCATGGCTGTGGAATTTTGTTGTGTGTAATTAAATTGTTATAGTAATCCTCCATGGAAAACCTTTCATGTAAAGTCAAATTTATTTTCTGTTGTTAATGACATGACGTAGCTCTAATATGTGTCGATGTGTGACAACATTTTGTTTACCATCACGTATGTGTTTCATGTTTCCCTTCATGTATGCCAGCTAGCTGAGATTATGTTTTATAATAAGCCTAAAAAAGTGGGGCAAGAAAAATACTAATATTACTGAAAAGTCATGAAAAAGTTTTGAATTTTTTTTATTCATGAAAATGTGTGGGAACCCTGTAAAGCAGTCCTATTGATGCTGGAAACCTGTAAACCCTGCTTTTTTTCCCACACAGAAAACTATTTAGGAATTAATAAGGGGATTGATTTAAAAATTGGACAGATAAGCAAGATTGAAAATGCCATTGGTATCAATTAAATCCTCCAATGTCCGTCCCTAGCAAAATGCCAGACATACCAGAATAATTTAAAGAGACTTACCTCATGCATGTAAGGGAAAACCAGAAGGCCCAGCTTCTTTCCCACATACACTGTGTCCACAGCAAAGTAATACTTCAGCTTAGAAATAGGGATGAACCTGTCCAGCTGAAATGAGCAAGCACACAGACATACACACATGCATTATTCAGCCTGATTTGGCCCTGACCTGACGCATCACCAGGCTTTGAGAGCATCTTGTGGCATCCATTTTGCATCCTCTCTAGTAAGCAATATTATAAAATATTAATGACTCAGTCTTACATTCTTGTCCACCATTTCCCTTCCCTGGGACGCCAGTGAGCTGCCATATGCCATAGCCAGGTTAGACATGGGGTCTGACAGGATGGACTGGGCAGGAAATCCTGCTGCTTGAGGCCCAGCCGGCTGGTTACTGGCGACATGACACAAGAAAATGTATCAACAGAAAGGATATGATGGATGTATTGGCTAAAAAAAATACAAACATACAGGCAAATATATTGTGAGGAGACAATACAAAAGACTGCAAAGCTGAATTAGCAGTAAGTAAATCACACTTGTATAGTTATGTTCTCTTTCAAGAGCCAAAATGTTATTTTTGAGGGCATGATCTGATTGATAAAGGTGTCTGATTATATTCTTGATGTAATGTAGGACACAAACAAACAAGATGCAAAGAAAAAAATGTATATTATATATATTCTCAACAGTTTGATATCCAGACTAAATTCAGCCTGGCTCCCACCTGTGCCCTGTTCCACTCGTATCCTCAAACAGCTGGCTGCCATCTGAGCCATCCACTGAACTATTCCTGAGACGCATATTAGGCTCTGGATGAAAAGAGAGTGGTTAGAGACAGAGATATGTCAAACAGAGGAGTAGATCCCAACCTCTTAAACCACACCAAATTATGTAGAAAAATTAGTAAAGCAAGCACATGCAAAACAGCCACGATTAAAGGAAATCTGAGAAACCAGCATGCATCAGTTGTCCAATTTTTCCTCACCCTTTTCTGTTATATGATACTTAAATTATACATTTGAGACCAGTCAATCACTGACACGGGCTGTCCTGTAAACGACGTGCTGATAATTGTGAGAATGTTGTGTTAGGTTTCAAAGTTACATCACACTGTGAGTGTGCACAGTGGTGAACATCTGTTGCAGATACTCCTTTGTGGAGGAAGAGTAGGGATTTTTGGCCCAACTTCACTTCATTTCAACACGCATGGAGAAAGAAAAAAGTATTCAGGGGTAAAACTCCAGCAACACTTGTAGTATGAAGAACAACTCTACTGTTAGACCAACACGTTTCAGCCTCTGGCCTTTCATCAGGCTCATTTCCCACTTCTATGAGGGCTAAAATATACTGCTAAAGTCACTTTAACATCATGTATAACCAAAGTTTGTGCACAAATGAACATTCTGTGTGCAACTGTGAACGCAATTCAAGTGTGAGTGCTCTGTGCAGGAGAAAGAGCTTTTTGAATCCATCCCCTGAGGGAGCAAGACCTTATCACACACTGATCACAAGAGCAGATTACATCACCCCTACAGAGCCAGTAACTGTTTTGTTTTGGACCTCATTTCCCTGTCATCCCTGACAGCAAAGACTGTATAATGGATATGACACCACCCAACACATAGACACCTTTAAACATACTAAAAGTACTTGAAACCTGACATTGACTGTCATCAGTAGCCTTGTAGTTTTGACTCATAAACAAGATTGTGTGCCTTGGTTATGGTGCTCACATGTCAGTCTGGTTGCAGAAAACTGATATTTTAAGCAATAAATACAGTAATTCAGATGTGTGCTTAAGTGCACGGGTGTGTTTGGGGCGTGTTTACATTTTGTGATGCATAGATATCACTTGTTTTAAGGACCTGAGATACACTTAAATCAGATGTACTGGCTGTAGCATCATTGCTAACCTTTAAACTCATCAAACAAACCTGCATACGGATGCAAGTCATAAATAAACCCGGGACCCAGAGACTAGCCAAGATGTACGCTTGGAAACAGGGTCTTAGCTAACGTTAGCTAACATGCGTGTCAGCATTAATTAGACTATAAACACAAACATGTATCCCAAAGTCATTGAAAGGAAACCTGCACACAGAAGGGACAGAAATAACATGTAGAGAACCCGGCTAATGTGAGAGGGAACACCGTTAGCCTGCCTATCCTGTGTAACGTTAGGTTAATTAGCTAGTTAGCATCATTTAGTTAGCTAGTGTTTAATAATAGATTGTGTGCTGCTACTTCCGCTTTACTTTGCTAATACTGTCTTTCGGATTTATTTGGTGGACTCGAGTTAAACGGGTCTGTGTCTGTGTTTTAACTAGTTGTCAATCGTTACCCAGCTAGCTGTTAGCATTAGCCGGTTGAAAACAGCGTGAGCAGCATCACCGTTTACGCTGAAAGCTAGCGGGTACAGAATATGCACATGCAGCCGATAGCTAATGTCGAAGGCTGATTTGATCGATAAACTCACGTACGTAACTTACGCTGTCTGAACCCACTTTGACTTGCTGTGTAATCCATTTGCACTGACTTGCTGGTGGCAGTAGCCGTCAGTAAACCAACTCCACTGAGGTGCGGTTGTTACCAGTTGACTAGCCGCACAGAGAAGTTGGAGTCATTCATAAGTTTTACACGGAAGTAAATGCATTCTTCTTCTTTTGTAGATTTAATGACTGCTTACAAACCAACGGGAAATATGACTACCGCCACCTACTGCCACCTAGCGTCCTAGCTTAAATTAAGCTTTTCTTATCTTGTTGGTCCTTTTTATCCAACTTCACTCATATTCTTCTGTCAAAATCTTAAAATTGTCTCTTTCTACTTTGAACTTTTTACATCTTATCGGCACATGGCAGCATTTCCTTTACCACCATGAACCAAGTACTTATCTGACTTATCTTTTTCACAGGGATGGTTGTAACACTTTTTGTCTTAGTACCTATAACTTCCTAAATTTTGGTGAGAGAGCTCTCAAATTTTGACACAAGGTACCCTTATTTGTCTGCTACAAATATCAACGTTTCTAACTTCTCCAATTATATCACATAACTCTTATACTGATGACAAATACAAGGAGTTCCACTTTTACAACCTGCCCCACACAATCGGGGTGAGTTGTAACACAACCTGAGATAAGTTGTAACAATAAGAATGAAAAATTTAAATTTACACAATAACAAACATTACACATAAAAACGTACAATATACATACAATACAATAATAACCGATTCCTACTATTGTCTAACTCGCTAACCTGTACCTATCAGATGCTTCGTGCCTCACATGGAGTGAGTCCAAAATACATGTCTGCTGCCTCAGTTGAGTAACCGGTCAAGACATCCTCTTGCTGCCATTGAAGACATTTTGACTGCTGCAGATAACTAGTATCAGTATCAGTGCTAATCAAAATATTGTCTGTGTGTGTTTTGGCTGTAAATATCAACACACAACTATGAAATGTCACATGCAAGTACAGGAAGGAGGTGGACATCCAACTCATAGGTCATGCTGTCTTGGTGAAAGTGGTGCTGTTACAACCATCCCCGGTTTTCCCTAGATTTACTCAAGGGATGTAATTTAGTAACATTTTTAGGGACCTGTACATAATTTTGTGCTACTTTATACTTCTACTCCACTTCACTTCAGAAGAAAATATTGCACTCCACTACATTATAGGTCCAGCAGTATGACGCAGCTCAATTTCTCCATATTGCATACATGTTTATGCATCATTAATAAAGATCCAGTGATATAATACTGTAATATAGTGCCCTCGGGATGATGTTTCTCTGCAGTCCATAGTGGAAGTAAACATTGCGCTTGTTCCCCTGTCAAAAAGCCTTTAAGATTTTTCCACTGGATTTTAGATTACTGCCGTAAATACACTCTGTGGCAAACAAACATTGTTGATATGTACAAGTTCTGTTCAGCAAGATAATCTTCACATATGAACACCACTCACATGATTATTGAAGCCAAAGTGCAATCACCAGAGGTAAAAAGCTAATGTTAGGCTATTAACTAACTACACTACAGTTGCATGACCTAACGTCACCATCAGATTAAAAAACACACACGCTGAGAAGCTTACAGATGCTTATTTTATGTAAATTTTCATAAAACAAGCCTCTGTAAGCTTCACGTAATGTGTTTTTTTAAATCTGGTGGAAAGATTTTTCAGTCAATGTTGGTACAACAAAGATATAATGATATGATGTGTTAATTGCCGTGCTGTCACTGTCACTGTCGCTGTCAACATGACCTTTTGTAGTTTCCTTGGTTTGGAGCAGCTCAGTGTGATGACTTTCTGTAGTCTCATTTAGCCACCTGTAAGCAACTGCCTTTTTAAGACACATAGAAGCTTTAAAGTTCACAACTGGGGTATTTACTGATGTATTTTATGTCGTAGAACAAAACATGAAAGCCTCTTAAGACCTTGGCTGGGCTCAGCCTTGGAGATGAGGTAAGGAGCTCGGACATCCAGAGGGAGCTGCTCCTTCATGTTGAAAGGGGTCAGTTGAGAATGTTTTTGCAAATGATCAGGATGCCTCCTGGACGTCTCCCATTAGAGGTGGAGGTAGGAGGCCCCGGGGCAGACCTAGGACATGCTGGAGGGATTACATATCTCATCTGGCCTGGGAACACCTCAGGGTCCCCCAGGAGGAGCTGGACAGTGTTGCTGGGGAGAGGGACATCTGGAGTACTTTGCTCAGCCTGCTGCCTCTGCGACCTAGCTTCAAATAAGTGATTGAAGAAGGATGGATGGATGGATATACAACATTTTACACTCCATTTCCTCACTCATTTTTACATGACTGATTTTACTGAGTGACACCGATTTGCAGTAGTTCTGTTTTTTTTTCTTTTACAATAAATCATTTACCACCACCCACTGTATCAATTTCCCTCTTTAAATGTATTTTTTTCTTGTAATTGACCATATGCATTGTGGTGTTGTTACTTTTCCTGAAGTAAATGATCTGAAACTTCTACCACTGTGTTTTCATGATACAGTATATTAGGCTAGCAAGTCCTGTATGTTCTAACCTTTCATTATTACAAGTTGTATCATTGATTTAGCTTCAGTTGCATGGAAAACACTTTCTGAAATATCATTATTAGTTTTCTTTAATTCTTCTTTTTCCAAATGAACAACAGCAGCATCGTTTCCTTCTTTTCCCACAACTGATGCAAAGAGGCAAAGGAAAAATCTCAGACATCATCATAATGACGTCAGCCTTGGAAATTGACGTGAACTGTGACTGAGACACCATCCGTCGTCATAGCAGATAATAATAGTGACAGTGACAACAGCAGATGTTTACAGTGTGAAGTGATTTCCTCACCAAGAGTCTCCGACACCTTTCTTTGAAACAGGAGCAGCCACATTCTCAGCACTTCCAGTAAACGTGTATATGCTGACATGAAGTTGCTAATTAAACATTAAACATTAAAAAACACTACAATTTAAAAAGATCATCAATAAAATCATCATACATCATCATGCTGTTTTGAAATGCAGTGATTTGAAGCCGTTGTGAAGCTGCTTAGTTTTACAGTTGTAGTAGAGATAAATGTCTTCCCTGTTGGTACTGCTTATCTTTACAGAGAATAAACAGGTTTGATCTGAAAACTATGTCTGAGAGGAAAAGAGACTGAACAAAGATAAGAGTTTAGAGGAACGTTTAAATTTTGCCACTGCTGACTGTGGTAATTTTACCCTGTAACTTGGTCATCGTAAAACACAGAGGCACAAAAATATGGACATGTAGGTGAATGAGTCAGTGCTTTCATTTTTCAGCCATGGTAGCAGCATCGCTCTAGGGATAGTAATGCTGGTCTGTTAGTCTACCCAGCACTTTAATCCAGATAGAAATATCTCAATGAACATTGAATGAATTGCTATGAAATGTGTACACACACTAGTAGTTTCCAGAGGATGAATCCCAATGGTAGTTTCACAATCACTCTATAGAGGACCCCTTGGTGTCCCTACATGTAAGCTTAATTTAAAACATTTTAACTCCTGTTTTCTTTGCAATGCCAGGAGTTCCCAGAAACGTTGTCATGTCATCCTCTTCTGGGTTTTTCCATGCTATGTATTTCCTGGTGACATTGGCACATTACACTCTCTTTCTAGAATGTGATCAAACTTGAGTGCTGACTTTTAAATACCGTTGATGCAAAGCTGCATATGGGAGGGCAAAGACATAAAAGGTCATACACACTGTCCAAAAAAGCACCAGTTCTCATAAGCCAGTCGGAGAAGACAGATCTGTTTTCATGATTCAGACATTTGTGTGAGCTCAGAATCTGTAAAACCATGGCCTTCAGTGCTCTGAGGCGAAGTCAGAGGGATGACAGAGGCAAAGGCACAAAGACTGCAATTAACGAGAACACAGGTAATATCGCCTTTCTTGTCTGTTTTAGTCTTTTTTATTTATTCAACTATACTTGCATTATTTAATTTCATCCTTTAAATGCCTGGGGCTGTATTCACAAAGCTTCCTAGTACAAAAAGTTCCTCTTAGTGACAAAATAATGAGAAAAGTCTTAGTATTAAGACATTTTCTGAGAATTTTCCCTCAAAGGTAAGACATCCTGCTCAAGATAAAGGTTATTCACAAAGCATTTTAGCCCTTGAGAGAGCTCGTAAGGTAAAAATAACTGCAGAGAGAGGGGGACTGTTAAGGGACTTAAGAGTTTCTGAAGCAGAGGAGAAAATGGCAGAATGACAAAGAGGTAGAAGAATTATTCTTCAAACACTGACACAGCACACCGACACCTTTCATCAGTAGAATGATCACACAAATAATAACAACACATTCAGTCTCATATTGTGATGCAGGTCATATCATTTCCACTGGATGTCCAAATCCTGCAGGCTCACAAAACAGCTTGTCTGTAACAACCAATTAGCTCTACCTCTGATCTATTGATTCTTCTTTATTCACTCCATTTGTGACAAACCCACATCTTTTATCTATTCTCAACAATACAGCAGAGAAAATGTGCATTGTTGGGGCAATCTATGTTTAATATATGCTACATATATGTGTACTGAATCACAAAAGACAATGAGGCTTTTTGATTGTTTAATCAGTACGCAGACAGTAAAGTATAACTTAAAAAGGACAGTTTGGGCTTTTTGAGGGAATAATATGCTTAAGCTACCATCAAACCCACAAACTCTGCTACTACCAAACAGTGTTTGGCAGTGGCAGCACTACAAGTAGCAGCAGAGTTACTAGTTTGACTACATTTCACAGTAGTGTGCTTTTAGCTAACTGTTTTCTGACTCAAATGGCTTTTAAACAGCTCAGCTCTCTTATTGAACAGGGACTGTATTAACAAACATTCTGACAGCACTCTTCGAGAGCTCCTGACCTAAACATTTTTAGCAAAGAGTCCGAGCTTAAGAGTGATTTAGGAAAATTCCCAGAGCAACTCTGAGCAAGGAAGGGACAGAAACTCTTAGGTATAAGTGAGGAGGTGTGGTTGATGTGGTTGGTTAAACCCGCCAGGTGTGCACACCAAGTGGAACAGAAATGTCGTCACTGCTGCACTGTTGACAAATACCCTCGCTGTACTGTCACTTTCATTTCTGGTATAACATCGTTACTGCTTTGGGTGTGAGCTGTGATCTCTCATGAGATCAACCACAAACATAATCCCTGCACGATCTAATCTGCAATGTTTCGTTAACTGCATGTCTCCGCTTAACTGTCATGTAAACTGCATTTACCAGCATTCCAAGTGATAAAGTTCCTTATATTAGAACACACTGAAGACACCACTGCAACTAGCCAATCACTCCTCACTTTATTTTGTAGATACTGATCCCAATGACGAAATTCGAATGGTGCTGATTGGAAAGACAGGAAATGGGAAGAGTGCATCAGGAAACACCATCCTAAATCGAAACGCTTTCACGTCAGTCCTCTCTCCGCAGTCTGTGACGTCAGAGTGTGAAAAGGCCAAAGGGACGGTGGACGGATGCAGGGTCGCAGTCATCGACACGCCAGGAATTTACGATACAAAGTACAAAGAAGCCGAGGTGCTCAGAAAGCTGAAAGAGTGCATCTCTTTCTCCGCTCCCGGCCCCCACGTGTTCCTGATTGTGGTCAAGTTGAGCAGATTCACAGAGGAAGAACAGAAAACTGTTGAACTTCTGCAGCAGGTGTTCGGTGACAAAGCTGCAGATTACTCCATGGTTCTCTTTACTCACGGTGATCAGCTGAGAGGAACAAAAATTGAAGACTTTTTTAGAAAAAGTCAACAACTTAGCCATTTGATCAAAAAATGTAACTGGCGTTATCACGTCCTCAATAACACACTTTCCGATAACAGTCAGGGGCCTCAGCTGCTAGCAAAGATAGTAACGATGATCAGTGAAAATGGAGGAACGTTTTACACAAATAAAATGTTCCAGGAGGCAGAGAAAGCGATCCAAGAACAACAACTAAAGATTTTGAAGGCCAGTGTCGAGCAAAAACTCAGAGAAGAAGAAAAACTGAGAGAAATGTTTGAAGGAGAACGGCTGCAGAAAGAGCTGAATTATCTCAATGATGAGTATAAACGAAAATCAAGAGAAAAGGCAGAGAGGAGAAACAAATTCATTCACACTGGTCTGGTCATAACATCTGCTGAAGTGGGTATTGCAGTCGGGGCTGCAGCAGGAACTGCTGGAGGTCCAGTTTGCATCGCCATTGGAGCAACGGTGGGCGGAGTTGTCGGGGCTGTAGTGGGAGTCTTAGCACCAGCAGCAGTAATAGCTCTGAAAAATAAATGCTCTGTACAGTAAAAGATGTAGACCACTGCATTTACATGGCTAGTGTGCTGAAGAATAGAAAAATACTGACCACTTCCTGTCAGGTATCAACTTTATGTGTTACTTTGTGGTCTGATGTGAGAAAGTGTAAGTTAAAGCTGCACTGATGTGTAATAGGAAAGAGATCACTCGTGGTGGTGAATGCAGAGGCAATTATCATGTTCTCTGCAGTTCCTCTTGACGGAGCATTGTAGTTTCTTTCACTTAACTTGTTCAGTTTTACAACTCACAACTTTACTGTTTTGGTTCACTTGTTTCACATGTTTCAATCCCCTGTACTTGTATAACATGAGATTTTGGCTGTGAGAGAGCCAGGTGTTTCCCCCAGGAGTTGGTGGAGATCAAATTAGAGCTAATAGTTGAGTGAATATTGGACTTATATTCGTCAGATGGATGGAAACTCAACTCCAAATGAATGCTGATGCCTCTCAGTGTCTTCTCGATGTGCAAATAGGCAATAGGCAATGCAGTCTGTTAGTGATACAGCTGCGGAATACCTTTGTACTTTGTAGGTGTACAGCCAAAATACATAGAGTATTTTGGAGGGTGTGGTGTGACACGTCTGCTGCAGCATGCCCACTGCAGAGTTTGTCCATTATGATCCACTAAAGCTGACCACGGACACTGATTTTACGTGGCCCTCCAACAAGTAAAAACTCACTTAGGGTGGCAGTATCTCTGTCCATGCCTCCTGAACCCCCAGCTGCCTGAGGCACCTGTCCATGGGCAGCCCCCTCACTCTGACATCCCTCCATTTAATGCATGTATAGGTCCTGTTTGTGCATGTGTGTGTATTTCGGGCCTGTGTGTGTATAGGACAACAGAGTGAAATAATTCAATTTCCCCTCAGGGATTTATAAAGTATATTTTATTCTTTTAAAACGTATTAAAAATTAAGTATAATCTGTTTAAATATGGTTAGACTAAATGCCTCATTGTACCAGAGGCAATGTGACGCAGCAGAGCAGAGTGTTTTTACATTTCACATTAAAATAAATCCATCAAATCAATGCATCCTATAGTTAAAACAATGCAGTTGATTAATTCACTACCAATTCATATATCCCACGCTTCCAAACCCTGTATAACCAACTACATTATCACCTGGCAAAACTCAATATGCACACAGTCTGGTATGCAACAACATGCCACAAAGTCTATGGCTGAAAAAACCTGCTCTGCTCCACCCTGCCCTGCCTACGTGACATGTCGCATCCGTGCCCCGTGCATTTCGGCTCTTAAGAAGAGTTTTTGTTGATATTTTTAATGTGTGTGTGTTCCCTCAACCACAAACTAAATTTGCGGACAGTGAAAGCAGACAAAGAGCAGCTTTTGAAAGTTAGTCATCCGTTTGTATGTGTGTGTGTGTGTGTGTGTGTGTGTGTGTGTGTGTGTGTGTGTGTATCTGTGTGGGAAGCCTTCAGGGGACAAGTAACAGTCGGTATTTTTGAAAAGTGTCTTTGGTTATGAAGTGGCTGCGATGACATCAAAGTGTTTTTTCTATCTATGTCAAAAAGCTGTTTTAGGCAGATGGGAAGTGGATGTGTAAAGAATTGTACACAATGAGCGGAAACACTGCAGGCAAGTTCATGATGGAAATTACTCCTGTACACAGAAGTGAATGCAGATTTCGACTTATGGTCTTGGTTTTCTTTGAGCAGATGGAAAGCAACACTGATGCATTTGTTTGCCCCTATTTTGGTGTTTCTACTGGTGCCAAGCAGTGTTGTTTGTTGTGTCATTCCCTGTGTGAGATCTTTGATTTCCTCCATGGTGTCCTCTGCTGTAGGCCACTATGTGCAGATGGACTCATGGACTCCTCCATATGACACAAAGGAGTTACTCCCACCTTTAAAATTCCTTTTTCAATTTATTTACTTCATTCACATAGTTTATTCAACAGTAGTCTGATTTCAGTTAACAAATACATTTCCCTATTTACTCATTCCATTTTATCATTTTACTCATTTATTCATTACATTTTTTCTTCCATATATTCACTTGCATTACAGTCTTGAGGTTTTTACAAGTTACCTTAGTTTAGAATGTAGTCTAAGGGGTTTTTGCCCTCATTGTAACAGAGGTTTTTCCCTTAGTAGTTAGTCTAGTTACACAGACAAGTCTTTTACCCTCTCCTCGCCATATTTCCTTGTACTGTGTGGTTTAGCATTGGCATGCTAAAAAGGGTGGAATGTGATGGAAAATTCTGATGATTGACCTGTAGTGTGGTTTACATGTTGTATAAACTTTGTCATTACGAGTGTGAATGTGTATGGTATGCAATTTATGACTTTAACAGCAACATGACAGTGGTGTGATGGAGGACAGATAGCCTACAGATACCTAATGGAAGAATAAGGCAAAGGTCACGCGAAACTGAGAGAGTCCTCATAAACCATGTAAACTGCTAGTGACAACACCACCTGGGTGCCATATATTTCGTCTACTGGTGTTTGTTTAGAAAAAACTATACGACTGGCAGAGTGAAGAACATCTTCACTCACTCACTGACTGACTGTTCATGCAGTTGTATCTGTGTGTGAGTCCATTCGAATTCTTATTAAACTCAAGAAAGACAGCTGACATGTGAAGACTTTTCTTTAAGTTGTTCATTGATCTGACAAAAAACATTTTTTGCCACCACAATACACACATAATACACACTAATGTACAAACTGTGGTGGGATAATGATTAAATATGTGTGGAAAAAATAAAACAACACTGTCAATGACCTGTCTCTTAGTCCACTTTTTTTTTTAATCTTTGTGTCTCTTTTGTTCAAAATGACTTTGTGTCTCACTCTCTGCTGACAGACGGACTCACCGGCCCTCAGGGAAAATGACCATCTCTCCTCAAATGGACTGTATTGTGCATAAAGGAGCTACACATTGCTCTGAAGCAGCCCTGCCTCACATGCATATGCCTACACACTCACACAGGGCGCATAAATGTACAGTCATTTTCTCGCTCTTACTTGTAACACACACACACACACACACACACACACACACACACACACACACACACACACACACAAAGGCCTCAACAAAAACTATTTTAAGGGGTTTTCTCATGCGGTAGTAATTGTTCCAAAGGCCACAGAGTACAATAGAGGTCTACAGTTAACAGCTTGGTGTGCTGTGACATTAGAGACACGTAAGTGGCTTGGGGTGAATCTGTCTTTGGAAATTAAATTCAACAACTCAGACAAGCTCATTTCAAGCACAGACAAGAGGAAAAATGCAGTGTGCATGTGTGCCTGCCTGATCTGAACAATACTGCATTTTGTGTGCATCCTAATGTGGTCTATATACGTAGGATTTTTGTTTCAAATATTCTGGTTTGTACCAACAAGATAATGCACTTCATACACTGCACAGTGGTCCTGGACAGAAAAGTGATATAGTTCTAGTTTGGTTTTGTATGTGTTGAGACAGGACCACCATCAATGTGTTTTAATGCATATTTTTTTATTTGCACATAAAAACCCCTGTATGGACATGCTGAAATTTCATTGTCATTAAAACTTTTTTTTAAACTCTTGGTTGAGGTGGAAAAGCAAAGCAAACTGCCACAGCGCATCAGAAACAAAGTCATTGATTTTGTTTCTGTGTTATTGTAGTGTTGAATTGTATTCCATTGTATTATTTGCTGTTTCCTGTCGCTCTGCAAGGTTTGAGCACTGTCTTTAGCATGCTTATGTTGCTGTTGCCATCTTGATGTCTTATCTTATTTTTTATTATCACTTTATTGGTTTCAGAACATCTTGCCCAAACACTTTAGTTAAACATGATCCAGCCGGCTTACACTGGCACATTCACAGAAATTTTGGTTAATGTGCGTTTTTGCTTATAAATCAATAAATTAAATGAAGTTAAAACATCCACTGATGCTTTTGCTCCAGTGGAGAGAAAGAACGTAACAGGGTGGACCTGAACCTTCCTCAAATTAATACATGAATTAGACAGAAATGCCATTTACATCATGTTTTCCACTTGAGGTTTGATTGGTGCTCTTTTTATTGCACCTAAAATAGCTTTCTTTATTAGCAGAGAAAAAAAATAAACCTATGATTAACTTCCATCCTTTTATCAGGATAAATCTAAATACAAATTAACTATACTTTAGGGAGAAAAGAAGTGAGTTGCATCTGCAATTTGAACTCACTGCTGGATCTAATATCAAACAATGTCCTGTCTATACAGTAGGCCAGTTAAGACGGTAAAATGCAGCAATTCATAATTGCCTTAGTGCATGTTACATACACAGAATACATAACAATAAACATCAATGGCATTTCACGTTCAACATTCTCAATAAAACATAAAGAACCTGGAGTATAACTCACAAAATGATGCTGGCACCTTGTTGAACTTGTAAACCGTGTTACAGGGTTTCACATCAAAAAGTGTCATCTCATTGAAAATGTGGTTGGATTGAAACTATTCAACATATCTTCATACAATGGTTCATATTATATGTGATGGCACTCCTTTAATTACATCATCTTTTTTCAGGGGGAATTAGCACCACCAGTGCACCCAGATCCTAATATTGGCATAACAGTAGTGGATGGAAACGCATATTGATTCACATGATCTTTTACTGATTTTAAATGTGGATGGAAACTTGGTTTAAGATACTGCTATCCTAGTTAGGTTTTGGGTTTGATCCTAGAGAATTTTTTTTTTCCTCCAAGCTTTATTAAGTGGCGTTTAGTTCCCTATTGTCAACCAAACCTTATCTATAAGGATGATGTCTATAAAATTCTGATATCATTTTTGGGTCATTTCTGAAGACACTGACACTTTTTTAATGATAACTTTACTGTTGTCTTTAATAATGTGGATAAACAGATGGATAGATTTTAATACAGCTGCTTAACTGACACTATAGTTTACACATACAGTATATACATCATGAAGTGCCCCTCACCCACCATGTAACCTACAAATTCATACAAAGAGCCAGATGGATAATGAGGTTAAGTTGCTCCTTGACAAGATGTGACATTTGCTACTGGGAAACCAGATTGTGATTAAAACAAGTCAATTCTAAATCCACTAGATATGGCCAAACTAACTGAAATGTACTGTATTAACATAAAACTGCCAAATATTCAGAGGCTGTACACTGTAAATCTTTTCCTGATTACAGATTGTTGATGCGTTGTAACTAATGGTTTTATGAAAAGTGATTGAACTATTCATCAGTGCTTTGTATAAGACATTAACAAGAACAAATTTTGCTACAATTTGCTACCATATGTGAAGTCTATTTAGCAGGTGTTCATTTATAAAAGGCTGAGTACCCTCATGACTCTTTCTCTCTAATAAGCTTTTAAGTCTGCAGCTATAAATAAAAGATATAAAACATTAGAGAATGATTTATTAATCATAATAAAGCCTTTAGTTTTAACTTCTGAACCCTTTATGAGCTTGAGATGGATGCAAGAGAGTCAAAGATGGAGAAAAACACAAAGTTAACTTTAATGTCAATTTTCAGATGGAGATAAATAATTCAAAGATTACAAAGTTCATTGAAAAGTAAGTGAATGTGTACCCAGTGGCAGTGCCAAAAGAGTTTACATGCAAAAGGCACACCAGCATCAATAATTCTGCAGGGTTTGCCTAGCATGCTTCAAGCACAACTTTACCCCTGCCCCCCCCCCCGCAACATACACAACCATACAGAAGGAGAGAGAGAAGTGCTGAGTGAATAAACTCTTCCATGAAGCATGAAAAGCGTTCATTGTGTCATTATGTAGCACATCCACAACCACACTCATCTAGCCAAGCACAGCAGAGCAGTTTCAGAGACCTTCCTCGTAGTCTGTCTTTTTCTTCTCTTTTGCTTTTTAAATTTTTTTATTTATTTATTTATTTGCTGTCTGTACCTTTACTTTTATACACTCAAGCTGGCAACCATCGATCCAGGGATAATGGAGTTATCGCTGATGGCAGCACAGGTAAGGAAGTGGAAATACATTTGTCCATTTACTTCTAAGCAATGAAATGCAAATTCTCTTCTTTTTTTTTTTTCCACCAAGGAGGTATTATATTTATTATATTTTTGGAGGGCCGTGTCACCTAACCAATCTCAGCAAAAGACAGTAGAGCTAATGAGTTGTTATGGTTTTTAATTTAATCTGTGTGCTTTGATTTCTTTTGTATTTTTCTGCTTTGACTTTGTGAGATTTGTGACAGTATAAGTATGTATTTGTTGCCCAGTGAAGTATTTTGAATCCACAATCTCACAATAATCATGATATAAGTCATGTCAGATAAAACATTAAGCATTGGTTGAAGCTGATACAAAAGAAGACACAACGCAGATGCGGCAGCGTCTATTTTTATCAGCAAGAGAGTGCAAACAAAATGACTCGATAGTGAAACATAGCTGCATGTATGAGTCACAGGAGCATAAGAAAAGTTTTTGTGCATTTGTAAAGTACATTTACATTGGAGATATCCAGTTTTAGACAGTGCACACATGCAGAGATGACAGACAGCAATGTTGCTTTTCAAAATAAGACATGCAAGCAAGGACTCGTGCTTTATTTGGACAACTGAGTCACTGTGAAACTGCTGCTTCGCAGTCCGCCTGTCATTTCAACAACTTTTTGACAGAGAAGAGTGAGCCATCCATGAGATATAAACACATGTACTGCACTAAGGGCAGAGCAAATTTGGTTAGAGTTTGCATGTGGACTTAGTAAAACTGTAAAGTTCAACAGAGATATTGTGAGGCTCCTATTTGCCTCTATTTCTCACTGCATATATAATAATATTTTAAAAATGTGTCTGCTAGTGTCAAAATAGTTTGCATTTAACAAGTAAAACAACAGCAATAAAGGAGGTCTTCCTAAAAATTAGGCAAATTAATTTAATTTAAGAGACTGTAACTGTTCTCTATCTGCAAAGAAGCCTATACTACAAACCAGATAAAGTGGTTCTTCTATTCTGCGTTTGCTGGTGTGTTTGTTTCCTCCAATCACAGCTAATGCAGCAGTCTCATCCACTCTCTTGCTCTGTATCGTGGCAAAACACTCGTGTCCCATTTTCTGCCTGTTTTTTTTTTCTTTCTCTCTGTCTCCTCTGACCTATGATGTTGAGCTTTAACTAGCCTGAGGGAACAGCTTTATGTTACAGCCGAGGTCCCTTCGTGAGGTGTAGCGCTGTGCAGCCTATGGATACGTTTTGAAAGTAATTACTCTACTGTAGCTTTCAAGTGCATGCACGGTTAAATCCCTACTTTAACTGCAATGAATCACTTTATTGCTTGAGAATGTTCTTTGTTTTTTTTTTTATCTTGGCAGAAGAGACAACATGGGTAATGGCTTAGTGAGGAAAATGGTTTGTTACAGCTATGATTTTAGATGAGCAGAGTCTCAGTTGAGAATATTTAATGTCTAACATGAAACAAATAAAAATGCTTCTTGTCTGGTATCACATCATTTTAAGTGCACAATGACCTTGAGTATATTCACTGACGGACACAAATAACATTAAGCGCTCTGACCATATCACCTAATGGAGATAGACATGCAGATATGCCATGTGAGTGTGTTTGTATTCTGGTCCAACTGGATTGAGGGGGGGTTTGAGTTGGAGCCAAACACTAGATGGTGGTATTGAGACTGAGCTTGTGCTGTCCCACTACTTCTGCATAATTTTAAAAAATCCCTTGTGACTTTGGACAGGTGAGAAATATTCATCATGTGACAGTACTCTGCTGTAGATTATTAGATTACTAATGACATAGCGATCATATTTGAATCCCTGGTGTCAGTCAGCTAGCCAGTGAGCTGCCTGCTTAAAGATATGACATGATTAAAACACTGAAATGTCTAAAACAACGAGATTAATGGTATATATATTTGTGGACTTGTGTAGTTACATTAGCCCAAATGTTTCAAACAGTGTTCAAACTAGGGGTGTAAATCACCAGTTTCATCACGATACGATATCATATCGATACTATGAACAACGATACGATATTTTCCTATATAACAAAGTGTGCCACGATATGATTTCGATTCGATACAATTCAGGGATCTGCGATCGATATTAGGTGATATTAAATGCCCATTTAACACAGTCTGTTACAGAAGAAGCTGACACCCCTTTCTCTTTTACTTGTGGCCATAAAACACATAAACACATAAATAATAAGTTCAGGAAAGTGCACTTTACACTGACTCCACTGACACAAAGAGCTTTCTGACAGAGAGACCTTTCTGGAAGAAAAAAATCATCATCTTTTTCATAAAACTTCAGAAATATCTGGCTTAAAGCCCTGAAGGAAAACTTCTCCCAGCAGCCATAAAACAGATTAACAACAGGACCATTCAAGAAAAAGTGTAACATTCAGCTCAGTAATAACTGTCAAGGGTCAGAGACCTGTCAGTTGTTTTTTGCTAATCACCCATTATTAGCTTTGGCATGTTTCCATTGCATTAATTAGCCTAGCGGCTAGCGGACATTTTTCCTCTTCTCATAGCTTAACAAATGACACGCAGCAGTAATATTTATCTTACTCACCGCTGGTTTATGTCACTGTATCTCCCGACAGAACAGCTCGGTTGAATTTCAGCCTGCATGCACGGTTTTTCAGACGAACATTGTTAAAACAGAGCAGCTAATGTTGCTAAAGCCAGAAGCTAGCGGAGTGAGATACTCGTCCAGGCAGGTAACATCACATTGTGTTCTGTCTTGTAACGTCATTGTTTACATGCGCCATGTGCTGTCTGTTGATCCTTCTTTTCTCCGAAATCCACAATGTTTCCACTATGCTGATTTATTGCCGAGTAAATAACGTTATCCTCATAGTCTTTCTCTTGACTGCTAACCATCTGCCTGCCGCTGTTTGACAGTGACACAAACCTTCAAAATAAAAGCCTATGCTAAAGATGACGATATGATCGATGTTTCCACTTTGCATCGATGTGATTGGATTGTTGATCATTAAATCGATGTATCGATCCAGATCGATGGATCGTTACAGCCCTAGTTCAAACCCAGAGAAATATGTAATTTCAAGGACACCGTTCGTGTCATTTAGTTACTGTTGCCTGTCAGTGGCATCATATCCTCTTTGCAAATGTGTTTGCATTGTGGTTATGTGCAAGACGCTTTCATAAATTTACTTTCTAAGCCACATTTTAGGATACACTCTATAGATCTTGGTTGTTTTTAACTATATGAAGGGTTTTTGTCATCGAATGTCAGGAGGGCTTCAACCCCTGCCATGCCAAACAGCATTGGAGAAACACTGATATTTAATGGGAGACTGCTTTATTGAGCATTTTACTGGTTTAAATCACCAGATCTGTTTGTTTTGGAGAGGGTGAGACCTTTGCAGATAATTCGGCTCGTTGTAAAAACCTCTCAAACATCTGGATCTTAAGTTTTCAGAGGACAAATGTAAGCATACATTAGCAGGTGCTGGGCTAGCAGCCCCTATGTGATAAGCCAAAAAGCACAATTTTTAACATGAAACTGTTTTATTAAGTGTTTTTACTGGCTCTAATCAGCTGGTCCCTCTGTTTTGCAGAGAAAGAGACCTCTGTGGATAATTCAGTTCCCTGTAAAAACCTCCTCAATGATAAATACTGAAGGAATGTGAAATTCTGCCATCAGTTTTTTTCCCCACTCCCATTTACTAACAGCTAACAGCTTCAGCTTTCATATGTCAAACTTTTTATGACACTAAGGTGTGTCAGGATTGATGTTAAATAACAAAAATGAACCTAAAAGATGTCTTACAGCATGACACATGCAGCAGTCCTGGTGTGCAGATACAATACCTGTTCCCTGCAGTGTACGCTGTCCAGCTGAGCAGATGTGATGGGAAATCTCCTATGATAACCATCTGCTCAAAGGCACTAAATCAGCTACCCTCTGTGCAATGACACACTCATGTGACAGCAAATGATGTTACAGCCTTCTCAAAACTTTTCCACATTCAGTTTCTGAATTATAGGATAAAACTGTGTCTCTCTGTAAATATTCCTGCACAGTAATCAGCTCCTATTTTAAGTTTCTAGATTGAGCAGTATTCCCCTTTAATTCCCTGAATGCTGTCACCGAGCCTGTCTACTCCAGACGTGAACCCTGTCCAGCTGAAGGAGTTTGATGGAAAGCCTCATCTGATAGCCATCTGTTCTCAGATAGTTAATCAGGTGTGCTCAATGTGTGGTCCTTAATCACCCAACGCTAACTGTCTCTGCGCGCTCTGCAGTCAACGCCTCAACGCTCTTACTAAAGAAAACCATGCACCTCCAAAACTTTGTTTCCCGAGAAATTGGAAAATATGGCGTTTTTGTGCAGCTGAAAGGCTCAGGGGTCACTGAAATGCATTGTGGGTTTGATAATCAAGATATGCCTTCATGCAGCAGCAGTATAGTCAGCATACTGGCATTAAACTGCATCTTAAAGTCCTGTTAAAAGCCTATTTCTGAGACCTTGAGAGGAATATTTATGTATCTCAGAGTGCCTACGACAACATTTTTATATTTTTGTACATCGTGTCAGTTATCACAAAGTTGGTAATCTTGTTTTAGTCGCTGACGAAATGTATTTGAGCGAGACACAGGGAGCAGTGGCTGACCTTGTGTCGCTCTCTCTTTCTGTCCCAAGCCTCCTTTTTTTCTGGGACTGAATGTTAAATTGGTCTTAATTAACTCGTGTCTATCAAAGTGTGTGTGATAGAGAGTTAGGTCAGATTACCATCTGCTTAAGAGTTTATCAGGTACTTCTGGGGGGCATCTCTGTGTCACAGACAGCAGATCTGAGCCATCATGAGCAGCTCTTCGTTTCAGTTCATTCAAAAAATACATCATTTACGCTTGGTTTTCTTATATTTGTATGGAATTAGAATTACACTGGAGCCACAGTTAAGCTGACATACACTACTGTAGGATTTTAGAGCAAAACCATGTACTTCCTGAAGTTTGTTTTTTCCATTTTGTGATCAAATGTATAATTTTTCTCTTATTTTATTCCTTTATGTATCTAGACAGTTCTATTCAGTTACATCTGTATGTGTCATGTCTATTTATTATTTCTTATTTTATTTGGTAAGTGACAGCATGGTGACCTACAAATTAGAAGTTTCACTTATTCAATTTATTTTAGCTAATGCGTGATTAAGGAGCAATACAAATGCTACAATACTCTCACAGAAACTGAATATACTTACACCTGCAAACTCAAGTTATGCTGGACAAATATACTTTTATTTTGTAAAATGCACTGTACTGATATCAGCAGAATGATGCTGAAGTCAGGAAGTCTGAAGTTCAGGCCCATTAAAAACAACTGGAGTCCAGAAGCAGCTGGAATAGCTGGGTCATGTAAACTTTTGATTAATCAGATCTTGAGGTGTTGATCTAGAATAGGGATGTCTATGTTTGTACCTTGTTACCAGCCGCATAAGTGGGGCTGGTATTGTTTTCACCTTGTGAGTCTATGTGTCTGACACCGTGGCAAAATGTAATCCTGGAGGCATCTGTTGTTGTGGGAATTACCATAGAAGCAGTTTTGAGAACTTTGCCAGGCGTTAATATGTCTGCATGTTTGTCTGTGGACAGATTTTAGATAACGTCGCAACCATGCAAGATGCAGTCACAGAACTTTACAGGTGTGTAGCTGAGATCACATGAAGACAGAGTTGGGTGTGGTCCTAGCAAGGGTGCTGGAAGTAGGGGGCTAGGAAGTATGGATGACACCACTGGTCCCCCCACTTTATACCCCTGGACTACATTCGGTTTAAAGATCCTGTATGTAGGATTTAGGAGCATCTATGGGCAGAAAGGGTATATAATATACAAACTATGTTATTATTAGTTTATAATCACCTGAAAATAAGAATCCCTGTGTTATCAGTAGCTTAGAATGAACTGTTTATGTCTACATACAAAGCTGTTTCTCTCCCATGGAGTCTGCTGTGTGGTTTTACAGTAACCCAAAACAGTAGTTTTCCTATACGCTTAGCACACGAGAGAAGTTTAGTTCTGCAGCGTCACATAAGATGCCACTAAATCCTACACACTGGACCCCTAAGGCAAGATGGTCTCTAGTTTTGTATGTTGTGTGTTTAGAGTCTGAATTTTTTATTTACTCTTAAATGAATATTGTATTGTTCATTATTTTTCTTTTACACTGGGGGTTATAGGGAATCTTAGCTATGCTTAGCTTAACTAAGCTTAGCTTACCTTACATTGCCTTATCTTACCATAGCTTACCACACTGTATGACACGTCACGTCACGTCACGTCACCTCACCTCACCTCACCTCACCTCACCTTTTACTTGTAGCACAACATTTCATGACCTCCTTCCACGGCTTCTTGTCCCCCTGCATCTGCTTCTCTTTTATTGCTGGGGTGCTGATAGTTTTGATATTTATATGCCCACACAGGGCAGAGCGGTGATGCAGTGGTTAGTTTTCTTCTTCCTGGGTTTGAACCTGGGGTGGGGAGTTTGTACCCCAGGGCAGGGGAGCCCCTCTGTGCGGAGTTTGCATGTTCTCCTTGTGTCAGCGTGGGTTTTCTCTGGCTTCCTCCCACAGTCCTAAGGCATGCAGGCTAGGTTAACTGGTGACTCTAAACTGACTGTAGGTGTGAATGTGAGCATGAATGGTTGTCTGTCTCTGTGTCAGCCCTGTGATAGTCTGGCAACCTGTCCAGGGTGTACCCTGCCTCTGGACAGGCTCCAGCACACCTGTGACCCCCAACAGGATAGGCGGTTATGGAAAATGAATGAATGAATGTCCACACATTACTTTAAATAGATATTTATCTGCCTTGACATTGGCTTATTTTGCATGCTTGACAAACTTATAGTCCACCACAAAGATGAACTGTCTGTGTAATTTTTACAGTCTAAGTACAGGAGTTATCCAAGTTGGATGGATTTCTACATTAGGTTTAACTATCTATGCGTGAGGTGCTTTTATGTGGAAAATGTGAAAGCCTCTTAACACTTTCTGTTCCTTTATTATTTCAGCATGGGGGGGTTGAGATAACCTGTAGTGATAAGCAGAGGTTATGACTCTGCTGAACACATGAAGCATACAGGCAGATGAGTCACTCATGGCACGCATAGTTTAAGCTGTAATAATGCTTTATTCATTCAGCATGAATGGCATGACAGATTAGAGGCATACTCACGTCAGACATGTATATGTTTGGACACAAATGTACTTTTGTTACGTAAATGAGTCAATTGTTAACCCACACTTCACCTCAGAGATTGTTCTGTTCTTGTATGATGAGATTATTCAGAGAAATGTTTTATTAAAACCAAATCCATTCATATTTAGAGGATATTATAAATGTCAGTCTATATATTTCATTATTATACACTACGTTGATTTGTTAGTGTCAAGTTTGATTTTTATTAACCTGTTAGTTCAGAAAGAAACAGAAAAATCTGATGTAATGTAGTTTTTTGGTACACCTTTAAGCATAAGGTCAGATCTAAGATCAAAAAGTTAGAAATGAGATTTTCCTTTACAGTAGAATTTCAGCAATGTTATATATTTATTTTGCCACAAACCTCATTACATAAAAGCATATTGTGTGAGGAGAAGCTTATTTCCAGAGTACATTTAATCGCAATGCTTACACTTTAAATTTGAAATGCTGCAGCTTGTTTATTTCCTGGGATACCTTTGGAATATAGTATTATCTCAATGCACTGTCAGAGTTTTTGTTTTCTTCTTATAAGAGGATTAGGATAATCTGTCTGTCACACAGCACATATCACCTATATTGCATTAAGATTCCATGTGGCTCGACACAAACACCAGAAACATTCCTGATAAACCAGTCTATACACCTAAAATATTATGTAATACAACATGTGGAAAAAAGGAAACATTTTCAGGACCTCTAGTGCTTTGCATATATACAGCATAAGATAAATGCTGTATATGCAACATGTGATGTGTACATGTGTTAGTGTAATTCAACTTATCATGTGCCCATGTGAGTGACTCATGAAAACATGTGGTACTGCTAGTTTTCCTTGGGTAAATCAGGGAAGTTTTTAGGATTTGAAGACTTGATTTAAAGGCTTAGTCCCAACCTTGTGCTTTAGTTTTTCTATTTTATGCTACTTTATATTTCTACTCCTCTACATTTACTTTGAAAACTTAGATCAATAACAGAAAATATAATCAACTAATAAATGATCATGTATACATATAGATTAAATTATCTACAGTATATAAAGCATTTAAAAAGACCTCCACCTTGCACCTAAGCTGCAACACTAAAGGGATTACTGGTGCACTTCCTATTACAGCCTGCCTGCATTCTGCTCTCCCTCACCTGCTCCTGGTACATTTCCATTCACCTGCACCCTGCCAACCAGCCACGCCCCCCTCATCAAGACAACTCCACTCACCTGTGCAGTTGCATTTCATCAGCACTCCCTGCATATAGCAGCTGCTGCCTTTCCCTCAGTGCCAGGTTGTTCTTCAACTTCATGCAAGACATTCCAGCACTCGCTCTTGACTTCATTCCCCAACACCGACCCTGCTTGTTCTTGACCTGCCTCCGTCTTCTCTGCCCTGGTAATCACCTCAGCCTTCCGTCTCTGACTCCCATCCCTGCCTGATTCCTGCCTGCTCCCTTCCTGGTTCTCATCTGCTTGACTCTGTGGCTGCATGGTGCAACACCTATCCTGCTTACCTCAGCTCTCCTGGTTCTGCAAGCTACGTCGGTCTTTACTTCACCATGAGAGACCCACCTGCACTCACAGTACAGTCCACAGCTCTCAGACTGCTCTCAAGTATTGCCTGCTTGCCCTTGTCTCACTCACTCACCACTGGAACTACAAGCACGCCAAACCCAAAGACCCCAGAACTGTTGCGTATCTGTATGAGCAATAAAGGTCATTACCAACTGTCTGCCTGCCTCTGTGTGCTGCATTTAGGTTCAGTCTACCCGTTGCCTTCCTTCCTGGATGCCATCACACAAATGTGCTGCTTGAATGAGAAATGACTGGATTCTTGGGTTTTTGATCAACAATATCATAGTATTTTCAAGGGCTTTGATGAATGGATGAAATGACACATAAGATACGGGGCTTTTTTAAAATCATTAGACCAATTTTTTTTTTCTTTTCAGTATACATACAAACTATTTCCATCCAGGGCTGTACATAAAACATTTGGGACTGAAGCCTCGGATGCCCAGGCCCAACAAGGTTATTTGAAAACTTCATCCACCACTGCCAGCAGTCTTCTTCTTGCGTGCCTTTGTTGGCACATTATCGTGTTTCCTGACATGTAATCGGCATGTTAAACCACTGTGTGTCACATCATCAGAGTACACGTGTCTTCCAGCGTGGTCTCACTTCCATGTTATCAATATACATGGCTTGGGGCAGTTTCCCCAGCATCGCTATAAACTCATGACACTGTGGGCACCCATCCATCTCACTAGATGTTCAGAGCAACTGATGTATTATTAAAAGTGCGAAAGTCCATTTAGGATTGGGGGGAGGTGGATTTGTTCAACAAGCACAGTTTGAGTTATTCTGTCACGCGATTCATTAGTCACCTGAGCTGTAAGTCATTTCCTAAATCGACTCACGTGACTAATGTCAACCGCGTACTTTTCCTAACTCTAACCAGTGGCGGCCTTAGTACATTTGGTCCCCAAGGTGAGCCTTCTTCTGGCCCCCTCCTTCACAATGCCAATCAATGCAACCTCTGTGAGCTGTTTGTTGCAACCACTGGTTGCGTAAAGGTAACAATAACTAGCTCTCCCTCTGCTTATTTCTCCACATAGACTCCTCTCAGTAGTGTAGTAGTAGTTGAGTGGGTACCAAAGAGTTCCCATTTCCCCCAGAGAGCTGGTAAAATGTAACAAGTGGCAGAAACCCCCCCCCCAAAAAAGGCCTCTCTATTATTTAGTGTGTTTGCTATGTAGTGATGTTGTTATGGCCTTGTGTAATATTTCAAAAATAATAGTAATAGTTCTTTTTCCTTCGCCCATTAGTGGTGCCCCCTATGGATGACGGTGCTCTCATGCCATTGGCCAGCACTGACTCTAACCAAGTAGTTTTGTTGCCAACACCTAACCGCAGATCCCCTCTTAGTCATGTGATTCAACTCACAGGACTTACTGCTGACCCTCTCTGTGGCAAGATCTGCCGACCCCTTTGGCATCAAGATCTGTCGACCCTCTCTGCATCAAAATCTGCCAACACCCCGCTGCAACAAGATCTGCAGACCCCTTCTGCATCAAGATACAATGCAAAAGGCTTCTGCCCAGGCTTCAAAATATGACGAGCAAGGATGAGATCATGTTTCGCCTTCAGAAGAAACACACAACATGGGACACACACATATAAACATTGCTCCATAGTATAATTAGTGGTCAAGGACAGCTTTAGGGGTTAAAATGGCAACTCGATTATGACTAGAAGACCTTCGTTATCGTGGTTCCAATAATATCTGCATGTGATGAAACATCTGTGTATGTACATTTGCACCTTTCAAAATGTGCGTGTGTGCGTGTGTGTGGTTTTGAAGCGTGAAGGGTCTTATAAAAGCTGGATGTGGCCACTTAGTGATGTCAGTGAATGCTGTTCTTTGCTCGTCTGTCAGGCTCTGAAGCCTCCAGCAAAACTAAGCAAAGATTCAACCACCCATGAGAACAAGCCTCTCTGTCTCTCTCTTTGGTGTTCTGTTTTTCTCGCTCACTATAACCTACAGACCGGACACCTCGGCCTTCTCACGCTCATCACCTCGCATGTTGTTCTCTCTGTCTTCTCCTCTCTCAGTTATTCTTGCTCCCTTCATTCTTGCCATGAATTCAGTCCGCCCCGGTCCCCTCTGGACATGTTCTAGCTGCAGTATTTTCTTTTCATCTCACGGCTCAATAACTTGGAAATTATGGAAATTATTTTCAGCTGCTTCTACTTTTTGATTTAGCTTGCTTGGTGTCCATTATTTCAGGGCAAAATCGTCGTCTCATGAGAGTCTTTTGAAATGAACTTAATCAAATTAGATTTTATTCAAAACCAAGACCCACTGCCAGCAGGAGAGAGTATCCGCAGGTTCTTCAGAAGTCTTGATAAAATAAAATCATTTTAATGTACTGCCTCATTAAAATACTTTAAAGTCTTTTTTGGAGTTTTTTCCACTGTAGTAATAGATTCTTTTAAACTTAGTTTCATTTTGATGCAAATCTCCAGAGTAGAGGCACGGTCGATAATTTCAATTCAGCGATTTAAAGTGAAGTTACAAGTTTGTTGAACATATAGTTCAGTTTATTCATCCAGGGCAGAAAACTGATGCTGATCCCATCTCAACTTAATGTTAATTGCATTTTTTATGTCACATTGGCAGCTTTCAAAATGACCACATCAGTTTGTCCAGGGTTGAGAGCTTTGGCTCTGTGTTGCTAAAGCAGCATTGACGACAGGATCTGTCAAACAAAATCTTATTGTGGACTTGGATGAGGTTCTACACCATGTTTTATCCATGCTAGCAGTGTTGGTCCGTCTCTAACCCTAAATCCTAACCCCTGCCCTTCTAAACCAAACCCAAATCTGAATAACTCACTAACTATCAGATGGATTGCTGTAAAATTGTACAGCCACACTATAGCTACTATAGCCTTTTTTTGGGTCAAACTTTGTGATGGCTCATACAGTATTTTTTTCTTTCTCTCTGTCTTCACCCTTACTTGCCCTCTGCTTTGTTTCTCTTCATCACATCTGTATTTTCTTTCCCATCCTCTCTTTCTCTCTGCCTCTCTCTGTATTTTTTCCTTCTGTGACAGATGTTTCAGAAATAAGAGGAACAGCTGGCTGCTGTGGGGCTGCTTATTCACCCTTTCATTTCTTTTCTGTCCTCCCCCCTCTATCCTCTCATCCTTGTTTTTCTGTTGAAGCAGGCACAGATGGAGACCCAAATTTCCAGTCCTGGAAAAATACGTTTTGGGGAGTTTAAAATTCAAATAAGAAATGCAAACATAATCCTCCTCCTCCTCTTGGGAGAGTCAGGTATTTGAGACAATGTGCACAAGGCTGAAATGTTCCCCTCACCCAGGAGCAAGATTTCACGTCACGGGCTGCATTAATAGCTTGTGAGACAAATGCCTCATAAATGATGAAGTGAGTTCTGGCCCCCTCTGCCCCCGCCCCCTCATCCTTAGCTAATTATGGGAGAGCTCTTTTTTTTTCTTCACCCAAAATCCCCTTATTCCGCTAAAACTCCCTTCATTTTTAAATAACCCCCAGCCTCCACTGTGTCGTTGTGTGTGTATGTGAGCGCATGTGTGTGCTTCAAATGATTGATGAATGTGTGTTCCTGGTGCATATGTGTGAGCATTCACTTGTGCCTTGTGTGTGTATGTGCGCGTGTGATCACCAGAGGCGGTATCTGAATCTCCTCTTAGAAGAATATTATGTAACTTTGTAAACTGTCACTTTCCTGGACACACACTCAAACACACACACACACACACACACACACACACACACACACACACACACACACATACACATACAGACAAAGACTACACACATGTTCTTCCTCAATCTACGCCCCCACAGGACACACACTCATGGATTGGCACAGGAAGCAGACTCATATGCCCACTTATCATACACAAAAGTTACTTTGTGCACGCAGCAAAAGATATTTCATTTAGAGAGATTTGGAGGATTGAGGCTGTATATGTTGTGTCTCTATCCCAACAGCCCTGCAGCCCTGCACGCTATATCAGGATGTCCTGTCTGTGCCCTGGACTGGGATTGAGGGGTGGTTGAGGAGACAGGGAGGGGATGGAGAATCTATGGAGGGAGAGAGAGGAAAAAATGGATGATGGAGGTTAGCAGAGGTGACGAAAGAAAGTGCAGGACATGTGAGAGGACATGTGAGAGGACATGTGAGAGGACATAGAGAGATGCAGAGGGAGGATAGTGTAAACAGGAGTGGGTAAAAGTTGTGGGTTTTATGTCATGGAGAAAGGATGAGCAGGTGGCGGAGTCACTGTTTGATTTAAAACAGAATGACAGGGTGGCAAATAGAGAGGTGAGAGACAGAACAGAAGGACAAATAAACAATTAACAGCTATGGAAAAATAGAAAAAGAAAGAGCATAATGTGAAAGGAAGAATAGCTACAATGAGGTAAGATGATGAGGGCAAAAGAACACGTCATATCACGCTATGTGGAGTCACGTTTAATCTCTAATAACCTCATCTTTCTTTCTGTCATATATAAATTTAGCAATTTAGAGCAGAAAAATGCAGGATAAAAGAATAAAAGAGAAGTGACATGTTTTATTTATTTTATTTTTAGATGGAAAGACCTTAACCTTGGCAGGTAACATGGGTACACTGTAAAAAAAATCTCTTTTTTAACTTGACAAAACACTCAAAATATTAATTTATTAAAACAGAAAGGCAATGGACTGTGTATTAGCAAGATTATTTAGTTTCATTATTTGTGTTTTGTTCTTGTTTTAACCAAAGACAGTCCTGAAACCTGACTGTGACACAAATTATATGCTCAGACAGATGTTTTCTGCATTGATTCACACAGATTATGGTACACACAAGCACAAACACACATGTTCTCTAACCTGTGCATATGCATTCACCCATGCAAACAGATGCATGCTATTAATTTTTGTACACACACACACACACACTGATATGCACACATATGGTACACGCAGATACGCAGGTGCATGCCATTTGCACGTGACTGCATAGGTGTAAAAATACACACGGGAAGCCTAATTTTTGATTGAGTTACTTGCTGTAACTGTGTGTGTCCACACAGTCCCAAATGAAGATGCAGCGGAGCTGATCATCCTGGTGACTCAGCAGGCTGAGTCGGCCGCCATGTGCTCACAATGCTGTTGGTTCAAATCTGATTTGGGATTTCTGTCACTTCATATACCCAGTCACCTCTTTGTTCCGACTGTTTGCAGTTGTATTGTGTCCAGGTGAAGAGGAAGTTTAAGAAAAACATTGTTTCAAGTGGGCTGTACAAGAGAGAGTCATCACTGAGGCATCAACTCGAATGCTTCTGACAGACGACTGGACAAGAGCACCATCAGCTTGGCTGTAATTGATTGTTTTACACTGATCAGTTTGGGAAAAAATGCTTCATATTCAGTGATGTTTTTAAACATATCATCATCTGAACGTTTCATCTGAACATTTGCCTCTTGGTCAGTACCTCTCAGACTGGGTTGAAATCAGTGATGAAAACTCAGCTGGTGAGCTGTAGTCTGGCTGTGTGAGGCGGCAAACATCCAGCTCAGCTGTTTCAAAGATAAAAGCATCACCTGAAAACTCCTCTGTCCACATGCACACTATATACTTTTTTTTACACATACACGTGTCCATGGTGTGATCTGTCTTTCTCTGTCTGTATCTCTCTCTCTCTCTCACACACACACACACACACACACACATGCTCACAGCGGGATGTCTAAATCTGTCCAACTCTGTCTCTCCTAGAAATTACGTTTATGCTCTCTCACTGTGTGTTAAACTCCCTCACTTTCACTGGGAGGGATCTCTCTCTTTATCTCTCTCACTGTACACTCCCACCATCTCTTTCTCTCTCCCACATAAAGTCCAGTCTCTCTCTCTCATGAAGCGCTGCTTCCTCCCACCCTTTTAGATGCACTCAGCCTCAGTCAGAGTGTAGGACAGGACAGACAGGAACACCAGAACTGATATCTTTCTTCACATACAGCCGGCAGTAGGTACAACTCTCTTTCTTCCTCTGTTTTCCCTTCACCAAATGTTTTTACCATGCTCTCCCAGCTCTTTTAAATCAACAAAAACTATGTAAGCATCTCTCTTTTCTGTGTGTCTATTTCTAACAAGAAGAAGTAGCAGAGAAACTGTAATGATAGAAAATAAACTGCGTTTAGTGGGCATGTTTTAGAAATACTTAACGCAGCTTGAATGCACTTGAACTTACTTTTTTCAACTTTGAATGACTTGAATACCTTAAGTGCTGTTTTGTGTTGCAAGCATGACATGATACCCTACTGCTGCAGATGCAAGACATATCCTGACATGTGTGTAATGTTTAAGTACATATTTCAGTGGTTGTCCACACCTTACGGTCCAAACTGACCGCAGTCGATGAATGTTCTTTCCACCTGCAGAGAATCTATAATACATTAGGATGCAGTCTTGTGTGGGCTTGAGGAGTTGACGTGATACCAGCGGTCTAGCACTTACTTGTGTGATTTTATTGTGATGCTTGAGAGTGTTTCATAATGAACAACAGCTAAAAGTTCTCAACACCAGGCTCGCCATGAGTGGGGAAATGTGGGCATTTTTTTCTTTCATTTTGTCCTTTGTAATCACAACTTACATTCAGGCTGCTTCGTCCGTGCAGCTTCTTGGCTCTCTTTGTATCTTGCTAGCTTTATAAAATCACTGGGTCCTGGACTGACTGGTTGTCTGTGGGCTACTACTATTGCAGCTGGTGTCAGTTTTCTGTAACACAGCATGGCGTGCTGTTGAAATAGCACCCATCCATTATGTGGGGAGTCACACTATTTAAATAGTATATAACTGATGGCAAATGAAATGCCACCGAAACATTTTGCATGTTCTGATGCACAGTCTTTATTTGGATTTTTTTTGTTTGCAGATGTGTTCTTAAAATAAATCATTTTACACCCTCTCATTAAAATATAAACAAACAAGGAAAAAGTAACATAAATAGTAGATGAAGTGAAAGTGTGAAGTGGCCATACAGAGGTCAGCTCCTTATGTAACTGTAACATCAGTCTGAATGAACAGATTGCTGCTTTTCTACACAGCCTAGTGCTGATGCTTAGCTCAGTGACTGTAAGTGTGTGTGTGTGTGTGTGTGTGTGTGTGTGTGTGTGTGTGTCACTCACTAGTACCTAATTAATTTCTTGCAGCTGGTTTTTTATCATGAGTCTGACTGAGTCCTTATTACAAACCAATAATACCACACAGGACTTTTAAGCGTACAGCAGGCCCTGCCGTCGAGAGGGTCAAAGGGTACCAATGACCCTGGCCCAAGGCCAAGGGGGAGCCCATAAAAAGATCTATGGTTGACCCTGAAATGGGATCAAGTACAACAATTTACTTACCGACTTAAATCAGTGACTACAAAAGGAAAAACTGTGAGTTGATAGCCGTATACTCTTTACACTATCTCAGTTCTGCACACGATACGACCAATATTTGATTAAAGTGGCCTCAAGATTGAATGAATAAATTAAGAAAACAATTATTTGTTCACTCTGATTTGATCTTATGTTGTAATGTCCTCAATCAGTGAATCAATGTTTGATTTGACTTTTCTCTAATCATTCACTGGACGGCATTTTTGGGCCCACGACACACATGCGACTACCTTTGCTTTTCAAAATAAGAAAACAAGGTCTTAACAGTAGATACAAAGTACATGTGGAAATATGATTATGGATTATATTCACAGGAAGTGTGGGGTGGGGAGATGAGGGGCACACTTTTGAAAATGTTGAAGCAGGTTTATAAAAAGAATGAAATTACCGTTTATGAAGCAGTACCAAACACGGAAATTGGTTACAAGTGTGTGATCTCTTGTCTCTTCCAGAGAATGACTCTAATTTGAGTTGTGCAACTTACAAGCTCAAATTGTTCCCACTGGACTAAACCTACTTAAGATCAGGCTATTGCTTTAGTAGAAAAGGTTACAATTGGCAATCATTCTCCAGACAAATGACTCTGCAGTAGTCATGGGTATTTATTGGCTCCAGCTCTGATTGGCAGTGATGAAAACATGACACCCTGGTAGGCATGCTGAGCCATGACGCTTAGCCTCCGCCTGTAACTTCTACGACTCTTGAGATGTCAGCCACAAATTTCATGCATCTCCATCCAAGCAGCACTCAAACATTGTTCAAAATAACAAGAACCTAGTTTAAAAGAGAGACTGAATAAGTAACAGAATAAAAAAGAGGTAACCACCATGACATTTTCACTGGCATCCATGTTGCTTTCTGCTGAGGATGTATAAAGAGAACTGGATATGAAGGTCAGGCCTCATACATCCTTATTAAAGTTGCTCAGTGGTGCATGACTTCCCAGGTGTAAAGTTTGCATCATTGGGCACATAGAGGAAGCGCACTAGAGACTTTGCCAGCCTAGCGGCTTACGTCCGGTTTAGCCCTCCGCTAATTTGAATGGGGATAAACTGATGTAATCACGCAGCTCTTAAGAAATGTTATCGGACCAAAAAGATTAAATCTCAATGGCGATTTCATTTTGTGGCGGTTGTGACGTTTAAGATAATATATTCAAAGATATACAGACATCTCATTTCTGGTGTAAGTCTATTGGGAAAAAGTAGGCTATTTTTGGGCCACATGACATCACGCGAGCTGCCTGCAAGTTGTAGTTACATAGTTTGGCCACTAAGTCAAATTGGTTTCAAAGTCAGTTGCACTTCATGGGTGCCTGCTTTCCAGTGTTTACTAACCCTGTGTTCTGTCTGCGTCTGTGATGTTAAACCTGACACACCAGAAAAAAACAGAAAGGCATGCATATCTGCTGGCAGTGATTAAGGAGATTATTGCCTATTTTTAGCAGGTTTTCCTGCATATATGTGCTCATTTGGTGGAAAAAGGGAACATCTCTTCTCTGTCTACATCCAGACAGATAGCATCTTGTATGCATGCCACAGTGTCAGAGCCTCAGCAATGAAATAAGCTTACAAATATTTTGTTTTCATTAGAAAATACATTCCTGTTGTAGTATGGATATTTGCTTTTGAATATTGTTACAGTGGCTAATAAAGTAATCAAATGTGTGCTTGCGGCTGTTTTTAGGAGCGCCAAAACTGCTACTAGAGAGTAGCCTTCTACAGAGTACAACAGAAACATTTGAAAGTCTTCATGTCAGATATTTGTTTTACTTTTAATGCATTTTTTTCCCCCTCAAATTCAAAAGTAATACAATATATGGCGTCTTTGGATGGGAAGCCCAACATTTTCATGTGTTTTTTTGCAAGAGCAAGGATTCAGGATGAACAATGAGACAAAGACGGAAAGAGCAAAACACTGTCTGATGGTTAAATACTTAAACATTTTCATTATTTAACAGTGCAATCTGCAAGATCACGATATTGACATGGTCTCTGTTCTCCTGTGTCTTTCTCTGTTCCGAACTGGTTATTCAGATTGGCATGAATTGTCTGGCAGCCACTTGAATCATTTATTTTGTTATTCAGTCACAGAATTTGTTTCCCTCGTCCTTCCAAAAACCTCATATTCAGAAGAGGTCCGCTTTCTCCTTCTCCCACTCAGTAATGTAACAGTTGTGTGACATAAGATGATCAATTTTTAAAGAGTCTGCTTAGTTGTGACAAATGTTATTCACATGTCAGTTCAGCAGAATAGGCAGTTTTAAAGCTGAAAAATGTGCCCCAAATATCAACAGTGCATATAATCAATAATCTGCCCAATTTTAACCCACTTAAATTGCCCCTTTCAGTTGACCACGCAGAGTTCCAGCATGCAGGAGGGATTTAGCTTTTTGACTTCAGACCGCGCAGTTCTAAAAACAAACTCATTATATCTTTGGGTAGTTTGTCTTCGAGGTGTGTGGTGTAATAACTCTTGCACATGCCCGTGCTCACTGCTGTTTTTGTTGATGACCTTTCTGTGCTGTTTTACTCACAGACTGAGACACAGCTTCTAGGCAGGGTGTTTTTTAATGAGGGGGTGAACAAGTTCAGCGCTCCCTTTGCCCTTATTTTGGAATTGTGTCTGTCTTTATGATTGTACAGTCAGTTGAATGTTTTAAGTTCTGACAAACCAGCACGAGAACAGAAAAATTTACTCCTGTAGCTTTCCTTCACTCATGAAAAATCCTGGGAGGCAGTTAATTAAATATACATATTAAGTGGCTGACGTGAGAGCTCTTAAAGTTTTCTTATAAATTATGCTGCCATATATTAACGGTTGCAACATTTTTTCTTTTACACCTCTGAGAAGGAATGAACACATGCATGCACACACACACAACGGATGGTAGAGTGTTTTACGGGATGAGAAGACACAGTCGTGCATGATTCAGGATGCATAAAGGAAAATCATTTGGGATTTAATACATACCATGTAAGGCCTGGGAACCATACCTATTGGTTGGGGAATGTAATGAGTACATTTATATCTGTACTCCTGAGGTACAGATTAATGTTTTGCATTAACATTAATTGTTGAAATCAGTCATGGGACTTTTGATTCTCATCCATCCTTTTTGATTTCAGTCTTTTATTCTTCAAGTTGTACCCAAACTCCACAGTAAATTATGTGCACCTCAGCTGCTGTAAAGACGAACTGAAGAAGCTGATTTGACCTAAGACAGCAGACATTTGAACTTTATATCAGTAGCAATGTTGGAATAAATTAAGGGCGTTGTACATTTCTGCAAACCACAGATATGTTCAACGTCTTCTCATAGAACAGTTCATATGATATCCTATGAAAAATGCATGCACAACAGTTTGTATGATATCCAACAAATTAGCATCCCCACGACTGACGTTACATCCTTAACGTACAGTTAAGTATCTAACAAGTCACAGAGCTTAGGTTTAGGCAAGTAAAGTTACTAAGGTTAGGTTTGGGAAAAGAAACATGGCGAGGACATACCTTAAAAAAATCATGCGACTCCAGGGGTATGGGTTTTTGTGACTTATCCACCACCCCAACCTGCCTCCTTGAAAGATGGCTTGGGACTGCTTCCTTGTTTACTCCCATCAGCACATTAGTCATGTGATCGCAGCCTTTCAAAATGCACGGAATATGCGTGAATTTGGGTGCATTACTTGTCGAAGGAAAACATATGAACAGTATGTTCCTTATATGTTACATTTGTAGGTTTCATATGTAGCAGATATGTGGAAACCCTAGGTTTCAATTGTCAATTTCATGTTGTGACAACACTGTGGTTAACATATGTTTGGGTTGAAGCCCAAAAAACACTTGGTTAAGGTTAGGAAAACATTATGTTTTAGACTAAAATACCCTTATCTGTCGCCATAAACACAGCTGGAAATGTCACAATCTGTCATTTTGTTGGTCTCGAACAGTCTCCTGCTGTTTTCCTCTACCTCTGGATGAAAAACTCAGCTCATATAAATGTAAATGGATCTAGGTCACAAGTATAAAACATACTAATGTAACATATCCTTGGTTTGCAGAAACATACAATGCCAATATTTAATTCTGGTGACTGAACTCGCGGCTTACCCCTCCACCCAGACAAGTGGTGTCAGATAACCTCATGTCATGCCCCCAGTGAGTCCTCATTGACCCCTCTTTCAAAATGGACTTAAGGTTAAATACCTCCATCCCTCTGTGAAGACATTAAAATCTAAAGACAATGTCATAATGGCTTTCTCTTGTAATATTGAGTCATAACAAAAGTTACTCTTTTACTCCGCCTTGTATGAAGGGATTCCTCAGTGAGAGTTTCTGCGGGAGTCACGTCTGCAGTTTGGGTGTAGAGACATGGTGGATGAGGACACGAGAGAAGCTTGAGAAGCACCTGGGGTCAAAATGAACCTGATGCTAGAAGCATCCGCAGCCACACTGGGAGAAAAAAACAAATCTATTTACAATCACAGGGGTCTGACCTCAGCTGCAGATACACTGACGCAGACAGTGAGCTCATCGGCTTAATGTTCATCTTTGAAACATTTTTGCACCCCCTGTGCCCTGTGTTTTCTAACTGTCTTTAGCACTCATCCCTTACTATAAATCTATATAGGAAAATACACACCTTCAGGTTCTTTTATCTGCTGATTTTAATTATCCACAGCTTTCCTCTGATACTCTAGGGGTCAATGGTGTTTAAACACTGTTCAAGGTAGATCAGAATTTTTGTTTTAGCTTGATCGCCTTTAATGAATGCCTTTAAAAAATACTGAATCCACCTCCACAATAACTTGACACTTAAAAATGCTGTACTTTTTGCTTTATGTGCATCCTGTTTCCCCCATATATTTTTATTATCACACAAATAAGTAATTTAAATATTACTGCACATCAGGTTAAATGAGGACATTCCCAAGCAATGTCAGACTTTACTTCTATTTTTCCACAGTCAGGGTAGAAGTGACGCTGTTCGACCGTCACAGAATAGTGCTTTTACATGCTAAAACACCCGCAAGTTAAAGGGTCAAACTCACTTGAACCTTTCAGCTGTCAGAGTGAAAGCTGGAATTATTAATGGTCACTAAGCTGTCTGTTTGTATCAGGCTCTTCAGCCTATGCTTTGTACGTAAGAGTATGAGAAAGCCCGTGGCTTTTTTTGCAGTGTGTCATCAACTTGTGTGAAAAGTTACAGTAGATTAGGTTCACTCACCTGAGTTTACCAACTGTGCGTCTGTGTGTCTGCAACGCAGGTGTCACATCTCCAGAATAAAGAGCCAGTAGCAACATAAGCAACTAAAAGCTCAGGTAGCTTGTGTGTGTAAATGTGTGTGTGTGAGAGAGAAAGAATTAATTGTGCTTGTTTCTTCTTCTGTAGACATGAATATTTTTGGTCAATAATTACCAGAGAAAGCTTCATAATCTCATCGAGTCTCTTTCCTGTGTGGGTGAGTGGGTGCTATGGAAGCCCTCCAGGGACAAACACAGCTGAGATAAAATTGGGATTCATCATCTGCCTCGCTTGTTTTTTTCTTCTTCTTTTTTTTTTTTTTTTACTTTCTCTTCTATCCTCTCTGTATGTCCCCGTCTCTATCAGTATATGTGAAGCATGTGTCAGACTTTGTTAATCCGTCTGAGAATTAATCCCTCTGAGACGCTGATTTCTCTTCACTGTACAGTACAGCTGTCCTGAGACCAGGGCGGCACAGCTGTGGGGTTAACCTCCTGAACAGAACATGTTATTGTTCAGCCATGCTGTCTTTGTCATTGTAAGATTCATTTAAGGCTGAATGCATCTCGTTTTTAGCCTTTTGAGACATTAGACATTAAAATGTCACTACACCCAGTAAGAGGAAATCAGAAGAAGAAATCAGATGTTACTGAGATCCAATCAGATTAATAAATTCTTCACATTAAAAAATTTGGTTCCAGTAGTGAGACAGTTGCATCATACCGCCCTCTGCTCAAAAAACATTGCTCAAAATTTGTAAAATGTATATATTTGTTTCATCCTTATCGAAACAGCAGTACAATTTACACCGATCAGCCACAACATCAAAACTATTGATGAAGTAAATGACATTGAGCTTGTCTTTGCGATGCAATGTTCTGCTGGGAAACCTCTTGGTAGTCACGTAGATGCTACTTGACACGCACCACCCATTGAAACAAAGTTGCAGACCAAGTACACCCTCTTATGATTCAATGGCAGACCCCCCCATAAACCTGCTCAGGAGTGGCTGGAGCAATGTGAGAAAAAGTTCAAGGTGTCCTGGCCTCCAAATTCCCCAGATCCCAATCCGATCGAGCATCCATGTGATGTGCAGGTACCCCAGGACTCAAAGGGTTGCCTGCCAACGCCCTGGTACCAGACTCAGCAGGACACCTCCAGAGGCCCTGTGTCCATGTGTCGACAGGACAGAGGCCCCACTGTGGATCAGACTTTACTCTGACCTGTCGAAGCATGGACACATGTCCTCTGGCTTACCGGAATGTCCCATGGATGCTCGATCGGATTGGGATCTGGAGAATTTTGAGGGCAGGTCGTTGCCATTTCGATGCCATTGGGAAGTGCCGTTACCATTAGGGGGATGAGCTAGGCTTCCAACAGTGTTTGGGTGGGTAGTACGTGTCAAGTAGCATTCATGTAAATGCCGGGACCCAGCAGAATATTGCACTGTAAAAAGATGAACAATTATATTCACCTTACCTTTTGGTGGTTTTAATGTTGTGGCTGATTTTTTCTTCGTAGTAACACAACTGCTAGTCTGTGCCTGTAACATGTGTTTCTATACTCATTTATTGTTCGTACAAGTATCATTGAACACCGTGAAAACTATAAGATAAACAAAAAAGGGTTCAAAACAGCTCCAAAAATAACAATAAACGTGCTTTATGTGTCTCATTTTCTTATAAACCCAAGTATAACAGTATTGAAATGGGGTCATTTATTAATAATCATTACCGTGTTTGGCTGGTAGACCAGCTGTAGGATCACAGAGGGGAGCATAAAAGTCTGCTGTTTACACTCAGCATTTCAGGTTAAGCATTTCCCGCTTAAACTTCCGGATCATGGTCATGTGATTTACAAAGAAAAACTGTCATGAATTTAACAAAGACAACTTAACTCTAGCTCACAAAGTAACCCAAAATGACAAAATCTTTCCCAACAGCATAAGAAAAGCGTTTAACTATCATAAAAGGATCTCAAGTATGACTTCCAGTGTTGTCATGGCAACATGTTGTATTTGACCTGGTGGACAAATTTTCTCTGTCCCTTTATTGCTAAAGTCTGGAGAAAGCTGCATCCAAATCACTGGACTGCAGTTCTGAGTTCAGCCCAGTGAAAGGCTTTGCACTCTTGTCAGAATTCTTCCCCGTCTCATTCTTCCCTCTCTCCTGACAGCATTTCCCGGCTGTGAGCGGGGCCTTCATGGATTCTCCATACAATGGCAACACGTCCCTGCAGACGTCCACCTCCAACCTCAACACCGGCTACTCTCGACCCTCAGAAGCAGAGGACGATGGGAAAGTGTCCAGTGACACCATATGGCTGTGGATCGCTGTGCTGGCAACCATCGGCAACATAGTGGTGGTGGCCGTGGTCTGCGCCTGTGCCTTCTGACAAGATGGAAGAGTGGAGCAAAAATACTGCTGCTGTTGGATGATGGGAGACCTTGTATATCCTGAAAATATATTTTTCTTCAGAAATGTTGTAATATAGCCTTACTTTTAGATTAGATTTTTGAAGAGTTTTATTGAGGAATTTGCATGGGATTCTTCATTCACATGCTTTTCACATTTTTTTTTCAACAAATTGAAGAGAAAAAACATCGAACTTCAGTTAAAATGGGAGACAAAGAACAATTATTTATTTATTCAAAGCTGTCAAGAGATTAAAATAATGATCTGACAGAGACAGAACTATATCTAACTCTTTCTGTTCAGTTCCACAATGAAACAATATTAAAATAAAAGCCCCCAAGTTAAGGTTGAACATAACATGGAGTCACAACAAGGGACTTTGAGGATGTCTACTGAAGCAGATCTTACTTAAAATACTGGATACCGACCTCATACTGACCAAACAAGACCACACACAGACAGATACCTTGCACGTATACACTCCCCAGCACACATCGACCAAATCAAGCCTTCAGATCACTTATAAATCAAACCATTTCACTGTTATGTTACCCAGAATAGTTTAAACAGAATCCTGCCATATCAGCTTGAGTTACAGTAGACTCTTTGTTTAAGGAGAGCCTCATTTATTCACTTAACCAGCTGGTGAACAACCAGCAACCGTTCAATCACAAGCCATACACAAACACAATAGCCTCAAACTATTTATCATTAACTTTACACCAATATTACATTAAAAACAAAGCCCTATGTCAGCCATTTTTTGTTGCCGTCCTGGTATATGACCTGGAAATAACAACAATCTAACACTTAAACCACACATGGCAAAGTAAACAGTTCCTTAAACACTTAAGAACAGTGAAACTACAATCAGAAAAATTTGTCCACAGGTTTGCCCTTTATGGTTTGAGACTACTTACAGCAATGTTTATTTTAGCCTCAACATGTGTGCCAAATTAACATTTTTTTAATCAGCCTCTGTCCTGAAGCAAAATACTAAATTTAGTCACTCTGGATGCCAGGCTGAAAAAAAGCGCTGGCCTTAATATATTAGTACTATACTTGCCAATGGTCAACTGGTTACGCAAGTCAAGCTGGTGTTATGTAAACCCCTTCAGTCCTGGTTACACCACAGGCTCAGCAGAGGTCAGAAGGATTAGACAAGATCATAGCTTGATCTCTTAGTGGGATCAGAAGCCAGAAAGAGATCTGCAGTTGAAGCTTGTCAATGACATTTAGTGTGTGTGATTGTGGGATTTAGTCGTCAGACAGGCCAGAGGTTTGAGCCCTATAACATCCTGATGATGCTCGAACAAAGCGCTGAACTCCAGCCTGTATTGTCTATGCTATTCTTTTCTATTCTATTGTTTTTATTTTTACATTTTCAGCACCCGCTATATTTAGTTGACTAATTCTGAATACTCAGCAGAGGACTAAGAGGAATAGGCCATTTACTCAGCCCTGTGCCCCTGCTTTCATACTGTCCCTGTGCCTGTCAAGTTTTCTGTCATTGCAGTCAATAGGTGCATTTCCATCCACTTCTTTTTATGCACAATTTTTATTTGTGCTTAAAAAAACCTGATTGAGAACACCAAAAATTAAAAAAAAAAAATCTTGAAATATTGCAAAAAAGATGTTGAAAGAGAGTAAATGATGATGTACTGAAGTTGCAAAAGCTACTGCAAGCTCTCTTTGTTGTCTCTAGATTAGGCCTGTCAAAATAATGCATTCATTTTGATTAATTCATCACAGACTGATCTGATTAATCTTGTTCCGTGGTGCCCTTTGACCCAATGCATCACTGAAGGCCAAAGTGGCTTTGTCACATGATGTAGGCAGACAAGATGACACTGCTCTGCAGTTTCTGTAGTACAAAATTTTCGTACTATCGCAGTACTTAAATTCACCTCAACACAAAGCATTTAGCAGCGAATCCAAAGGTCTGAGCTGGCACAGCCTCTGATGCTAGCGCTGGCAGCCAGCTCTTGTCAAGCCACACTCGACCAGGCGTTCAGACGCATAATTAGCACTGCATTTGGATGGAAACCCCACTATTGACAACAATGGCAGATTTAATGCATGGAATTCATAGTGATTTGTTTTGAAATGCATCTTTAATTTAAGATAAAGGTAGACAAAAGCAGGCTTCTCATTGTTAGCTGATGACTATTGATTTTACAGGTTGAAAAGACAACCATCGCCCACAGAACTCCACTGTAGCTAGCCTGCTAACTTGTGAGGCTCGTTTTAAAAAATAGAAGCCTATTAAAAGGTTTTCAAATATGTACTTGATGGCTACGATGTCATGCTGAAGGACTGAGGCTAAAGCGGTGTGTCTCCCTAAAGTCAACATCCCATCATGACCAAAACTTCTTTGTTCATTTCCGTTAGATGATATTTCTTCCTCATGTCCACAAGCAGCCACACTGATAGCTAATTTAAAAACTCCAGTTCATCTGACACGCATGTCTTGCATTTGTAGAAACTGTAGCATCCTTAAAAAGCCCAGAGGAACCAAGCTCCATTTAGAAAGGAGCAGGACTCAGCTGCGATTGAGCAGTGATTTGTTGAAATTTAACAAGCAAGGGAGGTTACGCAGGGGCATCTCTTTCTGTCAGGGCTACTCTTTCCCCATTATAAGGATAAATGCATCATTAAAAAGGGCAGTGCCATTCGCTTTCAGCTCCCTTCAAATCACTGTGAGATTGTTAGTCAGGAGATGAAATCTCATAAAGTTGGAAGAGAGGAGGAAGGAGTGGGAGAAGAAAAGGAGGAGAGAGGACATGGAGTGCAGAATGAGAAGCATGAGGGCAGATCAGGTCACACAGGAGGTCAAAAAGTAAAAGTGGGGAGGGAACTTTATGAAACTGGAATGTAGCAGAGAAGTCAAACCATACTCTTGTTAATCAGTATGTTGGAATCTTCGTCTGTCTGCAGTTTTGTGCTCAGCGGGTAAGCGCTCAGTGGGTTTTGGCTAAAAACAGCTGCCTGCTGTGACTGAAAATGATGCTGATGATAGCGGAAAGTTAACAGTTAAGAGTTAAAACAGTCACAATGTGGTCCAGAAAACCAGAACAAGATAAAAGACGCCAAAAACAGAACTGAGGGTGACTGCAGGGTGATCATTATCATGAGCGACCCCTTAAGCGGGATTTATAGTTGTGTCAGCTCTATGCAGAGCCTACGCTGTAGCCTACGCACATGGCCAACACTGTTTTGAGCATTTATACTTGTGCGGTGGTGTGTCTGTCACTCTGGGGTTACACCTCCAAAGCACATGTCGGCGGCAGGGTTTCTGTGAAGTGCTGTAAAGTTTAGTTGATTCAAAACACACATTAAACACGCATTAAACATGGCTTAATAGCGACAATTTCAAACACAAGTAGACAAATTGGCGTCACTATAACTCCCAGTATTCACAGACAAAGCATTTGTCTTCTGCTGGACACATTTTCCCCACAAATACAACATGCTAATGTTATTAGCACAAGCCTATGGCATTTTACATTGTGTAAATTAGCCTGGTGGCTAGCACACTTTTCCTCTACTCATATGAAGCCAGGGACAACAGCAACATTTAGCAAAGGTAACGTTACAAAATCCAACTCCATTATAATTCACAAGGTTCACTAACAAAACAATAGTCTTATAAAAAAAGACGTTTTCCAAACAAATACAACATGCTAACGGTATTAGCACAAGCCTGTGGCATTTTAGACCAGGAACCAGCGGAGATATCCTCTACTAATATGAGGCCAGGATAAATCACACACAAGACTTAAAATGCTACTTTGTGGAGGCTTTATTGTCTTCATAATTTATTGTTTCTTATCTGTGAAATAAATAAATAAAAGCTTCCTTCCCACTGGGGAAAATGGTTTCAGCTTACAATAATGGACAGGAGGTCTGCATCCCCATGACGTGTAGTTACATTTTTTGGGAAGTGCAGGTCAGGCTACGGCGTAGGGTACAATGTCAATTTGATGCAGAAGTATAAATCCCGCATTATACGTACACACTGTCATGTGGTACATATTAATAATATTCATTATAGTCGCTTTAATGGAGAAATCATTTTAAGATATGTCCCTAATCTGTAACATGTTTTTTAGGCATTTTTGTGCCTAAACTGAGCTTAATCATGGTGATGTTGCATCAGAGACAGTTTTATTTTTCGCTTTTTAAAAAAATTTGGAACTGTTTTAAAGGCAATGACAAATAATTTTATTCTGTTTGGGACATCGTCAGGCCATCAAGTGTTATATGTAAAATCTGAGACTTGTTAAAATGAAAACAGTCAGTAGTTGTTTGTATTTCTGTATCTACTGCTGCCATTCACTATGCTGTCTCAGATGACAACATATCAGCATACTTTCCTGCATTATGTAGTTTTAACCCAGTCCAGTCAGAACGAATCAAGCGGCCAGTTTCTTCCACTACACGCGTGTTTATACATATACATGTGTTTGCACATGTATCTCACCATCTCAGCCTGTGTGAGCCGTGTCATTATCCTGTCAGTCCTCAGCAGAGTAATGAGCTGTAATGCACTTCTCGAGCTTCCTGTCCAGTTTCTCCTCCCCCCCTCCTCCCTCGCTTGATATCCCAGAGGGAATTGTCCTCCGCGGCTATTCAAGCGGTCAGAGCAGATCGTATCTCTGTGGTTGACTCTATTAGAAGATGATTTTACAGGCAGAATGGAGCTCACTTCAGCCGTCAGAGACGAAGACAGAGTTTAAAGGAGCGGACGGAGAAAGAATTTGTAACATTAGTCATCTGAGATAAAGAGTGGCAATGAGGGACACATGAAGTGAAAGAGAAGATGTGAGGAAAGATAATGAGGCAGGAAATGCTCATTTTCATTTCCGCCAGTACATTCGCTCATGAAAACTGACAGGGGAAGGGACATTGTAGGGAGTGAGGAAATGAGTGGAAAGGATGGACACTGGGTTTGAGGGTACAGAGCTAGAATGGAGAGGACAGAGGTGGTTTAAGGAGGATAATGCTTGACAAAAAATAGCATTAATAGTTGGGAATGAGAATGAATTACTGAAGTTGGCACGCACGAGTATATAACAAGAGGGAAAATCAATGATGCAAGAGACGTAAAGGCCACAGGTGTAACAGAACGGGGGAAAAAGAGTCCAGGCATGTTATTTGCTTTATGTGGCCCTGTTTTTTTTTTTAAATATACAGGGTAAAGCTTAAAACTACCTATTCAAAACCAGGAGTTTTATTTCTGAAAACCAAAAACACAACCACACTGTACACATTCACAATATTTACACTGCTGACAGCGTGTTTGTGGTCCTTGTTTGGTCAGTCGAGGCTCAGGTGTCCACTGTTCACCACCACCCACAGTTTACCCTAGCCATCTCCCTCACTGTCCAATCAGCAGCCAGTTTCTGTGGAAGCATGGACTTACAGTATCAGCCAATTCAAAACCATCAATGTGTTCTACCTATTGACCCCAGGCTTTTGGATTCAGCGGACTTCACAAAGAAGAAAGCATGCAAACATGAGCATCTGTTATTGTGGACAAGATGATCAAAAACACCCTAAAACCACATACTGGGGTGTCAGAGTTTTTTTATTCCCTCCATCTCACATCAACAACACCTGCCTGTGCAGTCACATAGAAGTGAAGGATAACATCTCTGTCCTGCTGTTCAACTCCAGATGCCTGTTAGCACCCCAGTAACCCCAGCCACTCAACCACCCAGGCACCTAGAGGTGAGAAATTAAGTACTGGTGCAGCCACCTTTGCTTTTATCTCCCAAGCAGTATTACTGTAACATCACTCATTGAAAGCGATGAGCCAAACTGTCTGCAGCAAACATTAGTCACCATGTGCCTTTCTGCGTACAGTCATAATCCTAACTCATCCAAGAGATCATCCTCCCCTAGGGTAGTTTCTAATTCCTGCATTAAATGCATGAGGCACTCTGAGAGTAAATAAAAGAGACAATCACGCCCACATGTTGCGGGAGAAATGACAAAGCACACTTGTGTTGTTTTCAAGAGCTTGAGTTTAGTGAATACATTTTAAAGCAAAGTTTTGTGTGTGAGCTGGGTGTGAGGAATTGAGACATTGCACAATGAATCTGTTAGAACGCACACAGGTCTTTAAAGTTTGCAAAAGCATCGTTTGAAGGGAACTTTTTTGCTTTGTTTCTTGTGCTACATAAGGTATCTTGCTATAGATTGCACTGATATGCTCCCATACAGTGCTTTCAAGAACTGTAAGTGAAGAAAAAAGAATCCTCCATGCTGGATATGAACCCAAGATGGCAGTATAACAAGCTAAATGAGCAAACTGAACTGACAGAGGATCTGACCAGCAGGCAGTGCCTCTCTGACTCTGATACATCGATGTATCTGAGTTTTTACAGATTAATCCTGGATTGGTTTGCTGGATAAACAGTCAAGTTTTTCTCTGTAATCCTGGTTTATCATTGCCTTGGAGGAAACATACATAGAAAAAAAACAGAGAAACATAGAAAAAACATAGTATTCACTGTAGTCTCTCTTTTGTGTCACATTGTACACTCTGTTCTCTTCTTTCCATCTCCTCCTCTCTCACCAACCACATCTTTCCTTTCACATATGTGAGGCGCACCAGACCTTTAAATCCACATTGTAAAACCCCTCCTTTGTACACATAAACACACACTGCTCTCACCAGACCTCCGTCTTGTCCCTCTATCTTGAGTCTTCCCCTCTACTTTAATGTTTTCCCACATTGGACATTTATGTAACTCATCATTCTCTAATGCTATATCAGTGTGGTGGGTCAGAACAGTGCGTGGGGTTAAATAATATGAAGCTAGTGATGTCATTGATTTCTAAAAATGATATATTGATATTTGTTTCATATATTTCTAATACAAAAGGGGTTTCCTGTTCAATACTTATCAGACCATGAAAACAGACAGCATACAAATAGACAATAATCACAATAAAGGCTTGATCAAAAACTACAATGGCAAATGTACTTTTAACTCTTTAACTTTTACACTACAATAAATGTAATTATCTTTTCTTCTGCACCCTTTCTGCCTCTATAGAGATCCCCATCATCGATCTTCTCAGAAAAAAACACTGGAAAAAACAACTGAGAGGCCACGCAGGTCTGTCTTCCACACAACAAACTGAGAAACTACATTGTGACTTTTTTCTGATCCACCTTTCCTGGGATTTAAGAAAAAAGTGCACATGAAGATACAAGTGTGTCGAGATGACCGTGCTCTACATCATCATACAGAATGGATTTGCATGAAGAATAACTCTATCCTGTGGAGGATGTACAAACACTGCAGAGTGGTGACATGAGGATCTTTGCTGGAGGAGAAGACAAATAAATAAGATAAAGTGACAACAGCGTATAATGACAAATGTCTCATAAAGGTTATATTTGGCTGAAGGTTCACACTGTACTCTAGTTCAACAGCTGTGACGATAAGGAATAGTTTGAATACTCCGTCCCTCCCCAGATATCCGATACGAGGGTGGTACAGAGTTACATATTCACTTATATTTTATTTATGTTTAGGTCTCAGCTATGAGGATATTGGGAGAATTAAGTTGTAGAATTTAAGATGTTTCACCTATTTAAATGGAATTAATTCACATAAACATTTCACTGTGGACAAGAAGGTTAACTTTAATGGCTGTACTGGTAATTGAAGTTTCCCTGTGAGGACAAAATGGGACTGAAAGGAAGATCCTGTTGTACAGCTTAACATTCAAACTGTGACGCAACCTGTAACTTATCTTGAAAGGAAAACAAAAACTTGCTAAGGACTGAATGATGTACTTGTACTTATGATATATGAAGGCTTAACTGTAACAACAATGTTCAGCAATGTGTTACAAAGCATACATATTAAGCATACACTCGACATTAGGCAGGCGGAGATGATAAAACAGACGCAGGCATGAAATAGATCACAATGCAAAAACGAACAGGAACAGCATGACTATATAAATCAGCGGCACGGTACGGTTAGCAGGAGGACAACAGGAGCTGACTCAATGTTAAATAATAACGTGCTACTGTTGTAGCATTTTGTGTACCTCACTTAACACGCATGGCTACCAGCAGATTTCTCTCTTTCCCATTACTGTCCTCCTCGATGGAGTAAAGTGTTTGCCTCTTCACAAATACCTGCCAGTCATTTGCACTTAAGTTGAATAAATTATTTAATTTTATATACTTTCAATGTTTTGAATTATATTTAAGAAGAAGAAGAAGAAGATATACCCTATTAATCCCCAATACACACATACCCGGAATACACACACAAACAGAACCTATACATGCAATGAAGGCATGTCAGAGCAAAGGGGCTGCCCATGGACAGGCACCCCGGGCAGTTGGGGATTCGGCAGTTTGCTCAAGGGCACCTCTTCAGTGCTCAGGAGGTGAGCCCACACTCCATGTTTGATCCAGATGGGGGGTGACCCTGCGGTGCCCTGTGGACTGAGTTTCTGCCGCCGCAACTGATAGATTTATTAGTTAATATATGATTGTTTGTAGGGGTTTGGCTTTACATTGGATTCTAGATTTACACAGTATGTTTTTTAATCTCAGTTCTAAGTTTAATTTGAAGAATTCCTCTCTTCGTACATTTTCAATCATACCATGAGTCACAGTTCCCCATCTTTAAGGAAGTTTTGTAAAGGTGGACCTTTCTACTGTTTGACTTCTGTAATATACATTAAATTAATAAGAATGTAAGATATTTGTCTGTCCCATCAGATTTGTTCATGAATGCCTGTCACATCCAACTTATACGAGGTATTACTTTGATACAAGTCAGCGTAGTTGTACTTGTACTTCTTATATTAAATCATTCATACTACAAAGTAATGCTCTCACAAGCACATAAAGAATTTTTTTTTGTTTTTCATTTATTTATCATCATCATTTATTTATGTTATTATCATTTATGTTCAGACAGACAGCCATATTACATAACTGTACCGCTCATAAGGGCATTTAAAAAAGGTGATTTGAAAGAAAGTTTTTCATTTCAGTGGGTTCAACACTGTAACGAATCCACTTGTACTGGACTTCCTTGTAATTTACTTAATGATGAGGAAGGCCGGTGCAACTGTAGGAGACAGAATGTTGAATAATTAGTGCTGATAGCTGTCACATGATGAGGGAAACATTCCTGTATTTTTTCTTCCTGCTAATTTGCACGGATGAAATGATGAATGCAGAGTGGTTGGTTTTGATATCTACCAGTGAATGTGAAGTGACCGGACTCCATTCTGACACTGACTAATGTTAATTAATAATGCGGCTTCATCTTGATTCAGCTTCTTCTGACATGATAATGATCACAGGCTTTCCTGCTCTCGACTAATGATGACTGCAGCTCCATTATAGAGACGCTGGCAGAAGGGTAACAATGGCATCATTCTCGTATACTATGACTATCATTATCTTAATCAGACATGAAAAATACAGCTCAAACTTTATCATGCTTCAATACTACTTTTTTAAAGCAGAAGTTACATCGTGCTAGTACTTCTTAACACACAAATGCTGCGACAGATGTTTTTCAGGACATGTCTAGATGCTGTCAGTGATGTTGGAAAATAAACTAAAGTTTATATTTGTTTATACATTCTGATTGCATGATTTAAATATAATTGAGAGTAGTGGTATTTGCCTTTTACTTGGCCTGTCCATCACTATAAAATCAAATATAGCCTATGATTTTGGGTGTGTGACGTTCAGTAACATTACATTGTATATAGTAGTATCATCAAGTTAGCGTTTTATCTTAATGGACTGTTGGCGGACTGTCTTCAAAATGCCGCTAAATATTTGATCAGGAAGACTTTCTTTATGCTATATTCACTCACAGTTCTCTTTCTATCCCACTCTGCTTACTCCAATCAGCTGACTATGGGTGTTCCTCTCCTGGTTAGCCAATCAAACTTTGCCACCATCTCCTTCAGCCATTCATGTTGCTGCTGCCACACTTGAAATCTTTTCTCCTCTCTGCTCCTGTCAGCTGTCATTTTAGGGGGAAATGATTGTGCCCTCCTCCACCCCATCCACCTCCAGTCACCTTATGCAGAGTCCAGGACACGCTCATCAAAAGTCTACTCCTCTTCACATCCAGATCTTCAGCTCCCTCTTCATCTCATGTCATCAACACCACCAACGTCTAGACTCCATGAGGAGGGATCCCTGATCTACGACGTCTTTACCACCCTCCTGGAATAGATGACATCAGGATGGGGTCTCATCGCCAAAGACTTTTCACATTTCTCATCCTTATGTGCACATGTAAATAAATGTTCTTTTCTCTCAGAACAAGTCTCTCCCGATTGAAATGAAGTTGTGACACGTTGTCCCAGTTCCAAAAAACCTCAGGAGATGGACCAGTGGAATTCATTAATTGTACTCCGATAGACTTGTGACAGTGAGTATCAGAGACACAGTCTTTCTTTCTTTCTTTCTTTCTTTCTTTTTTCTTTCTTTCTTTCTTTCTTTCTCTCCAATTTCTGAAGTGTGTCACTCTGTCTCTCCTCTTCTCCACTATCATCCATTTTTTTTTCTCTATCTATTGTCAGAGTGACAAAGACTAGTGATGATACACAGTTTTGGGTATGGGTAATGGTCTAACTATTCCTTTGTGTGTGTGTGATTTTTTTTCCCACCTGTGAGTTTCGTTAGGCATTGCATAAGCAAAAGTGTGTGTGTTTGTGTGCGCGCGTGCATATTTTGGATGTTAGCACTTCAGGCTATCCCAGACACTCCATCTGTAGTCCTGCCAAGCACAGATGTCTCAGTGTGTGCTCATAATTAGAGGAGTATTACTCAAAGTAGAGTCCAGTAGAGGGCAGAGCCTGTGTGAGATAGAACTGTCCTGTACACACACACACACACACACACACACTTGCACAAATTCACACAGGGAACCTCTTGTTATGTTATCTACAGTAAAACTGATTGATTCTCTTTTTTTCTATTGAAATGCATCATCAAGGGAACAGTGATTTTACAAATCATACTTTTGACTTTCTATTTATTCGTCACATCAGTTAAGAGCCCAAAATGATTAGACTTTACAATCTATTTACTTCCTACCAGCTTGAGAGATGGAAAGAGAACACCAAGAAAACGTTTTCCAAGCCAAAGATATCTTGTCATTGTTGACCTTGAGGAGAGCACTGCATGTCATTCAATATCTAATCCTCCCACTGACCAAATATAACAGGTCGTCACTGGAAAACACTCAAGATATCTCTTGCCAATGAAGTTAAGCTATGTGCTGGACAATTTTCAAGGTTGTAAAAGAACAAATATTTAAGAAAAGCCAAGGCACTTCATCTGCTAGAAGGCAAATAAAAAAAACCTTGGCTGCATTGTGACAAAAAACAGCCATCACTGGCCTCTTTGGCAGTACATTTAATCTACCACAGGGGCCAGGCCAGGAGAGGAGAAAGAGATTAATGAATGATAAACAAAGACAATGATGAACTCCTCAGTCCTGAGAGCAGGGCTGCCTAACCTAACAGACTTATGAGATAAATAAGATATTACTTTGAGGCTTTTCAGCAGAAAATATGACATAGAATGCAATTTACTGCTCTGTCTTCCACATTTTTTCACTGAAATACTTGCACGCTTTGAAGCCAGAAGAGCAGTTAGACAAATAAATTCTTTTACGAAGGAAGACTGTGTTAGATTGCTAAAGTGGAATGCAGTAAATGTGTTCAAATTATTTTATATAATATACAAGCATGTTGACTGATCTTTTTAGAATTGAAATTACAGTAAATGTATTTATGAACTGCACTGTTAAATACTACAATAAACTTAAGTATAATTATTTTTGGAGGACAAAAGTTCTGTTATGAGAGATCTGATGTTTTTGTCTCTTTTCTTGTGTCTCTCTAACACACACACACACACACACACACACACACCAGCAGCACCACTGTGTTTTTACTGAATAGCTGTACAGCTCAGGCACAAATATGTCTATATATGGTGTGAGAAGGGTAGAGGAAAATAATGATGTAAAACTTGGCTTTCTAGTCGCAGTTTTTCTTGGCAAACTAGTGCTTCAGTTTTACCTTAACAGGTCGCTGTCACCAGTCAGATCAGCTGAGGGGAGAGTAAAGTCTGTGCCCCAGCAAACACTGCAGTAGGAGTAAAAGTGGTCAGATTTGTAGGTAAACCATGACTTCATATCATGTATTATCTGCTCGTGCGGCAAATTCAACAGCATTGTGGAAATACAGCTTCCTACAAGGAAATACATTTATATTGGACAAGTCTGCAGTACACAATTCATGCCAACAAGCAGTCCCAAAACAAAAAGTAAAAGCATTCGTCCTTCAACTATCAAGGTTAAGAAACAGGGTGGAGGTTGAGGTCGGGGTGGTGGATAGGTGTACCGTGCACCCAACTGTCATTCTGGAAATGGGAGTTTGCATCCCTTCTCAGACCAGTGTGACTAGCTTGCTGAGTCATGTGAGATGAAATGCAACAAGGTGGCATCCACCTTAAATTTTGTACATAAGGGCCCTCTACCTCTGATTTGTAAGATTGCAGGCTCAACAGTGTTACGTACAGGTGACCAGTGATGTTCCGTACAGAGCACATAGTACATGATTTCAATAGCGAAAATGTCACATGTCACATGAAATGGTGTCTTTTATTATTATTTACCACTATTCACAACTGATACTGTTATTAATTTAAATGAAGCATCATCAATCATGAAGCTCTAGCGAAAGTTCAGTCAGGAAGACCATACTTTTCATGCTTTGCCTGCAACCTTCTTCCTCACCCCGCTATTCACTCCTCGCACGCATGCTCACTCACTATCTCTGGCTGTCAGTGTTCAGGGCTGTCAACTAAGTCATCAGCTGTTCTGCAGCAGTTAACCAATAGCACAGCAACACAACTTCTCCATCAGCCTATCATCTCACTGCTCCTCATTTTAGATATGGTTCTTTTTCTGCCCGCTGCCCTTTCATGCTGCTGCCTTACGTACCCTCCACCTCCCCATCGCCACCTAGTCTTCTCAGATGCAGCCTCATTTTGCCTCATCATTCATCTACCGAGTCATCAGCCACCACCTACCTCCAGCAGTGTCTAGACTCCATGGGGGGATTTATCTTGCTGCTGCTCGGACGTCCAACAATCTCAGATAATCTCCTTGTGGTGTCTAAGGGCCAAAGACTTAAAATCTTATCAGCACAATCATCTGTTAATATTTACACCTATATTTCACATTAAATTTGATCTTTATTCCTTACTCCTGTCTCTCCTGATTGAAATAAAATCTGTGAAATCCTATTTTTATCGCTCGCAGGATGACGTACAAACAGCATGTTTTTTGAGACTTGCAGCTGCAGTTTCGGTTTGCAAACTTGTTGTGTCACTGTCTCAATAAAGTTAATTAAAAATAAAATAAAATAAAATAAATAAATAAATAAATAAACAAATAAATAAAATAAACCTAAAACTTGCAGCCACAGCCTGAGAGTGCTGCCAAGTGGTCATCGCCTGGCATTGACATTAAAAATGCCCATTTTAAAGCAATTATTCAACAAAAGGTCATATATCTAACAACACACGATAACATAATAATCATTTCATATAGACTACAGCACTGTGAGAAGCCTAAATTATGTTGAAATGCTTTCACTGCTGTCTTCTTGTCATCTCCTCTTTCAAGCTGCGGTCGAGACTGGAGCCTCCCCTCCCTCCATGCTCAAGCGCTGTGGGCACAAACTGTAAACTTACTTTAATTTAACAGGATCACATGGCATGGGGGTCTTTTGCTTGGTTGGGAATGATAGAAAAAGACTTAAAGATGAAACACTCATAACTATAAATCATCGCCTCGAAGTATTTATTTAGTCATCAGTGAAAAAAGGTCATCTGTATGGAGCAATGTTGGTCTGCAGAATGCTGTTAGTGTAACATATATCAAGTATTGTTGGGTTCAGATATAGTGACTGTCAGCACAAACAAACATATCATGTAGTCTGAACCCAGCATAAGGACAACTGAAGTTCATCAAGTTATTCTTTTAATCATTTAAGTGAAGACTGGCCTGAAGTACAAGTTTTCCACATCAGTGAAAAGGTGTAGAAGTTGCAGAAAACTGTGTATCAGTTACGACAGAAATAATGTTATTATTAACTGAGAGTTGTTATGACAGAACGCAACCAGATTATACAGTATTAACCATGACTATGAAAGTGTTTATGTGTGAGCGTGTGTCCTTGGGTGAACCCATTGCAGAGAATGATCTCAAGATCTGAAGCAACAACTGCTCACTTGCAGTATTTGTGTGTAAGAGAATAAAACAAAGATAGAGACACACAGTCTGAGACTGAGTGTACTTAGTTGCCTTGATAGCACAATGTGTGTGTGTGCCCCCACGTTTGTGTGTGTCTAAGTCTTTTCCAGTAAAGACTGACTCACTGACTCAGTCATTCTAAAGATTAGCACATTTTACAAGCATAAACACTGCATAAAATGTTTTTCAGCCATTACGTGGCACAAGTCTGATCATGTCGCAGCAGATCTGATCTCCTCGCGGAGACTTTCAGTTTCAGATGTAAACAGCCGTAGAAAGCACTGAAAAGATTTAGATACTCGTCTCACTAGGTCATGGCAAAGCTTGTGGACAAGTATTGATATAGCCTGTCTGTGAAGGAATTTTTGATCTTAAGTAAAAGCTTGATTCTGTGTCTCATAAGAATGTTTAACCCTTTAATGTCCTCACCAAGAAAAAGGCGATGGATTTTTTTTTTCTTTTATCTATCCATCCATTCATCCATTTTCATCCGCTTATCCGGAGTCAGGTTGCAGGGCAGCAGGCCAAGCAAAGCACCCCAGATGTCCCTCTCCCCAGCAACACTTTCCAGCTCCTCCTGGGGGACCCCAAGGCGTTCCCAGGCCAGATGAGTTATGTAATCCCTCCAGCGTGTTCTGGGTCTGCCCCGGGGCCTCCTACCAATTGGATGTGCCTGGATCATCTCCAACAGGAGGCACCCAAGAGGCGTACTGATCAGATACCCAACCACCTCAACTGGCCCCTTTCAAGCAGCAGCTCTACTCTGAGCTCCCTCCTGATGTCCGACCTCCTCGCCCTATCTCTAAGGCTGAGGAAACTCCATCTCATTCATCTGGTTACTACTCAGAGCTCATGACCATAGGTGACGGTTGGGACGTAAATGGACCAGTAAATCAAAAGCGTCGCCTTCCGGCTCAAATATTAAAATATTTGTTGTGTTAATCTATCAGAGCTGTGGTGATCCATTAAGTTACATAACATTATAAAGCACCCATCGATCTGTTTAATCTAGGGAACGTCTGGCTGTAGATTATGTTTCTATCTGTGAATGCAGAGTGATAAAGTGTCTGACAGGCAGCCAGATGGGGAGTCACTTTCTGATCTGAAAGGTGGCTGGGCCATAATGAGACACAGATGGTAGCGGTATGTCTATACACACAAACACGCTACCCCAACCACACACACACACACACACACACACACACACACACACTGCTCATCCTTTAGTGTACAATATGATCAATAGAAAGCAACATTTCATTGTCATTTTCAGAACTGCTGAATAATAACAGTTGGATATCTGCTTTTTAAGAGGTTACGAAAGAAAGATTTGATTTCCATACAGATTTTGTAAGACTCTTCAAAAAGCTGCCTTCATAGTCAAAATGAAACACAAATGATGTCATGAATAACATCAGATGAGCTGCAAAGAAAACCTACAATAGCTATTTTTTTTGACAAATTGAAGGCAGTGAAGACAAGAAGAAACAAAGATGTAGTCATGTGTCTTGCAAATCTTCATTGCACATATTCTTATATTCTCTATACTGTGAATTATGCAAACACCATTCTTGTCTCTTCTTTTAAACATACTACATGTTTTTATCGGCCATTTCTACATTATATTTAAGATTCTTAACTTGCAATGCTTTATTTTTATTTTCTCTTACCGTGTTTACTATGACTATCGTGTGCCAAAATACAAAGGCAAATCCCTTGTCTATGAAAACCCAGATGCCCAAATTCACCCTAATAAAGAGCACAACAATGTGAAACAGCACATCAGTGTTTACAATATTTGATGTTTTGTGTTTGATGGTTTTTGTGCTGCTTCAAGAGGAGGGTAATGCAGCTACAAATACTTGAAGCAATGAAATTAGATACAAATGTCTGTGCTCTTTAACATAAGCTTTGGATTTCTGCCTGGAGAATCCATTGGTCTCTACTTCCAGCTCACGTCCTGATTCATCTGACCACACAAGCACAGAGAAACAGACACACACACACACACCAGTGTGAGTGAGTCTGTCTGGAAGCGGTAGAGACAGAGAGGAGGTCTGAGAATGCTGACGGGGGGAGAGCCAGGAGGGCGGAGAGGTGGAAAGTTGCAACTCCTGGGCAATATAGACCACATGCTATGGGAAGGAATGCATGTGTCTTTGTAGGCGGGTAAAAGACCAATGAAAAGAAGAGAGGAGGAGGAGGAGAAGGTGGAGGAAAGAAGCGAGGAGGGAGGGATCTTAGCTCTGCAGCGTGGCTCTGTGTCTGAATGAAAGGACCTCTCTCTCCCACTCTCTCTGCTGTCTGTATGTATGGCTCACGCCCGCTGCAGCAAGTAAGCACATGTCCAGAACAAACACAGTGAGACTCTCCAAGTGACTTCAAGCTGGAAGTAAATATTTTGCAGAAACTTCGGCTGAAGGTGCAGCTTTAAATTTTGGTCCCTGCTGGATTACCTCTTAGCAATGTGACTACTTTTTTTTTTATTTTTGGAGGATTGCTTAGCATCCAGAGAAGAACATATTTTTGAGAAACTGTCATGCGATGACTGGAAGATTTGGACACTTTCTTTCATTCAAGAACTTGTGTTGTGTATCCACAGGTGTATCTGCAGGTACAAGGACTAGTGAAAAGGACTGAATCTATCTACAACTGCACTGCAGGACCTGGATCAGTTTGACCTAACCTCACATTATTTACACACATCACGAGGGCTATAAGTATAATGTCCTGGTTCTGAGAGCTTCTGAGGTCTCTGGCCAACTTGCAGGCAGGTGTGAAGCTGGGTGTTAGATACACATTCAAACCTCTATACACACACATGGTTGGCTGAAACTGCAGAAACCAGGACATCAAATGAGGACATCCAATACTCCACACTCGTTCAGAAAAGCTAACTTTCAGTCTCACACCTGTGCTTGACAGATGCCGGTGGAGATGTAACATGTGCATTGTGTTACAACAAGCCTTCCTCTTCTCATATATAACAGGCATTAGAAGCATCACATCCAAGCTGCTTTGATTTACTTCATTATTGGGTCAAGAGCCAAACTATCCTGAACTGAAAGATCTTTACACCATGACCCCACAGACTGGTAATTTGCAGCATGGCTTCCTTCCTCACCTGCCTCTCCTCGTCCTGTTGCTCCTCCAGGCCTGGCGGGGGTGCTGTCACCCCCAGTGTTTGGACTACAAGCCTCCGTTTGAGCCCAGGCAGCCACTGCTCTTCTGTAAGGAGTACACCAAGTTTGGATGCTGTGATCTGGATAAAGATCAGGAGATATCAGTCAGGTTTTACAGCATCATGAGCAATTTTGACCATTCAGGTTATATGACATGTGCCAAGTACATACGCAACATCCTCTGCCAGGTAAGTCAAGCATTTAATTATCTTAATAATCATTATGATTATATGGCAATGCTGTCCTATTCCTGCTCATCTGAATGTTAGAGGAATGATATTTGTTATTTGCATTTGACTGTCTGTGACAATCTGAAGTGATGCCATTGCACCGGAAACATACACCTGCTACTCACCAAAGAAATATGAAACATACAGTCATTTTCATAGTGTCATCCACATGCATATTTTCCACTATGTTTTATATTGACAATACAGTCCCAAATATTGTGAGCCTAAATATGTCTCTCATTCCATGTGTAAATGTGGCTCACAGCAAACACTGTGCATATTTTGAGCAGTTTATTTAAATTCTAGTGCATTTATTCCTCCAGTTTGTTTTGTCAGGCAATAATAATGCCATTTATATTTCCGTGGTCACCATGTAACCACACAAGGCTCCTCTGAAAAGTTTCTGTCTTACTCCAAAGGTAACTGTGGTGTGGTTTGTGAAACTTGATCTCATCAAAGTACAGTAACCAACAGAACATGTGGTTTAATGGCTACATGGAGAGCCTGACATCTGTTAGACAGCGCTTACTCATGCTTGGAGAGCTAAACCGCAGTCTTAACTAGCGGTCATGTGTTTTGTGTGAACCTAAACAAGCCAGATAATACAGTGCAATAAACTTTTCAACTTTGTTGGAAAGAAAGAACATAAGCTGCCCATTTGATTGGAACATTTTGACTAAATCCAGAGGAAATCCTTTGAGGCAAAACTTTGAAAGTTTTTCTTGTGGCAGAGATGCAATTGTGACTTGAAAGAACTCGCTGGCTTACATTTTATCATGTGTGCAACATATGAAGTAAATCTACAATGAGTAAGCTATGCTTTATCCCTTCCAGATTCCCAGAAAACTTTTAGTATTTCCTCTCACATGAGAAACAGACAAAGGCATGAGTAAGCTGGACTGCAGACGCTGAAGCAGAATGACTGTACAAGAAAAGATTGCAGCGCATTTTAACAACACATTTACAGTACTTTACTTTTTGGTAACCCCTCAATACACTTTAAGTTTAACTATCATCAGAACATTTGGAAGAATAGATAATAGATAACAAATTTTGAGTTAAAGGGCCCTTAAAAGACATCAACAAAACATAACTACTGGAAAATAAGGCTAACAAAACTAGACGTTAACTCAATAAACAGAGTGAGACAATAGGGCAGCATATATACTGGCAGATCAGACCAACTTAAACACAAAGGGGAGAACTTACATAAACAATAACTAAGACTAACACTAACACTAACACAAAGAAATCCCTAATCCCGGCCATGATGTCACAGCTCTTGGTGCAGTCTGTGGGATGGTGCTCTGCATAAAAGCAGGCTCTGCCTTCAGCCCCATCTTTTGCCCAGCTCCAATCAGGAAGTGACTTCAGGTAACTCAAAGACAAAGAAAAATAAATTAGTAGCTTACAAAAGCAAATAGCAAGATGACAAAACAATGTAACTACTAAACTAAATGTGCCCGCTTCTTCTAGAAAGCAGTGTGTTGTCAAACTGCCAATGAATTTTAAACTAAACAAACTGGTGTATGCATCTGAAGTGACCTTAAATTAAAGGTAACTGAACATGTGGTAATGGTGTGGGTAAGTATGGGAATCTTTCAACCTTTTGTGAGGCTGTGGGCACGGCCATCACGGTAAGGAACCCACTCTGAATAAGTTTAAAAAGTAAGGCAAAAAACTAGCACTTAAACTGAATATCCTCCTGAGACCCTGTGTCCTGACCTTATATGTCATTAACTTAGACCCATTGTCCTTGTTTGTGGACACTTTTTTGTGCCATTTAATGGTAGTAAGAGCACAATATGCTGATCCATGTAAAAACAAAATGGCAGCCATCTCTGTCGAGTCAGTAACAAGCTAAGACATTAATTAGGAGGTACTTGTTTGAAGACATTAGGACTTTATTTTCGTCTCATTTAAGGCCGTTGTGACTTTATTATCATCTCGATTGAGGACATTGGGACTTATTTATCGTTGACAATGTTTAATTTTTTATGCTTATGACGTCCCACTGATCCCAAATAGCTAGGAGAAAGTAAAAATGCATAACGAACAAAAGTTCAGGTCTCAAGAGGATATTCTGAATCTTCACATTTCTTCCTACATATACAGGTTTCCTTTTAAAAACCAATGACTCGTACTGCCTTAAACAAAAACTTAAATGTTACTGTGATTGTGTATCAGCAGTGCAGTACAATCTCAAATACTTCAACTTCCCCAAAGTGCGATTTAAATCTTTGTTAACATCTGGGAAAGTTATTTAATCTAATGAGTATTTCTATTTTGGTAGCACTACATTTTTGTTTCTTTTCTGAGCTTGCTAATCTTAGACAGACCCCAGCTCTGAACTCCTACCTCTCCTTCGCTGGCAGAGTGAGCCTTGAAGCCAGTCCCACAAACTGATTGCATAATTAGGTGCTGACTTCGCAGCTCAGACACTAACTTTGTGCAGATGGTGAGTGCAAATTTAACGGTAGATGCAGCGCAAATTTTCCCTGGCCCATATCCGTCAGATAAAGTCTTTATTCACCGCTGTGAGCTGTCACGTGAATAACACCTTCACCTCTGATATTAACATCAAAACAATGGAAAAAACAAAAGGCAAGTCTTCCTGGCAGTTTAATACATCATGCACTATGTTAGGGCAGTGACAAATCCTCTGACTTCTAAAATATAGGTTTCTATCATTGTGGTAATTATAGCCCTCTGTGTTCTTTCCAAGCAGTAGAGACTGTGTGTAATGACAGCGCTGCAGCGCACGTACGACTTATAACCGTTAGTCTAGTTTGAGTAAGATAGTTCAGTCTGTAAGTATGTGAAGCTTTGAGAGGGGTTTCTTTTTTTAACATCGCATCGGGACCTACTTTTAGTTAACAAGCTCCTAAACTGCTACTTTGCAGGCGTACAATTTGTTCATTTCTTAAATGAGTGCACTTATCTTTAAAGTAAACAAGCGTACTTTGGTTGCAAACTCTTTCCATTTTTTGTGGTTTCAGCCTTTCGACTGAAGGATTGGTCAGATAAATTGTACTAATGGCACTGGGCTGTGTGGCTTGCTCTTTGTTGGAGCTATGGAGATTTATATTTTCATAAACCTGTTTGTTTAGATTCTCAAAATAATCTTCCTTTGAAGACCCACTCAGACTCACTCTGTGGTTGTCAGCTCCCACGTAGAGGGTTTGGGGTAAAAGATGGCCTGAAGGTGGTCAAATTACCCGACTGCCAAAGTACTTATCCTGGGTAAACCCACCACTCTGAGGCCCTCTGTTCTGGCTGCACTGCGGGAGCTTCCTGGCACTGATATAAAAGAGACAGCGAAGAGACAGACAGATAGATGGAGAGAGAGACAGATAGAAGGGAAAATGAGTGAATGACTGAGAGTGTGTGTGTGTCAGGGAGACAAGAAGGAGATTGTCATCATCTCCTAGCTTAACTGAACAAATAAACAACCATTTCCTCCTCTGGCCAGGGGTACAGGATATATCAAGTTCCTGCAAGAGTGGGGCAGAGAGAAGGAGAGAGTCAGAGAGGGATACAGGCAATGAAAACAGATAGAGATGGAGTGAGGCATAGATGAAACAGAAAAACAGGTCGAGAAACCTAAAAAGGGAAAACAATAACTCCATAAAGACAGGAAGATGGAAATACAAAATTCTCTACGTAGAATCTGTTTTGAGGTGTCCATATTGACACCACTGCTTCATGTATGAATCACTGAACTGGCTGCAGGTGAAATGCGGGTGAAATTGCCTTCTGGATTTAGATCCAGAAGGCAATTTCACCCGATTCAATTCATCTTCAAATGTGTTCATTTCGATCGTCCTGCGTATCTGAAACAGTTTCTGACTCCATGTAATTCCTCATACCCACTTAGAAGTATGCAATATTCCCTTTTCTTTGTCCTGTGAATTTTCAAAGAAGTTGGACGAAGGTCATACCAGTACAAAGCTCAATCTGACTGGAATAATCTTCCTCTTTTCTTAAGATCTGTTACCTCTTCCCGCTGTTTCAGAACTTCTTTATATTCACATCTCAAAACAACTTCATGTTTTTAAAATGTTATACTGGAAACTGCTATGTAACTATTCAAGGTCATGTTATCCAATTTTAATTTACTTGTAGCTGAGGGCAGGGGGTGTGGGTGGGAGATGGTGAGCAAGATGTCTGTATCTGTGTATCTGTAGTGCATGTTTGTAATGTAATGCAGGTTTTGACTGTGTTAAGGACCCACTTAAAAATAAGATGTTACATATCAAGGGTCTATCCTTTCAAGAAATTCAAAATTCAAATTACAAGTTGAAAAGTTGAATTATTTAGTGCAGCTGTGTAGGAGTAGTGTGTTATAAAGGTCTTTTTTTATGAAAATACATTTAATAATTAAAAGAAAATAAACCCACCTGAGGCCACTTGAAAACATTTAGCAAGCACTTAACAGAACAACACAACGCTGAATTAATTGTTTCCCCTGTTGCATTTTTAATAAGTACCCTAGCAGTGCTTCTGCATGTTTTAGACTTCAGGTAGCTTTCTCTGGCAGCAGCAAAAAGCTCAAGTTTCCAAACAGCACTTAAACGCACCATACCACAACAAATTTCAAACACACTGACAGGCAGCATCTGACAATCTGCTATTTCTTTTTCTTCACTGACCACAGTCACAACTACTGGAACTCAACATCCTGGCTCCAGCTATGATTTACTCTAGCTGGATCAGTCCCAGATTTATAGAAAACTTGAGGCACGGTAACCTGTCTTTCCATTTCTCTCTTCATCTTACTGTCTTTTACTCTTCTCTCTCGCTGGGTGTCCATTCCAGCTCCAGGTTCACACATTTACCAGCCATCTGTTCACCATGACTCCTCTCACTCTTAGATATAATAAAACACCACCATGTGAAGCTTTCAGAGCAGTATGGGGATTCAGGAAGGTTATGTCCTGCTCAAGTTTGAATTTAAGTTTATTCTGAACTGTAAACACCAAATTATGGTAGTTTGAAGTGGCTGCATTGTTAGGGAACAGCTGTTAGTACTTACATGCATTTATCCTACCCTATGATAGTCCGAGCCAAACTTAGACTGTCTCAGAACAATGGCTGTTTTTTTGTTTTTCAGTTAACGACACTCTAGACCAGTTAAGACTTTAAGTCCTTTTTACCTTCTACCTTCATATATCTCCCATTTTCCTGACTAAAAGCACAATCAGACAACCATATGTGAAACATTTGCATGTATCTTGCTTCTTCTCTACACAGTGTCCAACTGTATGATAAAGAAATCAAACTGTAGTAAGCACCCTGACTTCAGTCAATCAAGCCTCCATCTGCTCCAAATCCCACTTTACTCCAGAAACTGTTTTCATGAACAGAACCAGCAGCTCAGACTGAACACAGCTTTTGTTTTGCCCAGCAAAGCTGTTCCCCAGGAGGGCTGTGATCTCTGCCCAGAAATGTACTTTCATGTCATTTAACAAAGATTCTCTGTTACAGTTTTCGTCTCTCTCTGTCTTATTTATTATTTTGAGCTTTGGTTCATTTCAGGGGTTCCACTGAGGTGAAACAGCAGCTGAAGTTGCATGAGGACAAAAATCAAACAAAGCCATAAACAAAAAAAATGCTTAACTCAAAGGGCACTGAACAATACCACATCAAAAAATATGTAAATAAAATAAAATAAAAATACAATTAAAATAAAATAAAATAACATAAATAAAATAAAATTAAATTAAATTAAATAAAAAATTGAATAAAATAAAATAAAATAAAATAAAATAAAATTTAATTTAATTAAATTTAATAAAAAAAAAATTAAAAAAAATAAAATTAAATAAAATAAATAATTTCCCCATGAAAAAAAGCTGGAAACACACAAGCCTCAACACTGTATCACTGGATTGATGTGGGGGATCAAACCTTGAGGGTGGACAGGACTGGGGAGAAATTTTATCTGTTATATTGTCTGTTATCATGTGGAAATTATGTATATGCTACTACATTTAGTTAGGGGTCATTACGAATGATAGCACAATAAAAACTGTCTGTACACAGGCATATTTTGTAACTAGAACCTACATATGCACAGGTGAGGAACTCCAACAATGACGCTTTTAAACCGAATGAATGTAAGACTACTGAAACAACTAAATAATGTCAGACATGATGAGTGTGGAGAAATAACACACATGTATAACAAACTTGAAGGCACATACACACTCAGACCAACAGACACATAACTTTCTTTCTTTTCTGTCTCTCTGTTATATTCATAATTAATAATGTGTCACAGTTAATGGGGATTTTTGAGCTTGACACTGCACAAAGTAGTAAAAGTGGAAATTATTTATAAGCAGCAGATTCAGGTACATCCACATACACACATTCAATGTTATAAACAAAGTTTACCACTGTAGGTGTATAAATTAGTTTCTTGTGTGTTTGTATATGTGTTCACTTTCTGTCTTTGACTTTGTTTGTTTATGTTTACCAGATTTCTCAATTGAAATTAAAGGTTTGTTATAGTTACAGCACATTGCTAACATGTGGTTGCAATTAGAGATACAGAAGAAGAAACACGACTTTTGTCCATAGTGATTATCTTTAAGACCGTAGCCTGAGATTAAATCCACTATGTACAGAAAAATTACTGGTTGAGCATAAAGCTGTGAAACAAAACAACAGAAACTCTACACACATTTATCTGCCCTGAGGAAATGAGAGACAACAGCACATTTGCTTTCAAGGTGTACAAGTGCGGACTATTAAGAAGAGTCAGCCTAAGTTCTTCTGATGTGTGCTAAAATATTTAAACTTTTTGCCTCCAGTTTTTGCCTAACTTCCAAAAAGTTCTTTGAAAGACTGAACTCATCTCACATACAAAACATGACAGATACAGCTCTTAATCAGAAGTCTTGGATCAGCTGACTGTCTAGTCGGGTTGTTTGTTTGTATTTGTGTTCTGCCAAAGGTTTTACGGATGATTTTATACTGTTTGTGCTTTGGGCTCCGTTTCCTGGTGATGATCGGTTAAGCTGATCTGGCACTGAGTGAAAGAGCACCAGTCGACCACATTTTGGTTTGGGTGTCGTGCCTCCCTGTGCCTGCAGCTCGCCATTTTGGGTGTGGACGGTGTGGTTGTGACATAATAACTGACTGGACCTTCCTGGTATCCATTTATACCAAGCTGTGTTCAGACGGCCTGCACATAACCCAGCTGGCCTGACCAGTCATAGTCAGGCGGTGAGGAGCTGTGGTGGAATACGTGCAGAAATCCTATATTTATGTGATCTATACATGTCCTTAACTTTACCTCTGGGATAAACACATCAGCTTAAAGGAGGATTAATAAGTATAAACACTAGTGACGATCTACGTAAATGGAAACAGAAATATCTGTCTCAATCACATTTATTTCCTTTCTCAGGAGTGTTCTCCGTACTCCGCCCACCTGTATGATGCTGAAGATGCTAACACACCAATGAGGGTGCTACCTGGACTGTGCGGTGATTACTGCTACAACTACTGGCATCAGTGTCGCTACACACTAAGCCTCCTCTTGGAGGACATGGGAAACCCGCAGCAGTTTGCAAACCTGACTGCAACAATAGAAGAAGATCGCAAAAGGTTCTGCGACTTTCTGGAGCTGAAGGACAAACAGTACTGCTATCCTAATGTGTTGACAAACACAGGTATGGTGTATACATGTGAGACAAATGTTTATGTTTAGCAACAGGCACACACACAACAATTAACCCTTGTCTGATCTAATGTGTGAGGGGAAAAAACTTGGAAGATAAGATTAAATCATTACTCCTACTTATGTAAACAGCCAGCATGAAAAAACAGGCTGCCATAAACTGAAAAAAATATTTAAATTACCATTGGTAAAAACCTGAACTTGTTCTAACGAGACAGTCTAATTATGATTTATGAGGAGATATTGCCACTCCTTGCTAGTCTGCACATTAGGTTGGCTGCATGCACGGTAAATGCATGATTTAAAAGACTAAAATTATGTCAAAGAAAAGTAGCATGGTTAGAAAATTGCCAGAGATTTGATTGTGAAGCCTCGACAGCCAGTTTGCAGCAGAGTGTAACACAGATGGGATGTGAGTCAGCCCCTCCATGTCTCAGGCGATGGTTCTCTGCCAGATAATGTAAGATTGCCCCCTCTGGGTTAGTTGGAGTGAGTTACTGCCCCAAGTGAAGGAGTTTGAAGTCTTGTTTATCAGTGTGGATATAACAAAGTGGGTTGGTGTGGCGTCACCAGCAATGCAGGCGTTGTGCTTGACGTTGCGGTGAAAAGGGAGCTTAATCAGAAGGCAAAGCTCTCGATTCACTGGTCTATATTCCGACCCTCACCTACGGTCATGAGCTTTGTGTCGTGACTAAAAGCATGAGATCGTGGATACAAATGGCTGAAATGAGTTTCCTCTGAATGGTGGCTGGGCTCAGCCTTAGAGTTAGGGTGAGGAGCTCAGACATCCGGAGGGAGCTCAGAGTAGAGCTGCTGCTCCTTCACATTGAAAGGGCCCTGTTGAGTTGGTTCAAGCATCTTACCAGGATGCCTTCTGGGCACCTCCCTTTAGAGGTTTTCTAGGCATGTCCCACTGGTAGGAGGCCCCGGGATAGACCCAGAAAACACTGGAGGGATTATATACCTCATCTGGCCTGGGACGCCTTGGTATCCTAGGGGGAGCTGGAAAACATTGTTTGGGAGGGGTGCCTGGAATACCTTGCTTAGCCTGCTGCCCCCATGACCCAGCCCCAGATAAGTGGATGAAAATGGATGGATAGATGGAAGGCCTGGACAGATACATACTGTATACAGTATGTGGCTCATGACGATTTATTGTGTAATACTATCTGATAAAGTGATGTTACTGGCTAGCCCATACATATGTTACATGCCATGGTAACACTTTATATCAGTTGAAAGCCGATGGTGTAGAAAGGAACTATATGACTGTCGTGTTTGGTCCAGATTCTGGCTTTAGTATGCAACATTCAGAGCCTACAAACATGGTTCTTAACATTGAGGTGGCTGAACTGGCATTAAGCAGCTAACAGTGCTAACAAAGGCAGCAGTACTGATAGAGTTAACAGTGTTAACCTGGGGGGGGAACTGGCGCTTTCGCACATGTTGTTATAAGCAGTAACTGCTGTATGAATGCAGTGCAGAGTGGTACTGATAAGTTATGGTGGAATACACACAGAGGGACTCATGCACCAACAAGCACATGCAGCCAGACTGTCTACCACAACAAAGTCCAGAAAAGCTTGGATTACACACAGAGGTGGCGTAACTTCATTCTTTGCTCACATTATTACTCTACTATATCTTTACAAAGTAAATAGTTGTTTGCTCCTCTGAATGTTGTACTAACCCCCTAACCTGTAAGACACCTGTAGAAAAGGAAGCTGTTTTATTCAAGTCTCAGCCACACTTACACTTGAATACAAGTCCTCAAAACCACCTTATCTTCGTTTGTGTCCTTATGAAATGACCCATTAGTCACCATCTTTTTACCCCTGGCTTTCGTTCTCATCTTTCTGTTTTCTATTCCCAGAGCTGAATGCTAACCTGGGCTCGGTACGTGAGGATGCCACAGGGTGTCTGGAGCTGTGCTTGCAGGAGGTTGCCAACGGGCTCCGTAACCCTGTGGCCATGATCCATGCGAATGATGGAACTCATCGATTCTTCGTGGCAGAGCAGCTGGGTTTTGTGTGGGTGTACCTGGCCAACGGCTCCAGGATCGATCGTCCTTTCCTCAACCTGACCCGTGCTGTCCTCACATCACGGTGGGCTGGAGACGAAAGGGGATTTCTCTGCATTGCCCTGCACCCAAGGTTCATACTTTCACATCAGTTATCTCTGAGGGTTATGTTGAGACATTGACAATAATGTTTTTCATAATTCTTAACAGAAAAGGTCACTGTGCTTGTGTGTGAAGTATGACTACAGCCTCCTTTCTGTGCATAGGATCACCACGGTCAGAAAAGCATACGTGTACTACTCTGTGTCTGTCAAGAAGGAGGAGAGGATACGTATCAGCGAGTTCACACTGCTACCACATGATGACAACCAACTAGACCACTCCTCTGAGAGGTGAGGAGAGAAGTTCAGAGTCAGGGGAAGTGGCAACAAAGACACAGAGACTATTTAGATTGTTGACAGACATTTAGTTGTATTGAAATATTTGTAACTTCTGGTACACGTGGCTCTTGGTTTAGAACCATCCTTGAGGTGGTAGAGCCAGCATCCAATCACAATGGAGGGCAGCTTCTGTTTGGCCCGGACGGGTACCTGTACATCTTCATTGGTGATGGTGGCCGAGGTGGGGACCCATTTGGAAAGTTTGGCAACGCACAGAACAAGTAAGTGTAATTTACATCATGCCGGTACTTGAGGGAGGGTTGTGATTTTGACTTCAGTATTTCCTAACACCTCACCTCACTGTTGTTATAACAAAAATATGTTTTCTTTCTACAACAGCCAACCTGAAAAACATCTATGACATGACCCGTATAATTGTTTGGAAAATCATGCTCCTAGCAATGCTTCAGCCTTATGTGTAATTTTAAGTAAGATAAACACATCTTTTTGATTGCTCCTGGAGGCTGTAAAAAGTTTAAATGATAAAGGTGCTCATCATGTAAAATTTTGCCAGACACCGTGACGATGTTGGTTACATAATAATACATTAAAAAATACCAAAGTCTGGTTCGAGCCAGCCAGTTCTACCAAAGAGAATTCCTGTTAATTAAATTCTAGTTAAATTAACTCACATGAAACGGATCAAAATTATGGAGAAGATAAAGTGCCACTTATAAAAGTTCCTGTAAACTGAGGATCTCTCTGAGCTGGGAACCTGCTCATATAATACAAATTATTACTTCAAAGTCATTTGTGCACACAAATGATCATAATAATGTATCCTTGATACATGCTAGGCCCCGTAGGGCACTTAAAAAATAGGACTGCAGTATTTAACTTACTGTACATTCTCTAGGGTTCGCTAAAAAGATCTCAGTTACTTTGAAATTAGAAATGCTGAACACTTTTGGAGGGGGCTGTGTAATTGCGTTAACAGGGATAAATGTAGGCATGTCACCAAAGATTTGTGCAGGAGCAGTGTGGATGAACTGTCCACTGATTAGCAGAGACAGAGTTTCTATTAATAGCCTGCATATTTAAAGTCATGGTGGTGGACTGTGCCCCTTTGTATTACATGTCTCTGCAATGAAAAATAAAAAATAATGAACCACATTAGTATGTGATGGCAGTCCTCAGATACTAATGGGAGTTGTAACATAGAGGTGGCATGCTGTTTTTATGCCAATAGAAGTGCACATAGAGTTTATAAAAGGAGCTTTTATTAAAGAGACTGCAGGGGCATTATGGGTCTTTCCTTACTCTCAAACTGCATGACCTTTACAGTATACTTAATATGATTCATTCAATAGGCTAGCTGTATCTTCAGGCAATGTGTGTTTGTCTTTGTATGTTTACATATGTGCACATGTGTGTGGATGCTATTACGTGTGTTTGTTTCCCACTGTAACAAAGGTTTGCCCTTCACTCAGCTTATTGTCGTTCTTTATTTTCACTTGATCAACTCTCAGTGGCTGAAATGTTAATTACAGCCAAGGGACATAAAGGTACAGTGCAAATATTACTGCTCATTTGCAGTATACACATTTCAACATACTCCAAGAATGTCATGCCTTATAGTAACACTGCGATGTGTGAAGAAGACAAATACTCGGACTGTGTTACATAAATGAAACAGTTAAATTAATATTGCAGCTTCATGCCAAAAGAGAATATCTTAAGTTCATAGAGAGGCTACAGCAAAGCTTGAATATTAATGGTGTTTGCCCTAAAAACCAGCCAAAAAACCAGAGCAGAGCTGTGGCAGGGGAAATCCTCTGATGAAAACATTTTATCAGCAGCAGGTTGACGACATAGTTTATAAAACATTTAGCCAAGTTGTTCTGAGATGCTGACACCTTTACTCCAGACGGTTATAGTATAGCCGTTTGGCTGTGTCTGAGGGGTTTTGTTGACAGGCTGTATTAGCTGTTCTGGGAATGAGGGAGCGTACAACCTGCCAAGTCTAATATTGACACTAGACATTGCGGACTGCCACACACTGGTATGTGGAGGGGAGGGAGAGTGGAAGGAGGGATGGGTGGTATATGGAGAGAGCAACCAGGGAGGAGAGACGTGCAGAGTGAATGATAGTGGACAAGAGGAGGACTTAGGACTGGAAAAAGACGGATAAAGGGACAGAAGGAAAGAAGGGGAGGGAAAACTCAGAGATTCAGCTCAGATGGCTGGACAGAGGGAAAGGTGAAGAACTGTAACCAAAGACGGGACATTTGATGGAGAAGAAGACATGGTTATGAGGAAGAGTACAGATATCCTGAGGCTCACCTTCTCTAACAGCACAAGGCCTCAGGAAAACCCTCATATAATCTGGCCCAATCACGTCACTTAAGAAATGTACCACAAAAGTCCAAAACAAACTTGAATGCCATTTGGCCCTAACAGACAGTACACCATGGCAATCTATCTGACTGCTGTGATAGATCAGGAACTGAGAAAGACACTGACTGTGTACAGACTCAGTGATCACAGCCTGGACATAGACTGGCAGACACAGACAGACCTGGCTGCCTAGAGAGTACAGGTTGTATCAGCTCTGTCCTCAAGACAGGTGGAGACAGAGCAACAGTTCCTGCTACGATGTAGCACATATGAAGACATCAGAACAAAGTTCTTCACAAAAATTAAATGTAAACTCCAAGACTTGATACACTCTCTGACCAGACTAAAATGCAACATCTATTTGGAGAAAACAGTGTCAGCGCCATAGGTCTAGCAGGATATGTCAACCAACCCAACACAACACATAACAGCATATAGTTCATCTCCTCACTGATCACTCTCTGTCTTTTATTTACTCCTTCGCTTAGGTCAACACTTCTTGGCAAGGTGCTGCGTGTTGACATTGAGAACAATGATGACGGCGCCCCATACAGTATACCCTCAGACAACCCATTCCTGGGGGAGAGGGAAACACGACCTGGTAAATCCCTTTAAGTTTTCCATGTATCTAGATATTACCTGAATGTGAATATCTGAATTTAACTAAATTATATCATTGCATCTGGTCACTTTTCCCAACTGCCACCTGATTCGATCCCGGATGTGGGAGCCCTTCTGTGTGGAGTTTCCATGGGTTTTCTCAGGGTACTCTGGCTTCCTCCCACAGTTAACCACACATGCAGGTTAATTGGTGACTCTGAATTGTCCGTAGGTGTGAATGTGAGTGTGAATGGTTGTCTGTCTCTATGTGTCAGCCCTGTGATAGTCTGGTGACCTGTCCAGGGTGTACCCTGCCTCTCGCCCAATGACCCTCAAGAGGATAAGCGGTTAGAAAATGGATGGATGGGTGGAAATTGGGTTGATGATATTTTAAATGTCTCAGGACGGTAGAATTTCACGTTGTATGGATATTAACATTATAATGTTTTTGGTTGGTTTGGTTTGGTTTTCCGTACCTTTACAACTAAATGTCATTACTTTACTTCAAGGTAACAAGTTGTGTTCAAGTTGGCATTAGACTTTTGAAAGACAGTGGATTTTAGTTTCTGAAGAACTTAAACCAATTAAAACCAACAAAATATTTACAACCCTAATTCCAAAAAAGTTGGGACACTGTGTAAAACTTAAATAAAAACAGAAATATGTAAATATACATTTATTCTGAATTTGATGGCTACAACAAGCTCCAAAAAAACCTGGGACAGGATCATGTTTAATATGTTAGTCATCTTTTCTTTTAACAACACTCAGTCAGCGTTTGGGAACTGAGGACACTAATTGTTAAAGTTTTGAAAGTGAAATTCTCTCCTACCCTTGTTTTGTGAGTGGGACTATTTTGTGCTTCATGATGTGCCACACATTTTTAGTGGGAGACAGGTCTGGACTGCAGGCAGGCCAGTCTAGTATCTGCACTTTAACTATGAAGCCACGCATTTGTAACACATTCAGAATGTGGGCACAAACACACCCCCATACCATCACAGATGTGGGTTTTGAAATTTGTGCTGGCAACAGTCTGGAAGGTCCTTTTCCTCTTTGGCCCGAAGGACACAACGTCCATGATTTCCAAAAAACAATATGAATGTGGACTCAGCAAACCGCAGCACACTCTCCCACTTTGTGTCAGTCCATCTCAGATGAACTCGGGCCCAGAGAAGTTGGCAGTGCTTCTGGATGTTGTTGATAAATGGCTTTCACTTTGCACGGTAGAGTCTGAACTTAGATTTGTAGATGCAGCAATGAACTGTGTTTACCGACAATGGTTTACTGAAGTGTTACTAAGCCCATGTAGTTTTAGGGCCTTACACCATCATGTCAGTTTTTAATGTAGTGCCATCTGAGGGGTCTGAAGGTCTTGGGCACTCAGTGTTGGTTTTCGGCCTTGCCCTTTATGTGCAGAATTTCTTGAGATTCTCTGAATCTTTTGATGATATAATGGATTGTAGATGTTGAAATCCCTAAATTCCTTGATACTGTGCATTGAGAAACATTCCTCTTAAACTGTTGGATTATTTGTCCACACAGTTTTTCACAAAGCTGCTTGTGAATGACAGAGCCTTTCAAGGATGTCCCCTTCATACCCAATCATCATACTTTAACTTGTTACCAATTGACCTGTTTACTTGCTCCAAACAGATGTTTGTTGAACATTTCCCAGTCTTTTGTTGCCCATGCCCAACTTTTTTGAAATGTGTTGAAGACATGAGATTTAAAATGAGTGAATATTTAGAAAAAACAATAAAGTTCATCAGTTTGAACATTAAATATCTTATCTCTGTACTGTACTCAGTGGAAAATAGGTCTGGAATCAGGGCTGTATGTTATCTTTCATCAGTATTCGATGTCAAACTAACGTTGGCATTAGACATTGTCCTGACATTTAATTTTGGCCACCCGACACCACAACCTAAATTCAACCACACATCAATGTCTAACAACATTGTGGGCCAGCTGGGTTAATATAATTTGAATATTTGAGATGAATGACACAATTATAAACATTAAACATAACTCTGTCAATGAAAGTGAATGTCTTACCAAACACTTCCATTTTTTAATAGGATACAAAAAACAACATCTTGAGGCTACAAGAGATGCAAAATCACCATTTATTTCAGAAATGTAATGCCTCTGGTTTCTGTAAACAACCTCACAAGAGATGTATACAGTTTGTATCATCATGTAAATGTCTTTTTCTTTGTCTTTGCAGAGATCTACGCCTATGGAGTTCGCAACATGTGGCGTTGCTCCATTGACCGCGGTGACCCCATTACAGGTCAAGGCGCCGGCAGGATGTTTTGCGGTGACGTAGGCCAGAACAAATTTGAAGAAGTGGACCTTATTCTTAAAGGTACGTTGATTTTAGTTTGAAGCAACATTTTAATCATTTTAGAGAGATTTTACTTCTTGAGCATGGATACCTCTGACAGCATGTAAGATTCTCTTCACAGCTCCAAGCAAAATGGTTCATTATCTACTCATCATCATATCATATAAAGCTGTTCTCTCAGAGACCACACAGACAGTGAGTCAGACATCATAGTTTAATCTCAATCTTCCACCTAACAATTAAGGGGAATTGGATCTGGTTAAGGGGCATGAAATAAACATCTAGGTTCAGCCAAATGATAGTTCATTGAGACCAAAAGTTTGTCAAAGTATATTCTCTGCATTACGACGCAATTTCGTTTCGAAAGAATGATACATTGGCTCTTTCTCTGAGAAGCTGCACTAACATTGTCGTTACATGTTTGAAGGAGGAAACTATGGATGGAGGGCCAAAGAAGGCTTCAGCTGCTACGATCGCAAACTCTGTCAGAACTCCTCGCTAGGTGAGGTGTCTCTCTGGGCTGCTGTCATTCACTACTTTTTGTTTTCACTTTTTACTGTTTACAATTGACACTACTGAGAAAGATTACTATATATATATATATATATGTATGCCTATATATGTACTGTCATTGTCATTGTACTGCGTTTTTTCCCTGACTATAAGCTAACGTATACTTAGCGAACTATAAGACATTTATTAGGAGGATAAACTTTAATTTAATTTAAAACTAGGGTGTGGGACTTTTGCATTACACGTTACAATGCTGATTAAGGCTATTGCTGCAAGGGAAAGTTCTCTGTATTTGACAGTATACTGGAGTCTTAGGTCTGTGCTGATTTTGTGCCCACTTCAGGTGATTTGTTTTATGCTAACCAACCGGAGCAAAAGGGGGGATATATCCTCTGATACTGTGCATGTTGACAGTTTGAAATAGAGATTTAGAAAGAAAAAGTGGTTACTGGAAATTCAACCTGTCGCTTCTAAATGACTCCATATTTATTGAAAAAACAAAAGTTTTTATTAGAGAATTTTTTGAAACTAATGAAAATTCATCTGACCCACATAACATCTGGGAGGCCTTTAAGTGTGCTTTCAGAGGTCATGCTATTAAGACAGGGTCATGGAAGCAAAAACAATATTCGATAAAGGAGAGGGGCTTAATTGATGAGATAAATGAACTGAATAAAAAATTGGATGAAATGCAGCTCCCCTCTGTGGAAATAACTTATTTAATTAAAAATAAGCAAGTGGAACTGGAAAATATATATTCTGAGCGTGTAAATGGTATCATCAATAGATCTCATGCTACTTGGATGGAAAAAGGGGAGAAGTGTACTGCTCATTTTTTAAGATTAAATCAAAGTAATTTTGCTAAAAAAAATATTCTGAATTTATATGCCACAAATGGTGTTATTCTAACATCTCCTCGGGAAATATTGTGCGAGGAGGTGGATTATTTTAAAGCCATATTTTCTTTTGAAAATGAACCAGAGTCTCTTACTGACTCCAATATTGATTCATTCTTTCCGGTAAACTGTGATCAGACACTTTCAGTACAGCAGCAATTAAGTTGCGAAGGTGAAATACTAGAGGAGGAGTTACTGGAGGCCATTAATTCTTTTTCCCCGGGTAAGTCACCTGGTATTGATGGTATTCCTATTGAGGTTTACAAGACTTTCTATACAGAAATTAAAAAACCTCTTATGACCTCCTTTAATTACTCCTTTGTTCAAGGCATATTATCAGATACACAGAAAGAGGGTATTATAACATTACTTTTAAAACAAGATTCACAAGGGCAGTACAAAGATCCTCTATATATGAACCACTGGAGACCACTGACGCTCCTTTGCTGTGATACCCGTATCCTTTCTAAATGTATTGCATTGAGAATAAAAAGAATAATCGGTGATATTATAAATTATGATCAGACAGGTTTCATAAAAGGACGCTTTATTGGTGACAACATACGACATCTTCTTGATACAATAGACTATTATGATAGAAAAAAAAAAGCTGGAATTTTATTTATTGCCGACTTTGAAAAGGCCTTTGATAAAATAAGATGGGATTTTATCCAAAAATGTTTACAATTTTTTAATTTTGGGGAAACTCTTATTAAATGGGTGAAGGTCATGTACAATCAACCCAACAGCAAAATAATAAACAATGGATATTTATCTAATAGCTTTACTCCGGGTCGAGGCGTACGTCAAGGGTGTCCGTTGTCTCCATACTTGTTCTTATTATGTATTGAAATTCTTGCTATTAAAATCAGAAGTAACTCATGTATCAAAGGATTAAGACCAAATGGTATAGAAACAAAGTTGACATTATATGCGGATGATGCAACTTTTTTTTTGCAGCCTGAAAAATCTTCATTGGATGCTCTCATACTCGATTTAAACCTTTTTTCAAAATTGTCTGGACTAATGCCGAATTTTGGTAAATGTACCATAATGAGAATAGGGTCATTGAGAGGAACAGATTTTGGTTTACAGTGCCAAGCTCCAGTTAAATGGTGTGATGGTTCAGTAGACGTTTTGGGAATTCATATTCCAGATAATCCGAAAGAATTAGTTAAGGTAAATTACGAAAGAAAATTGAAGAAAAGCGAAAAAGTTTTACAACCTTGGAAAGGAAGGAATTTGACCTTACAAGGAAAAGTCACATTGATTAACACCCTTGTAATTCCTCAGTTCATTTATCTCCTAATGGCACTTCCTTCACCAGAGACATCTTTTTTTAAAACTTTTGAACAAAAAATATTCAAGTTTCTCTGGAATAACAAGCCGGATAAAATTAAAAGACAATACATTTATAATTCATATGAAAATGGTGGATTGAATTTAAAAAACATTGTAGCAATGAACTTATCCTTAAAAGCATCCTGGATAGATAAAATTTACCACAATAGTTCCTGGAGAACAAGTCAAAATCTATTGTCAGTATATTCCTTCTTTGATTGTAAACTGTTTCCGTTTTTCCAATTAAAATCTCATCATCTTGATTTGTTATTTAAAGGTATATTAGTGAACCTTTCACCCTTTTTTAAAGATTTACTAAAGACTTGGTTGAGTTTTCAGTATCATCCTCCTGATACCCCAGAGGATATTCAAAATCAAGTAATATGGATGAATTCAGAAGTATTAATAGATGAGAAGCCTGTTTTATGGGAAACATTTTGGAAAAATGGAATTGTTTTTGTAAATGACATATTAGATAGTACAGGTGAATTTCTTTCATATGATAAATTTTGCAGGTTGTATGGCCAAATTTGTAATATTTTTAACTTCAACCAACTGATTTCAGCCATCCCAATCAATTGGAAACGGAAGTTAAAATGTAGTGGTTACAAATTGCAGGTCTGCGCACCTATTATAAGATGTCAGAAATGGTTATCTAGAAAAAAAATTAATAAACAAATTTATAATTTTATTTTGCAGCGCAGAGGCCTCACCGCTTTTCCACACTCAGTCTGTATTTTTTGGGAAGACGAATTCAATATTTCAATACCTTGGAAACATTTTTTCAAAACAATCTATAAAACAACAATTGATTCTTATTCTAGAATTTTTCAATTGAAGATTTTTTATAAAGTTATTGCTACAAAAAAACAGCTTAATATGTTTGATATTGTAGAGTCTCCATTGTGTAGATTTTGTAATGAAGAAGAGGAAGACCAGATGCATTTGTTTTTCTATTGTCCCTGTGTTGTAAGCTTTTGGATTAAAATCCAAAACTGGCTGAGGACATTGGATATTTGCTTTAATTTTATACCTTTAAATATTATATTGGGAGTTTTGGATGGAAGTTGTCCACAGATAATAAATACAATTGTTTTGTTAGGTAAAATATTTATATCAAAAGCTCAATCAAGATTTAGCCTAAATATAAATTTGTTTAAAAATATATTGCGACGCCAATTTCTTTTGGAAAAAATAATTGCAACAAATAACTGCAAAGTAGCATTACATAATATGAAATGGGAAAAAATCTCCTTGATAGAAGAGTGGGATTATATACAATTATAAATACGGTGCTCTTTCATATGTTGCTCTTCCATATGATATAGGGTGATGCTATGCTATTTTGTTATCTTGTGATGCTATTGTAAATTTATTTCTTGAATATTTGAAGAGATCCTATATTTCATTTTGTCTTGCCGTATTTTCTGTTTTGTTTTGTTTTCTTTGTTTGATGTTATGTTGTTATATTGCCATGTATGATAGGTTGTTTGAATGCTCGCCTGTTATTAAATAAAAAAAAAAAAAAAAAAAAAAAAAAAAAAAAAAAAAAAAAAAAAAAAAGAAAAAGTGCTCCTGATGGCAGGAGAGATGCCGCGACTTCACTTGCAGGCACATACAGCAGTGTTTATGTAATTACTCTCACTGCCAGAGGGAGCTTTAAGTTTGTAGGCTCAAGTTGCTTTTATATGCCTCTGAATATAATGTATATTTCTCATTCTTCATCTTCAGTGTGCAGTTGTTGCTACAGTATTATCCTCTTGTAATGGTGATAAACACAGTAAACTGATGTGTTGTTCTGTCTCTATATCTAGATGACATCTTGCCTATCTTTGCCTATCCTCACAAGCTGGGCAAGTCGGTGACAGGAGGATACATATACAGAGGCTGTCAGATGCCCAACCTCAACGGGCTCTACATCTTTGGGGATTTCATGAGCGGGTTAGTGTTTCCTCGTAATTTGAAAATTAAACTTCAGACATCTGTGTCAGACAAATCCATGCCCATCATTGCAGAGATCCATGGTCTAATTTGTGGTAACTGCAAAATCATCACAACACACAATTTTTTCTTTTCTGCATCATCAAGGTAGTGTGACTAGAGAAACACACTTAATCAGTGCAATAAGCTGTACCCATATTGGGCTATTGTGCACAGACTGGGTTTCATATACACAATTGAAATGCATGTATTTGAGAGTATGTATTCTGTGGGGCAACATGGTGTATATTTGTCCTTATGTGCTGCTTGTTGCTGTTTAGGCGTCTGATGTCTCTGAAGGAGAATGTCACTTCCGGTGAATGGGAGTACAATGAGATCTGCATGGGCAGAGACCAGACCTGCAGGTTCCCCAAACTCATCAACAGCTACTATAAACATATCATCTCTTTCGCTGAAGATGAAGCAGGTAAGGACCACTGTACTTCTCGTGCATCCACTGACCATCACATCGCTTATTGAGATATGATTCAAGGAAGAAAGAATCTAACAAGTAAAGTGCAAAGTGAAAAATAATGAGCAAGTTGAAGTGTGGGATAGTGTATTTTTGCTTAAACTAGGAGTTTGTCAAGTTAAGTGGTGTTTCATCAAAGTGTAATTTTTTGTAACTTGTGTAATCTTTGAAAGTATTAAATTACCACCAAAGGACCCAGTAGAGGGTTTGACTCTAAATCTGGTTTGAATTAAAGAGATGCTGCTGGTCTCAAATAATCTCTTCCCTCCCTCTCAAAGTGCCTTGAGGGAGATTTAAGTTGAAAAGTTCAAGCAAAGTCCAAATCCCTTACAGTAAGACCCTCCCCCATTTTCACCAGAACACACTTTGCTATCTTTTCTCCCCCTCTCCTCTACTCCCTGGCTCTGTCTCCCGTCCATTCTCTTTGTGAATATCCTCCTACCTCCTTCCTTTCCCAACTGCTGTCCTCCATCTTCTTACCTCCCTCTCTTTCTTTCTTTCTTTCTTTCTTGTCGAATCTTTCTCTTTGCTTTTTACTCTCCACCTATTTCTGTCTGCTCGGCTCTCTGTGTCCATCTCTCTAGGTGAGCTGTATTTCTTAGCCACGGGAGCACCAAGTGCCATGGCCAGAGCAGGAGTCATCTATAAGATAGTGGACCCTTCCAGGTACCTAACCATTACAACACATTGCTTCAGCAGCAAATACACTTTCAGCATTTACATGTGGAGGGGGGAGTTGGAAGTTTTTCTGGTGTTGTCAGGAGGATGTATAAACTTCACCAAAGAGGAACCTATTAGCTGACTATCAGTATGATTGGGCTGTTAGATTAAAGTGCTTTCATGTTCCCAAGTAATGGGGATATTTGCCAGTGTGTAGACCTGGACTAAACTAAATATTATATACTTACTAATCAAGTCAAAGAGTGACTAATCGTGTTCAGAACTCCCTATCAGACAGTCTTATCCTATTCCATGGTGATAATGAGTAAGCTTTCCATACAGACGAGCGGCACCAGGAAAATGCAGCTTCAAGCCTTCACCTGTGAGGATAAAAGGAAAACTGATTCACTTCTACCCCAAAGAAGGTATGGAAATCTTAATAATTAATTATTAATCTTAATAATGTTTCTTTTTCTAACAACGCTTCCAGGTTACCTTCTGTTCATCTTTTGGTTTCTCAGTGTGTTTTACCATTTTTCTTTGGCTGTTGTTCTTTATAGAAACTTTTGACTTTTTGCTATACATGCAACACATTCTCACTCCGACGTCATCGCATATTGACGTTTGGTCATGGACTCTCCATGTACAGATACAACGTGACTGCGTTGTTTGTTGATGTTCTGGGACGCCGTGTCAAGTTCTGTCTATTGCATGCATTGTCTTCTATCAACATACACTTTCGTTTTCACAGGAAATTGACCGTTTACATGTAGTCTCTTTCAAAATACAATCACTTTGTCAATACAACAACACAAATTTTTCCCTTCAACAACACTCACATGGTTGGGTTTAGGAAAAAAGAAAAGGGTTTGGCTTTATAATCTTGTGTTACCACCCTCCCGGGTGACAGTCGGACCCATCCACCACCCCTCCCACTCACCCTTTTCAGACTTTCACTGCCTTAACTTTCGTTCTTGTCCTGCCACGTTTCCCGGCGGCTCCGAGCACCGTTAAACTATAATGGTGACCGGCTGCGTATCATGCTGACATTAAAGAACGGCTTTTTCGTCAGTGTCTGATGCCACAAGTCACTGCCCAAGTGCCGAATTTTGACGGCTTTAGAGTGAGACCGGGTTTACGTGGGCACTTTACCAAAATTTTATAGGATATTTATCTGTTGAATGCTCACAGGATATGTTGTCCATTGTTTTTATCATCTTGTCAATGTGGAGTACGTTGTTAGTATTCAAGTTTGGAACTTTTTTTTTAATTGTTTGTTTGTTTGTTTTTACATTGTTCAAATGTCTTTCTTTTTTGCAGAGTTTGTAATCAACAAGAAACCAACCACCACACCTGTACCTACAACAACCACAAGAAAAACTACAACAACAACAAAAACACCACCAAGACGAAAAACACCTATAATAATTGTAAAACCACCAATGCCAACAAGGAAAACAATAAGAAAACCTGCACCGCCACCAACACCACCACCAACAACAAAAACAACAACAACAACAACAACAAAAGCAGCAACAACAACAACAGCAGCAGCTGACAACAAGACCCACGACATTACAGACAACAAGAAAGGCAACAACGAGAAAACCACCACCAACAACACCAACTGCAAAACCAACAACAATTAAAACAACCGCAGCAACAACAATAAAACCAACAACTGTGCCAACAACCGTCCAGGTGGCCATGGCAACAACCCCCGCCACAACCACACTCACTGGTAGGCCTACTGGTGCACCTACTTACGATGGCAGCTCCACTGATTACCCAACCACTAGGTCCTCTATTTACACAACTACTGAGCCAACTGTTACAACTAACATTAGACCCACCAGTAGAACAGAGCATAATTTGGTGCGGGGAAAAGCCACCAGCGTCATACCAGGTGGTTTCTTCTTCTGCACTTTATTTTTGCTTTATATTTTAACATGCTAATAGCTAAAATAGCTACATTCTATGCAATTTACTTTCTTTCTATGATTAATATAACTTGCCTCTTTGATGAAATCACAACTTTTAAATTAGAAAATTAAAAATTACAGTTGCGCAGAATTGTCGCAGGGGTATTAGTTGCTACAAATGTCAGCTACAGGCTCTGTAATCACTCAGCTTCATTAATAATCATATAGAAATTAAAAATAATAATAATTAAATTAATTCTGCAACTGCAAGCTTAAGGAATGCTCAGATATTTGGTTGCATGGTGAAAATAGAATTACAGTAATCACAGTAAAACAGCCAGTAGGCCTAATTGATTGAAGAGGCATTAATGTATTTGTTTTATATGATTTTATGTTTTTTTTTTTGTGGCACAGTATTTAAAAAAGATGTTTTTCAATCCATAAAATTACTGCACTCTTAACTTTTTTTTATTGCTTGCCTATATTTACCACTTCTGATTTTGTTCTTTTACGTATACTTCTTATAAGTCTTTGCACTTTGCACTGGAAAAGTAGAAAACAAAAAAGAAGGGAATAACTGATTTGTAGTTTTTATCTCTTTAAATGCTAAAAAAAATAGCAGTCAAGTTGTTGGAGACCAAATATAGAGTACAGTAGTGTTCCAGTGCCTCAACCTCTGCTTATGCTCTGCTTAATGACCAAAAGTTTGCCTTTGCGGATGTAGAGGGCCTCTCACACAGGTTTGTGTTGAACTCAGGTAGGCTAGCTAAATTAGCTAAAGTGGCAACTTGAATTCCTGCTCGCATGATCTTCTTTGGCTGGTTCAAGAATCTAAAGCAGGATAAATTGTGCATATTTATATGTTGGGTATTTGCACTATTTTAATTTAAATCGGGTACTTTGGCGTAATTTATTTTTAAATAAATGTTTCTGCATCAGCTTGAGTTTGGACATTCATCTTTGTGTGTCTGTGTTTATGTCTTCCCTTTGCCTGTCTTCAAGGATAAGCTCTCGAATTACCGATTAGGCTATTAGTTAAAGATATGTCTGACATTTTGGGAGATATGCTTATTCTCTTTCTTGCTGAGATTTAGATAAAAAAGATCGTTTCTGTGTGGTAAATATGAAGCTTAAATTAGCTTAGCTTAGCATGTAGACTGGAGAAGGGGAAACAGCTAACCTAGCTTTGTCCAGAGGAATCAAAATGCAGCTGCCAGCACCTCTAAAGCTCACTAATTGTCATGTTATATCTCATTTGTTCAAAAAAGTTTAAAAATAACAATTTTTTTGCTGGACACAGTGATGTTCTCAACCAACACATCTTCACTCCGACATCGTCACATATTGACATTTGGTCATGGACTTTCCATGTCCACATACGACATGCAAGATACCCTGGGTGTGTTGGTTGTTGATGTTCTGGGACGCCGTGTCAAGTTCTGCCTGTTACATGCATTGTCTTCTTTCAATATACACTTCCATTTTCACAGGAAATTCATTGTTTACATTAGTCTCTTTCAAACAAACACTACATTGGTACAACACCGCAAATTGACATTTTTTTTCCTTTAACAACAAGCACATGGTTGGTTTAGGCAACAAAAGCATGTGGTTAGCTTAAGGAAAAAAGAACAGGGTTTGGCTTTATAATCTTGCAGGATGCAAACACCGTTCTCTTGGGTGAAAATCTACATTTGTTGGACCCATCCACCTCCCCTCCCACCCAGCCTAATCAGACTTTGGCTGCTTAAACTTTTGTCCTTGTCCTGCCGCGTTTCCCTCTGACACCACCGGGTGCCGTTAAACTATAACAGCAACCGGTCTCATATAATGCCAATGTTAAAGGACAGGTTTCTGATGGTTTCTGATGCCGCAAGTCACTGCCAAAGCACCGGATTTCGACGACTTCAAAGTGAGACTGGGCTCTATTGACACTTTTCTTTTCTTTTTGTTTTTCTTTTTTTCCCCTGTTTCCAGTATTTATACTAGGCTAAGCTAATCAGCTGCTGAAAGTTGCTTTATATCCATCTTCTCATCTAATGCTGCCTTCAAATAGCACTTGTGAGGTCATTATACAGGACATCTTTACACCATATGTTTGGTAATCAAGAGGCTAAGTCGTAAAAACACCGCAGTGAGGCAACAGCATCTACAGTGGAAGCCACCACTGCTAACAATTTAGCAAGATAGCAAATGCAATGCAGGAAATGCAAAGGCTTAATGATGGAGAAAAAAGATGAGGCTGTTAGGAACATTAACAATTTTCTCAGAAATATAAAATTATGAAGCTAAACTCTATATGACTGAAATTACAATATATTAATCAACCATCCATCAAAAAATACATTTCCATGGCCTCAGCCATTTCTGAAAATGTCAGCAAACACATCACAACTTGTGAACTTGAGGCTTTCAGAAAATTTCCACTTAGGAGGTTGTGAATAGCACAAGAGGAGGGTGTTCATATTGACTCTTCTTGTAAACACAGTAAACATGAACTCATTTGAGGGCAGCAGCTCTCTGCAAGAAAGTGAAGCACATTTCCCAAAATGTCCAACTATTACTTTGAAGGAAAAAAAACTTCAATCTTTCATATTATCAAATAAAGAGGGTAATTCTGTCTCTCCATCAGGTTATCGCACAACCATCATGACTGCTGCCCACTCTAGGATTGCTCAAACCCCAATCATCACCACACCTCCAACCAGGAGACAAGGGAGACCCCTTCAGTACACCCCTCCTACCACCTCCGAACCTTTAACCTCACCACAGCCAACCACAACATCACTGAAACGACACCAGATGGCTCTGACCTCTGCACGATACCCTGAAGTGTTGACCACGCCACGGTCGCCATATTGGAGCCAGAAACCCACTGCATCAGTCTACAAGCCCCAGAGACCACCAATCAACACGACACTGCCCAAATCACAGGAAGAGAGGCTGTGGCTCGGAGAGAAGCTAGAACGCGCCGGAGAGGGTAACCAAGTATTTAAGAGGAATCGAGGAAGAGGCTACAAGAGAGGACGAGGAGGAAGGAGGCTGAGGGTGGGCTCAGTGCGACTGGTAAGCGCCGATGGCTTATCAGATCGGGGTAGAGTGGAGATCTTTATCCGTGGTGAGTGGGGGACAGTGTGCGATGACCTTTTCACCAGCAAAGCAGGTACTGTAGTTTGTCGACAGCTCGGCTTCACGACAGTGTTGGCTGTGATGAAGAGGGCTGCACTGGGGGAGGCAGACCGCAACGTAAGGATTCTGTTGGATGATGTGGAGTGTGAGGGTGGGGAGAGTTCACTGCTGGAGTGCAAGAGAGCCAGGGTTGGGAAACACAACTGCTCACATGGGGAAGACGTAGGGGTGATCTGTGGTTAGCACGCAGGGGTTAAATGAAAGAAATATATAGGAGAAAAAGAAGGAAAGGTGATAGAGTGATGTATGGATGTATGGTTGGTGTCACATACAGGAAGTGACAGGATGAGAAAGAAGAGTAGAGAGTATTTTAGGAAGGTGGATTACTACAGACTGCTCATTTGAACCCATTATCCAGAGTAAATGTTGGCATTGCATGTTTCTGTAAACCACAGATATGAAACATTTGTATGTCATTATGTAGCAGATATGTGAAACTTTACGTTTCTACAACACTGTGGTTAACGTGGTTACCTTTAGGCACAAAACCCACTTGGTTATGGTTACAAAAAGATCATGTTTGGCTTCAAATACTTGGTTTAGGTGGTGCAGTCTTGTGTGGATATATGTGTATGTGGGTGGTAAATGGGCTGAAAAATGGGCCCCATATTGGCCTGTTCATGTGTTCTGTATTGGCCCCATGCAAATTTGCCCAAGTAGGCCCCAAATGGGTCATGCTGGGGCTAACTGGGTACAGAGTGGGTATGGATCCAAAATGGGCATCTTATCTGGGGCCTACCTGGGTAAACCCACCCACGGTGGGGCCAACATGGAACTTGTGGACAGTCCCATAAAGAGCCCATCTACAGCCCATTACCACCCACGTGGTCCCCACATACAGATGCATCAGTGGTTTGCAGAAACTTACAGTGCTGACCGTTTCTTCTGGCAACTGGGCTGCTCATTTTAAAGTATTAATGTGATGCCAGTTTTTTTTTTTAATTTAAATGAATTTCACTTTTACATGTTTTTCAGTTTCACGTGTTGGTGTTTCATTGTCATTCTTCATCTGCTAAATGCAAAACACTGCCAATGTGCATCACCTTAAAGAGCCTTTTGTTTGCTTTTGTTTCATTTTGTTTGTTTCTATGCAGACCTGTGAAACATAGAGGATGAGAGCTTCTCCTAAACTCACTCAGTCTACTGTTTTGTTGTTTACTTTATTAAAAAATGCTCAACGTGGACTGAGTGAGTTCTGGAAAAAGATTATGGCTGTGTGTTCTGTTTACATATTTTCTTCACATCCATGAGGCAAACAGACAACTGTGTTACATTAGTCAATTATGTTCCAAGAAGATTTGTATTTTTGTACCTTGTAGTTTCAGCAGGTCTATTTTCTAAAGGAGCTTTTTATAATTTGTATTTTGATACCATTTTGAATGTAATTTCAAGATTAAAAACAAATTTAGTTTTAACAAGGAAATGCTGGACATTCTGTTTGATGAATGTAATGAAAATATTTCCACTGTTATATAGGATGGTTTGAGGGCACAGCGTGCCTGTGATAATAATAAAGTTTCTTTGCAAAATGATCTCCTTGTTATTCTCTATTATTCTCTGCCAATGTATCTCAAAGTGCTGATATACAATGGCTCATGTGGATTCGCATCGATTTCCTCCAGCAGTGAGCACACACTTTGCCTGTAAAAGTGTTCTCCCCAGTTTGTGGCTCTGTTACCCCTTTTCCACCAAATGGGCTCTGGTTCTTGAACCAGTTCTGCTAAGGACTATCGGACCTTGGTGCTAACCAGTGAACCAGCCTGCATTTCCACCAGTTTTTATTCAAACCATTGCAATTAAGTATGTCTCATCAATGGAGGGTATTGCACATTGCACAACAGAAGTAAAGAAAAATAGCAAAATGGCAGATGGCGGTGGCATAAAAATAGAGAATGCAGGAAGTGCGATTGCACTGGGGCCCATAGAGAGAGTGGGCACTGGCAGGTGATTCTGATTGCCACCTCTGAAAAATACCTGTGTTCAAAGATAGATGATAGAAATAGAATTTAATTATTTTAAAAACAGTGCCATTTGCTATATATGTCTGTCATGATCCTGGATTTGTTATATTCTGTTATCCTATGGCCTCTGATTTGGAGTTTTCTGTTTGTGTTCCTTGTTTCGTGTTATTCATCCATGTTTAATCTGCTTCCTGTTTTATTTTCTAGATTCTCTCCTCATATGTTGTGTCTGTTTTTTCTTCCTGTCTTTGTGTATCCTGTCCTGTTTTCTGTCACACCTGTCTCGTTAGTCCTTCCCTGTTCCCAGAGTCGTCCCTTACACCTGTTCTGTATTAGTCTTGTTTGCTCCACCCTTGTTGTTAGTCTGTTTCCATTTCCCTCCGTTTGCTTGTGTCCTCCTACTCCAGCTGTGTCTCGTTCTTGTGATTAGTTTTCTGTGTATGTTTCCCTTTGGTCTTTGTCAGTTCGTCTGTGTTGATCCTGTGGTCATTCCTGCATGCCTGCCTGTATTCATCCCGTGTTAATCCTGCGTTCATTCCTTGTGCTCATCCCTGTGTTCCTGGTGTCGTTCCCTGCTCTGCTTTTCCTGCCTGATGTTTGGATTTTAGATATGAGTTCATATCCCAGTCGGTTTTCAGTTTAGTTTTTTGATCTGCTTTCATTTGGACTTTTAGTTGCCTGCCTGTATTGGATGTTTTCTATCAGCTACATTAAAGCTTGCTTTTTGTTAAAAATTCAACCTGTCTGGTCGTCTGCATTTGGGTCCTCCTTAAGCTGCTCCATGACAGCGTCAAAAGGGCAAATCCATCTGCATCATGGTTTTATTTTTTCTTGTACTTTTTTGAATAGTCAGTAGCTATCTAAAACAAATGTATATGCCTTTTCTATATAAGCTATAGAATATATAAATATACTATCAAACCTATTCAATTAAATGACACATTTCTTACTTCCTATGTTTGTCAGATGATAATTGCTGGGTAATATGTATATTAATGTCATCCAATGTCAAGTCTCTCTTTGTGTCAAGACAATACATGCATGATAGCGTACACTAGGGCCAGTCATAATAGTCTGCACTGGGGCCCATCATAACATCCTTACACCACTGGCATTGAGTATTAATTATGTGTGCACTGTCATTCCAGATATTTGGTTTTATCCAAAGAACAAAACAAAAACAAAAAAAACCAAGCATGCACCAATTATTACTGATGACACTTCATATAGGATTATTATTTGCAAGACTTTTTTGGATCTAGGAAGGAACCAACTCTTTGTGCTAAAAACAAATTTATGTTCGGTTGAAATAAGAACAGTTCATTATTAACCAACAGCATCAACACACTGCCAATCATCAGTCAGCATGTGTCAGCCAGTGAAATGACAAAGACTTGGCCCTAATGCAAATATTCTACCTGTGGAACACACAGGAGAAGATACCTTCTAAGCATTTAAAGAATTCAACAACATCTTACTTTGTGTCCTGTCCTATCTTATGTACGATGCTTTCAAGGTGTAGACAGTCTTTAAACAGAAAATTCTGCTCAAGTTCACAATTTATTAGTAACACTAATATTTCGGTCCTGGACCTTCGTCAAGAATGTTCAGCATCATCATTTACAATAATGAGCTTGAATAGGAACTCCTCCACCTATTTTACATGTGTGGGGGGATTGATCAGCAGTGGGTGTGTTCCTCAATAAATGACAACATCCTGGGCCCCATTTGTCACATAGTCCACAAACGAAAGAGCAAGGGAACAAGAAAAACAAAAAGATCTAGACGCCTCGGGCTTCTTACACAATAAAGTCTATTTACAAGATTATTAACAAAAAGTGCTGAGAATGAAGACATTGGCCTTGGAGCTATCATAAATCATTCAACATTGTATGCTCTTATGCTGTGTATTATAAATCTTTAGAGGTTTAATAAGGTTTAGACAGAGGAAAACAGACTAGAGCAGATTCCAGTGCTGATGGATTACATTGTGAAAGAACTGCAGTTCAGTAAGGCAGAAGGGAGCAAACAATTTAGGGTCCGGGCGGCTAAGCAGCCAAGGACCCTATTGTAATCGGAAGAATTCTTTCTTTCTTTCTTTCTTTCTTTCTTCTTCCGAGGAAATCACACTTCCCATGGGCAAAAACTCACCAAACTTTACAGAAATGTCCGACCCCATGCCAGATTTACTCAACTCCAAGGACATGTGCCCCCCCCAGTTTTTAAATTTAAAAACCTTAAAAATTCCTACCAAACCAACGATACATGCTACAGTTTTGAAACTTCACCACAATGTAGCCCCAGTACTGCAGAAACTTTTGTCCATTTAGACTCATTACAAATTATGAAGTCCATCACTCTGTTTTTTTCAGAAACTGTAAAACTTATAAAATGTATCTCCTCCCACAATTTTTGCTCAATTGTCACCAAACTTGCTAGAGAGCATCTCCAGACTGTCCTCCACAAAACTTGTTTCTTGGATTTTTGATTTATCAAAAATTGAGCCTACAGTGCATGAAAACGTTTGACTGTAAACACTACTGTAAACATAGACTATCCAATTCTTGCTAAATACATTTTCAATCTTCCTGAAAAAAACTGACAATATTTTGGAGTCGTGTTTGATGAAGTTTGGCAAATATCAGAATTTTATCTCCAAAACTGAATTTTCTAGAACATTTTGAATTCTGCTCTCATGGAACAACTGGAGTCAATGTAAAAGTGGCATTTTTAAACATCACATTTTCTCTTGTGAAGCAAAACACTTATCATTAAAAACAAATCACCAACATGTCCATGCTGTCTAGATGCAATTTATGTATTGTCAGATTTTTGTTTAGATAATAGAATTTGTGACATTTTGACTATTTTTGAAATCTGCCACAACAACTGCAGCCTGGTTGGTGACTTCCTGAGTCTATTTGAGAAGCCACACAGCAGGTCTTACTTCCAGACAATTAGCTCAGTGAGTTAGGAGCTGGATCACAGTGCCAAGGACTCTGGGTTCAAGACCCAACAAGGGGGATGAGTATGACACATCAAAACTACAAAGAGTCTTTGAGAAACAAATGTTCCACTGATACAAAAGTGTACTTTGCAATTTTATTCCAATATTCAACCACTTTTACTTTTCAATTGCTGCAATACAATTTCCAGATGATGCAACCTGCAAAATATATAATTAATATAATAATATATAATTTTCTTCTTGCTTCTATAAAAGTTGATAAGTTTGATAAAACTGTTACTGTAAACTTAAATCACTGTGGAGTTTTGGGTTTCTCCCCCTATTTTTTTTCCTCCACCCTACATATTTGTGTAATATTTGCCCATTAAAATATCACAAAAGTAAATAAACAGGCTAAACAGTGTTTAAGACAAAACATATTTGTGGTAAAAAAGAATCAGTGGGTGGTATAGAACAACGCTGTCATGGCCATAAGGAAGTCTGTGGCATCGAGATCATTTAAGAAAATTAAAACAAGAGCATTAAATTAATGTATGAACAGATGGCTGAATAGACAAAGGCATAAATTAGCCCCAAAGAAAAAATAAGATGATTAAATCCCTCACTGTGCACATAATAAAATCTGGTTTCCCAACTGTTTATAGCTACATTAAAAAATTGTTGCGTTGCCGCACACATCTTTTAAGAGTTGCTGTTTAATATATAACAGAAAAAGAAAACAAATGTGACGTGCTGTCACTGAGTATTGCTAATAAACAACACATTTGGTCAAACAGAATAAAAATGCTTATCAGACTGGCTGTCTGACAAACACACGTCTGTTTTGTCCTGTGTACTGTACGCTTTACAGTTCATTACACACCAGTAAACTATAAGGTACAACACATTGCTCAGTCAGAGAGGTTGGCAGGAATGAATGAAGGGCACATGTGTGTGTGAACCTCATGTGTGTGTGTCTGTCTGCGTACAGTCTGTTCCTATGCCTGTCTTTTTTATGTGTGTGAGCATGCATGCTGTTACATATACAGTATGTGTGGAGTGCTTGTTAGCAGGAAGTCTTGCTGTGAAGTCTAACTTGCAGCACATTTGACCTGATCTGACTGAAGTCTTATTTTAGAGCCGAAGAGTCTCCAGGCAGTCAGGCAGGTAAGGAGGCAGTGGAGCAAATGAACAGGGACAGATGATAGCAGTCTACTTTAGCTCTCAATGTTTCCAGTGAATCAAAATTACAAAGAGGACAAGTTTGGGCAATATCAAATATGACCCAAGTTAAAATTGGTTTTGCATTATATAAGAAAATTCTTTTAACACACTCTATGCTTCATCTCTTCAGCAGCACACTGTAAAAAGAGATTAAAAAGTGTGTTTAGTTTCGGCTTCTTCTAGCCCAGAGGGAAGCAGCCTTGTGTCAAGTTTGATCACAAATGAAACACGTTAAGAGAACAGCGCATAAGACCCTTCATGTGAGGGATGACAGGTGAGGTGCTCTGTAAGTAATATGATTTTGTTTTACTTTAATCATCTTTGAATACAACTAGGTTGATCACCTAATAAACTAACGTGCATGTCAGAGCCGCAATCATGTATTAAACACCAACAAATTAAAGTGTCAGTAGAACTTCAAGATAGAATAAGTCACAGTGTCAGAGCATCGTCATCACACAGTAAACCAGCAGTGTAACAGATTAATTAATGCATTCAACCTTTGTTAACTTGCCTACATTCCTATCTGTCCTCTTTATCATATGGCATCTCTCTAAAACAACACAGTGGTCTTGTAGGTTGTATAAAAACTTGTAGTAGTTGTCAATATCTCAAGTACTGATGAAGGAAGCTCACCATGATGTCAACAGATTCTTATCAAATGGATGGCTCTGTGATGGACCAAGCTGGCAGCCATGAGGGGTCACAGAGGGTTTTATTTCCATTAAAAAAGGAAAAAAAATTACAAGGTATCACATTATCGTGTTATGGTGTTCTCTCCGCCCCCTGTCTTGTACAGCCTATAGACAGTGAGTTTTAAAGGCTAGAGTGATGACACTGGTATCATATGAAACTAATTAGAAGACCTAAGGAATCCATTGGTACCAATGCTTTGCTAGCTTCTCAGGAAGGGGGCTAAATGGAACATACAATGGAAGTAAAGCTAAATTTTGGTGAGAGAAAAACAGCATAGCTATTTTCAAAGAGGTCCCTTGACTTCTCACCTCAAGATATCTGAATGAAAATAGTCTCTGTGGGTACCCACCAGTCTCCCTTTACAGATACGTCCACTCTGTGTTAGTCCCATACAGTTTTGGGCAAAAACTTTTGCATGCAATGTTTATTACAAAGCTAAACTTGACACACAGTGCTGAGCTGCATCTCAAATCTTCAGGTTTCCATCTTTCAGGTGATATATACCTGCTATCTTATCCAAATAGGGTCGACAACATATGGGTCTCAGAGGGTTAATTGCATGCTTCTATTTCTGAAAAAAGAAAAGAAAAAAAAAATCCTAAACTCAAGATCATAAAGTAAATTTCTTTCATTTTGATTCCCAATCAAAACATGTAAAAATGCTTTACCCTGCTCTGTTAATACGGATTTTTAAACTGTTTTTAAATGGAAAATTATGGAATTGTAAACCTGTGATTAAAAAGTGCGATTAATCGTGACTAACTATTGAAATTCAGCAATTAATTGCCATTTAAAAAAATATTGTGGACAGTCCTACAAAATATGCAAAAGTTCTGGACCCATCAAGGAGGTCAACCAAACACAGCTGAGAACTTAAAATAAACTAAACAGACTAAAGTGATCCTTACTTAGTGGTGGGCTACGAGATTAAAAGGTCCATGCCACCACCTACTGCCCTGCAACATCATGACTTTATGAATAGTTTATAATCTCCTGCAGATATTAGAAACTACACACCAAAGACAAACAACAAAGACTAAAAAACAAATACAGTTACACAGGACAATTTGTCCATCAATTTAAATACATTAATCATTACCAAAACAAAAGTATCAACAACAATGTATTCTAAAGAAATACAGTAGAAATCCCAATTACCCCATTACAGTATTTTCACTGATTGCTCCATTTGCATATTTTAGTCAGTCACTCTACATATTACCACTGGCCAGATTCAAATGAAGTGTGCTTTAGGCGAGCTGGCCACAGCTGTTCACAGTGTTCTATACTGTGTTGACTAAAGCCTCAGGGGAGACCTTAAACCAAGTATCGCGACCGAAAACACATTCCAACATCAGATGGAGTTTTACATGCAAAGAGAGTTACATCCACTCATGCACACACACCTGAGCAGCTTCATTCGAGCAGAGGATCAGGCCTTGCATTATTGCTAGAGGAGAAGGCTTCCTCCATGCAGAGGCGGCCTGAGGACGCAGTGACCAGCACAAAATGGTGATCTCCCCTTTATTGAAAGTGTGGAAAGGTTTGTGAGACTTTGAGTCATCAGCTTTTGGGCTTACTCTTGCAACACTGTTAATTCTAACAAGGATGTGAGAGGATTAATATACAAGTTAATTATGTAAAGTCCTATTTTTGGTCCCCCACAGATCAGTGTGTTTCCCATGTTCCCCAGGGATAAACCTCAGAAGCCAAAAGACTCAGACTCAATGAGATTTATTACAGTCATGCAAAGTACACTTAATTACAGAACATCCTGCAGTCTCAAACATCAACACAAGAGGGAGCCATAACACTGTGCAGTTTATTATTACTGCGTTTTTACACAGTCAAGTGTGCTGTTGTTGACCCAGATTTATGGTAGGAAAAAAAAGCATTTTTGGACATGCACATATACATTATATTTTCCTGTTTTGATGATGATCCTTCTGTTTTACATACAGATCTCCTGCAAAGTCTCTTTTTACTGTAAGTGTTTGCATCTATGTGTGTACGCAGGATCCTCTCGTTACAGATGTGGCTTTATCTTGAGTTATTACATTTCTCTCATGTTTGCCATGTTATATATTAATAAGTCAAATAAAGAGACATACACTGATATATTAAAGAAGAGCGCAACAGTAGAGAGGAAGCTGTTAATGATACTTGGTATAAGAGTGACGATAATCTTTACCAGCAGACTAACTAATCTAGCTGACATTAATTTTAGCTAATGGATCTACCAGTATGTGTGATTAAGACGATGAATATCAGTGAACAGGATCTGGGTCAACAGGAATGGATGGGATGTCCTATTGATCTACAGCCAAACACCTCTGCTACAGGAATAGAAAGGATATTTTTAATATCATTGTTGGGTAAAAAAGCTTTTACTACATGTCAGGCTATGAAAGCAACAGAAAGTTTTATATATATTTGATTATCTGATAAGAAAATGTTACATTTGTAAAATTATCATTTGTATTATCTGTTTCTATGAGTTAATTACATCCGACAAAATCTAAAACAAAACAGGATGGAAGTATGAGGGGGAGACTGAACCGGAAAAACTGAATTAAGTAGCCTGCGGTTTCACAAGGGTTTTGTTAAGATGCACACATACACAAAAACATGCAAGCATGCACATGCATGAGCACACACACACACACACACACACACACACACACACACACACACACACACACACACACACACACACACACACACACACAGATACTTCCCCCCAGTGTCTTGTCTTTTGCTCCTAATTTAGCTCTCTCTCTCTCACACTGTCTCTTTATTTCTGTCTTAATCGCTCTCTCCATCTCTCCTCTCCTTGTGTTACTCTGGTCTTTAAAGTAGTGCTCTTTACCCCAGCTTTTTTTTTGTGAAATGAGGAAGGGGAGAAGGAAGGAAAATATGGAAGACACATGAAAGAAAAGAGAGCAGCTGAGGTCTTATCAGGGTAATGACGCAGCAAACTTTGGAATGAGCAAAAAGATGTAGGTTCCTGCTCCTTCCCCGCCTCTGTGTGTGCATCTGTCTGCTGCCAGATATGCATGTGTCAGTATTTTCCTCATTATCTATCTGCCTGCTCCGTTTATTCTGTCTATCAGTCTGTTTCTTTCCAACTAAAGCAGAAAATTCACATCACATAAAACAGACTCCAAAGTTGCCACATCTCTAAAGTATTTAGAAGGATTAACCACTGCGTCAGTTCTGCTTCGCCTGTACCTTATCCAATATGTACAGTGCATACATTTATGCATGAGGTTTCTTATCGGTGCCTGGCATGTGGGAACATTTATGCTAATAAATGTGGCGTAAAATCTGGGCTCAAACATCCTCAAGACATCAGTGTATCATGTCATCTGTAGACTTTAACAAGTGCCTACTTTACAACATTCTTACTTACATACAAAAATGTAAAATATATCTTTTCTTACTTTTAAGAATCATTGCATTACTCTTTTTGGCATGAAATCTCTTGTCAAAGTCAGTAGGCTACCATTTTGGAACCCTATCACCAGAAATAGACTTATTTCACAGCAGACATTTTGACACATCAGCACATGTGTATTCAATAATGTTAATGACAGCTGCATTCCACTTAGGGGACACCATTGTAAGGTCCGTCCTGGCTCACTGGAATAGCTTACTGGGACACTTGATGGAACTAAGGCTTGGGCTATAAAAGCTTGGCCATGCTTCTCTCGTCCTTGAGCTGACATCCACTCACATCACTTGCTTGACGTTAATGGTCATTTTGACATCACTTAAGAGAGTTCAAAAACTGCAATGTGACTATTGACTTGCCAGTTCACGTGCTTTTATTTTGCTAGTAGTTTTTTCACCCTTAAATTACTCCTGAGAATTCAAGTTTGGTGGATAGGGGGATTGAAGCTGGTGAGACAGATGGTAGTGGTCAGGAGGTTTGGGTCATTGTAGTCATGGTGGTATTGTGCCATTCCAGTGTAATAGGGATATTTGTAAAGGGCAATAAGTCTATCACAGCTTCATTAATGATCTACCCACTCATCGCTGGTTTAGTGTTAACCTTAGTTCAACAAATGAAGTTTATTGAGTAAATCCCTTGCATGGACTGCCCTGTCACATTCTCTGAGCCAGTTTGTGACTGTCAATATTTCACTATCTGATGCAAGCATTTTTAAAATAGCAAATACAGCGAGACAAAGCATTAAACAAAAGTGAATGTGGGGTTAGAATTTACTATTATTTTTGCTTGTGAGTGTGTTTAGAAACAGTAACTGACAATCCTGCAGAGTATACCTTCAAGGTTAGGAAATAAAAGCACTGTGTGGGAAAAACAAAAGTGACTGACAATAAATAAAAAGGAGCTATGGACACCAACATGGGTGCAACAAGCATTAAGTGACACAAAGTTAACAACCTGACACTACTTATAGAATCAACGGTAGAATACAACACCAAGGCAGACAACACAGAGATGTATAACAACACAGACTGCACAGCAGCTGCAGCCACAGACATAAACAGGAGAAACAGTTTTATACACTGCGTAGCACACACACACATACAATGCAATATTGCCAGGCACTGCAGCACTTGCTGATGCTCTTATCTGGAAAGTGAATTCCAGTTATAAGTGAAAGTTAAGTGTTACCAGTCTGAACTGCTTTCTAGAAGTGTTTGGAGCAATGCACTCTTTTCCAGTGTGTCACATCTGTCTGGACTTCTGCTTTACTGCAGCTGCAGACGAACTAGCAGCTTCTTCTCTGCTGATTTTGCACCTTTTGTTCCATTTTCATTCAGTTTATTGTCACTTTTTCACATGACTTTTGGGATGTGACTTAAAATGTAGCACAGTACAATACTTGTAATAAAAAAAGTACTTTAGTTTAAGTTTAAGAAATACTCAAAGAAGTACATGTACAAGTAAATGTATTGCATCGCGTCCACACGAGCCATTCTCATATCATTGTTTTCAGCTGCAGCAGGGCTGATTTCTGTGAAAAAAACACACACTGACACTTGACAGAGTTATAGACAAGCGAGTTAACGTAGTGGAGCATCTAGCTGCTAAAGAACAAGAAATTTCCCTCAGGAGTTGGTAGAGACCAAAAGCAGAGCTAGGAGGAGAATATTGGACTGATATTTTCTAGGTGTCCAGAATACAGCATCAAATAAATGATAATGTTGTTCAGTATCTGTTGGATGTGTAAATAGGAAACTGTTAGCCATATCAACTTAAAAGGTGATGATATGTCAGTGTTGTTTTTACAGCATGTACCTGTAGCCCCCAAGTAAGTTACTGCAGGTTTATCTAGTGTTTAAGGACAGTTACTTCAACACTAGATATCATATAAACTCTAGACAATGAGAGAAAGAATCAGGTCTGGACATTGTCTGGAGTTTCTTTTTCACACATGTAGCACACAACAGGAGATTGTCTGTGTCAGAAGTGTTCTCACCTACTTGAAATACTCTGCTTTAGGTGAGGGGTGGCACCAAGGCAGAGCATGCAGGAGGGAGGGCATGACACCTGATTACATTGCAGTCCCAGAGCTTGTTTGTAATTTGCTCATAAACAACTTTTTTTTCACTGTTCCTTAAAGTTGTGTGATGATTTCAGCTTTGGTCCTTACAGACAGAAGTTCCTGAATTTGGTCGTTTTCATTGCCATGTTCGTGTAAATGACCGTTTGCCGCTGTTGCATGTTTGTTTTCTTCCAGTTTCGGGCATGTTGCGTGATAGAAATGTCATCAACATGTCCACTCACATGCAGTGAATTCTCCAGACAATTACCTGCTCTACTCACACATGAGCTCAGTTGGACATTACACTGACTTTGTACCGGAGAGCTGGCAGGGTAAAGTCCGTTTAATGTCCGCTCCAACTGATTTGGACATTTGCGTTCTCACACACAACTCCTCCGGGTAATGTCTAGATAATATCAGGTTTGCAGTGCGTGTGTAAGGAGGACTTATGAGAATATGATGACAAGAAATTCAGATGCTCTTCTGCCATTGGTTGGCTGAGTTAATGTTCACTGTAGAGTATTCAAGCAGATCTTGGATACACATAGAGACTCTTAGAAAGATAAGAGTTTAAACGCACTCTCCTGATGAGTCAGTCAGGCCAACAGTGGATAATGAACGGGCGGGATTAGAAAAAGCATAGTGGAATCAGCAGTCAAGCAGAATTTCAGCGGCAGATGAAGATGTATTCCTCTGTGGCATTAAGAGGAGCCTTTTAAGTACAGCCATGTTGACTTGATGTGACGTATTTGGCAAAAAAAAAAATGCATTTGGCATCCAGATCGCAAATAAATTAATATTGCAACAGAGACAAGAGAGACAGGTTTCACTGTGAGGGACTGGAGATTGAGATTGAGTGGGCATGGCTGTGACAGTTTATTTGTTTGTGACGACTAATCTTACTGACAGTCAACATACGTATACAGACTCAACAGTGGGCTATGAAAAGGTGCTACCACTGCTACAGTGCCGCTCTGTCACTCTTCTCTCCTCCCAGGGTTTTGTTTATGAAAATGTACTCTGTTGCTGCAGGCAACAATTCCAGCGGCAAAGCAAAATGAGGACTTGTCTAACCACTGAGCATGTTTGAATGACTGGAGAAAGCATCGCTGAGATATGGCCCACTTCCTGTTTATGTCTTCACTGCCAACTTTGTCACAGTCAGATGGACAGCAATGCATGATGTAAATGCTCCTGACAGAGCTGTACAAATGTTGAAACCTTTCAGTCTATATATTAGAAAGTGATACGCCGATTCAGCTGTTTTACATGGTGAAGCATGAGCAAGTCAACTAATGTATGCATTTTCAATTGAAAGCTCATAGGGCTTTAAACCAGTGGTTACTAATGCATGATTGTCCTGCACTGTATTTGGGTTTTGATGAAATAGGACGATGATCACATATGATTTAAGATATGTATCAGACAACCTAACCTAATGGCCAAAACTGAAACATCTTCTAACAAGAGTTAGCTTCACCTAGTCGAGACTAGAAAGTGGAACATGAAAACCTCTGGGAGAGTTAAAGACACTTTCTTGCACATGCAGTACAGACTGGATCAGCTGCCATGTAGAGATATGGCTCACTTCCAGTTTCTCTGTCTTGGCTGCCAAGTTCACTTGCATGTAAGGAGCAAACACTTGGGAGTTTCAATATCCTGTAAGCATCTAAAAGAAGCCTCATATTGCATATATTTAAGAGTGAATCATATTTATAGATGCACAGAACATTAGATACATGTGGTTTTTTGGGTGACTCTACATATATTTACTGAATTTACCTCACAGGTCTCTGTGACTGGTCTCTATTGATATGCCAGTTTGGGGTTATCTGGGCCGCCAGACTGTAGACAGAAGAGAGACATAAAGAAAGAAGAGGGAAAAAAAAATCAAGAAGTGTAGCCAGTGAAGTGCATCCAAACTGATTTGTCCACTCTAGACAATTCTTGTCACTCCAGGAGACGTGCCACAGCACATTTAAGAAGCATCCCAGAAGCTAATAAAAATACACACCTCATGTAATTTTGATGGAGCCTGCGGTGCATGGCACAAAGCAGGCTGATTTCTCCTGCTAACAGGCACTGTGTGAGAATTATAGATAGTGATATAATTATTAAGATGAATATAATTTTTGAACCAAAACACAGCCACAAGTCTTTGATCCGTATTAATTAAATTAAATCTGAAAAAAAAAAAAAAAACTCTTGAACAAGATAGCCTACTTACTTACTTAGGGTAGAAACACAAATATCAAGGAATAATGACCAAATCAAGAGAATGTAAGTCTACAAAATAGAGCAGAGAAAACGCTCCATGCATCCAGTGTGGTCTGAGGCAGAGCGGTGGACAGAACAAAACCAGGTCGCAGCCAGACCGCAGAGAGCTGCGAAAGGTGACATTGCCCCTTACAGCTCTCTTACAGTTAAGATGATGGCCAAGGTAACAAAAGGCTGTTGATCTAGCTACTTTGTGCCTGACTTTATTGGATCATAACACATCGGGTATGTAATTAATCTGCATAGATGCCTTTCCAAGCACTCAAGGATGCCCTAAAAGACACAGTTAAAAAAAACAGCTGCAATGTATCCGTAGATCATAAAGTCAAACATTCAGTAATATACAATAACAAGTTATTAAAAATAACTAGACAATATCATAAGAAAAAATAGGTATAAATTCACCATCACAAAGTCTAGTGCAAGTCTAAACATGTGTGACACCATTACATCAAACTTTTCTATGGATGTCAGTTTGTGAGAGCCACGCTGAAGGACAAAATGTGGCCTGCAACACACTGTAAGGCTTGTTTGTTTCAGCCGAGCCAGTGTCTTGAAAACTTGTGGCCTCTCATGACCGGTTAAAATGATTGAGGAGTCAGCAGTCCATGATGGTATACAGCACTCAGTAAAACAGGTTTTTCAGCAACTGTGAATCACTGCAACCACAAGAGGTCCTTGAGCATACATGTGCATAGAAAATATTAGGCTGATTGGTCCAGTAGTTTGCGGGATTAGCTGCAGCCAGACAGATACACATACACATGTACACACACAAAGAAACACATAATACATTCCAGGCTTACACCTGTGAAAAACGATAAAGACTACAAAGACACCTTCAGTGCTGAGCCTGGCTAATGGCCTTCTAAATAACATAACTATGTTTGTATGGATGCATTTTACTTGACATTGAATTTAAATATATTCAGAAGCAGAACGTCAAAGATAGCTGGAGTAATTTAGTAATTACAACTCACTCAGCACTGAGGGTTATTCTGTGACCTGGATGAGTCTTTATACAGAAGACATTCAAATGTAAAGTTCAAAAGAATTACAGATACAATTTCTACAAAACAATAGCGATAACTTATGATGATCTTTAGTCAGTACATCCAAACAAATGTTTTATACTACTACACACTCTCCCTCTACCAACCCCCCTCCCTCCTGCCCCCCCATCCACACACACACACACACACACACACACACACACACACACACACACACACACACACACCCACACACACACACACACACACACACACAACACATCCTCCCCATCTGGCTGGCAGGACAGATGGTGGCACTGGGTGATGCTAGAGGCCAAAAGGACAGCTCTAACCGGCTACACACACACACACACACACACACACACACACACACACACACACACACACACACACACACACACAAACAACTGTGTGATAGACGTACTTGTCATAGTTTACAAATGTACGCACAAATGTTTAATACGGGGCAAGAGACACATCCGGACACACTGTAGACAAACACACTCTCTCTGGTGGTCACACAGTGGGTTTGATATGTCATTTATTTGTTCATTGATTCGGTTGTTTGTCAAACAGAATTTCCATTTCAAATGAGAGTGTTCTTTACCCAGCATGTGCAGCGGGTCAGTGTGTATGTTTGTGCATGCACAGCCTATATTCTCTGTTCAGTCTTTCATTGATTTGCAGCTGTAATGTCACACTGAAGAAAAACTGCCTTTATTATCGATGCCTTTGGTGTGTGTGGGTGTGTGTGTATGCATTGTGAATGTTGCTCAGGTATGCATACATAATAAAAATCTTGTTGTATGTTTATTTTTCAGCAGGACATGTAGTTGTATTTGACAGCCAGATGTACAGACAGGGAAAAACGGAGTGTGTGTGTGTGTGTGTGTGTATTTTCAACATGTGCATGCATAAGAGAAAATATGAATGTATTGTGTGTGTATTATTCATGTGGCATGGTTATGAATGGTGTTCACATGTCCTGAGAGCTTTCCTCTCCCAGAGCCTGGCCACTCTGTTCTCGAAGCTTCTCTTAGCGAGGGAGGGGTGAAAAAAGCAAGAAGGGAGAGAGAGACCGAGTGAGGTGGGGAGGTGGTGATGGAATATGGGGGAGCAGAGACAGAGGGTGGGGTGAAGAAGGAGGAGGAGGAGGAGGAGGAGAGGAGATGGAAGGAGAGAGTGGGAAACAGAGGCAGAGGCGGAGAAGGACAAATATAGAGAGCGGAGGGGGGTAGAGGGAAAGAGGGAGGGAAATGAGGGAAACAGACAGGGAGAGGAGGAGGAGGGAAGAGGGATGCTGCATTTTAGTGATAGCACAGACTGAGACTGCAGGAGCAGACAGAGGGATGGAGAGAATCGATGAGAGAGGTAGAGGAGCATTGTCAGAGAGAGCACGACAGGATTCCCATACAGGTAAAATATCAGATAGCTGAAATCAAATACTGAAATGTAGAATTTGGACGAATAGTTTTGGCTAATTAGAGACTTGGAGAGGCCCTTTTCTTCCATGACAGCTGCATCAAAGATTTCCTGGATGTCATAGAAGAGCACTCAACCTGTCAAAGCATCCATCCATCCCTCCCTCCATCCATAAATAGATGCACATGTCCATCTTTCTCCCCCCATCCTGTCCTCCATCTTTCAAGCTCCTCCTCTCGCTTCACTCCATATCCATCTTACAATCATCTCTCCATTCCACCCACACACAAGCTTTTCTCCACACCACCCCCTTTCTTCTTCATCCTCCTCCTCCCTTTCCCTCCATATCTCCTCTGCTGTCACTTCTACAGATCCTGAGGGCATCTCTTTTTTTTTTATTCATCTCCACATATCCTTCTTCTCCCATCCCTCTCTGTCCCTCTCAGAGAATCTCTCTGCTGCTGTGTGTGTTTTCAGGCAACATTTAAACCTCCTTTAGCTTTTATTTTTTATTTCTCTTCCAGATTGTGACAAACGTGTACCTGAAGAAGCAGCAGAGGAGGGGAAAGAGAGGGGGAAAACTTGCATCTCTGACCTCAGCAAGTAAAAAAAGACACTTCTCTTGTGCAGAGAGGAGAGACGAAACCACCTGTAATCAAGCTAAGAGACTATTAGCAGGTGTAGGTACACAGGGAGAGACACACTCAAACATTTAAAGGCAGACTCCTGCCTCTGTTGGGGAAAGTGTGTCACTCACTTTCATTTTTGTCTCTATGCTTGACTGTCTGTCCACAGGCTGTCCTTCCATCTGTCTCAACAGGATGCAGAGGTGTCATTTTGGTGCCCGGGACAAAGAGAAATGCTGAACGGATCCTGACGTGTTGTTAGAGAGAGGAGTCAAAAACAAAAAGGAAGAAAAAACTGAGGAACAGTTGCAAGCCTCTGGAAGAAAAAGGGAGGAGAGAGCAGTATGAGTCAGAGCACAGGAGCTAGAATGCTGTGTATTCTGCATGCAAGTGGAGAGGTGGAGGGAGATGGAGGAACAATGAGAGAGATATAGAGGAGGAAAATAGAAAGGACTTGACCAGAATTGAGCAGTCATTAGACAGAAGAAGGACAAGATGAGAAAGAATCAGCCACACTGGCAGGCAAGTGAGTGAGATATAGGCCAAGTGAATCAGCCTGCTAGAGGGAGAGAAAGGCGAGAAGAGGGTAAGTTTAGAAAGTGGAAGGTTTGATATGACTGAAAAGGGTTAAGGGAAGGTTGAATGAAGGTTTGCTGCAGGGTGGGCAGTGAACAATAAACGGCAAAGGACAGAAGGACAGCCTTAATGAAAAACTATGTGAGCAGCTCCAGGGGAGAAAGTCCTCAGTGACTGTGTCTTGCCACAGAGAGGAAACATTACTGAGGTTTGCATATGGCAGGAGAAGCTTCAAGACGACTGACCATTAAGAACGAAAGAAAAGATGGAGAGTGGAGAGTTTAAAAAAGAGCACAGCAGACTAAAAACATAGGTACAAAGAACATGGCAAGATAAGAGCAAAATTTCACATCCAAGCAGAGAGCTAAAAAGGAACACACTGCAGACCAGAGGAACATGTCATCCAATGCACAACGTCGGGGACGTGGAAACTTTAACTGTGACAGCAACACAGCAAGAGGTTCCTGTTAAATATTGATGCTGACAGGCCACTCTGGAAAGAGCTCGCTCCTTGCACCACAGAGGGGGAAACAGAAGGAAGAAACACAGCTGCTTTTTTTTTATTCTAAGGGATTTTTACACCGGAATAGACAAGCTGTTAAGTATGTCAGATGACAGCCGAGTGGGGTTAAGTTCAAATGTTGCTACAAATTAAGACAAGACGTATGAATTAGCAGACAGTTGGCTTCCTGGAGGTTTTTTGTTTTTTTGTGTTTTTTGGCCAGCTGTGCAAGTTCTTGGGGAGCGTGGAGTAACTACAGAGAGAAGAACAGGAGCTTATTCTTGTGTGGGATAAGAAGGAAGAAGGCAATTAACATTTGAGAGATCACTGAGACCACAGCTGGACTGGAACAATTTCTTCTTTTCTTTGAGATCAAGGACCAGCGCTGGCTGATGAATACAGATTCATATTTTGGATTGACATGTTATACCTGCTTTGACAGGCACTCCTGGGGCGTATCACTGCCAGATGAGAGGGGCCAAACACAGCTGAAGCACTCATAAATGTTTTCTATTTTTATTTTGTCCTGGACTGATTGGAACTGCTCCAGCTATCTTAAAAAAATGGCCTCATTATAGAGATTTGGCCAGTGGAGGATTGCTGTCATGGCTTGAGGAAATAAAAGTGTGGAGATGCTTTGATGTGCGTAAACACGCAGGATCCTTTAATTTGAAGGAGGATGTATACTTAAATTTTGTCTCCATGACTACATGAGGGCGATTCTCCAACTTAATGTCACCAAGAATTCATGATAGAGACATCCTTCATACCGACCTGAATCACCTGATTCCTCAAAACATCACGGCAGTAACACGGGAAGACACAACGCCACAGTCTCCATTCAGCTGCGGATAGACCAGCTGCGTGTTTATGTGTGTGCGTGGCTGCATGGGGGTATAAGAACTGTCGAGGAGCTCAGCTGTGTTTGTGCGTATGCTTGTGTGGGTGTGGGTATAGAGGTGTGAGTGTGAGCCCAGCTGTGTCTGAGTACATTTTCAAAGCATCGCCCGGAGCTGTGTGAGCGAGCGTGTGTGTTTGTGTGCGTGTGTGTGTGTGTCGCCTGGATTCTCCCCACCAGCGACAGAGCTGGACCTGAACAGCAGTGGTGAGAGGGGGGACAGGGAGGGGGAGGAGGAGGAGAGGAGGGAGGTGAAAGAAACCAGCAGGACGGAGGAGAAGAAAAAACTGACAACATGCTCGGATAAAGAGAAGAAAGACGGGAGTTTCTGGCTGCCCCCCTGGTGCAATGTGTGGTGAGTACACATTTCTAAATGTATGGTACGCCATCGTGGCTGCCATGTGTGACAGGGTCTGTGCATGTGTGTGAGTGCATGTACACTCTTTATCCACCAATGAGCATCACAGTCCCTCAGGAGGTTGGCCAAGGTCAAAGGTGAAAGGTCAATTAGAGAACTCCGAGTTCAGAAGTACGAAGATAAATCAGTTATAAGATGCAGGTCATGTGATCGCTCAGAGTTCACATGATATGTAGGTCCAGTGGCTCACGTTATGTTTCCATCCACTGATTTACACAGTTTAATGCAGGTCACATGATCCAGTGCCCAGTGGGTCACATGACATCCAGCCTGGCACCTGAATTGAAACTGAACCAACCCCATAAACCAAACAGGTTTAACGTCAGCGGATGTTTCATCAACAGAAACATTCATTTCTTATAGTGATATGTTGCCTGTTCTCATTCCCAGATTGAAACATATAGACACTTCTGTGACACCCCTCAGCGTGATACCAACGCTGCAGGCACAGTTTGGCGTCTCTGTGAGAAGCACCGGGCTTTCAGCTAACTCCCATGTAAACCCATCCGTGACAATATCTGACACTCAAACCAACAGATGAAGTATAAAGAGCTTAAATGTCTGTGTCGGGTCGGAGGAAGGGGTGGTGGATAATTCAAACAAACACAGACTTTCACCCAGGAGACTGCTTAAACCCAAAGTCAATGCTATTTCAACGTAATGTCATGTAACTTACATCTGTCCATCACATACTTATGTCACATGATGTTTTTACACCACATCACGTACTTATTTTAACCCAAAACATGTTTTTTTCTAAACCTAAGCAGTACTACTGTTGCCTTAATCTAGCCACAACCATTTGACAGTGCTAACAACATGTTAGGAAACAGCTGTGCCTTTCATACAGTAAAGGGTGCATCTCATAACTTGTGTTTATACAGAATGCCCCTTTTTCAAGGCAATGGGGGGCGTGAGCTAGTAACAGAATGTGCAGCTCAGCGTGTGACGTAAACAGTGACGTACCGAGGAAAGCCGTGGCTGGTCAGTCCTTCGGTGATTCTCTTGTACATCGGCCCGTCATCCCACTGTTAATAGCCTCCTCATTAGCGAGACAAGGAGGGCGTGCAATTCTTTATCTCCCCAGTTGCTCATCTTCTGGTTTGCCTCTCCTTAGTGCTGCTAGATACTCATTCCTGCTATCAGCTATTTCCTGGTGTGAAGTCCACGCCAGTGGATCGAACGTGGGGCGTCATCAACAGCCCCTCCCACAAGTCATCAACAGCCCCTCCCAAGGGGGAAAGCCGCTTCGCTCTGTTTATACTAAAACCGTTCCGCCGATATGACTACCCTACGAGGCGGAAAATTGGGCGCCTCAGATCAACTCGCCAATCCGGCTCTGTGTGTGTGAACGCTCGCATGATGCCGTGGGGTGCCTATGGCGTCGGTATCACACTCCGAGGGGTGTGAGGAAAGCATTGGCATTTGAAGACCTGGGATGAGAAGTTGTTGTAATATGTTATAGTCTTGCATGGTGTATCTCTCTAAATGTCTGTTCCCATATCTATGAATTCACTTTTTGTGGTCATGCACCAACATTAAATCACATGATATGTGTAATATCTGCCATACTGGGGGATTTAATTACCAGAAAACACACTGCTGTATAAAGCTCGTTGACCTTTGGCTAACTAAAGCAGCTGTCCCCAACATTCAGAGCATGTCTATCATTCTGGAGGTGGCTGAGCTGGCAGCTAACTGCTAATGGTGTTAACTCTATAAAAAGCGCTAGCAACAGTGCTGACAGAGCTAACATTCTTGCCTGGTGGGAAACCAGAGGGAGCAGTGGTTTGCTGCTATATTAATGTTCTTAATGTCACATACAGCTCCTTTAATATTTGTGAACACTAATTTTCTCCTGCCCACCTTCAGGGTGTGTCAAACAGTGCAAATGACCCCAGCCAAGGCCCAGAGGGGGCCATGCAAAGGTCTGTGGTTGACCCTTAAATGGGTATAGCGCGGACAACAAGTTATATGTATTTACATGATAACTACATAAGCATCATTATGAAAATAGTGACTGCACCATTGCTCTAAAGTTAGGCTAAATTTGGAATTGCAATGTTTTTCTATCACCAGAATTTAGCCTAAATTTGGAGCATCATTAAGCCCCTTTCCGACAAGATATTGTTACATGGTTGGCACCAATGGATGCCTTAGTTAGTGTAGTTTCATTTGATACCAGTATCACTCTAGCTTTAAAACTAAGCCTGCTACAGTCTGTCTTATAATGGCATATTTTAGTATTTCTGCATCTTAGGGTCCTTAAACAGTCTTGGAATTACAAAAATGTACAGAATATCAACACTGGATTTGGATATTGCTGTATAAAGCTGAAGAGTAAATGTGTCTCCTCTACTGATGATTTGATCCTGTGATTTAATGCCTTGCAGTCATTTCTTTGATCAGTTTTTGATGTTACTTTTATACAGTCATTTACTGGAAGGTAATTTATCTGTCTTCGTTTTGTTTCGAGGTAAAAGGAGAAATATATAACTGTCACAGTTGTGTTTGAAAGAAACATTTTCTCTGTCCTTTTAAATAACTCAATTGACCTTTGGTGGTTTGAAATCATATTGAATGTATGTATGCCAAACAGAGCATGGCCTGGATGGTTGGAAATGGTTGTTAGAGAATCCATCTCTGTCACTGGGATAATAGCTAAGACCTTATTTGAAATTGCTCATGTTGGTACTAGAGCAAAGGGTGCGGTGGTGGTGGTGTTGGAGTCGGTGTGGATGAGGGGTCCAATTTGGAAAATGTTGTCCCCCTGTCCATAATTCCTGCTGGCCAGCCTGTTCTTCTAACATTAAAAAACTACAAAATGATTCCATGAGAAGAGATTTCTGAGGCAGAAATCAGAGATGAGATGATATATGGGTGTCCTGTCTTGTTAGTACACTCATTACTGCCTCTGGATGATAGGGAGGAAGGCTTTACTTGTTGTGATACGAGTGTCAAGCAAAATGTGCTCTGTGCTTGTGGTAGTGTGAGATATGAACTTGATATCATAGCAGGAAATGCATCACATACTGCAGGCTGTTGTTGTTTTGCCAGAGTTTTACAGCTGAGAACCTCTCAAAGCTTCATGGATCGATCTAGTTATTGAGCACATATCTAAAAAAAGCATTTAGTGTTAAAAACTGAATTTGTATTACTCTGATTGTCTTATCTACAGCATGTATTTCTACAATTAGCGAGCCACAGCTAAGCAAACAGAAACAAACACTCAAACTTTCTCTCACACTTTCTCCGTCACACTGAAGCACTATCACTCTTCTCGTGCTGTCATGAATACAGCTCATATATGGAGTCACACTGTCTTACAGTAAGTACACTCATCTTCTCTTGCCCCCTCTAATTCTTCGTCACACACAAGCACACACCATAACAACACACATGCACAAATGCGGAGGAAGCGGGGCCGTGGCTGAGGAGAAGTGACAGTCGCTTCATGGCCGCTGGCTTCATATTCTGGCAGTGCTGGCCAGCCGAGCTCGTAATGAGGCTGTGGAACGCTCTAGTGTCATACGGATCTGGTTCCCACACCATCACTCTGTGCATCAGCTCAGTGTGTGTGTCTGTGTGTGTGTGTGTGTGTGTGTGTGTGTGTGTGTGTGAGAGAGAGAAAGAGAGGGAGAGAGAGGGATTTTGCGAATGTATGTAAGGCTTTTACATTGTAACATGCAGGTTTCATATAGGCTGTCTCATTATACATCTTTTGGCAACAAACAGCTGGTCTTTACAATTCAGTTGTGGCCCAAACAAGCTGTGTGTGTCATTGATCTCTGCAAAGACTGAACAGTGTCTGTATTGTAGCAAACACAAAAGTCAGTGGAATCAATAACACAACCAATCAATGACTCCGATCAATACCTGCAATTCCTCCTTTTCCTGATCACTACTGGATGTAGAGCGTACAGACAAGGTAGGGTGCACCACATAGAACTCAATTTGTTTATATTGCATTTGACATTATTAGTATTTTGCCTTGCATACCATAAGTCAAATACCTTGGAGGGTTAAGGGTGTAAAAGGTCAGATTTCCTCATCATGAGATGTCGATTTCAAGAGTATACAATTAGATGGGGTAAAAATCTCCCCAGCATCCCCGTTACACACAGTGTTGTTGACATTAGAGTCTCAAATCATTAGACTAAGAGAATCCGGGTTTTTGCTACAGTGCTTTACGAGCTTTGCCCTCACATTATCTCGAGCTCACTCAACAACAGTCATCATTTTTGGTTATGTTAATGTTGACTTGTAATGAATAGCAGACTGGAAAGAAGAGAGCCAAGCAGAGTCTGATGAAGGTCAAAAAGTCAAGACACGCTTGATATTCTGAGACACAGAAGCTGTCCACATGTCGAAGTGTCCTCGGTCAAGACACTAGGGACTTTAAAGGAATACTTTACCCACAAAAGGATCATTTTTAAATCAGTTACTCAGGCTGTGTTACCTTGAAAACTTTGTTTTTCTCACACGTCTCTATGGAAAACAGTGAACATATTGATTTATTGATTGACTGGGGACCTAACAATACCAGAACTACATCAAAATATCTGTTTACAAACTCACACAACCCGTGCAGAATAATCCAAGTCTCATTTATAAAGTCGTATGCTCAGTACCTCCAATCATATGCATTTTCACTTAAACCTTAATATTGGAATATGGCTTTGAAGAGAGCATAGATAAGTTTCACTTTCATTCCAGTTTAAAATAGTAAGGCTTTAGTGAAAAAGCATGTGTTGGGGAAGCACTGAGCATACAACTGGATGAATGAGACTTGGATTACACTGCACAAGTTGTGTGAGAGTTTGTAAACTGGTGTTTTGATATAGTTTTGCTGTTGTTAAATGTGGTTCCCTGTCAATCAATAAATCAATATGTTCACCATTTTAGTAGAGACAAAACAAAGTTTTTTCACAAATTCAATGTAACATGACGTGACTAATTGATTTACAAGTGGTCATTTTGTGGGTGAAGTATATCTTTAAGCAGCGACGGCTATGGTGTCCACAAAACTTTCCAACAGGTTAGGGTAGTAGTGGAAATCAAATATCACTAAGTAGGGATATATGGAGAAAATCAAATACCACTGTACTTTTGATCAAATATCTTGATATCGATATTGTAACGATATTGTAAGGTTGACTACTGATGCTGAAAACATCAGCTAGCACAGTCTGTTAAGTTCAGAAAATTACACGACTTTACTTTAATGCAGCATTTAAAACCAGGAAAAGACAACATTTACAATATTACATTATCCAAAATCTAAGACAATGTCTAGTCTCATATCACAATATCAATATATTGCACAGCCCTAAGCGATACTATAACTTTTACAATGCCTACTTCTTGCAGAAACCAACATCACTCTGGACATTATCAGGCTACAGTATGTCCCATAAAATGGCCCATGATCACCTCATATACACTTTAGAGGACATTTAATATGAGATGGGGAGTATGCATTACCCTTCAACATGAACAGGTCCAGCAATTAATATTAGCTACATAGATGATTAATTAGTTTTTGATATGTATGACATGTCTATGACCAAACAGGAAAGTTGTTCAAGTTAGCAGATATCTTTAACAGATATACTCATAATCCATAAAACTACTAATAGTAAGAATCTAATATAAACAAAATAACTTGGTGGGTGCAGCAAACTAGTTGTTCTCCCACACTAAACATTTGAGCTGCAGCGTCTCGAACTGTCAAAATAGACTTGTGCTGTCATGATTCTAGGCTTTGCACGTCAAGCTCCTCATGTGTCCTGTCTTGTTTTACTTCCTTCCTTTGTGTCATTTCCCACCTTTGTGATTGTCTGTCCTGCTCTGATTAGTTTCACCTGTCCCTCAGCCTTGCTGTCACCTGTCCCTTGTTAACACCGTCCTTTCCTTGTGTATTCTGGCTGTGTGTTTTCCCTGTTTCAGTGTCAGGTCATCTGTTTTTGTTCACTGTTTTCAGCATTATTCACAGTGTACTGTGTTTTCTGCTTGTGATTCTTGTGCCATCCATGTTTGTACTAGATTAGTTTGTTGCCTGTCAGTCAGTCAGAATAAATTTTAGATTTTTTTTTTTTAATAAAAATAAACAGCTTTAATATTTAAGACAAACATATACATATAACTGCTGTTAAAAAAGACAACCTGACAACAGTGGGCACCTGTAGATGGCATTTGTGCTTGTGATTATCCAGACCAATCCTTTCTGTTTTTTTTTTATAAGCAGTAACTGTTTTTATATGGACACAGCAGTGACAGAGTCAGATTAGTGGAGATGTTCATGGTGGTGCAGATGTTGGAAGATTACAGAACATCACAATACTAAGAGGATACATTGGGAAAAGTTTGAGCAATTAAACATTCATTCAGCCATTCTTTTTTTGCTGGCTCAGTGGTGGCTAACAGCTGCCAGCCATGTGACTCAGGTGATGTGCTGGTGATTGTGGGGAAACAAAATTTAATTTGCTGTTAGCAAAACTACCATCAACGCTGCTATGATTATGACTGGTGAGTTGATCCGATATGACTCAGTCTTTTCCCATGTAAAACTTCACATGTAAAATCACTCCACAATCAATAAAGTTTACCTTCATGCACCCATGAATTAAATACAACTTTGAAAACGTGCATTGCTTGCTGCTACCCTAAAAAACATTAGTGGACAATGTGAATATAGGACGATGAAATAGACAAAACTCTTAATGCACTTTCAGTCCCTCATTAACAGCATTGGAGTCAGTGCCAATCAGTGCTAGTAAAAACTTTGAGGTCACTCAGGACAGGATCTACTCCGCTTACACTGCATTAGTGATGAAACTCACTTCACACAAGTGTATATACAGTGTTTACTCTGTATACATGTGCATGATGAATTAAAAAATGATAATATTTAAATACGTCTATGTGTGAATGCATGTTTGTGTGTGTGTTGCCTGGGTCGAGACCTTTTAATCTGCCCACACCACCAGTTCCGAGTTGACTGCTTTGTCTGGGATCCTGACACGAAACAGGTTTCTCAACTGAAAAAACAATCGATCCCATGATCCTTGGGGGGACGAACGATTAGCCAATCCATGCCACAGGCAGGACTATTGCAGTTGTGACGTGCTGTCAAGGGGTGTGCTGGAACCAAGGAAGTGAAATGAAAACAATGGCAACTGTTAGAATGATGTTAGATAGATAGATGCTGCTATCATGTTTTCTTGGTATCACCCAACATAGTAGATTGTTTTTATTTTACTTAAAACAAGTTTCCCCCACAGAAATTGATTGGAGAGTAGGCAAAGTCAGGTGGAAGATGGGAACATAGTGTAAAGGGTTGACAGTTCTATCTGATATCAGGCACGTGTGTGTATGCAGTGGCATAGTGTTTACACAGGTAAACAAGGTACGCACTTCTTTTTCTGACTGTTTACAGTATACCCACCAATCAACCAAAAAGCCATTGGAATATATGTGAGCCTTGGTAACCTACTCATCTCCTTAGTATTACACCCACCTCATCAGCTACCACTACACCACTGTGTGTGTGTGTGTGTGTGTGTGTGTGTGTGTGTGTGTGTGTGTGTGTGTGTGTGTGTGTGTGTAATTACAGGATGTGGAGACCAGTCTAGTCTCCCTATTACCAGGGTTTCAGACAAAGATGAGATCATAGAATTAAAATAAGAGTGGAACAGACATTCAAATTAACGTAGCAGGATGATCAGAGTGCAGCCATTTGCCATGCCTACTGTTGCCATTGCAACTGTTGTAGGGCGCTAATTTCTGTGTAAACTTCCTTATAAACAAACCAACTTGTGGCGAGTTGCGTACTCACTAAGGTGAGGTTTTGCAGTAACAACCAAACAAGCAAAGGAGTAGTGTGTTTTCAAATAAACAATCCGTTGCTTTTAAAATATCATTGTAACTGTCAGCATGGTCTCACTCTGTAGTCGTTGAAATCCGACACCTGGGCAGACACCAAACAAAGCTGTCATTAAACGTCAGCATAGTAGGTCGCCGTTATAGTTTCATGGCGCTCAGCGGCATAAGGAAAAAATGTGGCGGGACAAGAGCGAAGGCAGCCAAAGTCCAAGTGAGGCAGGTGGGAGGGATGGTGGATGGGTCCAACAAACATCGACTTTCACCCGGGAGAACGTTATTTGCATCCCATAAGATTCTAACGCCAAACCCTGTTCTCTTTTCCAAAACCCAATCATGCGTGTTAGTTGCTGAATGAAAAAAAAAATTCAATTTGCGGTGTTGTACTGATATAGTTTTTTTTTTTATTTTGAAAGAGACTGTATGTAAACAATACATTTCCTGTGAAAACAGAAGTGTATTTTGAAAGAAGACAATGCATGTAACAGGCAGAACTTGACACGGCGTCCCAGAGCGTCAACAGCCAATGCACCCAGGATACCTTTCACATCGTATCTGGACGTGGAAAGTCCATGACCAAACGTTGGTATGTGACGAGGTCAGATTGAGAATGTGTTGTAACTGTTATTTCCTTTTCTTTTGTTGTCATAAATTGCATGTTTGTTGAAGATGTAAACTGAAAACTGTAGCTGCCTCCAAAGAATGAGTGATAGCCGCTGCTCAGCGGACAGCTTAGACAGTGTGAAACAGTGTGTAGAGCCAGCATTGTTTTTTACATGCAACTCAGTGAATTAAGGGTTTATTTTGACCAAACCAGAGTTATTGATTGCTGGAACAGTATCTAACTAGATGGACAACAAGACTTCAACCAAGATATTTTTGGGTGGTTTTATTTTGTTCCTGTTGAGTTTTAATGAAGTGTGTTTTACGATGAGTTGACAAGGCAATTAGGTTAAGTACCAAAGCTAGTCTCAGTTCAGTGAAAGAGGGAAACTTGGATTCAGAAGGTGTGTGGTTGTATTTTTTCTATTTAGTAAGGAAAATGGGGCAAAACAGAGTTCTTAAATTAGTGAGTGTGACACACTTTACAGCCCCACTGATGTGTTGTCACGACAACCAACAACAATTGCTATTGTCTTTTTTTTAACGAGTCAATGACTACATCAAACAGTTCAATGTCCTTTGTATTCATTCTGTTTGTACGGATCAGATCATTGGAGCACACACACACACACACACACACACACACACACACACACCAATCTTTTATCTCCTCCCTCTTCATCTTTTCTTCCATCCGCCAATCTCATTTCTTTTTCAGTGTCAGTTTCTTATTTACCTCCTATGTTTATATTTACCCTTACAACTATATCTGCAATAGTTGCCTATTACTTGGTTGGCCTTTGTTTCTGTTTCTCCCAGAGTGATTAACGGTCTATCTGTCAGCTCATCCTCTATCTGTCTTATTATATATTTGAGCTCATCTATCTTTCTATCTATCTCTCAAAAGTCAAAAACATGGCGGCTCGTGGAAACGCTCATCCAACTGAAGCAGTAATTAAGTTGTGTAAAATGTCTTATCGTGGCTACAGGCAGAAATATTTTTATCAGTCCCTCCACAAATCTTCAACCTTGTGATTTCACCAATCCCCACATTATTTGTTTGTCCAATATTTACAATGCTATTGGAAAACAAAATATTTTCCTCCTGAGATAATGCAGTTCAAACCCCTGGTGATGAGCTCACGTCAGATAAAATCAAACCTCATCCTCAACAGACTTTCTCCACCCTGAGGTAGGCTTACTCCCAGAGGTTGCACTGCCCCCTGAAAATCTTACTAATAAAACCTTAAAATTAAAAATTTTGTCTATGAAGTTTGCTGAGAGTATTACACAGCATCAGAGGAAGTGCTACGTGTGTAATGAAGGGCAAAATAGTCCTTCAGGAACATTAAACCTCCTGTTACGTCTGCACAGATTAGTGGTTACCAGCTATTTCAGGAGCAAACACAACTGCTCACATTTACCAAAATAAAACTTTCTAAAACTAAACTTTTAAAGATATATTTTTATTACTCGTGGTGACTTCTTCCAGTAAGACAGTCTTTTTTTTATCCTGTCGTAATTTAAAATATGCATTTCACAGGCTCTTATTTCCATTCTAGATATTTCCATGAGATTACCCCGCTAGTGAATGTGACCTCTCAGACTCTCTGAGTAATGCACACTGCACTGCAGATGGACCATCCGTAGGGAATTCATATCGCACCCTATATAAATTAATTTGACAGCGAAATAAGCAGAGCAGCTATCTGCACCAATTATGATGAATATTATGCATGAGTTTCACGGGGCAGACTGCCTTGCATTGCTCATTCTGCGGGGAAGCCGTTGGTGAATTCCCCAGTGCGACTCTGTATTTCCACTGCACGACACAGTGTCCTCATAGTCTGGTTCAAAACAAATTCAGAGTGACATTCGGCATGTGCAGCTTTAATTACATGTTTTCCTAAAACAATGCCTTACTTGCATGGGGAAAAACACATTAGGGAAGTCGGAGATAGAGGCTTTATTTTTCCTGATAACGCAGGGAGAACTTTTTAACTAACCACTCAAACTGAAATGAGAAAACTGAATCTAATGAGACTCCATTTAACAACAATGCCACCAACTGATATGGGTAAAAACCTTCACGGTGACAAGACACTCACATCTGATTCCTCCTGCTGTTTTGTGGTGGAATACTGGAGGTTTGCGTGGCTGAAATAGAATATATGTGTTAAATATTAATCTGAATGACTAAATGCTTGAGCTGCTGCGGTTCATTAAGATGTGTGTTCTTGAAGGGAGGGAGAGAAAGAAAGAGTAAAAGAGGAACAGTGTGTGTTCTTGGAATAACTGTATATTGAGAGTAGCACTTTCTAATGTGTGAGCTTGTGACTGGAGAATGCTGCAGTTGTTTGGCATAACACTGCATGTGTAAATATACAGTACATGTGTGATAAATCATGCTTGCTCTCTATCTGTAGAAGGAGCTGTGAGCCTAATACTGACTCACTCTTTTTCAAGCCTGTATGTACACATTCACATGTGCATGCACACTTATGTTGACTCAAACAAGTATGCTCTAAGATCACTTCAATTTAAGTGCCCGGAAAAAGTTGAAGGAGGAGGTGAGACATTTGCAAATCAAATGTAGGCACAAGGATACAACATATTATCATGTAATGTGTCACAAACTTTTAGTGAAAGAAAAAAAAATTCTGAAGGACATGGTACACTGCCTAAAAGCCCAATGTCAGATATCTGAGTAATAAAAAAACCATGGGAAACTTTCTATGTAACTTTCTTACACGTCACCTGGCAACCCGGTCTCACCCCAAAGTTGTGGAAAACCGGTGCTTGGTCAGTGACTTCTAGCATTAGACACAGATGAAAAAAAAAGTCCTTTCACGTCAGCATGATACCCGTTATTGTTTGACGGTGCCCAGTGGTGTCAGGGGGAAATGCTGTGGGACAACAATGAAAGTTAAGGCAACGACAGTCCAAGCAGGGTGGGTGGGAAGCCTGGTGGATGGGTCCAACAACCACCGACTTTCTCTTGGGAGGCCGGTGTTTACTTCCTTCGTGATCGTAAAGCCAAACCCTGCTCTTTTTTCCTAAACCCAACCACCGCATTTGTTGCCTAAACCCAACCATGCGCATGTGTTAGCTAAATGTAACCACGTGCGTTTGTTGTTGTAGGAAAAAAAATCAATTTGCAGTGTTGTACCAAAGTAGTAATAGTTATTTTGAAAGAGAATGTATGCAAACTGTACATTTCCTGTGAAAACCGAAGTGTATTTTGAAAACAGAGAATGCATGTAACAGGCAGAATTTGACACGGCGTCCCAGAACGTCAACACCAAACGCACCCTAGGTATCAGGGTATGTTGACCTGGAAAGCCCATGACCAAACATTGATATGTAATGAGGATGGAGTGAGAATTTGTTGGACCTAATGTAGGTTTCTGCACAATGTTGTTGCTGCATATTAACACAACCCACATACTGCTGTGAATGCCACATTATTTTGGTTCTAAAAGTCACACAATAACAAGCAAACTGAATGATCAACGTAAAATTATTGTTTCTGTCAATGGAGTCTGGTAACTTTCTGATAACAGCTTCAGTTCCTGAACAGAGATGGCTGTCTGACAGCAAGGTAATGCAGTAAAATAAATCTGAAATCTGAAAATCTGAATTTAGTGGACTGTTTAACTGGTCTAGTTTTTTTTTTTTTTTTTTTTTTTTTTTAAGGTGCTTCATTTTTAGGTGGTTAAAATACGTTTTGCTGTTGCCTCATGTCACTGCTTTTTGATAACGGCTAAGTAGGAGTTTACCTTTGAAAAACATTGAAAAGAGAAGGACCTACCCTTTAAGGCTTATATACACTACGGACATGACAACTAAACAACACAAAAAATGAGAAATACTCATGAAATAGTTTTAACAGGTCCACCACTGTCATGCCATTGTGATATGACGACCATTCCACACAATGTGATTCCTTGATGCCTTTATTTGCGCTGTGAAAGCCCAGCTCATTTGTGTTGTCATGACAGCAACCATAGTTTCTTACATGCTTGGCACACAGGAGAAGTTTCAGTTGCTTGCAATCTCCAACCTCACCACTAGATGCCACCAAATCCCACACACTAGATTTAAAAATGTAAGCGATGCAGGAAGTGTCAGTTTGTAAACAATATCGCCAGCAAACATAAAGTGAAATCTAACCCTAGATTTACTCTTGTTTGATGTATTTGCTTTTTTTTTTTGGCACTGTGTCTGCGATTTTTGTAACTTCATCGTAAGTACGTGCTGCTTACCATCTGGCACCTGGCTGTAGCGTTTTTGTAAAGTGTCTGTACTCATAAACATCCCGAACATAGCAAAAGCAGAAGAAAGTAAGAGGATGCAGGCAGAGAACAGAGTCTCTACAGATAAATACATCACCACATATCTCGAGTGGGTCATAAGTGATGGTTGTGATGGATTAATTTTGTTTGAGTCTATACGTTGGTTTTTTTTTTTTTTAGAAAAATCCTGCGTAGTTTACCTTTAATGCCGCATTAATAATACCTTCAATACAGCAACAACACCTTTATAGTCAACACTTGGGCAGGTAAATAATAAAATAAATGTGGATGTTTATATATATTCTCTATCGTACATTTCTTTACTCTGTGTTTTTGTCATCTTCTCATTTTCTTCTTCTTTTTTCTCTCCTATGCTTTATGGCCTGAGTTTTGAGGTGTGCCATGCATTCCCTCTAATTGGGTTGGAAATAATCACGTTACACTGTTGAATGGCTAAGCTGCATCAAAAGATAGTGTTATGTCCCTGTCCTTACACTACCCCCCTACCCCCACCCACCCACATACACACGCACAATCACACACACACACACACACACACACACACACACACACACACACACACACACACACACGCACACAAACCCCTGGGCTGCCAGAACAGCTGCTGGAAGTTGAAGTGTTTGCCCAGCACACCAACAAGAAGAAAAGATAGAACAACAAGTGGAGAACAGAGTAAAGCAAACATAAAAGAAGAAGAGACAGGAGGAGACACACTATTGAGAATTCATCTTTTTTTTGTGTGTGTTTACATCTCGAGTATTTGCACAACAAAGATTTATCCTGGGACAGGGTGAGACTGTAACCACAATAATATATAATTAAAAAAAATGTATTTACAATTATCTATTTATTTCTGTGCATTTATTGAAGGGATGTGAATTATTTACAAAATTAGCAAGGTAACTGACTGGTGGTCCTAATTGTGACCAGTTCAGTGTAGCGCTCTCACATCCTGTGTAAAGCCCTGGAGTCATTCTCATTTTAGCACACACACAGATATAAATACACACTTGCGCTGTCCTCATCCTAACCTCCCTTTTTCTCTGCGCTCCCAAACTGTCTTAGAGAAGTGTAGATAATTCTCTCATCAGCATCTAACCTCATTCATTTTTAACAGACACCATTGATCCCACATTAGCGCTCAGCGACAGAGAAAAGGGGGACCGAGGTCTTCAATGACTTTTAAGGAAGGGCAACCTCTGGGGCTAAAAAATGACGCCAACACAGAAGTGCCACATCATGCAATTCTTTGAATGGCCACTACAGGCTGGCTCCAGAAGCCAGTCAATCCCCATAGACACCAATGTTATAATGGCCTAAATTTATAGCCTGGTACAAAAAATGGTGTTGGTTTTTGACAGCTGTACGGGGGATGAATTTTAATACAAGTCATCTGTTTAAATTTCATTACGGCTTTAAGTAACACATAATTAAGAGCGGTCCACTTTGAGTGACAGCCTGCCTGCCCATGGTGTCCTCGCCTTCTCAGTCAGATCCACCCCTTGCTCCTCCGCTGTGCCAACCTCTCACCCAAATATGGTCACTACTGGCTCTAAAATCCAAGATAGCGATGGCTGAAATGCTGAAATCAAGACTCCACATTGGGAGTCCACAAACCAGTGGGTGACATCATTGTAGCTACATCCGTTATTTTTACAGTCAGTAAGTTTATATTATGGTATCTTGTGGACTTTGTTTCAGAGTTTTCTGTATGTGTTCTTCCTTGTTTTGTTATTCATTCATGTTTTTTAATTTAATTTAAAATTTTAATTATTTTTTTTTTTAATTTTGAACTTTTTCCCGCAAGGGGAAATTCAATCTTTTCACTCTGTTGCCATTTACATATACACACAGGCCCAAAATACACACTCATGCACAAACATGCATGAAATGGAGAGATGTCAGAGTGAGGGGGCTGCCCATGGACAGGCGCCCCAAGCAGTTGGGAGGTTACAGTCCCCTGCTGAACTGAACTGTCACCCCTCCAGCTACCGGTCCACGCTCCATGTTTTTGGTCTCGTTAGTCCTTCCCTGTTCCCAGAGTCTCTCCCCTTCTTTACTCCGCCCTAGTGTTCCTCTATACACCCTTGTTGTAAGCCAAACCCCATTTCCCACCTTCTGCCCATGTCCTCCTACTGCAGCTGTGTCTTGTTCTTGTGATTAGTTTTCTGTGTATATATACCTGTGTGTTTCCCTTTGTTCTTTGTCAGTTCCCTTGCGTTCATTACTGTGCTCATCCTGTGTTCTTGGTGTTGCTCTGCTCTGTTTCCTGCCTGGTGTCTTGTGTTCTGTTTGGATTTCTTTTGCCTGAATTCATCATATTTTCCCACTTGGTTTTCAGTTTAGTTTTAGTTTCTGTCATTTGGACTTTCTGTTACCTGCTTGTTCTGGATGTTTTTTATGAGCTATATTAAAGTTTACCCTCTGTTAAACCTCAAACCTGCCTGCTGCTCTGCATTTGGGTCCTTCCTGAACTGATACTTGTTGCCTAAACTGTAAGCAAGAGTCTTTTTTGTTATGTTTTTTTAGACAGTAGCCTGGTCACAAACCCAAAGTTCTGGTGTCATGGTCCTGCCCCTTGTATGTCCAGCCACTTCCTTCCAAAGCCTACATGGCGCATAAATGTTGTCTTTCATTACCTGAGAGAAATATTGTCTCTGAACATAATCTAGGCAGCAATTACGTCGCCACATCAGCGTAATTAACATACAAACATAATTTTTAGGGGACAGGTTGCTGAAGAGGGAATGGAGAGAAGGCCTTCACACCTAACGAGCAGTTCCTTGCTAACACTGCACGGTGTTGGCACTGTGTTGGATGTTGTCTAGTTGAGTTGGAGTTTCTTGCGGTCAATGGGAAGTGAAAGTGGTGAGGAAAAGATGAAGGAAGGAAGAGGAACAGGTAGTGGGAAAAGGTGAGAACAAGCAGTAGGAGATGTGAAAGGAAGAAAAGAAAACAAGATGTCCGCCGGAGAGAGCAAAAAGAATGAGGAAAATGGAAGACGCAGTTCTTGATTGATGCAGATATGGGTCAGACAGCGAACAAAGTCAAAATCTCATTTCATTCTCCACTGACTTTTAACGTTTCATTTATTAATATTCAATGCCCAAATGCATGCAGGGAAAGTTTGTGACTAAAGAGATGTGTGCATGCATGTGTTTGGGAAAGAGAGGAACCATTTTCAGCTACTCTGTGTCAGAAATAATTAACTTTCTCTCTCTTCTGCCTCCTTTTTTTCCCATTCGCCTCTCTCCTCTCTTTATTTTCAACCTCCCCTTCACCTCCACCCCCATCACTGTCTCCATATCCAGGCGTCGTGCCCTGTGGGGGTGGGGTTCTGTGATGGTAACCATGGTCCCCGGCAGCCGCTATGTCTGCAGCGCTCACGCTAGAGAGGAAGACGCCACGAACGACCGCGAGGAGCGAATTTTAGCCGTGCTGGGCATCATCGGAACCATCCTCAATCTCTTAGTGGTCATATTTGTCTACATCTACACCTCCGTCACCTAAGGTTTTCTGTAAGACTTGAACGAGAGACGTTGGCACTGTCCCCAACTTTTCTTCGCACTGCCACCCTCCTCTTTAAGTATTAAAAGGGTTCGGTTGTTCAGGGTGAGCAGTATGATGTGAGGATCATTGGCAGTGTGTTCAGCTGGATAGCGGCCATATTTATCCACATCTGCATCACTGCTCATCCCTTAAGACAGCTTTTCTCTGTTAGCTAAAGACTGCCAACGGTCACAGAGACAGAGCTGCAGGTGGAGCAGCTTTTCAAGACAGATCCACGTCAAATGACTATTGACAGTGTGTCCAGTTTGCTAATGGTCACACGTCTTTGCATTCATATGAGTGGGGCATAGCACCTCTGTTACTGCTTAAGTCATACTGTGACTGTGTTGCATCTTTGTCACATAACATGTAAAAGTGTCTTTGAACAATCAAGCTCATTTGTGACATTTAAAATATGATCACTGCCAGTTAAATCAGTCAAAATGGTTTTACAAATGAGGCAACTTTAAGCGAACTTGACCAAATAAGAAGTAAGGGAGACATGCAGTACACTGCGAGAACCATTTAAAGGGACCAAAATGCCAAGCAAATTATTAACCCACAAGCCTATCTACTGCTGAGCACCCTTAAAATCTACTCGAATCGAACATTCACGCAAATAATCACTCAAATCCATTGCTAAAAACCAGTTTCTGTAGTTAGTAGAGTGACTCAAAAGGTTTTACATGGACCTAATGTGTCCACACCTGAGCACACCAGAGGAGAGATTCCTGGCTGTGCTGGGTGTCATCGGCATAGTACTCAACCTCTTGCTTCTCGTCTTCGTCTATATATACACCTCCGTCTGATATATGTGCTTACACACAGTATCAGCCATGAGATAATCCTGCCACACCTAATAGCACCTGTACCTTAGAGTACGTTGTTCAGCCACACCTGTATATATTGTACCTAAGCACACCCTAGCCAAGTTGGGGATTAGAAGATATCCTAAGCAGGTTGCTGTGCCTAATAATATGGTGATACTCTTATAATAACATGTTGAATGAAGGGTGATGAGAGAATTCAAAGGCACACAAAAGAAGATTTATTCACAGACTGATTTATAATAGAAATATACTTTAAGACTTTACCTTTTTTGTATAAATTTGTGTCTTACAGTTGGTGTTTTTGTAGATGCAGTGCTCCTTCACATATGTGCATGATGACATGTTTACTTATTATAATCTTTAACACACTTTGACTTAAATACCTGATGTAAAGACTGCCATTTCTTACAGTGATTCTGTTTGCTCTACATGCTTATTGATGTTAAAAACACCCTGACATGGAGCTGGATGCTGTTGATGTTTCAGTCTGTGCAGCAGCTCTGCACACCATCAAAGATCTCTCTGTAGAGGGTTGGTACCACGAGATAATGGTCTATTTTTTTGTATCATGTTTCTGTGATTGGATCTGTAAGGCCGGCGGGGAGCAATATCGGCGAGGGCAAAGCATGGAACCAAGACAATGTCAAACAAATTCAGACAGCGGCCTGTTGAAGTGCAGAGTGTCTGAAAAAAGAGGACATAAAACCTCTGCACAAGGCCTCTCCATCTGTCTTGAAACTCATAAAGGCACAAAAAACTCTGCGGGATTGGGTTACAGCATTTCTACCCGAGCTGCATGTCACTATGGATATGATTTTAGGTTCAAGCACTGGGCCTGTAATGGAGGAGCAAACCTAAATGCAGCTGACACACAGAGAGCAGAGAGGACTGGCCTGAATCTACACTTGATCCTCGTCATTCTCTTCTCCACCAACAAGCTAACGCCAGAGAAGACATAGTACTGAGAGGACCCACATGAGCTTCTGCTGTCGTTTCACATAGCACAATACTTTTATATATATGCACATGCACGGACTTCATTTAATACACTGTCAGTCAGAGATTTTGGGGGTGAAGACAAAAAGAGGAGGCCCTCACGACCATCTCTGACAGCTCACTTAACATTTTGACATGTTGCTTGTGAGAACTGTGAATTGTGAGAAGTACTGAGATTTTGATAATCATTGCATATAAGATTCCTTCTTCCATAGTGTATGTATGCTCTTAGTATTAGCAGCAGTTTATTGTTGAGGGTTTTGTTTGGACAAGTTTGAAAGCAAATCCAAAGTCGCAATCACTACATTGGACAATATTTGGTATGAAAGTCAACAAATAACTTTGGTTCTGTTGGCCACAGTCTATTTTTATAAAGTGTAGAATAGAACTGAAAAGAATTTCCATGGCCATGACTACAGAATGCTGGATGAACAAGTGACCGCAATTTGCCTGCAGAAATATTAAGTTTTTACTAAGAATGATTAGTTGCTTTGTTAAGTTATAAAACAGCAACAGGGACAAATTAAATGTTATATTTCAGTTACTTGCAGTGCTTAAGTAAAATGCCTTAGGACGCTCTTTCTCAACATCTCACGCACATCTGTTATTCTTTACTTGAGGACCCTTACTGACAAATTATATTAGCCTTTAACCCTAACCCTATAGCCCTGTTTCCACCAAGCAGTGTGGTATGGTACAGTTCAATTTGGTACACTTTTTTTCTGCTTCCACTGTGGAAAGTTGTGGATGGTACCAGTGGAACTTTTCTGTAGCGTCACATTTAGCGCCCATTTTTGGTACACCTTCTGTTGGGGTACCTAGCACACAGATCTGGTTCTAAACAGTGGAGCTGTGAACACTGCAGTCCGTTGACTGGTCAATAGCGGATGGTCACTCTGCTTGACCAGGTTATGTGAACTGCATATATTCTAATTCTCAGAGAAAAAAAATGTTGTTCCTGTGGGCAACAGCATCACTAAACCCCTGAGTTTGCCTCAGAAGGACTAAATGCAGAAACCCGCTATTTTTAAATATCCCGTCAAGAGAGACTCTCACTGCAGCCCATTTTATTTTGTTCAGAAAATGCCAGTGTGCAACTCTGTTTTGTGGATGATAAACGAGGAACAGACTTCCATCTTTGACATCGGTGATAAGGAAATACAGTGAGTGCTGGACGTAGCAGTGAATGACAACAACCCCGCCCACATGTAAAAGTAATGTTTGTGGTGGAAACGCTAGGGTCTAAGTGCCATGTCTGAAGGGTTATTTCTGGTTCCAAAGGTATAATACCAAAGTGTTTGGTGGAAACAGGGCTTAACACAACATGCTTAATCCCAAAACTTTGTGTAACACGAACCTAAAAGCAAAACTAAGGCTCATCACAACTTAGACTTCTTTTGATTATGGTGACAATGTACTCACCAAAGTAACTGATAAGATTAGGGGACATAGTGGCATTACTCTATGTAGATGTTTGATCGTCTGACCATGACTGTTTCCTGCTCCTTTAACCTATTTTCAGAATTGCCACATTCTGAAATCTCAACAATTAGTTCAGAGTAGTTCAACTACTAAAATCAAACCCAAATTTTTATAAACCATCACTTTTATTTAGTATTATGTCTTAAACCCTTACATCTCCCCCAAACCCTCAATATCTTAATCTCAAACTGGTCCTCATAAAGATAGAAAGACAACCCTTCACACACACACTTGCTACTCGCATCTTCATGAATTTAATTTTACACCATCTTTCAGCACACATCAGGAGATTCGACCGTTAGCACGCTGAGATCGATGTGACTTGCACATTTACTTCCTGTCACATCTAATAACTGTACAGTGGAGTTTGTTGAGCTAAATCCATTTTAAGAGTGCACCAAAGCACAGTGTGAGCCACCTTTGGTTTGCCAGACATCTGCTGTCAGACTGTGACAGTCGAAGCCACAGCTGTGCAGAAACGCATTCAAATAGACTTTGAAATAACTAAAAGTAGGCTACTGGAGATATTTTTGGTTACTTCGTGCTGCCTGTAAAAGGGTCACTTGATGTTGGCAAACAAACAAAATGAACAAGCAACTGTTTAACTCAGGTTTACTTAGATACTGGCAGAGGTTTTAGAATTCCACTTTCCAATAAAGGCCCCTGTATAACGGCTTTATAGGCTGTGGCTAACCAATATATTAATATGAATAAATACTTCACTAATGCTTTACTTTTATTTTACATTAGTTTGAAGCCATTAATAAGAACAAGTTGTGGGCTGCGCTTTGGCTGGTGTTTATCCGCTTTGTGATAAGGCACACTTTTATAAATCATTAATTATAAGATATGTCTCTATAAATGGTTAATAACTGATTCACTTATGCTTTATAGATCAGTTTGAAGCCACTGTAAATGATTTATGAGCCAATTGCTAAAGCAATTAGCTGCATTAGTTAATTTTGCAAAGACACGCGATGCGTTTAACAAGCAGACTGTACATTTCCTGTGAGGCTGGAAGCTCATTTGAAAAGATACAATGCATATAACAAGCATAAATGGACACGCTGTCCCTGAAGTGTCCAAAAATTACGCTAGAGAAGTACGTATAGGACCACTGACAAGCGGGTGCCTCACTCAAAACTGGGACCTATTTTAGCAAAGTGGGTTTTTAAAGGACAGCAGTAAAACCATCTTAAATATTTTAAGACTGAAACAACTGAAAGTCACAGTTTTTATGCCAATACTAAATATTTTTAACTTAACAATTTTGACGTCAGTATATTAATATATGTATACAGCAAAACCTGAATCAATAGGTCCGGTTATTATTTGCTTATATCACTGAAATCAGCAGGCCTGTGTATGAGACAGGCGTTTAGTTCCTTTCACACAAAACTGTTAATCAGCAAAGCTCGAGGAATGCAATCAAATGTATCTTACTTGTTTAAAAATTGGGCTTCAGATAATATACCAGCTATGAATCATTCATTTGATCTAGCTCTGACAGACAGCACATCACATAGAGAGTGAGTTAAAGGCACTCGAGGCTTATTGCACCCGACATATGACACAACCCCACTTTATCGAGCCCGGTCTCACTCCGAAGTCGTCAAAATCCGTTGCTTGGGCAGTGACTTTCGGCGTCAGAAACCAATGAAAAAAGGCATCCTTTAACATCAGCATGATAGGCGGCCAGTCAGCAGTGTCAGGGGGAAAAGCAGCAGGACAAGGATGATAGTTAAGGCAGCGAAAGTCCAACTGGAGTTGGTGGCAGGAGGGTGGATGGGTCCAGCAAACATTTTTTTACCCGAGAGAGCGGTGTTCATGTCCCGTAAGATTATAAAGCCAAACCCTGTTCTTTTTTCCTTAATCCAACCACATGCTTTTGTTACCTAAACCCAACCATGTGTGTTTGTTGTTGAAGGAAAAAGAACGTGACTAACGTAGTGCGTTTATTTTGAAAGAGACTGTATGTAAATAGTAAATTTCCTGTGAAAACAGAAGTGTATTTTGGAAGAAGATGATGCATGTAACAGGCAGATTTGACACGGTGTCCCAGAACGTCAACAACCAACACACCCAGGGTACTTTTGACGTTGTATGTGGACGTGGAAAGTCCATGACCAAACGTTGATATGTGACGAGGTCGGAGTGAGAATGTGTTGCTTTATCCTGTTAAAACAACATTCACAACTTGGATTAATTTCTATGAAAAACCCTTTTGAATCTTTTGACATGAGGACCCTTACGGACTAAAGGAATATGAATAACTTACAGGGTCAAGGACACATAATCTGAGGTAGCCTGCTTTTATACACCCGAAAAACTTCTGCTTGGCAACCAGACCAGGCGTCTAATTGAGACAGGCATTTATTTGTCAAAATGTGTAGCTACACCGAGCTAGTGAAAGGAACTATATCAAGCCTTCAAGCATATTTAGTAAATAGCAAATGCAAGAACAGAAAATAAAAATCATTGCAGATTTATAGTCTTTCTTATGGTTTCCTGTAGTCTTGGTCAGGGAGGAACTGCCATCATGTCAGCAGTCATAAGCACTGACTGATATCAGATCTGTCCAGAGCAGCATTTGATAAATGGACCTCGCTCTGTAACTACAGTACCTGGGATACATTTGATTGTGTGTTTTGCATGCAGTTCATGTTTTCAGTTGAAACCCGTTTTAACATGACACACTCACTGCCAAACAGGCCAACGACAGGGGAGAGCCTAGAGGGCGAGTCCTGACCATCTGCTGTCCCAACAGACATTCAGCCACCTCCTCAAAGTACACACACACACACACACACACACACACACACACACACACACACACACACACACACACACACACACACACACAGCATGGACTTTTTTAACAATGCAACTCAAATATCTCCCTCACGCTTCAACATACACACATTTTTACATCGTTTTTTACATTTATTTGATGCCTGTTTACCGTATTTTATCATTTTACGCGGTAAACAGGCAAACATGTGCACGCACGTCATGTTATGGAAATAGTCCTCAATGCCAGAGGAAAAACAGGTGCATCACAGTACACCTGGGACTCCTAACCACTGCCCCAGGCACAGAGTGTTAACACAAAACACCGAAAACAAGAAAGCAATGTTCAAAGACAGGCAAATGCTCATTCTGAGTCTGGATTCAAAAATGTTCTTTCCCTGAGTCTGAGCCAGCCAGCGACTGTGTTATGTTCAGCCAAAGCAAAGACGGATTCTCATGTTTTTTCATGATGCATGAGCTGAATTGATTTTTAGCGTGAGAGGGCATATTGTACACAGACTGTCTGAGACTAGACAAGAGGAGATAATGTGGACAAGAGGATCCCTAAGATATGTTAATGTTATTTCAGAGCAACAAAGCTGAAGAAAATTGAGTCATCTCAGATTTTGACCAAAAAAAAAGTCTGAAAAAAAGACACTTATTTGCCTGTGAAGGCTGAATTGTTACTGCCCAGTTTTGTACAAACAGATTCCACTTTTACAATGTTTTCTGTATTATCTGCAGCACAAGGTTGAGACGAGGTCTTGGCATGTATGGAAAACGTTTGTATCACATTTTACTTTACCTTTGAATGCAAATTATTCCATGAGCAGACAGGACCAGTGATTCAGGCAACTGCCAGGTGTAAGAGAAAGCCTGAGAAGTTATCCTTCAACCAAAGTTTTGTGTGACGTGTTGATTTACTGACTAACATTCCAGGACAGTAGCTGCGACAGCACTAATAAAGCCAACTGTAGCTTTAAAATGGGAGATAACGTTTGCCTCTATCAGCAAGAGATAGGTATGTTATTTTAAAAAGGAAGCTGCGTCCTCATGAATATGTAAGAACATGTCAGTTTCTGATGAGAAACAGTTTGTTACGATCCTTGAGAATTAACTTTGAACAAATGCTGTGAGATCTGGTGTGCTTTCATGTATTGTTTATATATATAATGTATAGTTACAGTAATGACAATAAAAATAAGTAATAAAAAACACTTTCAAGAGTTTCTTTGTTCTTTAATATAAATGGCAAAAATTTAAACCTATAAAAATCAGGTTTTGGTGAATATTTGCTGAGCACCTGGTGAGTTAAGCTAGCCACCTGCTAGTTACCATATAGGTTTGTACAGGCTACAGCATTGACAATTAGTACTCTAACACCATGAAAACATAACATCAGACATTATTTATAGTAACTAATATTGTCACAGACCCACACCGCTGTAACAAAAGATATAGACAACATGGACTGAAGTACGGACCAGCCAAGTTGAGTGAATTAACTATTCACATGGTAAACTCTATAGTTGAATTTGCATGTGCACAAAGTCTCTAAGGCAGAACGGGAGGCCGTGCTGTGATGTCAATCATCTTCCAGCAGGGAATGTTATACAATGGCTTTTAGCAAAATAACAATGATCACCACCAGAGTACCCATGGTCATATCAGTAGTCCATGCTTTAGATTTTGCTAAGTAACAATAGATTCATATTGTTTTACATGTTTACTCTGTTTACCATAAACAAACTGCTTAACTCACAGCCTAAAAAAATCCACCGTCCAACCTAAGAAAGCATGCCGAGGTAAAAATTTGGTTAATTCCTGAAAAAACATTATAAATAAAGTTGTCTGTGCTTTTAGTGGTTGCAGTTTTTTATGGTTGGTCACCAAGTTGTTGTATAGGGCCTGAGTGTGAATCCAGCCCGTTCTCACTCCCAGCTCGTTAAATACAGCTGCTTTCTCAGTGGAAGACGGCGTCAGACACCAACGCACAGAGGCACCTTTTGCAGAGGTATGATATGCACTGGGCAGTGGCTATATCCGGTGCCACAGGCAACTTCCGTAGTATAAAGGGCGAGAAAGTCCATATAGGGCAGGCAGCAGAGAAGGAGGATGGGTCAAACAGACACTGGACTTTCACCCTCAAGCCCACTGTTCCTTCCCTGTGTGGAACCAAAAGTCATGTGTTCTAGTATGTGTAGCATACCATAGTAACAACTGTCACATGTTGCGGCATCACTTTAGTAAGAACTGTGCCTATTTTAAGCCATGTTTTTGTCCTAACTTAACCACATGCTTTTGCTGTCTGTACTTAAGGAGAAAACCATAAACATGAAGTGTTTCACCTACACAGTAAGTTTATTTTGAAAAACAAATGCATGTAATAAGCAGAAACTGAGATGCCATCAGTGAACTGATGCAGGAGGCCTCCTAGCGCGTCATATTTTAATGTTTAGGTTCACTGATAAAGCAGTGGTATTTGACAAGTTCAGCTGGGAACAGGTGTGAATCCAACAGTTACAAAAGTAACACATTACAGTAATACATTACTTTTTAGCAGCAGTGAAGTAATATAACGTATTACTAACAGGATTTTGGGTAATATTATTACATTTACAATGTCACATAGCGCGTTATCACCCGAAATAAACTGTTTTCATTTTCATTTATTCACACTGATCTCACTGATAAGTGCGGCACGGTGTCGTGGTGGTTAGCACTGACGCCTCACAGCAAGAGGGTTCCTGGTTCGATCCCGGGAGCCCTTCTGTGCGGAGTTTGCATGTTCTCCTCGTGTCAGCGTGGGTTCTCTCCTGGGTACTCCTTTTTCCTCCCACAGTCCAAAGACATGCGGATTGGGTATGGGGTAATTGGTGACTCTAAATTGTCGGTAGGTGTGAATGTGAGTGTGAATGGTTGTCTGTCTCTATGTGTCAGCCCTGTGATAGTCTGGCGACCTGTCTAGGGTGTACCCTGCCTCTCACCCAATGTCAGCTTGGATAGGCTCCAGCCCTTCCGCGACCCTCAAGAGGATAAGCGATTAGAAAATGGATGGATGGATCTCACTGATGTAATAAGTGACTTATTACTCTACACAGAGAGTAATATTGTATGTAACATATAACTTTTGTGTGAAGGTAACTAGTGATATGTACTGTAGGTACTGTTTTTAGAGTAACGTGCCCAACACTGGAATCCAGCAGGTTGTTTCTGAATCATTGGTTTTGTAAATGCACTGCTGGCAACAACACAACAATGCATTAACATTACTAAGGACATTTACTTTTGAATACTAAGTACTTTTAAACAACAACTCTCACTTGTATTGGAGTAATATTTGACCAAGAGTATCTACACTTTGACTCGAGTAATGGAGTTGTGTACTTTGTCCAACACTGGCTGAAATACTGGGAAAAGCTGTAGCGCTTTTCAGATGCTATGAGAGCACAGGATAGAAGTTAAACATAACTGACATCTACAGTTCTCATGCCTGTTTTGATCTTTTCTGTTGTGATCCTGTCCACCTGGGGATGTGTTCTGGAAAACTGGATTTCAATCCCAACAAAATTTGACTTTGTATTTGTATCACTGGGGACTTTATCCTTCTGCTCCAATGACTCCTGCCTTAAAATATATCAAGGAGCCTGAAAGTACAAAAGTAAATCCTTTTAGCTGACAAAATAATAAAGCTGAGTCCTAACTTCTCCAAATTCTGTTTTCTTATTTAGTCTACTTGTGTATTCACATTTTTACTTTTTTCATCACCCATATTCAACTTGAGTGCTCGGTGCTGTTGTTCCCTTTGGTTCCACTGAGGATTTTTACTCTTGTTTATTCTTTCCGGCTTGTCAGTGGGATGCATCCTAATTTCGTGTTGTCTTGAATGCGCTATCAGTTTGAAAACAAGGTCATTACCCACAGAGCAGAGTTCTTTTAAAGTAGTATAGCTGCTCTGGCAGACCTGTGCTGTTGTGTGCAGCTATGTTCAGCCAGCCAGATAAACTAACAGTGTGTCCTCAGGCGCCCCATGAGACAGCCACTGACCTGGCTAATGTGGGTGGCTGCCCTCTGTGCACACACATGCACACGCACACACACAAATGCATTTATAAAAGACTCACCAGCCTGTATTTCTCCAGCATGGATCTGACTGCAGATCAAATGTATAATCTAGTATGATTTAATAATCTAGTGTCTCTTGCTTCTCTTCCTGTTCTCCCGTACCCTCTGCACTCTCTGTACCACAAACATTTATGATCTCTCGCAGCACGCTGGTCCATTGTTTGCCGTGTTCCTATTTTGGTCTTTAGTTAGTTTGCCAGCTCAAGCATGAACCCCATCCCTGGCTCTGAGCCTCAAGCCACTGTCACTGGAACAAGGAAAGATGTTTTATGTGAACAGTAATATAATGTCCTACTTGCCTGTTGAGTGTAACAAGTCCTTCAGAAGTTCACCCAGCCTTGAAGGAAAATACCCACTGAGTCACATAGTTATTTGTTTCTAACCTCCTTCAGATGCACCTGGTCTCTGTTTAAGGCACAAGCTCCAGTGTGTCCGCAAAGATCACAGTCATTTACATTTCACTTTCAAACTGAATCACATTCCCACTGGGAGAATTCAGGAAACTCATAACATATCAGCTCATTTTATTTATTTAAGCTTGACTCCAAATTGTATCTCTAACCTTCTAATATAAAAACAGAATGGAGCAATTCACATTATTGTTGATTTTTTTAATTATAAATATTAATTAAAAAGTCATTGTCAAGGAAGACATAAAGACTACACTTGTTGTTGCTGAATGTTGAGTGCGTTTCAAGTATTCATTTGTAAATTAGTATTTACAGTGTTAGGGAGTAACTACTTACATTTAATTAAATTACAGATTAAATGTAATTGTAATCAATTACAGTTACTGGGGGAATATATGTAATTACATAAGAGTTATTGATCAAATGTTAGTGATTACAAAGGAGTTACATTTGTATTATGTTCTTTTTGGAAAAGTTTTTAGATGTAGAATGTAACATAGATATAGATGTATATAGATGTGTTTGTGTTATGTGTTCCTTTTCTATTCGCTTGCTGTTTTTGTTTGTCATTTGGGGTTTTTTTTGTTTGTTTGTTTGTTGGAAGCCATTTAGGCTTCCTTCTTCTCCAGCACTGAAATGAAACCTTTTGTTTACATCTTGTGTTTTGTCATTATCATGCAACTAAACTAAAGAAACCTAAACATTCATTCTGTTGTTTTGCTGCATTTCGCTTTGCAGGAATGTCCTCTTTTGGCATATTTATAGACAACATGGGTCATAAAAACTGTTATGTATGTTTTTGGGACATTTCAGCTTTATTGCACAGTTTAAAGCATTACTTAAAAAATAAACAAAAGAAATCAAATGTAATAAGTTACATTACTTTGAAAATGTAATTAAAATAGTTACAATACTTATTATATTTTTAACAGTGTATCTAGTAATCTGTAACCTATTACATCTCAAAAGCAACCTTCCCAACACTGAGAATATACATATATATATGTATATGCATATATACACACACACTCTGAGATTATATTACTTTTATAATGGTCTTTACAAGAAAACAAAAATGATGAGGTGACAACTTCATATTTACATGACACCAATATTAATATTGCTCTCTGACAATCAGTGTTGTTTGTTTCCCTGCAGCCACTGGCAAAGACAGAAGTGCCTATATTTTTCTGTGAGGAGAAACACACATGTACATTTTCATGTTTCCACTTTTTACTTTAATATAATTCCTTTTATAATAATTAATTGGGGCGTTAGTAGCTCAGTTCATAGGGACTTGGCTTGAGAACTAGAGGGTCGCCGGATCAAGATCCTGTCTGGACCAAGAGAGGTGCCAGTTCACCTCCTGGGCACTGCTGATGTGTCCTTGAGCAAGGCATCAAACCCCTAACTGTTTAGGGCACCTGTCCAAGGCAGCCTCCTCGCCCTGACATCTCTCCATTTAATGCATGTATAGGTCCTGTTTGTGTATATGTGTGTATTTTGGGCCTGTGTGTATATGTACAACAGAGTAAAAAAAATGAATTTCCCGGGGATTGATAAAGTATATCTTCTTCTTCCAAGCTATAGGGAGGATATGAGGATGTGACAATCATCATGGCATAATTATCAACCCTCAAACATGGAGCTCAGTCAGGACAAATGGGACTGAGGGACACACACACACACACACACACACACACACACACACACACACACACACACACACACACACACACACACACACACACACACACACACATACTGGAAAGAGAGATAATGACAGAGATAATAGATATCTGAGGAGCTGGTCCCTTAAATGAAGATCACAGACTCACATGTCCCTGGGGTCTCATTATATTCATGTAAACCAGAGTCCCTGATCAATTGATTCATCGCTTTCCTCACTCCCTCTGTGGTTTGCCACCACTGTTCCAGGAGGGGAAAATGGACCCAGACCAGGGTAATCCCTAAACATAGTTATTATTCCAGTGATTAACATTGTAGTTTAAAAGGTTTGAAAACAGAGAGAGAAGGAGTATAAGCTGACAGGCAAGAAACAATTCTGTTATATAGAGTACAGACATACATATGTATATTATGTATATATTAATCCTGTTTTAGAGAGATGTTGAATCAATATTGTGATCATGTTGGAAGATGTAGTCTGTGATGTTTTTGACCTGTATTGTATTATATAACTGTTTGTGTTATCTATCTTTACCTAACTGTGTCATGGCCCGGCTCTAGGCTTAGTGTCATCTTTTAGTTGCTGATTAGTTTATCTGTCTTTTGTTTTCACCCCTGTGTTTAAACTCCAGTGGTTTGAGTATCGAGCGTATTTCTGTTATGTTCCTAGTTTCATTTATTGACTTGTTTATGTTTTTTTTTTTCTATTTGAATTAGAATGTGTCATATCTTGTTTACTTCCTGTGTTTGTGTTCCGGCCTTGGTAATCGTCTGCCCCGTCCTGATTTGTTCCACCTGTGTGTGTTCACCCTGCTCTCCTTGTGTTCTTAGTCTGTCTGCCCTTTTCTCTTTGCCAGTTCATCTGGTCTGTTTAGTGAATGTTCCAGCATTGTGTGTCCTGTGTGATCTCCTCGTGTTCTTGACCACTCTTCTGCACACTGGACTTTGGGCCAATTTTGTGTTTTTTGGACACCTGACTATCACCTGTGTATAGCACTCTATTTTGGCAAATAAACACTTTTCATTGTGTTTGTGAGTCTCACTTTTGGAGTTCATCCTCTGCTGGCACAAGTGTGTGTGATAGCTGGTGTGATTCAATGGCACCAGATATTCCAAAATGATCATACAATTGAATCAACACGTGCCTAAACAATTTAAACAAATAGTGAACATTACAACACTTATGAGGGGATGATTAATTGCGGTTAGACTAATTTACTTTTAGCTAGCAGGACCTGATGGATTTTTCTTACTTGGGGTCTTATTCAGCCGATTGTCTCCAAATTTCTGCACAGATTTGTCATCATTTGGTAGATGCCCTTTAAAGCACACGCAAATGATATGAATCTAACCTTTGAACATTCAATTAAAGAGTACGACTTGTGATTTAACCCTCTTTTTTCAATTTATGCTAGATAGAATAAGAGATTATCTCCAGCAGTTTTTAAATGAATATTTTCTTCCTGAATCTAAAGCTGCTGTTTCCTACAAACTAATTAAGTCAAATTATAATTTCCATTGTCTAAACTAGTGATATTCAATGACAAATGGCCTGGGGGAGCTTCACCACAACCTTAACTAACAGCTCACCTCTGCTCTGCCCTCAAGGTTTGCCTGTAATGAAGCCTCAATGGATCTCTATCATCAAGGCTCACCAATGGCAAACACTCTTCTGTCTGCTTTAAGCATGATGGATGTGAATCAGCGCTGCACTGTGTGTCTGTTTATCTTAAATATTTTAAGCTCAGCAATGAACAGCTTTCTTAAAGGTAAACTAACTCCCTACAGGAAACAGCGGCTGGTGGCTACAGTCAAATGTCTCTACTGTCTTTATCTCCATAAAGAGCTCTCAATTTCCACACACACACACCCTCAGATACAACGTGGAAAATCTTATCCATCACACTTAAAGACACAGCAATAATTAGAACACACACACATACACACAAATAAGAGGACACCAGTGACGTCAACACAAAGTATTTGAGGCCTCTTCATTCCCTTAGCAATACACTGGAGACACAGAAACACAGACAGAGGCAGCTACGAGCCAACACAACCTAACACAGAGCAGCTTCTTGGCCTTTTGTGACAGTCTGTGCCATCAGCCGCACAGCGAAACAAAACAGGATCCCTTTATTCTCTCATTTCTTACAGACCTGTGGGTCACTGGAGCTCTGGGAGAGGAGGATAAAGAAGACTTTAACTCAAAGAGCTGCCGATGGTGCACAAAGTCCTGCCTGGTATCTATTTGTTTCGGGACCAAACGGGATTAAAGTTGAAGTAGTTTTTACTTTGTTCTGAGTGAGTTTGAAGGGTGAGAAATGGAGCGCAACATGCCAGCAGAACTGAGGAATAACAGAGGAATGAGAAACAGCAGAGAGGTAAGACCAGAGATGGAAAGTAGATTTATTCAAGTGCTGTTATACTGTACAATTTTAAGATACTTGTACTTGATTATTTCCATTTTGTGCTACTTTATACATCTAATTAACTACAATTCATTGGGAAATATTTCACTTCTCTAAATGAATTTGATATCTGGAGTTACTTTGCAGATTCAGATTAATAATACAGCATATGATCAACAATATAATGATTATTTATTGGGATTATTAAAATGTTAAAGTAGCTCCACCTTCACCAGCTGCAACGTTAGTGATGTTGTGATGTACACAGTAAGTAGAGCCATTCTGCATGATAAGGACTTGTATTTTTGGTATTTTTAGTGTATTTTGATGTTAATAATTTTCCATTTTATAGTCTTAAATGCATGGCTTTCATTTTCATATTTTGATTATAACTTTCTTCTAGTCTACATTAATGCCCCTTGATTTTTGCAATACTGGTATTTCATTTTCTCGTACTATGTTTATGTTATGCACCAATACACTAAAGAAAACTCCTTGAATGTATGTGAAAACCTACATAGCAATAAACTGCATTCGGATTCTAATCATTCACAACAAAATTTTCAATTCAATGCTATTTATACAGCCCAGTATCACAAATCACAATTTGCCTCAGAGGGCTTTACAGCATACGACATCCCTCTGTCCTTGGACCCTCAGAGCTGATAATTCAAAGTGGTATTTACTCACCAGTACATAAAAGATCAGAGTACTTCTACCACTACTGCATTAGACATAATATTCGTATTACACATAGATTGCAGATAGTAGATATTTTGGACTTAAGACACTAAAGAGATCAGCAAGTTTAATATTGTGTTCTGTCAGTGTTGTCATATCTGTATCGATGGCGCCATCAGGTGGCAGAAATATGTCAGTAACTCTTGCCTTGACTTAATTTAAATTGTATACACACACTGCACATCTCTCTCTGTCTCTTTCAGGTGGTCCAGCCTGTCAGCGTGCTCCCTGAAGCGGCCAGATGTAAGGTGGACCCTGAACACATGCTTGGCCTCGCGGGTATTGTGGGCACAGTTCTCAACCTCCTGGTTGTGGTGTTTGTGTATATCTACACACCTGTCTGACACAACTACACACAGTCTGTATGGGTGGATTTACAGTGAAGCTGTTGACTGCTGGATTGGATGGACGAGTGTATCAATGGGACATCACCTAACTGATGGATGGATTGAAGGACAACCAGAGGGAAAGGACAGGATGCTTTGACTGCAGGGAAGTGTTAGAGTAATAAAGCAGGCCTGTCATATCAGTAGCATTCTCTTACATTGTTAGTGTTAAGGATATGACTGACCTTTGTAGCTGTGTTTGTAACTGTGATTAGATAACCCCAAAGTCCTCTCTCATGAGCTGAGATGACCAACACTGGGCAAACTGTATGTGTTGTTGATTTTCTGCAAATTAACAAACTTTGAACATGACACGTTTTTTTTAAATTGCATCTGCAATGCATATGCAGTATAATGTATGGATTTGTTCTCTGCCCGTTTGATGCTGCTGTTTTTGAAAATGTATTTATAAATAATAAATTTCAAGACAGAAAATTCCTCAGAATTGTTTCAGTTATCTCCACCTTTACTTTCATCCATCAGGGCAGCAGCCATTGGATAGTGGGGGTGTTACAATACACATGTTGGCATCTTTGACCTATCACAGAGGAGCCGAAAACAGCAAAGACATGAAAGGATACGCATATAAAAAAGACTTAAGTGAAAGGAGAGAGCTGCAAAACATGAGATGACAGAACATGTTTTTATTTCCTCGACTCCTACTCTTTACAGAAATATCCCCAGAGCTCCAGGCACAAGGACAGAGAAACCTGACAGATAAATAGTGTGTGACTGTTCAGTATACATATTTGTTCATATGCATAGGTGTTGTTTGTAAACGTTTGTGAAGTAAAGCTAACATGCTTTTTCTCCTACTCTCTGATATTCATGGAAAATATTCCCATCATGATATTTTAAACATAAATATTCATTTGTTTCTTCAAGGTGCAGGGGCTGTGCAATTATTCGGATTATTAATGTTAATATCAGGCAGTATTTGGCAGCTGGTGATGATGTCAATCTTCTCAGACACAGCCTTTAGGTCATCCAAGATTAATCGGATGCTGTGGGAGGCGTTGATGATGGCGCTCTGCGACGTATTCAGCTGAGCTGTTGCACTTTGCACCTAGCATAAAAGCAATCAGAGTCAAATAACTGCAGCCATGAAACAACTGAAATGAAGACAATCTAACCACAACAGATTAGCTGTGACAAGATGCTTATCACAGGATTGCTGTTAATGATGAAGGTATTGCCACTTAACATGTACTGGCATGTAAATTGGCAAGATGATTTCTATCTATTCTAACTTCATGCCTCTGACATTATATCATACACTTAGTCTGTTACAGCCATTCTAGATGCTCAAATTACAACAGGTTTGCATCACACCCTCCATGCAGCATTATTCTGATTACTTCTCCTCTGCATTGCAATATGTGTGGTACCCAAATATTCTTTTTTTGTTCTGCAACACTGGAGATATGAGAGCAGTGGCCTCTGTTGTAATGATTTAGTATAAAGTGCATTTTGCAAGGTGCTATATACCTAATGTATATATGTAATAATAATTGTCCAGAGTCAAACACATCAACGTACCTCTCGAGTGGCACTGCCATAAACCTGCCGTAGTGTCTGTGCCACGTCAGAATACAGCCGGCCGTTAGATTCCTGCAGCTTCTGTTGTAAAAGGGTCTCACCTGGAAACAGAACGACACACTGAAATAACTAAAAACTAAACCTAAATTTCATTGTTCACTCCTCTATTTGATTAAAGCCAACCGTGACTAAACACTGATGAAACGTGGCAGGGATAAAAAAGCTGAACACTGAAATACACTGGTGAAAAGTGATCATTTATCATTGCAACAATAACAAACACTCCACAATATATTTATTACTTGCTGTTTTAATACTAATAAGGATAGTCTGACCATTGATGGTCTTTTGTTTACCTTTGTGGCAAGATACTCTAAACTCAAAGGTCCACTTACCAGCTTTATTGAAGCTTTCAACCATATCGGAAATCCATTAGTTTTGATGAGCGATATATATATTTATTTACACAGCAGGATGATCCACTCACTGATGCAGATCATGAGAGGCCAGTAAATGGACCTCTGAGTGAAGAGTATTCTGTCACATAATAATCACTGGAATATCTCTTGTACTGATTATTTTATTGTTATACTGCTGTTGTTCAGTCCCAGGGTCCAAATTTCTTCTTAGTCATTAGTTCAAGGTCCACACAGTTTAAGCATTAAGCATCATACTTGTGTTCTCCATGTTGTCGAGCTAGTTTGCTGTCTCTGTTAAGTAGCTTTCCATTTGTCACTCCCTCTACAGCAGGGAACAGCACTTCAAAATAAAAGCTCAGCGCCAGAAATTCACAACCCACCAGCTGGGAACCACTGTTACATGATATTCCTCACCTTGTGGCCTGTGTGTTGGACTTGGCCTGTCTTCCACAATGGACTGAATATCAGGATGGTCTCTAACTACAATAAGAGGAGGCAAATCTCTCCTGAGTATCTGTGTGCTCTCCTGGCTCAGTGAGGAGACTCGCTCCGCCTGCTCCTCCTCACCCTCACTGTCTGTCTCAGACGCCTCCCCAGGAACCTGACAGCATCCAAGATCACAGACAAACAAAGCAGACTGTATGTTAATGACAGGAGAGGTGGAAATATTGGCTAATGCTACTGACCACACTTATTATCTCTTAAACACACACAGCATGCAACACAACCTTGGCTCCGACTGTGGCAGTTTGGGGAGGTGGCAATGAGGTGATGTAGACTTCATCATCAGAGTCTGTCTCAGAGGCCTCGCCCTGCACCACTATCTGGTAGCTGCTGGACATGACTACACACACAAACACACACACAAGGAGAGCTACATTAGCTGCATTGTAACAACCTACAGTTACTGTACCTAACTAATAAAAACGGGAAGTTATAGGCTACAGTATTTCAGACAAACTAGCCACACTTTGCTCAATATAAGTTAAACAGAGAGTTTCTAAAATACCATGTAAAAGTTAAATGTTAAAATATAAAGTCCCAAAACCCCAAAACTGTCAGACCTTTTCTGTGTTGTTAAAAACACATATCACATGAGCAGTAAGGAAATGGCTTATTTTCCAAGACCCAATCGGATCTGCACTATCATGTCACGTGATGAGTGACGTTTCATACCACAATTGGAAGACATACCAGCTCTGTATCAGAGAGTCCGTTCGTAAATGAAAGGGCGTATGCCGATATTCAACGTAAATTTCTAACCTGTAACGAACTTTCTAACGCTCTCCTTTCGCAAATTATATGTTTTATTACTGCATTTATGTTTTTTACATACGCTTGGTTGGTGGAGCATGTAATTCACGTTACTTTAGGGGTTAATTCCCAATATTTCCGCCAGAGTGAATCCCGAGGAGTACCCTGGCAGATATATCGAGCGCAACCCAGGAAGTAGGCTTGTGTTTACCTCTTGTAGCCCACAATCTATGCTAGCATCCTACAGGCACGGTACATTTAACTGTCCACTTCACATTAACTGCAAGATGTGTTATACACATATGCATTGCTTTGTCCTGTCTCATATGCGGATATAGGAAAAAATAGGTCTGGGTTATTTTGCCAGTTAAGAACATCAGTTTGCTAGCTAGCACTAACTGTCAAGCTAATGCTAACGACGTTAAGGGTGTTCCCGTTTAGCATTACTGTTGATTTTGAGGCATTACTTACTCGGTTAAGTGAAACTGTTTTACTTAATCACTTTTGTGTGTTTGGCAGGTATGGCAGACGAATCTCTATTTGACTTTCTCCACATGGAGATTGTGTCACATATTTACAAGGAGCAGCAATCCGGTAAAGGAGAGATGGACAACAAGGTGTGTTATGAATCAGTCAACTGATACATAATGTGAACAATAATTTTAGCCTTGAGTTACACTGTGGTGTGGAAGCACCTTGCAAAACACTGTGATCAGCGCATATTTGTAGATACCAACCTGATAATCACTCAGGACAAACCACACTCACTAAGTTTTTGTCTACTAAGCAAGTAAACAGCTTGAATTTCTCCTCCTCAGGACAGAGCTGTCTGTGTGTCTGTCCTCGAAAGCATGGGCTTCAGGGTGGGACAAGGGCTCATTGAGAGGTAGACGAGCACACACATATTGTATTTGCAGCAGTACATGCTGTGCGACATGCATCCTCATTTTCATTAAGTGCCTGTGTTGATGTTTGCCCCAACTAGGTTGACCAGGGACTCTCCCAGCTTCAAGGATGAGTTGGATGTAATGAAGTTCATCTGTAAAGACTTCTGGACGAAGGTGTTCAGGAGGCAGGTTGACAACCTCAGAACAAACCATCAGGTAAAAGGAATGGTTAGAGTAGTCTTTCACTGACAGGGATTTCTGATTTCTTTTGTGAAAATGTGACTTAGTGTGTGATGGATATCATAGGTCATGTTGGCAAAAATGAGCTTAGCATATCTAAATCTCCAATAAAACTAAACTAAGGACATAACTTACCAAACCTGCTTTGAACTGTACCAAGCCTTGCAGGTAAATTAAGAAATGAATATATACAAAATCATATTCAGTGACAGTTTCAGCCTGGACTCTATTTCCCCATGTAAATTGGTGAAAGAGACTGACTGGACAACAATCTCTGAGAACGGTTCAGTGTTGGGCAGCGGCCACTTAGGGCACTTGAACACTGTCACTGCATCTCTATTAAAAGTGATTATTTTCATCACAGATGGCTCAGATTGTTTTCATAAGTGGCCTAAGTGTCTCATTACCTTTCACTTGATCGGGTCTGTTTTGTTATTGCCTTGTTAAGCCAAAGTCTGGTTCTGAAATATCACGAGATGTCACTTGTTGCAGGAAGACAACAGTGGAAACTTGAGTAAGATCTGGGGAGGTTATAATAACCAGCTTTGTAGAAAATGTATTTTAGTGTTATCTAAGAGATTTTCAATATCATAAATAATTATTTACCAGATTGCGACAGTGTGGCTCAGGCCTATAAATTTGATCAGCACCCCTATTTATTCGCAATGGAGTATACGGATGGACAGTGGATGAGGAGGGAGAGAGGAAAAAAAGAGGTGGAGAAGGTTTTTATTTTACTGTTTATATATTAATTAGTGCTGTAACACTGCAAGTTTCCTCGCGGTGGGAATAACAAATGATTATCTTATTAGAAAAACTGTGTATAGGGGCGCGTAGAATAATCAACATTACCTGTCATTTATTGCCAGTAGGTATCTCCTTGATAGATAGGAAGGGCAAATGTTGGCATAAAATATCGTAAACATATATTATAAGTCATATAATACTGAAGCATAAATATAGATTTCCTACCATGCAAACACACGGTGGCAGAGACAGTGTCAGCTTGTTGATATCACTCATTTTCTTATTATGAATGTCAGCGAAAGTAAATGGGTAATCAGTCTATATAGATTAGTTATAAGCAGTGTTGAATCAGTTGATATTATACACTTCCTAATTGTTTATCGATTGATTGTTTTTGCTGTTATCCTGCCATACTTTCACATGTAACATTTGGCAATGTAAACATAATAACTTTAGCTAATAGAATTAGCCTACCTCCACTTGTCTGCAGCAGGTAAATTCACTCTAGGAACAGCAGTTTTCTTCAGAAAAATAAGCTCCTGATTTCTTCTCCTCTCTGACTGGTAGTCACCCTGGTCTAAGTGGTCACTGCAGACCCGCAGGTCTGCATACACAGTGTATGGACAGGAGTGTTAAGATCCATTTGTAGTACAACAGGCCAAAACTTCAGTGTGTCCATATTCAACAAAGACAGCCCATGACAGTTGCTTTAAGTGCAGGTCCTCCTTTTGTGGGCACAGGTCGGGAGTGCATAAACATGAACCACTCTTTACAAAATAGGCCTTTTTCCTCTGTGGACACAGGGTGACAGCACCCACAGGAGCACCATTCGTCTCACAGCTTCATGGCCTTGCTGCTGGTTCACCCTCTGCTGCCCCTTTTCCCCTCTCTCTCTCCTCGTCCACTCTTCATGTGTATACTCAGGCTCACATATACACAGGCAGCATTCAAATTCAAAATACCCTCTGTAGATCTCACACAGGTGTCCACTATTGACTTCCTGCAACAAGTGACATCTTGTGATATTTCAGAGTTACACTTCTGCTTAACAAGGCAATAACAAAACAGACCGATCAAGTGAAAGGTAAAGAAACACGTCAACCACTTATAAAAACAATCTGAGTCGTCTGTGATGAAAATAACCACTTTTAATGGAGGTACAATGGCGATGTTCAATTGCCCGTGTGCTTCCATCGCAGCCTGTTCCGCGGCTCCCAGCCGCTGCCTGCTCACTCAGTACTGGTCCAATTTAAGAAATTGTTGTTCACATCAGTCTCTTTGACCAATTTACATGGGGAAATAGGGTCCAGGTTGAAGAATGCCGACGTTATTTTTAAAAATTTGTTTGTTACAAGGTTTGTTACTATACCTGCCTTTACTTTCTGCCGTAGGGTACCTATGTTCTGCAGGACAACAAATTTTCTCTGCTCACTCAGCTGTCTAGTGGAAAACAATACCTGGATCAGGCTCCTAAAGTGAGTATAATCTGTTTCTCGCACATTCATACTGCTGTCTGGAGATCAACTTAAAGTAAACATTTAATGCTTTTTTTGTTTGTTTACAGCCAAAGAAACCTGAATCCACCTCAATATGGCTCATGTTAAATTGTATTTTTGTGTGTCTTCTTTCAGTACCTCGCTTTTTCATGTGGTGTTGTGAGAGGAGCTCTGTCTAATCTTGGTCTGGACAGCGTGGTAACAGCTGAGGTCTCTGTTATGCCGTCCTGTAAGTACTATCAGAATAGCTATTCATGATTCTCTTTACTGTGGGGAAGAGCGTGGTAACATAACATGCTGTTAACATACTGTTTGGTTGAGTGGTCAGTGAGGTCAGGACATGTTGGTGAGATTCATTTGGTATCATAAAGTAAGGTACTAATATGTCTTTTAAAGTTATACTATACAGGGTTTTCCTAAAAATGTACAGAGTCATACAGAAGTAATCACTCTCAATCATTGCTTATGACCCAATAAAAGAGTGTGGTGGTATCTTGATCTGCCCTATGCCTGTATTTTTTTATCTCCTTCTTATTTGCTGTGTAACGTTTATGGGCATCTACCCTGGCAGTGCGCAGGTGAGGTTGGGCTATTTTAAAAGGTAGCAACCAGGAACCAGACATCCAAGAAACAAAGCACGAAAACAGCGCAAATATAGTGAGGTGAAACGCCAAACGAGAGTGAATCTGGGGTTGGCTTTTACTTACTTAACAACTGTAACTGACACTCCTGCATAGTATACCTTTAAAGGTTCGAACAGATGGTTTACCTCTTCCTCATTTTGTCTCGCCAGGTAAGTTCCAAGTTGTGATCCAGAAGTTGTGACCTTATCCTCCTGCTACCCTGGAGCTGATGAACAGGGCCCTGTGGGTTTCTGCTAATCCTAAAGAGAGGATAGCAGTTCCTGTCCATCCACAGAGGGACTCAAACACCACCATGATTTCCACAACTGGGTCAAACAGGACTAGCCGGGTTCGGCTGACAACCAGGTACCCATCAAAGGGCAAAAAGGGTTAGCAAGCTTACCTCTTACTTGTGGTACTCTGACACAGAAGATTTGTTTTATTCCTATTGCATTTTTACTTTGATAGTTTATTTCCCACTTGAAGGGAATAATATATGATGTTTTCAGCTTTAGTTTTCACTTGCCTTGACTGAGCTCACCTGGCCGAGCTTTGAAAAGAAATATTGACTGTCAGTGATGTGAATACAATAATGTGAATGTATAGTAAATCACAAGGTAATTTAATGTTCTTAATAGTGTGTTGCAATGTTCCCAAACTGAGAGGACTGGAGGACTGACTCAGAAATACTCACCAAGACATAATTGAAAATGAAAGTTCATGTAGGATAAAACATCATCTGCCATACCATCTCTTTGAGCATCCATCCAAATAACAGCCAGTGAGCCTTTGAACATCACTACACCTGGCCCATCAGATTCATTATTCAACGCTTGTTTCTCCGCAGACACTCTGAATCTGTAACTAGCTCCTGGTGCTTTGCTCTGCTTGTAGCAGATTGCCTTTAGGAGCTGGGTGTTTCATGCACGCTGGTGGTCATTCGAATTTCAGTTCATTTAAAGGCAAAATGCAAATCTAGAATGAGTCACAGTAGGTACAGGAATTTTATTTTCAGTATATGTTCCATTTTTGGATTTGGCAACACTTTCTGAGCCTCTCTCTGTTCCTCTGTAGGGATACCACATTACAGAGTTGACCACTCAGATTTAGTTTACAGATTATTATTGTTTTGTACCAAAATGTACATTTTTTTGTCCTTTTTGCACAGCATTGATATGTAGTTTTGAGATTTTCCTAGCATACAGTGAGCTGCAAATGTGTTTTTACCATGTTGTATGGCTTTGAAACCAATTCACATGAATTTCTGGGTTACATTTGTTAAATGAAACTTTGCTTTGTATAAAAGTCTTCTCAAATATGAATCCTAAAACAGCTTAAAACTGTTAAGTATGTGTTGTTTCTTTAATTATTTTATTTTCTCAACTTAATATTTTCTCTAACTTTAATAATAATGTGACAAAAACACAAAACATAGCCTTTAGAAGAAGAAAGGACAACTCGATACAATGATGAAGAAAATCAAATCTCCAGTAGATGCTGTTGCAGCATTGCTGCCACTAGATGGAGACAGATAGCTGTCTTTATCTCCATGTCTGTTGCTTAAGCATTTTGGTAAATTCTGTCCAGGTTTCCCTTGTCTGTTCAACTTTGTCGCTAGTTTATCTTTCCAATACACTCCCAGAGTTTGTCTGGGGGGAAAAAAGAACCCTTAGTTGAACAAACTTGGCTGCACAGTGTCATGTAAAACACCCCGAGTGTATTTACTCGCACAGTGATTTATATGACAAAATAATCCCTAACAGTTAAGTGATTTTGTAATGGTTTGTTGGCGTTGTCACAGATTCTTCCATTAATTATTCAATTATTTGTTACTGATACAAGTAATCGGTGATACCACATGATGTTGCATACTTTTTGCATCATTCTGTTTTTTGCCAAGAATTCAAGGCTTGTTCACACTTCTTCTTGAGGCTGTGAAGAGGACAATACGCAGTAAAGATAACTGTTTAGTTATATTGTTCTTGAGTAAAAGAAAAGCATTTCCTATTCTCTTTTTTTATTACTCCTCTGAATAAAAACACATTTCACTGTGTGCTCTAGCAACCACAGTCCCATTTCCCATCATCCCTGCTTAAGTTATTAATATTTCTTTCATGTTGTTGATCCATATCATGAGCTCGGCATTAAGAGGTTCCACTGTATGTGAGTGTACTGCTCTCCCGAGATATTCAGTATCAACCTTTTGTCCCAGCGGGCTAAACTGTAACTTCAGTTTCAAGACAACCATGATCAATCTGAGGTCTACGTCAGTGTCTTTAATGAGGCTTACCCACGTTCTGTCACATCCATCATCAGATTTGTTACAGTGTTTTACACTTGGATTTTCATTATAGTTACATTTTGGTATAACACCACATGACGTTATAGCTCTCACTGAAGGATTATGGTGCTCACTCTGCTTTCATTTTTGTCTCTGTTTAAGTAAAATATTCCTGACAGCGTTCCAGTATTTCACTGCCATCAGTGTAATAGTTTTACACAATAAAGGTCTTTACATGTAACTTAATCCATTCAGTGTGTTTCCAGTTTGTCTGTCGCTGTGGCTCGAGCTTGAAAAACTGCAGTGTGGATGCTGCTTTCCATATTTGCTGCTACTGCTGTGACAACAGTAGTTACTGCCTGTATTAGTCACAACGGGGAAGTTGTATTTCCTCATACAGGGAGAAACTTTAGCCTCAAGTTTTTATTGAATATTAGGCATAATGGCCATAGAGTGGTGCACGGATGCAAATTATTTATTATTTTTCTTTTAGGCTGGCACTAAAGTTAGTGTCACCTTGGTTCCCTTATCAAAAAGCCAATGTGATTTTTCCATTCAACTTTGGATTATTGCAGAAAATAAGCTCTGTGGAAAACAAAAGTTATGATATTTACATATTTTGTTCAGCAAAATAATATTTACAGATGACCACCCTGTTTACAGTTTTTTTTTAAGATAATAATTTGGGCTTTTTTATGCCTTTATTGGACAGCACAGATTAAGTGTGAAAGGGAAAGAGAGAGAGAGGATGACATGCAGCAAAGGGCCATGGGCTGGAATCGAGCCCATAGACGCTGCAGCAAGAACATTGCCTTTGTACATGGGATGTCAGCTCCTCGCACTGAGCTGCTTTGCACCCTTGACTTTCATAATTTTCGAAGTGTAAATGCAGTCGCCAGAAGTAAAAATAAAAAGCTAACATTAGTCTATGAACTACATTATGGTCACATGATTCACCGTCACCACCACAACGAGGTATAAAGCTGTGTTCAGCATGATGATGCTCTGTAGTCTAATTTAGCCACTTGTTGGCATTCGCCTTTTTGATGACATTGAAAAGCTTCAAAATTCATGAGTAGGGGATTTATTGATGCACTTATGGCACAGAACAAAATGTGAAAATTTCCCAAGCGTTTTTCAGGAATCTAACCAAAAATCCATTGATTTAAAGACGAGAGAATGGGTCGTGCCGAAATTTGACCTTATTTCCTGGTTTCAGACTCACTCCTGTACTACTCTGTTATCACGAATTACAACATCAGAGTGGAATCAGTATGTAACAGGGCAGTCAATAGCAAAGGGCTAAATTGTGCTCACTGAGTTGACAGCTTGTAATGCACATATATGGACAATGAAGTCAAGACAAATGTGAACTATAGCTAGACATCCTTTTTAGTTAAAACACTGCAGGTAACATAACATAGCATTACATAGCACAGCATAGCATAACATAACATAGCGTAGCGTAATGTAACGTAGCGTAACGTAACATAAATAACATACATAATGTAACGTAACGTAGCATAGCATAGCATAGCATAGGTTTGACTGATATAATGGTAATGATATATATTTAAAAGTAACATTTTATCATTTGTAATAAGTTTTTCACTCCTGCAACAACAGTGTTACCACAACATTGAAACAACAGCCCCCCAGCTTAGCTACGTTTCTTCACAAACCCCACCACAGAGCATGAATAGAGTAGGAGAGGAAGACAGTGACTTGGACTGCATCTCAAAAAGGCACTCCACCAATTTCCAATCGGCCTTTGTAAACAGTTGTAAAATGCCTTTTGTGGCTCTCAAGGGAGCATTTTATAGTCTAAGAAAATACCCCTGATGATGTCATCAGGGTTATTTTTGCTTGGGTGCTGAGACCACAGACTTTTATTTTTAAACAAAATCTTGTACAAACTGGAGGTACTAAGTTAGGGAACAATGGAGGAAGGGTCTAATACAAGAACTGCTGATGGTTGAATAATGGGAAGTGAAGGAGTGTTTTTGGAGCTTGCTCCATGCTAGAGATTAAAAGTCAAGATACCTCGGCTCCGGCTGAATCAGTTTTGATCATTCTTTTTTTTTTCTAAATCTATCTCTGTCAGGTCCCCAACTTCATGGAAGTGCAATACTACACTCCTTTAATACAATCTGAACTGCTTTGTCTAAACCTTAGCTCTCAAACTGGGTTATGTCCTTACATCAGTACAGAGGCCCTCAAGACAAGAGTTATTGAATGAGCTTAAGCTTTTGAGAAAAGTTAAATAAGATCCCTGGTTATAAGCAGGCAGCCACTCTACCCCTGCTGATCTGCATAGTGCATCGTAGGTGACAGCGAGATGTGTGGTTTTTGGAACGTCTATTCAACTGCAAGAATGTTGTGAAAGAAGAAAACAGTCGGGAAAACTGAGCTAGGCCTCTGCATAAATGTGCAGCACCTGACTACAGCCCACTCTTTTGCCCATTTGTTGCAATCCATTAAACACTTTGCCCAAATCCTCTCTGGAGAGAAGTGAAAAATGAGAAAGAGGGATTAGAGAGAAAGAATGGGAGGGGGCTGGATTGTAGAAAGTGGGTGGAGGAAGAGAGGGTGAGATTGAGAGAGTGGGCGAGAGGAAAATGAGATGGAGAGAATGAAGAGCCTCTACAGGAGGCTGGAGGGAAATGAAAAGTAGAAAAGAGGAGTGTATTAGAGGTAGGAGGGCAGAGTGGGAGCAGCGTAGGAGAGGAGGAAGATGACGAAGGTGTGATAGTGAGGAGGGGAACGGTGTGAGACATATCTTGTACGTAAATGTCCTACAAGCACAAATGACTGGCTCTGGGAAATTGAGGGATGATGGTGGGAGTTCAGTTGTGTGCTGCTCTACATGTCATTGCTCCCCTTCCTCCTGCCCTACCCTGCATCACAATATCACCAATATACTCACAAAGGGGGAACAGTGAATGGAGGGAGGAGAGTAAAGGAGGAGGAGGAGGAGGAGGTGGAGGGGGATGTTCAGGGACTAAGAAGAAAGAAAGGAGGTGTTGGGGGTGTGTGAGTAAAACCAGCATTCACTCTAGCAAATTGATGACTTGCTAAAATTCTGTAACACTGTCCACATAGTCTGACTGAAGTCTTTTGTAGTGTGAGAAGCTGACAGAGACTATTGATCTGTGGTCAGTCTCCTGAAAGCTTTTCAGAAACTGAAATCACTAAATGCAATTTAAAGTCTTTGTAAAACTCTGACAATTTAGCAGTGGCCATTAAATTAACATCAAGTACTGATCTGGGGTCCAAAACATTGTATTTAAGTTAAGTAGTACACAGATCGAAATGTGTACAACATCCACATGTCCAAATTCCGGATGTCGCGATATACACACACAAAGGTTCCTAGTACTAAGACTTGCTCCTAGTGACGAAATTCTAAGAATATCTTAGAATTGTGACATTTTCTTAGAATTTCCCCTTAAAGTTAAGACTAGTTCCTTTTCAAGATAAAAATTCACAGAGCATCTTAGACCATAAAATAAGGTCCTCCTCCTAAGGTGAAAAACTGTTAGGAGCAGAGAGGAGGACTTTTAAGAGGCTTAAGAGTTTCTTAATCAGAAGAGATAATGGTGGAAACACAAAGAAGTCAGAGAAATATTCTTCAAATGCTTGATGACAGTGAGTAAATGAAACACTACAGATTAGATCATGCTGGGGATAATATGTGTGGTTGATCTAATTAGGGATCCGCACATATTTCCCACCTGACTAACCCCTAACCCTAACACCAGAAATACAATGATCAAAACACTAAGATATCTGGAAAACTGTAAAAATGCAACAGTGCAGCAGTGATGACTTCAGTCTGTCTCAACCTTCCATCAGCAGAGTGATCACACTAACAACACTTTCACAGTCAGCAGTTCATTTCATTTCCACTGGGTGTCCACACCTGGCAGGCTCACAAAGAGGCGTGTCTGTGAAAACCAATCACATCTGTTTAAAGAATGCATCACACCAAGCAACAGGGTCAACCACACCCCCTCACTAAGGTAAAAGTTTCTGTCCCTTCCTTGCTCAGAGTTGCTCTACAAACTTTCCTAAATCACTCCTAAGCTAGGACCCCTTACTAAAAGTTTTTAGGCTAGGTTAGGAGCTCTCTGAGAGTGTTCTCAGAGTGTTTGTGAATATGGCCCCTGCCAGCCCTAGTCGAAATAGAGCTGATATTACCAAAGATAAACCGAGACGGCCCACTTTAAATTAATTTCCTGTATCTGTGTCACATGAGTGTCGCAACTGCCCAGCCACTATAGGAGACTAGCGGTGGTCCTAAGTCCATTCATTCTAATAGGAAAAGTGAACGTGCGTAAAGATTATGGCCGTTTCATTCGCCCCAAAACCACTGAAGTAAATACTGGACCAATTTTTCACAAGCCTCACCCCTTCTAAACATTCTAACACAGATATAGCATTTTTTCAAATGGACAGATCAGGAGAAAATTAACTTTGTTTGAGACATGTCTGTTTTGACAACATACTCTCACGAGATCTGGCGACAACTGACGTGATCTTACACTCGGCTGATATTAGACATTAAACTAGCGGATAAAAATGACCGGAACAAACATTAAATTTTTACTGTATATATGTGTTGTATTGTTTTGAATGTGATTTAATACATCCACACGATGTGTATTTAATTTAATTTAACCTTTATTTCACCAGGAAGTCTCATTGACATTTAAAATCTTTTTTACAAGTCAGACCTGGCCAAGGTTGCAGCCAATCAGACCACACATTTAAAATGCAACAAATACGACATGAAATACAAAGACCCACAATAAACTACAGCTCCAAATGAGGTGGGGGGACGTGGCGGAGAGAAGCCCAAGCCCCCCTGGGCGACCGGAAGTGTATACTATTTCATATCATTGGCACAGCTTGTAGTGGAGTATCTTCTGTCGTAGAGTATCTTTGATATAACTTAAGTATACTGTAGCTAGTTGAAATAACTTTATTTTATGTCGTGAAGTAGCTAGCAGTTGGCTAGGTAATGAGACAGAGCTTAGTAATCATTAAGCTGATTTAGTAGTTTTTATGAGGTTTTTTGTTTCTGTGGACTTTTAATGGTGTGTGTTTTATGGTAGGAAAATTAGCCTATTTAAATGGAGTGTGGTGGCTTTGGCAATAGTGACATAGGGGCTGTTTATGGTTAAACAAAAAGGATCTTACTCTTTAACAAAAAGGTCTATCTCTGTAGAGATCCTTTCTAAAATGTTTTCAGACACTTTGTTTTCAGGCAAAAACAACCACTTTTACTCGGTGTGAACTTGCCCTGAGTGGTTATGATGCATCTTGTTTTGTGGATACTAAACCAATTTCAAAAGCTGCTGTTTCCATTAGTCACTTCAACATAAAACATGGGAAACTAGGGCTCAGGCTGAAAAACAGCAGAGTTACCCTTTAAGTATCTGTCTCAAAAGGCCGGTCTCATTGTCCTCAGAGCATGCTAACAAATCTGCAAACGACCAAGCGTCCTTTATTTACAGCCCGCATGATCTCACAGGATGCCGCCCACTTTCATCCTCTCAAACTGTCCCATCACTTCTTTATCTCACAACTTCTTTTTCAACAGCTTTTTTTTTTTTAACTATTACCTTTCTCCCCCCCTTCCTCCTCATTCAACTTCCTCCACTCATGCATGGTAAGAGTGAGCTTCTGTGTCTCACGAACACAAACCTTGTCTCTCGGGGCCATATGTTGACCCATGGTGGACCTGAATACAGCCATCTGCCTGCCTTAACTACATCCCACAGGGCAAGAGTGTGGGAGAATGTCCATCAGACACAATACAACACACACACACACACACACACACACACACACACACACACACACACACAGAGAGAGAAACCATACGAGCACACACATGCCTTTAACCCCTTCACAGCCACTAATCACTCCCAGACAGCCAGCCCATCTCGTGTTAACAGTGACAAGATAATAGCTCTTGTGTGTGTGCATGAAAAAGAGATTCCTGGAGGGTCAACCATGCATATGCATCTATAGCCCTGCTTTGTTTTGTGCAATATTGTGAGAGAAAAAAAGTGGCTGTTCTCCCGTTTTATCATGCATGTATGGAGTATATTCCCCTGATACTTGAAACATAGTTTCATTTAAGGACCATTTCAGTCGTGTGATTGTCCTCCTCCTAGCTCTACATACTGGTGTTGCTCACCACACTGTCATACCAGAATACTCCCCAGCTGCCACGCTGGGTGTGAAATGTAGAGAGGTGAGGGGATGTATTTGAAATAAAGGGAGAGAAACAAAGTGAGTAAGGCAGACTGGGAATTGGTGGAGGCAGTGAGGGAGAAGGGACACGGGTGGGAGCCCAGGATTGTCCAGATTAAACCCCTAACAAAAGCTTTTTTATCTCCACATGAAATCTCAATGGCATGACTTCACACACACACACACACACATACACACACCATTGTCCTGCTATATTACAACACACTGGTTGAGGCTACAGTAATAGAGTAATAGCTAATGATCAGCCTTTGTTGACATGAAATATGAACCAAGACACTTTTGCTGTGGTGTGTACCTCTGAACCCTTAAGACCCCCCTTTAGTCAACTCAGGTGATTTCACGACAGTTTAAAATTATTTACGCATTTACGAGAATAACTTCTGAATCAATCAGCAACACTGGTACGCAAGCACATTCTTTCAGCTGATGATGCACTTCAGAGTAACTGTGTGACTCATTTCCTGCTACCTTGCACAATTACACCTGGAAATGCGAAGGACGTGTTGGGTTTCACACTGATTACCCATGCCTACTATTTACATATGTGTGTGTGTGTGTCTATAGTTATATATGCACCAAAGGTGTGCTATGCAGAGTTGTCGGTTACTGTTTCTAAACACGCTCACTGTGAAACCCAACCTCAGATTTAACCTTGTTTGGTGTTTCTCCTCGCTATATTTGCTTTTTTTTTTTCCTTGCACTGTGTCTCTTTGATGCCTGCTCTTACCGTCTGGCACCTGGTCGCTACCTTTTTATGAAGCCAACTTCACCTCTGTGCTGTTGGGGTACACACATATATGTCCTGAACACATTACATATGTGTTCAGGATATTATTCTATCCAAGTACACTTGTCCAGTGAAACCCGTGCCCCAGTGTGAGGTGAATTTTCTTGTTATCCTTTAAGCTAATAAACTAAAGGATCAAGACTCCCTTTATTGACTGAGCTGGAAATTAACTTTTTTGTCCACCTGCCACTGTGGCGAGTGGATTCCAAAATCATACCAGCCACTTAGTAAATTACCAGTTTCCAACACTGTTCTCAGCCTGATAGAAAACAATCATAACTAAAAGCCCTCTACCTAATTTAACTCTCCTTGTCATCCAGTTTCTGTGCTGCTGTCCAGGAAATCATTAGTCTTTTCACTCTGTCTAATCTGAGATAGCAACTTCAATGTGAAGCAAACTCTTTTACTTCTTTCTTACCTCTGACATTGTCTCCATATTTAGGTAACCTCAACAGTACAGGGCCACTGGGGGGAATGTGATCTACAATGAAAATCATAAACGTCAGTTTGCTGGTTTCCTGCTTGCTTCCTTCCTTCCTCTCTGCACCTTGCATCTAAAACGTCACAAATGTGTGAAAACTGTTGCCACAGCCAACGTTATACAAAGCAGGATGAAAGCTGTAAGAAACAAGCATTGTTGCATCAGCATCTCAGTATAAGGTTGCTGAGCCTGTATGAATTTTACCTGTAGATGATTAAGTGCAACTCCGGGAGGTAAAAAATCAAAAACAAAAACACTTTATTTCAAGTACAAAAACAGCAAAACAAAAGAAACCAAATATATTAAACTTGATACAAGCATTACCAACTCAAAGTCCTCTATAAATACGTTAAAATAAATTAAAGAAATTTACTAAAGATTATCACCTTTAACACTAAACAGGCCTCAAACATGTTGATGAAAAGGCAATTTTAAATAGACCAGTAACAGCGCAGTGTCTGTTCCTCTAACCAACTACTTCATAAACACACATAACAGCCATGTAACATTTCTATAACACTAAGCAGACATACCCTAACCCTACAGGATGCTGGATCTAGCTCAGTAAGGCAACAGACCTGGGTGCACAGTTCACATACGTGTGACCAGGAACACTACACATTCATAACAGTACAAAGGCGAAACAGGAAGAATTATTACTGCTGGAGAGATGAAATATGGTGGGGTGAGTCGCAAAAACATAAATATTCATTATCAAAAATGGATCGCCAGTGCTGCCAGTGGACAAGGGAGGAAAAAAAATCCCACTCCTGGGAATGTTTGTGTTTAAGATAATCTAAAATACATATATTAGCACCACAATTGATTAGGAAGAATGCCAGAAGTAAAACAGGACTTGATTAAACTTTCCTTCTATGCCAAGTACCTTACAACTCAAGCCATGTTCGGATTAGTGTGCACAAAGTAAGATGCAGAATGATGTAATGGCATCTCATTTGGGCTTTTTTGACTCAATATTGATGGAGTTTCTCTTATACCTTCCACTTGTACCGACACACTTCGCCTATCAAAGCCCATAAAATTCTCTTTTCTCCAGTGGGCAAATCATACAGTTAATGATATGTCATGAACATGAGATTTGATAAAGTATGATCGAACCCACTTGGCGGAGTCCCCCTCACTCCTCCCATAAGGTAGGTTAAATTTGGTCACTTGGCATTTAACTGGTGACAGTTTGTCAATAACGCATGTGAGACTCAAGAACACTTGTAGTCATCTGAACAGAGAGACCTGAACTCACACAACCTTACTTGACTAAATAAAAAGACTCACACCCCTCCAAACATCTCTCCTAAACAAACCAGCAAATCTTGTTTTAACACATGACCTGCCAAATAATGCAACAGGCACTTCAGTTGTTAAAAAACTTAACATTCAGGTTCGAGGTCATAATTTACCTCAGACTGTAGAGTTATGAGCAAAAAAATACTTTCACCAGCTTATAAGCACAATACTGTGTACAGTTAGTGGAAAATAAACAGTTTCCTACATTGTGTGTTTGTGCCACCATAATCAAAACGTTTGAGTTATAAAAGATGTCTTTGGCTTTATCACATTCTTTAGATCACTCGGATGTAACAGAGATGGTGTGGTTGGACTCAACAACGGGCAGCACAGTGCCCAATCACACTGTGATTACACTATCTTTGTCGCAATTTGATATTTTATCACACCATTTTGGTAAAGCATCAATCACTTGCGGCACTATTTCACTTCTGTCTCGATATGCGATCTGTTTTGGTGGCAACACACATTTCAGTTTCAGCATCACTGCGGCTTCCCTTACGCATTTGACTGACATTTTAACCACATAAATCTAAAAGGCGAATCTCTCTTTGTGTGTCTGAATCAGTCTTTGTTTCCTGTGATGCTACGCAGGTGCAAGGAATGTCTGGGGCATCAGTCCAGGTGCTGTGTGTGTGTATTTGTGTGTGTGTGTGTGAGGGGGGGGGTGGGCATTTATAGGGTTCTAGTGTGTAAGCATTGTGTGCATAAGTGTGGATATGTGTGTACTGGATATTATGTGTCTCAGAGTACGCCGGGTCTGCATGTTTGTGTCTGAATGTATGCAAATATGTATGTTTGTGTTCGCGGCACACTGCGGCCTAAAGGCAGAACCCAGTAGAATCCTCGGGAACAGAGAGCTGGCTGAACACGGCCAGGCGTCTGCCGTTGACGTCGTTAATGCCACCACAGGATTCGGAGCCGCTGAGAGAGCTAGCAGAGCTGCTTCCATCCTGGTCCTGGTCATATAGAGAGGTGTAGGACAGGGATCGGGCACCCAGTGGCCCTGGAAAGCCCCCATTAGCACTAGGACTCAGCCTCAGGGAAGGGGAGGCATTCGGAGAAAGCCCACATGGAGAACAGCCAGAGTCTGGGGAGGGAAGAAATGGAGACCTGGGATCTGCTGTGGTGGCCTGGCCCATGGAGGGTGGGTACTGGTGGGCAGGGGAGGCCTCAAATGCAGAGTCCACCTCCAGGAAGGCATGAGAAAGGAGGTCAGTAATGTCAGCGCAGGAGGGAGGAGAGGCCGATGGAGCACGCGTGAAAGAGGCAGTGGCAGGAGAAGGGTGAGCATTAGGGGCAGGCTGAAGGACTTGCTGGGGCGCAGAGGGGAACCCAGCAAAGCTGAAGCTCTGTCTGACGAGGGGAGGTCTGTGCGAGCGGAAGGAGGAAGGTGGCTGCTGGGGAATGCTTGCGGATGAGGAAGAGGACATGGAGGAACGAGAGGAGTGTTTCTTTTCTTCCTCGTTGTTGTGGACAAAGTGGCAGCGGATCCCATAGGGGCAGAAACCGATGGTGTGAAACGTACGGCAAGGCTCCGTTTTGTATTTTGGATGTCTGTTAAGATCCCGCAGCTCATCTGGCCCGTGGGCAAACTGGCACTTCCCGCCATACTTGCACAAGCCGCTCTCAGTGAAAGATCGACACAGTTCAGTCTTATAGCGTGATGAGGAAGAGGACATGGAGGAGGTGGATGAGGAGGAGCTAGAGTTCAGTGCAGTGGGGCTGATGTCACTTGGGGAGTGCGTTACGTCAGTCCCGGGCCAGCCAAGACTTGCTACTGTGGTGCTGCTGGTCTCTACCATGCTGATGGAGCGCTGGGAAAGGAAGCCCAACTTTCCCCACTGGGTGGAATTAGCAAGCTGGGAGGGCAGAGGGCTCTCTGACTGCTGCCCCCATTGGCTGGAGGTCAGTAATGCACCATCCGAAGGATCCGTGGAGAGGCAGGAGAGGGACGAGAGGGAAAATGACATGTTGCTGCGCGCCTGACCAATGCAACCTGTTGCTCTCATTGCCAGACTGTGGGGTGGTAGCGGTCTGCTCTGCTCCCTCAAGTCCAGATTCAGTAACTGCTGTAAGAAGAAGAGACAACAGCACAACATTAGCATATCAAGTGATGCATTTAAGAAATCCCTGTGGCAGGTTTCTTTGTCCTTTAATGACTAACTTTCTTTATATTGGCATGTCTTGACATTTCCCTTAAAGAGGACAATGAAGGAACATTTGTGCGAGTGATCAGCTGTTACAAGGATGTAATTGTCTTCATTTTAGCCAACATGGTTACAGATGCATTAGGTTAATGGATTTTCCAGCTTTAAACTTTACAACAAGAGCAACAAATACAAAACAGCAAATCACATTTACTGGTTATATCTGGTAGAGGTTTGTCATCACAATTTCTATTTTTGTGTGTCTGGCAGAATAAATTAACGTGTGAAAAACTGTATTCATTGTGGATGATGGATACTAAAATCTAGCATACATAGGACTAACTTGACAAATATTTACTTTTGGATTATGCACTTTAGTCCACCCCTACAGTTTTATGTTCTGTTTTCAGTCAGCAATATATCTAATGGACTCACTCTCTTTTATGTGTGTTTTTATCAGTAAATCTTAAAAGAATAATTTATCCACAAAATGACCATTTGTAAATCCATCAGTCATGCCCTGTTACCTTGAATTCATAAACAAAACCTTGTTTTTCCTCACATGCCTCTTCGGAAAACGGTGACAGGCTGATTTACTGATTGACTGGGGTCCAGTATAACAACAGCAAAACTATCAAAAACATCTGTTTACAAACTCTCAAGACAACGCATGCAGTATAATCAAAGTGTCTTTTATCCACAGGTATGAGTACTTTGCAAACACATGCATTTTTGATTAAAAACCCTTGGAGTTTGGGAATTTGGAGACTGGCTTTGGAAAAAGCATAGATAAGTTTCACTTTCAGTTCAGAAGTACTGATCAAATGACTGCATAAATAAGACTTGGATTATACTACAGGAGTTGTGTGAGAGTTTGTAAATTGATGTTTAGATATAGTTTAGCTGTTGTTAAACATGGTTTCTAATAAATATAACATGTCCACTGTTTTCTGTGGCGGCAAGCAAGAAAAACACTCACAAATTCAAGGTAACACAGCATGAATAACTGAGGTTGAAGTGTTCCTTTAACTTTGTCTGATACAAATTTCCATGCAGGGACATCTTGTCTTATATACACAGCTACAAGACAGAAAGTTAAAGTACACATTAATATTAAGACATCGATAAAAATGTATTCTGATGAAATATTTATGACAACAGTGTAACTGTTTCAGCATTTTACCTTCAAGAGAACTGTAAAGGAGTAAGTTAAAGCCAGATATGCTCATCTAAATGTCTGACTAGAGGATTGTTATTGATAGTTTGGCCACAACAACACACTTAACTGAAAATGACTGTGGCAAATGTGCTCTAACTTTTAACAGGTATTAGTGTAAGTGTTGTGGTGTATTGCGGTATGTGTACTTTGGTAAGTGTATAGTGGTATGACTATAGTAGATGTATTGTGGGATATGTTGTGATGTTTGTATCGTGATATATGTACTGTAGCATGTGTATTGGGGTTTGTGTATATTATTGTGCCCTTTAGCTCTACATGTAAAAGCCCAACTAGGGACAAGAGTTGGAAATTGGCAACACATCAGTCCCATACTGTGTATTGGAGCTATGTTAAACTGCATTGTCCCTATTAAGTAAATAAATAAATAGCCTAAATTGCTTTCAAACTTGTTAGATAAACTTGCAGGCTGACAGCTGACCATATTCCTCACATAAACAGTATCACAATCCAGCAACAATCTTGCCTGCCTTTTTAAAAGCACACTAACAAGACCCAAAAGGTTTAAGCTGGCATCCTACACATACCTGCATCCTCTGGATACATGATGTTGCTACGCAGCGGGTAAAGTACAGGAAAACCTTCGTATTTCTAAAACTATAGTTGACTTACTCACTGGTACCAAGTCAATTAAATACCTCTACATGCTACAAACCCAGCTTGACAACTTTAACTAGCGACTTTTTGTAACTGTAGGCATAAAAAGGTACGTTTTGTTTCACCGTGTTGCCTCGAAACCCTTTAAATTACATGTTAACACCGACGTTAGCTTACATTAACTACAATTAACGTGCTAGCTAACGTTAATTGAAAGACAGTTTAATGATGTTACAACTTTAACAACTGCTCCCACTTTGTGACAAGTTAGCCTTCACTTCAAGCTAACTTTCAGATAACATAACAGCCAAGAGCTAAGTAAAGCCTCAAGTTAACAGTAAATTAAACGGTGAACAAAGCTCAACAACATTCTGCTAAACAACACTTGAAAAGACGAGCATAGCAAACAGCATAGAGTTAGCACAGTAGCTAGCTAGCTAACGTTAACCCCCCCGTGACCTGCAGTTAGCCAACTTTTGCTGCGCTCAACTTTATTCGCGCTTTTACCTTGCACATCATCTCCTCCAGGTCCGCAAACTGGTAGTGGGGGATAGATGGCATGTTGCTGAGCTATCAAAAGTTTGGTCCGGTCCCGTCTGCCCCCGCAGTGATAGACGTGGGCAACTCGCTGGCATGGGTTGTTCAGAAGTTTCTGGCTGTGTACGCGGTGCTAAACAAGCCCAAGACCCCGACCACGTGTGGATTTAAAACCTAACACTGCTGTTAGCCACTCCCACGCCTCTGTGAGTCAGCCCAAAGTTGTTTTCACCAGACACAGCCGTCCACACACTGCGTGAGGGTACCCAGCCCCATGAGAAATACTTTAATCTGACCTGTTTTTAATTCCTTAGACACAAATAACATCCTGGTTTCATTGTGTGAATCATAGCTGTTTGCATGTCTACAGTGTAGCTATAAAGTTAGCTTCATGACTCAAGTGACAAAATGCACATCAATTTAAAGGCTAATACTTATATGACTTTGAAATATAAATTGCACATTCTCAAGTCAGCGTTTACACCATTATATTTGAAATATTGTAGTCTCAGCGGCTGCATGAGCAAATAAAAGAATACAGGTTAACAGGTCTCTTTTACTAGCCCCATGTGGCTACACATTTTGACAAATAAAGGCCTGTCTCAATTAGACGCCAGAGGGCCTCATTTATAAACATTGCGTACACACAAAACAAGGCCTGAAAGTGGCGTGCGCCATTTCCCACGCAAAAGTTGTGATCTATAAAAGCAGACTGGATGGTAGAAACTTTGACCTATGCTTACGAACATTTTGGAGACGAGAAATTGGCAACGCAGCTTATGAGGTTGAAGCCTGATTGTAGAAACTGTCGAATATTTTTTGGCGCACCTCATTTTTGGCTTTTGTTTGTACGTATGTTTCTAGTATGGATCCTATGCACTGTTTTTTAAATGAGACCCATGGTCTGGTTGCCAAGCAGTTTGTTTTTATAGAAGTTCTTTGGATGTATAAAATCAGGTCGCTGGCTACCCGCTGGAGCTAACGTTAATTAGCTGTTCAGATCATGCATATGAATATAAATATTCAGACTTTTGTCAATGTGAAGATGCTACATATCATTAGCTAATTAGATTCTCCACAATTCAATCGTTCGGTTCATTTGATTTAAACCATGAGCACCAGAGAAGACCGTAACTCATTCAGATTTACCAGCATGACGAAAAAACAAGTGGTGACTCCCTTCCTCCGAAGCCGTCATAAAGTCAGAATATGTGTCCGTTCCTCAATTACCCAGTGAATTTTTCATATTCCTTTAGTCTGTAAGGGTCCACTGATCAAATAAGTCAAAAGGGTTTTTCATAAAAATTAATCAAAGTTGTGAATATTGTTTTAACAGGATATAAAAGTTACTGTGTTGTTATGCCAGGTGCCCCAATCCTCTGGTGCTGCAAAACCTCATAATGCTCTTCTCTCTGTGTTGCCCTGTCTGTCGGAGCTAAATCAAATGAACGATTTGAAATTGATATGTTATTCGAAGCCTAATTTGTGTACAAGTAATATTAAGACTGGCTCAAATGAACAACTTGATCATATTTCCTAACTTCGCTGAGAAACAGTTTTGATCTGTTGGAGTTCAGTGATTTAAGCAAATAATAGCTGGGCTACTTATTAAAGTTTTACGGTAAGTAACATGGCTAAACACAGGTGTATGATCTTTGTCAAACACTGCCTATCTGCATACTGGAGGATAAAAATAAAGTGGGGGAAATAAAAACTGTTGACATGAAGTTAATCTATATATGTCACCAAGTCGCAGTCAATGTTTCCTCTGTTTTACACTAACACTTTGCTGAGAAGTGCAAGTAGGCTTCTCACGCATAACACCTGAAGTGTTGTCTGACACCGTCCTTGTTATGATCATTTTCCGTGTTGTGGAGTAACTAGTTTCATGTAACTAGTAACAGTAATTAAATTGCAAAACAAATGTAACTGCGATCAGGTCCAGTTACTGAGAAAATCTGTAATTAAATTACAGTTACCAGTTGAAGTCTCAGTGATTACAGACTATATTCTTTTCAGTAAAGAGTTGATGTGCAGATTATAACATTCATTCTGTTGCTTTGCATCTTTTTGCCACACAGGAATGCCATCTTTTGACATCACCTATTTCTGGACATTTTTCAGCTTTATTGCCCAGTTTAAAATATTTGCAAGTCAAATAATAAAAAAAATAGTCAAATGTAATAAGTTAGATTACTTTAATGAAGTAATTAAACAGTTGCTTCTTACATTTTTAACAGAAAGCTAAACTACAGGCTATCAAAACATCAGTTTACAAGTTTACAAACTCCCACACACTCATGCAGTATAACTGAAGTCTCATTTATCCAGTCGTATATTCAGTACTTCCAAAACACATGTAACTTTGCTAAAATCATGCTATTTAAAACTGAACTGAACTGAAAATGAAACATATCTATGCACTCTTGAAAGCCAGACTCCAATAACAAGTTGTTTTGTTTTTGTGAAAATATATGTGTTTGGGAAGTACTAAGCATACAACTGGATAAAACTTGGATTAGGTTATACAGCACGACTTCTGTGAGTTAGTAAACGGATGTTTTGATATAGTTTTCCTGTTGTTACATGTGGTCCTCAATCAATCAGTAAATCAATACATAAGCTTTTTTCTGTGGAGGCATATGAGAAAAACTTTTCTCAGCAAATGTAAGGCAACACAGCACAATTAATTAATTAACAAATGGTCATTTTGTGGGTGAAGAATTCCTTTAAAATAATTAGGCCTAACGCAATGTGCACTTTGAGCCATAACCCTGATACCTTATGATAATGTCTGCCGGCCGATGGCACATGAACATAAGACTCCCTCTTGAGTTAAAGCTGGAGCACAAATGTGCCTTTTTTTCCAAATAATTTTAAGCCAGATAGTGAGTCTTAAAGTTTATGTGAAGCCATATGGTTTTTGTCAGAGGGGACAGAGGAGGTGCCACTGGTAGTAGTTAAACTGAAGAAAGGTTATAAAACAAAGGGAGCCACAAGAAAGAGAAAGCAGACAAACTCTAGAAGGAAAGGAAACTGCAAGGACAAAAAAAAAGGAACACATGCGGAAAACAGAAGGACTGAACACATGGTATGGAGACAACCTAGCCCTATGAGACAAGACAAGGAGGAGTGAAGTCGAAGATTTCAAAGGTAAAGGTAGATGTGTGAAAATTCCACTGCAGAGCAGAGCCATTAAAGTATTCAACAGTCCTACTCACACACACACACACACACACACACACACACACAAGCTTGTTCCTATGTCTTTGCAATAAAAAATGTCAAATTAAGACTTAATTTCCAGAAAGTCAAGCCTTAAACTAATCGCAACCCAACTTAAAACCCTAAACCCTAGCCCAGCGCTGACAGTACCTTCACTCTCCTACCATCACTGGTGAGACATTTGGTCCTCACAGAGGCAGGATTTCAGGAGCACACACACCCACACAGGTCTGCCAGGAGTGAAGTTGTCACACCTCTGGGATTGTAAAGAGGATTGCAACAGCATGCCCAGTAGCCTGACAAGTTGGCAAACAGTTAGGGGAAAGAAACAGCTCAGGGTTTGTTCTGTACAGTTCAGTACCTCCAGTGGTCGGATACAGAGGTTTGATTCCCACCGGAGCGCTGCTGCTTAAACTGAGAGCGTAAGCACATATGGTTGGAATAAAAACACCACGTAGCTTGAATTAAAGATGACAATTTTCACTTCTGAAAATGAGGAGGGGAATAGTCTCAAAGGTTAGCTGGCTGGAAAAGTGCACAGTCCTCACAAGAGCTCAATGAAAGAAGAGAAATGTCATAAAATGGTCAGAAAGCTGCACATGAATAAAAGTTTTGAAATGCTTGGTTCCCATTATGAGAAAAGTATGAAAGTTGTTGAGAGCAGCACAGAGCTCTGAGCCCCTTCAGAAAGATGAGCTCAGCTGAGAACAAAGCCTGCCGAAAAGCTTTGTTTTGGTCCAGCCAAGTGGTCACCATTAAGTGTGTGTGTTTGTGTGTGTATGCATGCTTGTGTGTGTTTGACAGAGGGTCTCAACGCCCCCCAGCCTCCTTCCCCCCAGCATTGTGATGATGTAATGGTATACAGGACAACTCTTACGGCCTGAAGGTTGTCTTAGCCAGCTGTGTTGTGACTTGTCTGATTTGTATATGAAGCTGTCTCAGTGTCGTTCCTCACATATCTGCAGTTAAAGGGGACTAAGAGGTGTCTTGGTGTCCTGCAGCATTATTGCATGTTGTCCTCCTTTTCTTTTCTGTCCTGTCACTCTCTGCTGTTACTATCAAAATCCCAACAAAGGTATCTTTGTATTAATTCCTCGTGTCTTCCTCTGAAGCTAGTACCTTAGTTGTATAATGCAAAGTTAAGATGGAGAATCAGATACTTCAGATTGTATCGAGATCTAATTAAGACTGAGCACAGGTCTCACCTGGAATGCACTTCCTCATTTACATTTCATTTTATCATTGGAAAACAGACTTCTGAAACACTTCTGACGAGGTATGTTTCTACAAAACACCTGGCTTTGTGTGGCACAAACGCTGCAACCAATGTTGTTTGTTGGTTTCGTACACTACTTTCTTGGGTCAAAGTCTAGTGTTTGTTGGACATATTTACCTCACCTCGCACCCACCCTGAGAGGAATTTCTCATTCTTTAAGGGTGCTTTCACACCTGCCCTATTTGGTTCAGTTCTATCCAACTCAAGTTCATTTGACCCCTAAGCACAGTTCATTTGGGCAGGTGTGAACACAGCAATCGCACTCAGGAACTCTGGTGTGGTTCGTTTGTGGTGAGAACGTGTTTCGTCCTTGATCCAAACCAACTGTAGTCACATTACGCATTGTTTGGGTTGAACATGAGCATGTTACAGTCCTGGAGGATTATTAATGTGCGCCTCCTCCAGTCAGTGTATCCGATGCATCAACATTGTTTTCTAGTTGGAGCTGTGCCTCGTTTTCAAACTGTATGGTTTGACTCAAATGAACAATGACAGCAGTATAGTCCATGATGAGCGGCGCTAAAATCAACCTGTGTAGTTGTCCCTCCATTGTGACATTAGAAAGTGTCTCATTTGTCTTGCAAGTGTACTCTTCTTCAACTTTTTGTTTACTTCCTGGATTTGGAAAGCCGGTCGCAGACTGCCCAAGCGTTTGACATCCTAGGAGTGAGACCAGTCTGAGGAATGACATGCAGTAAAGGTCCTTGACTATAAATGTTATTGTGAACCCTATCCTAAACACCAGGCCACCATGACACCTCACATATGTGTATAATTTTCCAGGATCCCAGTGTACATTTTGGCTGTTGACTCCCATATTAAAAGCTGCCTGCGTCCACCCAAAGTGCACTTAATGCCAAATGTGAACAAGGCCTAATTATATTGCGACTGACCTTTGGGTGCTAACGAAACACACGAGACACTGTCCTAATTAATTCATTGTCTTAAGAGGTTGGCGCTCTGCGTGTGTTTGTTTTTTCTACCCAGAGTTAAAGACCACCACTGTGAACAACAAGCCATTAGCAAGATGTCAACAACACGAGTGCCTTGAGGTAAGCTGGCCCTTCTGTTAATTTGGTTAAGTAAACAAGTGTTATCTATAAACAAGCTATTTGATCGGCCAGTGGAGTTTTCTTCTATAAACAAATCCCTTTTGGGTGAGTTGGGGATTACTGGGAGTGGAGAGGGAGAGAGAGGGGGAGTTTTCTGGAGAAAGGGGGGAGGGGAGAAGGGAGGAGAAAGGAGGAGAGAGATTTGAAAGGGAGTTCTTGCTTCTTGTTGAGTCCAGCTGGGCTAGAGGGCCTTTGGAGCACAATGAGCTCAATGAGCTGCAGAACCAACTAACAAACTAATGGCCCGCCCTCTGCGAGTCTACCCCTGTACACACACACACACACACACACACACACACACACACACACACACACACACACACACATAGAGTGGAAATAACAGAGGGCAGTGAATGGGCTGGATAGAAGGGCTTGTTAGGAGAAAGGAGATTGGGGTGAGGAGAGGGATGAAGGGGGCAGGATTGGGGGCTATTTAGAAGAAACAGGGGAGATGAGAGGAAGGCATTAGGAAGGAATCAGGGGGAAGAGATGGTTTCGTTAAGACTGGATCTGCAACAAGGTTTATTATCTACAGATTTGGGATCAATCAACCAGATACGTAAAGATGTGTCATGGGACGCATTTCCTTGCTTTGTCACATAATCTTCCTGCAGTGAAATAATTAACTAAGTCATTAGGAAAACATTTGTTGATTCAACATCTGTTTGACATTAGAGGAGATTTACAGAGGTGACATTGCACCATGGAGACGACTGACTGCAGGGTGCAGCTGTTGTACACCTAAAATGTTTTTAAAGAAACTGAAGGAAACAATGATGATGATGTGTTTTTTTAAATATTTGTCAGAGCGCACAAACATTTCAGTGTATTTCCATTAACAGGAAGAATAGTATGTCCAAGAATTAGTGTGTGTGTGAATCTGCAGACATTTACAGAGTGAATCTATTGTGGTACAACACCATTTGTTGTGTGTGTTACAGAGGCCAACACGCACGCTTGCATACTTGCACACTCGGCCTATTGAAACTCTCATGATTAAGTGAAGTCATTCCTCTACAGCCCCGCAGGCTTCTTCAGATAAGAGGCTACTATTGCCATTGAAATATTAAGGAGTGGGGAGGAGGGGTCTGTAGACCTGATGAACATCTGCTCCTCTTTTTCTCCCCTTTCTTCAACCCCCCTCCCTCCTCACCACCTTCCTTCTTTCACAATGTACCCCCTGCCCCATTCGCTTGTGTGTGCATTTGTGTGTGTTTGTGCTTACAGAGAGGGTTTGGGATTCACAGAGAGGGTTTGGGGTTTGGGAAGAGAGTTTCCCCGACAGTGACATTTTAGCAAATCTACAGCTGGTGTAAGTGTAAGTTTTCTGTGACATTGTCAAGAGCAAACTGGCGCCAACTTTTCCTCTGGTCTTAGACATTTTTTATGACGCTGTGCTCCAAAAAATTGATTAACTTTTTGTTTTTGACAGAAACAAATACAGATTCTTCCTTAATCTGTTTTAAGTTTAAAAAAATCAATATTTTCTGTAAAGGAAAACTTGCAAACACAGAAAAGACGACATAGAGGATATAGATCTGTCAAATAAAGTAAAGCACATTATATCAAACCATGAACATAAAGGCATCACAGCTACCTCATGAATAGACATGATAACCAGAGTGACTGTGCTGGAATGTTTAATTATGCATAAATACATAACAACTATGACTCTCTCCTGTTTCTGTTTAATGCACACACACACACACACTCACAGAAAAACCGCACGGTAGGGTTCTACTCACAGGCCAGAGGTCATAACCCAACCTTTGACCTCTGACATCACCTCCTCCCTCTCCTGCCTGCTGGAATTCACTCCTGTGGATTCAATTAGAAAGCTGGGGAGAAGGAGAGCAAGAGAGGAGGACGTAGGAGGTTTAAAAACAAGATAACAGTGACAAATGTCTGCAGAAGGTGTAGCCATGGAAAAGGAGACAATGACTCAGTGTGTGAGACAGTGATGGAGCGAGAGTTAAGAAATCAGTTCTGTTAACTCATTTGTTATGTAGGAAAGTGGAGGATAGATCAGATGTATGTGTGTGTACACCAGAAATCTACCCCACAACAGACGAACTGGGGTACATTATATGGCCAAAAATGTCTGGACGCAGGTCTCATATTTCTGTACTTTTGCTTTGGGGTAATTTTTCAATGTTTAGACTAGCCCCTGTTGTTCCAGTTGAAGGAACTCTTCACTCTTTTATTCTTATCTTCTATTTTATTCTGTTCTTTTTAAATCCTTTATGTGTTTTTTTATATTGCCTTATGTATCTTTCATATTTTGTCTTAACGTCTTTTGTGTTTCACGTAAAGCACTTTGTATTTCCTTGTTGTTGAAAGGTGTTTCAGAAATGAAGTTCCCGTGTCTTGCCTTGATATTTTAGACAATAGTGTGCCTCCAACTTTGGGACAGGAATTTGGGAAAGGCCCCTTCCTGTATCAACAGACAACAAACATGTCCCAGAGCACAAAGCATGATGCAAACAGAAATGATTTTCTGAGGTCATATCTGGACGTACTTCACTGGCCTGTATAAAGTAATGACTTCATTCCCATTCAACATCTTTTGAATGAATTGGAACACCGCCTGCAAGCCAGGCCTTATCAGCCATCATTAGACGTAATGTTGTAAAAGTAGCATCTTAATGCTACTGCTAATGCTAATGTTTATGGGAGTGAGATACTTAACAGTTACATAGGCCTATGGTTGTAAAATGGTCAGATGTTCATGCATTGTGTTTGGTAACCACATTGTAATGTATATTGACAACCTCAGTGAAAGGCTGCCGACCCATGGGTGAGACAGAAGAGGAGCAGAATACATCCTGTATGATCGCACTGGGATCTTGCTCATATTTGCTCCATTCTGCTGCCCTCTGCTGGAGTAAAGTGCTATTACAAATCAGCATTATGACCATTGCTTGACCATATTGACCCAGATATGTCACAGGATTGCTTTTGATGTATAATAATCATAAAATGGCTGCTACTGTGCTCTAATGAGGTTGGGTCTCAGGCAATGCTGACTCTGCAGGTGCAGGGTGGAGGTAATGAATTACATTTACCCTTGTCAGTTACTGTGAAAGAAAAAAAAAGATTTATTTGTGTGTGTAGGTAGGTGTAGGTCTACTCTTTGGAGTAGAATAGTTTTAAAATCTGTAATTTCACCTGTACTTAAGTATCTTTTGTGAACAATACAATAATACAGAATCATGCGTTACAATTATGGATCACATTATTGGTTACAGTTTGCTTTATTGTATCTTGTACCTTAGCATAATTGAATAAAAATATAGATACATAAAGAAATAAGGTGACGCCTGTTGGGGCTAATTAATCCCTGACTTCATGCGCCAACCAGTGAGCACGCTAAGTGACGCAAAGTGCAAATCAAACACACCAACATGACCAACAAGTGCATGCTTCTGGTGAATCCTCCAGTTTGATTTGAACATTTGCAGCTTTGCTTACGAACTTCTCCCATCAGTAAGGTGTGGAAAAAAAAGCAACATATGCTATTGTTGATTTGGACATAAGGGCACGGCTTGATGTTGCTTCATTTACTGGTTTTGTTGGTTTGACATATAATGCAATTAATTTTTTGTAGCCTGTATTATATATTTTATATATCATCCCAAAGGTGCTCTATTGGACTGAGATCTGGTGACTGTGGAGGCCATTGGAGCACAGTGAACTCATTGTCATGTTCAAGAAACCAGTTTGAGATGATTTGAGCTTTGTGACATGGAGCATTATCCTGCTGGAAGTAGCCATCAGAAGATGGGTACACTGTGGTCATAAAGGGATGGACACGGTCAGCAACAATACTCAGGTAGGCTGTGGTGTTTAAACCATGCTCAGTTGGTACTAAGGGGCCCAAAGTGTGCCCAGAAAATATCCCCCACACCATTACACCACCACCACCAGCCTGAACCATTGATACAAGGCAGGATGGATCCATGCTTTCATGTTGTTTACACCAAATTCTGACCCTACCATCTGAATGTCACAGCAGAAATCCAGACTCATCAGACCAGGCAACGTTTTTCCAATCTTCTATTGTCCAGTTTTGGTGAGCCTGTGTGAACTGTAGCCTCAGTTTCCTGTTGTTAGCTGACAGGAGTGGCACCTGGTGTGGTCTTCTGCTGCTGTAGCCCATCTGCTTCAAGGTTCGACATGTTGTTGGTTCAGAGATGATCTTCTGCAGACCTTGGTTGTAACGAGTGGTTATTTGAGTTACTGTTGCCTGTCTATCATCTTGAACCAGTCTGGCCATTCTCCTCTGACCTCTGGCATCAACAAGGCATTTCCACCCAGAGAACTGCTGCTCACTGGGTATTTTCTCTGTTTTGGACCGTCCTCTGTAAACCCTAGAGATGGTTGTGTGTGAAAATCCAGACCAGCCCGTCTGGCACCAACAGCCATGCCATGTTTTAAGCCACTTAAATCACCTTTCTTCCCCATTCTGATGCCCGGTTTGAACTTCAGCAGGTTGTCTTGACCATGTCTACATGCTGTAATGCATTGAGTTGCTGCCACGTGATTGGCTGATTAGTTATTTGTGTTAATGAGCATTTGAAGAGGTGTACCTAATAAAGTGGCTGGTGAGTATAGCTATAATTATTATTATACAGTTTCTGCCAATAGATGCCGCTAAATCATTCACACTGGATGTTTAAGGGACATTGTGTAACGTTTTCTGTTGTTTACTGGCCAAAATCGATGTCTGCATTTATATTTGTGTTATCATTGTTGTATTATGACCTCTGCTAATAATTTGACACATTCTCCTAAGCGAAGAATTTTAGATTTGTTTATATATATGACGGGTAAGCCGGCGGGAAGCGCCATGACGGTCTGCCAAACTTGAAACTACAGCCGCCAGCAAGGAACAAATAGCACCAACGCGGAATTACTACGCGTTTTTCCTGCGAGCCAGCGCACAGTAGGAATGACCTCAGTGATTGAGACGCTGGAGGAGAAGATCAGCGAGAGAGGCTTACTACCCCGGCAAGTTTGAAAATCTGCACTACTGCAGCATAATGCAGGACCATCCATATGGAGCAGCAGCACAGGAGACGGTTTCACCATCGCCAAGAAAGCCAAAAAGGGAACTTATAAGGCAGTGTGACCGGAGCATTCAAAAAAAGAGGATTAACATCGGGCTAGCCTTCCCCAGGTGGAAGGAGCCCATGAAGGAGAAAGGTTTTGAAAGGGACGCTGAAGTTGCCAGCTTTCTCCTCGACAAGTAAGTCAACTGTACTGGCTAAATTAGCCTAAAGCTAACTTTGTTCATTGGGTTTTGTTAGACAGTGTTGCTCGTTAGCATAGGCAGCATAACAGTAGATCCTGCTAAAATACACCAGCCTCGTTGCTACACAAGTGTGTGTTTACGTGGTTTCAGTAGCTTTCAAAGTCGCGGTAAATGTGGCTTTTTGTCACAGTAAATGGCAGCTTATAAAGCCTTCCCACTGGCTTTTAGTCCGGCTTTACCGCGACTATGAAAGCTACTGAAACCACGTCAACATACAGTTCCACCAGAGGAGTATTCACTGTATGTGTTGTGTTTGTGTTGTTATATGTGTACTTATTGGATAGCAGAGGATGACATGGTTTCAGTGTTGTCGAGGCTTTTTGATACACAGCAGCTACCGTTGTTGCAATACGTGTTTGAAAAAGTGAGGCGCTAGAGTGCACTATTCGTTTGAATGCGATACACGATTTCAGCGTAAGATGGGAGTAATTCCTACACAATGTCCGTTTAAGTATGCTGTAAAAATCCAGAAGCCTACTGTTTCCATCTCCACTGTACACACGGCACTCTTTTATTTGTGTTGTGAAGTGCTTCATCTCCACTTTGAGATTTGTTTTTGATATATTTAAAGGACATAAGTAAATGTGTTTAACCACCAAACCACCAGGTTGTCACAGGTTGTTAAAAGGTATTAAAGTAACACATCCAACTTCACACAAGATTTAATTGCCACACAGAGATGTTGCTGTGTCATTTCATATACATACATTTCATATTTTAATTGTGATTATGTGCATTAGAACGGATTTAATGACAAACATACGTATGTAGCCAACAAGTTACAATTCCTCAGATTCACCAGCGAGGGGAGCTGTTGAACCATTTTCAGATAATTTTGTGGCCTTCACTGAGTGGATTTGATTAATTTGTCTAAATCAGTTAAGAAATAAGAACCACCATCTGTATCTTTTACCTTCGGCTGTATGTGATTTTTTTTTATGTCAGTGCATACAACTATACATGTGAAAGAAGTGCATATTTTGAAACACAAACATATAGAAACAGAGGCCAGCTGGCGAGCCAGAGCTGCTGAGTGAACGCAGACACTGGTAGGCAAGAGAACTTACACAACCCTAGTACCTGGAATTGAGCCATGTAACGCTGTATGTGTGTGTGTGTGTGTGTGTGTGTGTGTTAAGCAACAGTTCCTGGAGATCCTCCTGAACCCAAAACAAAACAAACAGCCAAATCTTTGTTGCAATAACACAGATATGGTTTATCACTTTATGTTTGCCTCGTGTGTGATCAGAGGGAACAGCAAAGCCTTAAATATGTGCGCGTGTTCATTCAGGAAACAGGAGAAAAAAAAATAAACACAAGGAATGTGATCAGAGATTTCCACAGAAATATAATTTATCTCAAGCTCCAGTTTGTCTGTCTGTGATCAGAGCTAAAGAGGAGCTGCAATTCATGAGAAATTCATTTTAACTTAGAGGGAATATAGAATCTTGATGTTGTAAATGAATGCAGGAACATGCTGGGGTAAGCGATGGGGGAGATGAAGAGAGGACAGGACAGCAAGAATACTAGGGGGAGCAGCAAAAGGTGCTGCGACAGAAGAAGGCCAGACAACGGAAGTAGATGTGTGTGTGCCCACATGTGAAAGAGAAAGAGAGAGAACGAATGAGTGGGCTGTGCGCATTTCAAATATTCTACCTTGAAATATATGTGAAAAACAAACAAACAAAAAAAAGACATTTGAACAGTTTGTCCTGGTGTTCTCACGGCAGATTTTTAGAAAGCAAGTTAGAAACTTTATTTCACTGAGATGTCAAAATTAATTGGACTTAATTAGACAAAAGTAGTTCAGTGAATTCTCAGTAAGGCATTTTTTCATAACTGCCTCAGGCTTGGACAGGCGCGAGATCACTAACGTAAAAAAGACACAGTGCACAGTGATGTCAGGTGTTTGGATACTGAAGCGCAGCCAAATGCAGAACGCACGTCATCGGGAGCCGTGTTGCCACATATTTATTTGTTGAAGCTGCTTAAAGAGGAACACTGACAGAATACCATATCTGCCTCTGTGCAGTGTCAGACATTTTTTTATGTGTAAAATCCCCCGAGATATTTTGCCGTTGGTTTATTGGTCTTGTGTCAGGGCTGTTGAAAACGAGAAAAACTGATGACATCATGAAATTTGAAGATTTTCTGAAGACCAAGAACGGGAATGTTTAATCCAGTTCGATCTCAGGCAAATCCTTTGGTAATTTTTGTTGAGATGAAACTGTGATAAAGATGAGATGATGGGTGTGCGTGTTCCTTATCAGATTACATGGAATGACAGACGTGTGTGGATGGCTCACAGTCAGTAAACCTGTCCTTCAGGGATGTGTACTGAATCCCAGAAGCCAGCTGTGTTTTTTTTTTTTTTTACTTACAAAAACATATTTAAAGTCAAAGTAAACAGAATCAAGTGCGTAAAAAGAAAAACATGAGGCGAAATATTTCCTTTTGGCAGTGGTGTGACACATACTGGATGTTCCTGCTGCAGAGAAATATTTGTGCACAGATAATGAGGTCCCCTGTGCGGGCCAAACAATGGTTCTTTAAACTGCTTTCCTGCGTCTGTAAAAAGATCTTAGCAGTAAATGGACAAATCATACGGAATAATAATATTCAGCATGAATTTGCTGTGGCTGATGTGTGTTCATAGCACAGCCTTGTATAGCAGGGAAGACATTCACATCATAATGTGTAAGAAGGTACAGTATGTGTATGGTCTTGGACCACTTTTTGAAGGTCTTTCTCTCGTCTTGGACTCGACCGCATCTTCACCTGGTCTTGTTTTGGTCTTAGACTAAGAGGAGTCTGGATTTTATTTCAAGAATGACCACAATTGCCTGTGCAAAAAAGGAACTGTTGAATAAAGGTGGTTAAGTTGATTTCAACGCCTTTGTGTTTTCGATGAGCAAACAAGTACAAAGGAAAATTTCCACACATAAAATTCCCCTCTGCAGTACCTTTTGACTATGTTATCAATACATCCCTCACAGTATAGTTGCACATACAAACATATATACAGTATGGCACTAAAAGAGGTGAATGAAAGGGTATCTTCTTTTGTATTCTATGGGTGTTTTTATGGAAATGTAGATCTTTCAGATGAATTCAAGGAGTGCCTATGGCTTGCTTGTTCCACATTCTATTGCCATGCAGTGTGGGTCTTCCACTGGTCTGGCCTTGGTCTCAATGCACTCTGGTGTTGGTCATGACTTGGTCTCGGCTTAGGTGGTCTTGACACAACATCATTTTACCCTCTTTCTAAGTGGGGCAGCAGATTGCAAGTCTTTTTTTTGTTGGAATCTGTATAACTCCTAGGAAAGGTTTTCATGTCAGATGTGACCTCTCCCTACCTTCATTTCACTGTGAGAGCTTTGTGTTTACACTCTGGGACAAGATATTCTTAATACATACTGGCCGTGGATCATATGTGTATATTTGTATGAAAACTCCCTAAAAACAAAAAATGTCATCCACTAACCAAAGTCGAATTATAAAGCTAGAATAGTAGCCGATGTGTGAGCGTCAGTGTGTGCGTGTGTCTCCATGCCACTGACTGTGTGCCAAAAGGATGATTCCCCGTCTGTATATTCTCGCCCCGCGCTCATCCAACTGTATCCAGGCAACAGCTCATAATATTGATCAGTGTGTTTGATCAGAGGGATATTGATGGTTCTGGAGCCTCATATCAAATGACCTGTTCCACTTTCTTTTATTTATGTGTTCTGGTATCCAGGAAACTTGTTATAAAAACAGTTTGTTGTGTGTGTGTGTACGTGCTCATGTGTGTGTTTAAGTGTATTTTTCCTTTCTTTGTCTTTGTCACTGTTACTTGTCGGTATAAGTGGCGGGATGTATTTGCCCGTATCTGCATGTGCATCTGTGTGTGTGTGTGTGTGTGTGTGTGTGTGTGTGTGTGTGTGTGTGTGTGTGTGTGTGGATGTGTGTGGATGTGTGTGTTAGTGTCATTAAAGTACACGTGTTTCTGCGTGTGATGGGAAGTGTCTGTGCCACACTGTTTCCTGTGATAACTTCCCCCAGTAGTTTCCATGTTTTGTACCAGCCTGTATGTCTGTTAACTCTCTGCGAATCAGGGCAATGACGCTGACGATTGTTTTATGATGTTAGATTCCTTATGAAAATGCTCATGTTGTGTTGCCCAAATTTCCAGGTGCACCACTGACAGTGGTTGCTGTGAAGTATAAAATTTCATGGCCGAAGTTTGACCTGGCGGAATGAGGCAAATCCTTAGTCTGGTTATTGGTCATGTATTTTCATATCCTTTTAAGTTGTTGTTTATGGTAACTTTATTATCTGAAAGACACTTGTGATGGAATGCACCTAAGAGGTATATATCTGTCATTTCTTTCCATTAGTCTTAAAGATCACACACTGTATATAGTTGTCATTGACAACTGCTCCACGACAACTCCACTCGTCCATGGTTGGGGAGTTGCCTGCAGCCATTTCTGTGTGGTACCTTTCTTGCCAGCCTCCCAAATTACTTTAACAAAATATTTAGTATGTGCCATAAGTTTATTAAGTATCTTGGATAATATTAGGTTTACTGTGTGATATCGAAGGTTTATTGTCTTTTATATTGCATGGAATTATCGTGACTCTGTTACCCTGCTTCAATGTCCTTCTTCTGTAAAGAGTTTAATAAGATGCTGCCTTGTGGAAATGACCAGATGTGCATATCAACCATTGTCACAGTCTAAGAAATACAAGTCTATTGTAGGTGCTCACCCAGAACTGGCTACATCTTGCTCATTAGACCTTTTTGTAATGATAATACTTAGCAATGAAGCATCAAACATTTTGAAGACTTGTAGAACTAGATGGGCACTCGTAACGTGCAGAGTTCTGGGGCAGCTGTGCCTCAGGTAAAGTAAGTCATCCGCTAATCGGACGATTGGATGTTCAGTCCCCCAGTCTCCTCCATTTTAAGTGTCCTTGGGCAAGATACGAAACCCCAAATTGCTCCTGATGGCTGTTGTACAAGTGTGTTTTAAGCTGAGTAAAGGTAGCACTTGGCGACCAGTGTATGAATGTGTGTGTGTGAATGGGTGACATGTTGTGTTAAAGAGCTTTGAGTGGTCGGAAGACTAGAAAGGTTGCTATAAAAGTGCATGTCTCTTTACCATTTTGCCAAGGCCAAATGCCATATCTCGCAATGTTACCAAAAGTGTAAAATAATTTGTGTATGTGCCCTGTGAGTCGGATCTATTTCAAAATTTAATGGGTTCTTCCTTAGCCAATGCTACACCCTTGCACCAAGTTGCATGAAAATGGTAAATATGTACATTCATTTACTTTAAGTAAAGTCTGAAGGTGATGATAGAAATTACCTCAGATCCACATTCAGTTTTTGTTGTTTGGAAGCGTCTCTAGGTGATGTTACTGTCTGTCTCCTAAGGAGTGTTCAAGTGTAAACATTATGTCATGGTGAATGGTACATGTGTGTCAAGCTGGGGTGAGGGCATACCCAGAGACTAGGCTACATTATCCTGGGAACAAATAGGAGAGGAGAGCCTCAGGGAACAACCATCATGAAAATCCCCAATCAGTTTTTCCCATTGTTAACCAGTGCTCATTAGCACTTTGTTAGGCTGCTATCCAAACAGTCTGCCCAGCGTCATCAGAATGTCTGCTTCCTCTTTTTACAGCCGTCAGTGCTGCTAAACTACCTCACACAACAGTCACTTCCCAAAACCTCAGCCCGTCTCTATGGTCGCATGCATGTATGTACCCTTGCGTTTGTAACTTCCCAATATGAGCGTGATTGCATCACAACCATATATGGCTGATGGCTTGATGGCAAGTTTTGTTTCTGTGTAATGGTGGTTTCTTGGCTGCCGCTCTCTTAGGTTGACAGTGTTACTGATCACATCAGATCACATCCCTGGACATTTTGTGCCCCTATTAAACAAGATACACGAAAAAAAAAAAAAAAAAAAAAAAAAATCTTCATATTCTTATATCAAAATCCAATTGTTGATTTGATTTCTCTCTGGAAATCAAAATATGATGTGTGTGTAAGCTTCAGCAGTTCCAACCAATTTTAACCAATAATACTGCAGCATCCACCCATCAATCAATCTGCAACTAGGCGCTAAAACCTAGTTAGCCAGCTAGCAACAGCATGCTATGCCGTTTTGTTTTCCTTTCCCATATTACCGTGGTTGTGGGCTATGGGCTAGAACTCATTCACTTGAGGAAAGTGGTGTTGGTGACAGCTCCAGATTATGTGGACAGTGGACTGTGGAGTTAACTGGTGAGACCTCACTGCTATGACATGCCCAGTCTTCAACAATCAAACCTTTGTTTTTCATCCAAATTAATGTGGCTTAGTTCTAATTTGTTCATTCATTCATCTAGTCAGTCATTTAATAATTCATCTCTCCTTTGTCGTACTCCTGATCTAACGCTAAGGGAGATGTATGTGGAGCTGGCAATCTGCTGTAGCGCCACTAAACTCTAAGCCCGCCCACTTTTACTGGTCCAATCAAATGCAAAGGATTTGATTTACATCCCTCTTGTAAGTGTACACCGATCAAATAGTACAGAAGTACAGAAGCTAAAGATGCTTTAATTACCATTTCTGGGGCTTCAAGTGTTTTTGTATTTGTAATTGTACCCTTTGCGGCATTACACAGGAGGAGGACACATCTCTTCCAGTCCAATTCAAAACTCTTAAAACAAAACTGCATGTGAAGGAAGTATTTGTTGAAAACAAGGGGTTTTAATGGCCAGCAGTGAGAGACTCCACTTGTTGCAAAAAGAAGGCTGTATACAAGTCTATGTGAAAATGACCTGACTTCTAACTATTTTTCTAATTATTTTATGCTCTCAATTGCTCATTTCGAGACCTCTACAATACAGCTTGATGTTCATCTGGTAAATTATGGTCCAATCAGAGTAAAATAGACAATACAGTAGGGAATGCTTCAGGGCTAGGCTACCTTGTGATTGACAAGCTGTTGCCTCGGCGGTGTCTTCAGGTTCTCGGTCAGATTTATGCCATGCTCCTCCACAGCTCCACCCTCTCAACTAAATGTGGTCACTTCTGGCTCCAAGAATCCAAGATGGCGACGACCAAAATGCCAAACTCGAGGCTTAAAGACAGTCCTCCACAAAACCAGTGGATAACATCGCAGTGGCTACACTCACCTATTTTATTCAGTCTATTGCAGATACATAGAGGTGTTGCCTGAACTCTGTATGGTTTCTAAACCCTTAGTTTGTCTTTCTCATGATAGAATAGAAATGTATTAATTGTAGTGTAAAATGGAAGTTGATTTCTTTTTTTTTTTAAGACATTTTTTTGGGGCCTTTTGCCTTTTATTTGATAGGACAGATATAGCGTTAAGGGGGCAGAGAGAGGAGGGATGACATGCAGCAAAGGGTGTCAAGGATACAACCTTTGTACATGGGGTGCCTGCTCTAACAGGTGAGCTAGTGGGCGCCCTTGGAAGTTGATTCTTGAACTTGAGATCAGTATGTATGACAAATGACCTCAACTCATGGTGTACTTACCTATTTTTTCTGAGCTTTCAGCCACACATCTTGGTCATCATCTGCAAATCAGTGGTTGGAGGGAAAAGACCCCTACGATCTCCCCCTGTATACAACCACTTGTTTTTATGTGACTGATGTTCCACACTTAGTTCACATGAAGACACGTGAGCCACTTCCATTTGCTGATGAAGACCACAAGATGTGGTTGAAAGCTCAGGGAAAGCTGGTAAGAACAGATACGCATTACATGCATTCAGTTGTATAGTTTTAATGGTATTGTGTCTATCATACCTTATTTTGTCTTGCTACTGCCCTCCTCCTCTCCTTTCCTTTCCTCCTCATTTCCTCTCTTCTCCTCTACGTTTCCGTGATGCTTATTTTCATAAGAAGGAATTTTGCTGGTCTCTGCACTGCCAGTGTCACTGTGGTATGTATTTCTGGGAGGGAAGCCAAGACTAAACACACATAGGCATATCCATTCCTTTCCTTTCAATAACCAAACTCACCGCATACACACACACACAAATACACACACCTCGCTAACCACTTCATTTTCTGCCCACCTGTATAAACATAGCAGTGTGTGTGTATATATGTGCAAATGTGTGTGAGCGCTTCCTCACAGAGAGGCCTATTGTCCTCCAGGCTAAGATGTGTGTGCTGTGTCATGAATTGACTCGGCCGCCACAAGCCCACTGCTGATTTTAGCTTAAAACTAAAATGCTGGACCTAAAATAACACATCCACTGACAAGAAGCAGCTGAGCTTTAATACTGCTCCCTCAGCATTGAGGCTTTGGTGTTTCTGAGGTGCAGGATGTAAATTACAATGTCTTGAAAGTTGTGACCCAGAGAAAATATTGTCTTGCAGCAGAAAATGAGAATATAAATAATTTAGAGCAGAGACGATTATTGTGAATATCTAAATGGAGCAGAAGAATAAGGAAGACTAACTCAAGACAACAAATCAATTTTAATGTTCCCTGATGATGTGCAATGTTTGTGTACATCACTAATGTTGGCATAAATTAGGCCTATTTTTCAGTGATTTCAGTAATGAGCCGATAAATAAAACAAAAATGTTTTGCTTTATGAGGATTTGTACAATTAGCCAGAGTCAGTCAAGCTCACAGACACCTTTTTATCTCTTTGTGCTGGTGGAAAGTGTTACATTATGTGATGAGCTGAATTTATACCCAAACCTAGCAACCTGATCTCATTCTGACTCGTCATATAATGAAGCTGGGGAAAGCCTTTTGCATTGTATCCTGATGCAGAAGGGATCATTGGTTAGGTTTAGGCAACAAAAGTACTTGGTTAGGGTTAGGAAAAGATTGTGGTTGACGTTAGTCACGTGAGTCGACTCACTTGAGTAATGTCTCATGCGACTTAAGACTGATGTGACAAAATGAATTATTTGTGACTTTGAGTTTCACACGGGACACAAACACTGGTCTCTAGGGTTAAAGTCCTGTGCTGGTTAGATCCATACAGTTCCAATCCCACCGCTTTATGTGGACTTTCATGATCTCTTAACTATACCTATTGCCCTAAACATCTGATAATGATGCAGATGGGTTTACATTGAAGTTGGTTGCAAGCCCAGTGCGTCTCATACAGATGCTAAAGGGTGCATTGTGCGTCCATGTCTAATGTCGAGAGCCACTGCCCCAGTGGCTTTTTCCGATGCCCTGGGAGTGAGACAAGGCTGATGGAGGGAGCTAAGCCTGGCTGTTCAGCATAACTTTATACCTGCAGTAACGATAATTAGTGCTTGGCAGTACCAAAAATTTGTGTCACGGTATTTTTGTAAGAGTTTAAGAAGAATAAATAATATTTTTTTCGCTAGTCAACTGAACAAACTCTGAACAAAACAGCTACTCGATAGCAGAGGGCAATTTACAACAACCACCGGAGTTTCTTCACCTGCAAAAGGCTATTTCGACTTCACTTGATAAGCTTAGCCTAGAGACTTTTTTTTTTTTTTGTCAAGATGCGTTTGTTGTTTACATAACTTATGAGTTAGGCAACATTTTACCACACTGCAGACTTAAGGGAAACTGGAGGAATTTACTGTTCCCTTGTTTCTCCGTAATCTCCAAACACGGAAATACCATGGTGTTTGGAAAAGTGCAGCTGCAGACTAACGTTACCAGTAAGCTTCCAAAGTGAAGATACAGCTCCGGTCTCTTGGTCTCTTTCTTCATCCTCCATTGGTGGTGAACTAAGTACTCTGCTGCCTAGTAAAGAGTTGCAGCAGGTATCTCAACTATCCACCAGTATGACAGTATATGAAAAATCTATATCATATTTGAACTTACAACTGCATGAACCTCTATACTAACAATAATGATTCTTTGGCCTCTTGACAGCACCAGAAACAGGATGTTACAATAACGTCACATATTATCACCTTATGAAGTTAATATGGCCAGTGTGTTTGCAAACAGCTGCTTATTTACACATCCCGCAGATACTTGGTAACACCAGCATGCTTTGACCACCTAATAAATGTAATACTAATATTCACTCTCCTAACTCTGGTCATGTCACCACCAACTCTTGAGAAGAATATCCGGATCTTTAGCTGCTCAATGCTCCTCAAACAGTGAGGTCTGTGAGAATGAACCAAAACAGTACACAAGTGTGAACCACAAAAGCATAATGAAATGCTAAAATACAGTTAAAAAGCGTTTCCAACTTTGTCTCTCCTCAACCGTTTAGCCTCTAACACAGAAAGCTGTTTTTATTTTCAGGTGACACATCTGTTGTTAATAAACACACTGACGCAGTACTAATTTGTTTCACACCATATTAAGAAAAGCACATAAAAACAGGAAGTGTGAAGTCTAAAAGGAGAAGCATGTACTGAGTGTGAGCATGAACAGGAAGCGTGCATTGAACATGTATGGGCCAGCCAGTTGTGAAAGATGTACTTTAATAACACAAACAGATGTGAAACTGTCTAAAGGGACTTTCTTCTCCTGCCCAACAGCTTGATGCAACTGATCAGACCATACGAGTTTATAAAAATCAGACAGTTCTGGCAGTGAGATCTAACTCTAAATTTGATCTATTGGTACTTCCTCACGTATGTGTTGTAATGTGGGCCTCGAAATGGCTCTCGGGTTGATCTTTTTACCCCTGGGGTGAGAGGTGAAGCATCACAGGGGTGACACACGACTGGGGGAGAAATGTGAAGCGGATCTAAAGTTAACTGAATCTTAATCATGTGGGAACAATAAAAAGGCAAGAGTTTGTTTTTTTTTACTCGAGTTTATCAAGATTTGGGTTAGCAAAATGTATTAAAAGCACAGGATGGACTTATGTTTGTCAGGGAAACAAACAAACAAAACGGAGAAATGATGTTTGTAAAGCAGAAAGCCAGAGCCAAAGAATTCAAACAAAAGTAATCCAGCTCTCAGATTGATCGTTGGTAGCAGGGAAGGCTTTCGTGTTCAAGATATATAGCAGCACTTGCGACATTTAACCAGCATTTACACACAAGAAAACCTCATGTAAAGGTGAACAGAAACACGCTGCTCATGTTCATGATGGAATTCATATAAAATACGATCACTTTGGCTCGATTTCCTGCTATTTTTTGTCAGTATTATTCACGACTTATAAAAATAAACTGCTTTGGTGGTGGGCATGATTATTTTCTGCCTCTAAAATTCAAGTATACATGTCCTGGGGAGTGTAATAGTATCTACAGAACACTTGTAACACTGACTGTTGAATCGATTTGTGTAAATGAAATATATTAGCACACCATTAATGTCCTCCATAATTCAGATAAAACTCTGCTATGTTCATAGCTTTAAGAAAGGCTGCCAGCCAAGTTATACATATTTTGTTTTTTCATATTTGCGCAACAGGCAGTAGGTGCCGTTTCTGCTTTTCAGATCAGTTTGCACAGACTCATCTGGATTCACTTCTTGTTTTATAAAATAGGAGGACGGCATTAATTAGATCATAATGTGTGATAGCTCTTGTGGATGAGTACATATGTTTGTCTTGTCTCGTTACTGTCACATACAATGTTTTATTGACCTCAAATTTAATATTTTTTTTACAAAAACATCATTTATACGTTCTTAAGAATGTGACAAGCTCTTTACTGGCTTTTCTGGTGTATCAGGGGTTTTCAAGACACCTTAGAAATTTAATGAAAGGTGTTCCTGTGAATCAGAAATAGAGCACTTTATCAGGAACTCCTCCAGGTCTACTGCCGGTGCCAAATCACACCAGCCAGTGAAAGTAAAAGTGGAGAGAGGAAGAGTGGAGTGAAAGGAAAAGAGAAGTGGTCAGGAGGGCTAGGAGGGGGGAGTTTAGGGAATTTTTCTGCCGTCTCCCTCACAGAGTTTACCAACTCTTCTCCCCCTGCTTCTTCCTCCCCCTCCTCCTCCGTCTCCTCCCCCTGTTCCCTTCGTTTGCGTCACAGCACTTGGGCTGGCGCAGGAGTGAAGTCGGAGGAAAAGAGGGCAGGAGGAGGAGTTGATTGAGTTCTGTAGCTGAGGAATGTGGCAGAGAGAGAGAACATGGCTATAAAAGGATAGCACTTCCACTCCGTTGCTGTGATGTCACTACTCAGATATTTCCTCCTTCCTTCCCTGCCAAGACTGACTTACTGACGCTGCTATTTCTCCTTAATTTCTCTGGGTCCTCTCCTCCTACCCTTCTAGCTAAATACGTAGGCAAATATGTAGGTTAGAAGTAGGAGGGATGTTTGTTTTGGTAGATGGATGGCAATTAATCTCCAGTATATGCACAGCAGGCCGCGGGCCATGTATTATGTCTACAGTGTTAAACACACCAGCCTGTCATGAACTATACTACATTGTGCTTTGTCTCTTAAAAGCAATTCATGCAACATTAAAGTTGCATTCTGCTAATTTTAGTCTATTAGCTGTGCATTTAAAATACAGAGAAAGATAAGAAGCTTAGTCATCTGTCATATCAGTTAGCTGATACTCAGCGTGGTCGAGTCATCTCAGTATTTGTTACTGATATAGTGGTCTGTATTGAAATGATGAGATAAATAAATTCTGTTAATAGCTTCCTTGTGTAAAATGAGATGTGTGGATAAAAAATGAATCATCAGTCATTTACACAGAACCTTTGAACTGCAGTCAGCATCTGGTATTCAGAAGTGTGCAACTGCGGATAACCAATAATAATAAGCACAGGGTGAAACTTGAGCTCTGCTGACAGCTACAGTTGATAACTTTTATGAACATATTTTTGTGTCATTTGCTGAAACAGTCATTGTATTTTGAAATAAGAACATAAGACAGACTATCTCTGAAAAATAAAAATCACGTCCCTCCACCCTGTCCTACTGCTTCTAATGTCATTTGCTACAATCTACCACAGCAGAGCGAAAACAACCGCTCAGACCCAAGGAGTCTTAAAACTCGGCTGTCTATCATGTTAATCACTGTTCCTGAGCTGTGGTCGAACTGGGCAGCGCTGATCAAATATGAATCAGGATTCTGTTACTGCACTGCCTATTTCTTGCCCCAAATGTTTTCAGAAACTATCGTAGTGTACTGTTTAGCTGTAAAATGAGAATGCTTGTGACCCGTCCACCATGTCAGAAATAGTCGACCGAAATAACAAGCACCGCCCAGCAGTCAGACCAAGTTTCTCATTTTACAGCTAAACAGTACACTCAAATATACATATAATGATTCCCTATCACGCATAGAGGGCATTGAACACATCAAACCTTTTGTTGGAGGGTAAGAGAAAGGGAAGCTTTTTGGATCCATCAGCTTGATGCTTTTAAATATACTGGTCTCAGTCAGTATGTTTACATGCCGCTAGAAAAAAACTGAATTATTGGCTTAGTCCAACTGAAACCGGACTTTTAAATGCACGTAAACAGCTTAGTCTGACTGAAAGTAGACTTTGGGCATTCTGCGCGTGCACCACTTCTTCTTTCGTGAGCTTTCACTCGGAAGAAGAGGGAAATGACTTAGCAGCAGTTCAGTATATAGCTGTGCAGTAACTCCCAGAAAAACAAACAAACAAACATCGTGGTGACCGAGAAGCAGAAGATGCACTGCTGGATGGACGAGGAAACTACATTCATGCTCCACCATCTCCATTCGTGTTAGCTTCCTCTTCGGGTCAGCCGGAACTAGTTCAATATATACTATATTAAAAAGGACACAGCGCCGCCTATCAAGGCGAAGTCAGATGTACTTGGTCAGAAATTCGATTTTCTCTTCTGCATGTATACTCAGACAAGACGAGAAGTCTGACTTGACTGATTAGCCGAGCTATGAGCTTAGCTCGACTCCTGCATGCATGTAAATGTACTGAATGAGGATGTAGACTTCACATGCGTTTTTTGTGATTTGTCGTGACTCTCTACAAGCTTCGCCATTTTTTTCGCCATATGGGTCATGTGATGGCTTCTGATTGGTCCCTGCCACTACATAGGTGGGGCCATACCTGTGTTGTATGTTTTGAAAGCACTGATGAAGACCTGTAGTGGCTGAAACATGTTGGCTCTTTTAATGCCACTACAACAAAGGCTTTTTAATATTTCCTTCCTCGTTTTTATACATTTTTTCGGAGTGCCTGGATTGCTTTCCTGTCAATCCAGTTGTTTCCCGTTCTCCTTGAGCACCCAACACAAGATTTTGACCTACGTTTGTATATACAGAGAAAACGGTCGTCTTTTTCTTTTTCTAGCACACTAAAATATGTTTCTGAAAAGAGGCGAGATTCTGTTACTGCAATGCAGTGACAGAATCTTGATTCATGTTCGATCAGCGCTGCCTGACAGTTTGACCTAAGTTCACGAGCAGTGATTGACATCATTGACAGCTGTGTTCGAGACTCCTTGGCTCTGATTGCGTTCGTTCATGCGCGGTGAGATCATTAGAAGCCCTACAAGGCAATAGCGTGGGCAGAGGAATAGGATTTTTTTCACTGATGATCCATCTCATGTAGTGCTGTGTGAATATAGTGACAGCTTCAGCAAATATATCATGTTATTTTAACATGTTATTTTAATTTGTGTGTGTGTGTGTATATATACATACGTGTGTGCGTGTGTGTGTGTGTGTGTGTGTGTGTGTGTATGTATTGCTTTAAAAATAATCAGAAGAAATTAAAATATCTTCTCAAACTACAATTAGTCAGTTGATTAGAAAATAAAGGAAAATATACATTTGAAAGTGACTTTCTAAAATTCTTACTTTCCTCATTTATTCAAAAGTAATTTGCATTCTTAGCTACAGACACCAATACTTTGTCCCACTTCCTCTTTTCACGCCTTGACCCTCCCCCTTCTGATTGCACGTGAATGTGAGTCATAGGTGACTCAAGACAGCTTTACTCTGTGGATGTTGGTCATCACCACGGTGCTAAGCACCATGGGAAACCAGTAACTTCTTGAACAGTGGAGGGCAGTACTGGAGCATTAAAAGCGGACGTGAACTGCTGTTTAACAACACAAGTGAAAGAATAAGAATGTCTGACCTTTCAGAACTTGTCGCTTGTCTCTAAAGATTCAGTGCTGCCACATTTCTGCCAGTGTCTGTTTGATCGTGGCTTGTGTCTCGCTCAATAAGCTGCAGCTTGCCACTGTTTTTCAAGGCCATTCCAAACAGCAGGAAACTACCAGATAAAGAGGGGGTTTTAGGGGGAGTACTGGGACAAAGCTCAAGTTTCTAAAGTACATTAACCTTTTTAGGTTTTTATCTTTTCCAAGAAAAAAAAAGTAGTGCTTTCCAATAACCCAGTTAGCAAAGGAGAAGTTACATAATGTACTCCGTCACACTCTGAATGGTTGACGAAGGTTTTGCAGTTGGAAGATTACTCAACCATTATGCTTAATCCGCAGGTTGTGACAGAAAGAGAGGGAGGGGGAGGTGTTAAGGAGGTGCAAAAAAAAAAATCCACGACTGTAACGTGACTGTGCTTGAATACACGGCAGCATACACTTTCACACATATCGCAGGTAGGAATATGACTGCGCGTGTTGTTTCTACATGATTTATCCAATCTTGGTTGCCGATTGCCTCAAGTAGAAAAGTTCCAACAAAACGGGCCTGACCAGCAGCAAAGCTGAAAACAGACTGCAGTCAGAAACTCCCCTTTTTGCCTATTTGTCTATTGCACTCCCTCTTGTCCTCTTGTCCCTTCCACATGCCTCAGCTCTTACCTACCTGCTCAGTTCACAGCCAACTGAAGTCTAACAATGTCAGCTCTTCTCTGTCCTACCTCTACACTGCTTTCATCTATCCCTCCAGAACAAACCCTCTGCTGTTCTTTGTTAACTGACGTGCACGAATGCCTGTTTTGTCCTTGTGTAACTGTTGCTTAACCTTTTTTGGATAAGATTATCTCTCTGTCTCTTTCTCACCTTTAGACTACATAATATGTAATTGCTTTAATAGATCTCCACCCAGGTTTGAACTTTATCTCTAAGGTGTGCATGTATGTGTGTGTGTGTGTGTGTGTGTGTGTGTGTGTATGTGTGTGTTGTGTGCACAGTGCACAGGATCAGGTGACTTGGGTAAAGAGAGTTTTGACAGCAGCAGCTTTGTGGTTGATTATTAACAGTTCCACAGAGGGTGGTGGTAATGTTAGGCCTGTGTTAAGGGAATGACCTGCTGCAGTGGTTGGATCAGGGAGCTGAGGTGATATGAAACAGAAATGAACAACACATCGCTAATAGTCGAATGAATACTTCAAAAACTTTGCAGAAATTAAAAAGCTTAAAGGTGTATAAGCTTAATTTGGTGCTGTGGAGAAAATCAATTGAGGATTTTCACATAGTTTGCCAAAATGGTTTAGTCACGCAAGGGCTGTGCAGTTTAGTGAACTTTAAGTTAATATTTGTGAACACACAAACACACACTGATGCCTTCTTTCTTTCTCGCTGTTTACACTCAATGGTCATTGTCCATCACCATAACAACACATCCTGTTGTTTGTCCAAACGGGGACGGGTCACAATACACAGTAGTGGCCATAGCTGAGCTTTAGTCAGTGTCTAAAATCCAAGCCGTGTCTGTACAGCCCAGGGGTGTCAAACATACACCTCGGGGGCCAGAACCGGCTCCCCAAAGGATCCAATCTGGCCCTCTAGATGCCTTTGCACACCTAATGTTGATGCATGTGTGAAGGCTGAGAGGTTTCAGGAGCAACTTTAACAGTGAGTAGCTGCTTCATGTAAAATGCTGCCTCAGAGGTTTTCCACCACGACCAGAGTACAGCTCTCTGAAATAACAATGAATACTTTCTGTGGTCATATTTAAAGACACTGAACATTGTGCGAAATATTGTCAACCAGCAGCTTCAGTACAAAAGAATCTGTGTCAGACTTCTGTCTTAAAACAACATAGATGGACCCCTGCTGCTAAGGCACTGACAAAACGTCAGACTATAAATAGTTTATAAGGCAGGGGAAGACTCAATCTGCCTCTCCAGCAGCTTCCACTTTAGTGGAAAATTATGAAAAAAGTCACACGTAATGAAAGCGAGTAGTAGACTGACTGAATGTGGAAAAACTGAGACATACTGTTGAATTTGCACATATTTTTGTAAGGCTGTTCATCATTTGTTTTGTAAATGGATGAACATTTTCAGAGTGGACTTCTTTACAATGAAAACAAGGGAAACATTTGACGTGGTTGTTATTTATAGGCTATTATGCTGTGAATTTACTAGTCCAGCCCACTTGAGATCAAATCGGGCTGTATGTGGCCCCTGATCACCCCTGGTGTAGCTTTTCCATATGTTGTATTTCATGTACTGCTGACATATACTTGATTCAAAATATATGAGTGGCACACATGTTAAGAACTGGCATGTTCGGTATTTTCCAATTAGACTTTAGCTTAGCAGCTATTTTTCAATTTGGGCCAAACACAGTTTGTTAAAGGCAAGATGTGACACAGGAATGGCACCTGTATCCTATGTTAATTTAGCCAAAAGACTACTTTGAGATAGAAATTCTGATTGCTGGACAACTATATATCAATATATAACTATATATAAAACTGTATAACTATATATCAGTTGTAAGCCCACATAAAACACTTAACATAGACAAACAACATGTGATAGACAAGTGGGCGAAAGCACCCTGAAGGTTTTAGTTTGACTCTGTAGGTCAAACCAAAGTACTTTCACATTTGTTTCCACACTGAGCTATTACAAACAAACTGAGTACTGAAAATACTCATCTTTTTCTGACTCTTACCCTCTGCTGTGCTCCTTTTTTTCATCCTGTCTGGTGGACAGAAGCAAAACAAAGTAAATTAATACATAATGACATAATGTCATCTGTCAGAAACAGTAATGGACATGTACAGAGAGAGGACAGAAACACACATTGCACAGTATGAAAAGACTAAGGGTGGTGATAGATATTGAGGTCTGAGTGGGTGGATGGAAGACTGCAGGGGAGTAATAAGCTAGCACGCTATTGTATGTATGCGTGGGATTGGGTTTATGGTCATTGCAATTACCTAACACTGAAAATTTTCATTGATCCTTTTTTATTTTAAGTTACAGTATAAAATAATTGATCATAAAACAATGAAAAGTGAAGTGGTTTCTGTAAATTAAAAAAAATGTGATCATTACTTAAGATTTATTTACATTTTTTGGTTATTGTTTTGTTTTGTTTTTTGAGTAATTTCTATAAAGTAATACACCAGCACAAAATACCTTTAATTAACTTATTTTGACTCCCTGGATATTGTGGAAAATCCCTGCACACACATCTTGATATGCTTACACATTACCGTGGTTTCTAAGTGATCTTGGATCATAGCAGTATGTTGGGAGATTGGACAGCATACAAATTGTGGAAATTTGCTTATTTTAGCTTTTCAATTCATGCAAGTGTCACACATCCACTATCACACAATCCTGTGGTTGGGCCATCAAATGTTTCACCACAAACAAACCACACTGGAGTTTGTGTGGACGTGGATGAAGGCCAGTGATGGTGTTGAAACCAGCCCAAAGGAAACAGACCTGACGGGCAACAATACAGGAGTTTATTTAAACTAAACCAAACTGCAGAGGTGTTAAACCAGACATAATACCAAACCCATTGTTGCAGAATAGAATTGTTGAAGCATTGTCAATAAAAACTTGTTTCTGTTTCTTTAACTCTTAAAGTCTTGATCTGATTCAAAAGAACTTCCAAAGACACGTTCAGGGTCATAGTTATCTCAGCAAACTGCAGCATCCAGACAAAATCACTTTAGATGTCTGTTGCAACTCATCATTTGCTTAAAATTACAATCAAGATGCTCCATTTCAAAAAAAAAAGGGGAATAGTGATTGTGTACAGCAGAGTTAGTCACTGTTTGACAGATTTCTCCAAAGGGCCTGTCAGCCATTATTGTGTTTTCTTGCTGCACAGAATCCAGTGCTTTGAGAGTATGTGCAAGGTGGTGTCAGTGGTGACAGGTTGCTCAACACAAGATCGCATTGGGAGTGTAAACTGGAAATTGCAACAGTGGTTTTTCATGAACTTCTGCTTAACTTGTAAATACGCCTTACACAATCCCATGTCAATTTTTGGCTTCGAACAGGGGTAATTCAGCTCAGGAAGTAGAGGTGATCCATCAAATTGGCAGAAAGCTGGAGATGACGGCAGATGGAAATTTCCAGTGAAGAGAGCGCCTTCTGTGCATCTGTTAACTGGTTAAATGGATTTCTACAAAAACGTCAAAAATTACAAGGAAATAAAATGAAAACATGTTTCAAGTAATTTCTAAAGTAGTGAAAATCAAATGTAGGCAATGTTTTGTGGAAGTCCTTTAAGCACTGATTATCTGTGAGTCATTGTTGATATATCAACTTTAGAAATCTAGGTTTTTGGATTTTCCCCTCAGTCTTCCCCATTATTTTACCCAGGCACAGTCGGATGAGTTGGACGGGGAGTGTCTGACTATGACTAAAGTCAAGTCATAGGTCTGTGGCCAGGTGGGCTATTTTCAGCTGGGAAGCACCTGTGAAATGCATGTATAATTTTTTTCCCCCCTAGATTTTGATTTTGAGACAAAATGAATCAGTCATGACGTTAACAGGATATTGTGCCAGTTTTAACTAGCTTTGTATCATAACAATGTGGGTGGGATGTGTAAATGAATTTTAATAAACGTCCCTCCTACTTACCAGTGTCCAGATCTCCCTGCTCATGTCTCAGCTCAAATCTGGCTCTTGGGCTGTTGCTTAAACTACAGCCCGCTGCCATGTGCACCAAAGCAAATCAAGATAGACCTCCCTACCTACCCACCCATCCCCTTTCCTCTCTCTGTCTCTCAGACTCAAACCAAACTCGGATCAAACAGTACAACTAGGCAATGCTGGTCAAATACAAACAGGTTCTTCCACTGTATTGCCTATTTCTCTCCTAAAATGTCTTCAGAAACTTATTTTAGTGCACTGTTTAGCGTAATACGAGAATCTTTGAATAAGACGCAGGCGCTCTGCAGTTTCCTGTATTGTGAAAACGAAGGCTGAAAATACTGAGATCAAATTGTAAACTAAGCACTGCTGATCAAATATGAACCAAGATTCGGTTTTGTTACTGCGTCGCCTTTCTTTCCGGAAACATACTTTGGCTTACTATTTAACTGTAATTCGAAATTGTTTGTTACCAGCTGGCCGCCACATATTTTCCTGTCCAAAAGCATCCAAGTTTGCATTACGTCACCCCCCAAAGGGAGTGTTTGTTGGTCTGGTGCAGTGTTGTGCGTTCTGGCAGTTGTAGGTTTTCTACTTCTTGAGCAAACGCTAAAGCCACGGCCCTTTTCTTCTGTTTTCTCCAGTCATATAGCACCAAGTATTTATGTCTCTCTACTGCATATACAGCCTAGTTTTATGAAGACCATTTTCCCAGCAGTGAAGTACTTCCTTAAGTGAGGGCCCAAAATTCTTCCCTCCTGCTACCAGAGCGCCAGGTGTATATTTTATCCAGAACTGGCTTGCTTTTGGTGTCTCTGACATTTAGCCCAAAGTTGTAATGCATGACCTGATTCTGCCAAGAAGTTTCTTAATTTTGTCCTGTGGGGACTGATCTCCTCCCTGACCCCATTCCATCTTGCTAACCCACATAGTTCGATCATAAAGGTCATGATGGACGATCTCTGGAATTCTTATAATGTTTTTGATTTCTTAATCATAGACTTTCATATGATCTCCCAGCTCTGGTAACTGCTCTAGACCTGTTGTTATTTTGGACTGGATATTTTTAATGTGTACTGTGGGACCTTATTTAAATCTACAATACCTGTTAGTATATTTGTGACTCTATTTGTAGAACTCTGAAGGTATTGTGTTATACCAATTTCGAGTATCATTGCAAAGGGCACGATGACTTGTTTTCAAAGCAGCGCTGCTTTTGAAAAGCTGTGTGGTAATGTGTATACGTGCCACCGTGAGGTGATCTAAATGCTGTCATCTGTACTGTATACACAACAAAGACACTGTGTGCCACAAAACAGAGAGAGAGAGAAAAGGCTTAGAGTTCCACATGCAATAGGCTATTCTTTCTCTGTCTCTGTGGATGAACCTGTAATGGGACAGGTATACAAAATCAAGTCTTGTGTGTATATAAATGGCAGAAATGTTTTGAACTCTAAGAAGTGAAACTGGGTCTTATGGGCTTTTAGTATGAGGCTTAAAATAACTGATCCTTAGCCACTGATTAAAAAGTGGCTGGAGAAGTTCAGTGGTGCCCCCAGAAATTTTCCAATGGTGTGGCCAGATGGGGTGACTGAAAATCTTGAGGGGGTGCACCAACTCCAAAAGTCATACCTGAATTTCAGTAATTCAGTTATTCTGTTTAAGTATATAAACAAAAAACTATGTCAATATGGAGAGTTATGGAATCACATATATAATTTGGTGTCTTGTTTGACAGTTAATATCATGATTTTTTTTTATTCATTTATTCATTTTCTGTAACCACTTATCCTGTTGGGGGTTGTGGGGGCGCTGGAGCCTATCCCAGCTGACATTGGGCGAGAGGCAGGGTACACCGTGAACAGGTCGCCAGGCTATCACAGGGCTGACACATAGAGACAGACAACCATTCACACTCACATTCACACCTACGGGCAATTTAGAGTCACAAAATAACCTAGCCTGCATGTCTTTGGACTGTGGGAGGAAGCCCACACTGACATGGTGAAAACATGCAAACTCCACACACAGGAGCTCCCCCACCCTGGATACAGGTACAGTTAACATGTTGAGTTCCACAATACTGTTTTACTGTGTTATGTATCTATACATGTGTCAGGCGGTTTATTGTTCTTCAAATAAGCTCATTGTCCTTTTTCTTAAAAAGACAAATATGCAGTTTAATTTGAAGGACTACACTGAGGAACAAAACATTTACTGGAAATAATCCTTCTCAAATTTAAGGGAGACTTGTGGGTACCCATAGAACCCACTTTCATTCAGATATCTTGAGGTGAGAGTTTAAGGGACCTCTTTAAAAAAAGGCCCTGCCAGTTGTTCCATCGCCAATATTTGAAGTGTTATTAGCCCCCTCTTCAAAAAGCTATGCTGACATGGTTGGTACCAATGGATATCCTACTATGTCTTGTTTCATAAGATACCTTTGCACTTGCTTAAAATATAAGCTTGCTTCAGTTATGTCGACCTCTGATCATTTTTCGCCAGGGGTTGGGTGGCAGTGAGGGGGATAGGAAATATGCAAGGGGGGGCATGGCCACCCCTGGCCCCACCTTGGGGGCACCACTGGAGAGGCTGGAATTTATTCCCTTTCTTGCAGCCATTTACTTTTTACAACATTGGGCCAATGTTATTGACTATATCAACACATCAATTAAATTGTATGTTAGTATTAATACGGTCCCACATTCAAGGCAAAGTATACCTCAAACTCTACCCTTTTTTTGCCCTTAAATTTCCCTTAAATCTCTAATAGATACTGTTGGTGAGCAAGTGTACATGTGAAGATGCAAGTGTCTAATTCTCACTGAATAACACATTGGAGTCAAAAAGAACAGCATACATTCATTTCTTTATTCAGAAATTTATTTTTTTTTCCCTTTCAGGCAATTAAAAATATAAGATTCTCTTTTGTACTGCTTTTTCTCACATTGGTATTTCACAGACGTTAAAATATTTCTCCATAAATAAAGTACAAAATACATTTTTTTTCTTTAAACACAAATAAATATCATAATAAATATATTAGTTTAAGTTAAACGACACAAGGCAACCAATAACCAAAAGGAATACTGTGGTGTTAAAGTCCCTGAACCAGGTTGTCAAACAAACAGGGGACGATAAAAAGATGGGGTGCAGTTTTCAAAGGAGCAGAGATAACAGAATGTTTTACATAATTAAATGTGTGTCAGCACACAGATACTCATATCTGAACTGACATACATTTCTATGTTATCACACTTTGATCTTTCAGCATTCTGCAACTTACATATGCTTGCACCCCAGGTCTCAGGAAAATGACGGTACACCCACACACGCACAAGTACAGGCACACACACACACACACACACACACACACATACACACACACACACAGAGCAGAGTGAAGTATGAAGCTTTGGTTGAATGCTACTGGGAGACTTGAGAGTTTCTCCCATTTGGATTAGCTGTAAAGTGCATATCACAGATAAAATGGCATCAATGACACATGTCAGGTCTCACTGATTAAGGCTACTGAAATCAAACATACTGTTTGTGGCACCAAGAGTAAATAGCCTATGAGGCAGGGATAATCTTTACGGCGCAGGAATTAATGATTATCACTAAAGATAAGCTATTTTGATCACTACAGATTTACAAACAAGTACAAACCAGAATATTTACAGGTGCTATCAAGACCTGCAAAGTTAATTTTTATGGAAGACCACATACAAAGTCTAATAGGCTACACAATATTTTTAAGTATAAAAATAGAGTCTGATAACATTTGGGTACTAAAATCATCTCAGTATGTGTAGATTTTCCAAGCCGAGTTCCACTTTACAAACATAAATTAAGAACTTTAAGTGTTATTGTGTCAAAAGTTGACTTGTCCTGATCAGTTCTGGTTCTGAAGAAAGTCCAGATAAACAGACGCAGTTAACAAAATGTCAGTTCTCTTCTGCTCCTTCCCTTTGGATCCACTTAGTCGGACAGAGACAGACGTTCAAACACAGTGAGCCTCTTGGTGGTTGAGTCGAACGTTGGAGACTCGGTTCCACTGGAACCTCCGCTGCTGCTGCTGTAGCTGTCCTCCAGGGAGTCCTCAGAGGAGAAACGCTGGAGCACAGCAGGCTTCGTGAATCCTCCATGGCCTCCAGGACCAGGAAACAGCATGCTGCCGTCTTGGTGGTGCCCGTCCTCCATGCTGGCAAAGGCTCTGCTGTTGTTGCTGTTAAAGTTATTTCCATGGCCACACACACAGCGTGAGGCTTTTGGCTCCAGGATGACAGGAATGTTGTGGATGTCTCCGGCGCTGGCACGGGTCTGAAGGTTGCCAAACTGGAATGCTGCTGCCTCCCGCTGCAGGGAATCACCAAACACTGGGGAGAGGAGATCAGCAGGAGGTGGGGAAACGGAGGGAGCACGGCTGAACCCCAGGTTAGGATCGTTGAAGGAAGAAGGGAATGATGGAGGAGGAGGTGAGCTGCGTGAGGAGCCCAGGAAGCCAGCGAAACTGACACTCTGGCGCAGCTGGTGGCGTGGATTCTGACCACTGGGAGTCGGCTGCTGCTGATTCTGGAATTTGGCGGATGTTAACGGAGCTCCGCTGGCTTTGTCCTCATGGATGAAGTGGCAGCGTGAGCCATAGGGGCAGTAACCAAAGTTGTAGAAGGTTCTGCAGGGCTCTGTCTTGTACTTGGGGTGGCGGAACAGTCCACGCAGCTCTGCCTCTCCGTGGGCAAACTGGCACTTACTGCCATATTTGCAGCTGCCAGTCTCTTGGAAGCCACGGCACAGCTCAGTCTTGTAACGATTAGGAGCCACCATTGGTGGAACCTGGGCTGGGAGGCTCGATGAGGGAGGGAAGCCAGGCGGTGGTGCCACAGTAGTAGCAGGGGGGAAAGCGTCCAGGTTCTTCAGCTGTCCGAAGGAGGAGAGCAGGTTGCCGCTGGACTCAGTCAGGCTCATGGAGCGGTCGGGCCTGAAGGGAGGCTGTTTTGGTTTGGAGACAGGGGCCTGGCTCCAGATATTGGATGACCAGAAAGGGCTGCCATTGTCGTTAATGTTAACGTGCTCAGTGCTCATGCTGTGGCTCGAGGAGGCAGGAGGGGAGGGGGGAGAGAAGAAGGAGGTTGACCGGTTCAGCCGACTTTGCCCCGGGCCTTTGAGTTGAGACTGTTTTGGGAGTAAGGCTTCATCCAGGGCCAGGTTCATGAAGTTCTGTCACAGAGAGTTGACAAAGTTACTATACAGACTTTGATGTATGTTATATATTCATCATCAATTTCCTCTTTAGACCTACTTTCTACAACAAATCTGTTTCAAGTTAGTCTTTTAATCAGCAAAATATAAGTTATTCTGGAACAGCTTTATATTTATGATCTTTCATTTCTTAAAGACAGAAATGAGACACAAATGCCAAAACAAAGTCATTAAGAAGGCAATTATAAACAAACAAAAACACCCCAACTGTTCAGCACTGAACCTTTATCTTCCATTTACATGCAGTCACAAAATACAAATTAAATGCAAATAGTTGCAGTTTTTGACTCTTTTCTGTTCCTCATGAATATTCCGGGTAGTAGAAGATTGGAAGTGAAGAAACAAACAACCCAGCACTGACTATCTCCCTTATCTCATTATCTCTTTAAACTGAAGAAATCCTCTGTGGCTAAACTCAGTTCAGAAGGAATTCACCGTCAAATCACTGATTCACAGAGGAATAAAACGAGCAGGAATAAACAAATAAGCAAACACTTTGTGGAGAGGAGTTACAGAGCTGTCCCACTCCAACTTTGTGAAGCTGTTTTTTTTTTTCCAAAACAAAATTCGAAACTTTGACTCACCTTTGCGAAGATGTCGTCAAGCATTTCGGACATGCTGTACCCCTTTGACCGACAGAAGAAGATTCAGCTCTGATCCAGGGTTGACTGTTGGTTACGTGTGTCCAGGTTTAAGTCAAGTTAGATTTGTGCTCTCTTTCCTTGGCTTTTATGTGCTTTATAGCTCCTCCCTCCGGGTTTGGGTGGGGTTTCCACTTGGTATGTTCCCGGATGACCCTCCCTCCGCCTCAAGTTTCATGGTGAGCTCAGAGAAGGGCGGGTTGTAAAACAACAACAACAAAAAAAAAAAAGAGAGAGAGAGAGAGAGAGAGAGAGAGAGAGAGAGAGAAAAACTGTGTATTTTTAGCGAGCTGTGTGAAATGCTTTAGTTTCGTAGGCATGTGAAAGCAAAGTGGCTTATTTACATAGCTCTCAAACATGCCCTCCATGTAGGCCTGTAGCTTACACTTGTTGTGCTTATTCCTATTCTGTACATGTTCTGCAGGGTGATAAATCATTCCAGCTCTGAAAGTTTTCAGGATCTGAATGCCAGATGTGAAGTGGCAAATAAGTCTGTTTAGACCTGTACACTGATCATTGTCATATTTTCATCCCACATTAACATGCAAAGCGAACGCACACACAGGCATACGTCTACAGTATATACATTCCTATGACTAATAGTAGATTTTCAGGAAGTGTAATAAATCATCTTGTCCCTAATCATATACTGTGAAGTTTCTGAGTGTTTTTCACCCACAGAGAGGAGAAAATATATCACCGAACCTTATTGTTTCCCAGAAGAAGTGCGGCTATACTTCCCCTCATTTCCTTCGGTTTCTGTTGTGATTACAGCAGGACTCCAGTATTCCACCAAAGCACTGAAATAGTCAGCAGTTATCAGAACACAACCAACAGCAGTACTGATCAGTAGAAGGCAGAAAACTTTGGGCTAGAAACAAGATAGAAGCGGGTAAAAATAAACTGCACACTTATTTGACTCTTATTTGCTATTTGTACATTAAAAAAAATATATATACATATATATATATATATATTGTGTTCAACCCTTTATGCTCAACACTCTTCTTTGTAGCACTCTATAGTATCATTTTAATATTTAGATTTTTATTTAAGCACACCAAGCACATTTTTTGAAGATGTTTTTATGGAAAATTTACGCCCTCGTCACACTTAACTTTATGGCCCACAGTGGAAATTATTCTTCATCTTGTCAAATAAACTTTCACAAACAAAACTGAAGATGTTTTTACCAGAAGATTACTGTCAGTGGCTTTTTTTTGTCCTCTGGTTTCTATGGTGAGCGTTGCAGCAGTCTTTTTGTTTTCCTTCTCATAGGAATTCAGAGTAGCGTGGCAGCTGTTTCCCCCCCACAAGAGCATATTACAGTAACAGTGTGTGTGTGAGCGTGTGTTATGTGATCCTGTGTTATTTTGTAGGGTACTACGACTGTATACACACTTGCTTCGGGTTATTTCCTTGACTCACACACTACAAGGGCTGTATTCACAATGTGTCACCTGACTTTCAAGTCTAGAAATGTGTCATACACTCTTGTTTTGTCATTTATAAATTCACTTACAGCACATTTAATCAGTTATACAGCTTAGAATAGCTTGATTATGTGAGCAGAGCTGTGTCACTGACTTTTGACCGAATCTGCATTGCAGTGTGTATTGATAATCTATCAATGAAATCACAAGACTGACGAATACTGACTGATATTATTGTCGTCATTTCTCGCAGTGAGATATGTGGGTGAGAGTAAAGCAGAGAAATTAAAAGACGAGTTCTCTGACCTGGTGAAACTCCAATAAATAATGACATTATCTCATGTATGCAAGCATATCTATCAGCTTCCGTTTCTTTATGTGACTGTTGTGCTGATATCAGCTAATTGGGAGAGTACACATTTTCTGTGCTGCTGCTGAAGCATGTGTCACCACCTCATAATGAGTCACATATATTCCTGGCAGTGACGGTGCATGTGTCCTAATAATTGTTGTGCAAGTGTAGAAAAGTCACTGCAGTATTAATTGCTAAGGGTTTGTGTGTGGTGGCGGTAAACAAAAGAAGGGTGCCCCCAGAAAAACCACCAGACGGCCTGAGGGCAAAACACAAAATACACAAGGATTCTCAAACTGTGCACACAGAAGAGCTCATAAATGGTATCAAATGATAATTTAAAGTCAAACAAAATGTTATTTGTCTTGTTGAAGCTCGGTAAAATTTGCTTTAGGTCCTGTAAATGTGAACCAGACATTGCAACAATAAGGTCAAGGATTCAAGACTTTGACATTTATTTCTAAGGGTTAAATAATTTGGCGTTTTATGCATAAACAAACAAACAAAAAAGACAAAAATAACATTTTCTTAACTATATTGTTGCAGCCATTACACCAGAGGGAATTCATTGCCCATCTTAGCTGACAGAAGTTTAAAAAGCATTCAGATACCTCAGTAAAAGTAACAATTAGTCTTGGATGGTATCTATTTTTTTAATACCTTCTTGAAATTTCACCAGGGTATATGGTGTGTGACGGCATTTGTGTGCAGTGCTACCAACTGCCTCAATATGATTCTAATAGAAAGATAAATGTCTGTATCTTTTGATAGTATTGAAAATCAAATACCGTAATATCGCCCAAGCCTAGTAACAACACCATAATAAGTAAATCCTCCACTTTGTCAGAGTAAATATTAGGAATAACATATTCTTAGATATATATAATATGTGTGTCAACAACTCTTCTGAACTAAAAGTATAAAGTCTCCCAAAATGGAAGTACACAAGTGAAAAATGAGAACATTAAAATTAAGTGAAACACCTAATTTAATATTGCAGACATACTCAGTAACTTCCCATTTTAAGAAACCATGAGGTATGAGACAACTGTAGTTTCACTACAATTTACCGCAAGATCACGTCTATGTTTTCCCTGTCCTGTTCTCACTTTACCTTTCATTTCCCTGCATGTATCCATGTCACTATAAGCATCAGACCTTCAGTTTTCACACACTGAAGAGCCCATTTCTGTCTGAATTCATGTTTGTCACAGTTGCGTTTGTTTATAAAACGTTTTTTGCTTGATTGTGGCAATTTCTTTAATAGAAACTGAGATGCTTCCGGTAAGAATTACACCCACCATCATCACAATTCTCAGCCCTTTAACGCGGACAGATGGACAGACTGACAAGCCGACTGAGACCAAGCAGGCCTCTCATGTTCAGCTATTAATAACTGCAGCTACATATAAATAACCTGTCTAACTATAAATCTGACTGCATTACATGCTTTGGAAAGTATATTATGAGGCTGTGTGAAGGGTGTGGAAAAATTCTTCCCATCTTTCTAATTGTTCCTGTACTTTTTCAGTCTTTTTCTCTCACAAGAATGCCAGTAAATTGGCGACGTGCGTGTTTCTAGTGTGTGTTTCTGTATATGTGTGTGTGTGTGTGTGTGTGTGTGTATGTGTGTTGTGGTTACCTCGCTCTACTTGTTTCTGTTCTGTCTCTTGCCTCAGCTGCATGGAAAGTCACTCCAACAGGGAGGGGCACTCACACACTCACATGCTCGCACAAACACAAGCTTAAAGGAGCATTCCTGCTGACGATGGCCTCCAGGTTGTTTTTTTTTTTTTTTTTTTCCTTGGTGACTAAGTGAGTAAGTGCTCAATGCCAGGTTTTCCACTGGGGTTTTTCTTAAGTGACATGCCAGCGTACATGCAGCTTTCTAGCATGTTAGGACTTGATCGCGCGGCGCTGCGTCAGACACGTTGTAGAACAGAGTGTTAAGTATGAGTGGACTGTGGGAAAATGTGTAATATGAGAAATGGAGGTAAGTTGGAAAGCTGTGACTAATCCATCAAAAAACAAACATACAAAAACATTAAAAAACACACGAGTTGGAACCTGCATAATGGTTAACAAGCGCAGGTGTTTAAAAACTTAACCATATTTTTTTTTATCATGAATGCTGAGTATTTAGTCATGTAAATATTTTAAGGACAGTATATTATATGGAGATCATTCCTCAGCTTGAAACAAGCGGCTTCAGAGCCCTTAAGAGCAACCAGTCACTTTGCTTAATTTCATTTTCCCCTCTCATCACATGAACATTAATATGACAATCTTGTTATTGCATAGCATAAAACATGCACACTTGTTTTGCTATGATGCCCTCTGAAAATATAAAATGGATGCTTTCTTCAAATGTCTGCGGCATGAAACCTTATAGGAAGAACATTTTTATTATTTAAAAAAAAAATTAATGTCCTTGTTCTGCTATAAACTAGCATGAACACAAAGGAAATTTTCACTGTCTTTACTGTAACTGTAAAACCATAAACAAAAAAGCAGAAGAAGAAGCTTCAAACAGAACAGGCACACAGAATATACCCTACATCCCTTTAGTGCGCTTGCATGGTATCATGGTGAGTATGTAATATCACTAAGCTGTATACATAGATGGATCATTAACTAGCATAGGCCTGTTTACCCTTATCAGCCATGTAGCATCTGCTTTTACATGTAACTCTATCAGGAGACTGAATCAGTGGTTAAAACGTATAGAGGGACAGTACTTCTCCTTTGACACTGTTTGCCTGTTGAATGTTGCAGTTCAAATCTTAATCAAGTAGAAGTACAGATATATAATCAGCAACATGAACTAAAAGTAGCAAAGGTAAAAGACTTTGTTATGCGGACAAACTGCCCTGTATTGTTACGGATGCATTATTACGTATGTGGCATTTTACCATTGTAGATGTTTAAAGCTAATGTGACCTACATTATAGACAGTTAGGTTAATTAATTTCCCACAATGTGTCATATTGTATAGACCGAATCACAATGTTTGTTTACAGTAACTTCTTGGTAGATTACTCCTGCTCCACATGCCTGAAATAAAATGGTGCTGAGTAAACCATACCTCAACTGGTTAGTTTTTAGCCATCTCAAACTAGGCCCACCGACAAATATCTATCAGTTTTTGTGTAACGCAACTTTTTGAATATTTTTACTGCTTTACCCTGCCGTCGGACAGCTTTTTCCGACGGGGAGCTGAAGCTTTCATCTCAAGGCCACCATACTCTGTTGGCAAAAACAGTAATTTTACTTTGCACAAAGTACCTCTGCCCCTATCAGTTAGTGTGTAAGGTCAAGTGGTGAAAATATTGTCAATAAAGCATACACTTAAACTGATATCGATTTTTTTAGGTGGGCTTTTACGGTGGCTAAGATATGTTTTGCTGCTGCCCCCATCCGCAGCAATAAATGGGATATTGACTGCACTTATATAACGCCTTTCTAGTCATCCGACCACTCAAAGTGCTTTTTATATTACTAGTCACATTCAGTCATTCACACACTGGTTGCTGAGGCAACCATACAAGGAGCCGCCAGCTACTCAATTTTTAACACAACAATTTGTAAGATACTGAACCCCGGACTGGAGGAGCCGATTAGGGGACAACCCACTTTACCTCCTGAGCCACAGCCACCCTAGGATTACAATAACAACTTACATTTTTTCCAGGACATCACTTAGCTTCTGCGCCAGTAAATTTAGTTTCAAAGATGCTAGCATAGCAAAACAGTACAAAAAATAAGCAAAGCAGAAAACTCTGATAGGTTGGTTTAACTATATATCTTTAAACATTACAGTTAAATGACAATAGAAGTAGACAAGTTTGCTGATTTCACATATCTCCACAATACAAAACAATTGGCAGTTGTCTCCCTGCAAATAAGAGTGCGACGTCGCAGTGATTCGGTCTGTAAGCTAATCAGATGTATGTAATTTTAGCTGCCAAATAAATGCAGTGAAATAAAAAAAAACTGTAATCTTTCCCTCTGTATTGTGGCAGAGTAAAGTGGAAATACTCAAGGAAAGTACAAGTACCTTGACACTGTACACTACCTAACTAAGTGTACTACATTCCACCACTGAATCTGATGATATCGCAAAAGTGAGCACTCATCTGGCTGCTGTGTTTTATAATATGTGCGTTTAGAATTTATCCCATGCACTATAATGGATTATAAAAGGCAGGTTCAACTGTGTTGTGATGCTGCTGTTCAGAACAACCCCTCCCATAGCTGAATAGTTGCCATTATAATTATACAACTGTTATAATACCGCTGAGGAGGAAATGTATTAACTGCGCTGATATATTTTTATCCCTCATGGATTCCTTTCTCAACCAGTGCTGTTCTGTGCCAGTAGGAGGGAAACAGAAGGGGACTTTTTCGAAGTCTGACTCACCCTGGATGGCTTTAAAGTGCCAAGTCATGATCATATGGCTCATGGTGACAGCCAGGTGAGGTCAGCATACGAAGCACATGCCCAGACGGCTGCTGAGGTTTCTGTTAGCTGAAACAAAATCGATGCTGATCACTATGATGGTGATGATGAAGAGTGTAATTAAGATATAATGATCTGAAATCATTTTTTCCATCTTAACTTTGAATGAATTGTTTGTATTTTGGGATTTTATTTTTTTAAATACATGACTGTTTTATACAGAATATATGACATTATGCCCTCAATCTCTCCGCTCTTTTCTTTCTAGTTTCTATTGCCTTTTTTTTTTTTTTTCATTTCCTTTCCCTCCACCCCAAAGCCCCTGACAGATACAGTTTGACCAGCCTGTGCCTCTAACAGGTGATACTTTGCAAATATTTAACCCTGCCCTCCGCAGCATTGCTATGGTGACATGCCAAACATTGCACACATAAGCGGGCACGGGTTCAATAGTTACTTAGCAACAGCCGAGGAGCAGGTTTGTGGAGCTAACATGACTGCCACAGAAATGCGATGAGACCGAGCTGCTCATGCCTCTGAATTTATCAGGTGATTCATCAGGAGAAGAGAAGAGAGATGGAGGGAAAGAAGGGATGGGAGCACGAGGAGGGAGGAGAGAAAGTGAGTCAGTGGTTTAAGTTGGTGGGGAGACTGTGTTGACATTATGGCCGGGGAAAGTACCTGCCTTTCCAAATACATTCAGTGTATCTAGAGAGACAGGTACACGGTGTCTCCATCTTTATCTTATATATGTCATGTTACAGATAAGGGCGTTTCTGTGAAGAATCATTTCAAAGGGACTGTGGACTTTGGAAACCATGCACTGAGCACACATTATACCACAATGCACTGTGAATGTGCAAACACACACGTTACTATGAGGGTCATTTGACTTAACAGAATTAGCCCTCAATCAAAGGCACAAATAATTGTGACAAGACAGGATTTGTAGCTGAAGTCACAGTGTAAACTGTGTGGCTATCAAGCAGTGGAGGTGTTGCAGCTTTATTACAAACTGATTTAAGACAAACCACAAAAAACTCTTTAAAAAAACGTACATAATATTAAAGTTACACACTCGTCTCTCTGTAACAGTAAACTATAGCATGCTGGCGGAGACTTTGAGAAACCCCCACATGTTGTAACAATCGCCTGTCTCAATGTTTACATCACACAATATGCACAGTAAATCATGAGCGCCATTACCAGTAATCTGGTGGGTCAGAATAGATGGTGACTACTCAGTATTTTTTTGTGTATGTGTCAGCGTTTAGAAGCTACAAAGAAAGCACGAAACAGTCATTTGGCAATCCTCGCCCGGTGTTTTCCTTTCTCAAGCTTCGTACTGACCCTTATTTCCTCAAATTAAACATCAGATGAAACCTATTTCCTGGTGTCATCTCTCCTTCTTTGCACGTTTATCACTTTCTGATGTGTTCAAACCTAATTATGTTTCTGTTTATCATCATGAATTGTGATGTTATTTTGAAAATCAGGTGCAATATGAGGAATATGAAACCAGCAGTGGTGTGATTAATAGAGTAACTACACTGAGTGTGGTAAGAAAAGCAGCATGTGACTCCTATTTTTGTCTCAGGTTGTGTTTGTTTTCTCCCACCTTCCAGACTGTTCTTGTAGTTTTACCTCGTTTCACTGAGATAACCCAGTCAGGTAGTCAGTCAGGGCTTTTGTGACCTCTATATGAATAATACATCAAACACAAAAGCATGAACTCAAGCTGACCTGCTATCAGAGGTCACTTTTAGTTTTGGTTTAGATTTTTCCACACTGGAAAGACTGTCAGACTGTGAACCGAGGGGGTTAAACATGCTCACAGCACAAAGGTGTAGCCTGTGGCAAACACCAGCGTGACACTGGACTGGTTAGACTTGTTCTTGCAGGGTTTCATGTAAAGGCGGGAACAGGTGTGATGCGGCTAAACACTCAAAAGTAATCATAAAACAACAGTGACCAGAGTGCAAGACAAACACACACACACACCCACACATTGTCCACAAAGACAGGACCAGGCATGTACAGATATACCTCTGACAAAAAGCCAATTTGGGCGTGAAATGCTATATTTTTTAATAATATACAATTTAAAAAAGCATTCAACAGTGTTGCAATTCCTTGGCTGGAAGGACTACATTGAACAGAATGTACAAATGCAGTGTGACTGCATCAGAATACTAAGTGTTTATATATGCAGTGTACATTTTGTTTGCCAAGCTCAACTGTGATGAGGAAATATCCGTCCTGCTTCCTCTATCATTACAGAAGTGTGGTGTGGTTTTGGAGGAATTTCTGCTGTGGGCCAAACTCTGTCAAAAGACAGATGTTCAAATAGAAATAGCAATAATTCAAATGATGTGCTGAATTTTTACCGTGACAGCTGCAACGGCAATTTAGAGGATAATGCCCCAATTAATGCTTGTGTTTTCCAGCGAGTTGTTTTTTCACCTCAGGGGAGTTAGAAGTGGTGGATTCTTGTAACAGAGTGAAATCTGGACTGTGTGTTTGCGTTTGTGTGTGTGACAGTGTGTGTGTTTCTATTCCGAAAGGATGTTTTCTCCACCAAGTTATGCATTTCTCATCCACATCCCAAACAGATTTCTCAGTGTGAAGTTTTCCTCCCTCAGGAACAAACAGGCACATTAAAAAAAATCTCACATCAGCTTTATGCCACAATCCCTCACATTCACCGCGACGGACTCTGGCACAAAACAAATCTAATTCTGTTGTGGAACTGATTTGATCTTCTGATCTGAAGACAAATACATCCAAACATTTCACCTTGTGGTCAGTCATAAACCTGCTGCAGAAAGTAAAAGAAAATCAGTCTTAGTTCTGGTCTTGTGGATGCAGCAGACATGTGGCAATGAGTCCTGACTTTAGCCCCGTACTTTATCTGTCAAGTTGGAGAGAGAGCAAAACAGAAAGTGAGAAAGACAAAAAAGGAGAGGAGCAGTTGATGAGATTCAACTTCTTGTGCAAGAGACTAACTGCCTCGTGTTGCAAGATGGAGCTAGTTTAGCAACAACTGTCACCGTACAAGTCGTAATTAAAGCAGTTAAAATGGTCTTTTTCTGCGCCTGCACGACGTGTACTATATTGTGTACTGTTAGTGTGTGCTCTGTGTAATGTTCTCATCAGTCAGCTGAGGTTATTTGGATTAAATTGTAGTTAAACATTTGTTTAGGGAGAAATGCTCCTTACAAAGAAGGTGAATACATGTATATCCTCCTGAGACCCTGTGTCCTCATATGAGCATGTCACAATTTGGGTTTACTGCACCTTATACTTCATTCTGCTTAACTTTTTTGTGCTATCTAGTGGTATTATGAGCACAATACACTAATCCATGTAAAAACAAGATGGCAGCCATCTCTGCCAGGTCAGTCTGCAGCCGATCCCGACACAAAAGTGGACAAGGTCCAAAACCTGATCACATTTTATAGTTGAAACTTGTTTGTTTATGATTGATAAAGTTTGTAGTTTGATATGCCAACAAATTTATTAATTTTAACAGCAGTAACAAGCTAAGATGCTTTTAATCAGAAAGTATGTGTTTGAAGACATCTGGACTTTATTGTCACCTTGTTTAAGGGTATTTGGATGTAGTTTCATTTGAGGACATGGGACTTTATTGTCATCTCCTTTGAGGACATTGGGACTTAATTATCCTCTCATTTGAGGATATTGAGATGTAGTTTCATTTGAAGACATTAGGACCTTATTGTCATCTCCTTTGAGGACATTGGGACCTTATTGTCATCTCCTTTGAGGACATTGGGTCATAGTCTCATTTAAAGATACTGGGACTTAATTATCTTCTTGTTTGAAAATATTGGGATGTAATTTCCTTTGAGGACATTGGGACTTTATTGTCATCTCCTTTGAGGACACTGGGCCACAGTTTCATTTTAGGGCATTGGGACTTTATTGTCATCTCGTTTGAGGAAATTGCAACTCTATTAACATCTCATTTGAGGACACTGGGACTTTATTATCATTGATAATGTTTTGTTTTTTATACTTAGTAGGTCCTACTGATCCCAAATAGCTACGAGAACCTACACACCAAACAAAAGCTCAGGCCTCAGGAGGATATGTCCAGATTTGCTTGTGCTTGGAGGTCTGTTCCTGACTTTTAAAAAGAGCAGCTTCTTAATCATGAGGATACTACAGATATAATCTAGTTGTTTCCATCCCTGGTGGTGCATACGTTCATAAAACACAGTAATAAAAAGCTATCATCGAGCCTGACTTTTTCCGGTAAAGTATGTTTCAAATACTGAGCCATCCTTTTAAAACCTCAGCATGTTGGCATAGTTACTGCTTTATCAGCAAGCTGGTGACCCACCCCTGTGTGTACGAGTGTGTGTGCTGCAGGTTTAGTTCAAGGTCACCACAGTGTGTTAGGAGATATCTGCGTCCGTCGCTACATTATGACTCACTAAGTGTGGAGGTGTTTTCCTGCTGCGCTGGCCCCCGCGGCAGATCACTGTGATTCCACACCACAAATAAGGCAGGCCGGCTGCGTGGCTGTCGTCCAGGTTTCATCCTGTGTCCACTGGGCAACACGTAAAGCTACAAGAACTCAGCAGATGTTTTGGGGGGTTTTTATTTTTGGGACTATTTAATCATGGTGTTCTTTTGCCAAAGCTGGAAGGACACGGCCAGGTTTCAGTGCTGAGAAAGACAGGGAGAGAAAATCATATCCACCAGGGACAGAGAGAGAAAAAAAAGTAGAAAAAGAGGCCGTTGACACCGAGAGTTTCACATATAGTGTAATAACAAGGATAGGGATTACAGTCCAATAAAAAGTCACACATTAAACTTTTCTCGAGGCCATGTTGACAGAGTAAGCAGAACTGACTTTATAAAGAGCTACAAGGAACTAAAGTACCAGGAAGAAGCATCGATTACGACTGAATGGAAATTGCTTTCTCTCTCACATTGCCTGTTTTTGAGTCCAGAAACAGAAGAGAGTAGTAGATGTAGCTGACCACTGTCTTTATGTGTGTTGTGCCAGGAAATATATTCTCCCAGTAACAGGAAATCATTGACCCTCTGTCTACTGGGAGAGATTTCAAAACCCCAACCTTTCATCCCTCTTATCTCAAACTCTTCAGTATTGAGCAATAATGTTGTTATGGAATATAAAAGAGTAGAGCAGACACAGCTGTGCATGTTGGCTCCTAACTATTCGTTTACTTTCTCTATTCTTAAACTATTTCCTCTAGCATTTGTGTGTCACCTCCCGCTGACACTCTTTACAATTTCTCTGAAGTTCTACTATTTCTCAAAACTCTTTTCCCCCTCCTCCATTTCCTTTCCCACTTTTCCAGAGCACCAGCGCTCTTCCTTCTCATACGGAAACAGGGCCAGGTTGAGGAGAGGCAGAAGAATGAGGGGGGAGGGATAGACGGGAAGCCACAGTCGGAAAATGAAACAAATGAAACAAAATGTTCTGAACTGCAGGCTGAAGCAATTGCCAGAAAATGAGCTCGGGCTCGGGGGCGAAACTGCCCCTACACTTTATAAACTGCCTTTAAATTTGATGATAGGTGAAAAACATCCCTTAAAAACCAAGAGAATATTAAAATTATACATCAGCAGTGTCATAATTGTCACATCATAGAGGGAGCTTGTTAAGTTTTAGAAACCTATTTTTATGGAATTGCCTCATAAATGCTTAAATTTGATACTCTATGCAGCATAAAAAAAAATCCCCTTGGGATTAAGATTTTTGTTGCCTGTGAGACAGAGGAGACAAAGAGAGCTGGGGAAAAAGAGCTGAGTATTTTTAAACGTTTTCTGACAACTTCTAGTAAAGCTCACAGCCCAAAAATCCAGAAACATGAGTTTATTAAAATCATTTTACCCCCCCTCCATTATATATAACATTATATATAAATGCCTCATACTGAAAACCATCTACAGCTGTTATTGACAACATTGTAATTTCTTTGTTTTACTTTAGTTAAAAAAATGCAGTTATTGATCATTTTTAAGATGAATTTAACAGAGGACACAGAGACACGAGTCCAAAAGCAATGAAAATGAATAGATAAATAAATAATCCCCAGAAATTCCTGTCTTTCCTTCCCATCCAAGAGAAGAGTAGACTCAAATTCTCATAAAGTTGCTCTTTAAGTGCTGCCAGGAGAATATATGACTGTCATAAAAAATGTTTTTCTGCTGTGTGTTTCTTCTTTATTTCTACACACTGAATTTCCTTATCTTTTCTCTTTTGTCCAGTCCTTACTGTGATCAGTTATTGGTTGTTTGATCAAAACATAATACCAAAAGAGCTTCACTGAATTGAACTGATGAATGATCAGTAACCGGGTGTTCCACTTTACTGGTTTCAGGGTATTTCACCATCATTCATCATCCTTTAACCCTGTCAGAAGAGCACGCTTGCTGCTGGAGGGCTGAGGGAAAATATGGCCCTTGTTTTAGGTTCGCCCTGTTGCTCTGGTTTTAGAGTGGTGAACTTTAAGATAGCAGAGATACAGTGTTACAGATGGCTTGAGGTTGAAGACTCACGGCACCTTTCAGAGCTAAGATAAGGCTTTAGGAAGCCATCCAGGAGCCCCGAGTAAGATAAGACCTTTACTAAATTTCATTTAAAAGGTACATTTAAAAAAAAGCTGAGTTAAGGTGAACTTTTCTGGTGTTGCTACATTAAAAGTGTAGCAGGAATCTTAATATTTCCCCCAGCAGCACAACAAGCATGATACAGGAAACGAGGGCACAATAAATTGTTTGTTTTTCTTAGTTTCGGTGGTGACACACAGGATATAATAATGTAACCTACATAACTTGAGTAAGGTTATGTAAGCAGAATGATTCAGTGCGGCCTCAGGATTCTGTGCCGTATTGTTTTATTAGCAGCGGTATGAATATTTGGAGTTCAGCTATCATCACACTCGATGTCATCATGGAGTCTGCCCCTTTGATGTCGTGCCACTATCTCTTCTTATCCCTCCGCTTGTCTGCGTGCCAGACTGCGTTGATAACACCACTGTAACCCTTATTACCTCGTATTGGCCCTACCTTTATATCTGTATGCCATGGAAGTATTCTGCCCTGCTCTTTCTCTCAAACTGACTGTTTCTTTAAAAGGAAAAGTATGTTCCTGGCTGCTCTGCAGGAACAACACACACACATACACACACAAAATGAGGGAGAGATCAGAATGAGGGAGTTTCACAGATGTGTCTTGGCAACAATTGTAATCATACGCACAAACTGACTCAGAGAGTTTGCATTTTGGGCCCCTCAGTGTTTCTATTTCAGAGCTCACACATGCTCTACAGCTGTTGTACACCCATTTGGATTTTCTTTTTGTTTTTTGTCATTTTATTCCTCTAAACTGCGTTGACTGAGCTGAATCTCGTCGTCTTAATAGTCGACAGGCAACAGTACTGTGGCTTAGTTTTAAAGTTTCTAAGCTCTGAACAAAAACTTAGTCGGTTTATATTTTTATTATTATTATTCCAGTTTATTTTAGTGATTTCTAATTTCTCATGAGTCATTCGACAGCCAGTACAGGGCAATTAGTACAAAACAAAACAAAAGACATCACTGCCTACCTTAAACCAGCTCAGTGAGTCAGCTCTATAATCAGAGTACATGTTTACGAGGGGGGGTTATTGTTCAGTCATCCTCTGTTTAATGTTCAGCAACTAATATATTCCATTAAGGGATTCCAGATTTCCTGGAACGCTGTGCCCATTTAAGAGAATCTGAGTTTCTCCAGTTTGATATTACATAGAACTTCCTTAATCCTACGAACACGTGTAGGGGGAGAATTGTGCTCACATTTAGAATCAGACATCCTGGCCGTCATCACACATTTTGAATTTATGACAAGTGAAAATCCACGTGAGCTTATGGTGAGAGGATGGACTGGACTGTGACTTTGGATGCCGTGCCTGTTGAGGACACTAGTGGTGATAGCAAGCAGGAGGAACATTAGGAGAGACACTAATATGTTACAGAGAATAAAGAGCACATATTTGGTATCAGACAGGTACATTATGACTGTCCTGACAGTGGCTTTTGTGAAAATATGAAGCAAAAATGTTGGACTCAGTGGCCCTTATTTATGAAACAAATGTGCAACAGAAAAGTGGGGTATGGTCATTTATATGCAAAGCTCGACATTTATCAACGGGGACATGAGTGGATGGGTCTCAGCGCACGTACGCAAGTTTGAGTCAGCGTGGACTTGCGGTGCTGCGTAGCCAATGTGACTGAGATGGAAAATTGTTATCAGACCATATTCTGACTGGTATGTAAATGATTGCAGTGACATATTGATCACTTTAAAATGTATATAGCCACCACATGAACAAACGCTCTCTGGCTCTGTGGGACTGGCTTCAGGCAGAGGGATGAACACCGCTGGTGCCCTGGCTCTAATTTATTTAAAACGCTTCTTTTTTTTTAACACTAACAGACCAAAACATGTTAAATAATAAATAAATAAACCCCACAACCTGTTATACCCGAAATGGAAGCAGACTCAGTGCGCGTGTCCACACACTCCTCAATTATAAGCCTTTATACGAATAGACTATTATAACAATAACAAAGTTATTTAATATATAGGCTAATATTATTATTATATCCAGGCTTTAGGTCGGTATATATCTTAGATGCCCTCGTGTTCGACTGGCCGCTGCAACACAGTTGATCCCAGCAGTGATTTCTTTCCAGTTTGCGTTTTCCTGACTTCCTTAAATGCCACTTTTCAGGCCGCCAAATAGAGCCACTTGGCTAAATTGGACCTGGGACATCAGCATCTCCATTTCCAGCTCAGAGAAGTCTCTCATCATGGCCATATTACGCCTCTCCATGTTGTAAACTCTAGGGGCAAGGCCTCTAAACCAAATATACATTGGGACGGGATATTTAAATGACATTTGTTTTCAAAGACCACATTTATCAACACCTGTGCCTATGCCTATGCCGTGACTGGCAAGATAAAAACGTTTCATTAATCACAACTGAAGCCTATCATAAGATGATTTCTGCTTTCAAAACTGCGCTGGTTTGTGTGATAGATTGATAAATGAGGGTCACTGGATCTGAAGGAAGGTGGGCTTTCTGTTTGAAATTTTTTCTTTGAATAGAAAATCCCGCACCCTGTTCTTGCTCAGCTTCATAATGTATAAATAAAATATTTCGGTCCTCCTGCACCTTCGTCAAGAGTGTTGAAAGGACTCAAGTGATATTTTCCAACTCACCTGCATCTGACACAGGTGGATGTGCGAATGTCCTTCTTCAGCTAACTGTTAAATTTTTTTGAAATGTTTGTGCAGTTTTTCTCAGATATATATCACACACACACACACACACACACACACACACACACACACACACACATTAAAAGAGAATGACATAAATACTTATAACTGTAACAGAGAGGCTCACTTTGATGTTCTACATTTACACTTTGCACATATTTGTATCATGACCTAATCAAATGTGACCCAGAGATCTAAATAAATAACTCACTAACACTGAGCTACGTAGAAAAGAGAATACGGAGAGACACTGAAACTCTGTCCAGTCCTTCAGCTTTCTTCCTCTCTCTCACATACACTTTGTATTTCCCACTACACCACTATTGACACACACACAGAGGTACACACGCACACAGATGCAGAGCTGTAACTCACACACAATCTCTCCCACACACAGATAGTGGCCACTCACTCCTCACATTTGAAAGGCTCTCTTGTAAAGTGTGTGAAACAGTATACAGGTGTAAAGATGTAATGGGAAAGGGTGTGTGTGTGTGTGTGTGTGTGTGTGTGTGTTTTCACATAGATGGTAAAAACACAAGATCATGTTCATATGTCACATTCCAGATCCTCTTTGCAAAACAAAATGGAGGAAAACACGCATTAAGGTGTTGTTACTGTGCACCAGCATCCTCTACATTTCTAATAACTGAAATTCACATCACATCAAACACAGTCCACTCACAGGAAAGCTTTTGCACACAGGATAATATATCAGCAGCCGTTGATTTAATACATGCAAATGCTTTAATGGTACTGCAAATAATGAGTAAATATAGCCCACAGATAAATTAAGTAATGTCTTGTGGTATTTATTTGGCTTTACAGGGCTTAAATGTGGCTCGCTAATGCTGTCAGTTGTTGCAGACTAGCTGAACAGTAATTATAAAACCCATTATTGTTCTTTATAGCCCATCATATTGTCCATGCTGGTGTTATTCAACTGGCGCCTTCTTATGAAAATAATACCAGTCATTAACTGTCAATGCTGAGCTAATGCTAGTTTGTTTTTTTAACACCAGTATCGAGCAGGATGAAACATTCGGGCAGAGAGTTTTTGTAAGCTGTCATCAAAATATATAATGATTCAAAGCAAACAGACTCTCTCCATATCTTTGTCATTTGATGCATCGGTGAATTCAAACAATAGACAGTTTGCATATTGCAAAATAAAAAATAATCATCAGGTTTGTCAAGCCACACCTCTCAGGTGACAGTGACAGTGCAGTTTAACATCATTATTTCAACATTACAAATGTACAAGATGCTTTATCATTGTATCAATGCAGTTTTAATCCTGTGGAAAATTACAGATATCACACTTCCAGTGTCTCTAATGTACATACTGTATATATAAGCGCTGAGGCATTAGTCTTTTTCTCCTTAAGAGCTTCACTGTTTATGACAAGTGCTGACTTCTCTGTCTGGTCTTGTGTCTTCGTTATGGAGCTCTCCTAACTCTGCAAGCAAACTGCATTTGTTGAGGAAAGGCGAGTGAAATGCGGCCAACAACCCGGCCCAGCAAACATGTTTTTATTAATAACCCTGAGACCTACCCGCTCTGTGGGCTGTCTTCAGTCTTTCATCAAGGCCTTAAAAGTGCCAACACCTTCTTTGTGATGCTAACTGGGTCAAAATGCTGGGACTTCAACACCTACACACATGCCGTCATTTACATAAAAAACTGCTAATCTCTCTCAGTCACACACACGCAGGGTAATACAAAAGAAAACCTGCAATTCATCATTTTTACTGTGACAGGAAAAGAGCTACACTACTGTTGATCACTGATGTGTTAAAAGATAGTTACCCAGGGCGGTCGAGGAATGAGCTACACACAGAGTTCAAACAAAATTCAAAGAATATGATAAGTTGTTTGCTGAAGAAATTATGGGTGGTACAGAAAACAACAGAGAGCGAAGCATCACATGACAAACAAAACCAACCTGCTACATCACACTGATACACAAATGTGTTAACATGCGTGTGTGTGTGTGCGTGTGAGAGAAGCCTGGGGACATGTTCTAGGGTGTGGCTTGGCATTGCTTAAGTTTGAGAAAGGCGAGGTCTCATGACATAAGCAGGTGAAACCTGTTCTCAGTTTGTGGCAGGAAATGATGCTGGCACTTGTGTGTGTGTGTGTGTGTGGGGGGGGGTTCACACTGTTGATTCAGTGTGAACCTCAGCTCTTGATAAGGTGTCTCTTCTTGTGAACAGACAGCAACAGGGTGGACTGAGTGTTTTGACTGGCAGCTAAAGTAGTGGTTGGGCAGTCCGCATTATATAATGGACTCTGAGTCATTGACTGGTTTATATGGCACACAACACACACACACACAGGCCTAAGCTGTGTGAGTGAGTGAGGGAAGAGGTCTAGACTAAAAGAGGTAGAGAGATGAAAACACACACATGCACACACCACATACACAAGTTTGGTGAGTCAGTGAGGAATGTGTGCTATGCTGGTTCGAGCAGAGCTGAGTGCACAGTGTGAAGACAGCAGCTGGGACCCTTCATGCCGGTGCTTGACAGGCTTAAAGGAATGCACTATTTCACAGAACTGTCAGTGTTAGGTCAATCTTGAACTTATCTGATTTTACGGAGTCAAAAATCATTCAAATGCACCAGGTACTGCTGAGAAATAGTGAAAAATAGCAGAGTGCACAGATCCAAATCATAGACACTGTATCAGGTGCCTGGCTGTGCAGATAGGTGCTTATTAGGTATCACTTAGTCATCAGTGAGTGTCATTGTTCTGTTTGTTTTACTGCTAAAAGCAGCCATTTGACAGCTTACAGAGATTGATTTAGGGACTCCAACAATATTTAGTATCAGTTGCACAGCAGTAGAGAAGTATTCAGAGTAAAAGCACCAAAACAACAGGGTAATGCTCTGATCACACAGAAAGTGTTTTAGCAGCTGGAGACACCGTTTTGTAATTGTTTTTAATGAGAATAAGCTTTTTGCTTGCGTTGCGACGTACGTCACGTTTTTGCACTTTAAGCACCTGGCATTTTTTCCAGAGCGCTCTGAACTCCTCGAGTTGAAAAAACTTCAATTCAATGTGGAAAATGCCCCATGTCATCATCTTTTTACCCATTATCCAATCAGATGATTTGAGAGGCGGGCCTTCTGTGGTGGTCATGACAACAAGTTTACAGTTGGAGAACAGTGGAGGAGAAACTGGTGGTGGCGGGTGTTGGATACCCAGAGCTATACGACCTGACGATAGACAGCAGGTTGTCAAACTGCCCCTGAATCCTCCTAAAATATACCTGGAAACAGCCATCATTGAGGAGAAGCTCCTGGATCAACTGGTGGTACTCCCCATGATCCACCCTCTTTTTTAGGGTGTCAAGTATTCACACAGATCTCCGTTTCCCTGTGCTCAACAAACTATTTGCTGACATCCTCTCACCCTTAACCAGAGCTACAGGAAGTACCCTCTGCCTGTCCATTTTAGTAACTAGCTACCAATTACTGTGAAATATGTTAAATGAATAAATAAACAGTAGATTGATTACAGAGGAAGGTTAGAATAAGGAAATGAGTCCGTGGTTGCCTGGCAACAATAAAAAGGTGCAGCAAGCATTTTTTTTCTCACTAGTGACATTCAATTTAAAAAAAAAAAAAAAAAAAAAAAAAGTCAGTACGGCATGCCTTGTGGTTTGCAACCTGCAAAATGCTTTCTGTGTGATCAGGGCCTAACAACATTACATTCTAAGCAAAAATTCTCCATTCAAAATCTTAAAAAAAAGTAAAAGTACAGATTAAAGGGACGTACATATGCCACGTGTTTTGTGCCCTCATTGCCCCTTATTGTTTTCAACGTAGAAATATGGCAGGTGCGCTCAAATACTAGAGCAATGCCATAGTGGCGCACACGCATTCCCAAGCACCTATTTTTCAGGGTGTGACGGCTGCGTCCAGAGATAAACCAAGGTCAGTGACATATATCTTTCTTTTCTTCTGTAAATATCAGTCTATGGTAAATATGGAAAAGTTGAACATTTTGGTGCAGTGCTGCCAGAGCTTTACATCTGTGCCACGAGCGAAATGCCCACGCACTTATAAACAGCGTCTGGAGGAAGATCAGCCCTGCACTCAGGATTACAGGTAAATAGGCCAGGATACAGTGCTTGTTAAGCAGTGTTGCTTAGCAACCTCAGACGCACCCTGCCACTGCGCCCTTGAAAGGTGGCTCAAACAAGGCACAAAAGAAGTGCTCAGCGCCCGACCTTGCGTTTTCTGGGTGGATAAAGACGCAGAATGTGCCCCTAAGATGTCAGAGTAAAAGTACTTGTTCTGCAATAAACAGTTTAGAGGTAAAGTAAGTAACGTAACAAACTTTTAGGAAGGGTTCCCAACTAGACACTGCCACAAATTTAATCTTAAACAATACATTTTACCTATGAGCTGATCGCAAAATCTTCATCTTTAAATTGCAACACACTGTATAGCTTTTTTGTGGAGTAAAAGTGTAAAGGAACAGCATGGAAATACAACATGTTAGAATTTAACAAAAAGTGACTGTTGGACAAGTTAGAGTTTATTCCCTCTACCAAGTTTTTACCATCACCGCCAGTTCTTGTCCTTGAGTTTGTTTCAGTGTTTGTTTCCACTCTGTTCTCCTTTTACAGCTGGTCAGCTCTTACAAAGGGAAAAACACTATGACATCCAACAGTCAACAGATGGATAGATAGATTTTATTGTCCCCAAGGAGGAAAATTGTTTCCACAGACTGTGCATTATGTGTGCCTCCAGAACAAAGATAATCTTACATACAACAACATCCAGCATCAATATATCACATCAGTGTTTGGGCCCATCAGGCTGCCAACTGCAAGCAGATCACTCTATATATGTATATATAGATATAGATATATATATATGTTGTTATATTCTTTATTGCAGCTGGCATTGTTTCCACTCACTAAAAATATCATCATCATCTTGGATGGAGGCCAAGGTATTTGGCAATATAAATAATACATCAGAGTCAAATGGAAAGATTCTTTTGTCAAATGGAAACGTTTCACAATATGAGGATGGCAGGACACTCACTACTCATCCTATAGTATTACACTTATCTATGATGTGGACAAAAAGAGGTATTGTGACCACAAGGTCGCTCCCAAAACTGCAATGATGGGAATAAAAGCTTTCTCATGATGTCATGAGCACACAAATCCTAAAACAGCATGATTCACAGGAATAAAGTGATGATGTGGGCGAGTGGGACGGGGTGACTGTGTTGGTCTGCTTACTCAATATAACCCCATGTTCTTGTAAAGCAGAGACAGTGTTTCAGTATGAGACTAAAATCAACCGAAACTGTGTTGAAAGTCATGAAACATACAGCACAAGACTCTCTCCATACAGTAAAGGCTTTATGTGACCTGACTCTCCTGTAATGTAGAATATGACTGCTAATTTAACCTTACCTTACCTTAAATTGTTACAAGTGTGCTAGAGGGTACTGAAGATCATGTAAATATAGCAGTCAGTTCCCTGAAATATTTTTAACTAATAAACATGGCCAACTATTTTCATTAAATTAACCATGATACTCTGTGTTTAAGATTTAACGTAGTGGTAAAACTGGTTAAGTGCCTGAACTGCACTGTACTGTACCATTAAGTACACTAAGCTAAGCTACTAAACTATACTGTTGTGTACTATAGTGTACTAAACTATACTTCACTAAAGTATTGTACTTTACCTCTGCACCAGCATTAGGTTTTCAGGTTGTCTGTCCCGTTCTGGTGAACACAATATCTAAAGAATACCTTGAGCAAATTCTTAAAATTTGGCACAAATGTACACTTACACTCAACAATGAACTGATTAGATTTTGGTGGTCAGAGGTCAAGGTCACTGTGATCATCCATCCTTCTCATTCTTGTGAAGGCAGTTCATTTATTTTTTTCTGTAACTGCTTATCCTGCTGGGGGTCATGGGAGCGCTGGAGCCTATCCCAGCTGTCATTGGGCAAGAGGCGGGGTACACCCTGGACAGGTCGCGAGACTATCACAGGGCTGACACATAGAGACAGACAACCATTCACACTCACATTCACACCTACGGACAATTTAGAGTCACCAATTAACCTGCATGTCTTTGGACTGTGGGAGGAAGCTGGAGTACCCAGAGAAAACCCATGCTGACACAATGAGAACATTCAACCCTCTTGCTGTGAGGTGACAATGCACTGCACCACCATGCCGCCCTCTCTCTCATGATATCTCAAAAATGCCTTGAGGAAACGCCTTTGGCACAAACATCCAGTTGGACTCAACAATGATAGAGTAGAAGTTGGTGGTCAAAGGTCAAAGTCACTGACCTCAGAAAACATGTTTTTGGCCATAGCACAAGAATTCCTAAGCTAATTATGACAAAACTTCACACAAATAATAACATACAATGATGGAGTGATGGTAATATGTTTTCAAAAGGTCAAATGTCAACTTCACTGTGACATCATAATGTTCTGAAACAACAGTTTTCTGTCCATATTCAACATCGTAACTCAGGAACAGATGCGGAGACATGTGGTCAGATACTGAATTGGTGATACTAATCTTGAAACTGCGCTGATTGTATAGATCCTCTGTGCTGCTGAGGGGAAGATGTATGTGACGCATCCATGTTTTCACAGAAATGATTGTAAACCGTAACTGCAACTTGTTTTGGTGAATCATACAACCTCAAGGTGTTAATTCTGGGGGTTTTTTGTAGTATTTCCATAAATTGGGTTTTGTGGATAATGATGTAATAAGTGGTAACAATGTTTTACACGAAGTAGGTTTATTTGCAGCATGAAGACAAACAAATCACAGTAGTTGTGGATGAATTTTCCCCTCCAAAACCTGAGCAATATTTTCTGAGAGCAAAAAATTGAAACTACCAAGTATTGAGTTCAATATTCACTTAAAAAGCAAATGTAATCAAAGGCACATTTTCAAAATTCATAAATGTTGCTACAACTGTCAGAGACACTCCAATAATATTAGTAAACATGAACAACTCTCCCAAATGCAAAAACTAGAGTGCTAAAAGTCAAATTTGTGGTGTCATAGGGTATGAAATCTGGAGCTGCTCCACAGACAGATGACACTGAGACCACTTAGGAGCATGTTGTGAGTATACAGGAACATTTTCTGTTTCAGGACTGAGAACACTGCACAAGGGTTTTAGGTTTGAGAGACAGTAGCTCATGTTAACAAATATTGACTGAACCTTTCTACGTCATGGAAACAACATATCTGAAAATATAAAACTAAATGCGTGTTACCGTTACCTGTTTGAACTGAAACCGGAAATGTGTGTGGCCTGCTTGTCGTGTGATGAATGGTAAATGTCACGCAGATATGACAAGCCCGCTTGCGACTGCTTGTGCACTGTGATTATGACATCATGAGCTGAGATTTCCTGCGCCTTTTCTCGTATCAAAACAGCAGCGTGCCATCTTAGAATAGATATATATTGTTAGCCACTTTATTTCAGTTTGAAGTCTGTACAAGAAACCAGGAAATTACAGAGAAGTTTCCAGCCCTGATAATACACTTTGTTTCCCACCACTTCACAGTTCGTTTCCCCCCCCTTGTTTGTGATGCTACGGAGAGCCGGCGTGCCTGCTCTGCAGTGTCAAACCGCAGTGACACAGGCTCACATGATGAGGATAGGTACCATCAAAGAACTAACGACAGTGACTCACGACCACAATCTCTTGATTTGAGTCTGTGTCACATGAGAGCGTATAGCTTCTCAGGTATAGTGTACCATTTACTGTATATAACTGTCATGAAATTACATTATGCTTGTCATTACCACTCAGTGTCATATTTTTACAGTTACCAAACTCTTTGGTGAGGAACAAATACATTCTGAGATGAAACCACGTTTTAGTTGAACACCACAGCAATGAAACAATGAGAGTACAATCAGTGTTTACTCTCCACTCAACCTATCAATGTCTAACCTCATGTACAGTTCGTGAATCGAAAGTTACGCTACAGTCTTTCAAGGGAACACCACTTCGATGCAGTAAGTGGCTGCAAAATGGCAATATATTTGTATTTTGATAACATATATACAATGTATAAAATGCCCAATATAAGTATGTCTTACTATGTCTTTCATTAACACAAAAGTAATGTGACCTTTTATATGTTTACAAATGAAAACTGCTGCAACAGCCTACATGACCTGCTATGAACAGTTAGTTAGACTTCCTATTGATAGCAAACTTTAGTTAGAGATTAGCCAGTTTGACTTTCTGACTCTTGTATACATGTGCTACTGTCACACTGTGTTTTTCCATTGATCATTAACACCACTTGTGGCCAAGGTGATTGTTGTTAGTAAAATATTTTTGCTTAAAATTGTAATTAGTCAGTCATAAACAGACACGGATGTGTTTTAGATAACAGATTGTACAGACAATAGTAAATTATTTGTAGCATCCTGTGCCCTGGACAGTGTTGCTAGCTGTCCTTAATTTGATCTTGACCTCACAATGGAAACACTCAAGAACGTCGATCAAAGAAATACTGACCTTTATGTGAAATATGAGGGAGAAAAGGAAAGAGCTGCAGACAGAGTGACTGTTTTCGTACGGAGTGAATGCATTAATATTAATTGAGCAGTAACAGCAAATACAACCTTGTATGTTTTTTTATGTCACTACAAAAGGTGCAAATTCCTATCTTAGAAAAAATGCTACTGATTTGTGTATGAAAATTAAACACAGTAAGTTTAATAATTAAAGGTATTAATTGCTTGGATCAGAGGAGATCTTTGTTAAGAAGAGCATTAAATGGAAAATATTCAGCTCTTGAGCAAAACACTCAAGTGCAAAGCTCTTAACTTTACAACACTTATTCTCCTATGTGTACACAGCCCTCCACCTAACAGATTTAAGAGAAAACCATACACCTCAAACTTGTTTTCATAAGTATGATTAGCTACCTTTAAAAAGCCATTTCAAAGGCTGTTATTCAGTTTTGCCTGTAGCAAAGCAACAGCAGTAACTCAGGTAGTTCAAAATCTGTCCCATCCCTCTTTAAATAAACTGTATTTCACAGGCTCTTCTGGCTTAGATAAAACAAAATGGATGTTTAACAAAAGAATTGTTGATCAGAAAGAAATATACTGAGTGTTTTGCTTAGTTTCTAGAGGCAAAGCTGCCTCCACCTGAGACAGAGGAGAAGAAGATTTACCCCTGAGGGCTGCTCTGCACGTCATACACACGTCTCAACAGTCAGTGCAGCAGAGCTGACGCTTCAACTGACAGGGCAGGCTTGGCTTTCGCTAACACACACCCTTACTGAGGGTGTGTGTTAGTGAGGCCATCTGGTAGAAGGGCAGAGAAGAAGCACACTCACTTGGCTCAAAATCAAAACACCTTAATGGGTCACAAGCGGAAATAAAGCAGTCGATGGGTTGTTTGTGTACATGGATGTGTCATGAATCACTGCCCTTAGATTTCAACAACACTGATGACATCACCTGACCCACATGACTGGACAGAGATGGAAAAGCTGACAGGGCAGCTTTTATTACATGGAGCACCACAGATTAACAGTAATGTTAAGTCACAACGATCCTGTGTGATCTGATGTAAACTGGGCAAGAAGACTGTTTTTCCATGTCGGAAACAGTGAATGGGCTCATTCGACACCTGAGTCTTACACACTCATCAAACCATGTAATTGACGTTATTATTGTCAAGCAGTGATGTTATCTGATGTCATTATAGGCTTTGGTAATATTCCATGATGTATTTTCAAGAAGTGTAAATTTAGATTCATTTTGGTGTTTCTGATATTTTTGTTCAGCTAAGTTTGAAGATTCATAGTCACTGATTTTACACTTTGTTCCCTTTTATTCTAAGCTCGGTGAACACATCACCATTCAAATGTGATTCAGTATGTAATGGTAAGTGAACGCATCACTGGTTATAGCCCGGCCCAGCATTAAGTGCTGATTCTGATTCAGTTCAGAGCTACGTTCAGTGTGTTGCTAGTCCAAACTGTTAATTTCTGTACAAAACGTGACTATACAAGCATTGTTCGTAAGGCTAATAGCTCAGCAACCATCTGTTTGCAACAGTTATAAGTGTTTTTGTGGCTTTTAAGCTCTTTTTAAAAGTTTTAAATGAGGAAGTAACCTTCTGCATAGCTCAGCTGAGCTAACATTGACACTCACAGTCACCACTGGGGGGCACCGCCTTTAAAAGCTACTGATTTGGTTAGTTAGTTTGTCAGGTCACTTTAAAAATTCAGTGTTTAAAGAAGTATTTCACGGCCGGAAAGATGGTGTTTTAAAAAACTGGGCTGTCTACGCAGTAGAAAGATACAAATACTGGTAAAACTGGTGTGATGTGACCAGAGAAAACAGAAGAAAAGGGCTGTGGCTCAAAAGCTAGAAAACCTACAACTACCAGGACATAACACCCATAATGTGAGTTTGTCCATTTTCAAACAGGAAACAATATGGCGGCCAGCTAATAACAAATAAGTTACAGTTAAAATATGTCACTGAAAAACATTTTAGGTAAGAAATAGGCAAAGTAGTAACAGCCATCTCATTTAAGTTTTTCTCAGTCTCTGTCTTCACAATATGGAACAGTATGGTGCTTACTTCCCAGATTCTCGTATTACAGCGAAACAGTGCACTAAAATAGTTTTTTTTTTTTTTTTGAAGACATTTTAAGCTAGAAAAGGGCAACAGGTAAGAGAATAAAGAGACTTTATATTTGATCAGCACTGCCTAGTTTTACAGTCTGATTTTTGTCTGAGGGGCGACTCTCTCTCTTGATCCGCTTGTATACTCGTTTTGTTTGTGTTAGTGGGCATACAAAAATGCAGAACTACAATCTATAGTTTGAGCAAGAGTCCTAGAGCCAGTTCAAATCCGCTGGATGACGAGCTCTGGGCACTGGCAAGATGGAGGAAAGTTTACTGGAGTTCAGTTACGCATACTACCAACATTGTTATGATAAAAAGGTGGTTGAAAATCAGTGACGAATTCTTTTAAGATTTGTTCATAGAACTGAGAATACAATACTCATTTACATTCAAGTGACAAAGCCCTCTAGTGGCTGTAATAAATATCAGGCAAGCAAAGGAAAAAGTCAGGTCACATTATTATAAAGCATCAAAGTCCTTAATGGGAGAAGGCTTCTGGTGGATGGATGGGTCATCAAAACACGGGAGACCGCTGTTCCTTTATCAATGTTTGTTTTAAGCATAACAATGATCGTAACCTAAGCTTGATCACGTCTTTGCAATTGTCAGTGTGACGAAGAGGCTCCTTGAACTCTAAAGTACTTATTTGAAACCAAAATATATTGTTTCCCGAAAACTAACCAGGCCTAAACTTAACCAAACATTAACTGCAGTGCTGCCACATCATGAAGCAGATTTATTTTTCAGTAGTGATTTTTAACTGTTTTGGTGGGCACAAAAAATGGTGTTGTCTTGACGATAGGGTCATGAGATCAGAAATACTTCTTTGTGTCCTTCTTGACACGAGGGAAAAACAACTAAACACCTCTAATAGATTCAGTGTGTGCTTTGTTTCATATCAAATTGTGCTGTGCTATGACTAAACAAAATTAATGTACACTGTTGCTATTACTTAATTATTGACATCATCAGTATCAGTGTTGGCAATGTTCAGACATATTTATGGAGGTACAGTGATAATCTGTGTTGTAATGCAATGATAAGACCAAATACTGTTTATAACCATGTGAAGCTTGATGATGTTCCAATAGTGTGTCATACTGCATGTTAAATCTCTATTTTATGTGTTACAATGAACGTTTATGACAAAAAGGACATAATGTCATAAGTATCAGGGAGTGTTAGCCAATAATAAAAAAACCCTCTTTTGTATACATTTTCTTTCGCTGCTCCAAAAGTTGAGCCACGTGCCTCTCAGCTGCCACATCCAGCAAGCAGACTTTGGCCCGTCAGAGCTGTGTCCAGGAAACAACAACTGCTTGTGGAAATTTTGTCAAGTAGGAGCTTCCTCGTGTCATTTAGTTTATATGTGTACATATAAATAAGTTCATCAAAAGTGTGTGTGAACCATGGCTGTGTTTGTGTACTGTTTCTGCAAAGCCTTGTCTTATTATCAAATTGCAGAACTGTTGTATTGGAACCATTGTTAAAGGTTAACTTCCTCTCGTTTATGTTCATTTTTAGCTGCTGGTCAGGGTCACGCTGTGTGTGTGAGTGTGTTAGTGCGTTACGTGTCGGGGGAAACTGTAAGGAAAATGCACACAAAGACTCACATGGGATTTCATCTACAGAGCTAACTGGGAGAAAGGGACAATGACATTATTATTGCGGTTGTGTGTGTGTGTTGATTTAACAATGGTAAAACAGGGTGTGTGCCTGCTCTGTCAAAGGGAGAAACTGATCTCGGAAACAGTAAACATTTTCCCAGCCAATCAGAACCCGAGTAACCTTTGAGTGTGGAAGGAATTTACTGGCAGTGAAACTGAAAAATCTAATAGCAATAACAAAGGTATAATCTATCAGGTGTGGATTTTCAGTGGCTCCATTACGCTGACGATTGGGCTTTACTTGATGTGTTGATATGAGGTAAAAGTCAGCTCAGTACTGACCTTTTTTTGCATGATGTTGCATTTGTGTTACATCTTTATGTGTTTAAGTGTTTCCACTGAAACTCTTTCCCAGAGTGCAAGAGAAATACCCTCCAGGGGACAAATAAAGTATTGAAGGCTATGTCATGTCCCTGTTAGCATTCTGACACATTGAGGTTAATGATTTGTTTAAAAAATGGAGTCTGGCCAAAAAGTGAATCACCGGAAACTGGCACTGAACTTATCTTTGGGAGGAAGAACTATCAAGCACGTAGCACTTCTGGCTACATCCCAATGACAGATTACCAATAGTCCCAATGCTACAGGACAGAAGTGATATCAATCATGACGCTTTTCGACCAAAATGAAGTTAAAACAACAATGACTAGACAAAAAGTTTAACAGTACATTACAGTACACAGAAATCTTTTGTTAGAGTAAGGGGCGGCTTCTAAAGGGTAATAAGGGAGTCATTGACTGGAGTGAGTGGGTCAGCTCATTAACAGTGGTATAGAGGGATATGTGTGTGTACATTTTTTCTTAGTTGTCATTGTGTAAAGCTAACAACAACCTCTTTTATTACACTTACCTCACCTTTTCTTTCTTTTTTTCTGTAAAGTTCAGGCCTGTAATTAGATGCTGCTATTTTAAACATGTAATGATTAAGGTAAGATGGTGCTGCTTGGCCCTGGGGACTAAATATAGAAAGAGAAATAAGGACTTTTAACATGTTTCCTCTGCTGACACAGTCAGACTTACTTTTTAAGTCTGGCTGCGTATGTGGCTATGTGGTTACACGTGGCTGTGTGTTTTACTATGTCAGCTGATTCACCATATATGTTGCTCTGAGTGTGCATAAGTTAGCATATTGGTATAATTTATTTAGCCACTTAACCAAATTATAGTGCGCATGATTGTGTATACGTGTGTGTTTATCTCTAGAGAGCACCTCTTGGTTTTATGTGTATATAATACATCTGCTCTTGTGAGTGTATGGATGTGTTTTATTACACCGGGTGAGTATGTGCAGTAAATTTAGGCTGACGTCAAAGTGTCTCTACTTGCTGTGTGTGTGTGTTGTGCGTGCATTCACAGGCTCATGAGCGGGTGAAGTTCACAGGTTTATTGTTGTACTCCATCCATGTCGAAGTGCTTTATGATCCCAAAACTCAGACAGATGTCTGACGGTGTCTGAATCACCTCAATTCATGACAATTAGTCTGAGGAGTCAACCAAGATGGTGTGCCCACATATAATTGTACACACTACTGTGTCAAGAGAAGTACAACCAAAATCTAAAATCAAAAGTTTAGTTTATGACATTGGTTTTAAAGAATCCCGCTGTCTGTCACAGCAAATAAGGAAAGTACAGTAGTATGAGGGTGAGTACATTGCACTTCTCGAGCACTAGGTGATTGAGGTGAGTTCTTAAAGTCATGATCAATCAGTTAAAAACCAGTGCAACTTAGTTACATCCTTGGAGCAGTGATGGCTGTTGTGATCACTGTTGGTTGTTTACCATGGTGGGTTAAATGCTTCTGGTTTGGTGTTCAAGTAGCCAAAGTTCAGCTGAGCTTACTGCTCTTTTTTTCCCCTTTTCATCTAGGGGCATGTTAAACACATGTAAATATGGTAAGGAGGTTGTGTTAGTGTCTCTAGGAATGCTTCCATATTAGATATGCTTGATTAGTACCATACCCATCTGTTATTACCCCCCCGAGCTCAGCTTTCACACAGGCTTCGCCCTCTACTGGACTCTTTGGGTAATACTCCTCTAATCATGAGCGCACATTTGGACAGACACTATGAAAAGCGTGCACGTAGCCGGCTAATCAGGGTCGCACGGAAGAGTTTAACCAGCCTGTCGGCCCACCTGCTTCCACAGGGAATGGTAACCTTTATTGCATACCTGCGTCCATCATCGTTGTTGCTATAGTGTAGAGTGCTAATGGTAAGATTCCAAGCCCATCCAATTGAGTCAACCTTCACATTATACTTACTATTATTTATATTTTAAAGACAATGCCAAGAACGACCCTATCGCCTGCCGTACTACTTTACCATCAGTGACCGTACAGTTTAGAGGTTGAGATCATCGTGATCATCGCACATGCAGATTTAAGAGGAGACTAGTGGGTTAGATGGTGGTCTCTTTCATGTTTCGGTACAACTGGTTTTCACCCGACGCAAATCGTACCTGAGAACACCTTTTTGAGTGATGATCCATGCCCGCGTACAGTACACAGTGTTCACACTAGTAAAACAAACTGGACTTTGTGGCCAAGTGTTCTCGGACCAGGCCTGGGCCCCTAATGTGGAAGTCTCCCAGTGTTTGTTGCACAGTAGAAAAAGGTACCCATTAAGAGATGCTAAGTACAGTAGTTGAATTCATTTTTGTAAGTTTATACTGTAGCCACATTTTATTTGTTATATTTATTTTGAGGTAAAAACTTGATATCTGCTTGTTTTAAATATATCAGAGTAACTTAAAGTGTAAGGTTACAGACTCTAAAAGAAGCTTGCTTGCTGGTAAGCCATGTATTGGTTGGCCATTGCTGCTTTAAAGGATGTGACACAAAATCCCACATAGGGCATGGCAACACAAAATGACAAATTTATGATTTTTGACGATGACCCTGATCCCAAATTTTACACACTGCAAAAACAAGCAAAGACACAATTAAGAGACAGTATACATATTTGCATATAAGCTACTAAAAGGCCTGCACTGCACAATGATTTTCAGTTTGACAAAATTTAGTCAGTCTTCTGGGTGACTAACTGAAAAACTTATTTTAAACCTAGTGTAAAGTGTTTTGAAAACTCAGATGTCTGTTAGCCCTTCTTACACGTGGTATAAGCTGTCATTCTGAAAGCTTACAGTCATATATGTAGCGAGAATTTTAACAGAGTGCAGGCACAGTGTGACTCGAATGTTTCACTCTGAATAATCCGTCTCATATTCACAACCATCTGTCGGCTGCACATGTTTCATTGCATGTGTAATGACTGGCTGAAGCAGAGCCTGTACAGGAAATCATTGTGTGAATGACAGCAGTCGTTACGTATTCTATCCTTAACTGTTAAAAAACTTTTTTTTGCCTTGTTTTAGCTCATGATTTATTGTTTTTTAACCTGCAGCAAACACACCCCAGAAACATCTGTTTTTCATCTTTTCAGTGAAGCTTCCTCCCACAAATCTCCCGCTGTTTAAGAGGAATGCAATATTGAGAAAGCTTGGATATTTCAGAGATTCGTGGATAATCAATAACTGGTGTTTTTCTTTCTGTCTTTCTCTCTTTTTTTCTACCAAATATTGTTTTCACCATGGCAATAGAGCGGATAATACATTACATCATGGCAATAAACTGTACCAGAGAGAATACACTAGGTGAAGACAGGTTCTCAATCTGGTCAGTGGAACTTCAGCAAACACACAATAAGTGATGAAATGCTATAAATAAAATGTAGGGGAAAAAATACAATTATAAGCTGCCTGACACTGAACAAAACTTGAATGGACACCTCATCTGTCCCCTGCTGTAGTGTGCTCTCTGTCTTAACATAAAACTCCTTTGTTTGCTGCAAGGTAAGACGCTAACGTTAGCTAGCTCAGCACATTAGCAAACAAAGACAGTTGAATATCAATTATAAGTTAGCCTACTTGTGTTTTGACTTTGGTTGTTGACCTTTTGAGGTTTTTTGTGCTTTAAACAAATGGAAGAGTGGGATGATTTAGTTTGTTAACAGTGGGCTAAAACATATATGAGGTGAGGAAAGCTACAGGGAGTCATAATGCATAAGATGATTGTATATGTTTGTCCTTAACATCATTTGTCAAGACAGGGGGTCCCTGACACTTGCATTGGAATTGGTGAGCTTTTCCCTCAGTTTCAGTGACCTCTATTTCAATATTCCTCCAACCAATTGTATTGTGAGTGTACCTCTCAAATGCATATCCTCTCTGTCTACTCTCTGATATTTCAGAGGTGGTATTTCTTTTAGAATATCTCTGTCGTTGAAAATGCTTTTAATATGCTGGGTGTGTTTCACAATAGAAACCAAGGGCACCGGGGCTTTGCATAGGGTCAGTTGTCATTGTTTTGTTAGTTTATGCTCATGTACCCATGGTAAACCCCCAAACAACCGTCACTTAGACATTATATCAGCCATACCGATTCTGTGGTTTGACTGGAGCAGCCACGTGTGACTTCAGAGTTGTGTCAGGGAGTTGTAGGTGGTTTTCCACAGTTAAAACATGCTGGACCAGAAAAAAAAAAAAAAAAACTTGACCCCTCGGAAGAAGTGGGCTCTTACTTTCCATTATCCATCTCCACTCTAACTCTACATATAAACTGTATACCAAAACAGGCCAAAGTTTGATCTGACAAAAAGGAAAAAAGGTGTGGTGGTGGTTGTCGTGGGAGGGCATGTTTGAGCATTGCTAGGTGTGAAGAGCTGTTGGACCACAAGACATAGCAGCAAAACATTTGCACATGGGCCATAGCAGGAAACCGCAACACAGTATTTCCCCTGTCCATGTTAAACAAATGAGGGTGAAAAGCAACATTGGACTGCTGATGGCCAGAAATGTTAAAAAGGTTTGTCTAGTTTGATGAATCCTGGTTGCATCACTATGACAGTCTAACGGTGTGATGTAAACAACATGAGGTGGTGGACCCCTCAGGCATGGTTACAACTGTGGAGGAATAATGGAGTGGGGGCTGCTGGCTCTAGTCATGCCTGAAGACTGATGCCTGACTGCCAGAGCAAACATTTAAGGAAAGGTTTGACATTTTGGGAAACATGCTTATAGACCATTTATTGCTATTCTGTTGCCAGGCCAAAAGTTTTGGTGCCTCTTTACTTCCTGTTAGCTGATGTCATTCACATACACCACTAACCAACAGGAAGTACCAAAGGACCCATTTATGGTGTTTACATTGTCAGCTTTGAAATGGTCTATTTGCGTCTTGCTCAGAGTTAGATGATAAGATTGATACCACCCTCAGACATGAAAGTGGCATCAATGTTTCCATCAACCTGTCAGCAACACAGGAAACAAGCACATTTACCAAAAATGTTCAACTTCTTCTCAAACATTTAGGCAGGCAGCCTGTTTCCTCCATCCAGTATGCACCACCAAGTCAAAGAAGCTTTCCATCATCGTCCAAGTAGCATTCAGGAATGGTTTAAGTAAGATGAAATAAGTTAGTAGTCTTTGATAGTCTTTAAAACAGCGTAGAAAACAGTATCCACCCATCAACTGTGTGAAGCACAAATGTCTGCATGGTCAGCTCTAACACCTGGATGTTAGTGATCCCCTGTAAAGTCACTGCAACCGCACTATCATGGCCAAAAGTGCAGCAATAAGGTGCTCAACAGGAGTAACTATTTCTTTGCTCATTCGTACAGGGAGAATGAGAAAGGAGGGCGTGTGAGGCGAAGTGTGATTATGTACAGTACATAATGTACCAAGTAGGCTTTTGATTTGATTTGAACAGCATTCTTTCCCCCCGCTGGAACCTTCCTCTCCTACGTACCAAGGGGCCTCACTTCCTCTTCTTAAAGCCTTTCCATTTCCTCTCTGTCTGAGGCGCAGCTCTGCTTTAAAAGCAAAACTAGAGACTCAGCTCTACCCAGAACATTTTTTTATGCAATGAAAACAGATTTCTGCTAGTGTTTTGAAGCCAGCAGACAGTCAATTGTAACTAAACCCATAAGCTTTTTCTGGCATCTTTTCTATACAGCATATTGTGACCGGCTGTAAACATACAGTACACTGTGAGGAACTGTTTTTGCCTGTGTTCAGAGAAGACAACAGCCAGACTTCTTCTTACTGTCGCAGCAGCATGTGAACAAAATATTTAAAAATATGTCAGTGTGGCAAAAGCTGTCAACAGAAGTGGGTATTGACCTTTTTGAGGCAGGCACGCCTTGATATTAATAGACTGAAAATGTCACTGGGACTGTGAACTCTCAGTAAGGCCAGCGTACACAATAAGTTGCCAGGCTTCACGCAAACTGAATTAATGGGAAATAAAAAGACGCTGTGCGTTGAATTTTAATTGATGTATTTATTAAAAGGCTTAGAGGGAGTGAAGTTCACTCTATATCACTGCTTGAACTATGATGACCCCTCAGCCACAACAGATTTGACTGTGCAGCGTTGGTGTTCTGCGACAAAACCTGTGCGAGAGGAAGGCCTGGTCATGTGGACCAAAGCAGAAATATAGAACAAAAACAATCTCACTAAATGTGGTAAAAATGGCATGGAGAAATAACACATTGCAGGGAGGGTGGATCTCTAAAGCAGAAGTACAGAAACTTCTGCTTTAGATACAAGAATGTTTTCCTATGTGTCTGCTGCTCATTTCATCTGTCTGCTTTCCACCCAATCTGTAATCATTTTGAAAGGACAGTTTACTCCTGTCATGGCTGAACTGTTTAATCATATTGTTCCATTTGTATTTACATTTCATATATCACCTGTGCATGACATATTTAGGTCAGCTTTGTTTGTTCTTCTTAATGTTGGAAAAACCTGTATCTGTAACAATACAAATCTGCTCCCTTTAATCATAATCACAGATATTGCTGCTTTATACAACATGGAAAGACCAGAGATCAGTGTGGAAAATGTAAGCACATACTGGAAAAAATACCCATTAATCAAAAGCCACACATTTCCTGACATATGCTAGTCGGTTTCAAGTGTTTGTTTTACTGTTGCCAGTAATTTGGGACATTAAGAGCTTTCACACTTAACCCACATGAATAGCTTTCAAATTTTGGAAAGGCATGTATTTCCTTTACACTTTGTAGCACTGAGCCTTTCTATTAATGTCTGGTTCACCAATGTGGTGCTGCCACCTGCTGTTTAAAGTCAGTAGAACAGACTTAGAGTCAGTCTTGAAGAGTCAGATTTACTGGGGGATTGTACACTCTGTACAGTGAGTCACACTTGCTAGATTGCTCATGTAGGTCACACCACATAAACACAAAAACAGTACTTAAAAGTGAACTGAGTGAAAATTTCCAAAATACGTTTTCTTTTTTAAATAATGCTTATTGTCTCTGTGAACACCCTAACTTGATAATATTAAAAGAAACTAAAGACTTTACTAAGATTTTACTGTAAACAGGGCGGGAGTAATCTTTTTTTTTTTCCTATTGAAGTGCACTTTGGATCATGGTGTGTGTTTGAGTTGCAGCTGAGGGTCACTTTGTCTGAAATGTTGTTTGTTTAGGCTCTGATTTTCCTGAACTGTCCATGTACAACCAGACTGAACTGCATGTTCCCTGCTGCTGGATATGAAAAAATAAACTTGAATAAGTAAACAAAATACTTGTTGACTACCAGCCTGTTTTTTTCCCCTAATTTAATCTGTTTAATGCTATGTGTGTGATTTGGGGCATGTATCTCACTGCCGTCAAACATGTTTCTGAGAATAATTGGCAACCGGCCGATGTTTAAAGGCAAATGAAACACATCTAATGAAAAGATTTTCACTATTTAAATATTCACCGTTCAGACATATACAGTATGATATCATTGCATAGGCACAGATGACTTGTAACATCTTGAGGCCATTCACATGACCTACGAAGCTGAATAAACTAGTTCTTTGAGATATGTAATACATGTTAATGAGTTTCAGTCCTTTGTACTTAACTCGGTGAACCAAACTGTGTCCTCATTACATGGTTTATATATGTCATTATGTCCTGCTCTGTTGTCTGCTTGAGACGGTAGTCAGTGGACAAAGGTATCATTATTACTCAGGGCCATTTTGGGAAATCAAGCCTATTATTTCCTCTGTGACAGAGCCTTGTTCAGCAGCAGGGTATCGGTTCACACACACAATCAAAGACTTTTACAGGACATGTTGTACAGTATGCTGACACCCCCAGATATTTGCCAGTATCCAGGAATACATGCATATTGTGAAACCACAACAGTTTACTGTAAACTGATTGTGGTGTATGGGTCAGTGGAACTAAAAGCATACACACACATGCACAATAATGAAGCATACATTTGGAGAAAAAAAGAAAAAACACTGGGTTAAACACTGGTTTAATATCCTGCCTTAACTGCCGGACCTTCCAAATACTGATGCCATTCAAGCAGAGAGGCACTATTTACTTTAAGATATTTTTGAATCAGTTAAGCTCATTCACTCCCATATAATATCAGACAGCATCAGAAAGAATCCCACTTGAAGTTCAGTTGGCAAATCCATCATCGTCCGACCCTTTGTTGCCTTATTTTCCATTCCAAGTCAGTTTAGGCCCTACATTCTCTCACCCTTAGATCCCTCACAGACGTTTTTCCTATTCCAGATTGGGCCCTATGTTCCTTCAGCCCTATGTTTCTCTCATGACTCTTTTTTTTCCATTTCAAATGAAGCCCTATGTTTTCTCATCCCTATGGTCACTCTTAATTTTTTTCCCCATCCCAAATCACACCCTACATTCCCTTATTTCTGTTCCCTAGTGACCTTTTTTTCTATTCTAAATAAGGCCCTATGTTCCCTAACCCTTCTTCTCCCTCATAACTTTTGTTTTCCATCCCAAATGAGGCTCTGTGTTCCCTCACTCCTATGTTCCCTCATCCCTATGTTCCCTTATGAACTCTTTTCCATTCCAAGTTAGGCTCTATATGCTCCCTAATAACCTTTTTTCCACCCTAAATTAGGCCCTATGTTCCCTCAGCTATATGTTCCCTCATGTACCATTTTTCCACCCCAAATAAGGCCGTATGTTCCCTCAGCCCTATGCCCCCCCATAAACTTTTACCACCCTAAATTAATCCCTACGTTTTCTCAGCCATATGTTCCCTCAAGAACTTTTTTCCACCCTAAATTAGGCCCTATGTTCCCTCATGAACCGTTTTCCCATCCAAAATAAGGTCATGTTTTCTCATCCCTGTGTTCACTCATAAACTTTTTTTTTCCATCCCAAATTAGGCCCTATGTTTTCTTACTCTTTTCCCCTCGTGACTTTTTTTTCTATCCCAAATAAGGCCCTATGTCCCCTCAACCCTATGTTCACTCATGAACTTTCTTCCATTCCAAATAAGGCCCTTTGTTCCCTCAGCCCTATGTTTCCTCATAAACTTTTTCCATCCTAAATGTATCCCTATGTTCCCTTATGAACTCTTTCCCATTCCAAATTAGGCCCTATATGTTCCCTCGGCCATATGTTCCCTCATGACATTTTTTTCCGTTTCAAATTAAGCCCTTTGTTTTTTCAGCCCTATCTTCACTCATAAACTTTTTTTCCATCCCAAATTAGGCCCTATGTTCCCTTGCTCCTTTTCCCTCGTGGCCTTTTCTTTCTATCCCAAATAAGCCCCCATGTCCCCTCAACCCTATGTTCCCTCATTAACTCTATTCTATTACAAATAAGGCCCTATGTTCCCTCAGTCCTATGTTTCTTCATAAACTTTTTCCATCCTAAATGTATCCCTATGTTCCCTCATGAACTATTTTCCATCCTAAATTAGACCCTATGTTTCCTTACTCCTTTCCCCTTGTGACCTTTTTTTCCATCCTAAATTAGGCCCTATGTTCCTTTATGAACTGTTTTGCCATCCCAAATTAGGCCCTATGTGTTCCCTCAGCCCCATGTTCCCTCATAAACTTTTTTTCCATCCCAAATTAGGCCCTATGTTCCCTTACTCCTTTTCCCTCGTGACCTTTTTTTCTATCCCAAATAAGGCCCTATGTCCCTTCAACCCCATGTTCCCTCATGAACTCTTTTCCATTCCAAATTAGGCTCTATATGTTCCCTCAGCCCTATGTTCACTCATAAATGTTTTCCACCTTAAGTTAATCCCTATGTTCCCTCATGAACTCTTCCATCCCAGATTAGGCCCTATATGTTCCCTCAGCCCTTTGTTTCCTCATGAACTGTTTTCCCATCTCAAATTAGGCCCTCTGTTCCCTCCACACCATGTTCTCTCAGCATCAGAGCCAGCCTTTCTGTAACTCTGATAGAGGTTAGGGTTGCCCGTGTTATTACAGGGGTGATAATATTACCTCACTGGCAGAGGTACTGATCTAAGGGAACACTGACACGCTCCCAGAGAATGAAATTAGAAAAAGCTTAAAAGCTCCAAAAAAAAAAAAAAAATCCAGCAGGGCACACTGGTCACAGGATTCATGATTCATGATTCAAGCTAATCACCACCCAGAGAATCATCTCTTTTACCTTAGTTTTCAATTTGGTAGTCAATTAAGGTTAACGTGTGGGTAGTGATTCTGACTCCTCTTTATTATTTCCCCATTGAGATAAGTAGCAATTTAGATATGAATTTAGATGGCGAAAAATGTGGAAAAGCAAATAACTGCCTGAACTAACAGGACTGGACATGAGGGCAGCCTTAGAGCTCATGTTTGGATTTGCAATTAGCTCCCTCCACATGCAGGTTTGAAAAGGCAAATGTGTTTCCCCACATTGGGGAACTGAATCATTGCCACAACACGCACGTCTGCGTTCTGACCTTCTTAGTGAAACTGAAATTGTTCAGGCAGTTCTGCAGGTGTTTATGTGCATGTGTCTCTGTGGGTGTTCAGTGTGCACTTTTCAATCTTATATTCTACCCACTCGCTTGGCCTTGCTAGTGTCTCTCCAAGACTTTGAATGTTGGTGGTGTGTGTTTATACGCTGAGGGGCAGAGAAAGGTGTCTCAACTCCAGCATTTTCAGAGTACCACCCCTTCTCGAACAAACACACAAACACACTCATGCAGATCTGAGAACGCATGAATCAGATGTGAGAGATGCACTTACATAACCTTCTCACCACACATTCACATTTGAACCATTACACAATTTCACAAGTGTCCTCTGTAAACATTCAGGAGCCCACTGGAAAAATCCCAGCTGTTTTTATCAGACAGCAAGGCAGCGGAGGGCGAGTACGTACACGTGTAGGTGGGAAAACGGGAAGGAATGACTGGTGTCAAAGGTTGTGAACCGGTTTTACCACACACGCATACACATACATGACTACACAGCATGGGTGTCAACCTGATGAATGACCAAGATGCTCCAGATAGTCTCACAGGACTCAGTGGTGGGTGGATTCTGAAAGTCACATTTACCGTAACGACTCCCTGTACGATAAAATACGAAGCAACTTACAAAATACTGCAATAAAAGACAGCATGGAAATTTAAACTTGAGCAGAATTGATCTTCATATTCGTGTTTTAAGCTATACCACTCATAGCCTGAAGCCCATAATGTATTATTTAGAAGAAAAAGCTATGGCAGCATAAAGTATCCCAGAACTTTGGACCTTTTCTTCTGTTATGTTTAATATGATCATTTTAAACTTCCTGTAACGATTTTATTGAGCTCCGACTGCTGTGAAAATCCCAACCCAGACTTTGATGTAACACAAATACATAAACATCATCAAGTTCCACTTCATTGCAACCCAAATCTAACGTTTGGTCCCAAAGAAAATACTGGAAAATAATCACAAGCCTCATCCATGTGATGTGATCAAAGTGTGAGTTAGCTCAAAGTATCTCAGCTCTCTGATCTTAACTACCCAACGTACTCTTGACAATAACAGAACGCATTTGCTCTGCCAACGATTACTTTGTTCGTCGAGGCATATTTATCGCATTGTTTAGCCGATTCTTTGTTCCAGATGCATCCCGGCCTAAATGAGTCGGCCCATTCAGGAGAAGAGATCCCAGGAGAATTTGGACTTATGTAGTAGTCCACCCAATCATAAATAAATGAATTCATCAGTGGAAGCCAGATGCTTTACTGGTTCGGCTGCACAGCGGGAAACTGTGGAATAGAGGGCAGGGATTGAGGGTTGGGAGCTTGGAGTAGTTCAACTGATCAACATGACACACTTGTACCAAATTAGCCTCAGCCTCTACATCTGTATGTTTCAGTAGATACTGACAAAAGAGGCAGTTTATTGTACAACAAAAGGACCTGTGCTTGCACTGACAAAGGAGAGTAAACAAGATATTATTTTATACTGATGAGTATAATACTGGTGTATAATGTTTTTTTGAGTGTAAGCTTGTATCTTAATAAGAGATTGCTGAATTGTTTTCAGTCTCACCTAAAGTATCTTCACTTGTGCTGTACATTAACATGTCAATCAAATCACCAGTGCTGCCTTGACTCCACCCATCATTCTTCCTCTCTGCTACTGCATCCAGAATTGACTACTGCAATAGCATTCTTTATGGTACACCATCCAAAGCCCTAAATAAACTCCAGTACATCCAGAACTCTGCTCACCCATTCCCGCTCCCGCGATCACATCACCCTTGTCCTCCTGAACCTCCACTGGCTCCCTGTCCCACAACGCATCCAATTCAAAGTCCTTCTCCTCACTTAAAAAGCCCTCCATAACCAGGCCCCCTCCTACTTCACTGACCTGCTCCACCACCACACTCCTTTGCGCAGCCTCCGCTCCTCTGACGCCAACCTCCTGACTCCACTACTCATGACCAAGCACCAGACCTGGGGTGACAGGGCCTTCTCAATAGCCGCCTCCTCCCTCTGGAACACTCTCCTCAAACACATTAAGACTGCACCGACCTCTCCTGATTTAAATCACTCATCAAAACTCATCTTTTCAAGAAGGCTTTTAATGTGTGAATGATGTTGTGTGTATTTTATGATTGTTTTTAACTAATGTAAAGTCTCTTTGAGTACCATGAAAAGCGCTCTATAAATAAATTGTATTATTATTAGTAGTAGTAGAAGTATTATAGCACCAAAGGCATATATTTCATGAAAAGAGAGACGCACCATCTGTGATGTCAGGGTTGAACTTCTATTTTTTAAAGGGAAGTTTGTGGCTTGCTGCCACTTTAGCAATTGTTTGGAGGTAGATAATCAGAATTATCTTAATGAGGAGAAGCAGGGTAGAATTGAGGTAAGACAAATAATTAGAAAATGTATATTGTCTTCTGTGCAGTAATACTTCACATAATCGCTGAGCTACACAAATGAAGAGGTGAGATTAAGACGTTAAGGAATGTTGTTTTGCTGTTCTCAGTGGGAAGTAGGGGTTTCCCATTTAACTGATGCACTTACAGTAGATGTTTTTCAAGCCAACTCCTTGTGGCCATTACAGGAAAAGCATCCTACGGCACCTCCGAACTCAAACCCACAACGCACAGAAACATGCAGGGATTTTTCGTAAGGGCAAGTCCTTGCCAATCATTTGCATTTGCATGGGTGTCAGTCTGAGCAGCAGCAATTCCAACTGCTGCTCCAGGAAACTGTCTAGGGCGTTGTTTACTGCTATCCACCCTCAACCTCAACACTTTGTACCAGCAGCAGCCTCACATCTCCATCCTCTCTCCCTACTGAAATGATGCCAGCATCAACCCTTGAAATTATTCCTTCAGGCCTTTTACTGATCTATGCTGGGTGTGTGGGAGGCCCGAGGGAGAATGGGCCATAAATGTACTTCCCCTGCACGTTGAAAGAGTGCAACTGGTGGCTCACAATACACCGGCATAAGCACAAAACACCATCATCACATAATATCTACCAAGAATGTTCTTCAAAGCCATATGGAAACTCAGAATTGTAAATCTGTAGCTACACAGGTGGCCGTTAACTCCTATGTGTCATTTTGCTTTCATTTTTTTTCATGTTTATTTTCTGGCTCCAACACTTGATGCTGCATTGCGGCTTGCTGTTTGCTGTCACAGATTGAGAACGTTTCCAGAAATGAAATTCTGATCCCCTAGGGCGTCACCTTTGATGTGTGACTGATATCTTCAATCCATGTTTGCGGTCAATCTGAACTGCTCAACACACACTACCTGAATTTATTTTGCGACCCTTCCCCTAAGGCTTACACTGCTTGACTTTGGTATGAACATGTGTCGTATAATAACTGTGAGATTAATGTGCAGTTAAAGGAATACAAGTTCTAGGCCTGTCAAACATCTTCTTCTTCTCAAGTTCAGAGACATTTAAAGATTATGTAAATTGTTGGTTTTAGCATTTACTTTCCATAAAGAGAGCAAATAAAGAAAGGAAACTATAAAACTAAACCAGTTCATCAGCACTGTTTGTCATGTTTTATCTTCAGGGTAAACATTGCAGCAATTACTTTTAATGAACTGAAAGTTGACACCTCTGATCAGCAAATATAATTATGTTAGGTCTTGTAAAGGGCTTTTGTTCGGAAATGAAGCGTATAGAGCTGTAGCTGCACACTCTTGTTTGAACGGCAACAATTAAACATGCACCCACAGCCTTCTCATATAAATGGGTCAAATGCAGGTTGAATGTGGCTTCATTAGTCCGGGTTATGACATCAAAGTGGTTCAAATTGTCCATAGCCTGGGAGGACTGCTCAAAGGGAGGTCACTAACAAGGAAATAAAAGATGCAGAGCATGCTGGTGTAGTTGTAAGTGGAGTTGCTCGATTGCAACCTCAGAAATTTTTCATAGGTGTGTATAGATGGGGCCTCTGAAAATCTTCAGGTGGCACACCAAAACCAAAAGTCATAACTGAATTTTAGTAATCCAATAATGTATCTGTATATACATGTTAGACGATTCATTGTTCTTCAAATAGGCTGATTGTCCTTTTCCTAAAAAAGACAATTATACTGCTTTAATTTGAAGAATTCTGATTTTAAGGAGCAACACATTAAGAGTGAGCAAGCCTTCTCAAGTTTAGGGGAGACTTGTGGGTACCCATAGAGCCCATTTTCATTCAGACATCTTCAGGCAAGAGTTTAAGGGACCTGTTTGAAAATGGCCATGTCATTTGTTTCCTCACCAGAATTGAGGGTTCATTCCAGTATCCCTCCTCGATTCTTCTATCCTCTATCCTCTGTCCTCAATCACTTGACCCGGAAATCGGTTGTGACTCACAATCTTGTAGGATGTCTCAATTCATTACATGCGCTCAGAGGAGTTGAGGAGAAAGTGAGGATACATGAGTGCGGCCTTCGCGGAGGTCTCTTACCAACTGACAAACCTCCCTGATTGGACATCAGTTATTTATTGGACAGCGCAGCATTGCAGCTGATCGGACTGGTCTGATACATCACTGGAGTTTCATACAGTTTTCTGATTCACCATCGAGTTAAAAACCTGAACAAGAAAAGGACCACAAACTACTTTCTTTATATATGAGAAAGATTTTTCTCTTCACAGTCTGTTATGTCATTCTTCAACTTTTATTATCGACACAGTGAAATTCAGAGAGAGTCTGTCTGCCTGTCAGCAAGATACACCTTCACATCGTCATTTCCATTCAGTCACACGTGAGGCTGATCATTCCTGAGTGTCGGGTTGATGAGCTACAGAATCTCAATTTTCCCTGAAACATTTGGCCTAATAAATCATTTCCAGTGTTCAAGAGACACCATAATCATACTCTGGGTTACTTAATAATGAACTCATAATCACAATATCAATGAATACAAATGCAAATCATGAATAGACCTAAATCATATAAATGCATTCTGTACCTCTGAGCAAGACTCTGTACACAGTACAGAACGCAGGTTGTTATTCACGTGCAGGTGATTGTTGAAGAGAGAAAATACACTGCTGCTCTGACATTGATAACTGTATCTATCTATCTATCTATCTATCTATCTATCTGTCTGTCTGTCTGTCTGTCTGTCTGTCTGTCTGTCTATCTATCTATCTATCTATCTATCTATCTATCTATCTATCTATCTGTCTGTCTGTCTGTCTGTCTGTCTGTCTGTCTGTCTGTCTGTCTATCTATAAAACAGTATGTGTTTGCAAACACGAACTCCATTACAAGTTTCTATAGCTGTTAATAAAGCCTCTAAAGCCTACTGATAACCAATCATCTGTAATCAGCTGCCGCCATCATCAGAAATGGATGTCGCTTCACGGAGCACTTCACAGGAAAAGAGGTCTAATTTCTCTATCGTCACATCAACGTTTTTCTTCTCTTTTACCATTCCATTTCCCGTTTCATTTCCTTGCATCCCTCCTGTATTTTACAAGGGCAGAGCTAAGATGCGAGGAAGAGACACATCTGAGGGAAACGTGGATGTGAGATCAGGTATTGGAATGAACCATTAGTCTAACTTCGGAGCACTATTCAGCCCCCCTCCGGACAAGCTATGCCGACATGGTTGGTATGGTTGGTACATGGGGGGCCTCCTTACAGAGCCCGTTGAGTGGCTCTTCAGCGAGTTAGGCAGCTCAATACAATGCTTTACTTAAGATGCTCACGCAAAGTCTGTGCCCCATGTCATTATCCACTCTGCTTACGTGTAATTGTATGTCGGGAACTAGTCCATTTTCCAGTTATCCTCAGCTTTACCGGCCTGAATCTCAATGTATGTTTATCTCATCCAAGCTCAGAGCTTTGTGTTTGTGTTGTGTATCCGTAGTTCTGCTCCCACGAGTGAGTAAATCCGACTGCACACAATTCATCTTTATGTATGCACAAATGCGTGTGTCTGCTCACTACCATTTTGAGAGGTTTACGTTTTAAGTTTGTATAGGTCTGTGTGTTTGTGCGAGCATCCTCATGTCAGTGACGGTACATGTGTGGGCTGCTATGTCCATGGGTGTATCTCCATGGAAAGCAAGGTATCTCTATTTCGGGTTCTCACGTTGACAAAACAGTAGGGTGCTGAAATAGTATGCTACCAGCTCAAATGAGCTGGTTTATGTATGTGCATGGCTGCGGATGTGTGGGTGTAAAATATTGTGTGAGTGTTAGGGGAGAGACACTGATAACGATTATGTGTGTGTGTGTGTATGTGTGTGTTCAGACCTTGTTGAAACATTGAATGAAATAGAATGAAAACATACATTAGATCAAATATCCGATGCTAATGCAGAGGAATAAAAAGTGTTATAGTGTAGACAATAGCACACCATGGTGTAAAATACTCACTTGTTCTCTAAATCTACCAAACAATCTAGAGACAGGAAGGCAATCATTGCTGCGGATTGTCCCAGCAGTGCACCTCATACTTCAACTGTGAGATCAAGATTTGTATTATTGCAGGACATTGGTGATATGAGGAAGGAATTTCATAGGCTATTATACGATGTTAGCTCTGTTGTTGCAAGGTTGTGCAGAAGATAACGACACCTTTAAACCATAAAACTACTCATCTAAGAAAGGTGAAGTGTGATTCAGTTTTAAAGTATAAATCATTCTTTACTTATTGTCACCAAATCTCATGACAACAACAAAGACAATGAAGTAATCCTTGTAACAGATATTGCTTGTGTACCATAATCCTGACCTAGCTTACTCCTCTGTGCCCTCTTGTTGCTGCATTGTTGTTCAAAACCACTTGAAGGTAGGGCTGTACCTGTTTGTGTGTTCTTACTGAACCATCCCAATACGGGGGTCACACTACGGTGGTCACGTGCATGCAGCTGCATCACGAACACATGGTACATAGATAGACAGCACTTGTTAACACTGTGTTAAGTTGTGCCCTATAATTTTTAGCTGTTGACAAATTATGATGAGGTTAGCACAACAAGCTAAATGGCGTGCAACTTAGTCCCACTGTGGCAAGCGCAAATTAAATGCCAGAGCTGGAGAACCCGCCTGCAGGTTTCTGGTTATCTACAGCATAACTACAGTGTAACACAAGTATGGTGTGTCAGTGTTGCTCCACTGCTGTAGGGGATGTGAATGGAAACCCATCCAACATGCATATCTGACAGCATCGCCCAGATGTGCTGATCAAGAGGATGGTAAATGTTTAGGTGCTTTGAATGTTTAATTAGAGCAAAGCACTAATTAAAACAACCCCTCTATTTTGGTATTTTAAGTTTCATAGCATAGGAGATGCTTTTCAGTTTTAAAGCCTGCTGTGGCGTGTTTCCTTTTGGGAAACTGTTTGTTCACTGTAATACAGAAGTGTTTGAAATGTTAATTATTTTTATAATAAAAACAGCTCAGTCAGGAACACTTTATTCAAAGAAAACTTAATTTCTATTTGCAGTATTATATTTGGCGGTATGGCTCTGTACTGGGGCCTCTCTGCCTTTCCTCGGGCCTATGTGGAAAGCCTCTTCCATGCACCTACATGGAAAGCCTAAGGCAGAGAGAGTACACCTCTCTGCCCTTCCATGCGCCAGCAGCAAAGACCCCCAGGAACAGAACAGAGCAGCATCAATGACAAACAGAAATGACATTGATAAGTCAGACACAGCATGAAAAGGAGGAGCTGGGGTGGAGGCAGGTTACAAAGCGGCTTGCAGAGGAAGCAGCAACAGTAGGCAGGTCAGAGCAGTTTAAATAGGGCGCCCTGAATGAGATTCGCCAATTGGCTGCATAGAAAGGAATCACGTGATCTATCAGCTGACTGATGTGAGCAGAGCTTGACATTGTGTCCTGCCTGAACTAACACTATGCTCAATTTTACTAAAGTTGCAAGTGGGCAAATTGTTACCTCAGTCCCCAGCAAGAGGATTTTGTCAGTCTTTGACACTTGTGCTACTGTCTGTTCAAAACAAATGAAAGGAAACATAACATTATATCTTTGTTTTTCATTTTTATTTTATTTCCCTGTACTGAACTCGCACTGAACCATGACTCCTAAATTCCTTTGGTATGAACCAAACCATGACTCATGTACTGTACTGTTACACCTCTAGCTGAAACACACCAGTGAGCCACACTGATGAACTAGCTGACATGTTCCTTTGCCTCAATAAACATGGGCACCAAAGTTTATGCTAGAAAGTTGAAGTTGATGTACTTGCACTTTTGGGTTGTACTTACATGGTTGAATACACTTATTCTATGACACTTTGGATGTCGGTGTCAGCTAAATAAGTGTGAACTACAGTGCCCAACAGTTTTCCGAAATTATTAGGCCTGCTTTTTTTTAGATGAAATTGTGCATTCCTTAACCCATTTTCGATGACATTTTTAATGACATATATATTTCAGTAGAAACGAATGGGCTTAGGGCTGAGCGGCTAGGGCTGAGCGGCACAAACAGGGTATGGAGATTATTGAGAGGTGGACTAACACATTATTGGCCTTTGTATAAAATTTGTCGACAATACCAAAAATACAAAGCATTGCCAGCCTTTATGAAACAGCAGATACCTGTGATACCTAATGCATTGTGTAAAATGGCTAGATAGCCTATAGTTTTTCACACCTCTCTGAGCCTCTGCACTGTAAGCCTAAATTAGTATGCACGATCAGCCTGCACAAACTGAAAAGGCCTGGCTCTCTGAAATGGCTTGATCCCACCAACATCAAACCAGACATCCAGTGGTACGCCCTGTGTGCTCAAAATGCTTTTAGTTTTCTGGATTTTATGCATGATGGTGGCCAGTTAAAAAAGACCAACTCTCTAAAATCATCCACCCCCATTGTTGTTTCACTGTTGTAAAAAAAAAAATATAATTTTAGAGCCAACAGTGCTTCTCCCTCTGGTGCAATGCAGCAACTGCATGGCTCAACCCTATTATATGCTAATGAATGAGGTCAATTCAACGGCTGAGCCAGCGCACTTGCAGATGGAGCACCGAATAAACTGAATTAAATAATAATTCGTAGTGTCGTTCGACCAAAAACTGGCAATGACTGTACAGTCAAAACTGCAACTTCAGCCCAAAGACACAAACTTGGTGAAACAAATCACATTTAACTGTGAACCCATAGAGGAAACTGTGGCAATGCTTTGAAATGTCATTTATTTGCAGTTATTTAATAAAGCCAGAACAAACAAAGAGGTTGAGACAATGTCTGACTCTGTTGTAAAAGTGAACAATTTGAAACTCATTTGTTGGCTGGTGTAACTAACCTGCACTGAAGTCATTACTGAGTTTGGAAGGTAACAGCTGCTCTGCTTAAAGGCTCATTTTATGTTGATATGCATGTTTTTCTTCTCCTCACTTTGAGCTGTATAGAAAGAATATAGAAGATAGATTATTATTGTTATGGATCAAACCACATTTCAGCTCTGACTGCCTAGAATTTTAGAGTCATTCCTCATCCTACTGACAGGAGTACCCACAGACCCCAATGTTATAGTTTGTCATGTATCACAGGTGCTTTATTATATCAGTCTGATTTTTCCTGACTTTATCAGTAAGTTTGTTCCTAATAACTTTTTATCATTATTTCTGCCAGTTGTAAACCTGGAGGGGATAATGCGACTGGTCATGTGAATGTGTGTATCTATCTGTCCACATCTAATCTCATGAGCTACTGGACCAATCAACCTATGTTGTTTGCGCAGTTGCAGGCCACATTTTGGCCTTTGTTTCGGCTCAGAAACTGACATCCATAGTAAAGTTTGATGTTATTTTGAACCAGAGCATCTGCAGATTAATTCTTTACCCTATGTGTTATGATCAACTAAAGTTAGGTACAATATGAGATGAAATTGTCAACTGTTGTTACCTTTACCGCCAACTTGACTGTAAGTGACCCAGGAGGGACAGTTCCAAAAGCTGCAGCTGCGCTGCATTCTGGCTGCCATGGCCACAACTCTATTTTGTATCATCCTCTGCAGGGTGTCATACCACAACAACACATTCTCACTCCAACCTTGTTACACATCAGCATTTGGTCATCGGCTTTCCATGTCCACATACAGCATGCAAAATACTCTGGGTGCATTGGTTCTTGATGTTCTAGGACGCTGTGTCAAGTTTTGTCTTTTACATGCATTGTCTTCTTTCAAACTACACTTCTGTTTTCACAGGAAATTTACAGTTTACATACAGTCTCTGTCAAAATAAAGGATGTGAGCACTGCTCTCCGAGGTCAAAGTCGGTGTTTCTTGGACTTATCCACCATCCCTCCTGCCTGCCCCACTTGGACATTCACCATCTTAACTTTCGTTCTTGTTCTGCCGCGTTTCCCTCTGATGGGGCTGAACGCTGTTTTAATGTAACGGCGACCGGCCGCGTACCATGCTATTGTTAAAGGACGTCTTTTGTCGTCTGTGTCTGACACTACAAGTCACTGCCAAAAGGGCGGAATTTCACGACTTCAGAGTGAGACCAGGTTGCCTGCCTCATTTTGTAGACTTGCAGATTTTGCTAATTTGGTCATTTTTCCTTGATTTGTGCTTTGACCATAAGTAAGAAAGTAGGCTATATAGTTCAAGCATTTCTTTTTTTGGTCTGTTTTAATTGTGTTCATTTTTATTTTCTGCTTTGTTGTGCTGTATCCCACAGACAAAGTTGATACAGTTAAAAGTTTTGAATGACATGGATCGAAGATTTGTTGCCATGTTTTACTTATTTTAAGTACATCCATTCCCATAATTACACCATATTTATATTTTAAACACAGTGCCTGTTAGCAAGACAACTCAATCTGCGCTGTGCAATGTGCCTGGGCTCCATCAAAATTAAGGATGCGCATATTTTTATTAGCTTCTGGGACACTTTGTTAACACACAGGAATCTGTGGGCATTACAAGAATTTCCCAGAGTGGCCGTAATCAGCCCCAGTGAAGACCTGCACTCTACTGAGTACATTCTTGTTTTATGTTCTGGTTTTAATTTGTGCTTTTACCAATGTATTGGGGTCTTGGGAGACCCCAGGCAAAAAGCAAGTAATTCTACCTATGCTGTATTAATAGGTAGAACTATTTACTGAGTTCATTGAGGCAACCCTTAATTCTGCTCTTTGTAAGGTAAGAAGACATTCAGACTCATATATTGTTTTTAAGATTACATAAAGAATGAGGTTTTAGGAGCATGGGTGTTCCTCACAGTAGTTTATTCTTAGGGTCCCCAAAAACCCCAGTTAGTTATTCTCGTATGATAAATATCTTGGTAGAATAAGGGTTAAAAGTCATTCTATTACATCTACCACCTGATCCTCCAGGTTCACACTCTACAGCATCTATCAAACCAGATGAATCCTCTGCCGGCACTCTGCAGGGCTCACAGTATCCCTACTTCAATTTCCTTGTAGTCTGACTCATGAAACACTTTCTTGAGCACCCACAACTCATCCCAAACACTGCAGCCCGTTTTGTCCCCAAACCCCTCCTTCATGTTAGCTCTGTCCTACACTCCCTCCTCTGGCTCCCTGTGGCTGCTCATACGTCTTTAAAATCCCTGGTGTTGGCACACATGGCTGTGAAGGGATCTGCAGCTCCATACCTCCGGGCCATGGTTAGATACACGAGTCCATGCTCTGCTTTCCGTCACGACTTGCTGCTTGGCTCCAATTTTGCTCCACCAGGCTGGTCATCACCACACCCGCTCCCAAATCCTGTGGTGGAATAATCTCCCTGCTCGAGTCAGATTAACAGAGTCACTCCGTATATTCTGTCATCCTCCACTGAATGTGCATTGCACTGATTTTTCAAGCAAAAAGTCCTTCTAGTTCATTAGCTATTACTATATTTATTTTCCTAACACTTGTCCCCTACATGATCCTTCAACTTGACATCCCTCATATTTGTTTATATGTAATTTTAGTTATCAAGTCACTCATCAGCCACTGAAGAAAATTAGTGGACTAAAACTTGGGCTAATGCATGCAATAATCACTCAACTAAATGAATAGTTCACCTAACAAAAGTAGCATTAACCTTCACATACCTGACAGTAAGACAGCTGGGCCTGCTGTTCACACAATGAGATCTGTCTTATAACTCACAGAAAGCCGTTCCAGCAGACTGTTGCTAGGGCAGCCTGTGGAGTAGGCGTATGGAGTCGAAACGCCTTGTATTTGTATTTGTATTCATTAAAATAATAACTGTAATCACTGCCATGGTTGTTTCAAACTATCAAAGCACTACAGTTTTACAATAATTTTGATCTGTTTTCAATGAGAGATGCCAAATCACTCTAAGTTGAAGAAAATCTCATCAAACAAGACCAGGCAAGCCAAACATATCAAACAGTTTGTCAAACTCTGACACCTTTCACCCAGAACTTTATGTTCATGTTGTTTCCACAAGTTTTTCTCCCGGTAACTGAGATATTTGGAAACTTTCAGGATATTGGGCAATGCCATCCAACCAAAACAAAGGTGGTGTATCACAAAATGTACCGTTGCTTGCAGTTTAAATTGGCCAGTACTCAGTGTACACATACCATTCTCATCTCCGTCATCATAGGATGCCTGAGGCAGGTAACAAAGTGGATGGTTGTGAGCTATGGCTGGAGAATGCATCGCATAGTTACGCCCAATTTCACCCCTTTAGGGAAAAAAATACAGGTGTGCAGATCCCGTGCAGCTGATGTATGTAGTCTGGGTTAGGCTTATTACTACTAGCAGCTGGGGAATTTATCTGTCACATTACGAAATTATAGAGCCAACAGACTATCTATCAAAATGTGGTGTGATGTCATTTTGTTTTGGAAATGACAATCACAAACAAATAGCTCTTCAAACTGATTTTACAGGCTTCCATTACATAATCTCTGTAAACAGATATGCATATGTTTGCTGAATCTGTAGGCAACAGGGCAAGATTTTGGGATCAGAAGTGTTCTGGTGGATGGGTTTCAGTCAGGAACACTTTACTCAAATAAAACTTTATTTCCATTTGCAGCATTATATCAGGTGATGTGGCTCTGTTCTGGGGCCCCTCTGCCTTTCCTCAGGCCTACGCAGAAAGCCTCCTCCAGGTGCCTATATGGAAAGGCTAAGGCAGAGAGCGCAAACCTCCCTGCCCTTCCATGTGTCTACATGGAAAGCCTAAGGCAGAGAGAGCAGCCGCAAAGACTCCCTGGGAACATAACAGAGCAGCAACAGTGAAAATCAGAATTTATATTGATAAGTCAGACACAGCAAGAAAAGGAGGAGCTGGGGTGGAGGCAGGTTGCAAAGTGGCTTGCAGAGGAAGCAGCAACAGTAGGCAGGCCAGAGCAGTTTAAACATGGCACCCTGAGTGAGATTTGCCAATTGGTTGCATAGAAAGGAATCATGTAATCTATCAGCTGACTCCCCTCCATCAATCAGCTGCTCCATCAGTTGACTGGGCTGTTTGAGATCAGCTGATGTAGCTGGGATGTGAGCTGACCTTGACATCATGTCCTGCCCGAACTAACGCTATGCTCAATTTACTGCCTTTATTTATCTGCTGGCTACAGCAGATCTCCCAAAATATTGGTTGTTGCCCCCAGAAGCTCATTGTCATCAGACAGTAGACACCTGGTTCCAAGATTGGCCATCGCATTGTTTTATTTTTAAATGCTAGAATTATCTGTTTATACTATAACATCCAAACTCAACTTGAACTCAAACATTGCACCCATGACTGTTTGCTAAACCTGACACCTATCTGCATGACTGTGTCTTCTTCTACCAGGGAGTAATCACACTTTACATTTACATCTACTTGCTTACTGCTCAGTATTATTAGCCATTGTACTGAAAAACCTATGTGAAGAAGGGAAAGGAACACAGTCGACAAACTAAGGTTATACCAACAATATGTTGTTCTTGTTTTTCCTAAATTTGATCCAGGAATTTAATCATACAGCCTCTGATCTGCATAGATCCTTTTTATCACAAAGTCACAGTCACTCAGAGCTTCGTGAGAGTCATCAGTATTTATTTTTAAACTGGAGATAACTAGAGCGAAACGTGCATACTATGGGGGTTAGTTGATGTAGAGCAAGTAAATAAGTCATCAAGCTTTTTGGACATGCTGTGCAGAATGTTAATTATTTCTATATTTAGTTTGTTCTCAGTGAAGAAAGAAAGAAAAACTTTGCAAAAGCCTTTAATTGTCATAATGAAGGAATATTTCCTGTTGTTGGTGATGTTAATTGTTTTGTGTTAAGGAGAAGCAAGACGAGAGGAAGAGGCTTGTCACTGATCAAAGACAGCATTGCTGTGGTTCATTTTTTAAACACTAGATGACAGTAATACATTTCAGTGAAGGGAAAAAAAAGCAAGGAGAGGCAGCAGGCAGGAAAGAGGGGAAGGAGAGGGTAGGAAAGGGGGAGCATGGGAGGAAAGGAGGGGAGAGAAGAACAGAGAGGCAGAAGGGAAAAAGGTACACAAGGGGACAAAAGATGGATGGGAGGGGGATGAGAGGAATGAGAGGGCTGAGGAAGGACTGGAGAGCTGAAAATAAAAGGGGACATAAAAGAGATGGATACAGAGACGAGGAGAGGCGGGGAAGTGTGTTAAAAGCAAAGAAATGGAAGAAGGAAAAAGCACGTCAGAGATAGAAAAAGGTTTGGGGATGAGACAACTATCTGTGTAGGACGTAAGAGAAAGAGGATGAAGAATTTTTGGGGGAAAAAGACTTTAGTAGACAAGGAGACAGATTGGGAGATAAATGGATGCCGACAGAGACAAGAACGGATCTGTATTGTGAGGGCAGAGATAGAAAAGATATCAGATTCGCTAATGTTTTAAGTCAGATTCTGGGTGTCCTGCTGTCATCAAAGAAACAAATTAACTTCAATTCTCCACTGTCTGTTTTATCTGATCTCTTACTCTCTGTCTCTTCCTGCTCATCTCTCTGCCACTCCCACTCTCTTTCTCACTCCAATTCTTTCCCCCTCTGCCGTCCCTCGTCTTTCCCTCCCACAACAAGGTTTTTTAGGAATCCACGCTCATACTTTCAAAAGTTGCTGATAAATCTAAGCTTGCAGCTTACAGGATTTAAAATGATAAAACAAGTACGAGTCTTAACAGGATGTTGTAAAGTATAAAGCCTCTGCAGGACATTACCAGTCTGTAATGCCACGCTGTAACACCAAAGCTCCGGAGTGGCAACAACCGAAGCTGACACTTGGACACTTTGTCAGTTCTTTAACACAGTGTGACGTGTAATGCTGTGCCGCGGGCTGTGTCCAGTTGCAGCTGGTTGAGGCTTGATGCAATAAAACTGGACAACGGCTAGAAGATGTGCAGGATGCAATGACATGAATCAAATTTGTATTGTTTGAAGAGTCTACTGGCAATATGCAGTCTGTTAAACTTTATTAAGGGGAATGGAGTCGCTAAACAAATCTGACAAACAATTACTTTCCCCTCTGCTGATCACATTTTACAGAAGCAGACATTTTTATGCGCTCGATCAATTGAAGGGATAGGTTGACATTTTGGGAAATGTGCTTATTCGCTTTCTTGCTGTGTGTTAGATGAGAAGATCGAGAGCACTCTCATGTCAATATGAAGCTGCAACCAGCAGCAGGTGAGCTTAACATAGAACAGGAAGATAAAGGATGAGCCTGGCTCCGTCTGAGGTAACAAAATCCTACCAGCTTTTAAAGCTCAGTAGTTAACATCTATCATCTTTTTGTTATAAAAAAATAAATGAATACATCAAAATAATTGCATTAACGTCTCATTCTAGTTCTACACTGGGTTTCATGGCAGCAAATTTGCATTTCCTAGGACAGTGAATGCATAACCATCTAACTTAAGTTTACTCTGACATTCTTAAGGCCTTTGCACACTGAGTCCATTTTTTTTTCGGATGCAATGTTTTCCTCTTTTAATTTTGATGGAGCCAGCCCCTAGTGGCCATGGCAGGAATGGCAGATTAAGATTCTTTACATTTAGGCCTTTTCTCATTTGTCAGTTTGTACAGATCTATTCCTTTCCGCGCCTTCTCCTCTTGCATCTTAAGACCTTTTCACACTGAGTCTGTTTTTTAATTTGTCTTCCGAAAGAAACTGTTACACACAGAAACCTTGCGTTTCATTGTTCTGTTCGTCGTGAAAATTCGCAATACTTGACGAAATGAAGAGACACATTTCCTTCTTTGCCGCTCTCCACTGGAGCTACTGTCATCACTCCCTCTCTGTCTTTCATTTGGTACCACAGCTCCATGAAGAGAGCCCTAAGCAGTTCCACTCCTCTTGCCTAACCCCAACCAACCAAAGACGGCAATGAGTCTAGCCAATCAGAGAGAAAGTAGGGTGGGTCAAGCCTTTGCTATCCTAGGAAATGCAATTAGGCTTCATAGAGTCCTGTCATTTTCACGGTCAAAACTAACGCAGACTTCAAGAGGTCACTGCTCCCAGGCCAGAAATAGTTTGACACATAACTCGCCGTAACACTGCAGATGTTAGTTTTTTGTTTGTTACTTTTGGACAGAGCAGGCTAGCTGTTTCCTCTTGTTTCTAGTCTTTGTGCTAAGCTAAGCCAGCCCAACAGATATGACCATAGCTGTCAAGTCTCCCGTTTTGGCCGGGAAACTACCGTATTTTACCCCTCTTTCCTGCCATTCTCCCGTATTAGTATTCTCCCGTAAATCTCCCGTATCATAATAAAAAAAAAACATTCCTCTGCCTCTCCAAACTGAACTCTGTCACTAGCCTCGCGAGAGCTGACACCTGCAGTAGCCTGGGTGGCAGTTGTCGCGAGGTTAGTGCCGACAGCGGGAACAAACCCGGAACAACAAAAGAGAGAGATGGATGGACGTGACGAAGGAGAAGGCATTCCTGCCAAAAAAACAAAGAAGTCCTGTAAATATCTCGAAAAATGGGACAGCGAATTTACTTTCCTACAGAGGAGCAGGATGGGGCACATTATGAACTGAAAATATGTTTAAGCAATAAGCCCCGAGAAGCCGTGAGTTACAGTGATTTTACAACGGCGGAGGGGTGTTCTAGTGCCCCTCCGCCGTAACTCACGGCTTCTCGGGGCTTATAGCTTTTATAAAACGGTTACCCTACATATAGCCCATAAAATAAACACACACACGAAAAAAAATCATCAATGTATTGGTAATAATGCAACAATAAAACTGAGAACTATTCATTCTTCCACCAAGCAAGATCGAGTGGACAGAATGGTTGCCAAGCAACACAGACGCTGCGGTCTACCAGTGGGTTACACTGATTTTACAACGGCCCTGAACGCGGCTCAGCCAATCACATTTAAGGATGGGAAGCACCCGTTTTATAAACAATAAATAAATGTGCTTCATATACCCTTTGTGTTTTCATTTAGGCTGTATTATAACGTAGGAATGTTCACAGCATTTCAATGTCAACAAAGGTTGGCTTATCAGATTCTGATCACCTAATTGTAGTTAGTAAGCGGTTGACAAGTTGTTTCTAGATATCTTGTACGTGTCTTCAAATGTAAGGGATACTGGAGCTTGGTTGGGGTGGTGGGACGGCTCGCAGCGAGCGCCGGAAAATTTCCCTTATTTTCAAATCCAAAACTTGACAGGTATGGATATGACAACAGTATTAATCTTGTTATCTAATTAAGCTCATTCCCAAAATGTCTATTGCGTTCACAAAATTATTCCCCTGAACCTCATTCACATACATACCTGTAGATACACACTTATACAAGGTCTTCATTCTTGTATCTTTAATGCACACAGCACAAAAGATGTCCTTGGGTCACCTTGGGATAATTTTTTGTACATGAACAGACTGTCATTTATAAAATGGCGGCCAATCTAATTTCAGCATTATTTTATTTATGTATTTATTTGCAGGTAGCTGTACTTCTGTGTATAAAATGCAATGTTCTGTCATCTCTCTCTGGTTTCTACCACTGGGCTGTGCAATGTGTTTGCTCAAACACTAAAGCAACCATCTCGCTTGCGATTAGCTTCAGATCTTGTCAGGATGCCTCACTACATGGAGGGTTCAAATACTGTGGGGGGTCTCCTGTTCATGCCACATGTGACTCGTGAGTCTCTCATGGCTCAGGATGAAACAATCTGTTAATGACAGAACAAAAATGCTCGACTGGAAATCACCACCGGAATCAGAACAAATTGTCAGTTGTGGTGCGGTATTCACACGAGGGCTGGGCTGCTTATTGTGATGATATTCATCCATCCATGTAATGTTACATGCCTGATATGGATAATAATCTGTTAGGGGGGTTGTTTATTTCAAAATGTAGCTATTTAGGATCAACGCCTTTAAGAGCTTTCAATTCACAGCTGTAGAAAAGAGGTATTATGATTGCAATGGAAGCCTGTCAGTGTATGTTGGGAAAAAGGATGAGGGGTTTTCTGGAGGTACATTATCAGGGTCACAAAGGTGGAATCACCCATCACTTCTGTTTTGTAAAATAATGTTGATGTGCTTCTGCAGGCAGCTTCAAATAAAATCCCGGCATCATGATACCTACTGGCCCTCACATCTGCTGTCAGCGCACATCAGACCTGTGTTAAGTTAACGCTACGCTGCTCTTGTGTTTAACCTCCAGCATCACAACAGGTAATTTTAAACCTCGCTGATCATTCATCTCAGCAGTAACAGGCTGACGGCACGATCGACCGTGCTGATAGCTGTCTGACATTCTGACTTTCCGTCAGAGTGTGAGAGCGTGGGCCTTTCCCAAACCGGACCCTACCCACTCCCACTCTGTCACAGAGTGTAATTCTGTTTGCAGTCACCTTCACAGCTGATTGAACCCCCATTATTAAGGTATAGGGTATACATACAGCAGCAAGCTTTGGGACAAATTTCCCCCCGTTGTAACTTTTTGTAACCATGGGGAAAAACAAAGCTTCATCCTATTTTATGTTTTTCATATATATTTTTAACACTTCTATACTTATAATCCTTTTGTCATTAAAGAAAACAAATACCTCGAAGAATTCATAAACTGATGCATAAATAAATACAAACCAAGAAATAAACAGAAATGACACTTACTCCTAAGCTTCTTTGGTGGCATATCTTTTCTTTTTTTTCTGCAAAAATCTTTTTGTTTTTCAGTCTAGTGTTTACGAGTTGCTTGTTTTTTGCAACAGTTCCTGTTTTCTAGAGACAAGAGAAGGGTGTATTTTATTTTAAATACGATGTAACCTTTAAGATGTTCACGTTTTTATGACAATATTTAAGCTCTTTTATTAGTTGGAGCAGTTTACGTTTGTAAAGGTAGCTGCATGGATCTGTATTTGTGCTGAGCGTCTTCATGACAAACCCAATACGGCATTGCACATGATCAGTAAGTCAGCACTGATGCAGGCTTGCTGATAGAGGGTTTCATAAGTCACTTCCAATCCTTGCCATTTGGTTTGGAGTGGTACTCAATGAGGTGGACCCTCTGTGTGAACTTGGAAATTGAGGGAAAGTGGATAAGGAGAGGGTGTAGGGCAGGGCTATCCAATTACAAATTCAACTGGGCCGGATTTTAAAACCAGAAAATGTTAATGGGCCACATTTTCAGCAGCGAGCAATCAATTGAAACACTTTTTTTTAATCTTTATTTATATGTGACGTTTATTTTTTTTATATATATATATCTCATGTGAGCATAAGGAAGACAAACATCAGTATCAGTCATTCATCCTGCTCTCTGTCCCCCGTCTACTGAGGAGACTTACTGTCTGCAGGTCTGTTTTAGTTAGCACCGCGGGCGCGATGTGCTTGTGTAAACCGCAATTGTTAACCATAATAGCAGCAAATGAGAGACTGTGGACAGATTGAAATATGGCTTTCTACATGTATTAATTAATTAATAGAATAGGCCAGGTGTAGGGGGGTGATTTGGGAAAGGCCCCATGTGTGTGAGGGTACATGTGTAAGGAAGCACAAGTTGACCCCTGGTTTAGATGATTTCAGATGCTATAAATATGTGAAGAGCACACGCTGGTTCACATTATCACTCTCACATGCAGTGTTGAGATATAATTAAGGTGTATTATGTTGACACAAACAAACATGCAAACTTGGGTCATTGGTTATGTGTCTCCAAGTGTTGTCAAGTGGCTAATAGTGTTGCTACTTTTGTTTCTTCATATAGAGATATCAACTGTTTTACTGTGCCCCCTCTGGTACTCCTCATACTAGTTGTTTCCAAGACATAACCAAGCCCTGTAGTACTTGCAAGGATTTACAATGTTTCCACACAAAAAAAATGGTCCACCCAAAACAATTCAGAATCAGATATTCATCTTATGTAGATTTGAAAAGTTTGTTTTCCTCCTCACAGATAAAAGTAGTTACACGCAGCCTTAATGAATAGAATTTATCATGTATTTACATACAGACCATTTTTAATGGCAGGGAAATACAAGATTAAATGTCCCTTAAGCTTCTTAAACCCTTCCTCACAGTCATAGTTTTACCAAAAGTAGTTAAATTTAGTTGTTTAATGTATCAGTTTCTCCAGCAACAAATCCACCATGTGACTGGAGGCATGTGTTCAGCACCGTGTGCAGGCTGTTAATAAATAAATAAATAAATATCATACTGTTTGAGAACTTTTCCTGTGGTACAGAGAGAGGTATCAAGTATCTTTTTTTCCTCTTTTTCTTTATGAGTATTGTCTCAAAGTTTAAAATTACTGTGTACTTGATTGAGAATAAAATTTTTGGTATTGCAGATATTTATAAAGGGAATGATTTCTCAGTGCAAAAGGTTTGTATGCTTCAAACAAACTAGGAATACGATGAGCCATCCGCTCATGTCTACTGTGGGTGGATTATGAGACACTGTGCCCCTGGGCACAGACATGTAAAAGGCCCAACCACCTCTCCTCCATAGGAGTGGAAACACACACAGGCTCAATGGTGATTTTGCTTTTTTTTTTTTGTTGAGTCACGTTGTGTCTTTTTAGTCATTTTGTGTCTCTCTGCAGTTCCTTAGTATCTCTTTGTTGTCTTTTAATGTCTCTTCCTTGTTGGTAGTTGGTAATTTGAGTGACATTTTGCAGGTGATGGCTGGTGCACCCCTGAAACTTTGGCCCATAGGCCTGTGCCTGGTCAGCCTGTTCGGTAATCCATCCATGATGTTTATAGGCAAAAGTGTTTCTACTTGCTCTGAGTGGCTACACCCAAAGGCAGGGTGAGAGCCTGCTATCATAACTTCCTCCTGGCTGCATTACATTGCCTCCCTACTCTCTGTCCAAATGCTCTATGCCTTATGTGTGTCTTTTGTCTTGACACAACGAATCAAATAAATGGGGATAATAGCCCACACTTTCAGACAGACTCTCCTCCAAGGCATTCATGCTGTTGCACAAGGTTGAAGAGTGCACACAAAAAGTAGCAGGGGTATCCGTGTGAAAAATGAAAGTTTAAACCCTGCCTTAAATTCAGATATAAGCTTACCTGGCTAACTGCCATGTGAAGTGGGAATGTTGGACGGCTTGTTTCGCAGACTTGTTGGGTCGTCTCTGTGAAATGATCTGACAACCACTTTGTTTAAAGCATTAGGCCTTAACCATATAGACTTGTGTATCATGACATGCGGAGTGTCAGACCAGAGCAACACCTCAACCGAGTGTGAAAACTCCTCCAACACTATAATATAAATTAAGGTGCTGCATGCTCAGTCATGGTGAGTCTGCACTTCCCACGCAAACAACATCAGTTTCCTCGTGGGAGAAACCTTTGTGGCAGATCCACTCCATGCAACTATTTTTCATCAGCAGAATGTGCTGCTTTTAAAAATGATTTTATTGGTCATGACTGAAACCAGTTTTCATCACTTTTTAAAATGTATTCCTCCTAATCCCACCCTGTGCCATACAGCTGTGCGATGTGCTGCTGGCTACAGAATTACCAAAAGTCAGCCGAGGACACAGAGCTGCGTGTGAGTGCATTAATAAACTGTCTGTCTACAGTATGTCAGGCATATGACTCTAAGTGTGTGTGTGTGTATGTGTGTGTCTATGGGAGACAGAGAGGGACAAGAGACTGACTTTAAATGATGAATTATGTTGCCGCATGCTGATCCAAACAACACGCACACAACTCACACGCACATAAATTACAGCTGTAAAAGTATGTCTTAAAAGATTTATTTAACAAATCTGGAAATATTTTTATGGATATTTATGCAGCCTGTGGTGCCTTTGTTTTATGGCCCTGATTATAGAACTTGCTCATCAAATAAATTCTTAAAAAAAAGGGTAGTATAAAGGTTAAATTATGAAGTTGTGCGGTTTTCCTATGACAGCAATGATTTATCCAAATCTGTGACTTTCAACCTCTCTGACAGCTTCCATCTATTTCCATTTCAATCATTCTGATGCACCGGCAGAGCCATTACACCTATCAAGTCATCTAGTAATGGCTTACACACACACACACACACACACACACACACACACACACACACACACACACACACACACACACACACACACAAACTTCTATTCTAAATGCACATCTCTGGCTGAAATGAAGATGTATACTGCTGCATGGAAGTTGTAGTGAACTTTCCCCACCATTTTCAGCAACTACGTCCTGCTGCAACATCCTGAATATCCCTCAGGGATGTCAATGGTTAAAACAGTTGCTTACTTTGTTATATCTTTGGCTTTAGTTCACCCAGGTGCCTGTTACATTCAGCTCTTATCTAACCAGTGAACTGCGTCTAATGGTTTTTCTTTTCTTTCTTGCAACTTTAACCCAAAGCTTATCCAGGTTTGATGGACCACCCAGATATATGCTTGTATACACACACTACAAATAAAAAAGAAAATGCTGTCAGGACATTGGAGCAGCCTATTTTAATTTTGTCAACAATGCTGATCAATGTGTGTCACGGTCCCAGTAAGTGTACTGCTGCCCTTTTTCCATGGAGCCCAAGGGGGGATGACAGCCTCAGCCCTTCAGGCACCGCTCTCAGAGTTTATGGGCTCTGTTTTAATCACACAAGTGTAACTACAAATGCAAAGTGGCAGATCTTGATGCACTGACTGTGTAAGCGTCTCCAGATGAAGCAGTGCTAAAGTGCAAAAGGGCTGGCTGAAAAGGAGTATAGATCAGTGAGTGTGGTGATTAATAAATTTGCTCTCAGCCAATCACATCACCAGGCTCATCGCTCTGAAACAGCTAATCTAATAAAGGTTACACATGATGACAACAGCGCAACAAATGAAGAGATGCCTCTGTGTTTTTTCAACAATTAATTACTATAATGTGTAGAAATAAATAATAACATTCTTTTTTTTTTTCTTTTTAGTTTGTATCATCGCATTAATCCGTCATAGTTCTACAGTATTTCATGTTGTAAATGGGTGCATCATATTTTAAAATGTAATACAGCAGCATTTGCCTCGTAATGCATTTAAAAATAAATCATTTCAGTCATAAAAAAAATAGCAATAGAAGCTGTGACGTATAGGATTAATGAGCCCCGGTAATCCCCCCCTCCCCACCCACCACACTGCAGGGATTTAATAAGTTGAGGAAGAAGGTTTTCACTCAGTATAAAGAAGCTGTGGACAACAGACACTGAAATAATCACTCTTATTCATTTATAGATATGCTTACCGATTTACAAACTTTCCTGCTTTATCCTCATTAAAAGTTGTTTTTCGATGCCTGTTTAAACAGCACTTTGGTGCCACCATGAGATTGGAATTTGTGGTTTTGAGTCAAATGTTTCGACAATTATAAGATGGACTACCATGACATTTGGTGCATGCCTACTTTGGATGAACTGTAATAACTTCCTTCCTAATAAATCCCTTAACTTTTCATCTGGCACGATCAGTCAAAAGTTAATACTTGGGTTTACGACCAAAGTACTGCTCACGTGGGACAAATTCCAGTCAGCCTCAGCTGTACTGTGTTTAGTGCCAGTAAATGTCAGTAAATGTTAGCATGCTAACATGTTAAAGTAAGATGGACAAACACTGTATTAGCTTATTGTAAGCAACAATGTCATTGTGAGAGTGTTAGCATGCTGGTATTTTTGTTATTAGACTTCAACGTAGGCATGGACGTTTCCAGTCGCCTTTCTGTCAGCTCTGCTAAATTTATGCTCTTGTGTCTCTTTTGCAAACTAGCATCCCACTGGCTATTGTACAGGGTTTGGATTATAAAGCTGATGACATCCGTTTCGCATCAGTTTCCAACAGAATATCAGGAAATATGATATTCTTTGTTTCACTGAAATTTGGCTGTATCCTGGACAGCACCTTTCAGCTTGATGGCACTTGTCTATATGTGAGTCTGATGGAGCAGAGGGAATGTGAGATGCTGTCTCATTTGTGGATCCCTGCTATATGCATGTGCGTGGGAACTCATTTTTACTGAGGGGTGCCGTGCAGTATAAATATGTATGCACGAGTATGTATGTGCATGTGCTTAGGTGAGACAGCTGCCAGCTGCAGACCTATATTCGAGACCAACAAACACCAAAATCGATTCTTTTTTAGCAAAACATCTTCAGCATTTCCAGCAGCGATTGTGCCACCTAAAGCGGCTATTTTAAACCAAAACATGATCATTTTCTAACAATAACCAAGTGGTTTTTGTCCCTAGACATAATCACAGCATTGTTGAAACATAACATTCCAACTCATCTGCTACATAATAAGGTAAAAATATTATGTATCTGTGGTTTGCAGAAACAAACAATTTGAATATTTATTCTGGTGATTGGGTTGAGAAGCTACATGAAATCTGCTCATCTGTGGTTCTGTTAGTCCAAAGAATGTGCGCTTTTGCCTCAGAGAAGATTTGTCTCTGGATTTCATGTGCCAAAATCTCTAATATGTCCCTTTTGATTGGTGTCAAACATCCAGTTGTGTGTTCGCTTCACATCTGTTCACGTTCCCTGGGCAGCTCATAATGTTACGTCCACTCACTTGCCGCTCCATCATTAGCTGCTATAAAACTCATTGGCTGTGCCCCTGTAGTAGAAGTCCCTCATCTCCAAGGTAATTTACGGACCTAAAAAGCAGCTCCAAAACTGTCCTGTAAATGGTCTTTCTAAGCTTGTTCAACCTGTTCATGCTAATGAGTTTCTCCAGGTACCACAAATCCCTCCCCAAGTTTAATGTTAGGTGCCCCATGAGCAGACCCCGACTGTTGCACTTTGACCCGGTAGAGGACGCTGTCACGGCAGATTGGAAAAAATACATTTGCTCATTTCTCTTTTTTTCACTTATTGTGCCACAGTCACTTTATCATACACTGCTCAAAATGTAAAACAAATGTTAAGATAACCCATTAGTGTCACACTGTGCACTTTTTATCTGCCATACACGCCATCTTCTCAGCTCACTCAGTAGTTTTCCACTTACACCACCTCTTCACACACTGACCTGACAGCCTATCACCTGTCCACACAGTTCCCCCTCCTGCCCGTCCACCACACCCACCTCATCAAATGAACGCTGCTCACCTGTGGATCATTACTCCCTGCCACAATAAAGGCTCCAGTTTTACAGACTCTTGTTGGCAGATTCTTTGTCATTCCTATGCAAGACTTTCCAGTGCTTATCCCTGAACTGCTTCCTCATTGCAGACCTTGCCTGCCTCTGACTCTCCTGTTTCATCTGCTCCTCAGTAAACTTCTCAGCCTTCTGTCCTCGACCAAGAGCCCTGCATCTGCCTTCCTGGTTTCAGTTCACCTGTACCCCTGTTTTTTGCCTCTGGTTTCCTGTGCTGTGAATTGCTTTGTGGTGTGGCTGCACATTGCACCTAAGTGTGTGCACTGAGAAATCAACTCTTCCGGGCATTGGCCAGACCCACTCTGTCTACAGGTGGTTTTGCACAGGTGTATTGGTTCCTTATTCCCTGTGTGTCTGACATTGCATTCAGCCTTCTCCCTCACAGTACTGTTGTACCCAGTCGAACTGTTTGCTGTGTGTGTGCGTCTGGCACCAGCTACTCAACTGTTTTCAGCTTTGTGTTCCATGCCGAGGGCCCTGGATTGATCCTGCTTCTCAGAAAGCTTCAAACCCGGACAGTGACTCTACCAGTTGTTTCACCAGTTTGCTTACTTTATTAAAGCAGTGCATTAAAGTTCATTATAAACTGTCCTGCCTGTCATCTGTTACTTTTGGGTCCTACACTCACTTGTTACTATGAATTATGGTAAAATAGCCAACAATTTACAGACTGTGTTGTTGTACCCCTTATCATTAAAGGGTGCTACATCACCCTCAGCACCCACCATATACACCCTTGGCTATATGCCATGCAGAAGCAGCACTGCCCGAATTTGAAAGGAGCAGCCATGCTGCCGTCTTGTTGCGGTGAGGATGTGTGGATGGACTACAACGCATCCCCCAGTGATGCAAGAGACGGAACCACTCAGAGTCAGGAGCACGTCCCAGGACACCACCATCGACACCAGTGGTGACGTTGATGAAATCACTGAGTCTGTGGTGTAATTAATTTGTAAAACAACAGAAGCAAATATACCCCAAACTTCAGGTAAATCAACCAGAAACCCTGGATCATCAGAACCATCCAGACACATGGATAATTATAAAGCAGCATCCTACAATGTAAAGAGAGTAAAGAAGGACTGACTGATGATGCAAAAGCTGGAGAAGCTGATGGGATGTATTTTTACTGGAGTTGCACTATGTGACAAATAAATGATTGACTGATTGCCTAATAGGTTTAGCATAAAGCACTGCTGTGCCTGAGAACAGAATCTCAGAGCTGCTGGCACGGCTCTTTGTCTTGTTACATTTTAACAAGTAGCACTACTAAGAATCTGTGAACCTGTTAATTAACAGCACATCTCCTTAAGTAATTCATATCGCTCCGTCTGCAACAGCATGGCCACAGTGGTTACATCTGTGGTATTTCCCTTTAACATGATAAAACAGTCACTGCCAAGGTTTCTTTGAAAGTAGAAATTATTCACTTGCTGGGTTAAATAAAGCTGAAATAAATAATTAACACATCTCCAAGTGTTTGAATTGTTTCCTCTCCATTTAGATGCTTGTATGAATTTCATTGGTGGTAGTTATGCTTGTATCTCACCCTATCTGTGGGTGGTTGGCACTACAAGACACAGAAAAAAAAATAGCTATCCACAGAATGTGCTGTACATGAGTAATCTGCTTTGACGACTGTCCTGGTGTGGGTTTTTCATAGACATAAAATGAATGGATCTGTGCATCAGGACAAAAGCCACGTTGAGAATAGAGGGACAGAGAGAGCCAAAGAAAAGCCCCATTTAGAAGAGAAAGTGCTTGTTTCGGGAGAAAATCCAACAGAGAATAAAAGAGAAGATAAAGTAGAGGGGAGAGCCAGGCAATCTGAGAGAGAAACAGAGAGGGTCGAGTTAATGAAAGCACAGGGGAAAAGACAAAAAAAACAAAAAATGAAAAAGAATGACAAAGAAAGAAAGAAAGTACATGTGTTTGTGTGGGAGCATCTCCAGCAACACGCGTTCGTTTGTTTATGTAATACAGGATGTGCCGTAAGAACTCCTCCACTCCTTTCACTGCGTTCACTCTGACTTTTTACCCTCGACTGCATTTCTTTCCTTTCACTCTCAGGTTCTCCACCCTGACTTTCAAATGTAGGAAAAGAACACGGGAGCGTGAAGCAATTTAAGATTTCACCGTGCATTTGTCCTCGTCTTTCTCTCCTCCTCCTCTCTATTATACCAGCTGTAATTCATGCATTTCCTCCACTTTTCTCAACCTTTCTTATCCTTTCCACTCGAGCTTCCTGTGCTATTTTCCTCAGTTTAATGTCATATTTGTCTTTACTCATTTTCCCTCCTTTCCTTTACTTCGCCGTTCCTTCATCCTCTCCACCCTCTCTTGTCTCGATGCTCCTGACAGTTCCCTGCAGTCCGTTCCTCTTCCTTTCCTTTTATCCCTCTCCTCTTCCTCTTTTTGTCTCCCCTTTTCTCTGTCATCTCCTTCTCATTTCTATCCCACGTCACACTTCCTGTATCCTCCTCAGAAGTCCTCCTGCCACCTTCTCTCTTTCTTGTTCTGGTTCTTGTCTCCCTCTTTGCCCTGCTCTGTGCTCCTTCTGCCAACTCCCTTCAGGCGGTTCATTCTCCCCGTGACCTTGGACACGCTGCGCAGTCAGCTGACACACTACACTCCCTCTTGTCTCTCTCTAAATGAGGCCTCTCCCTTTCGCCGTGCAGTCTCTTCTTTCTCTCCTTCCTTTTTTTTTCGTCTTTTAGGTCATTATTTAGAAATTACATGCATCACCAGCAACTATGAATTCTTTATGAGTGTACCCAAGTCGTCTAACTGGACCCTGTCACTGTGATTACAAGCACTTTCTCTCTTTAATTGTTTGTCTCTCTCCCTCCCACTTCTTCTCTCATAATCTGCATCTCCCCTGCTCTCCAGAATCCTCTCTACAGTAACACATGCATTAATAAATCTCAATCAAGCCACTCCTTATGCTGTCCTCATATTTATCCATATTTCCACACTACAAGTCAAATCTTCATCACACACACGCACACACCTTTGAATTATTGATGTCTACATCAATGAATCCAAAGACATACAATTAAAATACATCAACTCTATAATTTATGACCCCCCCCCCATTGGAAGGTTTTCACCTGTCAACCCGATTTGCCAGAGAAAAGCATCTTTCGCTGCACCACATGTCACACTGCCATGTGTGAACAAAGACACGCTGCAACAAAGACAAACACTTCCTGCAGCCTGCACGATGAGCTGATTATGTGATGCCAGCTCAAATCCACGTCATCCGGTGTGTTTTCGCTGGCCCTAGGGCTGTTGTTTCGAACTATAGATTGTACTTCTACATTTTTGTATGACCTGCCACCATGGACACAAAGAGTACAGAAGCCAAACAAGGGAGAGGGTCACTTCTTTCTCTTGCACCCAAACTCACTCCAAACTCAGATGAAAGTCAGATCAAATGGTAACACTGGGCAGTGCTGATCAGATATAAACCAAGATTTTGTTTCTGTTAAATGTCATCAGAAAATATTTGAGTGCACTGTTTGGTTGTAATATGAGAATTTGTGAACAGGAAGTGGGCTCTGTACAGTTTCATGGAGGCTAAAAAAACTGAGCACAATCTCTAAAACTAGGTGGTGCTGCTCAAATATAAACCAAGATTCTGGTACTATTACTAAAATGTCTTCAGAAAATATTTTAGTGCACTGTTCGGTTGTAATATGTGACAAGGGGTTGGGCTATACTGTTTTCTGTGCTGCAAAAATGACCAGCTGGTCACCATATTGGGTGCCCCAAGGTGCCCCTGAGCCAAAACGGCTGAGGGTGCCTGTCCATGTGTAGCCTCCTCATCCTGACATCTCTTTACCTAACGCATGTATAGGTCCTGTTTGTGTATGTGTGTGTAAAAAAAAATCGAGGATTAATTAAGTATATCTTCTTGTTCTATTCTTAACTGTGTGAAAACGGCCATGCTGCATTACGTCACCCACCAGCGGGAGCATTTACTGGTCCGTTGCAGTGCAGTGCATTCTGTAAGTTGTAAGTTTTCTACCTCATAAAAATCAGTTTTCTCAGTTTTCTCTGTAGCACCAATTTCAAAAGTATTTCTGTCTGCACAGAGAGCCTTTTATGAAAAGATAATCTTTCCAACAGTGAAATCCTTTAATGGAGCCACAGCAGCCTAGTGTGTTTGATCATATTATGTATACTGATGGCCTATTCCTGAATAAATATACCTATTTACATGTCTGCAGGTTTGTGGAATTCTACACTGAACAAAATCACTTGCTTTCCTGGTACAGTAGGAAAAAACATTACTATTTGTGCTCAAATTATATGAAATTTCGAGTAATAAACTAAAGGTCATGTAGGCTATATGGTGTTAATCACAACTTTGAATAAGTTTAATGAAGTTAACCTGCTGTCCAAACATGTAAATTATAGTGCCAATCAAGAAAAAATGTGACCTGTGATAAACAACCACAGTTTTGACAAGATGGATAAAATATGACATTGGGTGCACAGGTGGTGTCTGGGCCAAAATTCTCAGTCACAAACACATAAACAAAGGGTTCTGTTCCTACTGTCAGAGCCTCTGGCTTGATGAATGCTCAGGCTGAAAACAGCCACTAACAAAGGGGGCTGCATTAGTGGCGGTATGTTGTTTAAGGTGCAGGTGAGACAATGAAATATGACAGCCCACTCTCACTGAAAAAGGACCACATGGGTCGATTGTCCAAGCAGCTTATTACAATCCATACTTACATTTATTGTAAGGTGGTGCCCTGTTTTTATTTTAATGGGTTGTTGGTTAGAGGCCTGAAATAATGTTTTGATCTATGACAAAAATACAGTAAATACTCAAATTGTGAATTTTAAAGCTTTTGGGTGTCTTTAGAAAGCAGCTGATAACAAGTAGATAAATGAGACTACAGAATTTTATCAAGCTTGACATAGCTTTACAGTCATGTTGTGGTGGCGATGTTTGGTCATAGCGTAGTTTGCGACATAGCATAGTTTGTTTATAGCTTAAAATCAACATTTTTGATGATTGCATTTACGCCTCAAGAAACATAAAAAGTGGTGTTCATTTGTGGAGATTATCTCGGTAAAGTATCATAAAAACTTTGTTTGCCACAGAGTTTTTTTTCTGCAATAATCCAAAACCCAATGAAAACTTCCATTGGCTTTTTGATGAGGGAACCAGAGCGATGCTAAATTCTGTTGGCCTACAAAAAAATACGTCTTTCCTGCAGCACTCCATAGTGGCAGTAGTAATTGGAAGATGTGGCCTGATGTAACATAACAAGTGATGTTGTGCTAGTATGAAGGAAGCCCCTATAGGATGGGCTAGTCAAACACAAGACTTTCAACCAGAAGTTGGTGCTTACTTCTACTGACATAGCCTAGTATGCTAGTATGTGTAGCATACTACGCTAGTGTAGTATGTGATGTGCCATGTCCATCATGGGACATACGTCCCATTACGTTTGTGGCAAAAGCACTTATTTAATGCCAAACCATGATGGTTTTCCAACCTGGTCTCATTCTGAAGTTGTCAGACACTGACGAACAAAGCTGTCCTTTAATGTCGGCATGATATGCAGCCTGTCGCCATTACAGTTTAACAGCGGGGGAAACATGGTGGGACAAGAACGAACGTTAAGGCAGCAAAAGTCTGACTAGGGTGATGGATGGGTCCAACAAGCACATCTTCATCTGGGAGAGCGGTGTACGCATCCCATAAGATTGTAAAGCCAAACCTTGTTCATTTTTTCCTAAACCCAACCATGTGTGCTAATTGTTGAAGGAAATAAAACATCAACTGCTGGTGTTGTACCACTGTAGCCTGTTTATTTTGAGAGACTGCATGTAAACAGTAAATTTCCTGTGAAAAGTGAAGTGTATTCTAAAAGAAGACAATGCATGTAACAGGCAAACTTGCACAGCGACACAGCATCCCAGAACATCAGCAACCAACACACCCAGGGTACCTTGCACGTTGTATCTGGACATAGAAAGTCCATGACCAACCATCGATATGTAACGAGGTCTGAGTGAGAACGTGTTGGATTTTCCTAAACCTAACCACATAGTTTTGTTGCCTAAACATCATCAGGTAGTTGTGGAGCAGAATTGTGACCATGACATGATGTGAAGGACATGTTTAAAACTACAACCGTTAAAACAGCAATACATGTTATTTCACATAAGTTGTTTTTGAGGTCTGTGGAAATTGACCTATTCTATCATTACGGTATGAGAGAACACTGAAATATGATCCATGGTCCAGTTGGAGTAGCAGATCCAGGAGGCTTGTTAGATGCAAAATCACTGCACAGCAGATTAAAATGCCATGAGACAGAACTGCATGACTTTGTTATCATTTAATACATCATTATATTTCATAGTGAAGATATAAATAATCAGGAACTGCTTTTACATCCCAAAATACACTTTAAGCAAATAAACTTTGTGCCCAAAGAGAGTGGTGCCTGAGGGTGATGATAATGAGTGTTATTGTCCTGTTGTGGGATTTTAAATTCGACGGTTTAAATGCTATTTGTGGAATAATAAAAAAAAAAAAAGCAGAGGAATTACGTTTTTGTTTTTTGTTGCCCCCACTGAAGAACAAAGTCCATGGAAGGATTTTTTTGTGAGTTTTCTGAGTGTGTTCAGGGCATGTTGGTTTGTGTCACAGGGAATTATCAATCATTTTAAGAGCTCAAGTCATTATAGTGTATGTCAAAAATTCTTGTTGGTTCTTGGCCAGTGTTAAATTTGGTCATCAGTACATTTTTCTTAAAAGTGAAGTGGCAACTTTTGAGTCATGTTGCTTTTCACTTCAAATCCGCCCTGTGACCCAGTATTAATGGGTATAAACAACTCCTTTTCAAAGAAACCACAGGACCAGGACTCTATTCTCTGATGTTATTAAAATGTGCAACCTGGGTCTCCTCTATTACCAAACTTATTACAAGACTGAGAATTGGATAAGAGCTTTCACACTCAAATGAGACTTTTTCAAATTACTTCTCAGTCGAGCTGTACAGTGCATCAGTGTGGCCTGACAGGATAATATTCTTTCTTATTTCTCACTATAGGAGGTATTATTCATTATGACAAACTGTTTTGCCCTGGGCCAGATGAATTAATTTTTGAACGGAATTTTGTGGTATTTGCCTTTAACTGAAGCTACTTAAGCTTCAGTTTGCTATTTATCTTCATTGGGGCTCGTTCAGCCTCTCCCCTGGGCGCTCTGTGGCTGCTGTCAGGTTATACAGTAAATCGTGACTGTGGTTTTAAATCCTGGCAATGGTCCCTGCAGCAAACGGCAGAGTGAAACAAGCAGACTGCCGTCTTTTTAGAATCCATATCAGCTTCCCCCAAAACACGGCGTGATGGAACCATAATGCGGCCATAAAACAGCAACAGCTTTCAGATACTATTAAAGGCAATTCTACTTTTCTCATTTTGTTCTGACACTCCAAACAGTCTAAACAACAGTGATCTTATGCACAGCAGCAAAATCAACAAAAGCAATCCCCACTGGATCCAGCCAAATGTCTGTGTAACTGAATGCAGAAATTCATCTTCAAGGCTAGTTGTGTGTTGCATCAACAAGCTAAAATAGAGAGTATTATCAGCTCATTTCAGCTGAGCATTGCCCTTTCCACAGATTGTGATGGTGATTTATATGTTTTGTTTCTAAAGCTTGTAAAGACCCAAACCTGAACTGATGTATATGTGAAATGAAATACTGTAAAACTAGTCCCAATTTAATGCCCAGTCCCTTTTACTAGCCCAGTGTGGCCACTCATTTTGACAAATTAACACCTGTCTCAATTAGATGCCTGGTCTGGTTGCCAAGAAGTTAATTTTTATAGAAGTTTTTTGGATGTATAAAGCCACTTGGCTAATGCAAGGTTGCTGTTTGGGTTATGCATACAAATGTTTAAACTTGTCAGTTTGGAGATGCTACCTATTGTTAGCTTGGTAATGTGTCCATTTCTCGATTACCCTTTAAGTTATTAATGTTCCTTTAGTCTGTAAGGGTCCTCAGATCAAAAGAATCACAAGTGATAAGTGATTTATGCAAATAATAGCCAGTGATATTAATTAAAGTTTTGCTGTAACTGAGTTTTCAAACTTACCTATATCTTTATACTCAACCCAACTGCCAGAAAAAAAAAATGTTGTCATTGAACATTTCTATAAACCATGGATATGCTACATTTTAGGCACAAATACCACTTGGTTATGATTAAGAAAAGGTTATGTTTTGGCTTAAAATACCCTTTTTGGGGGGCTCTATCCCAGCCAAAAAAGCAGCCCCATCATGGTAAAAAACAACTACTTTTCAGGCCAGGGACCCAACTGGAAAAGCAGCGATGACTTGGTAAAAAACAACCAAATTTCGAGCCACTATCTTGGGAGAAAACAAAGAATGTCTTTAAAAAAAAAACCAAATCCTTTGGGGCCGAAAAAGCAGCTGGAAAAACAGTGATGGGTCACTACAAAACACCCACATTTTGTGCTTAGAAACCTCTGGGAAGACAGCAATGGCTTGCTATATTGCAACCTTTTATTTTTGTTGGTCTCCAAAATTGGTCTGAAGCTTGGCAGGCATCTCGCCTAGGTGACACCCGATTCACCGTCCCCTCCACCTCCAAGTCAGCTTAATGCAGCAAAGTGAGCTCATATATTAAGTGACTTTAGCAACATTGATATGATATATATTCATCCATCCATTTTCATCTGCTTATCTGGGGCCAGGTTGCAGGGGCAGCAGGCCAAGCAAAGCACCCCAGATGTCCCTCTCCCCAGCAACGCTTTCCAGCTCCTCCTGTGAGACCCCAAGGTGTTCTCAGGCCAGATGAGAAATGCAATCCATCCAGCATGTTCTGGGTCTGCCCAGGGGCCTCCTACAAGTGGGACATGTCCCGAATACCTCTAATGGGAGGTGCCCAGGAGGCATCCAGATCATATGCTAGAAGGAGCAAACGGCTCTACTCTGGTGGCTCCTGACCCCATCTTTAAGGCTGAGCCCAGCCACCCCACGGAAGAAACTCTTTTCGGCTGCTTGTATCCGCAATCTCATTCTTTCGGTCACTACCCAGAGCTCATGGCCATAGGTGATGGTTTGGATGTAGATGGACCACTAAATTGAAAGCTTTGACTTCTGGCTCAGCTCCTTCTTTACCACGATGGTCCTGTGCAGTGCCTGCATCACTGCAGTAGCCGCACCAAAGCGCAGATCCATCTCACGCTCCATCTCACGCTCCATTCTACCCTCACTCATGAACAAAATCCTGAGATACGTGAACTGTCTCCCAGCCCGGAGGGGACAATCCACAGTTTTCTGGCAGAGAACCATGGCCTCAGATTTGGAGGTGCTGACTCTCATCCTGACCACTTCACACTTGGCTGCAAACCACTCCAGTGCCTGCTGGAGGTCACAGTGTGATGAAGCCAACAGAACCGCATCATCTGCAAAAAGCAGAGATGCAACTTGACCCCTTCCTCCCCCCTGCTGCGGCTTGAGGTCCTGTCCATGAATATCACAAACAGGATCAGTGGCAAGGGGCAACGTTGGCAGAGGCCAACACCCACAGAGAATGTGTTTGACTTTATGCTAAGTATGTGGACGCAGCTTTCATTTTAGCCATATAGGGACCAGATGACTCGTAGCCATGATATATAAGAAACATGCAAATGTCACATAGTCATGGTTTGCAGAAACATGCAATGCCAACATTTTCTTCTGGTGACTTATCTTTCATACTTTCTATCTGGAAAGGAAATAGTCAGCTGAATCAAAAGAGCAAGGAGAAGTCCCAGTAAATTATACGCTTTGGCATTGTTTGTAGTCATTTTGGTGGTTGGATTAAATCCATCACAGTCCACATCGACTTTATGACAAATCCCTAGTCATTAATATTTATAAAACTCAAAATATATTGAGACCCAGCATAAAATAAGCTTCACCTCTTCCTGCTCCACAAATAATAGACCTACGGCTGCCTCTAAGTTAAATCATCCTTCTCTCCATGTCACTCTCTGCAGAAATTGAGGCTGCAAAGTAGTCTTCCAAAGGCAAACCGTATTTGAGAAGTGTATGGTTTTAACACATTTTGAGCATCACCTCAAGCTGAACACCTAATGCTGACAATAAGTTTTGAAAGCGGGAAAATTATTTTCCTTCCAGCAGCCAGTGATATCTGCTCTGCATGTGTTTTTTAAGTGACATTTGTGTTGCGTTGTCATCAAACTGAGAGCGCGAACTGTTTTGACAACTCTTCCCTGGTGCTTTGTTTAAGCTAGTGTGGAAAAGAAAAAAACAATTCTTCAGTCTAAATATCTCCCTCTAGTTTGCTCTGTTATCCTTTCTTACTTGACGTATTCTCTAATCTCAGATTTTGTGGAGGTATTTGATGGCAGATGAATATTTAGGCTTCTAATTTTGTCATTTTAGGGATATTACATGTACCCCACCTTTTACAGTGCAAATTTTTAATAGTTTGACGTGGCTTCACTGCTCTGTTGCCACGGGCATCAGGTACTGACACACCCACAGTTTTTGATGCACTGAGCAAGTAGAAAAAGGAGCGAGATAGAATAGGTGGGAGGGAAGATGGATGGGTCAAACAAACTCTGGACTTTCACTCGAAAGACAACTGTTCGTGTCCCATGTGAAATTAAAAGTCAATCAAGTTATTCTAATAGATAGATGGACAGACGGATAAATGGACAGATGGACAGACAGACGAATGGATGGATGGATAGATGGACAGACAGACAGATAAACAGACAGAAAGGAACACGGATGGTTGGACGGACAGATGGATACAGAGATAGCTAGATGGATGGATGGATGGATGGATGGATGGATGGATGGAAGGATGGATGGACGGATGGACAAACAGACAGAAAAATGGGTGGTTGGATGGATGGACAGAGACATGGATGGATGGATGGATGGATGGATGGACGGACAGACAGACAGATAAACAGACAGAAAGGAACACGGATGGTTGGACGGACAGATGGATACAGAGATAGCTAGATGGATGGATGGATGGATGGATGGATGGAAGGATGGATGGACGGATGGACAAACAGACAGAAAGATGGGTGGTTGGATGGATGGACAGAGACATGGATGGATGGATGGATGGATGGATGGATGGATGGATGGATGGATGGATGGACAGATAAACAGACAGAAAGAAAGACAGATGGATGGTTGGACAGATGGATGGATACAGAGATAGCTAGATGGATGGATGGATGGATGGAAGGATGGATGGACAGATAGACAGACAAACAGAAAGATGAATGGTTGGATGGATGGACAGAGACATGGATGGATGGATGGATGGATGGACAGACGGACGGACAGATAGATAGAGAGAGACAGAAAGATAGACAGATGGATGGTTGGACGGATGGATGGATACAGAGATAGCTAGATGGGTGGATGGATGGGTAGATGGATGGATGGATGGATGGATGGATGGATGGATCAACGGATGGGCAGCCAGACAGACAGATCGTCTGAAGGATGGATCGACAGATAAATGGATGGTTGGATGAGTGGATAGATGGATCAATAGATAGATAGATAGATAGATAGATAGATAGACAGAAGGATGATAAGTAGAAGGATGATAGATAGATAGATGGATGGTTGGATGGATGATAGATACATGGATGGATGGAACAACGGATGGGCAGCCAGACAGACAGATGGTTTGAAGGATGGATCGACAGATAAATGGATGGTTGGATGAGTGGATAGATGGATCAATAGATAGATAGATAGATAGATAGATAGATAGATAGAAGGATGATAGATAGATAGATAGATAGATAGATAGATAGATAGATAGATAGATAGATAGATAGATAGATAGATGGTTGGATGGATGGATGGATGGATGGATGGATAGATGGATACTTTATTACTCCTGAGGGAATAACAATAATGTATAACATAACAACAACATAATAATTTTAATGATAACAATGTGTGCTAGTATGCGCAGCATAGTACGCTACTAAAGTATGTCACGTGCCACTACATTCCATTTCTAACAAACATATTCATTTTACGCCATACCATCATATTTTCTTTAAACATAATACTATATACTTCCTGTCAAAAGTAAGGTTTATTTTGAAAAGACACTATGCATGTAATGAGCATAAAATTACACACCATCCCTGATGCTTGAGGGATGCCTTGAGCGTCATAACGTGACGTGACACTAACCAAGAGTCGGTATTTGACGGGTTGGGAGTGAAAAGTAGAACAAGGTCAGCCTCAGAGGCACTGTCCTGTAGGTCAGCCAACACTCACTTTGTGGTTGAAGTGAGTATGAAAAGAATTTCAATAAAATGCTCAATTAAGTTTTACACTATGTTTTTTTTTCTACATTTTGTTTTTTTCAGTGTGTCATACCACACATTTTCTTGTCCTTGGGCCATGTAAGTAATCCTCCAGTCACAGATTACTGTACTGTATGTGAGCGCAGGGCTGCTTCTATTCTCAGTGCAGCTATCAGGACCATGGACAGCTCTAACCTGCACCTGTCACTGGGAAGTGATACAGCCATCGATGCAGCACAGTTCAAAGAAACATAGGGACCAGAGGAGAGTGTGCCACATCCCTGAGGATTTATTCACCCTTTTTGTCTCTTTCCCTGCAGATGCCAAGCATGACATGTTGTGTGCCTCTTGTCCTCTCTCTTGTCTGGCCCTTGGCTTGCCCATCAGCTGGAGGAAACCCCAGTCTGCAGCTCAGACATACACACACATACACATTGTGTTTCCTTTTCTTTGTCTGTTATAAACACTTATGCGACAAGGCGTTGGCCTTTTGCTGTCCCGTCCCATGCCACAACTTAACAGCCACATTAAACTGTTGACATTAATGGTGATGCCGGTCCTTGTTATGTGCTCTATGACATGCATTATCATAATAGAATGACTGTTCACACAAGGTTATTCTATTACTGTGCCAGGCAACCCCAGAGTCCATTTCTGCATCCTAATTCAAGGGGCTTCATCCTTTGGAGTCCACATTTAAAGAATGAATGCCTCATAAAGGCTTGACAAGGCTGTCTCACTCCAAATGCTCTTTCAGCTTTAGCAGAAAAATAAAACCTTTTGGCCAAATTCAGAGGATGTAACAGGTGTATCCTTTCAGTGTGCAACAAATAATGTGGTCAGCCAATCCTTGTTATTTTTTTGTTGGGGAATTTCAGTGACTGTGACAAACAGTATTTACCAGGTATTTACCATCATGTCGTAAATACCTCGCTTGAACTGGATCAGTGCCATAAACTTTATTGTTGTCAGCTGTCTGAACACACAGCCCAGTCGCTAGAAAAAAAATGTTGGCATTGAACGCCTCTGCAAACCTAGTTTTGATTACATGTATATGAGCAGATTCTCTCATTGGGAGCTGAAGGGGATGGTGAATGCAGTGATACTCAGGCGAGATGGTTGCCAAGCTGCAGACCACTATATGAGACCAGCAAACAACAAAGCGGGTTGTTTTCTAGCCAGCTATCATTGCGTTTCCAGCAGTGATTGTGCCACCAAAACCAGATGCCAGATGTGTTAAAGATGCATACACACAAAAACTGTACGTACACCTTTCCTCACACATCAACAGGTATGTAGGCATCCATCAGACCAGGTGCACACACGGTTTAAGCTGAGGTAGCTGCAGGTGAGATGATCAGGAGTAGATTAAATATAAACTGACAGACAGATAACATTGTTTTTAACTTGTTTCACTGATTGTGCCATTTTTTTTTGCAGTCTGCACCACGCTGTGTAAAATGTCAGCATTCATCAAATATCAGTTTATAAAGTTAATTTTAAATTATTTATGAGTGTTTAATTGCATCATTATTTTTACATTCATCTCCCCGTTAATGATTGTTTAATGTTATCTTGTGAAGCGCTTTATAAAGTCAGTTTCAACATGAGCTCTACATGAATCATTGATCATCCTTCTGACGTTCAATAATAATGATGATTGAGATTTTAATGTGATAGCTTGCAGAAAGGTAATGATGTATGATCAGTGCAGAAAGGTGATGTATTAGTGGATAATGACAGCTGCTCTGGCACTGTTGGAGAACTTTGCTGACGTGACACTGATGATTCAATTGCACCTTTTTTACTGTATTTCCTATTGACAGGCCTGATGAGTGTTGGAGGGGCACAAGTTTTGATATGCAAAGAGATGGCTCTGGGATGAGAGTCAGCCCCTCTAAGTCTGAGGCCATGTTTCTCTGCCGGAAACCAATGGATTGCCCCCTCTGGGTTGGGAGAGAGTTACTGCCGCAAGTGAGGGAGTTCAAGTATCGTGGGGTCTTGTCACGAGTGAGGGTAGAATGGAGCATGAGATGGATCAGCGGTTTGGTGCGGCTTCCTGCACCGTACCATCATGGTGACGAGGGAGCTGAGCCAGAAGGCGAAGCTTTTGATTTAGTGGTCCATCTATGTCCTAACCCTCACCTATGGTCATGAGCTCTGGGTAGCGACTGAAAGAATGAGATCTTGGATATAAGCAGCCGAAATGAGTTACCTCCATGGGGTGGCTGGGCTCAGCGTTAGAGATAGGGTAAGGAGCTCGGACATCTGGAGGGAGCTCGGAGTAGAGCCGCTGCTCCTTCACTTCCAAAGGGGTCAGTTGAGGTGGTTCAGGCATCTGATCAGGATGCCTCCTGGGCTCCTCCTGTTGTAGAGGTTTTGGGCAGAACCCACCAGTAGGTGGATCCAGGGCAGACCCAGAACATGCTGGAGAGATGACATGTGTTATCTGGCCTGGGAACGCCTTGGAGTCCTCCAGGAGAAGCTGGAAAGTGCTGCTGAGGAGAGGGACATTTGGGGAGCTTTGCTTGGCCTGCTGCCCCCATGACCCGGCTTCAGATAAGCAGATGAAAATGGATGGATGGATGGATGGATGGATGGATGGATGGATGGATGGATGGATGGATGCTTCAGGGCATTGCCACATCCATTTTGGCGAACTGTGGGGGTGGAAATGAGGCAGAATCAGGCAAACACGAGGCTTTACAAACCTGATGAAAAGAATGCCTATTAGGGATGCACGATATTCAACTCATTTGACGAAAAACAGATACTGATGTCTATATATCCACTTTTTTCCTTACCCAATTTTAGTGATTATCAAGTCTCTTCTGTAGTGGAGTTAAAATCATATTATGCATGCATACTCTTATAATGATGACCCACCAGCAGATGGAGAAACAAAATACAATACTTTTCAATGTATGTAATATTCATAAATTGTGCAAATTAAGAAAAAGGATGTTGGCCGATTCTGATTTTGAGGCTGATATTGGCTGATACAGATGCTGTGCTGATATTATCGTGCATCCCTCATGCATATGCATATTTCTGTCTTTGTGCGTACACATAGTTTTAGTCAGGAATCTCCACAGAGTACTATGCATCTGGCCCTAGACATTTTTTAGGAAGCCATTGCGGCTTTTCCAGCGGTAATCGTGCCACCAAAACCAGGTATTTTAAGCCAAAACCAGAGCTTTTCCAAATCAACTCAAAGTCTTTTTTGTATTTCAAAATGTCCATCACTTCATAATATACAAATATTACATATCTGGGGTTTACAGACACGTACAATGCCAGCATTTATTTTAGTGATTGGGTTAAAAGACACCATTACTGTGATCATAGGACATTGCAGAGTAAAATAAGTGACATGGTAGTGTTAACAGTTTACTTGGTTCGTCGTTTCTCAGTTGTCTTTCGTGTATAAAGGAAAATGTCACACCTCTTACTGTACACTACAGTAATCTTGCGCTCTCTCAAGTTTAACACTAATATTTTCAACTTATTCTACAGTTTGAAGGTAACTAAGATGTGTGTGCTGTGTCCATTAAAGAATCCATTCCCTGAATCGAAATAGCTGTAAATGTACAGCTAGGGACACCAAGGAAACTGCTTCAGTTTGTTATATTATAGCCCTGTTCCTGTTGTGTCCCAGGTTTCAAGGTCAAGATTATTGCACATGTACTGAACAAACTGTCCGCACATTCCACTATGTCTATGTGTGTAAATATTATTGATGTGTACAGCTTTTGAATGTGGCTATCCTTTGGAGCGCTGTGCAGCGCTGGACGATACAACTGGCATTTGATAAATAATCATCCACACAGCATTCTTATTTAAACAGACATGTGGGCAAAAGGAGGCATCCTGCATTTCAAGTTCCTCCCCAGAGGGACAAACACGCAACCTCTGGATTAATAACACAGACAGCCACACATGCAGCTTGGCACACATGACTGCGTGCAAAGGGAGGGACGTAGGAATGTCCGTACACTCAAACTCCCAAACACACATTGGCGTATAATCCAGATAACACATGGTGCTAATGCAGAACATATGGAACATGGACTACAGACCTCCAGGGAAACCATAGCAACCACTGATTAAAGAATCTGCGTGCTTAATTGAGCAGCTGTTTTCCCACAATTCACTGCTCTGTCAAATATTGAATATGATAAGCCTGCGCAAATATGGTGACTAGCCAGCCCAAAAATATAGTAATGCAGTAAAACCAGTTTGGTTTCTTTTTTTCCTGGTTTTTACTGGTCTGCTGCCCATAGGCAAGGACGTATCTTTAAACTGTCCTCCAAAGCAAGCTGTTGTGATGCTAAATTAGATCTGTGGCAGCGTTAAATTTATGATCAGATGGGAAGTCCAGTTTAGTCCACAGAAAACGTACACTTATAAATTATCTGTGACAGAGAGCTTGGATGGTATAAATCATCTTTAATGCAGCAGCACAAACATAACTAAGCACAGGTGGCAGGGCTATGGAAATGAGTCCAGACTGATTTAACCAGTGTGGCAGCCAGCCAGCTCTGGTAAGACTTCCTTACCATACATACAGGATCTACTGTGTGAATGTGTAAGCTTATACCACAGGTCCAGTACCATATTTCATTATTTGAAATTTTAAAACGGTGCTTCACAAAGGTGCGGGGCTTCATCCTGGCAGTGGATGCAGCAGCAACTGTCCCTGTCTGTCTCTGCATAAGCTGCTGGAAGAATCTCATCATCACACAGTCCTCCACCTGGCAGTCGATGAGAGTGCTGCCCTTACAGCGCAAAGCACAATAGGTGCTGACCCAGGTCTTATCCTCTTTTACACTTGTGCTGTGTTGCCATCCGTGATACTGACACTGCTGTTCTGTTGCATCATTTCTCATACAGGCATTGTTTTGCTCTTGCAGGCTGCTCTCATGCACTGTTTGTATGTTTACCTACAAAAAATAATGCACCTCAATGTGTATATAATCCACATAATCATGAATCAGTAATTTATCCCACATAGGATGGAATCACATAGGAAGGGTTGGGAGAGAGTTACTGCCTCAAGCGAGGGAGTTCAAGTATCTCGGGGTCTTGTTCACGAGTGAGGGTAGAATGGAGCGTGAGATGGATCGGCGGTTTGGGGCGGCTTCTGCAGTGATGCAGGCGCTGCGCCAGGTTGTCGTGGTGAAGAAGGAGCTGAGCCGGAAGGCGAAGCTTTCGATTTACTGGTCCATGTACGTCCCAACCCTGACCTATGGTCATGAGCTCTGGGTAGCGACCAAAAGAATGAGATCGTGGATACAAGCAGCCGAAATGAGTTTCCTCCGTGGGGTGGCTGGGCTCAGCCTTAGAGATAGGGTGAGGAGCTTGGACATCCAGAGGGAGCTCGCTGCTGCTCCTTTGCATCGAAAGGGGTCAGTTGAGGTGGTTCGGGCATCTGATCATGTGACCAGTGCACTGATTGGAGTAAAGAAGGAAGTAGTATAAAGACTGAAAGTTAATGTCTGGAGAGACATTTGGTGATGGATGGGTCAAACAACACAGGACTTTCCCCCACGATAATAGTGTTCATGTCCCGTGTGAAGCCAAGTGAACTTGGAGTTACTTTAAGGTACGTACGTTTACATTTGTTACATACTTTGTTACATATGAACCGTTGTATGAGGATACATTTACTCTTGTTTTTCCCTTTTATCCTCAGCTGTCGTTCCAACCCAGTCTCACTTTGAAGTTGTCAAAATCCATCACTTGGGCAGTGACTTGCAGCCTCAGACGAGGACGAAAAAAGCTGTCCGTTATAGTTTAATGGCGCTTGGTGATGTCGGGGAAATGCAGCGGGACAATAATGAAAGTTAAGGTGATGAAAGTCTGACTAGAGTGGACGTGGGGGGTGGTGGATGGGTCCAACGACCACTGACTTTCACCTGGGGGAGCAGTGTTCATGGTGTGTAAAATTATTAAGCCAAACCCTGTGTTTTTTTCCTAAACCTAACACCGTTCTTTTGTTGCCTAAACCAAACCCGGTGCATTAGTTGTTGAATATAATTCATGCAATAGGCAGAACATGACATGGTGTCCCAGAACGTCAACAACCAACGCACCTTTTAAGTTGTATCTGGACGTAGCAAAAGTCCATGACCAAATGTTGATACGTGGCGAGGTCAGAGTGAGAATATGTTGGTTGGCCTGTTCTTACCGATTGTTTCATTGATCATTAACAATTTCAGCCTTTCCTATTCTTTGTTCCATCTTTTCCCAGTTTAAGTTTTTTTTGTTTCGATGCTCGCTTGAGAGGGATGTCCTGTCAGCCTTTAAAGTCTACGTAACTACTTTGTGATACAAGTCAACTGAAAAGCGGTGAAAACTATGTAAGAAACATGAAATGTGGGTCCATGAAGGTCACCAAGGAGACAAAGATCATGGCCAACAAAGAATATTTATGACATAACTTTAAAAGAATAATTCATGAGATAACACTGACTTTGTCAGCTTTCAGGAAGTTTGTTCTGAAGCCAGGAGCCCTGACAGCAGATTTTAGGTTAGGTACACACAGTAGAAGCCTGGCCAAGGACTGCAGGCTATAATTTGGCACATACAGTAGGGAGATGCAGAGAATTGGTGCCAAATCCATTTCTTAAAAATGATCAGTAAAATCTAATTAACTCAATTTATTTTGACACCATTAAGACTGCATATGTATAGGTATGAATAAAATATTCAGGAATACTCTATTAAGGGGATCACAGATCAGTCTATAGAGATAAGTGTCTGTGTTAGTGTCTTTTAATATGCTTGTAAACCTACCTGTATTTACCAGTATGTGCTGAGAAAGCAAGAAAGTTTGGCTTTGCTTCTTGTCTGAATGCTGGGTGATGGTTTTGTCAAGGAAGCAGCTCCGAAGCACTTAACAACTTCTGCTTATTCTGACTGCAATAGCACTTATGTGGCCATGGCACCAAGTCTGCAGCAGGAAGAGAACTTTTTTTCCCCTGGAAGACCATAAGAGCTGATTTTGGTCCATATATTAAAAAAAAAAAAAATGCTGATTCATACACATGAATATTCATTCATGCTCATTCCTCGTGTTCATATGCATTGGTTAATTCATTCTGCTCTAAATGTATAAGATGCATACATTATAAGCCATGGCCACAGGCCATCTGGGTCCTGAACCAGTAACTTTAACCATTTATAATTCACTACAATATTGTATAACTTATTTATAACTCATTATTATAACTCATTATTATAATTCATCTACCACACATTGCATATGAAATCTAGAAATCCAGAAGACCTTTATTTTCATTGCTTAGGAATACAATGAAATTAGTTGTGACACTCAAGTGATGCATTCCAACAAAGAACATAAAAACACAAGACACAGGACATGCAGTGAGGATAAAAATGCAATAAATCAATATAAAAGTATTTAAAGTGCAGCAAAGTGTTAAGTGGGTGGCAGAATGGCAGTAATAAACATTATTTGATTTTAGTTTCATTTAGTGCGCTGATGGCCGTGGGAAAGAAACTGTGTGAAACTATGTGTTAGTAATATAGTTTCACTTCTTTGTAAAATATTTTATTTATTCCATTTTATTCTATGTTATTTAATACTGTACTACTTTTTCTTTTTATTAGTTAGTTGCTTTCTGGAGATAAGCACCAAAGAATTTCACAGTACATTGTGTGTAATTGTGTATGTGACAAATAAATGATTGGTTTGAAGCATCCAATAAGGGTTTTTTGTAGTGCAGTGGTTAGCGCCCTTCGCCTCACAGCAAGAGCATCCTAGATTCAAATCTGCGAGCCGGCAGGGGCTCTTCTGTGTGGAGTTTGCATGTTCTCCTTGTGTCAGTGTGGGTTTTCTCTGGGTTTCCCAGCTTCTTTCCACAGTCCAAAGACATGCAGGTTAGATTAACTGGTGAATGTGAGCATGAATGGTTGAATGGTTGTCTGTGTCCATGTGTCAGTCCTGTGATAATCTGGCAGTCTGTCCAGGGTGTAACCTGCCTCTTGCCCAGTGTCAGCTTGGATAGAATCCAGCTTCCCCGCAACTGTGTGCCAGGATAAGCAGTTATGAATAATGAATATTATAATCTGAGTATTCAAAAAAAAAACCAAAAAAAAAAAACAACAACATTCAATTGTTTTTAAATAAAAGTTGTTTTAACAAATGCAGTTACAGTAATAAGAAAAAATATTACATTGGACAATTTGAAAGCATTCTGATGCTGCTGTTTATAACTTACAGTGAGGGCAACAGTAAAATATATTTTAATGTCCAAGTAGTTGAAACATATTTGCCTATCTCTTCCTCACACACACACACACACACACACACACACACACACACACACACACAAAATAAAAAATAAAATATAAAAACATTGAAGAGATTACACGAGTCACAGTGCCCAGATATTACTCCTGTGACCCTTAAATGATAATGTGGAAAGGGAAGCACTATAAAATAGCCTACACTACAAAATTGGCTCAAAAGTGAGATAGAGGGGATATTTTTTGTTGAGATAAAATCATTGTAGAAGCAGGGTTACGATTCAGTGGGGAGACTGGACGTGCTTTAGCTCTGAGATGAGTTTTCAACCTCTAACCGCAGCTAGAGAGCCGCTGTCCTGACTACAGAGTGAAAACAATTGAATTCTTCAGTCAGAACTGTTGGAAAAACTGTTATTGGCAAGACAAGGAAACATTGCAAAAGGCTTTTATACCATGAAATCTTATAGTGTGTGGAAAAACAAAGACAAAGGTACAATTTAATTCTCCACAAGCTAAACCATAGAGTGGCATATAATAAACACAAACCATTTACAGAAATGAAATATAATGCAAATGTTGACATGCACTTGACGACCCTGTGTTTTCATAGGAGATTTTTGTTTCTGTAGCCTGGGACCAAATGCAACAGTATTTCACACTACACAGTAGAATCTGAAAGATGCTTTGAATTGACTTGAAAGGTTTCTGTCTGGCAAGAAAAGAAAAAAGAAAGTAGAATAATTACATTTTGGATGAGTTGGCTACATTTCATAACACTGTAAAGTCTGACATCTCGTTAGGGGAAACAATAGATGGAAGTTGTTTGGGTTGGGTGCTAATTAGGTGTTCATTAGGCTATTATTTTGTGTGTGGGTGTGATGCTCCGGCCACACAAAGGTATTTTTTTGTGCGTTTAATTAGGTGAAGCAGGTAATTTATTTGTAGGATTGGTGGCACTGGAAGCAAATGTGCAGTTGCAGAAGGCAACCTGTTGCCCTGATTCTGTCTCCCACCCCCTCTGTTGTACATTTAAATACATGTTGACAGAGCAACCACAGAATGACATGCTAACATACACACTGGGGGCTATGAGCTCTGCAAGTGCACAGCGGTTAAACCAACCAAGTTTTGAGGTTTGAGAAATAGGGCAGCATGATGTTGTGATACTGACTCAGCCCCAGTGGTGAATTCAAATTAGTGCTGACATTTAGTGTGATGAATGGAAAGCACTGTACTTCTTATTTCAAAATATTAAAGGTCTGGTGTGTAGGATTTAGGGGCATCTATTGGCAAAAATGGTATATGACACTCATAGCTTCATTTTTATTAGATTCAATGGCCTGAAAATAAGAATCGTTGTTTTTCGTCAGACCAATGATTCCTGACAAGATGATTTTAGAATACTGCAGAAAGTTGCAGTGGTGAAAACTGGCCAGTCTAAGCTCGACTCAAGCCAGCTGAGGTTGTCGCCTGCAACTCAGCTGGTCAAATCACTGGCACTTGGTTTTAGAATGTAAAGTACATCACCTGTTTCAACAGCCACTCAGCTTTTAGTGAAGTCTGCTGGTCAAGTCAAAATGGCTGCAGATGGCGTGTTTGCTTACTGTGGCAGGTGCTCCGTCCCCTCCGAGCCCTCTGTTTCTGTCCTCACGGTGTGCCAGTGACGGTGGGTCACTGCTGCTGCTTGCTGCATAGTCCCATTTCCACGACCTGTATGGTACAGCTCTGTTCGGTATGCTTTTTTTTCTCCGTTTCCACTGTGAAAAGTTGTGGATGGTACCAATGGAACCGTTCCGTCCCGTCCCCCGTTTTGATCACCCCTCTGTTGGGGTATCTAGCACACAGATCTGGTACTAAAAGGTGGAGCTGTGAACACTGCAGTCTGTTGATTGGTCAATAGCAGACGGTCACTCTACTCAGGGCTGAGTTGTGGCTGGTTTTGAGGCTCATGTAACCACTGTTCATACTGTGGAGGGTTTTACATATATTAGTAAACTGTAACTAGAAAATGAAAGGATGTTTTGCTGCCTCTTGCAGCAGCTGGAGCCGGAGAAAAAAACAATCAAAGTCACTGGGCCGACTGCCGGCAACTTTTAAGACACACCTGAAATGTCACTGTGACAACTTTCACCTTCACTTTAGTTTTTCTATGACATAGACTTTTAATAATGAGTGGATCTCACTCAGACAAAAAAAAAAAAGCATCATGGAGCGTTGTTCCTGTGGGCTCCGGCAACACTAAACCCCTGAGCTTGCCTTAGAAGGACTAAATGCACAAACCTTAAGAGAAAGACTCTCACTGCGGCCTGTTTCATTTTGTTTACAAAATGTCGGCGTGCAGTCTCGTTCTGTGTACAATAAATAAGGTGCAGACTGATAAAGGAGTAAATACAGTGAGTGCTGGACAGAGCAGTGAGTGACAACAACCCTGTCCACATTAATGCATACTGTTTGTGGTGGAAACGCTAGGGCCCAAAGTGGTACCATGTCTGAAGGCTTACTTTTGGTTCCAAAGGTACCATACCGAAAGTAAAAGTGTTTGGTGGAAACAGGGCTTATGTGCTTATGCCCCCTTACACACACACACACACACACACACACACACACACACACACACACACACACACACACATTCTAATTGACTGATTAATTAGCACTGGTTATTTATATTATTGTGGCGAATTTATTATGAATGCAGTCCATCTGATGCTCGTTTTGTTTGTTTTTCGCCATTTCATCACTACTACAAATGCAGCTGTAGCCAGTATCTCACTATCATTATCCTCATTCATATTTTAAGAAGCTACAAATTATATTCAGACACAAAATAAGCCTGAAAAGCTGGAAATCAGAACAGAAGAACAGAGAGTTGATGATAAACCGTCTCATCTAGTTGCACTGGTGTGAACTGGCAGGTTTTAGAAGTCGTCTTTAGAAGGAGTCTCTTTTACAGAATCTGCCATGCTCTAAAGTAGCCAAGGATGGACAGCCCAAACACTGGCTCTACACAGAGCCTGTCACGTTTTCGCATTTTCACATTTTGTGTCAGCCACGGTAACTCTCCAACACGCTTGGCAAACAATAAAGTTTTATTTTACCATTCACAGCTGGATGCAGCTAAATCCTCACTACACCTTTAAGTTAAGTTAAGTTAACCTCACTTCTTTTCTGTTTCGACCTCAATCCGTCGACTGAGGGCATTCGCTCTTTCAGTTAAACCAATCAGACTTTGCAACGACCTCTGTGAGCCAATCATCTCATTGCTGTCCGCTGTCATTTCAGTGTCAGATTGCTGCCTCCCACCTCCACCCCATTCACCTACAGTTTCATCAGACCCAGCATTCAGTGATTGCTCCTCACTTCTTCACCTCCACTAGTACAGATACCACCGTAACACCCCTGATTCTTTGACCAAATTGGCAGCCGAGTTGCATTGTGGCTAATGCAGGTGCCAGGTTTTGACAAGGAAGAAGAATGTGTGGAATGAAAATGAGGATGTCTCTGGTTCTGCTGCATCGATTTCAATACTTTTTTGCCATCCATCATGAGTCTTACAATCTTGTATGAGTTCCATATTAAATTGGTGGAGTACTCTTTTAATTAAGTAAAACCCTTGCTTTTCATTTTATATACAATTCTTCCATCAATGGATTTTCTATCTCTCATTATATGATGCAGAAAGGATGTATTAGAAATAGACACACACTGTAGTAAATCTTGGATCGCATCAAAAGTGAAAATAAGAGCACCTGCAGTAAAAGCTTGGTTGAATTCATAGTGTATTCCATCACTGATTATTACTGAGGTGATTAATATGAAGGTCACATTTGCTCACACAATGACAAGATGTTGTCATTTGGAGGATATCTGGGCATGTTTTGATACAAGAAAAAAAAAACCCCAGCAAGTTCTTTTAAAGTAACAAGGCCATACGCAAAGCAGCAATGAGTACTAATGACATTTAAGAAAATAATGTCACTGCAATAGAAAAATTAATCTTTCAACAAAAATTGTTACAAAATATGCTGTGAAATATGTAACTAGTATATAACGATTTCAATAAACTAGGCCATGAATAATTGTGAGGTTATGTAAACATGTGCTGCTGGGACGTTCATCATGACTAAGACACAAAATCTGGAACAATCTTTGATGATCAATATGCTGCAAAGCACCAAAAAAAGAGCAAAAAGAAACCGTGCTTCTGTTGCCAAGGCTCGGAGGATTCCTGGAGGAAAAGTGAAGGTGGTGCATAAACATTGCTGTCCCAGCGTTTAGACACAGAGGAATACTTTTCCTAGAAACTACAGTATATAAGATTATAAAAAAAAAAAACTATCTATACATCTGAATCAACATCATCTTCAAGGAGTGGTGGGCGATGCCATTTTTCTTGAGTTGACGACTGGTGAGATTAAGGAAGGCTTTTCATGTATTTAAAGATGATTCTAATCAGTGCAGTTACCATGGCGACATACCTGCTTAAAAAAGAACTAGAATGAGGAGGCTGTCGACGCTGGGGTTAAGCCCAAAGTTTGCCCAATAACTCATTAATTCCACTTCATGAGACTCCTGATAATTGTTGTTTTTATTTGTTTTTTTTTTCAAAATTTTCCCCTGAGGTCCTACTGTTAAAAAAAGAAACCTAGATAAATATTCCCTGCTATGGTACAGAGGAATTTCTCTTTAGCATGACTGGCAAAAAATCAACATGGCCCAATATAAACCTTTGTTACACAAACATAAATAGCTACATGTTTAGGGTGTGTAAAGTGACTCGTAAAGACCACTGTGTTCCAAGAAAATTTGTGCCAATCTATCTGGTTGACAAGACAAAAAAACGAACTACTGATGATGGTGTTAGAGTAACAACTGGGCATTTACTACAACTGTTTACCTCAAGGTGTTGCTAAAAGGAACAGTCACATGATCACCAAAGTCAGTTGGGATTCATCCTCTGGGTAGTATGACACATTTCATGGTGATCCAATCATTAGTTGTTGAGGTATTTCAGTCTGGACCAAAGTCAGAGACAGATTAACTGAACGACCTACAGACCAAAATTGCTCTCGGTTTAGAGTTATGCTGCTAGTTTGGCCAAAAAGAAAAAAAAAAAGCATTTACATGACATTCAAAGTCTTCACTCAGTCCTTTCTCACTCAATCCTTTGTCACTCCCAGCACGTCAAATAACAAATAAGTAAGCTTGGTCAGTGAGCCTTGGCTCCTGATCCTGACACACAAGGCATTCTTTAGCACCTGTATGAGACACAACAGGCTTTTAGCTAACTCTAATGTAAACCACCTGGATGCAATATTAGACGCTCAAAGTAACTGAGATAGTATAAAGAGAAAGAAAGTCCGCATAGGGAGGTGGTCAGGTAGTGGACTGATCAAACAAACACAGGACTTTTACCCAGGACACAACTGCTCATGTATCATGCGAAACAAAAAGTTAGCATTTAGGTTTTACTAGTTAATTTTGTTAATTCAATCCAAACCATGTTTTTTTCTAAACCTGACCAAGTAGTTTGTTGCCTAAACCTTAGGTAAATGCCGAAACATAACTCTCACTGCAAACATTTAAGTTTTTGAAAAGACACCGTAGCATGTGACAAGCAGAAACCTTCAGAAAGAGATAAAGCAGAAAGTCTTCATGGGTCTGAAATTATGGACCTTCAAAATTAACTTTGAGATCTGACTGGAATGGATAATTAAAACATTAATATATATCCCAATTTGTTGGTGCCTAAGATGTAGAAGACCCAACCTGGTTTTTGAAACGACCCTCTTTTTGTTGTTGTTTCGAGCTGCAGCTGCCAATCTGCGACCAGTTTAGGAAAGTTCTAAGTGGCTTAGACTGTACATATAAATATAAATGTGAAAACTTTTATACATATGGGCACAATTCAATCATTCGGTTCATTTTACAGATAACGTGAGCACCAAAGCATAGGCTAATTATTCCAGATTTACTAGCTGCATGGTAAAGAGAAGAGAGCCTTAAGAAAATTAGTGACTCCCAACCTTTGGAGCTGTCATAAAGTTCTGACCATGTGTCCATTCCTCAATTATCCGTATTTCTTTAGCCTGTAAGTGTCCACTGATCAAAAGAATTAAAGCTGTTTTTTTTTTAATCTAAATAATTACTCCCAAGTTGTGAATGTTTTTGAGCTCACTATCCATCTTTCCACCTCTCTGCCTCCAGTCTCTGATGCTACCTTACTTTTACTCTTGTAATTTGATCCTAAGTCAGCCTATTTATCACACAAGTTACACACACAGTGCTTACTCATTTCTCTCCTGATCAGTGCTGATCTCAGGTCTTCTCAGATTCACTTGCACATAATGATAAACAGACCCAGGAACAGCAGTATTAGCGTTGGACTCGTTGACAATAATAAGACGTGGTCCCAAACATGTACGGGTCCCTGGGCATGTCTAGGGTCCTAGGGTCCAGGTAGGCTCGTGATGACCTCTAACTGACACGTCCAAAATCAGCACCATGGGGTAGCTATAGCGTCATAGTTGACAAGTTAGGAGAGAACTTGCTGTCCCATTCATCGTCCTTTTTTTATTATTACTCTGCACGAGACGCCACACTCTAATTAAGAAGGTTTTCCATTTTTAGATGTAATTATTAAATATAAATAATAAAAACGAACCCTCTGTTTCCACTTGGAATGGAGCCTCAGTAATTCTGCTGCGGTATTCACCAGAGACAGCAGTTCTTTATTCCTCATCACTGATGATGACAACAGGGATGCTCCATCAAAATCAACCTCCCAGTCAAACATTTTTTGTTTTGCTGATGAAGTCACTGGACAGATAATTAGATGTTCCTGCTTGGGGATTCAGCACATTGAACACTTATTTTACACTCAGCTTCGAAGATAACAAGGTTCCCTCAAGTGACAAACTATCAAATTTTTAATTTGATGGAGCTGACAACACATTTTACCTCAGTAAGTTTTCATCTACTCTCTCACTCTGTATATTTGTCTCTATATGTTTCATCGCACCTGAGAGGGAACGCCACGCACACACATATTCTCCACAATCCTCTCAGCGTTGGTAATGAACAATCTGTTTGTATATATTTCCTTGTTTGGGTGTTTGTTTGCCGGCTGCTTTTCCGTTTGTCTGCAAAGTGGTTGGTGTTTAGTGGAGAATACTGAGGAGGAAGTTAAGATGTTCGTCAGTCTTGCTGCAAATCAGCACGCTCATCTGTCACTGCTAATGTTTCGACGTGTCACTGCAGATGTTCAGGAGAGCACAGGATATTAATGGAGTGTTGTCTCTCCACCTCATTTCATCTGATGAATATCAACAAAGATTATAGACAAAATGGAGAGGAGAGAAGGTATATGAAAAGAGAGGAGAGCAAGGGCCAGAGGAGATAAGAGTGCTACAGAGGAAGTTAAAAAATGATAGTTTGTCGGTGTAATGTGACTATTTTTCAAAAACAAGTCATTCGATCTTTAAAAGAAGTGATCCCCCGCCCCCATAAGAGCAGTAAGACGTATTATACTCTCAATAAAATGTCAGTGATAGCGATGTCGGCAGTTAGGAGTTTTCAGGAAAAAGTCCTGGAGAAACAGCTACACTGAATTCTGAAATGTTAGAGTTGCGTGTTCCCCGCATCACGCAACTCTTATTATTGCCAGGGCCTGACTACCTTAAAAAGGGACGCTTTTTTTAACCACAATGTAAGCATGTACTGCTACACAGGGTATTTCACTCAATGTCAATGTGCTGCGATTAAACTGGAGGCTCTGGCATGGATTCCTCATTATACTTTAAATCTCTCGATGCATCAATATTTAAACTCTTTTCCCCACGCAGTCACTCATCTAAGCAGACAAACAGACAAAAGAAGACAACCATATTGGCCTAAACAAAACAGACAGTCATGCAGCTTTGATGCACTGCTTTCTGCCGGGCCCATCCATAGCCATGCTCACTAAAAGGGACTTTTAAGTATTTCCACCAAGCCGTGGCTCTCTGGAACAAGTGATGCCATTTCATGTATGCACACACAAACACACACTTTGTATTGTCATTCATCCTACAGGGACTTCTTCATATATTGTCTTTGAATGAGCAGTTTGTGCAATTAGTTTTGCATCTGTGCAACAAGCTGGATAAGAAATCGATCTTGATAAATGATGGAGTAGTAAGATCATCAATTTATGACATTACCCTGCAATGCTGCCATGTGTAATTGCTGTGCCTGGGAAAAAAATCCCCCTGAGCTCTCCCTCCACTAAATTAACCCTAACCACAGACCAGTCTATATCTCCACACACTTGACAGTCATAATGATTTAATTTATGCAGCACAAACATTTATCAGTTAGTGAATTGATTAGTGACTGTCTCTACGGCTTAGTCACAGTCACACCACTGTCACAATTCTAGGGCAACATTCACTCCTTTACTGCTAAAACATTAACTATATTAATACCAAATAATAACTTACAAAGAGCAGCAGTCTTCCCCAAAGTGTTTTGCTCTCAATGAATCTCCAAACTTTTCTTGCGGCAAAGGGTGTATATGATGGGATCAAACTTGCAGCTCCATCCACCACAGTATTTCCTGTTGCTGTTTTATTATACTACTATTATACTTGGCTGTTAAATCTTTTGTATGACAATGTTGCTGCTCACAAAAACTAACTTAAGTAGAATTCATTGCTGACAATCACCTGAGTGGCTAAAATGCAGCTGAAGAATTGTGTACATTAACAACAGGAATATAAGGTTGCCGGGAAATGTTGACTTTTCTTTGACAACTATTCGCTTTCGTACACTATAGTATGTATTTAGAATATATATGCATAGTGTGTTAGCAGTGTTAGCATAAGATATTTGTCCACGTATTTGATTAAAATGTCTTCCCTCTCAGCATAAATAGGATTAAGACTGTTTTTGTTTTACTAAGTGTGAGGAAAAGCAAAGGGAAATTCTCAAGAAATTACCTGAAACAGCTGGTGGAGCATAATGCAGGCGTTCTGAGGCAAAAAAGTCTTATAAAAGCTGCACTGTAAAACTTTTTGTAGTAGCAATGAAAATAAATGACTACGTGTAAAATGAAAGGGGTCACTCACAGTAAAGATCCCACAGAGAACCAGAGGGGCAGTCAAGGGTAAATGCTCTACCTCGCAATGTTAAAGGTGCAACAGACTTTTAGAACATTAATATAGCAGCATGTTTGCTGTGTGAATATATAATGGTAATGGCATCCTGAGTATTGAACGAAGTCACACTCCCTCTCTGTGTGTTGTAATCTGAGTTTTCCAGTTCAGAATTTTGGTAGCCAGGCCGGCTGCATGCAAATGTGTGTTTGTTGCACAAGGAAATAAATGTACATAAGAGTTGTTGATCTTGTAAGTTTATTATTATTCTTTTGAAAAGACACAATGCATGTCACAGGCAGAACATCAACAACAGACACACCCAGGATACATAGTGTCATATGTAAGTCCATTGAACATGTGATGAACTGGGAGTGAGAATATATTGTGTATATTATGAGTCTAATTAAAAAATAATTTGCGTATCTGCCCTGTGATTTGTTTTCCAAAATTCAATTATGGGTTCTTCCTTGGTCCATGCTACACCTCTCCAGTTTAGTGATAAGGAGTTTTTCTGTATTCTTGCTGGCAGACAAATGCACATACAGAAGATTCTACTCTGCAGCATTTTAGCATATGTCAGCTCTTTGTTGTGGGTTTAAGGCCTCAGACTCAAGTCTGAAACCCTCCCACATCTAAAGACAACGTGTCATGAGTGCAAGGACGAGGTTTTGCAGGGTTGAAAGTTAAGCAAAAGTCTTCCTCCCCTAGCTCCCTAGTCAGTCAACCTCTATGTTATAACTAGTCAAGAGCATCCATAAGACACTTGACACTTATAATTCATTTTAAGTCACATCTATAATGTTTTATGACTGTTGATATAGTGCATCAGTAAGCATTGTGTGTGTTTATGAGTGTAGACATAGAGCATTACAAATTCATTATAATTCACTATGAATGCCCGTATAATGCATTAAAGATGTGGTCTTCATAGAAAGTGTTACCAAGATTTCCCTTGGGAGATGGTAGGGACCAGACCAGGGCTTAAATAAGGATGATATATTCCACTTATTTTTCTCATATAGAAAAAAATATATGGTTCCAAGTAAATGCTGATGTTGCTCTGTTTCTGCTAAAGTGTCCCAGAAATTCTATACAATTACATTTGTTACATAATTTATAAGGTGATATTATCTTAATGTTTTGTTGTCAACATGTTGCTCTGCCCTCAAATCAAATAATGTAGGATTAACGTTTTCATTTTACCAGTGTAAATTTTCTCCATTTTAGTAAACTAATACTTTAATAGCGTATCTTATCAGCACATTGACAGAATATTGCTGTAAGCTATTACCATCTTGTACATACAGTACACATTTTATTAAGATGTCTGAAAATGTTGTCACATTGTGTCCATGTTGCCCTCTCTGTTTCCTCCTCTTTTCTTGCCCTTTTGGTGAACTTGGATCTTAGTTTTGCTTACAGTTATGTTCTGCCTGTCCTCTGGAAAGTGTGCCGCCCTGCCAACACATTCCCAACACACAGTCTCTCTGGTGTCCCACACATACACATCAATATGCCTCTATCTCCTCGCTCTCTCTCTGTTGTCTCCCTCTCCCTCTCACCCAGCCACCCCTTTGGCGGCAGCTCGGTTTTTGTTCAGCAGTAGTGCGCTTCTGGCCTTTGTTGTGTCAAAATGTTGCCAACTGTCTCTCCTCTTTCTCTCTCCAGGCCCCTGGCCATCTATTCCCCATGTCCACCCCCAGTGTCCCTCTTGCTCTTGTTGTCTTTCTCTCTGTCTTTTGATCCTTTCTGCCTTCCTCACTTTTCTTTTTTTTTTCCCTTTCTCTCTCTACGTCTGTCATCTCACGTCCTCCGCTGTACTTGGCTTTTTCTAGTACTGTTTTGTCCTTCATTCATTCCTCTCATCTTCTCTTACCTCTCGTCTGCTTCCTTTCTTTTCTCTGCCTCACAGGACCAAAAAAAAAAAAAGATCTATAGCTCGAACACAAATGCATTGTAATATAAAATGATCGCAGGCTATAAATTGTGTGGTGTGCTCATAGAGATGTGGGAGTAAGTTGGTTAGTATTTTAAGTTATTTATTGTTTTTATTCATGGTAAACAAGTCTGAAAAAAACACTTGACAGATATAAAAATCACAGCCCATCACCATGAGAGAGCCATTTAATGTGACATAAACAGACATTAAGGAGGCATAAAAGAAACATTATTTAATCAGTTGTATTGCTGCTGTGTCACTGTGACCATCACCATGTAAGAACTGATATGGGTGCTTCTCCCACTTCAAATCTGAGGGCTCCTCATTGCCTCAGTCTATTAGACCTTTGCATCTGACGTCAGCAATACACATAACATATTGTGTCAGATTTGCAGCCTAGTACATCTATCTCTGTCTTAAAGATGGCAGGTTTTAAGGAAATTGTCAAGCTGTGTTGGTTGTTTTGGCAGTGAGGAAAGGTCAGTGTATGCGGAAACATTCAGACATGTCAGAAATGTTGATGCATATTGTCATGCTTATCAATCCAGTGATCTGAAAGCTGCTAAAAAAGATCATACACCACAACCGTAAAAATATAATTGGCACATGTGGGCTTCTTTTCCACATGACTCCCCCAGTAAATTTGTTTTGTGGACACAAAAAATGTATTTCATTGATCCCTGTGAAATGAATGGATCAATAACAAAAATAATTCACGACATACAAAAACATGAACAAACAACACTGACAGCCGGTTGTCATATAGAACCTCAAAACTCATTTTGCTCCATTCTTTGCTGTGTCATTCTTTGCACAGTATTACTGTCATCACACTTGTATCCTCCGCCTGTTAGTCAATAATCCCCTCCTTTCTTCCTTCACAGTCTTTTAGTTGTGAAAGTCTGAGTCAATTCAGCGGAAATCAACGATTCAGTGAGCTGACATGAACCCTAAACTCTAAAATAACTGTAATTTTAGGTGACAACCTCCACTGATTCGGGATTCCTGCCTTTCTGCCGCTCTCTCCACTGTTTGCACCGACTGTTTCGGCCAGTGGGACTGATTGTATCGCCCTCACTCCGCTGCACCCCACTGCACTGTTAAGACTCCATTTTAGCTGTAGGGCCTACTGTACTTAAATCAGAAGCCTTTGTCATATAAAGTAACACTTGTATTGATCCCTGAGGGAGGAAATTCAAGTGAGTGTTGCAGCAGTGCCTTACGTCAGTCCGAGGGTAGTGTGTGGGGCGGCTGTGGCTCAGGAGAGCGGGTCATCCACTGATCAGAAGATCGGAATTTCGATCCCTGGCTCTTCCAGTCCACATGTGGAAGTACTCTTGGGCAAGATAGTGAACCCAAAGTTGTGAGTGTGTGTAAATGATTTTGACTGAGTAGCAAGAGTTAGCCTCAGCCAGCAGTGTATGAATGTGTGAATGTTGTACATACTGTAGTGTTAACAGTCTAGTGTGTAGGATTAAGTGGCATCTAGCAGTGAGGTTGCAGTGCTCTGAGCAGGGAGGAGAGCTACAATGGTAGACACATAACCAGTCTGGGCTGTTGTAGATCTACATGGCAGGCTCTGTGGATGAGAAACCGCTCTGTATGTAGCTATATATGGCTAATTCTAAGGTCACGAAAACACAGCTCTTAATTTCAGGTGATCATACACTAATGAAAACATAGTTATGAATATTATTTCCACCATTAGATGCCCCTAAATCATACACAGTGGAACTTTAAAACTCTTACACGTTTACACATACTGACTCATACAGTCAGGTCAGGGTCGAGGTGAGACACCTTGAAAATCATGAATAACACTAAGAGATTTAGCAGGAGTGTTGTTAATGTTGGAGCAGTATGAAAAGACCGACTCTCTGCCTCCATTTGAATAGAACAAAAATTTAATCATAAAGTATTCATATTTTCTATGTATACATTATTACAATAATGGATGGCTATATTTTTATATTGCATTGTAATTAAATTACATCTAGCTGTTATGAAATAATTATTCATTTTATGAATAATTTACACTCATCTTGCCCATGCAGGTCCATTTTATGTAATTTAGTCACAGCCACAGACAGGATTATGTTTCACAATTTACAGTATCCCTAAACTAAAACCTAAAGCATGAACATCAAATGTGTATAGCATGTTTCTGAAAGTGATTTTCAGCCCCTTTGCCACTATCTGTAGCTGATTTAGACCTTATATATTCTTTTTTTTGTGCCAAACTAACTGGGTTAATTTGTCAAAGATACTGTCACTGTCTTTGATATATTGTACCTACATATCACAGTGTGATACTGGTTACTCCAGTCTAATAAGGGACACTTCACACAGATAGATTTATCAGGATAAATTCTTCTTATGTCAGTTTCATGAAGCAAAGCTGGGTGAACACCCAAGTTTCCATGGTAACGCTTGCTTTCAGTCAAACATTATTGGAAGGTTTAAGTTTGCTGAACATAGAGTATTTACTCTGCTATTATTGCAGCATTATCACTGAGGAACTGCACTTTACTTAACAGTTGAATGAAAAAAAAAAAAAAAACGTTAACCCTTAACTTTATGTTATAAATTATAAAGTGAATATATCGTTAATATATTTGGGCTTAAACAACTTAAAGGCATAGCATGCAGGATTGTTAGTTTGCCGATGAAAGTGAAAATAAAAGCCAAGCCCAGATTCACTCTTATTTGGTGTTTCCTGTCGCTATATTGATAGTTTTTAGTGCTGGGTCTGTCATAAACCAGAGAGGACCCACACACAGAATCACAGGGCAGAGGCAGAGGTAAGACTGACGCTTTACTGAAGTTTTCTGGCAGGGCAAAGTACAGACTGTTCCCGCAAGTCAAAACAAAAAGTAAAGATTATCAGGCAGAGGTACAGAGACATCAGACAAAGGTTCAAACCAGGTAAGCAGACACGGGTCAAAATCCAAAAAGGCAGTACAAACAAGGATAGGATACAAAGGATACAAAGAAGGCAGAGGCACATACTGCGATCTAGAAACAAAGGCAAACTGACTGGAATATGTACTGAAAGGTAAACAAGCAGACAAGCAACAGGTGTGTGTCAGCCTGGGCAGGCAGGTCACTGATAGGCTGACAGGCAATATGTGTGGATGGTGTACTGGTGGGAAAAGCAGGTAGGTGCTTACTGGAGATTGAGCCCGGGGGCTAAACTATTGTTCAGTATGAGAGAGTATGAGATAGCTTTTAAATCAAGACAACCAGGACTGATTCAGGCTGTTTAACCCTGATTTTGCAGAATAGCATTCATGTGATGTTAAATGAGTATCAGCTCCAAGGACAATAAAAAAAAAATCTGCTGTGCGTCATTAAAATTCAAACTCACGAACCACCGAGAAAAAAAAAAAATCACCCTGAATTTGAACTCATACTGATACCAATATGATGTTAGGCTCATATAAATGAAAACTTTTATTTTGTAAATCAAGACTATTCTATACTTACAGATATTTATTCACCTCTATCATCAAAACCTTTCCTCCTATGAATAAAGTTAGCAAATATTTGCATTTGACATATTACACCTCCTATTCCACAGCAAACATTTGATAACACTTGAAAGTTCACTGCAAGTTTATCTCAAAAGTAATTAGCAATACTTTCAGTTTCAGCAATTTATGCCAGAAGCTGAATTATTAAGGTCTCTCATCGCCTTTCCACTTCCTATCCCCTCCTCTCCTCTGCTTCTTGTTCTTGCCAACCATTATTCTCTGTTGAGCAACCTAACTAACAAACCACTGCAGCCTTCAAACACATACTGTACACACTGACGGAGGAAAGTGGCTCACCCAGATTCTTTGTTTGAATGAACCACACTGGGAAATACAAATATCTGCAAGGCACATAAGAAGAAGGGGAGAAATGGGAAAGTGTGTGTGGAGATCAAACACTCTGCATATGTGTCTCTATCTACTGCATGTCCCTATACTGTATGTGTGCATTACTGTTTCTGTTTGGCATCTCCTGCTGTAATTTGGCTCTGCTAAATGAGTTGGGCATAAAAGCAACCCATAAAATCAGTGTTCCCTGATCTCCTGCCACTCAATCATAATGACTCTTTCTTACTTTTCTACTCTACCGTTTCCTCCTTTGTTGTTTCCCATACGACCAAAATAAAAGTTTGAACAATTAGGTATGAGTCAAACAAAAACATAACATTCTTTTGTAACAACTTTTATTTCTATCTGTCAGTAAAATTAAAGACATCCATTCAGGCTGTTCTCATGCACCGTTTGTACCTAAACCTACAAAAAGTAGGACGCAGACTGGCCAATCATAACGTAGCATCAGGCCAGCTCAGACCAGGGTCCGGCAGCAACACAGCTGTGCTCCATTGACTCTAATGCAGTCGTTTCAAATTTCTTTCATTTTCAGGCTGGTTTTGTGGATTTGGAGCTAAATGTTGTGCCTGGGGCACGTCGTGTGTTAATGATACTCGTTACCTGGAGAGGTTGGAAAAAGACATACGTTTCTTCCCTGTTCCAAAATCAAACCCTGAAAAGTGTAGGGTTAGCTAGCTAGCTACTGAAGATATAGCCTACTGAATGTATACACATGCTGCTTTTGCTTTGTAATGATTATAACAGTGAAACAAAGACCGACCCTGCTGTACAGGAACCAGTGAAGGGAAGCAGGGAAACTTTGTTGATAGTCAACCAGCTGTGTGTCATCACAGTGTGTGCACATGAATGTTGTTTGACTTCCCCTGGAGATCCCTGCCCATCCGGCGGCGGAGGTCCAGGTGCTGGCAGCAGCACGGGGGTGAAGCCAAACACTGTTCATCTGCACACACTGCGATGCCACACAGCTGGTTCAATATCAGCAAAGTTTCCCTTTATATTCATTGTCTTCTGTGGCGATCAGCAGTGATGTGGTGGTTCACTTTTACACTGTGATCTGTAGCCTATAGTTGGGCTTTAGCTTCTAACTATCTTTGTCTTTTTAACCTGTTGTTGCTGCTGAGTCAGTTTGACATCCTGGATATATCCTTCAAACACAGACTGTAGACCCCTCTGTCTGCTTCTCTCTGGAATCACTGGTTCATTTCTCCAAAAATATGATAATATTTTTTCAGGGGGTGCAGTTAGTTACAGTGTGGGCTCCATGCTTACTCTGACAGCTTGTCAGACCATCACAAAGAGGTGGGACTTAGCGACAGGTCAATTTGTATATAACACACATAATCAGGAGGGCTGTGATCATGTGACCAGTGTGCCAACAGGAGTAAATTAGGGATAAGTAAAAAGAATGAAAGTCCATGTTATGAGGTGAGTAAGGGTGGTATACGGGTCAGACAACAAAGGAATTTCCCTCATGTGACCAGTGTTTGGGACCAGGTGAACTTTGGCATTTTAAGGTATGTTGTCACCATGTTTCTTTTGCTAAACCTAAGCTACGTAACTTTATGTAATTTTGTATTAAATACATACCTTTAAGTTAAGTATGAAACGTGACAACGGCATATGTGGGGTGCTAATTCATTGGATACCATATGAACTGTTGTATTAGGAAACGTTGACCCATGATTAACACGAGATTAAACTATCTAATAGAATATGTTAACTTTTCGATTTCACAGTGTGTTGAAATATAGGATACATTTCATTATTACATTTTTGTTGTTGTTGTTTGGGTGGGTGGGTTCTGCCCTAATTTTTAGCTTTTTTCAACATCCACACTCTTTTGAAATATACTGGCTCATTGCAGACGTGATTTAGATATAAGATATTACAATATGTTGTAATAACAAAGGGGAACCATTGAGAAACCACAGTAACTGGGGGAAGTCAGTAATTAATAAACAAAGTTAATGACTGTGCAAAACAAGGGTAAGACTCTTTTTCTATCCCCATGACTCGTACTGTAGCACACCCTTCTCCTTTTTTGTCTTTCCTGTTCCGTTGTTCATCCAATTACGTCCCTCTTCCTCTGATCCCTCCGTTTCTTCTCCTCGTCTCACTCCCTCTTTCTCCTTTCTCTCTCTCATTATTGTCTGCTCCTGTTTTCTCTCTCTCTCTCCTCACCCCCGTGGCTAAATGCAAGTGCCAGTATGCATTTGTATGGCCTAATTTGTGTGTGTATTTGTGTGTTTGAGTGTGTACGTGTGTGGTTTGCATACTCACATGCGGAGTTTGACCTTGTGCAACCAACCGTTTCAGAGCTTCTCTTTATTTTCCCACAGGTGTATACTGTATGAGTGTGTGTGTGTGTATGTGTGTGTGTGTGTGTGTGTGTGTGTGTGTGTGTGTGTGTGTTGTGTGTCTGTTTGTGGGCACATGTGTGTGTGTCCTTTGTCCTTGTTCATTCATGCATATCAGCACTTGTCATAATTTTTCACAGGTGTGTGTGTGTACATGTACGTCTGTATGCCTGTGTGCACATGCTTGTGTGTTTGTTTGTTTATTTGTTTGTGTGTGTGTGTGTGTGTGTGTGTGTGTGTGTGTGTGTGTGTGTGTGTGTGTGTGTGTGTGTGTGAGTGTGCGCGCGGAAGCCAACAGGGCACCTGCAGGTGCAGTCTATTCAATTTAGCAGGTTTGGGAGAAGAGCAGGTCACCAGTCAGACATTGTTTAGTCAACACACACCACACTCACACTGATACACATACACACCACAATGCAAACAGTAACTGTGGAACAATTAGATCCACCTGTACAGTATGAAAGTAAGAGATAGTGACCTGCCGTGTGATTCAGCGGCTCTACTCTTTACGGTGGATTTTCTCCTTGCATGCAGTGCAGAAAAGGCCAGATGTCCCAGTGTTTGCCTCAATAGGCCCTTTTTCCACGGAAAGCATTTTGACATGTCACAGTGGGATAAGCACAAGTGTAAATAGTGAAATTATGTAAATAATGTTGGCTCAGCCCCATTCAGCTGCTGTGATTTCAGGGTCCTGGTATTGTACATCCTGGCTTGCTGTCAATCTCGCGGGGACAATAGAACAGAATGGAGCCAGCATTAATGTTATTAGAAACACCTGTGCTTTACAACTATGACAAGTCAAAATGTCTGAGAAAGTCCTGAAGGTTTTTCTCATTTATTATTTTGTGCCTCCTCGTCTGCTCTCTCCTCCGTCCTCTAGCCCATGACCCGGAGATTGATTTCACCATTTTGAAGGATGTCCCAATTCCCAAAATGCATCTCTAGGAGAGAGAAGGCTTGCCGGAAGAGCTATGAGTGAGGACACACAGGTGTATCTGATAAATGACAGAGGCGTGTCAACAGCAGGACTCTACAAATGAAAATGTTCCTTTTGTATTCACACCTTGTGTTAGTTATTTAAGATGATCAAATGCGCAGCTGTGCCTAATGTCTTATTTAACTGACGACTCGACTCTGCTCTCCCTCTCTTTGCCTTCTTCGCTCACATCACAGGTGGGAGGGACTAATACGTGAAAAGAGGAGGCGAGGAAAGGAATAAATATGTACAAACTGGCAAATAAGGAAGGCCTATGTGTGAAGGGTCTTAACCTGCCATTCCTGACATGACCACTGGAAACTGGCTCCATCAAAACTCAACAACTTTTCTCCCAAGAATCAAAGTCGCTCATGGTCCAAATAGGTAGTTCAACACTTTATCAACTATGTGTCTCTTTCTGGTTTCATTGAAATTATTTGAGCTGGCAGGTATGTTTGGGACTGTTTGTTTGTTTGACAGGAGTGTCAGACTTTCATTCAGTCATGATGGTTGCACTCGCTCATCCCTCTGAAGATCACCCAGACTTCTATGGCTGTAGTGATGCTCAAAATCCTGGTTTGAAAATGTCCCCTCATAAACCATGCATCCATGATTGGATCACTTTGTCCCAACACACTTGACTTTGTTTATGTGTTTAGCCCTTTCACGCATCTTGGACACTACAGTGGCCGTTTTCTTGTATGTGCATAGATTTTGATGCTGTAGGTGCACCCTAGTGGGTCATGCTATACACTGCCACCCACTGGCCAGGTGTTGTCAGTGCAACACAAATCTCCCAAAACTAAGATGGCCAACAAAATACAAGAAATGTTGTGCAGCTCAAGAATATATTCCTAATCCTTCTGTAATAGGAGACCCTGGCAGGTAAATGAAATCTGGTAACATCAGGTAACATCTAAGGAGTAATACGGTCATTAATTTACCGAGTATTCATTTTATGTTGCAAGGAAATTACAACTGGACGTCATGCATCGTTGGCTATATTTTAGCTACAGTTAATACCATTACTGCAGCTATGTTGTTCTTGCAAATATTTTATCTGCAGTGACTTTTTTTGGCTGTAAATCAGTTGCTTTATGTTATTAGAATGTAATCTACAGTTTTTGTGACGGAAACAATTCTTTGACAATATTTTTGTTATTTATGCAGAAAATGTTGATTGATAAAAATGATATAGATCAACAGGAGGAGGTGGGTGTGGGGCTGAGGAGTGAAGAGGAAGGAGCTGAATGAGGGAGGCGGGGTAGGTACAGAAGGAAGGAGTTGAAAGAGAGAGGGGAGGAGCAGAGGCATCAGGAGCAAGGTATTGAACAGGCATTGAACAGTGTATGAACATGTTAAAATATGTCAACACACTAGTCTAACAGCATGGAAAATATGTTGTTATAGTTTCACATGATATGAAAACTTAAACACATGCTGTCTCCCATGTGGAAAAGTCTTTAAAAAATGCATGTTTAAGAAATGATGTTATTATTTTTTCATCTCTAAAGAGGAATTAAAAAAAACGTTTAAGAAAATAAATCTTGACTGAGGTAGTAATAATTCATGCATGAAAGGGTTAGATTCTGTTACCAAAAACCACTGATACTTTGGTTACTTCATTGTAAATTAAGGAGTAGGGGTCATTTGCACTTCCATTAAGTTTGGTGACTCACAAGAGACTTCTTTTTTTAAAGAATCTAAATTAAAGCAGTAGAGGCTGAGATGTCCAGACTTTTAGCTTTTCAGCAGCATCTTTCTTTAGAGCCCCCTGCTACGTAAATACTAACTTCTTCCAAACCCCACACCCCTGTTTGTAATGTGGGGTTCCTTTAAAATGTGTCTCAAATCCAATCAGAGTTTTTTTTTTTTCATTCACCCGAGAAAGCTCCCTCCAGAGCCCCAGAAGACATTATACAGCTGTTTCCAGGGAATGAGAAGTACTCCTCATAAAAAGTTAGCTGAATTTCGTGTGTAAAATTTTGGAATTTCCCTTTAACCCGAAAACGGCCTCACTGAAAATAAAAATCTCTTTTACAGGAGTGCCATTGCAATCAAGTTGAAATGGCCACGCTGCTGAAGTCTCCGAGAGCAAGGCTCTGAATCCTTTCCAGTTGCAGCAGTTACTGCAGTAAAAACAGTATTTCCCTTTGGGGATCAGTTGGAAAAGTAAAAGATCTCATCTGCCGATGCTCGTACTGTCGCTGCGGTATCAGTGTGTGTGTTTGATGTGCTGTTAAATTTGATGGGAGATAAATGTGAAGCTGCCAGGACATTCTTGTGAATAAGAATTTAAGTGACCCTTCTGGTCCAGTTAAGCTAAAAGCGAGAGCTGAGCAAAATATGCTTGTGATTGAATTGTGTGTGTGTGTGTGTGTGTGTCCTTTTAACATACCAGAGGCTGATGTAATCTGAGGATGTTGTGGGTGTGCGTGTGTAGGCATCCAGTACTAAAGTGTGTTCACACTGTTTATGTTTGGAACAGTTTAGTCAATCTCTTGAGCATTCTCTCTTTTAGTTTGGTTCAATTGAAGGGTGAGGGAAAAAACCCATAGGAACACTGTACACCCACTGCAGAGGCCACATGAAAATATGAGTCTCAGTCCTTGATAAAGTGAACTCAGCTTGATTCATGAGGAGTATCTAGTGTTCAACTGAGGACTCCAATTACAGTTTGTGTTCATTTTTCTTGGTTTTAACATCATATAATAAGATGTGTTTTAATATGTTATCTCACATACTGGCAGACTTATTATGTATAGGCTGATGAAAGTAGAGTATAAAAATGCAACATAGTCTGGTGCAAACCAAACACATGGTGTGATAGTACTCAAAGCAAGGGGTGATCTTCGAGTCTGAAAAGTGAAGCCAATGCGGAAGTGCCTTAAACCCACATTATTTCCAATTGCTGTCAGGGGGCGACTCCATTGGTTGCAAAAAGAAGTCAGACTGCTAAAAAGTCAATAAGAAATTGAGCCTTCCTCTCACTTGATTTACAGCCCAGTTGCTAGAAGAAAATATGCACATTATGCATTTAGCCAAACCACAAATATGTTACATTTGCACTTTTTATACATACCGTATTAATGTTTTTAAAGTTATGTAATTTATAAGCTTATTTTTGTCATTGGGAAGTGGAGGGGATGGTGGATGGTCACCCAGGCAAGATGCCTGCCAAGATTGCAGACTGCTGTGCAAAACCAACAACACAGGTTGTATTTCACCCACACCTTGCGCTGTTTCCCAGCAGTGTTTGAGCCATGTTTTTCACAGACACATTGCAACTTTTCCCAGCTGCTTTTGTGCCTTCAAATGTGGGTGTTTTAAGCGAGCCCTGTCTCACTCCAAAGTCGTCAAAAACAGGCGCTTACGGCCTCAGAAACCAACAAAAAAAGGCTACATTAATATCGGCATGATATGCAGGCGGTTGCCATTAAAGTTTAACGGTGCCTGGCAGTGTCAGGGGGAAATGTGGCAGGACAGGGACAAAAGTTAAGGTGGCAAAAGTCCTACTGGGGCGGGCGGAAGGGGTGGTGGATGGGTCCAACAAACACCAACTTTCAGCTGAGAGAGCAATGTTCACGTCCTGTAAGATTCTAAAGCCAAACCCTGTTCTTTTTTCCTAAACCTAACCATGTGTTTGTTGTTGCCTAATCTTACTACATGTGTTTGTTGTTGAAGGGAAAACAAACTCACGGTGTTGTACTGATGTAGTGCGTTTATTTTGAAAGGTACTGTAGGTAAACAGTAAATTTTCTGTGAAAACGGAAGTGTATTTGAAAGACGACAATACATGTAACAGGCAGAACTTGACATGGCGTCCCAGAACATCAACAACCAATGCACCCAGGGTACCTTGCACGTCGTATGCAGACGTGGAGTCCATGACCAAACATCAACATGTGATAAGGTCAGAGTGACAATGTGTTGTTTAAGCCAAACATGACCTTGTGAGCGACAAGCTGCCACCTCAGCAATGCCCTCAGTTCCTCAGTCAGGTCCACCACCCCTCATTCCTCCACAGCTCAACCTTCTCGTCCCTATACGGTCACCTCTTGCTCAAAAAAACAAAATGGCATCAGCCAAAATGAAGAAAATGGAAGTCCACAAACACATTGGTAACGTCACAGTGTCTACACCCACTTCTTTTATGCAGCCTATGACTTGTAGACACCAGCTGTCATAACATCAATTACAACAATATGTAATGCAATGTCAAATATTAACTATTGGGATATAAAAAGATAGAGTTTCAATTACCTCAAACAGAGTAGCTCCATAAACCCGAAATTGAACTTGTCAAAATAATTCAAATCACTGTATTTTTTATGCACCCCATTTCCTGTCAAGTGTTCACATTCAGTGTTTTATTGCAGGGAGGAACAGTCGGAGACAGAAACAGAGAGGGGGAGTGACAAAAAGCAAGAAAAGTAGAAATGGGTAGAAAATGATGGGAAAGAAGAAAAGGAAAAAGTCAAGTATAGCTGCTCTCTTCCCCGTGCTGTATTGTTTCCCCCAGAAAATCCTGAGAGGGCATCTGGCTTTTAGATTAATGAATCTGCATCTAAATCTCCAAGGGGAAAGCTCTATAAAAAAAAACAATTCAACAATTATTTCTCTCCTCCCTTCCATCTTTTTCAGCAAAGCACACACACACACACACACACACACACCTACACACACACACACACACACACACACACACACACACACACACACAGGCGCAGTTATTGACCAGCTTCACCTTGTCTTTCTCTCTTGCTCTCTCTTCCACTCCTGCTCGCTCATGCACAAAACCAGCAGAACCCAAGAGGTGTGCTGCTGAAAAGCCTTGCAGGAAGACTTTTTTTTTTTTTTTTTAAAAGATAGTTCTGTGCTGCTTCTGCCAGAGGAGGACACACATCTTCTAAATTTACTTTGTCACAAAGTTTCAGGTCAACCTCTTTAATCTATCACTGTGCTTGAATGCACACAGGAAACCAGGTTACTGGGAGAAATAAGGTTAACACAGGCTATTGGAGAACGTGTAGGACACGCTCTGAAATAACCTGGTTACTATACTCTACTGGGGAGAGCAGATGTCTTCGCAGCAGATGTAAATTCCACTATGGGTTCTGGGAAATATATGTTTCTTGTGACTGTGTAAGCTAATCTTTTAAGTGCATGTAAACACACTTTGTTTTTCCTCTCTTGTTGTCTCTCTTGAGGAAAGGAAGTCTCAGATCAATAAAATGTTTCGATGCAGAACTGGGACATGAACCTCTCTATAAGAAAAAACTACAGGATGAACTGATTCATCTGCTTCCATCTCATCTCCTTATTGTTTTTTCCATTGTCACACAGACACAGTTTATGTCTGCCTCAATCTCTGATTTTTTGTAGTTTTGCCTCTCCTTCATACTGTTCTCTCAGCTTATAGCCCTTAGGGTGTGGAGCACTAAAATGGTGACTGAGAAGTTGAAGTAGACAATCAAAGAGAAAGCGAAATGTATTTGGTTCTGTGAAGATGCTGAGAGATGCCATTCACTGAATGTAAAAAGGACTGCGTCTTGATTTTGAGTTGTTTTTGCACAATCTGTCAGTTGTTTGAAACATTAAACATCCTCCTTTTATTTTTCTGATAGATAAACATACAGCCATAAAGGGTAAGAGCTCTTACTTTGATCAATCTCACATCGTAAAAATATAAGAGGCCCGAAATCTGATGTATTTATTTGTAATTTACAGTGTGTGCCTTTGTAATTATAACTGACTGAGTGTGTAATTTTCCGCAGATCCTGTCGACCATATGGTGAATATGTCTCATGACATCTGGCCGTCATCTCGCTGCCTGCTCCAGATCCAGTTGTTATAGCGTTCATGATACATTATTATTTCTCACCTTTTTCATAGATATCTACAGCACAGTCTGTTCCCTGTGTCAGCCAGCTAAAACCCTATAGAATCAATCTCTGTTTGCTCTGGTGCATGTCAAAATCATATCTTCAAGACTGACCTGTGACTTGGAAACAAATCTTCCCACCCTCCCTGGTGTTCCTGGCTCTCTGTTGCTCCTCGCTGTTATTGAAAAATCCATTCAGCACTCCAGTCTGCAGCCACTAAATTCATTATTTTTGGTGCACTCATTTGTATTGTTGCTTTTGAATCAATTTAGGTTTTATATCACATTGGCATGAGTGTTTCTGCAAGTGTGTCGTGTTTGAATCTGATGCTATTGCTATAATGCATAGACACAATCAGCCCACTGCCTGTACTGTAATAACATAATTTATAATGCTCTGTTTTATTTATTTGTAAAGCACCTTTTCCTGAGTTTTTGAGTTATAAACAGTTTTAGTTTACATGAGGCCTGTACTACGAAGCAGGATTTGAAGTTAGCAGGGTAACTTCAGGGTTAACTCGTTAACTAAATCACTGTGGCAACTTATGCTGAACAGCTAAGCCTGCTCTGGAGCAGGTTAACTTCAGGTATTAGATCACAATCCTGTCAGCACCCCGACCCTCTGACCAATCAGATCACTGAGGAAAAAGTATCCATGGACGAAAGTCCTGAGTCTCAGGTAAAGAAAGAGGAGCTTATACTGTCAGGTCAGCAGAATCGTTTCATTGTTCCAGGGCTCTGTTTCCACTGGGTTTAAAACAGAGATTCTAACAAACAGACGGGGTTGTTAACAACACTAACCACGTGATTTTAGCAGGATTTCAACTAATTTTAACTGCTATATGACTGAGAATCTCCACCAACATATTTGAGATAATGCAAAGTTTATTTTCTGCAGTGATAGTGTTGCTATTTTACACTCTGATTCCTTCACTGCAGCTCAAAATAACATGAGACACCTGTGTGATGAGAACTAGGAAAAAACAGACAATATTTTATAAAAAAAAAAAAAAAAAATCGACACACTTTAGATTGATCTCGTTATTATAAATGCAACATTTCGGTCAGATAGACTCCATCTGTCAGGCTACTACTAGGCTACTTCTCCACCCTTTGCTTCAGTAGCAGAAACAGTCTTGCATCACTTTAAAGTGTTTTGTGTGACATATTCAGAGTAGTGTCGTCATCTTACAATTAAAAAGCAAAAAATACTCTATACTAATGTCACTTATAGCCTGGTGATGCCCATATGTAATGTAAGTCTTGGCAGACGGTGAATTTTTGGGTAGTATTTTCAAAGTTTCTACATTTTCCGTTATAAAATATAAGTATCATTTATTTATATTTGTCTCTCAGTCCTAGCTGCTGTCGGTACCCTTTCATCTCATATGATATGACGCACCCTACTTCATTTACAGTTCAGATGATGCTCTCACATGAACGTGCTCGCAGCTGGATTTCCAAACGGCCAGTGTTAGGGTTAGTCAAGCCAGATAACAAAAAGATATCCTGGGTAAGGTGAACTGGCTTCGTAGTACAGGCCTCTGGAGTAATAGTCCATTGTCTTCACATTCCTGCAGAAAAAAAATGTTTTCTTTCCTCTTGCACCAATAGCTGTCCTGAAGATGCATAAAAATGAGATCTTAAAGTAAAACATCATTAGTATTTTAGAAACCGAGAAGTATATTTTCAAAGAACCACCTTCACAGCTTTATTACAAGACCTCTGATCTTATGCATCTGTTATTTAACAAAGCACCTGCAGAGTCAGGTAAGATGAGGGTAATCCATTGAGCATTGATATTTGACTTCTGATGTTCTTTGATATTTTTAGGCCATTGTCTTCACACTTGAGGTGAGTGTTCATACACCTACACTTGTAGGGTTGCATATGATCTCTTCTGTGAGAACATTCAGTGCAGCCTATGTGTCTCAGAGTTCAGTGTGTACATTTTTGGAAATGGAAATGGAAAGCAATATGTGGTGAAATTCATTTTAGGGAATGCTACCCATGCAGCAAACTGAAGACATTTGGCAACTGTCTCAGGTAATGGAATTGTCAACAGAGAAAACATCACATTGGACGTAATGGGCTATAGGTGGAAAACATTGTGGAAATATAAAGCTAGAAACAATATGTGACAATTTTTCCTTTATCACAAGCAAACCTGAAAAGACACAGACAGATGTTTTATTCTTTTTTATTTATTTAGATAAAACACTATGCTGTCAGTTTACCAGTTCCCCTCTTTGATATGAATGGGATGAACTACATTTAAGAAACTTCCTTAGCTATGTAACTCTTTCCAACACATTACTCAATACACAAATTCGCACATTCAATTCACTTGTTCACTATATTTGTGTTTGTCGGCACTGTGTCCACGATATTCGTAGCTTCCTCTTGGAAAAATTATTAATTTAATTTTATTTAATTTATTAATTTAATTTAATTTAATTTTATTTTATGTCATTTATATTTTTTGTATAAGTGTATAAATTGTTTTTATGGATTTTTTTATGCATCGTATATTTTTAAGAAAGCTTTAAAAATAAAACAAAATGGTACAACTAACAACTTCGAGCTGAGTGTACAACATGAAAGCCCATATGCCTGTGAATATCTTACAATAATTACTTATTGAAAGGCCAGCACTAGAGTGGGTCATCAAGAGATCACACTGGTCTCATTTCGAGGAGATGAACACAAATAAATTAGTTACACCACACTCAGGGCTGAGAGATATTGGAACAAATCTAACACTTTTATTAGCATTGCATACAGATTCTGGCTATTTTGGATCACTCTACACTGGTTAGATCCCCGAAGAGTTCAGCTAACCAGCTATCAGTATTATCAGTCTATTTTACGCCTGGGTGATGCAATTTAGATAGCAGCCAAAGCAAAGAGAATAATCTACACAGTTAACTTCATGACAGTCCACCTGTATCCAAAACAAACAAACAAACAAACATACCCTGCAACTCATCACTGCTGTTGTGAATAAACCAATAAACTCAGTGCACCTGTGGTGTCACACCCACACAGAAAGGTCCAGCAGCACAGAAGTATGAAAAGGTGCAGCTGCCAGCTTCCTCCTCTCTGTGTAAATGAGCATTAACAGGTTGCTGCTAATATAAGAGGAAGGAATGATGATCCCAGTAGTAATATTAAGTGTTGCTCACAGCTGTGTTTTTTTGTTGACATCAAAATGTACCCACGAGGCTGTGTGAGTCTTTGCTTGGACGGCCAAAACAGCATTAAAGTCAGTCTAATGCTTAGCTTACTGAATATATTATAAGAAACATCACACACACTGACTCAAAGCCAGGTTACTGAGTGAAGAATATGATCCCTTGTAGGCATATAAACACAGAAGCTGCGCTATAGAAATATGTCGTCTCACTACTGGCGTCTAGTTAACGCATTATTGAATCTGCACATTCTGTCACTGCATCCTCTTCACATGTGTGTGTATATTTCTGTGATCACATTATCGTTCCAAGCAACTCTGGTCCAAACTGCTGATGAAGCTGTGTGTGTTTGTGCGTGTGTTAAAGCTCGGCAATGTGTGTTCCAACTCAACAAGCTCATGACGACTTCCCCCATACACATAGCAACAATATCACCGGCTTAATGGACCCCCTGGGGCTCACACGCAACATGCACCAATGCAGGGTGTGATTACTCTTCATGATAGCTCTAATGAAGCTCCTCTGCTGATTCGCAGATTTCAGGGTCAGGGTGATGTGTGTGTGTGTGTTTGTGCTTGTGTGTGTTTGGCTGTGTGTCTGCGCATCCTGTGATATTTAAGAGAGTGCCAAGATCTGGACAGCCAATTAAAACAATCTGCAGCAGAAATCCCATAGAATACATTTACCGTATGCCTTAAAGAGGCAATACATGTTTTTTTTTTTTATTCTCTTCTTTTTTTAAGTATTCTTATTTTAACAAGAGGATCCCACTGAGGCTGGAGTTTCTTTTGCAAGGCAGCCTTGTGTGAGAATAAATTAATAAAAATGTAGTCAGAAGGATAAAAATAAATCACAAAAAGAGAACAATATTTTATAACATAGTCTCAAAAATAATGTTCTCTGTGGAACACCACTTTATTTTATATTTCAGACATGTTATTCTTGGGGTCTTGGGTAGTTGAGGCAGAGCAAACTGTAGTGAGTTAAAACTGAAATTGAAGAATGTCTAAAACAGTGTCTGAAAATAGCAGTTTTTATTATTTCCGCCTCATATTTTTGCAAAGTTACGACAACTTTTGAATATATTTTATGAGCAGTTTTAGAAGAACAACTCTACTGTCCATGTGGCATGTCTACATACACAATAATATTTACAGATAATACTGTGAACTATGTGGAACTTTAAAACACACACAGTGATTAACAGTAAACTGGGAGGAAATTTTGGGATTCACATGGTCACAAAACAAACAGCCCGAGTAGGGCAGGTGTGAGGGGTGGTGGATGGCTTCACCAGCCACTGACTTTCACCCTGGAGACGGTGTTTACTTCCTGTAAGATTATAAAGCCAAACCCAGTTCTTTTTCTCTAAACCCAACCACGTGCATGTGTTGGCAAAACCTTGTACTGACGTAGTGCGTTTATTTTGAAAGAGACTGCATGTAAATTGTACATTTCCTGTGAAAACGGAAGTGTATTTTGAAAAGAGACAGTGCATGTAACAAGCTGAAATTGACATGGCATCCAAGAACGTCAGCAACCAACACACCCAGGGTACCTTGCATGTCGTATCTGGACGTGGAAAGGCCATGACCAAACGTCAATATGTGAGTCGGGGCGAGAATTTGTTGCAACGTTGGAGAGTGTTAGGAACTTTTGGGTGTGTTTTTGATCCTACACAGCTGTAATTAAGACATGATAGTGTGCCAAAATTTTGCTGTAAATGTTACCAGTCAAAAAAAAAAGAAAGGATAGTAAATTAAAAAAAATTCAAAACTATGTTTGCAAAAAAAAAAAAAAAAAGATATAGTTGCATATAGGTTGTCTACATTAAGTAACTGACAGTTAGGTGACGTAAATAATGGTAAATAATTTTCACAGGAGACATTTTGATGTGTCAGTACGAAAAGTGCAGGTGTAAGTAATAAACTTAAAGGTGCACTATGGAGGATTTTCCTAAACAACAACATATAGACTCATACAAAGGTAATCAATGTGTGCGGTGGTGTATTTATCCGTGGAGACTCTGCCATCTGCTTCTATTTTCTAATGTTATTTTGCTGTGTTTGGGATGTTTATGGGCACAACGGGACTCTATTAAAAAAGATGACCATATGCCAGACTGTAAGCAGCATTTATTCAAGAGGAAGCTACGGAAATCGTGGACACTGCTGAAAAACGAATATATAGTGAGACAAACCGCCAAACAGACAAAGCTCATTCCAAAATGAGAGTTAATGTAGGGTTTGCTTTCACATTCACTTCTGCATAGTATACCTTTAATGGTGGCTGAATTCCATTTAGCTGCTCTGGTGTCAGGGTCCAGGCATTGTTGTATTGTGGCTGCTTGAAAAGAACTGAGCTGTTATTGATGTTGTGACAAGTCAAAATGTCTGCTGTAACTACACCTATTTACTGCTGTCTGCTACATCAGCTTCATATAGAGGTTTACACAATATTGATAATATGTCTTTGCAGTAATTCAGCATCATTAGAGCAGCTCATTCAGATGAATATGAGTCAAGAGATAATACCAGACTGTAAGTGAAGTGACAGAGGTTGTAAATATAGTCTCCACATCTGCCCAGAGCAAGAGAGCAAGTGAGTGACTTTGTCACCCACACATTTTCCTTCTCCTGAGAGACATCTTCTCTAACACTTTGTTGCTCAGAACCTCGCTGCTGCTTCACTGTTGTCTGATTACCTCTGTCTTTGTTATTTTACTCTTCTCTCTCCTGCTGTCTTTGTAATGTACCTCTCTTTCTCTCTTTTGCTGATGACCTAGATTTCCAGCCACCATGTTCTGCTGCGGTCCCTCTCTCCTGACACACACATTCACACACAGGAACACCCACCCCTACCTAGTGTACATGTTTTATTAATCATTGAGCTGAGTTAAGGTTGACGCAAAACAACAAATGGACCCCTTGACCATAAACAAAGACACACACACTTACTACACACTCACACACACGCACACACACACACACACACACACACACACACACACACACACACACACACACACACACACACACACACCTTAGACACTCTCCAATAGACAAATACTTTTTGCACACGCTGCCATACACTAACAAACGCAATGTGCATGCAGTTGTATAGCAGCTACACAAACCCCTCTACATGCATATGGCCACATTAATAACACAAGTGTCTTGAAGCCAAACATCTCTCAGCAGATTTCAGCAGTGCTACTGTTGTTCCACCATCATTATACAGAACTGCTGTATACCATGTCTTTATGTATGTGTGTGTGCATATTATTCCTTCATGAATAAGCCATCATGAAAACTTCATTTAACTAATTCAAATCTCCAAACTGACTGTTCATATCTTTCAATCATATCCTTTTTTTTTACCTTTAGCACCTATTATAATATCAAATCCACAGCGAACCACTGAGATAATATGGAAGTTGGGGCACATATGAAACAGGAGTTTGGGGGTCCTCCGTCAGAAAATTTTGAGCATCAAACATGTGATTTCCTGCATTCAGGTGAAATTTAATGTACTAATTTGTGCCTTTTCTGCAACAATTTATAGAATAAATGTCTTTCATTTTGTGAGAATAAAAGTCCTCTGTTGCTTTCACGTTTTTATTTGTGATTTTTTTTTCCATTCAAATTCAATATTCTAAATATTGAGGGAGACGTGTCCCCTATGTCCCCCTACACCTAGACTATGTTAAGCAGAAATATTTAAGAAAGCACATTAATTCAAAGATCAGTTCAGGTACATTAGTGTTAAATATAGACTACAGCTAAGTTTCTCCACACATTTTCAGTGTGTCACTAACAATTAATAATGATTTATGCATAAGGGTCTGAGTCTTTTATTTATTTATTAATTAAATTATTTTTAATGAAAGAAGATGTTGCAGGGAACTTTTTTATTTCACTTAATGATGATGTTGCAGTTATTGATAATACTGTCAGGTCCAGAAAGACCAGGACTTTAATCCCTATACAAAATATAAAAAATAAATAAATAAAAAAATATTATTAAAAAAGTTTTAACAAGTTTTGTCACAAACAGGCGCTTAACTATTACTCAGTTCCCCAGAGTTTTTTTTTTTTCCTTTCCTTTTTAACGAGTGAAACAGCGCCCCCCCTGGTTGCACCGGCTTATAAATGTTAGTCAGTGTGGTCGACCATGGTATTGCACTCTGCAGTAGCGCCACAGGTGAAGCTCACATCCAATTAAGTATCAAACAATTCGCTACACGCGTCATGGCGCTGCAGGAGGTTAACTTATCTCTGGAAAAGTGCTGCTGTGAAGACTAGAGGCGATGGACGGAGGACATGAGGACTTCTTCACCAAACAAAAGGACCAGTGCAGTCACAGTCGAATATTATGGATATGGACCACTTCACTGGTCGTGGACGTCAATTAAGGTATTTAAGTTAACTTTACTGTCTCTATAGGCCTGCATGTGCTTGCTGGGGTCTTTCCTAATGGTTAAATGGCCCGCTGTGGCTTTCTGTGTGGATTAAACAATGTGCTATGTGCTTGCTTTTGATTTTATGAATGACATGGGATATTATGCGCTGATGTTTGTGTGCATTTGTGGCAAGTTGTCTACATGCACACTGCAGGCCTTTGAATATTGGACATGCATTGGTTGTTCAGTCACCTGTCGATGGTGCATGCTGGTTTTGAGAATTTCTTTCTTCTGGTTCTGTTTTTCTGTGCTCTTTAACTCATTAGCTTTCATGTCTCAAAGGCTGCTGTTGGCTGTTTATGATATGTGCTGCATTGCAAATTTGTACATCATGTGCTTGATGTATGCATTGATACCTTTTGATGTGAACGCATGTTTTTGGTACCTGCATCATAGCGTTGTTGTATGTGTGTTTAGAAGATTGAAGCTGCATGTGTAAGTCATGTATCTATATGTGCATTATTTCTTTTAATGTTAGCAGAGGTCTGTTGCTTTAATGTCATCCTAAAGTTGTATCTTATGTTGTCTGTACCACACCACAGAGGACTTGTGCGCTTCAAATGCATTGGCCCCTGAATTTCTCCACTCCCACTTTTTCTGCATGTGGGTTTTTGTGAATCGTGTGCGTGCATATGTGCACGTGTTTATCAGTGCAATTGTGTCTGTGTGTTCATGTGTGTACACTCCACTGGATAATCCCATTGTGCAGATGAATATTTATGTAATCTTGTAATTCGGCTGCTTCGGGCTATGTTATGTGTGTGTTCTCGTTTATGTCTGTGTTTTTTGTGCATGCAGCTGTTTATGCATCTATGTGCTTATGTGAATGTGTGAAACATGGACAGATCAGCCAGCTTTTGTGGAGATAAGTTGTGAGCCTGACGCAGCACAGAATGGGCCTCATACAGAATCTTAAAGTGCAAACCACAAATTTAACAGGAAGATATTGTTATGCATGTAGGAAACGGCAAAATGTGAAACATATTCAGGGCATTTATCTTGTTTTTGTCCATCAATAGTTTTGCATTGCAGTAAACATAAAAAATATGTGAGTCTGTGAAGTGGGTCGTGCACTTCAAGTCCAAGATGAATGATGATGTAAAAAAATCCCTAAAAACATAAGGATAATAATGATATTGATTTTGAGCAAATGCATTTTTGGTGGTCTAAAATGGATCCTTAAATTCTTTCTAGCTTCTCTCAGTTGTTCCAGCAGTTCTCTTTGGCTCTGTGTGTCCCACGGAGAGTCGTAGTTCACAACGATCAGTGTAACCTCTCCAATTATAGCTGCAATGCTCTCATCTGCGCCTCTTTGTTTGATTCCTGTCCGGCCTCATTAGGCATTACAAGCATGATATTATGTTAAAAAGGTCAAGTATCAGAACTGCTTTTGATCATTTTACCCATTCTGCATGAAAGGTTATAAAATCCTTTGAACATCATGGGGCTGTCAGTGACCATAATGGCTTGGGAGTGTGGTAATGCCATGGCATAACACCTTATGACAGCTGCTTCAAGTTCAGTATAATAATACCCATACAGAAGGCAATTTCTCTTTATTTTATCTTATTTTTTTCTGCACTAAATAAACTAGATCAACCTGTCAATCTTTCTAATCCACAGTGTAACTTCTTAGATAAGTGACAAAATGTCAGCATTAATTTCGGCTTATGGCTCAGACTGTTTATAAAACCAGGGAATCATTCATTATAGAAGGAAAACTTCTGCCCCTCTCAGAAACAGGCCGTCTATACTGTAGGTATACAGTATCTATTTTCATGCAGTGTCGCATCACGTGCATGTCCTAGACAACAATAGATTTCCTCTGACGAAAACTCCCCACATGATTCCCCGTAGAGGCGAGGAGAGCTCTTTGTTTTAAGGAGATGAAAGCAGTGAATGTGATTGCTGATTGGTTGTGACTGTCACAAGATCTAACACGCCAACTATGATGTTTAATAATGTATTCTTTTAGGCTCCACCCACAAAAGTCCCAGGTGAACCTGGCCACAAAATGCCAAAAGTGAGATTATTTTTATTTTCTATACAGATGCCCTAGAAAGGACGGCAGAGGACATACCTGCACACCAACGCAGAGCAGCCACAAAAAAGTTCATAGGCTGAGATCAATGCAAAAACAAAAGTCAATTTATTTAGGACATCCCTGCACAAAAAGAAGGGTGCTCTTTAAGTGGCTGTCCAGCCAAGTTGCATTGGTGTGCGGGTATCTCCTCTGCCGTCTTTTTTTGGTTGTCGTTGTACCGACAGAACCAAGATAAACTTTTTTTGTTGCCCTAAGTAGGCACAGTTTCACAGCAGCCATCAGACTATACAAATATCCCACCATACAAAATCCCTCCAATAATTCTAGAATAATTAGTCTTTCCATATGGGGCTTTTAAAGTCATCTGCAATGCATTTTTATTTTTATGTAATAGATATTGCAGTTTGAAATAAATACATAATATTTCACTAGCGTCATTTTTTCCAGTATTGTACAGCCCTAATGGATAACCAGCAAAACGTTCATGTAGAAAACCAAAAGAATGATCGTCATGAGGAAATGACAAGGTTAGACTCCCATATTCCTGCCCTCAAATACTAATATTTGTTTTACTTCAGTCATGAGCTCATATTTTACTCTTTTGTGTGATTTTATAAAGCTCTGCAGTCCAAGGCACTGGCCTCAGGAATCAGTTTCATTACTTTTCAAACCTGACACGTTTTTATGTCTCTCTACCTGATGTTATGAGACTGTTGCCAAGTTACATGATCACGAGTTTACGACAACCCATCTTACACATTGTAAAGTTCGAGGAGTACTCCGTATCCAGTCCCAATCTTCAGATATATAAAAACACTTTTTATGGGTCACAAAAAATCTGACCAGTAGACGTTGAGCTGCACTGTGAAATATATATTATTTTTTACCTCTGGGTTATAGAAACACTTTGCTTACAGCCTTGAAATATTGCTTTCAGTGTGTTTTTAAGCTGATATTTCTCTTGGATCTTTGCTGGAAATGATGGACGCGATAAGTATTTTTTTCTACCTGACGTTATACTCTCTGAACGGGTGAAAAGCTCTGTGGTAAAAGCAACGAGGGACAGAAAGCAAGTTGTAAAGAGGTGTCTCTGGTGGACACTGCAGCCGTGGTCTCCTGTGAGCCCTTTGACATCTGGGTTGCATCTGTAGAACACTGTGTCATCTCTACAGTGCCAAAATGGATGCTGAGATAAAATATCTACCAGAGATCAAAGCACAGAGCCTGTCAGCTCTGCTCTCTTAAAGGTCACATCGCACATCAGAACATAATAGAATAAGATGTTGGGGGGTGGAAAAGGGAGTGAGATGAGGATAGGGACAAAGATAGTGGAAAGCGAGTAAAAGTGAAATAAAAGAGGGAGGTGGGGGTTACAAAGGAGATCGGGTGAGATAAGAGAAGGAGAACAAGGTGTCTGACAGAAACTATGAACAGATTCTCAGAGTTTTTATGCTGGAGGCATAAAAACTAGGAAAGAAAGAAGTGACAGAACTGCTACATTTCACAAGATCCGACTGTTGTCAGAGAATCTTGTCTTCCTTCAAGTTCTGTATTGACCAAATTCAATCTCACTAACGCACAAATGAAGAAACAGGCAAAAAAATTGGACCCAAAAAAAAAAAAAAACTCCTGAAAAAGGTATGTTTAAAAGGTCCTGTAAAATTCTCCTAAATTTACTGAAAACAGCATTCCAAGGCACACCCAAAGTAAATTGAAAGCTGTTCATGTTCCATTTTTAGTACATGTACATGCATGGTCTCATTTGAAAGGTGACACTGACGTTTTTCCTCGACAGTCAATCACTTCAAGTTCTTCTGTCACTGAATTATATAAGTTTCAACACACTAAAATACATATTTTAGTCTTTGCCTGAATATTTCTTGGAAAAAAAAGCTGCTACAGATGACTAGAACTGGGAGGTAATAGCTGGAAAACACAATGGGGCCATCACATGAAGGTAGGCTACACCTAATCCAAATTTAAAGTAGATAACAATATGACAGAAAATAAACATTTTACACATTTTTCTAAGGTTTGTCCAAGTGCTTTTCAAACAACAAGAGGGTAAAACAATGTTCTGAATTTGTTAATGAGTGACAAACAAGTCAACAAAGACATAAATGTCTGTTGAGGAGCTTACTGTATTTAAAAAAACACTTTTAGAAAACCTAAATTGATCAGACTTTTTTTGCTTAAGACAACAGAGGAGCAATTCGTTTATCATTTATTTACATATGTAATAGTCTGTGGTTCAAAGAAGGAGCTTAAATCTCCTGTGGGGCTGTGTAGTGTCATCAACTACAAGACTAAAAAGCCATCGGGCCAATCGCTGGCTATTTATTAGCTATAAGACCAGAAGTATGAGGAATGCATCTACCTTCAACACAGGCTCTTGTTGGCTATTGAGGCCATAGCAAGAGCATTGAAAGCTCCTATTGGCTCAAGTGAGGTGTCAATCAAAAGGTCAGGAGTTGGGCACCATTTTGATACAGAGGAGTTTGCAAGTTTTCACAAAAATGGGAGAAATTATTGATTATATGTGAAGAAATACAAACATTTGAAATGATGCGGTGGCAGTTTGTGAATATCTGTGAATGTAATTATGTGTTTGGAGTAAATATTTTGCTGGATTTAGATCGCCTAGACCACTGGCAGTGTGTGAGATCTGTATCAGCAGCATTTCTGTTGGCATAATATTGATTTGTAGGTTACAGTAATACTTCATAGGTGAATAATAACGCTTTGTTTTTTGGCTGAAAGACGCGCTTATTGAACCTGCTGTTGTGGTTGTTTTTTTGGAATGGTCTATATCAGTCAAACCGCAAAGAGATTGGTTGTATGAGTAAACCACTTAAACAACAGCAAATACAGCAGTTGTTTACGTGTCATATTCATCAAATAAAACCTTAGGAGGGCCCATGAGTGGGCCTTAAGATTTCTAAGAGGTATTGCATCATAAAACACAGACCAAAGCACTTTTGAATCAGGGCACAGTATAAATTTCTGTCAGGCTGCTCTGGAACCACATAATCTGTAACACATCATTTAATGTCTCTTCCAAGTATGAAAACAGTGCATTTTACAGCTCACAGATGGTGGTGTGTCTGACAAAAAATAGACCACAGGCTTGAAAAGAAAGGACTTGCATCATGTCCAGCTGCCTCACCAAGCCTGTGGACACATCAGCACTGGATACAATCGCTGCTTGTCAGCTCCAACACTCGCAAATCTAAATGCCAGGTCAGGCTGACATTGGCCTGTAATTTCCCTTGCTAACTGAGCTGAGCTCTCTCAGTTTCTTATCATTCTGGCTCGCTATATAACAACATGTGTAATGGATTACTGGCTTATCTTGGTGAAACTGTAGTATTCTGGGGAAAGTGAAAATACCTCAAGAAGTTTGTGCTCTCATTGTACAGTTTGCGAGACAATGAGTGCCTCCTCAATCAAGCAGGGACAGGATAATGATGCAAGACAGTGGGTAGAACAGTTTGAAATGGTTGCCACAGTCAAAGTATTTTTTTTTTAGTCAACATCAGTAAGTTTCCACATCATAAGTTCCAGTGGTATATTTCATGCACTGACAATCAGGAGATGGGAAAAGCAGAAGGATGCAAGAAATTGGTCATAATGGGCTTTGAAAAAGCTTCAGAAGTATGGAAATTTAAAAGACAAGGTAGGAGGGATCTGAGAGGACACCGTTTCAGTTTATATTCACATCTTCTCATGTACCTGTTGTTAATAATTGATGGTATTTAATGGGAACATTACTGGTTGCCAAAAGACAAGTTATGCTGTCTGTATTAAAAGCTGGTGGCTTGGAAGATTGCTTTATTATCATTGGTTCGAAGCACAAAACAGTTATTCTTGGCTTTTCTATCATTATCTAAATTGGGGGAAAAAATCACTCGCCACAATCTTTTCACATCTGGATTTCTAGGCAGGAGAAGACAGAACGGGATCGGTCAATGAGCGCTGCACGGAGCCGAGAGGATGTTTATTTAAATCCAGCTAATAGCTGAGGATAAAAAAGGTAGATAAGTGAGCTACAGACACTGTCATTCCACTGAGTCACTTCTGATCAGTATGGCAGTCTGCAGGGCTGGTGTTGACAAAGTCCTCCCAGGCTGACGTTTGCTTCTACTGTAATTGGCCTCTCTGGTTGTAAATTCAAAAGATAATGGATTCTTTTCACTGCTAATTTTAATAGGTTCCCTCAATACGATTTCTCAGAGCAAAAAAAAAACCATGAAAGATATGACAAGTTGAGGAAAAGTGTTAAAAGATTTTTTTTTAAGTGCTGTCGATACAGAGAAGATTCTCGCTGTAGGTTCTAAGCTGTCATCTTCTCAATTTGTCACATGCCTTGTTACTCCATAACTTTTCTGGGACACAACTCGGCTGCGGTGCATGAATCGTAAAAAAAAAAGTTTCAAGACTTGTCAGTCATTTTTTTTTTTTATATATTTCACTTTGGTGTGGAAAAAGCTCCCTTGAGATGCTTTATGCTTGTCTCTTATCATCATTAAAGAGACTTCATGTAGGCTTTCCTAAATGAAACTCTAGATGAACCTTGTGACAAAATCACTGCGGATAAAACGTTTATAGGCAAATCTGATATTCCTGGCTCTTTGCAATTCATTACAGTAATTGGGAACAGTTAGGTTGGGATGTTTTCACAGACACTGGCTGCTTGTATCATGGTCTTTTTTTGGGCTGTTGTATTGCTTTCGTGTTCGGTGTAAGTAGGATGTTCAGAAAAAGTTTCCTGGGATCTACGATCAGAGACTGGATTCACACTGGAATACAATCCTTAACCTTAAAAGTTATGTGTGCTCTCTGCATCTTGTGTTAAAGCAGCTACAGAGCAATCAGTTCTGGGTCACATAGGATTAAGAATCCAATATCTCTGTTTCTACGTCATACCAGAGAGACGAATGCAGAGCTAAAATACTGACAGAGCACTTATTCCTCTGAAGACCAGGCTGAGGACAGAGGCAAAAAAAAAGAACATGAAAAAAGAACAGAAAGAGTTTCTGCCTTGAGGCGAGAGCAGCAGAGGAATCTGGCAGCCAAAAAGGAAGTGTCCAATCAAATAAGCTGCTAGTCTGGAAGACTTTACTGACTGACTGCTTTGCCGGCTACTTCAGACTCCAGCTGCACGTGTCGATTTTTTTCTGACTCTGTCTGTCATGATGGCTGCTGGTGCAGTGTGCAGCTAAACGAGTACCTGTCTGTGGGAGCTGAAAGCTGCTTAGACTGTGATGTGATACACTAGCTGGTCTGAGTCCAGGTTTGTGTTTTGTTTTTTTTTACCCTTTTACCTGTGTGGGCAGACACAGGTGGTGGTGCAGGCTTGCAGTGCATGACCACATGATTTTTAATGAGACTATGAGTCTACAGCCACGCCAACAGCTTTTGTATGGCTTGTGCACAGCAGTGCTTTGAGCTAATTACTAATGCTCCCACCATTGTTGTTTTACAGTTGAATTATTTACCATGTTCACTGTTTATTGTGTCTGCATGCTTACATTTGCTATGTAGTGATAAACACAAAGTACTGCTGAGGCTGGTGTGAAGTCCATATTGCAGGTGTTTAGTCATAGACCAAAGTATTGTGATTTTTTTTTTTTTTTTTTTTTTTTTTTTTTAATTCTCACCTGATGATGGTCAGGGTCCAAAATTAACACCCGCCAAGTGCCAAATGCGGGTGGATTTTCTGTTTGGCAAATAATCGTAGAAGACTATTGTAGTGTAAAATGAGCCTTGGCTGATTGGACGTGTGATGGAATGTATTAATCAATGTATTAATCAACATGCATTTATCCATATACCTAGTAAGTACATATCAATGCACTCATCCACATATCTGATTTAATGTTTGTATTGTTTATATGTCACCTCTGATCTGATCACATTTAGTAGAAACACTATGATTAAATGTTTTTAAAAAAACAGTAGGATTAGGCCCGAACATATTGAAAGGGCAAGTTGGACATGCAAAGTCGTGGTCCAACTTTCCCAGAGTATTACACCATTATGTAAGAGAGTCATGTCCAAACATGCCTGGACAATACACCATTAGGTTCTGGGTTGAGAGGGAAGGCTTAAGGAAAAGAGGTGGAGACTCGTAGAATCTCCACGAGCATAAAGGAGAGAGCACTAAGAGTGAGTCTTCAGTCTGGTTCCGGAGCCTGACTCATGAGTTGTATGTGTTGCAGCTTGTGAACACATTAAACTCAATTGCACCTGATTCAAAGTGTTTCCAGTGACTTCTTAAGTACTATCCTCTTGACTCCAAGATACATTTAAGAGAAGACGAGCATTTTTATATTTTTATATACCCTTATTAATCCCGCGAGGGGAAATTCCAAGTTTTTTCACTCTGTTTTACATATACACACAGGCCTGGAAATACCCACACACATGCACAAACAAGACCTATACATGCATCAAATGGAGAGATGTCAGAGTGAGGGGGCTGCCCATAGACAGGCGCCCCGAGCGGTTGGGGGTTCGGTGCCTTGCTCAAGGGCACCTCGGCAGTGCCCAGGAGGTGAACTGACACCTCTCCAGCTACTAGTCCACGCTCCGTATTTTTGGTCCCTCGGGTTCCGAAGCCAAGTCCCTATGGACTGAGCTACTGCCGCCCAAACAGATCATTGAACAGCTATTCTGGACGCCGATTACTCAACACTATCCACCACACTGGTGGGTAAATTTGTCTCAAATAAATCTTTAGAGTCTCTATCATGTTTTGGTTTCATTTAGGGTTGCACTACTCTGCTGCTCTGCTGTCTGTGTCACACACACTTCTGAAAGTTGCCACGAAACTAACCGTCTTGAATGCTCCCAGTTTTTGGGGATTTTTTACCTTATAGGACATCAGCTGATCCTCTAAGCTATCACTCGCCACCGATCTACTGCCAGCTAGCCTTGTGCTCATGCTTATAAAGGTAATAAAATTACACAGAGGTCCCGCTGTTTAACCAAGAGAGCAAACTCTTCATTGCTTCCCTCCCACACTGTCAGTGGCAGTATGGTAGCTTCACTCTTTTTCTTACCTTTCACAATAAAAGCCCATGACATTTACACTGCCTCATTAAGGGGACTTATTCATATGCTGATGCTGTGGTGATGAGTTGTTCAATATATTGAAATTATTTCGCTTCAGATTTTGCTCTGGCCTTTGCTTCAAATTTGTATTCAACATAATACTTTATTGTCTCAATGAACTGCAGTGAAACAAATATATATTTGACCCAAAAAGGCAATTTATTATTTTGACTGTAAAAAAAATATGCTTGGTTCAAGGATTTTTTTCATCAACCAGCCCCTCTGGCTGGTTGGGCAAAAAGTTCATTTTGGACTCTGTTGATGGTATTACAGAAAAAATTAAGGGGATCACTAAAGACTTAACAAACCAGCCTGAGGGTGTCTTTACCAAATTTTAAGAACTCACATCCAATGGTTAAGATATTTAACTGAAAATCACACATGTATGTCCCCATGGTGAATGTCAGGGGTTCACCAAAGTCCAGTGTTTCCTTGACTAAATTTACCTCTGCTAAATGATTAGTGCTGCTGCTATATAAAAATAAACCCATGTGCATTTAACTGGCTATCTCTACTGTAAGCCATTAGTGTAGGGGATGAGCAAGATAATAAATCAAACACCCCCAGATCAGGGTGCTCCAACTGACCAGCCACTGATGGTTATCAGCAGATAACAAGTTTAAAAAGTTCTAAAAAGTTTAAAGGCTGATCAAAGGAGCCAATCAGATGACACAAAACATGTACGTGAATTTTTCTGTGTGCTGCTGAAATCACTTCATTAGTCTGGCAATTCTGCAAACTTTAGCTTACACTGAACCTTCACTGTTACATTCATGGTTTTCTGCTAATCTGACGTCCAGTCCTGTCTGTCCCGAGTGTAGACACACTGTCTCTCTCCTTGCTTGCCACACATACACACACATCATCAAATCCATCACACTGAAAACCTCTGTAGGAGCTGCAGTACACTCTGCTGTTTTCTGACAGTCAGTACGTTTACATGCAGCTTGAGAAAAAATTATTGGCTCAGTCCGACTGAAACCGGACTTTTAAATGCATGTAAACAGCTTAGTCCGACTGAAATTGGACTATCCATAGCTCGACTAACACACCTAGATGATTGGATTGAAAATCAAACTCATACTGCATGTATCAACTTAGTCCAACTGGAGTCGAACTCGGCGTTCTGTGCATGTACCACTTTTTCTTTCACAGGCTTTCATCTGGAAGAAGAAGGAGATGACTTAGCAGCAGTTCAGTATAGAGCAGTGCAGTAACTCCCTGAAAAACAAACAAACAAACACCATGGCGATCAAGGTGCAGAAGACACACTTCTGGACAAACGAGGAAACTACATTCAATCTCCGCCATCTTCATTCATTGTTAGCTTCCTCTTCGGGTCACCCGGAACTAGTTCAATATGTACTATATTAAAAAGGACACAGCACCGCCTATCGAGGCGCAGTCAGACGTACTTGGCCAGAAATTCGATTCTCTCTTCTGCATGTATACTCAGACAGGATGAGAATTCCAACTTGACTGATTAGCTGAGCTATGAGCTTAGCTCGACTACTGCGTGCATGTAAACGTACTGACTGTTTACGCTTAGCTTTGTTTTGTCCTGTATTTTGCCCACGCGGCCAACATGGCCTCTTACCAGCTCACTCTCACCTGCATTTCTCCAGGATTTGAGTCATTTTTCCTCTGCAACTAAATGTGGGATTGATTAGAGGAGACGGGGGGAATTGTAACAATTTTTGGTTTTGAAGTCATTGCTTAAGACTTCTGAACTATTTGGATGCACTTTTTAGGTAACTTTGTGGGTTACTTGTATCAGTGTTCTACTTGTTAACCACCATCAATGTTTTATCTGCCCCCACATGCAGGGGTGATTGTTACAGCTTACGGGGCATGGGAAGCATTTTATTAAGGGTAATTCAACATCTAAAACTGTGTACAAATATGTCTAACTGATGATGATGATCTTCAATGATGTGGTGGAATGTTTGAAGCCCCTTTTCTTCTGTTGGCAAATAAATAACACTAGGGGAAACATTGAAGTCAGTGAGAAATACTGTTGTGGATCCATAATATCTGTGCAAAACTTTGCGCCAGACCATCGCTTAAAATGTTAATGGAAATTATCAAGCAATGCACCTTTAACTTTTAGGAGCTGTCAGGGGGAATCAGAGGAAGCAGGACTGTTTAGTGTAACAGTACCACACCATTGAGACCTTACATGACTCATCTTGACATTTGAGTAGTTAATGACTCGATTACTGTCTATCTGCCCTTATCTACCTTACATCATTAATGAGTGCACTTTTTCCCGAGGATGTTTGCTCACCAGGCCAGTTTAGGCCCATGTCATGGGCCACTGTCTGGCTGTCACCCAATGTCACTGTCATATCAGTGATAGGTGAGTAATTACAACTGCTTTAAATACAAGTGATGATAAGATATGCCAATCTCTTGTCAATATATTGAAATCATTTGTGTTTTAATCAAGCAGTTGGTGTAAGACATTTATTTTTCTGCTTTTTGATTATTGCCTTCTATGTCTGTCCTCTTTTTGTGCCAAAACTTTGAGTGAAAAATCAGAAGATAAGTAACCTAACAAGTCCCTAGCATTACACCAACAAGAATTCTCACAGTCAGTGCCAACAAGCAACTTATTTTGTGATCATCACCATCACTCTACCTCTACTGCTATTAAACAGGTGTACAAAAAAAGTGGAAAATGTGCAGTTGTTGCAGCTCAAAACCAAAAATGTTTGAAGTTATTTAGCAAGATCTAGTGCTTGTTGCATAAGATTTAGTCTAGATAAAAGACAGAAAGAAAAGCGAATAAAAGGAAACTGATGTTTTTTAGGCACAGGAGGTCGTATCCCAAATGTCTAAACACGAAATGTAAGTTACAGTAATACTTAGCAACATTGTACAACAGTATTGAGGTATTTAATGGTCATTTTCTACTCATTTTTTTTTTTCCTACTGTACAAAAAATGGCTGTCAAAGTAAACATAACTTAGCAAAAAAGCAAAATAGTATAATGTTTATTCTGTCATCACCATTAGTGTGTATCACTGGGCATAATGAACATTGCACTCTTTAGGGGCTGCTTGCTATGCGTTAGAGGTTTAGTCTTGTTTTCATTTTTAGTTTATTTGCTCCTATAGTCGTGACAGCTATGACTGAACCGCCACATTACCAGATTTCATGGCAAGCACACAGGTTTCTGCCCTCATTTACTACAACTGGACATTAGTCTAAAGCTCTGAAATTGTTTCAGATGTAATTTAGTTTAAGGTCAGCATTAGTCCGTCTCTGGCTGAACTCCATTTTTGCTGTCGGTCCGCTCTGCATCTGTGGCTATGTGTCACACAGTGTGTGATGTGACTCGGTGTGTTGCCTCATTACTGTGAGCTGCAGGAGCCTCCCACTCCCTAAAGCTTTAGTTGTCTGTGTCTGGTTACCCTGGCTAGCTGGGACACGAAGTCAGTGGAAGTGAAAGAAGATAATAAGCCAGTTCAGACAGAACAAAGAAAATGGTTTAGTACCAGGGGGTCTGTAGCTGCATACTTACTGTATGTGTGTGTTTTTCTGGCTGTTGCTCTGTTCTGCTATGTGACATAAGTGATGTCAGAACTTTAAAATAGCACATGACAAGTAAAACTTCACTTTCTTTACAACACTGATTTTTATGAATAAGGTTCCCTGATTTTGTTTTTGTACACGAGTATATTCTGTATTCCCACCTGATACTTATGTAATTGAACAACAGTTCATTAGACAAGTCAAGTTTATTTGTGAAACACTGGATCCATCTCAGAGGACTTCAGAACACCCATACTGTCAAATAATAAATGAAAACAAAGACAACACCCCCTCAAGACAACAACAGAAGCTGTCTCATAAAGTTCACGCAAACTCCTATGATTAGAGAACAAGTGAAAGAATGTTTGAACATCTGGCTTTACAATGAGGCATCAGTGCACATTTGGTCCCTGTCATTGTTGTCATGTTTATTGTCAGTACATAATAGGACATGTACATATTGGACAACAGATTGCCATCAGCTTCAAGGAGGGAGAAAGAGACACATTTTTGGACCTAATCAGTAAGTTGACCACTAGTTAAATTGATGACTAAGTCCAGCAGATTTGGACTTTTTTTTTAAGCAAACACCTTTTTAAAGCCAGATTTAGACCTAGCTGCCAGATGTTACTTTCACATTATATTCATGTAGCAGATGCTTTGGTCCAAAGCATCTAACAATAAGTGCATTCAGTCTCTGTGACAGTGAGATGTCCCTTGTATGATCATTTTGTTATAGTCAACCTTTAGTGCTGATGTAGGCTAGCCTGACTTTGCCAAACCAAATTGCAAATACATATCAGTCTGACACCTCTCAGTTAGGGTCCAATGATTGACACAGTTCAGAAACATGGACAGAATCATAAAATCTGATAATAAACATGGAATCAACTGCGAAATTTGGAATATTGTGGAATTTGCCAAAATGTGGATAAAACTTCTCAATGAACAGAAAAAAACCAGGCTGCTATGTTTTGGTGTCATTTTTGAGCATACTGCTTTTGTCTTCTGTTCTTTGTGTTGGTGTTTCACCAAGGACGGGACCTTAGCTCCTCAACACATCGGCAAGGCCGCTGACATTGGGGAAACGCCGGTTTAGTTGTTACCGAGACTTTGCTCTGCTCTGCCTGTGTTGTCTCTAAAAAAGTGGATGTAGTCATGTGTGTATCCTGGGCTGTTTCAAAGTATTTACAGGTCAGAGTAAGGGGGCACTCCAATGTTAGCGGTGTCTGGTTTGTCACAAAGATGCAATGACGGCTAATTTAATGCAAAAACATCAGATGCTGCCTCTGGACCACCTGAGAAGCTCATAAGGACAGGATTTGACTTAGCTTGGCTGACTGAGTAAAAGAATGCGGTCAAGGTAATGTTAGCAGTCACTCACATATCCATGGTCAAACTGGCTGCCGCTGACATTGGAGTGCCCCTATAAAATACAACCGAATAAAAAATAATCTGGAAAAAATACCACAGATTTCATGTTGTCCTACCCAGTTGAGTTTTGACTTCGGCTTCAACAGGAAGTTCAGCTGTAGTCAGCTTGGTTGTTTTCAAAAATACCTCAGCAGTGCTCCTCTTTACAGTCCTTGTCTCAAACACGCCCCATATTAGATAAATGGATATGATTGCCGTTCAAATCCTTGAGTACCGCCTTGTGGACATAAAATAGCCTGGGTCGGTAGGTTAATTTCTGAGCTGCTATGTGGTGTTAACTACCAATTAAGGTTTCCAACCAGGGAAGACACCAACAATGGCTGTATCTCATGTTCTGTAACATTAGTCTGTTGCTTATAGTTCTCCACATTGTAGTGAGTTGCCTCGTTGGCGGGATATATACATTTTCTTTCCACTAAGTCCTTCCTGGATTCTTTTATTGAAAGACTTTGTGGACAGAGAGATCCTGTGCGCCACTGAGACTCTACTAAGTTTTGATAAATAATTCTGTTGAGAAGTTCAAGGTTAAGAATATTGCTGTTGTTGTTTCTTGTGTATATTTCTCGTGTTCCATTTAGTGTGTGGATCATCTCAGCTACAGTTAAAAGTATTGGTGCAGTAATTTCTTTGCACAACAGAGTAAGCGCTTTGTTTCCTTAATATGCTGCTGTTGTTGATATAGTAGGTGAATTTATAGTTTTTGTTACATGTAGTTCGTTTCATGTTTTTCCTGTTTTTATCATGTCGCAGGAACCACATGTCAGTTCACAGTCTAGTAAAGAGTGGCTTGCATTACATGTGTGTGGTGTTTAATAAAGCACCATATGAAGACATCTCCTTCTTCTCCAGTTCTTATTTGACTATCTGTGGTGATTGCAAATTCATTTAACCAACTCAACCTGAGGATTCTTTATACCTAGGAGGTCTCAAGCTTGGGCTCACGCAACCAACACCTTCTCTGTCACAATTGGTCCATTATGTCTCAGGCCACTGAGAATTTGTTTAAAGTGAAGGGGACCAGATGCACCTGCCAAAGCAAATAAGACATGAGCTCCCAGATTTGTGTGGTTCCCAGAAAGATGTCAACAGGGAACTACTTTTAACAGGCTTGAGGATATTGAGGAATTCCTGATGATACCAGTCTTACAACAGATACAAACACATTCTAGATTGTTGACTTAATGTCTCTATGAGTGACATACTATTCTGTTTTACATTTTAGGATGTCTTTCATAAATTACAGATAATAACAAACTATCACAAGGTAGACAAAAAAAAGTATTCAGAAAGGACTATTAATATGAATTGTTTTTGAAAGGTTATTAAACAGAAATAATGGCCCTCAAACACAACACCTATTAGTGATGCTGTGAGCGAGGCTGGCCTGCTGTATAAACGTACCACTCTTTCCTTTTTGTTGTGGAGCCAATTTATGAGTTGACTCTACTGTATGGATTGAACAGTTTCATACGAGTCAGACTGATGATAGGCTGTGACTTCTTTTTACTAGAACCTATTAATGTCAGCACAGTGCTCCATAATCAGGTCATTAATCAGCATTGCTTTGGTTGAGAGTGTTCTATCGATCAGTCCTGTACCCTCTTCACTCTTAAATTTGTTGGCTGTATTTATAGCAGTATCTGTAGGTATAATTGCAATCAAGCTGCTATAATTAGTCAGGAAGACAAGCACATGCTGTTATTTGCCAGTGAGCGCATTGAAGCAGACGCACCACACTTAAGTTTTGAACTCAGAACAAGTGTTAAGTACATTTTTAACAGTACTTTGGTGGAGGATGGTACACAGTATCGCCTGATAGAGACTCACAGTCTCTATCAAATATAATGTAACCTGTAGAGTTCCATATTTCAGAGGATGTATGCTTAATAGACTTTTAAGAAGAACCAACAGCCTAATATATACTACTTGAGACATGCCATCTTGTCTTTATAGACAAAAATATTGCATCTGACCCTACAGAGTAACCAGAGGCTTAAGTCCAATTTCTTTGCTATTCTTCGTCAGCCAGTGATTCATACTTACCTTGTACAAACATTGTTACCCCTCTCGGCGAAGGGGTCTGTCTCACTGTTCAGAGGAAAGTGACCGAGAGGCTTAGAGAGAGACTCTGCTGCAAGCAGGTTTTTCTACAGCTCATTTCTCTGCAGTACAAGAACGGTCAGCCTTCTTGTAGCGGAGGTATTTACCACTACAGCGAGCATGACTAACATCAGAAAGAAGAGATCAGGAGTCCATGCGGATATAAAAACTACACGTCCATAAAGCCTCAGTTTGTGCGCTTTGTTTTTGTGATGTCATGAGCGTGTCAGGCACAAGTGGTTTTACACTTTTTAGGTGCTTGGAAAGTATGCATGATAAGAGTGACATTACATGGACCTTAAATGTTCTACTTCTTAACAGCAGATCGGCAGTGCAGTGTTGTTGTTACTTAGAGTCACAGAGCAGAATATTTATTTCATGGCTTGATTTAATCACTGTAGAGAAAAGTCACTAAACTACACTACTACGTTCTACCAGCTTCTGATGCATCTGATACTCGTTTGACTTCTACCATACTGCTTTGCAAAACAAAACACGAGGACAGCTTATTTTCCAGAAGGATTACAAACAGCTACACAGATCACAGCTATAATGATGAGGTTGGTGACATATATGACACCCAGGAAGCACTGTAATGCAGAGATCGCACTATTCTATACAACAGGTCACTGTGGCAGATAAGGCAATCATAGTGTCATAGATTCTAGCTTCGCCAAGAGATACGGCAGACTACATGTTGGACCCCAGCCAGTCATAATGTTGCTCAACGACTTTCACGACTTGCACGACACATAGAAGTGATTGGTAAGGTGCTAGGGACCGACTCACTGTTCCACCTGAAAGCACCATCATTGGATATTTATGTTTGTAATCATGCTTTCGTGAATGAAAGTGACCCTCATCCGTCCTCAGCGGTGTTGCCTTTTTTCTTCCCACGCTGTAAAAACAGGGTGACTGTCTGGATGTGTAGCATATGTGTGCAGAGATTAAAGTTGAACCCACGGGTGTAATTAAATTGGTGTAATTCTTCTGGTGTGAGGGTGATAAGCAAATGGTTACAGGTTCACTGAAATAAAATAAAAGATCATTTGTCATTTATCATGTTTACCGTTGTGTGCTATGGAATTCTCTGTGCGCCAATAAGTAAAAGAGGACATGTGCATACTGTCTGTTACACTGTGGGTGAGTGTGTTCTGGCTGAACAGTGGCTGATTATACTTTTAATTCCTTTCCTGTATGAATAAAATTAAATGAGGATTAGGGCTGAGTATTTGCAAGAATCTAACGATTTGATACATACCACAATAGAGGGGTTACATTGCACTGTATTGAGAGATATTGCGACACTGTAACCAAGGTGGTATATAGATCTTTCTTTAAATCTAATTTTAGGAAGACTCTCATATTATAAACGACACACCACCATATGAATGAAAAAATGCTTTATTGCAGTCAGAACATCAGGATCTGTATCTGTAATAGAGGTAAACGGATGCTAAATTTGTAAAGGCTGATTTAATAACAATAGTTTGGAACAGGAGGAAGCTGATAGCTGATTTAATCTGCTGATGTCATCGGAATGGGCAGTTTTTCTGGTAGGTGTTTTGAAAATATGTGTTTTGATTACTTTTGAGGATTTTGTATTTGGTAAAGTTCAAATGCATTAAAAAAAAAAAAGATACTTGAGTAATTTTGTATTTTCATTTCATTAATTTGACTCACGACCATATCTCATAGTATGGAGTACAAACCTTAAATACAAGTTTACAATAACTTTTGGCTTATTTGACTGAAATAACAATTTAATAACAATAGTCTAATTTAAATATAGATGCACTGTTTAAATAATACTTTGGCAAATATCTTTCTCTGTAAGTCATTAAGCTTACATGCTGACATTGAAAGAAAATATGATACTCACCTCACACACGATTATCATCACAGATGTTGCAGATCCTCTGGTTTCTGTCCAGCCCTTTATCTCTTCCAGTGACTTTAGGAATTCTGTTCTGTTATTTACTCTAATATGACAAAATACTCAGAATAATTTGATTCATGAAACCTAAAAACAAGAACTGGTCAGAAGCCGGTACATGGCTGGACTGTATATGATACACTGGAGGGCTTTTATGTCCAAATGAGGGCTTTTAATTTGTAACAGGAAGTGGCAGCAGTCACTCGGTCACTGACTCACAGAATTTCGCTGTAGTGCTAAAAGCACTCCAGCGCTGGACCAGCTGTTGCAGTCCAGGCAAAAACTTAATGTGAATACATGTTAAAACGAAGAACAATACGCTTAAACACAGTCAAACTGCTGTCTCTGGAGCTGTACCCACTGTTCAGCTTCTTTTTGCTCCGTTTTGCACAACCCTCCTCTCTTCAGCTGCAGTTGGTGATCTACGTCCCTGTGACTGGTAGAGGCTGTGCAACCATCAGCTATTAGGCAAGTACCACCAATAACAATTAATGAGGTCAACCCTAATATGTGATTATCACAGTCCCTGTATCATCCAACAGAGGAACTAAGGAATTAACATTTTCCTATATTCGTAAAAAAATGAAATAAAAATCCTGGCAGGATTCTTTATGTAAATAGTATGAAAAAGTATGAAAAAAAATGGTAAAGATAGGTCCAAAATCAATAGTGTTTTAATAATAACAGTTAGAATGATTAGAATAATTATTACGATAAATGTAATAATACACTTTATTTATATAGCACCTTTCATACAAGAAATGCAGCACAAAGTGCTTTACAATGAGGGCATTATAAGCTCTGAGTGCTTCACATGTAATAGACATAATGGATATAAAACAGACAAAGCAATTCAATATTTAAGGACATTTAAAAACAGTTAAAAACATGGATTAACTGATTCTACAGTTTTCATTTAGAAGTGGTGGTGATTTCCTGTTAATCGAAATCTCGTATAGTGTTTCTTCTTGTGTCACCATTTAGGCCTTCTAAGTCAGTACAGTATCACATAACATAACATCACAGCACTCAAGTGTATTGATATTTTCTCACACCCCTACTGAGGATAGAGAGCACACTCGGTTTCTGCTGTGCCAGCTGGTACACCTTTTTTAGGTCATGTTAATTGGCTCAAGACAGAATAAAGCATGGCTCCTCATTCACACAGGGACACAGAGAGAGGAGGAAGGGAAAGTGACACTGCCACCCTCTGAAGATGTCCAGTTCATGTGTTAATGAACAGGCCTGCGTTCTGTCTGACTGTCCCAGACAAGTTTTTTTTGGAATCAGCAAGTCAGCAGGGTCAGTGTGGAACCCTGGCGCACCCATGCTGTGGCAGGGCTGGCGACCCTGTTTAATTGCATCCTGTGCTCATGACCTTGTCTGGGATGTCCAGATTGCTATCAAACTGTTTGGTATTTTTGTCAAAAGCCTTGCAACGTGAGTCGTCAAACGAGCCAAACTGTCACTCAGCAAAGAGGAATATTCTTACATCATATCGCCTCCGCCTTTTTAATCCCTTAGCTTTCTATTTTCTGACAGGAAACAATTTAATGAAATGTGTTTGTGTATTTTTTTTAAACTAATTATTCTCAGGAGGTGAGTAACTCTGCAGCTGTAACTGACTCACTAATTTGCTCATTAGCCTGCTCATCCATAATTCAATTCAGTATACTATATACAATTTTTTTGTAAAATACATCTGTAGATCTTTTGATCTGCGAGAAACAAGGGTTCAAAACACATTTTGTTTTCATGCTTCTTGCACAGAGGAAAATATGCAGCCTAAACAAGTTCAGTTGGGGATAATTTGTCACTGACATTGTATAGTATAAAATACGCGAGGATGTTTCATATAATTGCCGTGGCATTTAAGACGGAATCTTATTATCTAGCCAATCATGTTGAGTAAAGTTCAAGCTGTTCTTTCAGCAAACTAAAGCTCAAAGGGTTTTTTGTTCTCTTTCACACGTACAGTACCATCTAGAGATTTGATGTAAGATAACGGAAGTTAGACTTAAGAGAGTCCCGGGGTGATGTAGGGGGTGTAGCTCTCTGGGGCCCAAGGCTCTAATAATAATCATCCATCCATTTTCTAACCGCTTATTCTCTTGAGGGTCGCAGGGGAGCTGGAGCCTATCCCAGCTGACATTGGGTCAGGGGTGGGGTACACCCTGGACAGGTCGCCAGACTATCACAGGGCTGACACATAGAGACAGACAACCATTCACACTCACATTCACACCTACGGACAATTTAGAGTCACCAGTTAACCTGCATGTCTTTGGACTGTGGGAGGAAGCCGGAGTACCCGGAGAAAACCCACGCTGACATGGGGAGAAGATGCAAACTCAGCACAGAGAGGTTCCCGCACCCGAACCAGGATCGAACCAGGAACCCTCTCGCTGTGAAGCGTCAGTGCTAACCACCACACCGCTGTGCCACAATAACAGTCATTTTAATCCTAAATATAAGCAATGATAATTAGATTTAAATTTGATCCAAAATATTCTCAATCGTCTATTAAGTTATTTTAAACAACAAAATAAACATTGTAGAGTATTTATTGTTGCTTTAGTAAAATGTAGCCTGCTTCATAATGACCCCCCCCCCTTCTCAAAATATGGTACAGGTAATTTTCTTTGTTTCTGCTATGCAACCATTGCAGAGAAAGAAATGCAAGGGCTTTAAAGCCAAGATAATAATGCAGTGACCAACTTTTTTTCATTCAGCTTTCAGCAGAAGAGGGGAACGATAGCCAAGAGGATAAAGTTACTGCCAACACTGCGAGCCAAGAGGTAGCTAGTGTCAGTAAAGGAGCCACCAGGCCCACTACCACGTGGGAGAAAGAAGATGATACTGCCTGTGTGGCCCCTGTCTCTCTCTGTCAGTTTGTATTTGCTGATATGAGTAAAGTAAATTTGGGAAGGGCCCATTTATTAGACTGATTGAGGGGCTCAGCCGTTTCTTTGGGCAGGCCTGTCTGGGCTATCTGAGGTGATCTCATTTTGACTTAGAAGTCAACACATTACAGTGATTGTCATATCCTGTACTCCACTTCTTTTACTGCTCTGTCAGTCTGGCTTTTTGCATGATTTTGCAAATTCAGAACTTGTCAAAACTGTCATTGTTCAGTCATTTATCTAATTCCTCTGTCTCTTTTAGCTTACAGCAGTCTCTTCTGTCTTTCAGTTTTTCTGTCTGCTTGTTTACTTGTCTCTCTAAGCCATCTGTCCCTTTCCCTATTTAATCTGCCTTCCTGTCTGCCTGTCTGACAGTTTCCCATCTGAATGAATAAATCATCAGATGCCAGGTGAGACAGGTCAGAGGTCTCAGGGTTAAGTGTGGTAATAATATTATCTCATGGCAGATTCACTTCACACTTCCAGGAGTCAAGGGTCCATCAATATTAAAGACAGCCAGTGTGCTGTGTCCTGTGCACCGCCTTTACAGTACAGCCATGTTATTACGCTTCCATAGTCACCCTGCCACACACTTTCTGCTGCTACAGAGAAAATCCAGCTTGAATTTAAATTTCAAATACTTGAGTTAAATTGCTTAAGCCATGATTGTAAAACTGAATATACATTTCTCAGAAGTTGCTTCTCATTTGCCACTTTCTTTTCTCTTTAATGTTGATGGTTTCCCACAAAATCCAAAACTATAATTGCTTCTCCACTCGTCACAGTTGTTTTTCAAATTAAATATGTTGACACTCTGCTGAATACTGTGAAGTATGCACAGCAGGGATGGGAAACAAACTTTAAGGAGTTTTAAAGAGGCTTTAAGGAGGGCTGGTTTGCAGAGAATAGTGTATTCAGTGTTTCAATCTTTGGACATCCACACATAGTCCCTGTTTTACCATCATGAATCACCTGACAGTCTGTGATGGAGAGCATCAAGTTCTGAAACGCTCCAAATTTTCCAAAGATTTCTTGATGATCAATCTGTTTACCCCTTTCTATCTTTGTACAAGCACCTGAAAGGAACACCCAACAAAAGTATATCTTTGACAAAATGATAAACATCACAGCTCACTGTGATGGATTACCTATCTAAACAAGTTTTCACTAAGGAATCTTAAAAACTATGATCTGCTTTAAGATGCCCTGAGTGGACCCAGACTTTTTGTGACATTAAGTCTGATTTAGTGTTATTTCTACCAAATCCACACGACTGTAGTGCAGGTATGGTCGAGGTCAGACACTTAAAAATGTTTAGGAAAGGTTAAGGGAGGTTGTTGTCATTGTTTGAAAATGAACCCAAGATTAACTTCCGAATCCAACTGTCCGAATACCTCTATCGATATAACGACAATATAGTAGGGTTGACTATTGGTTCTATTAGCCATTCATTTTCCATAACCGCCTATGTTTTTAGGGGTCGCCGGGGGGGCTGAAGCCTATCCCAGCTGACATTGGGCGAGAGGCGGGATACTTACACCTACGGGCAATTTAGAGTTACTGATTAACCTGCATGTCTTTGGACTGTGGGAGGAAGCTGGAATACCCGAACCCACGCTGACATGTGGAGAACATGCAAACTCTGCACAGAAGGGCTCCTCCACCCTGGGTTCGAACCCTGGGTGGGGGAGCTTTGCTGTGAGGCAACAATGCCAGCCACTACAACACTGTGCCGCCATGTAGAGGCAAAAAAATAGAAGAACTAGAGCTATCTGGTAAGCTCAGGAAATGACATCATTTTACTGTAATGTAGCCCTTAAAACCAGGAGAAGACAACATTTATGATATAACGATATCTAAGATGACATCTTGTCTCATATTACATTATGACGATAATATTGATATATTGCCTGCCCTGCTTTTGGTTTGAATTGTGGTCTCATACTTGTACTCACCACCCCATCCATGCCTTCACTTTTTGCCTTGAAGGACACACTACAGTATATTCTGCACTGGCACTAAACATTGGCATGGGATGTAAATCATGTGCTGCAGAATCATCCAGTACAGAGATAATTCCTGGGCAGACTGAGTTTAGCTGGTTTCCTCGCTTGGATGTGAGAACTGAGCTGTAGAAAATATTCCACAACAGGGTTGGATAATAAATGAATGTATGCAGCATTGCTGACACTTAAAATTGGTATTTCCACACTTTTTTCTCCCCTTTTTATTGACACATCACTTCTTCCTCACACAGAAACCACCATCCCACTGAACAACCCATCTCAATATACTCCTCGCAGCCTTGTATTTGCTGCCTTCTGTGTTTCTTCTGTGTGCTGAAATGACTGCCCTACATTTGAAAATGCCACATCAACTCTATTGTTGTTTGTCAAATCAATTTGAAATTCAGTGGAAGCCAGCCCACCCACAGCCTGCACCCGCCTCTTTGAGCTCAGAGCGCCGTCAGTGTGAGCGTTAAAACACAGGCTCTTTTGGAGTGGAGAATGGTGTGTTTCTGATTTTCTGTCTAGTTCAGTTCCCTTATAGTGAACTGGGTTGACAGCTTGAATGCTGTTACACTCTGCACGCCTCAGTTAAACCCAGCTATAGCCCGCCACTACACACTCCGTGTTTTACTGTGGTCTGACAGAAAAAGAAGCCTTTATACACACCACCTTCTCCTCTGAATACACACTCAAAGAGCGGCTGCACACAGGTACCCACAAAGGCACACAGGCAGCACATAGATGTGCCTGAAACATAGTCTCATAAATTTCACACAGACTCCTGTATTTGAGTGTTGGCGTGCATGCAGGCACGTGTATACACATGCACAAAGAAAGACAAGCATGCTGAACTTGCACATACACTCTCTCTTCATGAATTAAACTAATGCAGCTAGAAGAGGTAAACACCATCATTCCATATGTATGTATCAGTGATAAAAGGCATTTGGTGAAATACATGTATGCGCTTTTTTGCTGAGAGTTAGATGTGAAGATTGATACTGCTCTAATATATGCACTATAAATATGAAGCTAAATTTCAAACCCTGCTTGGATGTAACAAAACACCCCGTATAACATTTAAACATCTGAGCTTTAGAGGTGCTGGTAGTAAGGATGGGCACAGATAATCAATAGGGATGCACCGATTTATCAGCTGAACATTGGTATCGGCCGATATTGGCCCTATTGAATGCCATTGACCTATCAGCAATTAAGATGACATTTACCGTTGGCAGTGGCCAAGGTTTTTCTGTTCTGTCACCTCAGTTTACTAACAGCCACAAAGTTAAATGAGCAGGTACAAGTAGATTACAGTTACTGTTTCACCAATGGGCTGTGTAATGCACTGATGTGCGATGAGATGGCTGACGTTAGCAGCCGGCGTCCCGTTGTCCTGGGGACAATAAAAACGTGTGGGACTAACAGAGATCTTCCTCGGGATACCTTTGGGATGAAAGGATGCAGTAAACTTAGTATTGTCACATCAGAGGATATGTCCTATTGTTTCCCTGATAACGTTACATTGTGACCGCTCACGGAGGTTGTGTTAAGTTACATTGTGATGCCTTCAAGCGCCTTCCAGGAAAAGTTAGTGGTTAGTAATTATAACGTGATCATGATTATGATGATGAGTGTGAAAGTTAGTTTTTGGTGAGAAACTTGAATAAATACAGTTGTTTGAAGGAAAAATTTGTTGATGTTTTCACAGCGATTAAATAGACATTAAACAGAAAATTATACCTTATTTATAGTAAAAAGGCTTTTGAAGCAGTTTATTTTTTTTGAAAGATGTTTTTCATGTGAAACGTTAAATTAAAGGTTGTTTTATGAATTTGTATGACTGATTTTGTGCTCATTCAAAGATAGTGTAAGGGCCTAATGACTTAAAAACCGTTCAGTTTTTTTTTTAATAGTGTAGATTTCTTTGTTTCACTGACACTAAAGGGGAATAAATAACAGCAAAAACAAAACAAACAGCAATATAAACACACCTGTATGGGTATCAGCTATTGGCCAAATTGTTACTTTAACATTGCGTTAGTATTGGCCCAGAATTTCAAAATCAGTGCATCCCTTGTACTTGATTTGGATGTCACTGTTAGTTCAATGTAAAGAGTAATCACCGCCCAACCTCCTACATGTAAATATGACTTTTCTACTTTCATTCAAAATGGGTAAAATCATATGTCAATGTAGGGCTACATGCAGTGTATTGCATTCCTCAGCACCTCCTTACACTGTTGCTGCTCTCTTTCTGTTTAGCATGAAACTACTGCTGCAGGAGTGTAAGCTCCAGCCCCAGGACAGCTAGTGAGAGTCAGCCCACACACACACAAACACACACATCCACAGTGACAAACGGCGAGCATCACACGGTTAACATTACCTTAGGTTATTAAAGGATCTTCCCATCTAATTCTCAGCAAGGAGGCTAAGATAAATTCCCCAAAATGTCAAAATACTCCTTTTAATAATAGACATCCTATGTTCCAGTCCAAATAAGCAAACAGAGAAAAATTGGATTGGATAAGTCAGGGAGATCGTGAAAGACAAGAGAGAGGTGGGTTGTCATAAGGAAATTGTCTAAGACTGTGTAGGCTACATCCAGTCTACAGTGTACACACACACACACACACACACACACACACACACACACACACACACACACACACACACACACACACACACACACACACACACACTCAAGCCTTCCCTACTATCTACATGCTTGCACACAGTCTTAGTAGCCCGTAAGTGCTAATGTTAAAAGGCTTTTCAAACCCCATTACACCCCTCTCTAAATTCTCTTTATCACTTTCTCCTGCTCTTCTTTCCTCTCTACTTCCATTCAAGCCTCGCTCTCTCCTGCTTCTCTCCCTTGCCCCCCCTTCCTCCCCCCTCTCTTTTCACAAGCTGTCTTTCACTCTCACTTATACACACAATCACACTCAGTGACATTCGGATTTCCAGCTTTATTCAAATGCTGAATTATTAAGAGAGCCAATTTTAAGGAGGTCTGCTCTGCATTGCTGCGAAAACACAATCTCCATTTCAACTGCAAGTGTGAGAAGAGACGCGAGCGAGTGAGCCAGAAAAGGAAAGAAGAGGGAAGAGAAATTAGGGCAGTGATTTGAAATTCCATTTATGAATAAAAAGAAAGTTTAGAAAGTTGTTCACAGGCATTAAACATTCTAAGTGTGTGGGTTTTTGGCTGCGTCACTGAGTGAGTATTACAGCAAGTTTGCATGTGTGTATTTCTGTGTGTGTTTGTGTCTGTAGGCTGTTGCCGTCTGTGTGTGTGTGTGTGTGTGTGTGTGTGTGTGTGAGCATGTACACGATGTGTCTCACAGTGTACAATAGGTGTCACTGTACACCACAGGTATCTGCTCCAGTCCCTGACCTTTACTGTTTCACAGCATTTTATTGACCTACTCCACTTTTTGTCTTCAGGCCAACATTTTCAACTTTATTTATTTTATTTTGTAGCGACTGAAAATGGATTTTGCTGTGGCTTTTTTTTTCCCTGAGCAACAGTCCAAATGGTGCCAGCATCAGCCAGCTAGGAGGGTGCTGCAGGGGCTGGGTGCCAGCACCGCACTGTCTTCAAAGTACGCTGGATTTACTTTGCATATAGAGACATTTCTGCATTGCTTTCTTCTTCATTCTCTGCAAATATGTCGCCACATGCAAACGTGGCTGTTTTTTTGTAAATCAGCGGCAAAGGGTGCAGAGCATATCGAGGCATATTTTGGAAGCTTTCAGGATGTAATTTGTGATGATTTTGGGGCACCCACACACATGCAGTGAATATGTGGTGTAATGCGATCTAATCACTTACTTTATTCGGTATAAAACTCTGCACTCTTCATCACACTACCATGATAACTGCTTGATGAAAGAAGTTTAAACCAGCCACTGGGGGTGGATAAAGTTAATTTAGCTTGAATGGATATAAGATATTTGCATCTTTTGCATTTTCATGCATCTTTGTAATAATCTGTTTTACAGCAAATTTTGGCTGCACTGCCTGATGACATTTTTAACAGTTCCACACATTTCACACAGTTTTTTAAGATACTAAATGTAACATACTTTATATTTTCTATATGTCTGATATGGTAGATTTCTTCTTTAGTATATGCAAAACTGAATAATACAGTACTTATTTATGTAGCTGTTTATGTTTCTGCTCTATTTTTAAGGTTGTTCTTTGTTTTTCTTCGCTCTATCCTGTTACTTCCGCTGCTGCATTGACCCACTTTCCTCACAAATCAAGCTTGCGTTAGTTATGGCAGGCACTTAAGTTATGTGCACCACATGAGCTGACCGTGAGCTGATCTAACCAATCTGTAATCATGTTTGATACCTCAACACGGTGTTGTGTTGTAAGCTGCCAATATGTTATTCTCCTCATGAGTTCTGCTACACGCTGTTGTGCTGGTCTCTCCCTTCACCTTCATGATCTCCACTTGTTCAAGTATATATTAATTATGACAGTTGTTGCCTGTGTGCGCAAGCTGATTGGACTCACACATAGAGCCTGTACTGCTATATACAACTGTATAATGTTTAAGGGTTGCTGACTGAAGGATCATTAATTTTTTTAATCTCCTTTGAGTGTATTCTCACTCTAGGCAACCAACTTACACACCATTTTGTTCAGTTTGCCTTAAACCCATTATTAAAAAGTATCTTTTTTGACCTTCAGCTTCAGTGAGTCTGTTTTTGTCTCATAGCTCCATCTGGAATAGTTGCCAGATCCGAAGGTGGTGGACAGACACGTGGCAAAGAACCTGGGAATAAACACACATCACACACACGAATACAATGAATCCCTGAATCATGGGTAAAGGAAAAAAATAGAGCTTAAAATGGTTATCAAACAGAACAGGCATGTCTATCCCATTATATTATCCTTTACAGCTCACCCTTAACCCGGTTCACTGCCTCCTCAAAAAACCTTTTTAGAAATGCGTAGATGCTCAGAAATGGCAGTGTTGCTGGTAGGATGGCTTTCATGTGGGGATGAAGGTGGGTTTAAGACACTGATCACATAGATCGCCAAAGAAACAAACAAGCTATTAGAAGATATTTTGGCAACTACAAGGTGCACTATAAATGATTTGGAAGCTGTATTATGTAAGAAACATGAGATGCAGCCAACTAACCTTAGAAATCATAGCCAAGCTCATAACCAAAGGGTTGTAGATCAAGCGCGGAAGGCTGTACCCAAGTGCCCTCTTTGTCGATCCTCAGTGTCATCTCACTGATACATATACAGAGATGACACGGACTGACAGGATAGACCTAGCAAAGATGGGCAAAGGAGATTCAATGCATCTCGCATTGTAACATCTCGACACCCATCCTGAACAAAGTCCGACAAAAAATAGTGCTCATCTTGTAGAATAAAAAGTTCAGCCCTGATCATTCATTTAAGACTAGTCTGTATAATTAAATTAAGTTGAGTATCATTTTCACCTCTTTTATAAGAGTAGTCAGAATTCAAATGCCTTCTTTTAATGGAAATGTGCCCGGGAGCACTTGCATTAGCTCTGATAAAAAAAAAAAAACTATTTGCATAACATCATCAGTGGCATTAATGTCTGCCAGGCGGAGGATGTTTTGAAATGTACAAATGATAGTTATCTGGAATATTAGACTTTGTAAATGTAACTATAAACACATATTATAATTAATTATATAATTAAATAACATATCACTTCACACTGTTGAAATATTTATGAAGTCGGTGATTCCCCAGAATTGCGTGCCTTATATCATTTTATATGTTTATTGGACAGAGAGTAACAAGTCACTTTTTAGCAGCTAATCATTGGAGCTCTACATCTACTTTCCAAGACAAAAGTATACTGAAAGATTCTCAAATGGTTTCAGTTTTGCATGCTCATATTACTTATTGCTGTATTTTGTAGTTTTCAGTTCATTCCATAATCAAAAATACATATTTTTTCTCTCACCTGTAGTGCTGTTGGTCAGTCTAGATTGTTTTGGTGTGAGTTGCCTTCTCTCGAATATGATGAAACTAGATGGCGGTCGGCTTGTGGTGCTCAAAAAAAAATACATTTGAGAAACTCAACAGCAATGTCTCTTTCTAGAAATTATGACCTGGTTACTCAGGATAATCCACGACCTTGTTGTGAAGTGTTTCATTCAGGAATTATGTTCTTTCTACCAAACTACGCTAGCCAACCATATCAACACACAGAAGGAAGCGTGCATCTACTCATGGACAAGCGGCTGGTGCTTGTCACAGGACGAAATGTAAACATTAAAGGAGAAGTCCAGTATTTTGCACTTTGAGCCCCATTCCTGGGTTGTTTATGATGAAATAGAGTGGTTAAGACCAAAATCTTGACGATTGCTCCTTCTCTGACAATGTGAGAGAATTTGGCTTTCCCCTGCCTGGCTTAAGAATGCTGTCTATGGCCATGTGTAAATCTGTCCTATAACCACCTTAAACGTTCGTTTTCAAAGCCATGAAACTCACCGAGTGGTCAGTGGTGTTCGTTGATGTTCCAACATAAAAATCGTAGCAAACTGAGGTTTCTGTGATGATTTATTTAACATTTTGTCCATGCATTGATTTTCTATAGGAATCCTCATTGTCCGTTGGTAGTAATCCGCCACCGGAAATGGAAAGGGAGTTGTTTACGATAGGGTTGTAGTCATTGTAGTCTTTTAGCTCAGCGAAAGTGCCAGCTCGACAGTCGCTGACTCCCGCAGTTGCTGACCACACAAAACTTGCCCATTATTACTCGCTTGTAAACAACCTTCGCAGTACGATGCCTTTGAACGCAACACCAACCTTCTTCTTCTGCTTCTTTCTGTGTCCCATTACATTGCAATGGTTTCCTACTGGTTGGCAACACCCACGTAAAGGAGCATTATCGCCATCAAGTGGGCTGGAGTGTATAACGCTTCAGGGTCAAACGAATGATCAAGCGGAAGTTTACACACAGGTGTGAGGCAGCTGAAAAAATAGTTCCACAATCGAGATGAATAGTGAAAACACGGATGGAAACCACAGTTTGCTACGATTTTTATGTCGGAACATCAACGAACACCACTGACCACTCGGTGAATTTCATGGCTTTGACAACGAATGTTTAAGGTGGTTTTAGGACAGATTTACACATGGCCATAGACAGCATTGTTAAGCCAGGTAGGGGAAAGCCAAATTCTCTCAAATTCTCAGAGAAGGAGCAATCGTCAAGATTTTGGTCTGAACCACTCTATTTCATCATAAACAACCAGGAATGGGGCTCAAAGTGCACTTCTCCTCTAATCATGTCCTCCTCGGCTGAGCTGGAGTGTTGCTAGCTCAGTGGGGTAGGTGAGCTGGCAGTGCCTGCCCACTTCCTTTCATGCAGTGATCACGTAGGTGGCTGTAGTCAGGTAGAAAGGAAATAGTTCCTACATGAAACTGCTCACAACAAGGTCTGTGGATTATCCGAAGTAACCAGGTCATGATTTCTGCAGAGAGACATTGCTGTTGAGTTTCTCAAATGTATTTTTTTGGTGCTTTGAGCACCACAAGCCGAGTGCCATATAGTTTCATTATATTAGAGAGAAAGCAGACATCTCTACGGCTGATTTCTCCAACACTCTGCAACTCACACCGAAACAATGTAGACTGATAAATAGCACTACTGGTAAGAGGAAAAATACGTATTTGATCTGGGGGTAAACTGTCCCTTTAAGTTAACTATAGTGCATGTAATTATGCTGCCAAACGTGAAATGTGCAGTGGTGGAAAGTAATGTTTACTCAGGTACTGTACTTAAGAGCAAGTTTAAGTATTTCTGTCTTCTAGTTTATGCTTCTACTTCACCCTAACTTGGAGGGAAATATTGTTTTTAATGCACTACTGCAATATGACAGCTGTAGTTGCTATGCAGATGTAAATTTTACCCAGGCTGGGAACACTGGACTAAACTAGCCAACTGTATATAAAGTAGTAAAAAACTTTATTCCACCTAGAGCAGCTACAACACTGAAATATACATCAGTATTGCCATAATAAAATATAATAATAGATCAGTCACAGGGGACATTTTTTTCCCAGAACAAGTACCTTTAATTATAATGATTAAGTACATCTTGCTGATGATAATTTTGTACCTTTACTTAGTAGGATTATAAATGCAGAACTTTCACTTGCAGTAGAGTATTTTTACCTGATGATATTGGCACTGATACTTGAGTCAAAGATCTGAGTTCTTCCCCCACCACTGGAAGTGTGTTCCATATTTGCACCCAATTCACTGACATTTCAGGCATTTCTCATTTTCCCTTTTTTTTGCTGTATCTACTTGTCAGCCAAAAGGGAAAGGAAAGATTTCCAAGGGAAGAAACTTCAACGATAAAAACGAAGACTGATTTAAAATGCTGACTGATGATGTCTCATGAGAAACTGTTTACTGCTTCAGTGATGTAGAGATACCCTACCAAACTCTACTACCAATATTTTTGTTTAAGTTTTTTTTTTTTCATAAATGTAACCTCTCAATCAGTGTATGCCAATAGTTGAGTAATGGATAGCAGGAACTTTGGTTTATCCCAAGCCTTTACAATGAAAAATGAGTAAAAAACACATAGGCAGCAAGCAGTGCATCGTTTTCTTTTGCGTATGCTCTTCTCTTTTTTCAGATTGTATAATATATGCATGAGCTCCTTCTTAAAGATCTTTTTCCGTAGCAGCAGAATACACACAGAAATACACAAGAGACTCATTCTGTCTGTGTCTAGTGACTCTTTAGGTTTTCACACACGCTAAGATAAAGTACACACGCAGCAGAGGGAAAGTGCTATTTTGCATTCACTGCCACTGACTTGGTCATGTGTTTTCTACACTCAGTGTTTGCTCAGTGAAACACACACACTTGTTCTGTCAATTAATTATCTGCATCAAGGGTGTATGAGTATATTTCATTTGCTCCAGTTGTTATCACTGCATATACTGGTTGCTGCTGGCTGAGTTACCTAATTGGGTTTCGGTTTTTCCTGATTAGTTAGTTTAAAAATTTTCTCAGTAGGGCTGATCATTTCTATCTGTAAAGAGACTAAGGTAGGATGAAATATGAGAAGTGCTTGCATCCCTAAATATACTGTACAGACTTTAACAGAATTTAAACTCACATAAAATCACCCATGAACACTTCATACACACTAATTTACCAAAGCAGCTGAATTCAAACATATAAATGCAGTCACACACTACAAATATGTGTACACCTAACTGTTCTCATTCTCATTTCATTAGATACCGACACTTTGTCATGCCCCTCGGCATCTCATAGCGACACACAAGGCACCCTTCAGCATATCTAACTTACTGGCCACTTTATTAGGTACACCTTGCTAGTACCAGGTTGGACCCTTTTGCCCTCAGAACTGCCTTAATTCTTGGTGGCATAGATTCAACAAGGTGCTGGAAACATTCCTCAGAGATTTTTTTTGTCCATATTGACATGATAGCATCACACAGTTGCTGCAGATTTGTCAGCTGCACATCCATTAGATAGGGAACTGGTGACTGTGGAGGCCATTGGAGTACAGTGAACTCATTGTCACGTTCAAGAAACCAGTCTGAGATGATCTGAGCTTTGTGACATGGAGCGTTATCCTGCTGGAAGTAGCTATCAGAAGATGGATACACTGTGGTCATAAAGGGATGGACACAGTCAGCAACAATACTCAGGTAGGCTGTGGTGTTTAAACCATGCTCAGTTGGTACTAAGGGGCCCAAAGTGTGCCAAGAAAATATCCCCCACACCATTACACCACCACCAGCAGCCTGAACCGTTGATACAAGGCAGGATGGATCCATGCTTTCATGTTGTTTACACCAAATTCTGACCCTACCATCTGAATATTGCAGCAGAAATCAAGACTCATCAGACCAGGCAACATTTTGCCAGTCTTCTACAGTATTGTCCAGTTTTGGTGAGCCTGTGCAAATTGTAGCCTCAGTTTCCTGTTGTTAGCTGACAGGAGTGGCACCTGGTGTGGTCTTCTGCTGCTGTAGCCCATCTGCTTCACGGTTCGACATGTTGTTCATTCAGAGATGATCTTCTTCAGACCTTGGTTGTAACAAGTGGTTATTTGAGTTACTGTTGCCTTTCTGTCATCTTGAACCAGTCTGACCATTCTCCTCTGACCTCTGGCATCAACAAGGCATTTCCACCCAGAGAACTGACACTCCTCTGTAACCCTAGAGATGGTTGTGTGTGAAAATCTCCAGTAGATCAGCAGTTTCTGAAATATTCAGACCAGCCTGTCTTGCACCACCAACAATGCCATGTTCAAAGTTACATCAATCATTTTTCTTCCCCATTCTGATCATGTCTACACGCCTTAAAACATTTAGTTGCTGCTACGTGATTGGCTGGTTGGCTGTTTGCTTTAAAGAGAAGTTGAACCTGGTGTACCTAATAAAATGGCATGTAAGTGTTGTGTGATGCACAGCTTAAACACACTGTAACACATGGTTAATATTGTGAAAAGGTTGTCCTTAGATATTGGCAACAAAACCACATGGTTAGGTTGAGAAAAAAGATCACGGGTGGTAGGTATGGAAATAACACAGCGTTACGTCTAAACAAGTTTTTGGTTTCACATGAGACACAAACTCTGGTCTCCTGGATGAAAGTCTGGTTTTGTTTGGCACATCCCTACCTACTCCCTCCCACCCTACGTAGACTGTGCCGCTCTTTATACTACATCGGTTGCTCTCAGCGTCAAGTATTGCCACAGGTGGGTTTATATTGGAAATAGTTGAAAGCCTGATATGTCTCGTAGGTATACTAAAGGTTGCGTTTGGTGTCAGTATCACATGCCGAGAGCAGTGGTTTTTGGCTGCCCTGGGAATGAGAACAGGTTCTTTGCACATACACGCTCGTTTGGTCCTCTCCATTCTTGCCCATTAACATTTCATTAATGCGTGGAGAGACCAAATCAACCTCATCAAACATTCATTCTCATATGGCAGGTAAGCCACTCCGTTCCTGCCTTCACTCACGCAACAACAAACCCATTTCCTCATAATCACAGTATGAAATTAAACGTATTACCTCTTCCCAAAGCTGAGCTGCCTCTGTGCGAAGGAAAGAGGAGGAGAGTACTCAGTTAACACACTGATTTCTTCATGTGTGGGATGTACAGTGTGACAGTGCAAGACATAAATATTTAAACGAGGGTATACAGGGAAATCTGTAACCCCCTTGTTTTCTTCACTCACATGCACACCACATATTCGGGAAATGTAAATGTTGTGGCTGCGTCTGAGAGCGTCTGCCTCAAGGGAACATCTACATGGCGCTGCAGCAGTCACATGCGCAGACAGAAATGTACACGCGGTAGTAGCGAGATGCATTGATGCATTTCATGTGTAGGAGTTTTATTTACCTCTACATCCGCTCTCCCGCCCTCTTAACAATGTGTGTGTGTGCAGTTCTATGCATTGTTAAAGCTCAGTTACGTAATGTATGGCGACTGGACCGTTCAGAAATCTTTTAAGAATGATTTTTTTTTTTCCTTCATTGTAGTTTGGATGCAAAGCATGAGGATATCCTGTTTAGAATACTGCGGAAGAGGGGAGATGAAAGCAAAGGGGAAGTGAAGAAAGGAGAGGAAGAGATAAGAGAGGAGGCACAAAAGTAAGGAGAGAAGAAGGCAGGGTAGGTCAGGAGAGGACAGGCAGAAGAGGAAGAGGAGGGGAAGAGGAATTAGGAGAGACAAGTTGAGAAGCGAAGAGAAAGGAATGGAAGGGGAGTAAAGGGAGTAACAAGAGTGTGCATGTTTGCTTTGTATCAACAGCAGCTCTTATCTAACACTCTGCAAATACACAAACAACACTCACATTTTCTGTCTTTAGTGTTAGATAATACAACAGAATAATCAGCAGGTATCTGCCTCCTCTCACTGGCCTCTGGATGAGAATAAAACAACGCATGACATACTCTTCCTCCTCCATCCTTCCCACTGTTGTTCCCCCCCTCCCTCTTCCTTCTCTCTATACTCCCACCATCCTATCATTCCTCCATCTCTCCCTCCGTCTTCCCTGCATCCCACCCTCCCTCCTCCCTCACTCCCACCTATCTTCCATCATCCCTCCATCACTCACCCTGCCCTCCTGTAACACCCCGTCCCTCACCTCCGTCACGGCCTCCCGCCTTTTATTCTTCTTTCATGCGACTCCCCTCTCTTCCTCCGTGTTTTTCTACTGTCCAACTAAGCTTATTTATCTTCAGATTTCAAATATCACTGAACCATTTACACACACACACACACACACACACACACACACACAAAAAACACTCAAAGTGCAACAGAGCAGAAGAGAAAACAAAACATCTTCCCACAGATGATTCTAGGTTATATAAATGTTTTGCTGGATTCCTTGACATTTGCTTTTTATTTTCATCATTGTTTCATACTGATTCCGCGATGTACAAAGACCAGGAGGTTGATGTGAACCGAAGCAACCCATTTTTATTAACTGTGTGACAGAATATCAGGAAAATCTGTTGAGAAATTTGAGAAAGATACTGGCTGATGTTGCGATTGATATTGCTGCACTTTTCCCATTATACAAATGCTTTGATATTGATTTCATGGAGACCGGGGTTATGACATTTAGTCAGTGTGTTAAGGACCGTGGAAATACACGTAACAATCTTACAGAGAACACATTCTGAGTTATTAGTTTGACCTAAGAGTATTGTATCAAATAAACATTCGAAGCTAAGGTGTAACCAAAATTAGCTTTAGCTGTTTTTACCTAAACTGGAGAACTAAATAGTAAAATCTCCCGCATGCACAGACATACATGCATGCACAGATGCATGACTGCACACACACTGCCTTTATTTTATCTCATGTACTGAATATGCAACATGTACGGTAATGCCATGTGGGATGGGAGGCTTCATGTGGTTTTTAGCCTTTTTTGAAAAGATGGCTAAGAATACACTCTTAGTGTACAGCAACACCCCCGGGGGGAGTTGCTGAGGCAAAATAGGTTGCACAGAAACATACACACACGCACAGTTATTTGAATTTGTATTTTTACAGAGGGGGATTAAAAACCAGTGTGTTGTCCTTCAGATTTCTGTTCGCAACATGACTGTGTGTGTGTGTGTGTTTGTGTGTGTGTGTGTGTGTGTGCATGAAGGCAGGAGACTGAAGGTTTGATCCATCAAAATGATTGAGGGGACATGAAATGTGTTGTTCATCATTTTGTCCCCCCCTACCTGAAAAAAAAAAACTATTGTTGACCAGGGACTTCTGCATTCAGGGCAAACTGAGAAAACTCACTAAGAGTCTGTCTCCGGAAAATTTCAATCTGCCGTGGAGTCACAGATCCTAAATCTTCAAACTAGTCCGACACAAAATCGCTGTTGCCTGTAATCTCAGAAAACATCTTGTCAGAAGATTCCTTTTTTTTTTCCTCAGGGTGCAGACAAAATGCTTTGATTCCCATTGAACACTGTTGCAGTGATCTGGTATTGCCGCGGTCTACATACATGTAATATGTCTGTTACCACTCAAGCCACAAATCAAAAACATGCCAGGGTGATTACTGGCAATCCTAAGATAATTCAAAAGCATGTTCGTGCAGCATGATATGTGTTTCTTCTTCTTCTCTATGTCAGAGATCACACCAAGAAATAGCGTGCACATTATAAGTCAAGACTTCAGTTTGTAGTCATGTCATACATGATGACTGACAGACAGAGACTGGACTAAAATGGAGCCTCTTCTTATATATGTGATATTTTTAACTCCTTTTTCTGATCCCTGAACTCAAATGATGAGAATATATGTTACCATGGTTACCAAATGATGCATAATTACATAAATTGATTATACAGGTCTTGACTCTCCCTGTTATTAGGATTTTTAGTAGTGTAGCTCTTGAATTCAGGCTACAATCACATATCTACTATCGCAAAATCCTGTAGCTTTTGTTTTCACACAACAGAAGAACAGCACTAGAGTCCGGTCTGGTTATTTAGTTTGCAGTCGAGCTCGATTTACAGCTTCGACACACTTCCAATTAAAGCGAACCAAACAGGAAAATACACCTTTTTCTTGAACTAGGGGTGTAACGGTATGGAAGAGTCACAGTATGGTTCACACTCCTGTTTAGGGGTCATGGTTTGGTGTGTGTTTGGTGCAACAGGGAAAACCCAAATGCATAAGGATTAATTTCTTTTCACGTATTTGTCCTTTTATTTGAATAAAATATGTCTGGACTGGGAAAGCCCATAGCATTGCTAACGGGGGGGGGGGGGGGGGGTGTCTGGAATACTTTGCTCAGCCTGCTGCCCCGGCAACCCGGCTTTGGATAAGCAGTTGAAAATGGATGGATGGATGGTGTCTATTGGGAGAAGTGTTTCAGTTGTTTCCACCAAGGCTCAAAGCACTTAATCATTTCTTATCCCAGTGATCGGCACATCTGGGTGCTGCAGCACGTTGGATGTGTTTCCATCCACTTCCCCTACAAGGTTGGAACAACACAGACGGACTAGCCTTGTACACAACTCTCTCTTTGTTGTTGTTGTTGTTGTTGTTGTTGTTGTAGCTGACTGGGAAGCTGCCGGTGGATCTTGCAGCTCTGGTGTTTCATTTGCACTCACCATAGTGTGGCTCATCCGCAGGCAAATCTGCTTGATGTGCTAACCTCGGCATACGCTGCTAAAAGCATACAACTAGAAGTTTGTGGGCAGAAGTTTTGCTTGTGAACTTTGAGTCAACATTACGTGCATCATGCTATGTACTGTGTACTTTGTGTGTGGCGTGATGGTTTGGTTTGAAAACACAAACTGTTACAGACCTAGTTTGAACCGAACTCAACAGGTTGGATGTGAATGCACCCGAAAAACAAGTATCCCCTAATCTTTTGATCATAAATGCCAAAGGTTAAAGGGGCCAACACAGTGCTTGGTTCCTGACCAAACCATGCATAACGAAGATCTGTAAACACCCAAATTAAATCAGTCATTAAACAAAGAAATAACATGTTAAAATGCTGCATTCAAACTGATGTTATCATCATTTTCAGTTGCTGCATGTGCCACAAGTGGAAGTTTGAGCAGAGAGTTTTGTCTGAGGCAGTAATACAACAAGATAAGTATTGTAAGTGAGAGGAGTTAGAAACACAGACAACCCTGTTCAGATTGCTTTAGGACAGAAAGTGCTCAATTAAGGAGATAGTCTTCGGTTAACAGAGACGAGGCTGCACTACTTTTTTTAACCTGCTAATCAAAAGCTCAAAGCAGAATTGAAAGTAGCTGCTGGCTGCAGCTTGTGGTTGGCTCATGGAATCGCTTATTCACAGTATATCCATTTAATGGAACTGCTCGGGCCAAAAAGATCTATTTTTGGTTTGGTTGTCTTGTTAAAAAGTCTTTTACATTCAAAACTCAACATTTTAGTGCTGTAATGATTAGTGAGGTAATTTACCAGTAGGTCAACAGAAAATTAATCTGTAACTATTTTAATTATTGATTAATTGCACATACTTCAGCTTCTCAAATGTGAATATTTGCTCATTTGCTTATTCTTTAACAGGTGTAAACTGAGATGTCTTTTGGTTTAGCACTGTTGGTTGGGAATAGTGTTAATTTCAAGATACTGCCTTGGGCTCTGGGAAACTGGAATTTCTAATGTTTTATAGACCAAGTGATCGAGCAAATAATGGGCAGATGACTTAATGTAATTAAAATAATCATTAGTTGCAGTCCCACAATATTTTGAGAGTGGTCCTGGGAGAAGTCGCACGTCTGGGAGTTCGTTCAGGTTGATACTCCCTTTGTGATGTCAAGGTAGACAGGTGGCAAAACCACTGAGTCAAAGCAGCCGCCAGCTAGTGATCTAGCTAAGCTCATAGTCTCATGGCTGAGAGGTTTACAGTAGGGGCACTATTTTAGCCCCCTTATCCACAGCGCTGCTTTCACTCTCACTGGCTGGGTCACCACACACACACACACACACACACGCACACACACACACACACACACACTAACCCCATTCATCATCAACTGGATGCTTGTCAGAGTTCTCAGCTTCTCTGAGCCCTGGCAGATTACTTCCTGTATCTGATTGTGGTTTTGTTTTTGACGCTATCTGTCCACCATCTTATGACCGCTCTGCTATTTCATAACGAACAGGGCATGGGAAAAAAAAAGTGTGTTTTATATAGTTCTTTCCTGATGCTAGAGGACAGCACATGCACAAATTCCTCATAAAATTGCACCATAACACCACACTGAGAATGAGGCCAGTGTTTTGATGGTGCCCTGCTGCTGTGTAATAATGGGCGCATGTATCTCCTTGTTATACCATTAACTTCATGTTGCCTCCACACTAACAGCACATGCTTTATAGACACTAACTTTGTTTACATGTACGAAATGATGAGACTGCACTTCAGCAGAGTTGTTATGTTCGTTTACTATCTGCTGCAAATCTCACTAACAGCCACTTCATTAAAGCAGGGTCCCAGTAATCTATGGCCCCGTATCGTCCATGTCCCAGTGCTCTTTGCTCATTGTTGTCAGTTCAGCTGAAAGCACTGCTGCTGAAAAACAGAGACGTAGCAGTGCTGGTGTACAAACGCATTCCACTGCAGTAGTCAAAACAGATTTGTTAATTTAATATTTTTAAGGAAATGTTGCAATTACAAATTATCTGCCCAATAGCCTCCTACTGTGTAGACCGTCTGCTATATTCCCTTGAGACTATTAGGAATTTCTATTCAGATGAACACAAACTGGGCTGCTGTTTACCTATGGTGTGATGATAAGTCCTTAAAGCAATGCTGCAACATTTGTTGAAATAACTGCTGATAAAGTCCCTCAGAGTTAATTAAATTAAATTGTAAAAGGGTCTGTACAGCTCAGTGTCTGCTGAAAAGCCTTTCTTGAATGCACTTAATATTAAATGTGTGTTTGCCCTTGAATAAAAATCCTCTTCTGTTCCAGAGTCAGCTGCATACAAAACGGAGACACGGCTCTGCAGTGGGTGCATTTCACTGTGGCTGAAAATTTGATTTTATAACAACCATTGGACTATAGAAATGTTACTGCTGAAAATCAATCAGTGGGGCACAGCACTGCGTCGTCTGGCCACCCATGAGACCATAACATTGTCAGAAGCATTTGTTTTAGCCCCATACAAACAGGGACATTGTTCTATCGTGTTTTAGTGTTTGTGTTTTCACTCCACCTAAAAATTAAATTTGACTGCAAGGGCTGAGGAAGAGTGTGGGCTGCTGAAAATCTGAGACCATTAAATTACAAATGTGTGTTTACCCACGCTTATTTCAATTCCACTGTCTGAGAACTGTTTACATCCTGCCTTGCCACTCACTGAAAACCCAACTACTGACAGCAGAAAGTACCTTCCATTGACACAAAATAGAGTGAAACAGTTAAAGGGAAATTTTTGTATCTATAATGCTGCTTTACTAGCGAGGGGGGGATTTTATCAAATCTTTATCCAGCTCCGAATCTGTTTATCGAATCGCAATCCTTTTGAATCCCTTGAGGCCAGTTCAGACTATAGATTCGTGACAAGATGAGTTGAAACAGGCAAGTACTTGCGATGCGCCATCCTGCAATGTTCTAAAAACCTGCCTGGTTTACACCAATGCAACTAGATGAGATGGTGTATCATCACTATGCAACAACTCTGGCCAACTGGCTGTAGAAACAGTTGACGAGCTTTACATTCTAAAACTAGCCACTGGAAATTTGACTAACTGAGTTGCAGGTGACACCATCAGCTGGCTTGAGTTGAGCTCAGATGGCCAGTTCACACTGCTGCAACTTTTCTTTGCTATGTTCTAAAGTGGTTTTGTCTCGTCGCAAACCACTGGACTGAACTGGGCTTTATTGAATCTTTTAAGATAGTTTGTTTTGTTAGGATTGCAACAGCCTGGTCCATTTTGGATCCGGCTGTCGCACCCCATCCCTATTCTTGACCTCAGCTGGTGACCAGACAATATCAGAGCTGTTGAGGTAGCAACAAAACAACTGTTACAGGGGTAGTCCATCATTGACTGCATTGTTTTAACAATACAGAAAAAACCTGAAGGCTGTTCGTTATTTAGACGGATTAGAACACTGAGGGCGATATACTGTGACTTTAAGTAAATAACACCCCTGTCCAGTTGGGTGTGTGCGAATTTTAACTTTCTAGTCTTTCATTGTCTAGCTCTCTTTAGCCACCGCACTGCTACACTTCTGCACTTCTGCACTTCCTCTTGCCTTCAGCCATTTACTTTCCTCACCTCTGTTTTTCTTTTCATGATCTGAGCTGAGCTGTCAATCACAGTGATTTCATTCACTCATGGGCTCCACCATCTCCAATGCTGATTCAACATGCTGAACCAGCTGAAAAATAGCCACTGCAAAAACTAGGGCGACAGACAACTCCACTACCCCACCAAACACCAAACACCAACACCAACACCCTACACTGACAAACAGCCAGCTGTTGGCTTGATGTTTCAGGACCTTTAACTGTGCCTGTGTCATCAGTGTGCTCCCATACTTAAACAGATAGCACTACACCCTAATAATACCAAATCTTTAGGCTTATTTGATACATTAATTGTCAAAAAGAAAATCAAAATGAATAAATGTAGATATCAGTTATGTCGTATTATCAATTATAAAAAGAAAATTAAATAAGGGGGATTCAATAGATTGTGACAGATTTTAATGGCCCTGTCTGTCAAAATGATGGACAATGAGAACATCTAATGTGACCTCTGATGCAGAACATACAGTAATAATAAAATGATTTTGGCTTGATTACAAAAATGCCCTTAATTATTAGTCACTTGACCATAACCCTGCTCTTTGTCAGCGAGCAGTTTAAAATGGTATGGCAAGTGTGTCAGAGGACATAATGACATAATAAATGCCATCCAGTGGGCTAATTTAATCTCATCACAGACACTGAATAACTGATCAGTAATGTCCCTGTCAAACCCACACATTGTCACTTTGTGTAATGGAAAAACAAAACTGCAGCAGCTGTTACTCTTCTGTATTTGTTTACACAATGCACACTATTTGTTAATGAAGGCTATGTCAAGTATTTGCAAGTGCGTGCATCTATATACATTTTTAAATGTGGAATATTCTCTAATAATCACAGATTTTCAAACACGCTGATAGTCCGTATAAAGTCGTCAACCCTTTGTGCATTAACTCCAGTCTAGACAACTGGAGTAGTCTTGACAGTTTTTTACCAAATGTCACCAAGGGATAAGAGATTAGTGTGGTGGATCACGCAAAGCTGTTTTTCTCTAGACACTGGTGCATGTTGTGCACTCTTCCTCTTGTCATTGAAGCACAACAGTCTGTCCCATGTGCCTTGTGACTGTGTGTAGTCAAAGTACAAAAATAAAGTAAAAAGGTATGTATGGAAAACCATCCATGCATGTATAGCTTATATAATTGATGGAGTGTGCCTGCACTGTAAATGTTGCATTGCCACGTTGTTTCCATATTCTTGTTTTGTGACAGACAAGCTGCATTATATACATACCATTCAGCTTTCTTCATCATCAGCCCTTTTGAATAGCCTATGGGCTTTAGTGTAAGTGCCAAAATTTACAGTCCATAGATCATGCTGTCTTCCTCAGCTGTTTTTTTTTTTTTTTTAACTGAAACTGTTTACCTCTTTTATTCAGCTGCAGCGTGGGAAATCCTTTAAGTCAGAGACTCTCCCCCCTAAACCAAAACATTTACTAATTCTCAGTCTCTTTTATCACACATTTCCCCTAGAGCAGTGGTGCTTGTGTTTATGGAGTCAATGCACATTCACACTAATATCCCAAGCCGTACAGCATAGAACTGCTCTACCTTATCGTGTATTATACAAGAGGTTGCTTTTCCAACTGAGTGTGCAGCTGGACTAATTTTGACAAAATTATGTCATTACATGCTGATTAAACTGGATTTTAATAAACACATTTTCTGTATAGCCTTTCTTTACATTTGTGTGTAATTTGAGGTCATATAGGGTTTCTGCCTTCATTTGAAACAACATGATAAAACTGTTACACATTTTGAAGGCTTAATATCTAAAACCTCAACAACACACATAAAATCAACTGCTGCTAAAAAGTAAAACAAGAAAAATTGCACTTGTATCACCTTATTGTTTGCAGTAGGTGCTGGTGCCGTAATTGCAGCAGCTATTACTGCTGTAATGACACAGGTTGCCTGTAAATAGCAAAGGTTAGACTGAAACTGGCCTGTCTGTTACCTTAAAGTATTGTTCGAATTTATTAAACTTGGGTCTTATTTTTCATAATTTGGGGCACCATTCCTGTCTATGATAATGACGCACTCAGCAAAGTAATAGTAAAGACCTGGAAAAACTTTGATTTCAAGACAACATCCAATAGGGCAGCTGTAGTCAGACAGATTGCACACAGGCCAACAGTTTTTCTATGATTATAGGTCTGCAAATTGTACAGCATGTTAACCCTAAAGGTGCTCAGCTTCAGAACTTTCATCTACTGTCATCCCACTTGAATTCGCAGGGCTGATTATATCAAGAGATAAGGGTAAATGTAATGTACATGTAGATGATTGTATATTCACTTATGCTGGCTGAAGCTGTACAGGTTACACCTGCAATTCATGCACATTTCTCAGATGGTGCTTTGAGTTGCCATGCTCATGACTTTCATTGCCGCTCTCCCTTAGTGCACTTCTTCACCCATTTTGGTGCAATTGATGTCAAGGCAAGCCATGAAATTACGGAACTGGTCCAGGTGGAAGTAAAAATCACTAGATCCCAATGGAACTGCCACTTTGCCAGGAAACAGTCACTCTGCTTGATCTGTGCCGCTCTTAAATTAGGTGCCTCTCCATGAACAAGACTGCCCTTCAGCTCCAGCACTGCAGGGAGAGGCAGCGGCAGTCAGGCAGAGCTCACATACTTAGCACTACATCCTCTCTTGTCTACCACAGCACATATAGGGCAACATCGCTTCTGGCAATTCTCCATCAAATTGTCAGCCATATCAGCTCCTCAGCACCAGCACTCAGAGCCAAGAGACTCATCAGGAGAGGAAGGGGGTTTAGCACCTCTCTGAGAATTGGGCCTCATGGTTTGACCTTCTGTCAAGCTGCTGTTGGATTCAGAAGTTGGAGATGAGGAAACCTGGACAAAATAAGAATTTCGCAACTAGAAGCTGGGGTTACTGCGAGGGAAAAGTTCAGAATCTTTTGACTCAAGCCTCTGAGTCTTTTGAGAGAAGATTCACTTTCAAAAAATACATTTTGGTGTGGTTGTTCTTTTGTGTAGGAAGCTTGGAAATGCATTGCAAACATTTTTTTACTGAGAATGCTCAGTATGTGGGAGGAAGTGCCAGATGTACTTATAATAAATGTCTGATTTTACTCTAAAAATGTGGACAAAGCACTCTCAATTAGCTGATAATTTCTAGAAGAAGGCAGAGTCATGATAAAGCAAAAACACACACGCAGTACAAAACACACAACTCTTTCAAGCTTTGCCAAGGTACTGCTGGCTAAGTGAGGGAGAGGCTACTCTGCAAATAACAGGAGACAGTTGTACACTCCTTTATGCTGCCATGTCCTCTGTCTGACTCTGTGCAGTGAATTAAAGTCGTCAGCGTCAGGCTAATCAACCAAATCAGCTGATCAGCTTCTCTCCGCTTCACTCCCTCTAATCACAGGATTTAGGTCGCAATTACACTCTAGTCTTGATTCTCATTCTTTCTTGTTGAGTGTGTGTATGTGTAGGTACTATGCATATGAATGTGTGTGATTGCGAGACGCATTTTGTGCATGCGTGTGAGTGTGCGTGCATGCCTGACAGAGGTTTATTCTTGTATTTTACAAGGTAGAGGATAAGGGAAAGTAATTTATTCACAGCTAAAGCAAGGGTATAACTTTTCTGATAGCGGACACTGTGACCACGGTTTCACCATAATTATGGAATAATATTAAATGCTAAACTGGAGTGGAAAAGTTGCACATGTAGAAGGGATCAAAAAGTCAGCAAAGAGACTAAATAAGAGCTAAGACTGACAACATGAAGGAGATCACGTCAGTGTAGGTGGTTGGGGAAGAGCAAGGCATGTTGTGTTTGTTTATGTGCTTATATTGTGGTACATGTAGTTTTGTTTGGTGATGAGATGAAGCATTGCAGAGTTAGTCTCTTCAGACAACTAAATCTACACCAATATGGCAACATTTTGGATTTGAAGCCAATGAAAGACATGTCCCGAATAACCATGAGCAATACAGTGTGCCTTGAGCTGCACTGTTGTTGGACTGCCTGTCACTTGCTTTGAAAGCGTCACAATGGATGAGCAATGACTGATTTCATTAAGTTAAATGAAAAATTATCTAGACAATACCTTTTTATCATTTCACTACAGAGATCAACACAAGGTGGCAGCTGGCTTGGGGTGAGATTGCTAAGAAGCTGAAAGTTTCTGGCAAGGTAAATGACCATCGACACAAACCTAGGCTGCTTGCTGTTGGCTATATGGTATGCCATTTCCAGTATAGATCACAATATGTAACATGCGCTTTCTGTTTAAAAAGTACAAACATACAAAGATAGCAAGTACTCACCCATCTTATAGGTGGTTACATCTTCAGTCTGATCTCAAATGCACAGCTGATATTTACGTGGTTTGTTTGTAACATGACGTAACAGAAGTGCTGATTTTTATGGATTCAGTTTGGACAGAGCTCTGATGTTTGTGATGCAACGTGATAGCTGGACTCGGGCTGTCAACATAACGCTTTCATTTCAATTAATTAATCACAGACAAAATGCGGCATTAACAAAATTAATGCGGATTACTCTTCTTCCATGGTGCCCTTTGACCAAGTGCGTCATTAAAGCCCACGGTGGTTTTGTCACATGATGGAGGCAGACGAGACAACGCTGCTTGGCTTCATGAATGGAACATTTACATTGAAAAAACACCCAGATGGAACTATTGATAGGAACACCATTTTCTGTAATTCCTGCAGTAAGGAATTTTCCAAACATTGGAGTACTTAAAGCCTGAAATATCACCTCGACGCAAAGCATTTAGCAGTGAACCCTGAGGTTTGAGCTAGCGCAGCCTCTGATGCTAGAGCTAGCAGCCAGCCTCGTCAAGCCACACTCAACCAGGCACTCAGACCTGTGACTGACTAACTGCCTTGCAAAATGGATTGCAATGGACTGTGGACTAGTTTTGGTTGTAGAGGAAAGGGGGACGATTGTGTCCAAAATCCAGCAGCTTTACTAGAACACATCTGCCAAAATTCATTTAAATTGAATTTTTAAAAAATACTTTTACAGCAAAAATTGATGTACTATGTATTTTAATTGCTTGACAGCCCTAAGTTGGATGCCTGTTTGCTATTGGGACATGGTGTGTTTGGCTTATAATAAAGTGGTTTGAACATTTTCACACTGGCCCAACCATAGTCAGCACTGCACTACAGACAGAACAGGTGGGATTATGTCATTGCTTTGTCAAGTTAAGTGTCCAGTCTTTTACTGAAGCCAGACTTGCTCAACACCACATCTGACAGACTTCTTTGTCACTTGAAAGGCATTGTGCGTTTTCGCCAGCAGAACCTTTAAAGTCACTTACAAAGGATACCTATTTTCCTCTAAATGATTGGTACAGCAGCATGAAAGTAAAATACATTTTAAACTACAGTTGACATTCTGAGTCACACTCTCTACCAGTGTAGTTTTGCTGTGCATGAATGCTCTTTCTTTTCTAGGAGCGCAGTTTTCTCTACACTTGCACAGTTTTCACACCTGGAAGCTGCCTCAGTACGACCAGAGGCTTATCAGTTAGCCAGTGAGCAGCCCCGCTGGAGCAACTGGGGGTTAAGTGCCTTGTTCAAGGGCATCTTAGCAAGCAGCAGCTTTTTCACTTCCCCCACCCGGATTTATCTCGCTAGTCCTGCCGGGAGCAAACCAGCAACCTTCCACTCTTGAGAGGCATTAGAGAAGCTAGTGAAGCGCTATAAAGTGAGTTAGAGAAACCGAGAAGCACAGAGGAGATTTGTGTAGAGCATCACTGGCCAAATATTAGCTGGTGCATCTCAGGCAGAACTTGTTTTCCAAAATGGATATAGAGCATTTTGGAATAGAAGTGTTGTGTTCAACCAGTGATTCCAGTCAACATCAACTGCAAGTTACAGAGCCGTAAATGGCTTAGTGGATTCTGTGATTTTAACTTTCCAGCAGCGGTGCCAGAGAAAGTGAAACTCGATGTACTGCTGACTGATTGAAACAGCAGCCAGGTGGAGTTGAAAGACGCGACCCTAGCTCGACCCTCCATATCAAGGCCTTAGGGGAGCTTCAGAGACTGGCACGACTTCACTAATGATGGGTGGAATGTTTCATCTCTTCATCACATCCCACCCACAAAACTCTGTCTGTCTATCACTGTTTCTTGTTGTCTCTCCCCGACTCTGTCACTCCTCCATACGCTCATCGTCTCTATCTCCTACTCACACCACTTTTCCTCTCACACGCTGTCCTCCCTCTCCTTTAGTCTCCCCTCATGTCTCACCTTGTCTTCCATGCTGTCTCATTTCACACTGGGTCTGCAGTAACTTAATGACCCAGTGCTGCAGGGTAGAAAGCAAGGGCCTCTGGTCCGGCTTCTCTATTATCTGCTACATCGCCAGGGAAGAGGCTAACGTATGTGTGTATGCTCCGCGTTAAGAGAGAATGTGTGTGCGGGGGGACATAGAGCTAGGTTGATCTACTATCTGTCACACTGTGAGAGAGGAGACTCATTCTGCAACAGTTTTATGTCTGTGTGTGAGGCTGTGTGTTGTGTTTGTGTATGTGGATGGATAGTGTTGACAGGGATACTGCAGGATACGTTGGAATGAGAAATAAATGAGTGAAGGAGAGACAGGCTACATAAAAAGACAAATTGCTTTTACACAGAAGCATCATACGTGTCAGTGTGTGTATTTGTTTGTTATGGATGTGTACATTGTGTAATCTTAAGCACATACGCAGACATGCACATCTGTATATGTGGCTGCCTGCATGTCTTCCAAAGTGCTCTCCTTCCTCCTGACAGACCTTGAGTCATGAGCCAGTGGATAGCATGCTGGCCTATAATTGGGTGATGAATGGGCCTGCTGGTCAGTGTTCTGCAGTATGATTGGGTGATTTAATACCAGCTGGTCCATAGGCTACTGTGTTGTACATTGATCCACATTATTCAGATACAGTGTGGCTCATTGGTTGGTGTGAGTGTGTGTGTGTGTGTGTGTGTGTGTGTGTGACTTCAAGTAGCTACTTTCCAATCTGTGTGGTAATACAAGAAGCACATGGCGCTTCTTTACAGCTTCACTTATTCATATTTTTATGCCAACAATGGATCAAATCACTGTGAGGCTAGAAACATGACTTCAAATAAATAATATTGACTTTAAAGGTGATGTGTCAATATGTGTATGTCTCCTTACCTGCTGTCTTATTGTGAGTCGTTGAAAGTTAAAGAAAAAAAGACAGTTATTGTTGATGTGTCTTGCCATTTCAGGGGACCCAATATTTTTTATGCTGTTTTTGTTTTTCCAGCAGCTACAATAGACTGATAACAGAGACATGGTTATGCCTGTGCAAGAATGCCTTTGAGGGGATTTTCTGCAATTTGGCACAAACATCTACCTTGACTGAAGGAGGAACTAATTAGAATTTGGTGGTCAAAGGTCAGTGTGACTTTACATCCATCCCATTCTTGTGAACACGATATCTCAAGAACACCTTAAGGGCCGTACACATGCCGCGTCTTTAACCGCCTGGAAAACAGATGAAAAGCTGTGGGTAGGCCTGCACTAAAATGATCAACTTTTCTGCATCACAGACTGATATTTACGGAAGAGGGGAAATGTATCTCTTGGCTGCGATTGTTTTTTCCTTGTCACATGACTGTGGTACGAGCTGCCTGATTTGAAGCTGCAAAAAACACATCATGTGTACGGCTCCTTAAGCTAATTTCTTTAATTTTGGCACAAACATACTGTGAAGAATTCTGCAGCTGTCTCACAGTATGCTCCCATTCATTGTGCACTCCATATAAACTGCCCAGATGCGCGGGGCACGCTGAATACAGCCAGGTATGAGTAAGAGGTGTCGAAGGGCTGCAATTTGTGTTGTTTTATCTCATCCAGTCTTCCAAACATGCTGAGTGAATCCCCATGTGAGTCCACTTTGCCCTTGGGAACGAGGAGGCTGATTATTTTCTTTGAATCTAGTTTGTCTGTCATGTCTTGTGCTTGCACACTGCCAGGTTTGTGTGCGATGTCACCATTTCTTAATTCCATAAGTGCTTTATCATAGGTAACTGGATTTGCTTGAGTTTCTTGAAGACGTTTCACCTCTCATCCAAGAAGCTTCTTTAGTTCTAAAGGACTGGTGCGGAGTCACGGGCTTCAAACTCAGTGTGAGTGTGACCCTTACACAGTTGTTGAGGTCACATGTGAGTCGTTGACCCACCTGGCCATCTTATGTGTCGTTAGGGTTATATGGGTAGTCTAAGGGATCCCAAGACTGCATTGTAAGTGGGTGATAAATTATGATTATGATTACCATGGCCTGGATGACTGAGAATCTTCATCGACATTTCTTAATTTCATTAATTTGTGTGTGACGCAGGACACTCTATTTGTGTTATGATTTGTTACTATTCATGTTGCTGAGTGTAGAAAACATTAGCAGTCATCAGAAATTGATCTCTTTTATTGTTTGTTCAGTTAATTAATATTCACAAATGTTAATTGTGGCTATTGTTGCCCATTAATGCATTTTTAGCACATTGTTTCCAGCCTTTCAATACTGTATTGTGACCATTGTTTAATGTCAGTGCCATAAAGGCTACATTTACGGTGAACGCCTTTTTCTGCCAACCTCTTTTTTTTCTGTTGTTTTAACAAACTATGCATCAGTCAAATTTATCATCAATCATTATTAGGTTATTAGGTCATTATTATTAGGTCTATTACCTGTGGACAACGACATCATTCATTTGCCTGTGCTCTAATATTCATCATACAAATTCTGAACTTTAAAATCTGGACTCTGCCTGTGCTTGTCTACATATATAATATGCATTATAATATGTTGGCCAAAGGTCAAAGTCACTGTGACCTCACAAAACACAATTTTGGCCATAACTCAAGAATTCATACACTAATTACAGTATGACTACATTTCACACAAGTGTCTCATAGCATGAAATAATGAAGTCATGACATTTTATTTTCGAAAAGTTAAAGGTCAACATCACTGTGACATCATAACGTCCCGCCAAAACCCTCTTCTAGCCTTTATTGAACACCATAACTCAGGAACAGAAGGGGAGACGTTTGGCTAGATACTGAATTGGTGACACTAATCTTTGGTGCAAACCTCGAAACTGTGCTGATTGTATATATCTTCTGTGCTGCCTGGTTGAAGATGTGTGTGAGAGATCCACATTTTTGAATTTGAAGCTTCTTAACAGCAACATCCATATTGTCAGCTGTCATGGCTACATATGAGTCTGGACAGACATGGATGTAAACTGCAACTTGACTGATTGGCGGAGGCATACAGCTTCTAGACGGTAATTCTAGTTTAGCTAATAAAGCGTCACTGCTGAATGTCAGAATTTTGTTTCAACCTCTTTACAAATCAAAGAGCAATACCCCACTGCAATGCACAAACCATCGCACAAGGAGAATTTATATTTGGGGTGAAGCACAACACCGATTTCTCCAGGCACAGTCACCTCAGTAGATCACAATGCAATGTACCCTAAAACATGCTGTGTTTTGAGTAAAGGGCAATGCTCTCATTTTTTCCTGACAGGAAATCTTTTGTTCACTGAGGCAGAGGGAGAAAACACAGGTGGAGAGGTAGTAGAGCAATATTTTATATAACACCTTGTGATAAAACTCCTGAATTTCAGTGAATAACATGGACTGATGATGACAGTAAGGGTGGAGCTTTCTTTTTCAATATGCATTATTTTAATCACACTTAACCGTTCAAAGAGGAAGAGAACAAAGGATATTTACGAAATGAAAGACGTGTTAATCAGAGATACGTAACCAGAAACAAAGCACGCATTTTATTTTTCTGAGTTCTTCCTTTTATCTGCTGCTGGAAGCATTTATTTACCAATTATTTGTGAGTGAATCTGCTCCTGAAGCTGCACATAAATCCATCTTTAGGCCACAGAGAAAATTAGACCAAAGCTCCTCAGGCCCACAGTGAATAAAAAGCAGCCAGCAGTACACTGTTATTACTGTTATGTGTTACTCATAATCTCTAAATCCCTGTTGGGCCCGGTGAAAGATCTCCTACAGGTCTATGTGTCATTCTCCTCCTTAGGCTAAAGAATACTTTCCTCCGAGGACATCTTCTTACATCCTCACTCGCCTTCTATTACAGAAGCTGTTGACAGTGCAGAGAAGGCTGCATGTGCTTTAGTATTTCAAGTGTAGGTGCTGAAAGCTAAAAACTTTCCAGTTAAAGATGGAGACTGTAGTGGCCTCCCAAAGCAGCAGTTGGGCACTTCTTGCTAAAAATAATGGTGATTGGTGGACACAGGTCCATAGGGTTTATATCCCAGCCAGCTACTGCCTTGTTGCCTGTTGGGGAGTGCATTAGTCATATCTGCTTTGTCATACCTCTGCATAAGTCACATCTCCTTTGGCGCTATTATATAATCCTCTTTAGACTGTCTGGCTGTCCCCACAGTAATGCAGCCTCCTAGCCTGTAGTTAATAATGTTGCCAGAAGCATGCACTGTTGCATTACTACATTACTCATTATCTCTTTAACTCTATTCCATGCATTATTCAATACTCAGTGGCAGTCTTTTCCTTCTGCACTATGTGGTGCTGACCTAACGGAGTATAGCAACTCAGCCACTGATACATAAACTGTAAAAACAGCAATTAATATAGAGCTTTATATGGTGGGAATTGTTAAACCCTCCCAGCCCAGAACCCAATTAAGTAAAAAAATAATCTCATTCTAAGCCAGGCAAATGATAACATGACTGTTTTTATTAATTAAGGTTGTATTATATACACAAAGCTCCAATATCAAAGCTATATTATTATACTGAAAATATTAACTCTTATACTAAAGCTGGAGGTCTCTTTCTTTTTTGTAGATAAGTAAAATATGAGCTTCAGACACAGTCACTGCATTCACAGTACATGCACAAGAGCAACTAGGTTAGTAGGTGAGATCAGGTTAAAGCAGGAAACTGGACAACGTGCTTACGTGACCTGCAGTAACCTGTGTACTCTACAGCCTGCTGATATTGTCTATTCTACTACTTAATGGGGGTGTAACGATTGATCTGGATCCATACATCGATTCATTGATCAAGGATCCAACATCACAAATGCAACGTGAAAACATCAATCCATATTGTCATCTTTAGCATAAGCTTTTATTTTGAAAGTCTTTGTCACCGTCAAATAGCAGCAGGCAGATGGCAAGCAGCCAAGAGAAAGACAATGGGGATAATGTTAGTTACTCGAGAATACATCAAAAGATTTTGTATTTCCACATAGCACATGCTGTACCCAAACAATGCCATTACAAAATAAAACATGGCATACCTGCCTGGACAAACATCTCACTCCGCTAACTTCTCACTACAGCAACATTAGCTGCTCTGTTTCAACAACGTCAGGCTGAACAAAACATGCATGCAGCCTGAAATTCAAACATGCCGTTCTGTCAGGAGATGTAGTGACTTAAAGCAACGGTGAGTAAGAAAAATAACGTCACATGTATTTTGTTAAACTATGAGTTGAGGAAGAAAAGTCCGCTAGCCACTGGGCTAATACATGCAATGTAAACCTGCTTAAGCTAATAATGGGTGACTAGCAATGACAGTTAAGGCCAACTTATTTCATGTGCTGTTTTATGTGCGTTAGTGGAGTCAGTTTAAAGTAAACTTCACTGCACTGAAGTGGTTGCAAAGGCCCCAAAGTTGCATTGAATCAAAATTCTAATGTGACAGACTTTGTAATATCTGCAAATATCGTATCGTTGTCCATAGAATCAATATAATATTGTATCGTGATGAAACTCTCCTTACTGTATCGCATTTAGTAAAAAAGTTATCATACTGAATTTTTCTTACTGTTTAATCCGTCTAAATGTAGCATATAACTAAGCTTTAGAAAGTAACTTATTCTATATATATTAAGTTCAGTGTAAACAGACTTTAGTTTACAGTGGTATGTACACAGTGTTCTGTGCTTTATCATGGACGTATGCTTTTGTGAAAATGTTTATTGTGCACTTGGCCAAGAAACAATGTTTCTCCAAGTCTTATGCTAAATGTGTTTGTATTAATTCCTTGTCTTGATAACACTAAGTGTTTTGTCTTATTTACATCACAGCATCCTGAGCTCATGGATGGCTCAGGTTACACATTGGTATTTATTTCTTGCCTCTTGCCTTTGTGATATCACAGTACAGATAAGTCTACAGGTAATTTCTTTAATCTTGAGCAATAGTAACACAGAAAGCATCAGCTTCTGAGACTGACACTAGTAGTCAAAAGAAGACCAAAAAAAAGTCATCTTGAAAGCATACACAGGAGATCTTGCCATCAAATCATCACCAGGTCTGTGTTTGAGAAATGGAGACAGTGAAAAGCCCCAAAGGCATTTGCAAGTGATGCTGCATTGGCTTTTTTTTCTCCTTATTTCCAAGTAGGTGAACTACATTTTTATCAAAGACTAGCCTCTCTCTGATTTGCTGTCAGGAGAGTACTCATGTTGTTTCAGTGCTTGGCATTACCGTGGCAGTGCATGAAATTCATGAAAGTGTGACTGCAATATGCACGTTTTGTTACCCTACAGGAGGCAAGGTGAAGACCCCTGCGGGTCTCGGCCTGTTGTTGAAGTCACTGTGTTTCATAGTGACTTTTTTAACATGAGGGTTAAAGTCGTGTGGGACCAGCTTACATTAACATAGAAATACATCAGTTACAGTATACGGACAAATGTGCCACATGCTATCTGTCATCAGTCGTTTGCATTTGTTTTAACCTGTTGGGAACCTTTTCACCCATGGGTGCCAGGCTGTACCTGCTTCAAGCAGCCTCCCTATAAATAATTCTCTAATACGTTTCAGTCTAGGGCTTCCTACCTGTGGTGCTTTTACACATGACAAGAGTACCAATGTGCTTATTATATTTGCCATAGCGTTTTAGCCTGAGTCTCTGGATGAGAGCAAAAAAGGTTCACGGGTCGTGGGTTGAAATGTTTTAAGAATCTCCAAATTAGAGCCAACATGTTCCAAGTACATTTATCAAAAATTATCACAACCTGACAACCCGTGAAAGAAACCTGGCAAGCATCCATAGTGAAGCTTCAAGGATTAGATGTTTTTTTGATGACTGTTTTTTCCTTTCTCTGTTATTGTAGGGATTTACACATACGTACATAGAGATTAATCAGACAAAAATAATTTGGAATATTTCCAGTTTCAACATGTGCTTATCTCTGCATGGTGACATAGATAGGTATCCATAGCAGCAGGCTTCTGTGCCGTGCAATTTACTCCATTTTTCTGAATTTTGCAATAATTACAGTCATTTGCAAAGTCTCTAAAGGCTATATTTATAAGACTCATCAGCAATGCCTTCTTTCATTTCAAGAGGCGGAGATTTTCACGAGGACCAACCACTGCACAATTATATTTGAAAAGTATATTTACCTGGCTCTCAGTGCCAAGCTTTTGTTAGACAGTGTCATGAGTTTTGTTATGTACTTAAGAAGATCATAGTTTTCTGCAGAACCTGATAGCTTGTTTATCTTATACCCCGTGATTTAAATATTTCCAGAGTTTGCATGTAGAGATTTATTATATGCTCCAGGATCCGATGGTACACTGATGGGAAAACCTCGTAATATCAAAACCTTGTCTATGTCAAAATGAACTGTAGGTGTTTCTGGATCCTGAGAGTTCAAAAGATTCTGCTGGCATACAGTGACAGCTACTGCAGACACTTACTGGAGATCACACAGATAATCTCTCTAGGAGCTGGGAACCCTGGGGAGGAGGTCGTTACATTAAGTCTATGCTGCTACGCAGAACATTTACGGATCTCATGCTGGGATCTGAGATTATTCTGAATAGCCGATCTGTGCAGCAGCACTGCTGCATTTATTTAGGTACGTTTCATTTGCTATTTAGACATGAGAGACATGACTTAATAAATAAACATGGGTAGCAGACTAAAGCAAATTCTGCCATTTTGTACTGTAACTGTAGCTGGGTAAATTCACCCTGAGACCATGATTGATATCCCGTGAGTTTTGGTTTTTGAGCAATGAAATTGGCCACTCTGATCCTAAAACATCTTACCGACTTGAAGTCGTAGGTTACATCAAAGCAGCTCTTCAGACTTTTATAGTTGAAAGAGTCTGGTTAGTATCAGCATTGATTTCCCAAAAGCCAAATATTGTTGTAGCTGCTTCTACATTGACCTACTCCTAGGATCTAAAAGAAGTCTCTTCTCAACTCTTTTCTGACCTGCAGGCCTTTTCACTACCAAAAGAAAGATTCAAAACACACAAGTCTTTTGGGGTCCTTTCTCTTACTCTGAACTTTTCTTTCTTTCTCCCCTCTTTGCCACTTGTTATGTTTTTTTTTTTTTCTTAATTTTATTTTGTAAAAAGAGAGAGTGTAAAAGTGTTTCAGAGTGGTTAAGCTTTCCTTTAGAACTTAAGTTTTGTAAGAAGCATCAAGAGCATGAGCACTATAAGAAGCACTGCATTATTTATCCTGTGCCGTCATAGACTACACAAGCAGAGTCAGAGTGGTTTAAAAAGCTGGGTGGGGCTGCTGGGGAAATAATATCAAGCAGGTCCCCAAGGCCAATCGTAACATTACAGCAGTTTTAGATGTCCGCACTAAAATGCCCGCTGTAATATTTCGTAGCCAGCTCAAACATTTTATTTCAGCACGTGAAACAGCAAGTGACCCAAACTGAAGTTCTTAATGCCAAGTCTAAAATAAGACACTTTTCTCCCCTCAAAATACACAGCTATTACTTTGGGAAAAAAACAGAAGGACCCAGAATATTTTATTAAACTGCAGGCAGTGGAAAATATGATGCTCCAATAGTCTGCAGAAAAGTGTTCTGATGGAGGTAAGCTTGAACATAAAATGGTAGGCTTTAACATGCATATTTTAAAAAAGCAAAATATATATTTTTTTTTTTTTTCATTTGTTGATAAGAAAACAAATTAAACCATGTGCCTAGTTGTCAGGATCCCAACAAGTTTAATTGACCATGTGTCGCAGGATGAGACTGAGCCACTAAATGTCAGAATTGAAGAAGTTTTATTAAGCAACTAAGCCAAGCTAAAAGCTCCGAGGCATTGTTAGGCACAACATGAAGAGTAAAGTCCTCTACGCCAGTTAATCACATCCTTTTTGTCTGATGTACCTCCGCAGCACTCCTTCATTAAAAACACTCTTCGTGTTCCAAGTGTGTTTAATTGAATTTAAACTGGATATTGACTTTTAATTATATGATGGTGGATGTTCCCAATTTTGTTTTCATACAAATTAACTGCTAGTGTTTGGATTAGTGTTGTTAAGTTTGCAATCATACATGCATCTACTGCCAAGAGTAGCAAGAGCTGGACCTTTTAGTTTTCATCTCTTACCTTTAACAATTGTTTCAGCTATTTATCCATTACTCTGACCTATTTAGTTGATCTGCTCCAAAATCTTTGCACTGACCCCCTGGCAACTGCAGAAATACACACCGATCAGCTATAACCACTGACCGATAAAGTGAATAATATTGATCATCTCATTACAATACAATGTTCTGTTGGGATACCTTGGGCCAAGCATTCATGTGGATATCAACTGGTACACACCACCCACTCAAACATCGCTGCAGATGAAGCAACCCCCCTCATGGCAGCAGCACTCCCTGATGGCATTGCCCCCTAGCCGGACAATGCACCATGCTAAGCTGCAAAAAACTGCACAGGAATTGTCCAAGAAAAATAAAAAAGAGCTAAAAGCATCCACCTGCCAGCCAAATTCCCCAGATCCCAATCAGATCGAGCATCTGTGGGACATGCTGGTATTCTACCTTGCGACCCACAGTATTCAAAGGATTTGCCAACAACGCTCTGGTGCCAGACACCACAGGACTTTCCCAGAGGTCCTGAGTCCATGCCTGAACAGGTCAGAGGCCCAGCCATGGATTAAACTTGGCTCTGACCTGTTGAGGCATGGACAGAGCACCTTTCGGGTACTGGCATGTCCCATGGATTCTTTATTGGATTGGAATCTGGGCACTTTGGAGGCCTGGTTGATGCCTTGGCTCTTTGTCACATTCTTTTGGCCATTCCTGAACAGTTTTTGCAGTGTGGCATGGCGTGTTGTCCTGCTGGGGGGCCAACTGCCCTTAGGGAGTGCCTTTGCAATGGGGGGGTGTATTTGGTCTGCACCGGTGTTTGGGTGGGTGGTGTATGTTAGGTGGCATTCTCATGAACGCCAGAACCCAAGGTTTCCCAGCAGAACATTACATTGTACCAAGATGATCAATTTTCTTCACCTTATCTGACAGTGGTTTTTATATGGCAAATCATTGTGCCCTTGGTTGTGAATCACTTCTACAGACTCACTTTTAAAGTGGATATGTTGTTCCCTACATGCATAAAACAACATAAGGAGATTAAGTTTGACACAGAGACTGAATTAATTTAAGTTTTTAATGGTGAAAGAATAAAATTTCCTTTGCTAATACAGTATAAGCCCTAAATTAAAGGGCTCAGGCCATTTTACTTTAAATCATCCAGTAATTTTGCTTGTTGTTTCCCCTTTCTTTCACCTGGTCTATCTTTCTCATTCTCACTGCTGTCTTTTTTCACTCTTGTCTCATCTGTTATTTTCGACATCCTCCCGTCTCTCCTCCTCTGTCTCCATTTTCATCACTCACTCTCTCACAACACCTGAATCATTTTGATGATCATTTTGTTTTTCTCAGACCCCTGTCTGCTAGCATCTTATGATGCCGACACAACAAATCCATCCAGGATATCCTTTCATTCCTGCCTTTTATTTATCCTCCTATCTCTCCAAATGCACCCCTGCTTTACTGTCTAATATGTCTTCCATATATTTATTTACATCCCTTTTGTCCAGCTGCTCTCTGCTGTCAGACATATGCACACACAGACACACACACACACATAAATATACCCCGAGCTGAGTCTGTCTCTCCTACACTTCCCATGGGTTTATTTTAGTAAAGGCAGTAGCAGCAGTGCAGCGAATTGTATTTTGGTGAGCTCCACTGAGGATTGAAGTCACATCTCAATTACTATATGAATAGCCTTAAGATGAACTAAATCAAGACAAAAACAAGTATACTAACGCTAAGAAAGAAATGGGACTTAAAAAAAAAAAGTAGAGATGTGAGGAAATAGAAACAGAAGGAAAGGGAGCAGTTACTGAGAAGGCTAGAGGAGAAGGGACAGATGGAGAGAAAGACAGAGGGGAGGGAGAGTAAAGGCTTTGTTATACTAAATGGTTGCCAACTGGAAAACTGACAGGACCATTTGAACCATCAGGGCAAGTCTGAGTTTTTTGGGCAAATCTGAAGCTCTGAAAGTGAAAGGCTTCAAGTCTAAAGACACTGTCCCTGCACTTAAGTCCAGTCAACCTCATTGAGCCCAGGCTTGAGTGGTAAAAATTGCCATGATCGAAATCTGATAGCCATCTTGACGAGTTTAGATTTTGTTTTAGTTTAAAAAAAAAAAACAAAACAAAACATTATATCACTTGAAAGACAACAAGATCCCATCCCTACTTGTCATGTTTTGACGCTTGGGCAGAAGTCCCCAGCATTATTATGAAAGACAGCTTTTAGTATTTTGACATAGAAAAGGTCGGACAAAACTAGTTGGTTACAACATAAACGCTGGTCTCCTGGGTCAGGAGAAAGTTGGGTGCTTGTTGGACCCATTCACCTCCCCTTCCGCCCACCTTAAGTGGACTTTCACATTCTTTATACTATGTACATTGCTGTGAGCATCTAATAGTGACAGGGACTGGTTCACATTGAAGTTGGTTAAAAGCCAAGTGTGTGTCAGGGTGCTTTCACACCTGCCCTGATTGGTTTGGTTCAAACAAACTCAAGTTCATTTGCCCCCTAAGTGCAGTTCGTTCGGGCATATGCAAACACAGCAATCACACTCAAGTTCGCACCAAAACAACCAGACCAAGATCTTCTTGAAGAGGTGGTCACGGTCCAGTCACAAACATGTTCAGACCTTGATCTGAACCAACTGCAGTCACATGACACATTGTTTGGGTTAAACATGAGCATGTTACAGTCCTGGAGGATTATTAATGTGCTCCTCCTCCTGTACTGCCTTAATATGCACATTCAGCACATCCAATGCATCAAAACATTGTTTTCTAGTTGGAGCCGCGCCTCGTTTTCAAACTGTATGGTTTGACTAAAATGAACAATGACAGCAATATAGTCCACGATGACCAGCGCTAAAATCAACCTGCGTAGTTGTCCCTCCATTGTGACATTAGAAAGTGTCACATTTATCTTGCAAGTGTACTCTTCTTCAACGTTTTGTTTACTTCCTGGATTTTTCCCGCATGGAAATTCTGACCAATCAAGAGCAGCTTTCTCACGCAACATATTTTATCTGGTCTTCTTCTAAAAGTTGCCGTGAAAACACAAACCAACTCTAGGCAATTATTCAACTTCATAGCAAAATTAGTCCCTGATTCAGACCAAAGCAAGACAACTCTAGGTCTGAAAGCACCCTAATACAAACACTAAAAGGTGACCCCAGCATCATCATAGTGACACCAGGGACACTGCTGAAGCAGTATTTGACACCCTGGGAGTGAGACCAAGAGGCAACCTCTGGGGCCGAAACATGAAGCCAACACAGAGGTGCCAGAAATTGCAGTTCTGTGAATGGCCCCTTGAGGCTGGCTCCAAAAGCCAGTCAGTCCCCACAGACCCCCATGTTTAAATGCCCAACTTTACAGCAAAAATAAACATGTTTACAGCTTTGTACAAAAAAACTGTTTTGGCCTCTTGGCTAATGTCCCCATTCATGACAACTGTGTGAGAGTGAATTTTTATATAACTCACCCGTTTACATTTTATTAGAGCTTGAAGTTACACATATTTAAGGGCCTGGCCGCTTTGAGTGACAGGCTGTCTGCTGATGCTGTGCTTGTCTCCTCAGTCAGTTCCACCCCTCGCTCCTTTACAGCTCTACTCTCCCGTCCAAGTATGGTCACTGACAGCTGAAAAGCTGAACTCTAGGCTTCAAAACGGGAGTCCACAAACCAGTGGGTGACATCACGGTAGCTACATCCATTATTTTAGCAGTCTGTGAGTGAGACCAGGCTGTTTCACAACAACTACAGAGGATGGAAGTTCTTTTTCTAGTTAGCCTGAGCTGTTGTGTTTTCACATGACAGATGGTAAGGAAACTGGTGGGTAGTGGTAGTAGGAAGAATTTAATTCATTTTTTTATTGATTAAAAGCATAAAAGATGAATTGAACATGAACCTTTTGATGCATTATAATTTGTAACCTTAAAAAGCAATAATCCACTTGAGGCTATACTAAAGTGATTCTCGAATAACTGAGAGGGTTTCTCACTGTAAAGCCTACAAGCAGCTTTTAGCTGGTGTAAAATCACTGTAAAAAAATACCCTCTTGTGGTTAATTGTTTAAAAAAATAGAATTCTGCTTGCACTCTGGAATACAAACACTTCAATTTTGTGCCACTCTGATTCCGGGAACGCCAATTTGCAAATGCATGCGTGATGTGTGAAGAAGTATGCCGTTGTCAAATTATTATACTCGCTGATTTAAGTAAATCTGTCGCTGCTCCATTTATTCTCAGCACAACTGCCTCCTCTCAGAGACAGCTGGTACAGTGACAAAAATCATTCTTCCTCCTTATTTATTTGAAAAGACGAAAGTGAAACCCAGGAGAGGAAGTTCTGGCAGGGTTCGATCCTTGAGCTGCGGGGGCACTAATGTAGTTCCAGAGGCAGAGAGGGTTTGAACTCTCAGCCCAAATCGTTTTTCAGCCACATTTTGTAACTACAGTTTAGACAAGTACAGCAGAGCAAAACGCAGGAGCAAGTTACTTGAGAACGGTGTTTGAGTGACAGCACTTAGATAGTTCCTTCCCTGAAAGCGGTACAAGCGAAGGAAAGGGACAGAAACAGAAGGAAAGATACAGGCAACAAATCTCAGCAGATATAAACAAACATGGAAAATGACAATGAAAAAAAGCTGAATGCTGTTTTCACTGTCACATTTCCGCGAGTATTTGAAATCACTTTTGTTTAAACCCTTGTATTTCTACAAGTGTGGCAGCAATCCTGCATCGAAATCTAGCAGCCTCCCAGCACTGTGTATTCCTGTTGATACATAACAGCCTTTTACAGTATTAAACTTAAATTGTTTAGCACTTATATGCAGTGCAGTAAAGTCTGTTTGATATAGTGAAACAGCTGTACAAAATGAGAGAGCAGGGAAAAGTCATTCAAGCTGTTTTTTCCCCCCAAATGCGTGGATGTGTGTGTGTTTTTTTGACAGAGTGAGGCAGATTCCTCAACTCCTTTCAATTATCTGGAACTCAAACTGTTCTGATGCTGATAAAATGTTCTGCAGCCCACACAACTGCACAGGCTGCGCTTTCAACACAGTTTCCTTGAGGTGCATGTTTACGCTACATGTATGCTGTGTGTTATGGCGTGCACTGAGGTTTTTTAATGTGTGTGTTTGTGTGTGTGTGTTGGGACATTGTTTATGAAGAGAGATAATGTGTTTTTTTTTTTTTCATTTGCATATGTCATGTGTGTGTGTTGGGGCATTGAGTTGTACCTCGGGGGAATTTGAGCTGCTCATGTTTTCATGTACAGAAGTACTGTATGTGTTCTGTTACCTGTGAAAGACAAACAGAAATCCTTGGTTTTATACTTGAGGGAAAGATATGTTGGGGCATGAGCAAACAAGAAATGCTGTGTGCGACAACACACAACACAAGCCCACATGACAACGTTTCATCACTGAAATACAAACACCTGCACAATGTCATGCAGCAATACAATACTCCTGCAGTGAGTGTGAGATCAAAATGAAGGCAGAGTTTAAAGATGGGTGGTGTCCAAGCAAGGGGACTGGAAGTAGGGATGTTCCTGGTGACTAATTTCCCTGTCCACTAAATGAAAATTTTAATTTAGACTAGTCTAAAAAAGGGAAAACACTCGGAAAAACAGTCAAAATTTTGCACAATTTATTAAGTATTTGAGACATTGTCCCAAAAAATAGCATACATTAAGAGCCTTTTGAAGCCTTTAATCACAATCTTCAACAACAATGTCGGATTTTGAAATGCCGCTGAAGTACGAGACACTTTGCGCCATGCGGTGTGATTGTGAACATGATGGCAACGCAAAATTCATTTTCTAGATCAAAGTACTGCAAACCGCGCTGGTTTTGCGAGAGGACATCTCTCTAATTTCCCACCGTGCTGTTTTAAAACTCCAGTCTACTCGAGCATGACCGCGGGGAGGGGGACTGCTGTCTGACGGCTCTGTAGCACCCACTAGTGGCAAGTGGTTGCATGACAGTTAAGCAGCCTCGTACAGGAACAAAATATTAATAGGTTAAACCGACTAGTATTTCTGGTGCCGACTAGCGAGGTGGCGGGCGTTTAATCGTTTAGATTTCTAATCACGCGCATCCCTAGTAGGAAGTTGGAAAGGGACCATTGTTGGTGCTAGAATGAATGTTGCGGAGGGATGGGGAAGGATGCTCTGCTGTGATTAGTTGTGATGTTATCAATCGTCTATGCTCACGCAGCGCAGTGCTAGAGTGGTGATTTGACTACAGCCTGAAGCTTTTGCTGCTGTCATTGCAGGTAGCTACATTTATCACAAAACATCCTATTTTATAAACTCTTCATACTGTATATGTTTTGCTCGTAAAAATCTGGAGGCTTTACCAGGGCCCGCAGAGCATGTTGGAGACTCCACATACAGGGTGTGGACCCTAAAGGACAGACAGCAGTGGGTGCTCAGCCATGGGCACGGACCTCACAGACCTCCTGTTCTCCCTGTGGTTCTTCAACACTGGTTTGCACTGGTGTGTTTTACTCGGTTTCTGTATAGCTACATTTGTTATCACATGACGGTGTTGGGTGACCACCATTGGTTGTACATCTTGCTCATGTTTTTTTTATTTTTGCAACAGTTCATTGGAAAAATAGTGAAAATGCAAAATGCCCTATCTTAAAATTGTCCAGTTGCTATCCTGCATGAGTCAGGGAGTAAAAAAATCCATAGGTGGGAGGTGAACGCCTGGGAGTGTTGGTCATGTCTGTGTGTATCTGTGCTGAGCCAGGGCAAGTCAGAGGCTCAGTGTACCATGTGAATCAACCCGGTGTGCAGCAACTACCTGCTTGCCTTTGCTGTTAACCGCGTGACCGGTCACACAGAGGCAGACGGAAGGGAATGAGGAGAGGGGCGACAGACAGGGAAAGGGAAGATAGAGGGTAAAAATAAAGGAGTGGGTTGATGGAGAGAGGTAAAGAGGAAGAGCAAAATAGAAGGAGGAAGAAAGGATCAGAGATGAGGACAGGTATGTTGTCAGCCGCATGACTGGACACAGATACAAGACAAAGAGAGAGGACGGAGGAGGAAAAAAGGAAGAGCTCACGAAATGGAACATACACAGGGAGCGGGAAGGAAGGAAGCACTTTGGCTAACTTCATTACTACACACTGAAAGAGAGGACAGGATGGAAAGAAGAGAGAGGGGAGAGAAAAATAGAGCAGACTCAGGTGTGCTTCAGTCCCTCAACCCATTTTCACTGACTGTGACTGGCGAAGGTACAGTCATGCATGATTTAAGATGAGATGTTTTTAGAAAATGGTTAGAAGTTTGAAAGGGACAGGACAGTGGGCAGCGGCTGGAAATTGTGCATTTATGCTCCTTGCACCTCATAAAATGGATAGTACACATTTGTTGCGGCGAGAGTTGAATGTAGAGAAAGAGAATAGGTCAAGAAAAAGAGGTCAGACAGATGCGAATGTAAGGCCATATTTAAAGTTGGGGACTAAAGTCGGTCACCCCAAGTTTAAAAGCGAAGTCAAAAGAGGTGAAGAAAGTTATCTGCTAGATTTGGGCTGTGTGGGTCCTCTGAGGTACTGTACTAGCCCAGACCTTGATAGTGCTCTTCTGTAGTAGTGCTGCTGTAGTGATAAATGTACACAAAAACGATAGTACTTTATGTTTACATTAATCATTTAGTGCACCAGAGAGACCAGAGAGACATCACTGTGATCGTCCTGCTTCAGTATTTCTATAGAGTTTATCCGAGTTCACAGAAATGAAACAGGTATGACATTACTTCTTGATAACAACAATTGAAAATGATAACACTCTATGCTTTAAAAAGTCTTTAATCTTGATTACTGTTGACTATATAAGAACTAGCAATCACCTGAGACCCTGAGATGCTGAACATGGCCTCAGGGAAAAACTGTCATCTGAAAGAACAAAATGTTTATTCATTGTTTATTAGCTCATTTAACGAAATTCAGTCTTTGTCCCAACACAATTATAATTAAATATGATTTTTATTATATAATTATCTGTTGTGTGTGTGCCCCCCAAAGGGATTTAGATCAAGGATGGTTTCCTTGTCAAAGGGAAATCTGTAAATGTACTTTAGATCCATAAGCAACACAACACTTTGGATCTCAGAGGAATAATCACACAGCATCAACAGCTGGCTGTATGCATTGAATTTGAGTGAGCAGGGTGAAAAGAATATGTCTGGAAAAAGTTCTTTCTTATTTGAATTCTGCTGTTTGTCCTATAATAACCATTAAATTTCAGGTCTCCAGATTGCTGACATTCATTAGAAATAAAACCTCAAAAAAATCCTTCAGTGTATTATAAAAAGTCGAGTGTATCTGCTAGTGTGTGCCCACAGATGGGATTAAGTGGTATTTGTACAGGAGGGATAATAGTTAATCAATTTGAATTAACATGAAATTAGAAAAGTCAATATATATTTTAGAGAATTGAAAAGTTCCACTGATAACCAGCTTTCAAAATTAACACTACTCGCAGGGAGTCTTCATTGGTAGTCTACAGTGGTTTAATATTGCTCATCCAAACCTTCCAAATATTTCATTATGCGCTACAAACCGCATGTGAATTAACTCTGCCATCCAGAGCTTATTGTTTGTGTAATATGGGCACTTAATTAACTTGTACTGTAAAAATATGTCAAAAAGTATTGTAATAAAACTTTTACCTCCAATAGACCTGTTTTAAAGTAGAAGTAGTCTCCCGTGAAGTGTTTGACAGATACTCAAAGAATTAACCAAATATCCAAGAAAATAAAGCCACAGTGTGTAGGTCTTTAATTATGCATTTATTTATTTATTTTCAATCAGTGTATAAAATCATTCCCTTGTGATTATGGGTACAACAATTAGATAATTACCTGTTTTTTAGGGAGAAAATTACTTAAGTTAATTATCTCAGAATCAAAACAGGATATCTGAAAACAGGCTGAGAAGATAAACAATTGCAATCACAGCTTTGGATTTTTCTTCCATCAACTCCCGAGTTAAATGCACAGACTGTAAAATTAATGGACGTAGCTACCATGCTGTCACCCAGCATGACATGATTTGCCAAGAAGGAAATAGGCTCGTTCGAGATCAACTGCGCCTCGCCTGGAAAGTAGACGAGAGCAGGCGGCTGCAGCAGGAGTTGGACAGTTTCCTGACAGTTTCCAGCAGCCCTCAGTCCGTACAGGAAGTCACAGAAACACTCACATCCTGTCCGATATGTCAATTTATTAAAATACTGTCAGACTTATATGTAAGTTCGTTCTCAGTCTCCATCAGTCACACAGCATGTATTCTGTTAAGAGAATGAGCCTTCAAATCGGACAAATAAAATTTAAATATCTGAAATTCAACAAAATTAACGTCATGTTGTTGAGTCGACATCTGAACCAGTCAGCTGTTAGATCAGGTGAGAGCCAGGCGGTGCAGTCGGTGGAGAGCAACTGCAGTGCCTGGCTTTAAAAACCGCGGCCACCTCGCTCTGGCAATTTTATCGCCGTCCACTTTTGTAATACGTCAGAGCAAGTCGGGGTGAAGTCGGACACAAAACTAACCGGCATGCACTGTGCACACTGATGATGTCAGAAGGCTGTGATTGGTTGCCCACAGTGTTGGTCCAGGAATGCAATGGGGATGTTGATCTGGTTGATATCCTACTTGGCAAAATCACGTCATGGATGCCACCCACTGATTTGTGGACTTCCGTTTTGAAGAACCGAGTTCAGCACTTTGGTCATTGCCATTTTTTTTTTTTTTTTTGAGCCAAAAGTGACCAAATTTGGGCAAAAAACTGGCACTGCGGTGGAGGGAGGGGTGGATCTGACTGAGAAGCAGAGGACACTGTCAGTAGACAGCCTGTCACTCATAGCTTTTAAGTTTTAATATGTCATGGAGGGGGGGGGATTAGTTATAGAGCCCAAACCAAAGCCACCAGGCTGTAAACATGTTTATTTCTGCTGTAAAGTTGAGCATTTTAACATGAGGGTCAGTAGAGCTTGAGTGGCTTTTGGAGCCAGCCCCAAGTGGCCGTTCAAGGAACTGCAGTTTTTGGGGACTTCTGAGTTGGCTTAATTTTTCAGCCCTGGAGGTTGCCCCCTGGTAAAATGCAGCATGCATGTCTGTCACTGTGTGTTTTTCATACCACTACATTTTATTCAACACCTAGTGGCTTTTAAAATTGAACCTATCTACACGAAAGTTGAGAACCAAACACAGGTGAAGTATAGTCCATTGTGTTTAAGTACCAACCCTCGTAGTTATGTTTTCAGATAAGTGGTAAATTTAGTTTTTGTCACTTTTTGTGTGCACTGCTGAATTTTTTATTCAAGAACATCACAACAAACTTAAAGAAATGTTGAGAAATAACACTCATGGAAAAAGACTGCCTGTCAACTGCAAAGCACAGCTATGTCTGCAAGCTGATCAGTGCACTACTAATGGATTCCTACACACATACACACACATGCACATACAGCATGCACGTACACACAAACAAATAGATAGATAACATTGGATGGAAACAGAGGGAGGGGAAAACAGATAGTCAGTCAGAGAGCTGATCAGTGCTTCACTAATGGAGTTCTGCAGAGTCATAGCTCTCTGGTCTCTTAATTGACTTCCTGTCATCTGCATATCATTTACATACTGTTACCCTGGGCGACGAGGTGCAGGAGAGGCTGACGCGTATGTGTGTGTATGTGAGTATCTTTGAGAGTGCATACGTGTGTGCTCCTGTGTGTAGTTAAGTGGAGATGAGTGCAGTGTAAACGCTGTTAGATAGACCCATTAATCATGTGCTTAACCTCATCAGGAACTCCACGCACACACACACACAGCCACACACACAGACACAAGTAAAATGAGAAGCAGTGAGAATTGTAGAATAAAAGACAGACTGTGAGAGACAGTGCAGGGAAAAGATACTGAATTAGGAAGAAGAGGAAGAAACCTTTGTGACAGCTGTCAGTCGTGGGTGATTTTAGCTCAGGTGGTGAAGTGAGTAAACCAATTCAGTCCCCATTTCCTCCTGACCGTATGGCAAAGTGTCCTTGATGTTGAGGTTCAGTATCTTGCTCATCATAAGGTGAGAATGTGAGCTTCTTTTAATTTAAAACTAACAAAAAAGAATGAAAGAAAAGTGAATCACAGGTTTGCAGGCACTCTACCCACAAGAGTGGTGATTAACGGTTTAATTGAAAATGAAAAACATCATCTACAACCTTATGTCATTTAAAATGTTCCTGTCACCAATGTAACACAAGCCAGATAATGCATTGCTTTAGTTGCTCTGAGGAAGCAGATGCCACTTTCAACTGATGTCAGGGATATAATCTTGGGTAAAGTGTGCTCAACTAGTCAGTGTTTCACCATTTTACTGTAATCACATAAAAATCAAAATGAGGTGAATGTTACATTTTAAGGAGTAATACATATTAAGCCTTCCAACTTATTTAATCAGGAGTTAAAAAAATGAAACAGGATGATTTAGTGGCTCATAAAATTAACATCATAATGCAAATTTTATTCCAAAAATACCTTAAAAAACACATTTGTGTTTACAATTCCAAATACTCTAAATTAACTTAACAAAGAGATTGATGAATGTTGTCACAAATTGGCTCAGTGAATGTGACAAGTAGGGAGTCCACACAAAACATTTAGTTAAAACAAGCATACTTAACTATTAACCTAAAATTACCTTAAATAACTAATGGGGTGTAAAGGTCAGCAAAGTCAGTAATGAAAGCCAAGTATGGATGTGTGTCAGGTGTGCTGTGGAGGTGTTGAAAGTGCAAACCAAAAAGCAATGATGGAGGGTGGATGTCTGCTGGCACTGACCCTCCTATGTCAGCCAGCTGCCTGATGAGGTTGGCTGGAACATCCTGTAGGACAGTGGGAAGGGCGTCACAATGTCCTCTGGCTCTGAGTGACAGTGATGAAAATAGTGGGATTGTGAAGCCATGGAGGCAGACAATTAGATTATGCAACTATGCAATCAACTTTTTTTGTTGTTTTAGAGGAGGCAGATATGGTATACTTCTCGTTACTGAATGATGTGTTTTGTAGCCATGAAAAAAAATCACTACTGTCTCTGTTTAAATGGTGTGGCATCATTAAATGTATGGAAACATGAGCTTGTATGAACTTAAGGTATATATTGAAGTGAATTAAAGTGGCAATCAACTTTTTTGGGTTTGTTTTTGGGGATTAAGTCCTCATTAAGCCAATGTTGAAGAATAATGACACCACTGGCATTTAGTTTGGCTCCCTATAATTCTCACTTTCACACTGAAATTCTGTGTGCCCCCGGGTACGATCTCCCGGGAAAATGAAGGCTCATTTTATGGCACTAAGGAGGTGCATCAACCACTGCGCACAAAAACAGGAAGAGGACAGTGCTAATGTCTTCCCCGGAGGCTATCCCCAGTTACCAAGGAGTATCAATATAAGTTCTTTGCTGTCGCTGTCTCCAGTTGGCAGATAGTTAAACAGCCACAGTAACTGTGGTAGTTGCTGGGCTTTGAGGAAAACTGAAAGTGATCAGGTTGACTTTACGATAGTGGCGCCAACAATAACACCACTTGGAAAAAAAAAAATCCACTTTAGCCAGATAGACTATCAATGCAGTAGTGAATGAGTCCACTCTGTTTTCTGACTCATTTACAAAACACATTTTAATCAGTAAGCGCAGAGACGGGAATTGGACGCTGAGAGAGGGACAGGGAGTAATGGGAGAACAACAAAGAAGAGCGTGATGACTCTTGAGAAAGATGGAAAAACAATCATCATCAGAGAGAAACAGAGAGAGATGGAGCGAGAAAAGTAGGGTAAAGCGAGGTAAGTGACGCAAAATTACAAGTTGTGTGAGGAACCTGTTCTCCGTATCCTAAAAAGGAAACTAAATCCAGCCTGATCCCATTTCCGTGTTAAGCTGCCAACAAAGCCAAGATGATGGAGAGAATAATGAGATTAACAAACACAAAGCAGTGTGAGCAATGGGACACACACCTGGAAATACAGGCACAGTAGACCCTGTTTCTGCTGTTGGGCCAAAATAAATTACATAGTTTGGAGACATCTCCAGTCAGTAATTACTGGGCAGCACTTAGCCAGACCTATCTACACACTTTGTTTTAGCACCGTGCCGTTGCTGGAGGAAGGCCTGGCCTTTTTGTTTCTTTAAAACACTCACAACTGTCTTGGGCAGTGCTAAGCCCAGTGTGCAGTGATGGTGCCCTTACAAAGTAGTGTCAGGGGAAAGTGGAAGGGGAGGAGAATTCAGTGTGAAATAGGGGGCCAGTGGCAGGCATTAGTAGCCTACGCATGTGGCCTTTGCCGTTGTGAGCATTTATACTTGTGTGGTGGTGTGTCTGTGTCACTCTGCAGTTACACCTCCAAAACACTAGTCAGTGGCGAGGTTTCTGTGAAGTGCTGTAAAGTTTAGTTGATTCGTAACACCCAAAACACACATTAAACATGGCTTAATAGAGACAGTTTCAAACTCAAGTACACAAATTGGCTTCATTATAACTCACAGCATTCACAGACAAACATTTATGTTTTGCTGGACACATTTTCCCCACAATACAAGATGCTAATGTTATTAGCACAAGCCTTACAACTTACAACTCACAAGGTTCACTGACAAAACAACTGTCTTACACTAAACATTATTTCCAAACAAATTTAAGATGTTAACATTATCACAAGCCTATGGCATTTTACATTGTATAAATTAGCCTAGCAGCAAGCAGACTTTTCCTCTATCCATATGAATATGATAAATTACACACAAAACCTAAAATCCTTTTTTGTGTTTTTTTTTTTGGTTGTCTTATTTAATTAATTTTTTGTTATCTGTGAAATAACCGTGAACAAAAACTTCGTATCCACTGAGTGAAATGGTTTCAGCTTACAAAAATGGACAGGAGGTCTGCATCGCCGCAACCCATAGTCACATTTCTGGGGAGGTGCATGTCAGGCTATGGTGTAGGGTATAGCGTAGGCTCTATGTTGACACAGTTTTGACTTGAGTAAAAATACCATGTGAAGACCAAACTGGCCAAGGGAAAAATGCTAATTATATTAGTCTACTCACAGAGATGCACTTAAGTTCACAATGCTTGAAAAGAACCACAACATTTGCTTGTAATTGTATCCATATCAGTGTCTTGCAATACCATGGAACCTATACATGTTTCACATGCCACATACTGTCTTCCTCTGACTATCTCTGTCACTCATGGCTAAACTACACTGACACACACTTGGAAACACACGGACAGCGCGGTGACGAACGTTAGTGAGCTGGGAAACCGTCCTCTTAGCTGCAGGATCTGTGTTCAATCCTGTGTGACAGTGACCATCCATCCTGCTCAAGTGTCCTTCAGCAAAACACTGAATTCCTCCCAAGTCAGCTCTTCCTGCATCGATTTGAAACATCACACGCGCTAGAAATACAATAATGGGAACACACTGAATTTTTTGCACGTTTGCGTGTTGGTGTGTGGCTTATGTATTTACCTAGCGCACTGCTCCACACACCATCATGATCCCGCATATTGTGTGTCAGTAAGGGTCTGTACTATGTGCATGTGGCATATGTCATATGTGGATGTTAACGTGTGCACACGCACAGCATGGGGTGATGTGTTATTTTGAAATCTCATCTGATAAAAGGTGTTTTTACTGTGTAATGACAAGATTGCTGAGCAGAGGCTCAGCAGGAGGTTGAGAGTGAGAAAGAGGGAAGCTTAAGAGACAGCGCAAGAGAGAGCGTGTGTGCTGATCTAGTGGGAGATGAGTGGGGAGGCTAACAGAGAAGAGATGAAAGACAAAGTGGAGGAAAGCTGGAAGTGGTACTGGGAGATGGAGAGAGAACAAGAGGCCTGAACAGAGAGAGGAGGAAACGGAGAGCAAGAGAGAGGGAGAGGCAGTCGTTTGCGAGGTCTAACCTAAAGTGCTCTAATAAAAGAAACACTAATTGGGAGATAAATAGAGAAGGAGTTCAGAGACTGTAAGTGAGGGCTAGGAGAACAGATGTTGTAGCTGGATATATCTGATTCAGTTGGGACTAGCCTCGGCGAGGTGGTATACACAAACATCACAAAGCTAACAGATAGAGGGAAGCACTGAGATTTGGTATAATACATGCAAGACAGCCCAGACTCTGCTCAGTATAGTGTGTAGGATCAACATGGTTTAGACTCCAGAACTCAAGGTTATGCACGTATGGTGTAGAGTTGGGTTGATGTTTGGTTTTTCTGGTCTGGTTTGGTGTTCGCGCTTCAACCAGTTGTGTACACTTAGTGTGGTGCTGCTTCACCCTCTGCTTCTTCTTATTTAGTGTTTATTGGCAGTTGGCAAACCAGCTTAGAGTGCATTACTGCCATCAAGTGGACTGGAGTCACTAAAATGTGGAAGTCTGGTCCGGTGTTTGGCTAAATATCAAACCTGTTTGAAATTTTTAATGTCAGCCCAACCCTAATATGATGCTATACAAGGCCCAGGAAGTTTATTTATAGACAACATTTAGTACTAAATAAAGTTTTAAGTGCTTTACACATGTAGAGGGCATTAAAGTCATAGATAGAGAGAATAACAACAATTTGATGAGCAAAAAAATAGTTTATAGAGACTGTACAATTTCAGTCACCAAAAAAGAAAAAAGAAAATTACCAGGGCTTACAATGAGAAAGCTAATATGCATGCCTTGTTATTGCTAATGAGCACTAAATATAAAAAGAATAGGGTTAGGGTTAGGGTTATGCAAGAAGTTATGCAGAAGTTAGGCAAGTATTGTGCCTGGGGAGCTACATGTGTTGTGGAATCTCTCTCTTTTTTTTTTTTTGGCACCTGTGTTAAAAAAGTTAGAGCAGCCACACTGCCTGTGTGAGCAGTGCTGCTCAGGCAGTCCTGTTTTTACCACCTATTACTACAGTTTCAATGTCTTCATTTGTCTCACATGAAAAGTATAATTTTTCTTTCTAACCCAACCGTTCCTGTCAACATTTCCATTGACAGAATCCTTTCATTTGTTAACATTAGAGTTTTTATTGTGAAATATTTTCATGACCATGTTTTGACAATGCAGTGGCTTGCACGGTTCAGTACCAGCTTTTGTTTTGGCAAATACAGTAGTTATAGCTGCATGTAGCTCTGCAGCAGCAACGCCATCCGTGTAAACACTGCACACATGCCAGCCACAGAAGTTCAGTGAGGTAGCCATCATGCATTGCTCACACAAGCAGTGTGGCCTCGGTGTTAGTTATGAACCAAAGCATTGGACAAATAGAGATTTTGACTAGAAAATTGTGCTTGATTAAGAGTTACGGGATTACAGTTAATCCATACATTCATTACAGTCATGTAACAGAGACATTTTTATCATTTGTGGCACTTCAATATTTATATACCCAAACCTGCTGCTGGTGCTGGAGGAAAAGTCAAGTATTCTTTCTAGGAGAATGATGAATGTTTGTTCACACTTTTATGGCAATTCCTCTAACACAAATATTTCAGTCTGAAGTGCGTTTATAAAAAAGTAGCAACCAGGTGCTCGACCATTAGCAGCAGGCATCCAAGAGGAAACTACATCGTTGGTTAGCTGAGTTAGCTTGCAGAAGTATTGGGTTTTCCATCACAACAAATGTACTGTTCCTATAATAGTAGCTTGCAATGTAGTGTAGGGAGGAGGGGCCAAGTTTAAATATTGTGATTACAAACAGTAACTGACAATTCCTGCATAGTGTACCTTTAAAGCCATGCAGCTATCATCGCTATCAAAATAGAAATGAAAGCACTGATATCAACGATAAAATAAAAAAAAGCAACACAAGCAGGATTGAAGAAGAAGTTTGTTTGAACATCAGCTATACAGATAAAAGCAAAGAGGAAAACAGTTTCTATAGACTATGGTACGGTTGTCTGCCTGTCTAAGTACTTAAGTCTCTGCCTGTCTCTTTCTGTATGTGCAGCCATTTGGAGAGGTTATTTCTCCCTTGCTGCTGATTTAAATATGTTCCCTTCAAACAAAATATACAGGGCAACGTTAGCTTGATGTATCAGTGTTTCCACTGTATGTATTTATTTATTTATTTATTCAAGGAGTACATGTGAGGACACAACCCATGACAGTATGCAGTGCAAGTCAGGGTTGATTAAATGTCCTTAAATTAAAATATACACATATACACACATACACATATACAGGCCATTGCACATTGAGAGGGCAAGGCAGATTGGATTTCTTGGCGCTAAACACATAGATGTACTAACACACACAAACACACACTCAGAGTGAGAGAGAGAAAGGCTTATTAAATGCCTTCATATCAAAAGCACACAGCTCTCACACTTCAAAGAGAAGCAGAGACCTGAGGCACAAAACACAACACAACGTAGAACTCACTATCTTAGCACACATACACACACACACACCCACACACACACACACACACACTCTCTCACTGAACATGTCTGACAATCTTAAAAAATATTCATTCCTTACCCCAAACTTGACCCTCACCATTACACACCAAACACACACACCAGAACGAGAGAAACGTGTTCAGAGAAAAATACATTGATTGACGTTTTTTGAAAATGCACAAATACGTTTTTATTTTGGCACATACACAGAAAAATACACACATGCACACACACAGACATACACACACCCTACAAAACTAGTAGTGTAGTATATTTAACACAGTCTTACACAAACATTCAGAAGCACTCAGCCCTCATCTTTATAACTCTTGTGTAAGTTAATAGCTTTGGACACAGAGAAGAAAGGAGGACAGAGTATGTCATTCACCTCAGTGATTCTCTCTAGCCGCTAAAGGAACATTGCACATTACTGACAGGTCACATCACACAGCACTTTGGTCATGAGAGAGCAGAGAGGAGTGATGCTAGACTGACCATATGGTGTGCTGTGGAGCTTTGATTTTACTACAGTGTATTGCGTCACCTCAGTGGGCTGCCATGTCAAGGTTATTACAGTCACTGCAAAAGGAAACAGGGAAAATTAGCCTCAGAATGAATAGAGCTAATTGCACTGACTGCAATAAAATTCTACAGAAAAAACATTTTTAAAAATAGTACAGTATATAGTTATCTTGCTTAAAGGTCATGTGTGGAGCTTTCTCAGACATCTATTGACAGAAATGGTGTATAATTATGTCTATTGGTTTAAAATCTCATGAAAATAAGAATCCTTATATTTGTGTTATCTCACAATGAGTACAGAGTGGGTCCTCTCCCACGGAATCTGTTGTTCTACAGTAGCCCAGAATGGATAAACCAGAAACTGGAACTAAATAAAGCCATTTGCGGTTTTTCCACGGCTACTGTAGTTCTCCTACACAGGGGAACTTTCAGTTCTGCAACCTCACCACTAGATGCCACTAAAGCCTACACACTGGACCTTTAAGCTTTCAGTGTTTCCCACAGACTTCACCTGTGGGGCTGCCCAAGTATATTAAGCCACCAAAGTATATTTGGCCACCCATTTTCATATTTTTTAAAATCTTAATATTTTTAATCTGTCTGATAGACGACATCTATGATTGGTTAGTGGACTGAGCTAACACAGCACACTGATTCCCTCACCTTCTCCTTTGCAGATTTTTTTTTAAAAAGCAGGAACACTCGCTAAATATAGGCGATAGACTCTTTTTAGTTGCCAGTAGGCTAGAGCTGTGCTGCGGCAGAAGAGTATGCCTTTCTGTGTGTGTGTTTTTTTTTCTTTCTTTCATTTGATGTCACCAACAGGCTGGAAAGAAGGTTAGTAAACAGTAAAAAGCAGCATGGAGGCCAGTCAAAATGTTATGGTGGTTACTTTTTAAAATATTTCTCTTACTTATTCAGTCTCTCTCTTAAACTCTGTGCCAACTAATTAGGAACAATGTGTGAGTGCTGCTTGGGCAGAGAATTAAGGTATTTTCTGGTGGCATGTCATTGCATCGCACTGGTAAAGGGGCTAAAATTTAGCATATCCACCGGGGTGTTGTATTTCCATCACTGCAGATGGAAGCTGATCGGAGCTGGAGCCGATAAATACCTGTGACTTCATCATTTGACCCGGGAGTGAATACAGATTGTAACCTTTCCAGTTAAATACAAAAGCCAGATGTTAGTGGGTGTCTTTTTGTCTCTCTTACACACAACCACATTGACAACGGAAAAGTGTGTCCATGTTCTCAACACAATGATCCCATCAAATGTTTTGGAAATTAATATTCGTATTATTCTATGTCATACAGGAGCTATCCCAAGGAAATTCTAAGTCATATAGCCACATAAATATCCAAAGCATTCATCTTTGCAACATATAATAACATGACCATCCGTTTTCCTTCTCCATGGTAACATAAAACCATAGAAAAACTGATTATGCTTCAAGAGGGGACAAGGACAGTTTGACAGACAAAAAGCTCAACCAGTCACATACTTCCCTCTAGAGACCTGCCCCGTCACCTGTCAATGTGCCAATCTGACTGCTGCTCCAAGCTGTCAATACAAGCGTATACCAATTAAAGGCAAGAGGACAAGAACTGCTGAAGGAATTGTAAACACATTCATGCACTCAGAGACGGACACACTGTCTCACACACCTATACTGATATATGTATCCACGCAGTTACACACACACACTCACACACGTGCACACGCACACAGCAAGAGGTGGTAAACATCCTCTAATTGGAGTGGTAACAAGCTGCCTGTCAATCAAAACCCTCCTCAGTTCACTTCAGTATTCTGTTCATTCTGGTCCAACTCTGCAGCACTTTAATCAGCTACAACTGGGACTAAAAATTCCTTCCTGGACTATCTTTGGTATATTTATCTGAGTGCATGTTTCACAATGAAGATTGACAGAAAAAATGGGGAGTGGGGAGTTTGGATTTGCTCACTTGATTTAGCGAGGTCATGGCCTGTATTCTAAATCACCCAGACGCAGTAGGGATGCATTTTAGCAGCACGAAAGTAACTGCCTGCCTCCTTATCATCAAAGGCACATCAGTCACAAACACTTCCCTAAAATTATTTCAATTTGCTCAGAAGTGACCATTTGGACTAAAATGGTGGTTGTATTGGAGGCAGCAGAAAAACACAGCAGGCTAGTGTCTCGGGGTCAGTTAGCTTGACAGGGAGCATGCAGTTGAAAGCTGATTACCAATTCAAGTGCTTGGCATCAGACTGGCCTCGGAACAGTGCTACTATAGGCAGGGTCAGACATTAATAGACACATACTCTTGCATTTATTATGGTCTTATATTTACATGACTGTATTTGTTAAAAGAAGGAAATAAACGCTATAGAGTTACTCCCCCAGGCAATCTTGTGGCTTCCTGTTTGTTGTTGTTTTCAGGTTTTACCAGTTTTTAAAAAGCTGTCTGCCAGTTTAATTAAAACTAACTGTTCAAATCTACAGGGGGTCTGTTCAAGTTGGGTCTGGAGGAGGGTGACAGTTTAGACATGTTCATTAATATGATGCTTATTACTTATATAACAGGCCTACTTGTGATGGGACTTAAATTGAAAAGATACTGTACTTGTGATTTTTGTAGTATTTAACACAATGTTTTAAATAAGTGATCTAAATGTTTAATGTTATCCTTTGGATTATTGTCTCAAATCATTTAATTTAAGTATTCATCCACGTTCCCAGGATGTTTCTGATTTGGCAAATATTTTGTGTGTCTTCAGCACATGGATTTCCTTGGTCTTGGAAACAGACTCCAGGCCAGGCTGCCAGAGTGGAATTAAATAGGCTTTGCTGACACGTGCAATTCCAACTAATACAACATGCCACCATGTATTAAGTTGATAAATATAGTTTTTTGTGGAATGCAAATTTTAGTCATATTAACTTTCAGGACTAATTTACCTCCATAAGATAAATGTAGCAGCTCTGTTTTCCACAGCTAAAGTAATTACGCCTATATTCAAATCAATGCATGCAGGAAGCAAAATATAATAATAGAAAGTAATTTATAAAAATTAAGTTTTATTTTCAAAGTAGAACAAGTATGCTACAGTTAATGAGACATCCAACACAGGTTAGTGCAGCAGAAATGTTGAATAAAGAGGTATACAAAGATAGTGAATAATACTTTTTGCATTTTCTACATTGAGAGCCAAACATGTTTTTGAGTTATCAACATACACCTTGGAAGAGGTGTGATGGAGCACATGACGCACACACAAAAAGATGACTTATACATATGCTTTTATCCTCTATGTTGTTCTCTACAGCTTTTGCTGTGTCTATTTTATGTTTCCAGTTGCTTCACACCTTTCTTGAGGCATTTAAAAATCAGATTGCGGTCACTTCCTGTTTAGTAGGTAGTCACAAGTAGATCAGCTAGGCGTATGTGACCTAATGATGAAGGGGGGAAAAAAATGCTGTGCCTTTTTAAATCATGACTTAAGAGCATTTTCAAAGTGGCGGGATGCCAGCAAACTATTACACTGCATCTGAAATTAAGAGGCTTCACTAATGTAAGCCTTTGTTATATTCTAAGTGAGTTCAATGATGTGACGATAATATGAAAAAGCTGACTCTTATTGAAGTGGCAAACTGCCAGCCAACTGCCCAGCTGTATTAAGAAATTAAGTCTTGGCTAATCTGCAGTTTTTGTGATATTGCTGTCTCTGAATTCCTAATGAGTGCGATGATAGGATGATCCTATCTGTATCGCGAGCATCCAGTGAAGGCAGAATGCCAGCGAACTGCCCAGCTGGAGAGCTGCAGAGACACAATGCCTGCATCTCTTGCTCTTCATTTTCATTCAGTCCTGATCTCTCCCTCCACCTTTTTTTCTGGTTCTTTCTGCCTCAGAAGTCCAGCTTTAGAAAGTCTTTGAAACAGTTTGACCTCAAACTAAGTGAGTGTTTCATAAAGCAATAGTTTTGGGACTGGTTTCGGAACATCACAAAATATCTAATTTTTCTTAATTTTACTATTTGTCTGTCTGCTTTAAATACACTTAAAACTGGGGATGCACCGATATGGATTTTTTCAACTGATAATTACCTGCTTCTCATGGCCGATAACTGATACAATAACAAATAATTTCACAATTTTGTATTTTATAAGAAGTGTATAGCCTGTAGTGTATGTACACCTGAGGGTGAGAAAGATGTAGTGAGAAAATATGGATGAAATAATATTCCATAGCCCTGACCGAACCAAATCAACCTGACATTACTATTACTAACACAACAAAAACAAAGAACAGTTGTGACTCTTCATATCTGCCAACATTAGGCTGTAAAAAAAAAAGGAAGTTTTCTGGGGTATTGTCAAATGGCCTATCCTCAGCGCCCCTGCCCCCATATCACCCTACACTACAGATAAACATAATCAATACAAGGATGTGAATGTAAAATGACTTTTAACAAGTATGTAATTTATAGGTAACAGTAAGAAAGAGGGAGATTATAAAGCCTAGTGTTACTGTGTAATAATCTCGTGTATCAGTAAAGTGTATAAACTACACTGCAGAGTGGAGTCCCTACTAACAGAGACAAACTGTGACAGCCATGTTACATCTGGTGTATGAGATGTTTATATCGTCACACTGCATTTTTATAAACACACCCAGGCACTGTCTCACCGCCCCACGACAGACTAGCCTACAACTGCTAAGCAGAATAGCGATGCGCTTCTGATTCACCTCACACATTAACACTCAACTCGGACAAACAAGCAGCTGTGTCTCACACACACACGAAGCCAGACAGAAAGACATGCTCCAGACTGGGTTGTCAGGTAACGATACAGATAACCGCTAACTGTAGCATCACATGGCTAGCGGTTATTAATAAGTTTAACAACAGAATTTAGCCTTTTAAAAGCTTGGTGTTGGATTGGGGGTGGAATCACCAGAGGCCCCACGATACGATATTATCACGATACATAAGTCATGATACAATATTATTGTCATTTTAAATGTGTTGTGAAATGTTGACTATTGCGATAAAATAAATTGCAATATGTTGTGATTTGTTACCTTTTATTCTAGTAGGCTACCAAACATTTAATTTGTATATTTATTATTAATAATTTCTGTAATAAAAAAAAAAGATACTTCATGTCTGTGACAATATATTGCTACAGAAAAATATCATGATACTATGCTGTATCGATTTTTTTTTTTCCCCCACCGTTAGTGTTTGGTGTAAGCCGCTGCTGCGAATTAGCTTGTGCTGCCACTTTGGAGATGGTCCTTCAGTGCTGTGTCTAACGTGTTTAGCAGCTGCAGGAAGTTTGTTGATCTGGTGGGGTATCATATGGTCAAAGATCATGTTTTACACTCTAGAAAGGATGCTGAAGATGTTGCTGTTCTTCCTCTCTGTGTTTATTTTTGGCTCGCAAACCAAGTTTAAAGGTACATGTACCGCCACCCACTGTGTCAAGTACTTAGATACTGCCCTTCTTACATCAATGAAAGCAGTCTGGCTTCATATTATCAGCGCTATTTATCAGCTATCATTTTAATTATTGGAAAAATGCAAAATCATAAAAATGTCCCATATATATTGTGCATCCCTTCTTAAAACTAATAATAATGATAATGTAAATGATAGTAATAAAACTTTACCTGTAAAGTATGTTAAAAATAAAGCAATTTTAAAATAACACAACTTTAAAAAGATAAGATATTTAAAAACAAGTAAAATCAACACCTTTAATAATGTTTCTATTTCTTTCTTTACTAAATCTGCAGTTATATGAGTTGTATCCTTTAGGTTATGAGAAAACTGTGGAACATTAATGCGTTTCTTTTTTCTTTTAATTTGTAAATGCAAGTGTATGTGGATTTAAACAAGCAAACTGGAATTTTAAACAATGTTGGAACGATGCTGACTCGTATGTGGCCACGTGTGTGTGTGTGTGTGTGTGTGTGTGTGTGTGTGTGTGTGTGTGATTTGCCATGCTGTAGTTGGTACACATCTATTTAGCAGCTGAACTGCATTGCTGTTTGCCTGATCGCCTCTATGTGCCTAATCACTTGCTGGATCTCTCACTGCAGTACTGACTGACTGTGTTCACATGCACAACGTTTCCCTGACATCAACACAAATCCTACTTATGGTGTTACTTGAGATTCACTGTTTACATACACACTTTCAGCTTTCCTAAACAACATTGACAGGGTAAGGTGTGTGAAATTTTCCTTTAACACACACGTTTGGCTTGTCTTTTTTTTTTTTTTTTACCTGCTCCAAATTGGAACATCTTTATTACTGTTTTGTCTCTTCCACTTAGTTTGTTCCTCTTCTCTTTTTGTCCCCACCTAACCTGTAGTCTGTCTTTCTTTATTTATTTAATTTTTCTTTCCTCCCTTTCTTTCTTCCTCCCTTCCCTCCTTACCACCTTTTCTGCCACCTACAGAGATGAGGGAAGACAAAGCAAAGACAAACACGATAGTGAGCCAGAGAAGAGAAAGAGGAAGTTTTTTTTTCCTCTTAATGTCTGTGTGTTCAGCCATGTGAGGGAAGAACTGGGATGCAGGCCAGCCAAAAGACTATCAAAGAAAACACGCCACACTGTGAAAGTGTAACACACTGTTACATACTCACACACATACACAAACAACTGGCTTGTTGGTAAAAGGAAAAAATAGAAGATGCAGCAAGTGAGTAATGAGAAAGGGCAAAGGAGTAAGAGGCGAGAGGGGGAGGGGATGATGAAAGTGGCGTTGAGGCTGAGGGATTGTGGAAAGGAATGACGGGTTGAAAAGAAGCAGAAGAAGCGAGAGTACAAGGGGAGAAGGAGTGGAGGAGATAGGGTGGGACGTAGAGCTGATATGAAGGCCAAAGGAGGAAAGATAGGAGAAGAGGAAATTCATTTCCTCCCACCACGGCTTGTCCTTAACTCACAGTTTAATAGGACAAACCCTTTGGGACAAAAAAGACAGACCCAGAGATGGAGGGTAACGCAGAGAGATACACAGAGACAGATATGGATGAAGAAACAAAGAGCACAAATATAAAGGAGGGGATATACATAGAAACATGGACACAAGTAGGTAACAGATACAAGGGAGAGAAAACAGGAACAAAAGGGCACCGATCCTGAGCCATGTGCTCCATCACTACAACCCAGCTGTATGTATATGTGTGTGTCTGTGTGTGTGTGTGTGCTCACATTGCTGTACAGGCGCATAAGGCACAGTTGACATCTGATTACCATCCTCCCTGCCCTCCTCCTTTGCTTTTACTCCTCCTCTCCTTTCTCCCACCCCTCCTCCATTTCATTCCCCCTTTCATCTCTGGTGCGTTTCATCTGTTATGTTAAAAAAAAAAAAAAGATTGTGTTACTCTTTGAAACAACAGCAGCTGCATAATGAACTGACAGGGCAATACTTACACAGCATGGGTCGATTATGAACTCACGGCCCGGTCTGTCGTGTTTTGAAGTGTAGGCGGAAGAGCAAAGTGATCAGAGTTCATGTGGAACAGCACTTACCGTAAACTGTGTGTTTGTCTTTTATCAGAATATCTACATACAGTGCCTGTCACACTAGATGCATTAAAAAATAAATAATAGTAACAATAGATCTTATCTGTAAAGTGTTTTCTGGACTCAAAGTGCCTGTGGAATCGACCTGTTTCAGCATATGTTTATTTAATGCATTAAAATTCTGATTAAATAAACAGTTAGAATAAATGTGGCACCTCAACACTGAACTTAAACCAAAGCTTTACAAACTTCAAGCAAATGTATTCATGTGAGAAACACTGCGACTGCTTGACTCTGGATGCCACCTGTCAGGATGTGGGTGGACATCACTGATGTTAACATCAACTGGCAGCTGCCAGTGAAAATATTTTTTTCAACACGGCACATTCCCTGGACGGTAAAACATCACTGGGTCATCATCCACAGGAGTCAATACAGTATCAATCAGAATCACCGCATCACAATTAGGGCTGGGCGATATGGACAAAAATTCATATCTTGGTATTTACAGTACAGGCTGACTGGCAGTACACGTAGGCCTGAATCCATTGTAGTTTGACACAATTAAAAGTATTTGTAGGGAAGTTAAAAAGTCATTTTCCATGGCCTTTCAAATTAATCTTGTGCTGGAAAATGATTTCAATCTTTTTATTTATTTAGGCTAATAATCTTATTTATGCACAGAGCATCAACAGAGAGGCAGATGGAGGGAAGGAGCAACACTTTGTCCATGTTATATATGTCTTGTATTTAAAAATGTTGGTGTTGTGGCTGCATTTTTGAAACAGATCTGTCGTCTGCATACAGGCGTTGTCTCAGTGTCACACAATAGACTACAGCTGCCAAGAAGAGCAGCGATATGCTATGATCCACATCACACACAAACTAGCAGGGCAGCGCTGGATTGCACGTGTGCTGCAGTAATTTCCTTTATCTAACAGACTGATTTAGCGTAGCACATGCAACATAGGCCCCCTTTACACCTGATCCGATCACGCTTCGTCCCGCTGACGTGAAATCTTCCTCTTCCTCTGCAAACATTTCCAGCAGCAGACTACAACATCATATCATGTGCACCACAATAACAATAACAACAACATGTTAGCTGCTGCTGAAGTCTTGTTATTGTATGGACACTTTTGTTGGACCAAATGGAGAGCAGACACTTCGTCTTCGTTGTTGTCTGCTTACTTCTTCCTGTGTCCAGCTGGCGCACCTTGATTCTGTGTTTTTGCCCATGGAGTTGTTGCATGTGGATTGGAGACGCATTTGCATTTACACTTGTGTTCAATGTGATCACAATGCGTCCCTGACCACATTTAGAAGTGGTTTGGCAGATCGGATAACAATGTGTCCTCAATGCGTTTCGAGTGTATTTACGCGTGTACTTCCATGTGGTCAAGAGCAATCGGATTGCAATCTGATTGCAAAAAACACAAGGTAATGCAAGGTGTAAAGGGGGTAATATAGGCCGATGTCGCACTGTAGACTGATTAACAGACTGATTAAACAGAGGAGCAGCTCTGTGTCTCTCTTAGTGTTGCTGGAGAACTTGTGAATGAATGAGTGGGGTGGAGCTGTGCAGAGAGTCTGACAGAGGAGAGATGCACACCGGTGTGCGTTATGTAACGCAGGTTGACAATATATCTATATAAACACTGTTTTAGATCTATATCTTGCTTGAAAAAATATCGATATATCATACATAGTTGTTGTATTGTCCAGCCCTAATCACAATGTAGCATTATCAGGGGAAAAGAAGATGGTGTGTTCCCTGGACAGTTAAACATCATCATCATCGACATAGATAAATACAGCATCTGCTGTCACAGCAATCATTACATTGTAAGATAATAGTAATGTCTGTAGTAATATCCTTCGTATTCATGATTTTGGATCAATTTTATGAACCTTAAAATATAAGGTTATTGTCTATCAGTGGTCCCTTGGGACCTCTGCGGCTTGCCACTGCGACCACCGCCGCCTTTGCCTGGAAACAGTGGTGCCCCGAGCTTCAGAGAGCAATGGTGAGGGCTCACGGGTGGGCATGCAGGTGTCAGATCAGTGCAGAGCACCAAAGAAAATATTTTTTACATCATTGATAGTATGAACAAAACACAAGTTTCGATCAGTGATTTCTGTGACATTACAAATAACTTCAAAGCTAGTAAAGCCACATGATGCCACTATTTCTGTGATTTTAATGGGAATATAAAGTGTGTCCATTCTGATTGGTTGGACGGTATGGATTAACATCAAGTAATCGGACTGTATGACTAGACACCTATGACGTATCTGTTTATTTCAAGTTCTAAATGAATGTGCTAGCATTCAAGGGAATGTAAAGATAACAACAGTGAAGCTTTGCTAAAGACTTTGGAGCTAGTTTTTTGTGTACCCACCAACAACAAGGACTTGTCAGGAAGCATCATGTTTGTGAGAGTTATATCCATCAGAAAGACAGTTATTTTAAGCAGAAGGAAGCAGTATTTTTATTCCTGAGATTGAGAGCAATCAGGAAAATGTATCTTTCACTCCAGATTTCAAAACAATCTTACTCTATGTTGCTGCAAAGACGGATCCCACTGTAACATTATAAAGCGAAGCCGTTGTGGCTTGGCAGACACTGTAGGTGGTCTAACTGAAATGCATGACATGTTGATCAATACTTCTCAAAAGCACAGTATGAACACCAAAAGGAAATTCTTCAATAATATATGAATTTAAAATATGTGCTCCCTAGCTTCAAGATGAAAATGTTGTATTTTCTCTTTTCTGCTAAATGAAACTGTCGGCATGTTTAGCATCTCTGTCACATACTGTATCCTGATGTACAGTCCAACCATTGAAATTGACTTGTCATAAACCACTTAAGTATTCCCTTGCCTTGCTTCCAGGATTCAGTTCCCTTTGTGCTGTATGTAGTGAGACAAGGCTATTTTTAACTGTAGGAAGAGGAGGGTAGGAGGTGCAAGTTTGCTGCAAAGGTGTGAAGATGTATAATTAATGTAAGTTTTTCCTCAAATAAAATCTCTCATTTTAGTGAGAAATCCAATCCAAACCCATTCACATGATGTATACTGAATGATCCTCAGGTGAAGATGGGTACAAGGGCAGAGGAAATAGAGCTTTGAGTGCTAACTGAACTCAGCCTGCTTCTCTAATTAACACAGCTTCGCTACCTTGTGGTAAAAATTAAGTAATATGCTTTAAGATGCAATTATGGCCCTATTTAATCTGGGATTTAATACACTTCTTGTCTTGTGGAGTTCTTACCTTTGCACTTCAAGTAAAGTCCCTGCATGTTTTTGAGTACTTTCATCCAGAAGATGATTTCAGAATCTCTCCTAATAAAGGTCATTGTGGAAACTTTATTTTACAGACAATTAAATGTGAACTTCACTGTATCTAAAACAATGCAAACAGTTTCATTTACCATACTAAGGGGCTTAGAACACAGTGCTTACATATATGTGACTCAGTTTAGTCAGTCGAGGGGAGAGAGTCATTTTATTATTCTCCTCTGCCGTTTTTGCATACCAGAAAAAAGTGTTGCTATGCCAACCAGTAAGGTCGATGGATAGGTGTATCTTGACCAAACCTTGAATAACAATATCTGTACTCTTAGGTATTCATGTCTTTTCATTGCTTTCAGCTCTTTTCATTGCAAAGTGACAAGAAATGTTGTCTTTTCACTCACACTTTCAACAGAACCTGAAGCCACATTCTACCCTCTGGGATTTAATAAAGTTGTTGGGGAAGAAAAGTTTAGAAAATAGCAATATACTGAAAATAGGCTGTATCTTGTTATGATTAATGTTTTCTTCACCATTAAATTAGCTTTGCAGTTGAAGGGGTTGCAACGAGGACCGATAAAAAAACAAGTCATACACATACAAAAAAATTGTCCAATTTGTGCATCGCAGTTTGCTTTTAACAATTATTATCAATAAATAACCATCTGCTATGTTTACCTTTTAATATACGCTCTATACAGAAAAGCAATTCTGTTTTTAGCCTACCCTAATTGGCATGAAATGCAGTGTACATAATAAAAGAAACACCTGTCAGTACAACACAATACACTTTGACAGCACTAGAAACTGCAGCCTCCAAAATGATCATAAAGTCTAATCAACACCTCTCTGAAACAGTTAGAGCAAAAACAGATCATTGTAACCTCTGAGGCAGGTCGCAGTTATTGCAGGACTGTTGCATTAGTTTTAGTTAGTTGGACCAAATAAACCGGTAGCTAAATATATTTCTTTCAGGTACTGTACTCTGACTCTCTGCAACTGTTTGATCAAATCATTTTACAGACCAAAGTGGACTACTGTATCCACAAGAGTAAGGAAATCACTGACAAGTCTTTGGAAGAAAACAATCATGTAAATCTAACCTTAAAATTGAAAGATGTGCTCTAAATGAAAAGTGTCTTGAGAGAAGTTTGGTTTGATTTAGATTGCAACAGTTAATGCAAATTAAGCCATATCCCCGTGAATTTGGTGCAACCGTGCAATTTTGTTCAACCATTGCAACTTTACTGAACATTGACAAGTTAAGACAATTAAAACCTCATTATAGAGCTGCATGCAACATACTGATTCACTCTCTCTATCTCTTTCTGTGTTTATTATGAGACTGCTGCTGCAAGAGTGTGAGCTCCATGTTTGAGGGCTAACTTTTAGCATCACACTACTCATGTTACCCAACGGTTATTAATGGGTTCAGTGACAGAATTGAGCTGTTCCGGTGTGTGTGTTAGATTTTTGGGACTGTTTACAGGCTTGGTCTGTGTTAGCTTCTGCTGCTGTATTAGCTTGTGATAACTGGGCAGAGATGGCAGAAGGAAAGTGGCTCATAGTGAAGGTCCTTGAGGGTGGCATTGAACTGCAACAACAGCTGATTGTTGGCGATCGGGTATTGTTGCTACACCCCCCCACGTTCCCTCCACCACAAATAGATTCTAATTGTGTGGGAAACATTGAATGCTAATAATAATAATAGGCTAAAAATCTGGGACAGCATTGCAACTATTTTATTTTTGCACAATTTTTCTTAGACAAGCTGCCATGAAATCATTTCAGACTGCAACAATCCCCCAAAAAGCTTGCAAAGTCCTGAGGGGACTTTATTGTTGTGAGACAGCAACTACAGGAAAGGTTGCTGTCTCACAACAGCTAACATAAGGAACAATAACAGTTTTTTAAACATAAAAACCAGAAGGCTGACTATGCAATGTGCATCTAGTGATTGTTTACTGGTGTCTCACATATCATAGGAAATACCTCGGCTTTTCATAATTTTCTCCCACGCCTTTTGAAGTCTTTGTTTCTACTTATACACCTGGAGTTATGAGACATTTGAAATCATAATTGGCACGTCGATCTGACGGCAGCCGAGCAATGCCAATATCTTATTATTCAGCACTCCCTGTGTCAAGTTGTTATATAAATTCAAAAACTTCAGGCATTCCTTTGTATTCAGAGGCATGGTAGCATGGATTATGCAGCAATGATTACATGTTTCATTCCCTTTTAATTTAGTTTTTATGACCCTCCCATTTCAGTTGGAGCAGCACAATCATCCCCTCGAACCTCAAGGAGCACTTATACCCATCCTTGAACCATCCTCAAATCACGATTCTCTCCCGTAATGCCTTTGTTGTCAAAGCAAAGAAATATTTCAAATTATTCTCAATACTTTTTTCTTTACCTTCACATTTTCACAGGCCTCTGTAGTCACAGGCGTATTTTAATGTGTTTGTTATCAGAGTAGTAGTTCTCTTGTCCTTGCAATCACTTTGTCAGGATTGTGGTTTGGGAATCTGAGCATATTAAATTGTTCCATAGTGTCTTTGTCTGTCAGATAGTTGCCTAACATACTTTCACTCATCTTTCCCTTGTTTGTAAAGCCTTGGTTCTCAGTATTAGAGGAGTTGTTTAATCCAAGGCAACTTATTCTTCATCAGAGAGAACTTCATGTTCTCTTGTCTCATATTCAGTCTTGGCAAGTATTAGGGTTTGCCGATACAACAAATACATCAACTATCGTCAAATATGGCTACCTTGACCACCGCTCAGCAGGCCAGTTATGAGTGCCAGTGCTGGATCTAACCTGTGTAACGGTAACAACAGTGTCAGGGACTTGGAGCAGTCCAGTACCATGGCACTACTTGAGTTACAGTTGCTGCAGGCAGCTGGCTGGGGGTCTGTCTCCAGGGCCTTTACCAGCTTTCTTCCTGGCACGGTGGTCTGTCGTGGCCTGGAGTGACGCCAAAGCAGTGATTAGAGGCTGCAGCTAGTAAAGGTTGAAAGATTCATCGGTTTGGCCGTTTAATTGGTGCCCTATAAGACTATATATAAACTATCGTTAATGGTGGAACGGGGCTTCGATAGTGGCCGATAGCTGTAACCTCCACTTGCTGAGTGGGTACGGCTGTAAGGCTTTTGCATGAGGTACCCCACATGCAAATACAAGGTAATATGTGCTTTAGATCATTTTTATGATTTAAATGAAAGTTAACTCATTTGGGACAGCGTTACTTTTTCATTAGGGGCATAATAAATTTTGCCTAATTACTAATGACTCTAAGCTAGTGATAGATCAGTAAAAGAGACTGTATTTTGTATTAAACTCCAGAAAGTATTGTTAAGTCAAGGTAGACTCAACAGTATATGTTTCTTTCTCCTATTTCCTGCACCCTATATTCTTCTCCTTTCCCCTTTTTCAAACCTTCGACTCTTATCTCTGATAACCACTTAACCCCCCGACTAAATCCTTGTCCCCACCTTTCTCAAATAAAATAAATTGTTTCATGCTTTTTTCTTGCCAGCCTTTTTTTTAACCTTTCAAAGATTCTTTGCTCTTGAATCTTGGCATCTTCCATAAATCTGGTTGTGTGTTCGACACATTACCATATGTTCAAAACAAATGTTACACACAATTTTGTTTTTGTCTGATGGCAGAAGCCAAACAAGCATTACCACTTGATGTGTTGTGAATTTATCAGCATATCTAAGTTATATACTTACTATTCTTGAATTTCTTAGACATGCAGGTCTTGTAAGGTAGTATCGCTCCTCTCTAACTCTCACTCAACATTTGTTTCTGGTCAAATACAGTAGACTTCACAAACTACAAAACATGTAAATGCTTCCCTTTTGATCAGTAGATTGGCTGCAGCTGAAAGAGACTATGAAGGCAACATTTTTTGCTCTTGACATTAAAAGATTACCTGATCTAAGAAAAATGTATGCTGCAAAACCACCTCCGCTACAACAGAGTTGATCACAGACAAAACGTAAAAACAGCAAAACAAAAACAAGCCATAGCAATAGAAGTATTCCCAGATAACTAAGAACAGTGCAGGAGCTGTGTTGGTGGCAGCGCTGTATGCTTTATTCCAGCAGTATGGGTGATCAATGCATTTAAAGACTTATCAGATACTGAAACACTACACATAATGCCTATAAACTGCATTTTACAACTCTGTAAAGTTATTGGCAGCAACTATTTCATTTATTGTTGAGAAAATATGTTCAACTTATTTGCTGAACGACCCTGTATTGCTTTGGGTTGGCACCGCCACAGCCACAGCCACAGCCACAATTAGTCTGATGGTGGCTAAAGTAGCGCTAAATAAGCTCCCCCTGCCAACTGCTCTCACACATCTCATTCAGTTGTTTCAGTGTGTAGCGATAGGTGGAGATGGATCGTGTTTGCCAATAAATCTGTTCATGTGAAAGGTACAATTATGTACAAGGTATAAAAAGTATACCAAGATCAGGCACGTGCACAGATAGACCCCAGGTGGTGCTCATGCACTTGCCCCTATGCCCTCTGTCTACATGAGTGCCCTTTTTGCAAGACTTTTTTTTTTCTATTTCAATTTTGATTTTTAATGTTAGTTTTTAAATTTGGCCCCTGGCATCAATTCTCAATTAAAAGTGTGTTGTATTTCCAACAACTGCATTTCAGTCAAGCTGCCCCTTCCTCTTCAACATAGCCTGCATGCCAATCGAGCACCCTGCAGAGCAACATCACGTCTCCCTGACCTGCCTCCATGGACAACCAGGTCATGATAGTGTTTGCCCTAAACTTTGTCACTTGGGAAATTAAACCACCATTAAAACATATCACAGCCAGCCTAATATAGGCAGTAACCCACCATTAAGCTTAACAAGTAAGCTAGTCTGGCGTAAAACAACACCGTCTCCCTCCAAATCCGCTCGGTGTAAGCTGCGACAAACACTGAATTGCTTTCCCACTTCCACCTGTCTTTCAAAACCAAAACTCAATTTGAAATAATGTTTACATCTCCTACCTTGTGTCTTCAATAATTAATTGAAATAAAATTGACATGCGGTGTGTAAACAGCGCAGAGGAGGAGAGAAGGAGCGCGGTGCTTCACGCGTCTGTTTTTTGGGATTCTTTAAGAATATTTAAAGCTTATTCAGGAGATAATTGTAAGAATTTGTGTGTGACTACTTAAAAAAGAAAGGAGACTGAGGAGAGGAGGGGAAGAAATTGAGAAGAGGAGAGAAAAGGAAAGGAGTGGAGAATAGGGAGAGGAGAGGAGAATGCACTTAACTTAATTGTCGCAACTGAACACAGGTGTACTTTGTACTTTGGAGGGCAGATTGGTTGGTTTAATATTTTATTTATTCAGAGAACAGCATTTTACAATTTTGTGTAAAGAGTTGTTGATTGTGAATGGCTAAATGATTGTATAGACAACTAAAGTGTGCACAATGTGGCATTGTTTTTCTTTGTTGTTGCCTGTTAGAAAAAATATATATGAAAGTATATGTGCAGCAGCTGCTAGGTGTATGTAGTATAGATATTTGGACACCTCATATGGAAGCTAGACATTTCCCATGCTCATTACTGTGCACAAATATACCCTGTTTGTAAACCTCCCAGCAGGGTGCACTTTACATGCACATTTTTTACCAGCATGTTGTGAGCACACACACACACACACACACACACAAAAAATAAAGACATAGAAAAAGAATATGGAAGGGATGCCCTTTTTTCCACTTGATCACCCGCCCTGCAAAATGTCTGTGCACCGCACTGTTTGCCCAAGATTCCTCTATAGCCTATAAAAAATGCCAACAACCGGTCAGTTCCCTAAAACCTATGCTAATTTGTGACCGTTCCTCTCTAAATGAACTTTGAGGAAATAAAAAAGAGATCGAATGACATGAAACACACACACACACAAAAAGATGAGCACAAGCTGCTACTGCCACCAGAGAGGCAGCTGGGCTAGACAGCAGCAGATGCTCAGACCGGAGCAGGTGGAAAATGTCACTGATATGGCTGATGTCTCTCTAGAATTCAAAGGTAACTGCAGCCAAATGCACACTATAAATGTCTTATTAGGGAGGACAATCACCATCATGCAGCAGCAGCTCGGTCAACGTCAAGTTAATTGAACGCACAGCCAAAACTTTGTTTTACCCCTCTTGGTGATAGAAACAGGCCAGACTTTGGTCATTCACTATTAGTGTGCTTTCTGTTTGTCTGTAACAAATTTAGCGCAGTTCCGAGGTGCTCTTTTTTTGACATTGCTTTATTGTATTACTTATGAATGTCAGTTGATTTACTACTGGCAAGGTCTGTTATGTTTTACAAACAGTTCAAGCTATTCCCGTCTCCAAAAAAAGGCTTGAATGTTCTGTCATTGTGTTTTAGGGTGAGCCCAATATGAAAAACTAAAATTAAATGCCACTGAAATGGAAAATTAGCACCAAAAGCAAAGCAGCATGAAATCAACCATGAAAAGAAAGCGGCAATCTGTAGTCAAAACACAAATCCTACTGTACTTTCACTACATTAGACTCACTGGCAATAGGCTCAGTTGTCATGTGGCTTTGTTGAATGAGTTCAAATGTCTCCTACTGAGTATTTGAGGTTAAAGATAAGGCTGACAGATTGCACATGAAAAGATAAGGATTAAAAAAAAAGACGACAAGCATAGAAAACAATGCAACACATGACCTCATTCTTGACTTGGAGCAATAAAATAATTCAACAGATGTATCAAAAAGATGTATGAGAGTCAGTTATATTGGGATTTAACCTGAACTTTAAAGAAGTCAAACTCTCAGCACACTGCAGGATCATAGATGGATTTTTTAAAGGTCTCTGTAGTAAAGGTTGCTTCAACTTCACAGGTAAATGCTTTAATAGGCAAAGCAGTGCTACTATAAATAGATCAAACGATGTCTCTGCAGCTTTGAATCTTTAAGACAAGTTTCTTCCAGTCTATATGATTTTATTTAGTATGTTAGTGCGTGCCTCCACACAATGTTTATCTGAATACCATCCAGCAAACTCACACACTGAAGACTAGTTCCCTGCCTGTGCCTCAGGAGCCAATCAGCTGCAGGGGAGGACTTGACTCGAGCAAAGAGCAACAACCCAGAAAATCAAGGCCGAGACAAATGCGTGAAAATCCACAATTGGTAAATGACATTGTTAATGGAAATAATGGGGGAAGGTGCTGCTTGTCAAAGGAATTATTCATGCAGCTCAGTAAATGCAGTTGTCCGTGACACACAGCACTCAAATTAAGTAGTTCATATTACTGTACAGTGCACACTAAATGAGAGGCCGTGCAATTTGCAAATTTTCAACAGCTGTATGCTAGGAAGTTTGGGATGGAAATGGGGAAAGGGTTCAGTGGTCCAGGAAAATGATTCTCATTTTGGGTGGGCTCTGCTGGCCTTACTAATTTATCCCTAAACTCTCTCTGCAGTATCAGGCTTCAGGACTGAACCAGGCTTGTTTCAAGACCCATCCCAAGTGTTCACATGTCACCTCTTTTATAGTGGCCTTTCACATCTGCATATTAGTTCAGTAAAGTTTACATGTATGACAAAATACAGGAGACATTAAAGTTAAAACGTTGTGCAGGAGAGGTTAGAAGCCGAAAATGGGTTATGAAGATACCTCCCCTATAATAAAGGAACACAACCAAATTACAAATTGATAAATGAAGTCTTCAGTGTCTTTGCAAATGAAAGTCCTTTTAGGATGTTTTTGGAATAGCTATAATGAAGATAATGATTGTAGAGACGGAAGAAGGCTGTTCCAAAGAGATGGTCCTCTGTATTTCCATGAACATTGATTAAGAGAAGTCTGACAATAGAGAATATAAAAGTCCTTAGAGTGCTTAGAAAGTCTGAGGAAGACTTAAAAATGTTCTGGAAAACGCCTAAGCAAGTCGTAAGAGAGATGTACAAATTTATACATGAATACACAAGTCTGGTGTCAATTTAATAAAAGCTGATATTTTCTTTACCTGCTAGGTGTCTTTCTGTATCTGCTGTTGCTGTGTTGAGACTCTGCAACCAGTGCTGGGATGTCAAATCACATGGTTAGGTTTATAAAAAAAAACATCATGGTTTGGCTCTACAGGAAGCAAACACCAGCCTTATGGGTGAAAATCCAGGTTTTGTTGGACTCAACCGCCAACCCTCCCACCTACGGACCTGCTCCTTATATTACGTTGTTGCTAGCAGCGTTGTAACCTGACTTTGTACATACTGTCACTGCAGGTGCCCTACAGCCAACTTGCAGTGTGTCATACCACCATGAAAGCTTTTGGCGTCAGGCATCTGACTCTGAAGTCACTGAAAAAGTGGCGGTATATGACGACTTCAGAATGAGGACAGACGTTTAGATGTGAAGGCAGCAGTCAATTATGGAGAGCTGATGTGTAGCTTTGATTAAATCTCACTATAGTGAACCACTACTACAATGAGATAAGATAACAATATGATTTAACAAGAAATCCTGGAGGTATACTATATGAACAAGTAAAGCAAATAATGAATAAATGGATCAGGAATAATTGAAATGCTTTTGAAGCCAAATACTTCATTCAGTTATCTACATATGGGGAAAAATGTTTTAAGACTTTTTCTTCAGTTAAATGCAGAGAAGAGGGAGAGCAGGAGTTTGTTTATGCTCAGCTTTCATTATGCATATGTACCACAAGACACAGTGAGAGATCAACATTCAGGAACTTTTAGTTTGCTTTGGGAATAGTCCGATTATTTTGATTACTTATTTAGCATGAGTAAGTTCACTTCTTCTATAAACCTGTTCCCAGCGGGTCGGCTCCTCTGCTGAGCTGACACATAACAGCTCATTTGAGTGGGAGTGGAGAATAACCCCTGTCTACTGAGCGTCTGTTCAGTACACATTTCACAAAATGCAACTTTATGAGATTTATGAAGGGGTTTAGCCGCAAAAGATGCATCCTCACAGGAACCGTATTCATTCTTATTTACAGTAGAACATCCTGGTTACAAAGTCTCAAAGTTAACATTAATAAAATATAATAAAACAATTAGAAAATCAAATCAAGAATTAATTGAATGCTTATTGGAGGGAAGCAGTATGTATGCTGTTAGCAAACTATTTGGGAAACCTATGGGAAACATGTGATGCAATTCAATATCATAACACTATGATCAGGGTTCCTACGGATCCTAAAAAAGTCTTAAAAGACATTGAGTTAATTAAACTAAAATAAATGCCTTAATGTTATTAAAATGACTAAAATCAATATTTCAGAAGTATTAAAAATGCTAAAACACGGGAGGTAGAATTTTATCAATTTATTAATTTTTTTTCCTGACGTTGCATTGTAAAATCTCAAAATAATGGGTAACATTTATTTTTATTTATTTTTTTGTAACTAATTTACTGAATCCAGCTCACATCAGTGTCACTCAGATCAGGATAGCCAAACCAACAGTATTAATTTCTTTGTTCTGTTACAATCTGCCGTCTGCTAGTCTGCATAGCCTGGACGACATGGGGAAGAGCAAATTCAACAAACTTTGGCCATTAAACCAAGATTTTGTGTCACATTCAGCATGATGGGACTCAAAGCAGTGGAATCCTACACGCAAGAAACAAGAAGTTTTGCCAAAAAAACCCCGGGAACTTCCCTGTTTTTTCCTTTTTTTTACTGTTATAAAAAACATTCATGCAAAATTGTCTTTAATTTCATTTTTCCTTTTTTTTTTTTTTTATTTTATTTATTTTTTTTTATTATTTTGTTTTAATCGGTTTTAAGTTTCATTCAGAGTTACATTAAAAAGTTTTAAATCTAAGTTGCTTTAAGCTGTAGGAACCCTGAGTAATGAAAAACTAAACTGTAAGTGACAACTTAAAATTTGAAATTCAGATTTTTGAAATGTATTCACTCATTATCTGGTTAATTCATTCATTATCTGTAACAGCTTATCATATTCAGGGTGGTGTTTTGGAAGCCTTGAATGTGTTATTTGAGTAAGCTTGGTGTCAACAGAGATTGCCCCATTAATTAAACCAATTTCTCTGGTGACAAAATTCTGTATTTGACTTATCTTTGGTATCAGATAAAGCCAGAGCATGCAACTTCAATCAACACTGTCTGCTGTAAATCTACATGTGCAAATAGACTCTACACAGTGGCGACACCGACATCTGCCCTGCTGTGGCAGTCTGGCAGCTGCTGCAGAGCTCCACATGGACAGCTTAATTCATTCATTCGTTCATTCATTCATTATCTACAACAGCTTATCATATTTGGGTTGGCGGGGTTGTGGTAACTATCCCAGCTTGACATAGGGCAAGAGGCTTTTAAAATGCTTTCACTTACTTGTTTTACATAAAGCATAACTTCAGCTGTCATTTTCAATTTTCGCTTTTCATTTTTAATGTTGTCTTTCAAACTGACAAAACATTTGTCTCCATACAGCACCACTTACTACAGACTCCTCAGAGTTGGTGGTAGGGCTGTAACAGGGCTGAAGTTCATACCTCTGTATTTTCAGGCTGAATGGCGATACATGATAAATATCTCGGTATTTTCTACGAAACATCCTACATGTTGAGCTGTAAGTCAAAGCCATATTTGAGATGTCACAAATAAAATAAAATGCAAAGACAGTCCCTGTTTGAAAATATACAGCTCACTGTAGTCGTAAACAATTAAAAACCTTTGTGGGGGGAGTTTAAAAGTCCTTTTCCATGGCCTTTCAAGTGAATCTAGTGCTGGAAAATGATTCAAATATTGTCATTTCATATGCACGTAGCATGAGCAGAGAGGCCGAGGGAGAGAAGGAGCAATACAGGTCGTGTACATGAACCGTCTGTGTTGTCACTGCATTTTTTAAAAACCCATCTGTCGCCTGCATCCAGGTTCTGTCTCAGTGCCACATATGAGACTACAACTACCAAGAAGAACGGCGATGCGTTATGATCCACCTCACACATGAACTAGCAAACAAACGTTCACCTGACATAACTGAGCAGCTCTGTCTCTCACACATGCAACGCAGCACTATATTGCGTGTGTGCTACTGCGGTAATTTTATTCATCTCAGACGGATTTAACGTAGCACGTGCGACATATAGACTGATGTCACACTGTAGACTAATGAACAGACAGATTAAACAGAGGAGCAGCTCTGTGTCTCTCTTAGGGTTGCTGGAGCATGGCTTTCCAGACGAATGGCAATATGTAACCCAACTTGACCCTATTTTGATATAAATTGTATTGTCTAAATTTATATCTTGCTGAAAATATATTGATATATCCAACATAGTCGTTATATCGCCCAGCCCTAGTTGATGGAACACCTCTCTGACAGTGTCAACAAAACTGTTGGAAGTGATTTGGGTTAGGGTCAGGGATTCAAACTGTTACTTTTTCAGGTATAAAAGAAAAATAACATTGGCTTGTTCAGCAAATGCAGAAAAAATACAAAGAGCAGCATCTCTGCGTATCTCACAATCAACAGAAACCATTCATTCCAAAATCTACATTCAACTTTTCCTCTTTGTAAACTTTTCAAACTTCCCCTCCAGCAACAGTTCAGCCCATTTTGCACTCGAGTTGAAGTCCACAGTTCTTGATAATAGCCGTGTGCTGAATGATCATGAATCAAACTTTCAAAGGCAAAAAGTTCAAACACAATTTAACAACTTACTTAAACAAATTATATTAAATGAAATCCATTTTATACCTAAAATTAGGGACTCCTCCTCAAAGATCTTGGGATTTAAACTCTTTCTTCATGCTCTGAAATCCAGTGAAGCGTTGGGATTGATATACGGATGGGAGGCCGTGGATATGGTCTTTTTATTTAAAGATGGAAAGATAAGAGTGGTGATAGCAGATAAGAAATGATGGCGTGCATTGGGCGCGCGCGCACACACACACACACACACACACACACACACACACACACACACACACACACACACACACACACACACACACACACACAAACACACAAACAACACCCAAGCACACACGTACACTGGCCTGAGATGACTTCAGCCACTGGCGGTAACATCTCAATCAAGTCCCTCAACTGAGTCTAATCTCCGCTCAGATTTACTGACAGGATTGTTTATCTTCGATGGGATCGTTTCGATGAAGCTGTCCTCTAACTAGACTCTGATGACTTGTGAAACTTTCGCTGTCTCTTCTCTGTTTTTCATTTTGTCATGTCTTTTCATAGCAGCACTGCTGGCACTGCTCGCAGCCAGGTGGAAGCTGTAGCACATAGCAATCTGAGAAACAAATTAATTAACCAATTCAAGCTTTCAAGCAAATGCATATTCAGTAGCTATTGAAATAACACTCAAATTTCAAATCCCCCAAACGCTGGAAAGAGCTGTCATTTGTTTCTGCATTTTCATTCTCTCTTGGAAGACCTGCAGGAGTACTGCACTGGACAGCAAATCATTTTCAAAGCTCTGGCCCCTCTCTGCCCCTCTGTGCTGCTCTCCATTAACAATAATGGAAGCTGGCCTTTTACTGTCAAAAACCACTATGGCCAAAACCAAACATCAGCATCTCTTTGTGTCTAACTTCCAGTCTGTCTCCTCTAACATTAAGCTAAAAACACTTGACAGCAGTCACAGAGCAGTCTTTGTATACATTAGAGCAGTGGTTCCCAACGGATGGGTCGAGGGTCCATTCTGAACGGACCGCAAGTGACTCACAAACATGCCAAGTTTGTAAAAAACACACTTTATTTCTAAGTACAGTGAATTTGCAGCACAGAGGTTTTATTTTGAAATGCTGTTTCCTGCTGCAGAGTGAGTAACTAATGGACAGCTACTTGTCAGAGACTGCAAACTAGCTTGATGACATGGCCAAACGCCAGTATGGCGCTGAATAGATTAATCTGTGTGGACCTTAAACTAATGACTACTGCATTAGAAACCACAGAAACAATGGCGGCGTCAGAGTCATGTGGCGTTTCTCTACTTTCTGCAAAACTGCATCCATTAAATACGTGAGAGGGAAGCCTTGACTGTGTTATTTGAGTAAGCTTGGAGTCAACAGAGATGTCCCATTTGCTAGCATCTTGATTAGTTAAACCAATTTCTCTGGTGACAGAAACCTCATAAAATTCTGTATTTGACTTATCTTTGGTATCAGATAAAGCCGCAGCATGCAACTTCAATCAACACTGTCTGCTGTAAATCTACATGTGCAAATAGACTCTACACAGTGGCGACACTGACATCTGCCCTGCCGTGGCAATCTGGCAGCTGCTGCCGAGCGGAGCTCCACATGGACAGCTTTCAGCAGCGCGTTTTCACTTTTCAAAGACTTTGGGAATTGATTTAAAAATGTGCTGCAGAGGCAAAGTAAATATTTTAACATGGGTACAGTTGGCATATCATGATGTGAGAATAACTTGTCTTTTTTTTATTTATTTATTTGAATTTTTTTATATGGTGTAAGCATAAACGTGGTAATTTCAAACCTATCCCAGCATACACTGAGCAAAAGGCAGGAAAACACCTGAGACATGCTGTCATACAGACATACTGATAGATCTTTCTATTTCCTTAAATTGCGTAGGACTGGGGGTACTACAGAATCCGCAGTACTCAGAGCAAACCTTCATTCCCCATAAAGTGTATCAGATATGCACCAAAAGAGATTAGAAACAGCCGCTGACGATAAATAAATCAAATAACCGCCTTTTATTTATTTCTCACACACGATCCAGAGATGATGCACATTCCATATTCATGATGTAGCTTGTTCTATGCCATGTCCTGTTGTGCAGGTGTGATATCAGATGTAATATGTGAAGTCCCAGCACAATGAGGGAGCCGCACACAATAATGTGACACCAATCAGCATGTTCCACTGGTTGGACAGGTTTCCAATGCTGTTCTTTTAGATACAGATTCAGATCACTGCAGCCCCCCTGCTACTTCCTGCCAAATGTGGACAAACGCTACATGCTTTTGACAAGATTTAGCCCCAATTAAGCAGTTCCACACATACAAATTCAGATATTTTTTTTTTTTCCAGAATTCAACCATCATGTTTTTCCTTTGTGGCTTTCTCACAGCAGTTCCCTCATCTGGAAAATTTGGGCTGGGAGAGGACGGTAACTTTGGGTTTAATTAGTTGAACTAAACTTGATGAGATCTTGTGGTGTGCATCCAACCTAAGATAAAACCAGGGGAGAGCAGAGTTTTCCAGTTATCTCTCACTGTGAGCTGTCCTCATTAAAACACATCTGATGGTTGTCTGCAGAAGATTAAACGAAATTCACCATGAGGTGCCGTTATTATAAATACTGAGCTCTGCTGATTGCAAACAATTGCCTCCATCACCCCCGCTCCCTTTGCCTAGCACGTAGGTTGTCTCTTAAAGGTCCATTCAGTTGCCTTGTTGAGGTGATGAGGGGTGTTCTAAATAATGCCTGTTGTAGATGGAGAATTAAAGTAGCAGCAGTGCAGCAGGCATTTTTTGATGGTTTGATTTTAGCTATTGTACACTTTAACAGTTAAAGGCTAGAAAACCAACAACCACCATTCATTCAGTCCATCATTCACAACCTATTGAGCAAGAACAAGAACCACAAATTTATTCATTTATCCATTCATTTCGTTAACAAACCACCAGCCAGGTGAAATGAAAGGCGGCTAGTTGGAAAGACATTATTTCATTCAGTGAGTCATTCCTTTCCTCTGTTCGTTGGAGTTGAGGACACCTGGTGGCTCAGTTGGCTTGAACACGTGCAGCGAGTGACATTAGCTGAATCTCATTTCAGTTGAGAGGCAACCTGTGTGTGATGTGCGATGTGCGTCATGTGGAGAGACACTGGGATGGAGGGGCAAAGAGAGGGGAAGTGAAGTGGTATTGAAAACGGAAATGGACCTTTTCATCTTCTTCTTACTATGGGGACACTATAGAGAGTTTTCATCATAGCCTATTAAAAACATATATATGCACTAACCATTCATTCATCCATATGTGGATAAAAGAGGTAACTTTGGAGGTGGGGGGTGGGGGAGCACGCAGGAGCACGCAGTGGCCACTACAGGATCTACATGTTTGACCCCATGTGCGTCTTGTCACACTTGTTCAGATTGGAAATTTAAAAAAAAGCTACAGTAAGTGTAGGTGGTGGCTGATATCATTACTTAGCAGCCATACAGAGGTCACACCAAGCTGTTGTTGCATTAAACTGAACTTTGATTATCATGAACGATATGATATGGCACACCCCAACTGTGTATTCCCCAAAACCCAGCGCACGCCACATAAAGTGGTATTTATAAAGGAGAAGACTGCGGTGAGAATGTTCGCACCTCTCGCGTTCGTCAGACCAGGCGTACATACGGTTTTAGCTGAGATAGCTGCGGGTGAAATCATAAGAAGGATATTAATAATAATAATTATAATACATTGGATTAATATAGTGCTTTTCAGGATACTCAAAGAAGTAGTAGTTTAGTTGTTTCAGTGACTGTATTGTTATTTTTGCAGGCTGCACACTACTCTGTAGAATAAAAGGCACATTCAGAAAGCTAATTTTTGAATTATTTGTGAGTGATGAATTTCATCATTATTATAAACATTCATCTCCTTGTTTGTGATTGTTTAATATTATCCTGTGAAGCACTTTGTAAAGTCAGTTTCAACACGAGCGCTATGAATCCATCATTTATCACGCTTCCGACTTTTAACAACAATTATGATTGAGATTTTACTGCGATGGCGGTTTGCCGAACTGTGATGAATTAGTGGTGCGGAAGCTATAAATATCCATAGCCATGTGTAATGACAGCTGCTCTGGCACCGCTGAACCTTGCTGATGCAACACAGTCGGTGAAATTGCACCTTCCTTACCACGTTCCTCATTGACACGTCTAATGAATGTTGGAGAGGCATGAGGATCCATATACAAATGAATATTTAAGGGTGTTTCTGCATCCATTTATGGCAAACTGTGGGTGTGGAAATGAGGCTCGAGCATGTGCCCACAGTACCACAGTGATAGAAATTTATTAAACAGAATAAGGCATACGCATGGCTCTAGAAATCCGATGCAAAGAATACACATCTCTGCCTTTGTGCATACACAGTTTCAGTCGTTGATTTATACAGAGTCTTATGCATGTGGCCCCAGGTGTATTACAATCGCCCAGGGCAAACCATAATTAGCATCTAGACCAGGAAAAGACGGATTCCAATTAGATTTGTATTCTGGCACATGGAGTCACATATATATATGTGGCTAAGTGTAAACCCAAGTGTGTAAAGTCATATCATATTAATGGGGCCTTAATATCCTCCCACTATGGACTCAACCTTCAGCCACGGTGGTCGCTGCTCGCCTTGCATATATCAAGAATTTAGGCAGAATCAGGCTAAAATAGCTCACATTTGTAGATAGTTTTACATTTTCCATCTTTCAAAACCACTTCACACCTTAAAATTGCATGGAATTGCAAGAAATTTAAATCAAGTTGGCCAGTCTCCACCTGAGTCGACGGCATCAGAGAGAAGGCAGTCCTCAAAGGCATAACACATCCGGGTGTAGCAGTGGACTCCCCCGAGTGTGAATGAGGAGGGAACGTTAAACACTTGCAAATGAGATTCAGCTAGACATCCTGGGTTTAAACCTATCTTAGGATGTTGGCTGCATGTCTTCCAGCACTCTTTTCCATTTTTTTTTCCACCAGTCCTCTGAGACTATACCAAGAAGGGAGAAACTTCACAACCTTCAAAAAGGAACAGAAAACAACCAGTCGCTGGTTGTTTGTATGGCACAGACAGGAAATTGAAGTCTGGAAAAAAAAATAGATTTCACTTAGTCACAGTTTAGAAATAAATCATTCAGTCACCCAAGAAGCAGTCAGACAAGTAGTAATGGCACACAGAGCAAATATACCGAAGAAGTCACTCAAGCATGGGGGAAGCCAGTTAAGATCAGCCTCTGAGGAGAAACTTTCCTAACAGAATATCTTCCACAAACCTTTGTGCAAATATGTGTCTGTGGATGTCTTCTCTGTGTAAATGTATTCACAGAGAGGCTTGTGTTTGTATGCAGAAGGCAATTGTAAGTTTTTAAGGGGGGTGGGCGCTATATAGTTTAGAAAGTATTATAGATCCACAATGCAACTGACAGAAGTTTGGGACTCATATTACAAATCCGTGTGCTATTTCAGCGCCACTAGAAAAGAAATAGCTCTGTTTTTGCTGTCCACTTTTCTCTTTTTTAGACCATGCCATGTGAAATTACTTTTCTCTGACTCACTTCTCCAACTGTTGTCTCTCGTCTCTACCCTGTGTGTGTGTGTGTGTGTGTGTGTCTGACTCACTAGCCCTTTTTACACAGTGATCTCGCAATAGGGCTGCTACAAAGACCCTTCATTACACCGCCTTTGCTTTTTTTTTTTTTTTTTTTTACAAAGAATCAAACAACGGTGGCATCATGCGGCCCCAGTGTGTGATTTTAGATAGCATGTCAGTGTCCTGTAAGCAAAAGAGGCGTGACCTGCATGGTGTTTAGCACAACAGTGTCAGCCTCTAGTGTGGCATCTAACATACGTATCAGGCAGTGCTTTCTGAATAGTAACAATGGCATTAACATGGCAATAACAATCACTTACCGTCCCTGTTGTATGGCAGCTTCCTTCATCCTCTGTTTGAAGGGTAAGGAGGTCCCGCACATCATTGTCTGATCAATTTGAGGATGATCCTGGCTGTTCTTCTTCTCTAAGTTTGCTGCTAACTAACTCTTTTTGGTGGGTCGCACACATGACATGCTGTTAAAATGTCACACCCCGCCTGTCTATGGTTTCATCCTGCCGGCTGTCCCTTTACACAGGGATCGATTCGGCACTATTACTGCCTCCACTGCTAGCTTAAAGGTGATACAACTCTGTCCCCACCTTCCACAATCACACCTTTTAGAAAGCACAGTGTGGCAGAAAAGCAGTGGGGCATTCCCCCAAAACATTCAGTGTAAAAAGAAGCTACTGACTTTAGTTGCAGTGGTTATTGGAGTGCACAGATTTGATTGGCTGAGTAGCATCATGAGAGGATTTAAAACAAATGCAATTGGTTTGTAAGTTTCCTTGAGCTCCTAAACTGATGTGGTAAGGGCTAGAAATTAGGGTTGGAGCCAGTGGATGAAGCTATCATCCATTGCTGGTGCAGTCAGTTATTCACAACTGAGCCCACTAATTGAGCATAGCTTTAGTTCAGGCAGGACACAATGTCAAGATCAGCTCACATCCCAGCTACATCAGCTGATCTCAAACAGCCCAAACAACTGATGGAGCAGCTGGTTGATGGAAGGCAGTCAGCTGATAGATCACATGATTCCTTTCTGTGCAACCAATTGGCGAATCTCACTCAGAGCGCCCTATTTAAACTGCTCTGGCCTGCCTACTGTTGCTGCTTCCTCTGCAAGCTGCTTTGCAACCTGCCTCCACCCCAGCTCCTCCTTTTCTTGCTGTGTCTGACTTATCAATGTCATTTCTGTTTGTCATTGATGCTGCTCTGTTCTGTTCCTACGGGGGTCTTTGCTGATGCTCTCCCTGCCCTGGGCTTTCCATGTAGGCACATGGAAGGGCAGGGAGGTTTGCTCTCTCTGCCTTAATGCTTTCCAAGCAGGCACGTGGAAGGGCAGAGAGGTTTGCTCTTTCTCCCTTAGGCTTTCCATGTAGGCATGTGGAAGAGGCTTATAATATTGCAAATGGAAATAAAGTTTTATTTGACTAACGTGTTACTGACTGAATTGTGATTTTGAACCCCCCCACCCCACCTTCCAAGAATGATCTCATTGTCCATCGCAATGTTTCACCCTGGACATTGTCATATGGCCCTTTGGTCGACATCGCCCAACCCCACTAGAAATGTTGCCGCGGTTAAACTAGAAGCGCTCCTTCAAAAGTTTATTGGCTAATTACCAATAATTTATTGGTTGTAGGTCTGGGTCTGGATAGGACAGCGTCTGTGTCAGGACCCAGACTGCAGTCCATCTGTTAGTGACTTCAGGTTGAAGGAGAGAGAGGGCAGGTTAACAAGGGACTCATTTTGATCATTGAGCTAACAAGGGTATGGCATCCCCTCTCATCTGCCCCCACCCCACGATCAAATTGCCTACATCTAAATGTGTTAGGGGAGGATATCTGTATGTGTGTAAGTTTTCAAGGCTACAAGTTTCTTATAAAAAAAAAGTTGGCTTCTCTTATCCGCCCAATCAGATGTGAGTTCTGTGGCCTTGCGGTTAATCTCATAACCAATTAAAATAAATAGGTATTTTTCTGCCTGATTTAACAAGCAGTAGATCGGAATATTCATTCCATAATTCACACTAAGAACAGCCAAGGACACTGTGACAAAAACTTCTTGTGCTCCTTGTAATTCTTTTTAATACCATCATGCTGACATCTGTCTGTCTGCGTCTGTGTAGTGAGGTTTTTTTTTTCTTTTTTTGGTGAACACTGACTTGAGAACAGTACATGACAGGAATCCAATACGTACACGAAGAGCTGCCCCTGTAGAGAAGAGGGTCTGATTAAATTTGGAGCACCTTGCTGCATAGTTTTACATATTAATGAGCCTAAAATCATTTTCTTGGAAGTACTATAACTTCTCAATGCTGAAAGTGCATATTGATACCATGCAAAATATGTTTACATAAATATTTTGCTTAATTAATGAATTCAGTAGCATTACTGAATATTTTTAATATGTTATCACAGTGATTATGATGGGATGTTGTCGGCTTAAATGCCTCTTGTTTTATTCATACACCTAGGAAGAAGAATTTCAAGCAAAGGTGACCGTTTAATAATTAATTCATAATGATAATAATAACTCATCAGGATGTGTTCAAGCTTTGTTTTCTACACCGGCTGCATTGATTTTTCCGCTATAATCATATTCACCGCCTGGTATAGAGCTCAAAGAGTGAAACATGAATCAAATTTTAATATTAGGATCCTTTTCAAAATGAGACCCCAGGTGCCACATTTTCTACAACTGCTGATAGCTCATGGGATGACTGTGTTCATCCCCTTTCCATTTCTTTTCCTGTCTTTGATGGTGCTGCGGTAATATTAGAGCAGTCATTCCCTTTTTCTACTTCTGTTAGGAAAGATATATTTTACTTCTTTCATTATACTCCATCCATTCTAATTCTCTCTGCTCCGTGTGTAAAGGGAAAAAAAGAAATACGGAGGGGGGAGGAAACAGAGTTAACAGGTGGTGATGGGAGTAAAGGAGAAAGAGGAGACAGAAATGGTGGGGAGCTGATCTGGCGCTGGCCGCCTGCCAAGAACTAAGGAGCAGAGAACTGAAGGATGGAGTAGATCGGGGGGGAGCAGAATGGAGTTGTGTAGAGCAGATTGGGTATTAAAGTTGAGAGGAAAAACAGAGCGGGAGAAAGCGATCGAGAGATGAGGGGATTGGAGTTATAGGAGAGGAGAGAATGAGGGTGAAAAGCAGAGGGGGATAGACGGGGGGGAGGAGTGAAGTGATAGGAGGAGATAATAGGAGAGGAGGGAGGGGAGGAAGCAGACGTATTTAGGTTATGTTCACAGGAAGCATTAACAGCTGGGAGGAGGAAACAAGAGAGATACACACTTAGCAAGCTTACACCTTCCGTTAAAAGTTACTCCTGCTTAATGTAAACAGGGCAAAGCTCACACGTGTGATACCGTCAGCCAGTGTGACATTAATGCATTCACAGTACATGAAGTAGTGTCTCAAACCAAACCCATTAAAATGAATAACTAAGGACACAGTCTTTACAGAGCAGCTGCACTGATTTTCCAGTTTGACAGGCACAATCAAAAGCCGGGTAATGGCCCAGTGAGCAGTGCATTCATTCAGTCATGTGCAGGAAGGCTTCATGTTGATGTCTCAGCGAAGATATCATGTTATTATAAAGACCTAGTTAAAGACTGATCATCCCATCCAAGTCATTTTGAGCTATGATACTATGATGCTATGAGCCATCACTTTTCTGTTATCTTTTGTACATTGCTCTTTTTTGACATTAACCTAAAATATAAAATCTACAATAACTGAACAAAAAAATCAACATTTATTAGATATGTGTCCGTCCACTTGAGTCTAATATTCACTCTCTTTTCATCGCTTATCTGTTCTCCCAGAAATATCTGACTCTTCAGCTGCAAAATGCTTTATTGTGTTCACCAGCTAGTCGGTAACTGTGAGAGTGTGTAGTTGTAGTTTGGTATTGGGAAGGTAGTGTGTGATGGGTTTATCAGAGCTTTTCCACTGAAAACAGCTGCCTGCTGTGGCCAAAAATGACCCTGATGAGAGCTGTGAGAGTGAACCAAAACAGAAAAATTGCAGGTTGTATTAAGCTCTATGGTGCCTCAGGGAAGTGCAGAGTCATGCTTCATTTGATCCATTGTTAATATATTTAATTATATATACAATTAAAAAAAAATCCCTCTCCCTATGAGAGTGGTGGTGGTCCTCCTTAAGCTCGGGTCCTCTACCAGAGGCCTGGGAGTTTGAGGGTTCTGCGCAGTATCTTAGCTGTTCCCAGGACTGCACTCTTCTGGACAGAGACCTCAGATGTTGTACCTGAAATCTGATACCAGTTTGGGGGTCACAGCCTCGAGTGCTCCGATTACCACTGACACCACTGTTTCCTTTACTCCCTACATCTTTTCTAGCTCTTCTTTCAGCTCTTGGTATTTTTCATGCTTCTCGTGTTCCTCCTCTCTGATGTTGCAGTTGCTTGGGCTCTGCATTTTTTGTTTGTCGATCAACACGATGTTCGGTTGGTTAGCCATCACCAGTTTGTCAGTGTGGATCTGGAAGTCCCACAAGATCTTAGCTCGGTCATTTTCAACCACCTTAGGAGGTGTCTTCCATTCTGACTTTGGGACTTCCAGCCCATACACATACAGTGCAGATGTTCCTGTACACTATGCCAACCACTTGATTATGGCGTTCCATGTACGCTGTTCCTGCCTGCATCTTACACCTTGCTGTTATGTGCTGAACTGTCTCAGGAGCATCTTTGCACAGCCTGCCTGTTGTAGTTGTGTTGTGCTGTAGGATGCATGAAAGGGCCCATCCACACAAAGCCTTGTCAGGGTGAATTTGCCAAAGTTTTTAACCGGTTTGGCCTTTGATCCACACGAAACCGGTATTTTTGGAGGTCGAAATCGCATCTTTTTGAAGCGGGGTTCCAGAGCGCATAAATCTGAAGATGCCCCCTTTGCATCTTCGTGTGTACAGTCAATGTGTGACTTTTGGCCAGCACTGATGTCATGCGCATGCTCCAGGTGTTTAGTGGTGCGCCATCTGCTGGCTGGCATATATACTGCAGCTTTTTTATGTGGTTTCAGTGGTTTGAACTGGCTTCATTTTGATGCCTGCATTCTTGAAGTCGGTGCCAGGACACTATTGTGGCGGTTTCAAAAAGACAAGTCTTCGTGTGGGTATAGCCTAAGACTTTTGCAACTGAAGAAAACCCAAAACAAAACATTGTGTGTATTATGGTATAGAGGGGAACTAAGCATCGAGGAGTCACATTAAATTGCCTGTGCTATTCTTAAAATGTACATTGTTGATAATTATCTTGCAGTTATTTCCTCATTTATCCATATGTTTATGTATTTAGGTCCAACCTTAGCAAACACCACAACAATAATTAACACATGGCAAAGCTGAAATTAAGTGGTATTCAAGCTATGTTGTACAACCACACGAAATTTCAATTACTGTTTATAATTTTTATTTTCACCTTGACTGAAAATTGTTACCTTTGGTTACATTTTGAAAATTATACCATGATGTTTTCAAAACACTGAAGGTTAATTATCTGTTTTCCATCAGTAAACTGCAGCACAGCTAAATATGCAGCTAACAAACAAACCAAAAAAAGAAGACAGAAACAGTGCAGCCAGTCTAGAAGAAAGTCTTCCATTTTTGTTTTATTTTATTAAAAAAATCCACACACCATAAAAATTACATGTACAAAACTATAAGATTTGAAATTGCTTTATGTACACATACAAAAGATAAAGCCCAAAGAAAAAGTGAGGGGAACACAGAGGGGGGGAGTGAAGACAAAGCTCTCAATTTTTTCTTTTTTTTTTTTTTTTCGTATTTTGTATTTTGAGGGGCAGGGGTGGGGGGGTGGGGGGATTCTTCTGAGATGGGTCAAAAGGTTTGAGGTTCTCTGTCTATTTGCTCTTCAACCAACTTCCATCCCTGCAGGGAACCATAACAATCATGATGATAATGATGACACTGGGGAATGGTGGCGAGTGCAATTACGTGCACACACGTATGGACGGTACATATCTGAGATGGCACCTGTGTACCATTTATGCCATTTACAGAAACCAGCATGAAGTCAGAGTCAAAGCATTGGAGTAATGAGCGAGATGCTAGTATAGAGCACCTGTGTCATTCAGATGATGAATATAAAGGGAAGTCTGTCAGACACATTTGCAGATGTAACTCTTTAGAAGGAGAACATTGAGTGAGATGGGACCTGCTATCCATTATGCTGTGTGCACGTTAATGCTCTCCACGGTGGTAATGAGGGTGAGGTAATGAAGATGTGCAGGGGGCCTAGATGACTACAACTATGATGTTGACAATGCGTGTGGTGCAGTCAGATACAGTCATACAACATTTTTTTTCTTCACATTAAACTACTTAGATTTTCAATGTAGGACTCTGGACCTGTAAACGTATTCAGTGATGACAGTGATATGATTTTGGTAAGGATGAAGGCTGAAATTGACGCAGTTTGGCTAACCGATACCCCGCTACTTCATTATTTTTTTACTCTCTTCTCTGTTCATCTCTTTCCTTCTTGACATCAGACAAGTGGCATCCCTCCTCATCACTGGGTCTGAAAGACAGAAAGACAAAAAAGAAAAGAAGAAATGAGCTTGCATTGTATTTCAGATCTGTGTTTTGTCTTATACCCTTTCCAACCAAGATTAGCGTGTGGACGCAGGTTTTTAAAGAAAAGAAAAGGTAAAAGACTGCTTTCCCATTGCCAATTTTTTTCCCCCTAGTGTGTTGCATTCAACATCACAGGCGGGCCTGAAAACAGGTTAGTAAGCAGTAGTGAGCAGCATGGAGGCCAGTTACTTTTTTGAATAGTTGTTACTTATTCAGTCTCTCTTTCAAATTTGGTGCAGACAAAATTTTGAACGATGTTTGAGGGCTCATTAGGCGGAGAGAGATAGTGTTGTGTTGCGGACTGTCGTTGCATTTAACCAGTAAACGGGCTAAAATAAGCACATCAGCTGAGTGTCGTATTTCCATCACTGTTAATCGAAGCCAATTAATTGGAGCTGGAGCTGATAAATTGCCGTGACTACTGCAGAGTCATTTGTCCGAGGAGGGACTGCCAATTGTGACCTTTTCTGTTAAATACAAAAGACAGATGTTAGTTGGTGTTAGTGGGGTTTTTTGTAGGTAAAGGGCTTTAGTCTCAAAAGAAAATCTTTGCCATTAGAACTTTTGTAAGTCAAGGCTAATGGTTTACTGAGTTTAGGGTATAGACCCAAATTTGATTTCAATTCTCAGACATAAGCCTCCAAACATGAACATTGCCTTGTCTTTTTGATGCGAAAATTAATATCTGAAGATTTTCAAGTGCAAAGCAGAGTTTATCAACACCTGTTAGCTACAGCTGCTCTGTATTTTCGGCCTTGGGCAGTAAGATGTGTTTACCTGGAAGAAATGTGCTTTTTGTCTGGATACCATTTGTGCTTTGTGTGTCATGGGAAAAATGCTGCAAGCGTGTCCTTGTGTGTGTATTTATTTTTCTAAACATGATCACAAAGCTTTTCCCCATCAGTTGTATCTCTGTGGATCAGGCCAGGACAAATCAGCAGCTGATTAAACTTCAAATGACAACAAGCACTTCATCCACCTTAACTTGCAGAGGGATGGTCATGACAGAGTGCTACATTTTGGGCAACTCTGATGAGAAAACAACTACAACCCACATCATTTACTCACATTTATCTTGTTCCCTATTTGAAAAAATGAAAACTAACAGTGGTGGACAGTCAACCCCAAGGCAGACACACTGCCAGCTTTGTCAGCGCTCTACTGTAGTTGACTGATTCATGTCCCAGCCAACATTTGTACATAGGGCCCATGTGGGTAGTAAATGGGCTACAAAATGTGTCCTATATGGGATTGTACATAGGTTCCATAATGGCTACATACTAGTTGCCAACACAGTTGGGTTTAATCAAGTAGACCCCAGATGGGTTATGCTAGAGCTACGTGGGTATAAAGTGGGTATAGGCTAAAAATGGGCATCTTATCTGGGTTCCACTTGGGTAAATCCACCCATGTGGGCAATGGACATAGGGCCGATGTGGAACCTGTTGACAGTCCCATATAGGGCCCATTTTTCCATCCATTTACAACCAATTTGGGCTCCATACACAAATGTCTGACAAGCTCTGAATCCAGAACTACAACTTAAGCCATATGATGTTGGCTGTCGTTTCCCCCGGTAAAATAATTTATTAAACACATTCTGCTCAGTAACTATGGATTTATGGGATAAATGTGATGGAAAGCAACTGGCTGGCCCACCAACCTCCTTGTTAAACTGGAACAAATCTCCCACTGCTGGCCTCATTAGTAGTGTAATGTAAGCATGCTAAAATGATTAGCTGTCACATTGTTAGTAGTTCTCTTTGGGGAAACCTGGTGTTATTCTGAAACTGCTCATAGAGTGGTTGGTAGAAACAGAGTATAGTTAAATATTATTGTTTGAAAAAAATGAATGAATGAATTAAAATAGATGGACAAAACAAATGCCTCCAGCAGGCAAAATATTACAAAATATTGGTTTAGAAGTAACTTTGTACTTAATAGGAACAAGCTGTGTGGCACTAAACGAAAACAGAATGGCAGGCAATAGTAAATAAATGGATAGTGATATAGAAATTACTGAACAGTCGGGGGGATTTAGCAATATGATCAATCAAACCAGTTCCCTGCAGTCCCTTTAAAGCTTAATTTAACGACTTAACACAACAGCAACACTCTGGATACAAGCTCTAAATGTGGATCTGCAGTTGCACTTTAGATATATGTACCGTGCTTAACACACGCGTAATCCATCCATCCATTTTACCCGCTTATCCGGGGCCGGGTCACAGGGGCAGCAGGCCACGCCAAGCACCCCAGACAGCCCTCTCCCTGACTGCTTTCGACGCAAAGGAGCAGCGGCTCTACTCTTAGCTTCCTCCGGATGTACAAGCTCCTTACCCTATCTCTAAGGCTGAGCCCAGCCACCCCACAGAGGAAACTCTTTTCGGCGGCTTGTATCCGCAGTCTCATTTTATTGGTTACTACCCAGAGCTCATGACCACAGATAAAGGCTGGGATGTAGATGGACCAGTAAATCAAAAGCTTTGCCTTCTGGCTCAGCTCCCTCTTCACCACGACAGTCCGACGTAGCGGCAGAAGCTGCACCATAATAATACATACTACATAATGCATAATACTCTTATCAAAAAACAAATAAACAAAAAAAAAAAAAATCACTTCCTGTCCAATGTTAGCTCCGATGCACTAACCCTGATACACCATATTTCAGATTCTGAGGGCTCATAAGTGAAGTCAACTGCAACATCGGTCAAATTAAAAGTTAATACTTTACAATGTAAGAGTCACCACATAGAGCTTGTACTCAACAGACAGTTTGCTAATGAGCCTGGAGTTCAAGCCGGTCCTCCCACGAGAAAATATTGAAATTGAAATGCCGTTGCATGTGAAAAAAAAAAAATGCATTACAAAAACTAAGAGCTTGCTTTAATCACAGTGTTCACACGCCAAAAAAGATGTTACTTTGATTATAGAGGAAATGGCACTTGAACTGTTGTTGCTGTTTGTCTCTTGCTACAGGTATACATAATTTATCTCCAGAAAGGGATGGTGCCTATATTACTATTCATGTTTGCGAGCATTTAAGTGCAAGCATTCATAATTGCACTCCAAAATGAGCACAAAGATTGTGTTGTAAATACATCCTCATCTGCACCTCTCTAGTAAAAAGTGGATTTGCATGTGACAAAAATGAACAAGCACACATTTCCTGTTGATAGCGTGGTAATGTGAACAGCATAATTCTACAGGTGTGTTTCATTCTCGTAGTCATTCTCTGAAGTAACATCCCACCTAGTACAGTATGGGCCCCCGCTGAGGTTCTACAGTCAGCATCACTGCCTGTCACAGCTGGCAAAGCATTGAACTGAATTGAAATCCTTTAGCGTTACATGAGACAGCTTATAATAGGAGAAAGTGGTCATATTTAAAAACGGAATCAGGACAGACGAATTATTCAGCCATTGTTCTGTGTAACTACCCACCCACTTCTTCCACCTTTCAGTAACATGACATTGTTGCAGCACACCATCTCTGCTCCTTGCACCCAAACTACATGGAAGGCATTTGAACTGACTGAGTAACTTGGGAATTCTTTCAGATACACACTCTCACTCGCAGGCTGCATATTCCACTAAATGTTGTTCCAAGTGATTAGACCGCTGTCGACCCTTTCTAATACACTGCAGCATGTGCGTGAATTGAACTGACAAAGAGACATGAAAGTATACTCTCTGATTAATGTGAAGCACAACTTCATCTGACACATGTTTTAATCATACTTGAACTTCCGCTGATGATTATTTAAAAAGATGTCTAATCCTATCTGGACAAGGATAAAATGATGCTACTGTGGTTTCAAAGCGTATGTCTTTAGCTCTGACTGCGCTCCCCAGGGAATAATGCTAAAAATAAAGCAATATTTAGCTTCATATGGATGTCTCTGCTTTATGATTTTATTTTATTTAAAGCAACTGGCATATTATTTAACATCTTAAAGTAGTCATTAGTCTTTGGTCCACATTACAGCATGCATAGACAAAACAATCCTGGTCATATGACATGTAAAGCAGATTACAAAAGACGAACTAAAAGCCTGTTATAAAGTGACAAATCTAACATCTAATGCTAAATAAACACTCACCATGTCTCATCTAAACAAGACACGAAACCTAACATTTCACTGCAACATATCCCTGTCATGAACTAAACAATTAGCAGCAAAGGAAAAGAAAACACTCCGGAGCTTTGTTCACCCTGACATTCTAAAAGAAGCTTGTCCCTCAATAGTAAACTTCACCCTGTCAACCCTGTCACCATTATTGGCGTAAAGCTTTGGATGATGCACTAATATGGTGTGTCTCACAGTGTTGGAACCAGTCAGCCCTTTTTGCCTGTTTCCTGCACTATTAGCACGTTGGAGCCCATTGCTGAGGGAAATCACTCTGATTAGCAGGTCAGAGGCCTGTGCTATGAAGCCAGTTCACCTTACCCAGGACATTTGTTCGTTGTCTGGCTTGACTAAGCCTAACATTGTCCATCTGGATAACCGGCACTACAAAGCTGGTTATCAACTAGTTCAGTCAACTCTGGGTTTTCATATCAGCCACCAGCGCGTTCATGTTAAAGGGGCGAGCGACATCATCAGAACCACGAATTAAGTAGGCTGCTGCATATCATAAGAGATGAAACGGTACCAAAAGTGTCTGGGACTGCGAGACAGTAAAATGTTTATGGCGTGTAATATAAATGGTGCTCTGTAATGTTATAACGGAAACTTAGAAATGTTGAAAATACTGTCCAGAAAGTCCCCACTGGCTGAGTCTTAAATTACGTGTATCACTATAGGCTATAAGTGACATTAGTATCAAGTATTTTTTGCCATTTAGTTGGATGATGATGAAACTACTCTGAATATGTCACATAAAACACTATGAAGTGATGATGACTAGTAGAAAATTAGTCTAGTTAATGACTGGTGAGGTCTATCTGACCGAAATGTTGCATTTATAATAACGGGAGTTGATTTTCTTATTTTATTTATTTATTTATTATTATTATCATCATTTTTTAATTGTTTTTTATCATTTTTCCCAGCTGTCACAACACAGGTGTTTCATTATTTTGAGCTGCAGTGATAGAATCAGAGTGTAAATTAGCAGCACTATAACAGCTGACTAAAATAAACTTTGCATAAATTAAAAGAGTGCTAAAATCATGTGTTCAGTGCTGTAAATGATCTCTCTGTTTTATTAGAAGCTGCTTTAAAACCCTGTGAAAACGGCCCTGAAACAATAAAATGACCAATAATTTTACACGAGACTCCAAACTTTCATCCAAGGAGACTTTTTTCTCCGAGATCTGACTGGTCAGAGGTTGGGGGGTTGATAGGCTGTGATCCGATACCCTGAAGTAGCTGTTCAGCATAAGTTTCCATAGTGATTTATCCTGTTAAAGGACAACCAGCTTTGTAGTACTGAAAACCCAGAGTTAACCCTGAAGTTACCTCGCTAACTCAAAATCCTGCTTTGTGGTACAGGCCTCAGCTCAGTGCACAGCAAGAGAAACACAAGTGAGCAGAGCAAACACTTGACTAAAGTCAAGAGGGTGAGAAATTGAAGTTTGTTAGCACACTGTAAACATCTTTTGTTCAATACTGGGTTGTGCTGTTAATGTGCTAACTGGCAAATTAGCATCTTGGATCATCCTGTTTCTGGTTTCCCTTTTTGGGTGACATACAGGCCACCGCCACCTGCTGGTATGGAGAGTTATTTCCTCTCAGGCAGGGGCAGAATATACGTGCTAGTTGGCTGTAGTCTTTGTGGTGTGTTCAAGGGCAACTTTTTGGCAGAGACACAGGCGACGTGAGGCGACGCAACAGTCCGCCTTCGTCGGCACAAGTTCTTTGATGTCAGTTTGTTCTGTCTGGGCCTTAACACCTAAAAGACTCCAATCTACAAATTCAACACTCTTGAGTCCCACCATCGTCTCATTCTCCCCTCCCAATACAAATAAACTGCATCAGCGTTTTGGTGTAAAGCCGCAGATATAACAACCAAAGAGCCGGTCTGAAGCTAAAACCTTGAACCTGCACAAGATTTTAATCCAAAAAACAGTCCCATTTTCTCTCCTGCCTGCTGAAGGAAATGGCTTTCTGCTGAGAGAGATAAATGGAAAGGTGCTAACTCTAAGTCCCTGTAGTCAGTAGATGTGTGTGTGCTTGCACTGCTGTTAATTTAGCCTAGTGGGTATTTCATTATCACTTTACATTAGGCGTCACTTGTAAGGCAATATAAAACATGAAAAGCACGTAACGACTAAGATGTAATTATGAGATAAAAGGTGACAAACATACAGTAATGCTGCATACATTTCTGCTTTAATCAAAGTTTAACTGTGTTAATGTCATGCTGCATTCAAATGCATTTAATCTACAGTTAATATAATGTAAACATGATGCAACATGTCTCATCAGATGTTCAGTAGACCTACATAATGCACTGCAGTAATACCAGATACTGTACTAAACTTTCCATTACTACGCTACACTGAATATTGGGCTCCACAGAGTGCAGTAACAACCTAGAAAATCTTCATCCCTGACTTAGAGTTTACAGTAAGCATTGGGAAAACACAGCAGCCGCCATTTATATGTAAATGTCCAAAGGTATTTTCAGTTTCGCTGTATCATTTTGTAACGTGCTGAAATAGTCCTACACCATTTGTTTCTGCATTTGTTTGTATCTGCATCCTGAAGGCGCACCATGCATCAAACAGTTCCAGCTCTGTGCTGCTGATGAGATGCAGGTAAAGCCGGTGTGCAGCAGAAAGCAGAGAGAGAAAAGGAAGCAGGGAGGGAGAGGTTTATATATATGAATGCTATACATCAGCTATTGCTGAGTGGTAAATCTGCAGCATCCAGTTATAGCTTTGCTTTCTGCAGCCACTGCTGCTCCACTGACTTTCTCTCTTTCTCTCACACACGCACACACACGCTCCTCTGAGTTGCAACACAATTGACTTTTACAAGTCCGTGTATCACTAAATGTCAGCTGGTTTCGGTCGCTATTGTGTTTAATTTTTAAAATGGTTATAAATATAATCGCCGCTCCCTCGCTGGCAACACGGGCTCTCGGTGCCAATTAACGATTATTCTGCCGTCCCGAGCCAGAAGTTTAAATCACTTTCAGTGCTGCAGTAAGCATGTGTCTGACTGATGAGCTCCACAGGAAAAAAAAGTTAACAGCCAAAGAGAACCATCCAATAGATTCAGCAGTGTTTCGTTATTTAAGTATTGTGTTCATTGTTAAGAAGCGGTCGAAATACACTGAGATCAGTGTAGAAGCATTGGTACACTGAATGTTCCAAAAAAGGAGTCATGTGAAAATCATCACTGTTCATATGCTTTAAAATTCATAGTCTAAAATCTGTTTGATGGGATAAAGGTGTGGGCTGACTTTTATTGAATACACAAATCGACAGCAGCGCTTTTAAAGAGCTGAATATGCTGCGCCGCTGACCTTCACAAACTGAAGCTGGAACACCGAGAGCAAGATCTTTTGCAGAACAAATCCCAGTGGTGCTCACATTTTCGCGCTGTACACTGCCCAGAAAGCTTTTTTTTTTTTTTTGTGGATACTTCAGGGTAGTTTAGTATTCACAGCTCTCCAGATGCTTTTCCTGGGTGGGCGACTAGCAGAAATGTCAACTTTTTAGCGTGACTGACACACAAATCCATCCACTGAATCACTCTGGGGAAACGCTCATCCACGCCGAAGCACCAACATGTGCTCAGTAAGTTCATATTGTCCCTACAAACACACATATCGATGGGAGGGCACGGATCTTTCCATGGAAGTCTCCCCTGACTTGCTGAATATGTGCCTGCGTGTTGACTTATTTGTTCAGCTGAGCGCATCATCTGCCCCGCTGTCAAGATCTTTTTTTCCCGACCATTTAAAAGGGGAATAGGAGTCACATAATACAACACTCGCAAAAATAAACATGCATTGTGTGTATGCATGTGTCATCTATTATTCATACTACAATGTTTTCTTTTGGAGGGACCAAAGACACCTCACTGCACAATACAGCTGGAGCTCAATCCTCCACACGTCCCACTCGCTGCTCTCCCTCTTCTTCTTCTTCTCCTCCTCCTCCTTAACTCTTGCCCATCGTCTTCACATCTCATATTCTCGTTCTCCTCCCCCTCTTCCTCTTTCTTAATCCATGTCTTTTCCCATTCTCCTCTGCCTCCTCTTATTCATAAAGCTGCTTATCTTGCACAGCCTCTCTCCCCGATTTTACTCTTCCCCTAACAGCGCAATTCAAGAAGCCATACTGACGTGATAACATCACTGCTGGAGCATCTGTACCAGAAGACCTTGTCAACATACACTGAACAAGCGCGTGTATGCAAATTCTAAATTATCTCACTGAGCCTTGCTCCTCCTCTGTTTCTCTCCCTTGTACAGTCTATTTTTAACATTTCTCCCTCGTGTTCACACTTTATCCCTCTTCCTCGCTCCCAGTGCATCTGAACCTGTCCCTGTTCCATCTATCTCTCCTCTGTTTTCTCTTATTCTCATCTTCCTGTCCTCCCTCTGCACTTCCTTCTCACTTTTATCTTTTCTCCCCTCCCTTTCCTTTATTTCTCTCTCCTCCTTACCCCAGGCATTGTTCACCTTGTTGTGCTCTTGTAGGACACATCTTACATCATCACTGGTCAGGCAACACGGGGGTGCACACACATGCGTTAATACAGTAGGGACACACGCGTATAGACTCCACATGTGTTCTCGCCTTTTCGTTTTTTGAACTCTTCTCACTCACACAGTGGGAAAGTCATGTGTAATGAGTGCAGGATCCCGCAGTGATGTGTCGGAGAACCCAGGGTCATTTTTAGATGTGTAAGTGTAAGTGTGTGTGAGAGTGAGAGAGATGTCAGTTTTACACAAATGTAGTAATGTATGCATGGCCACGTCTAGCTACATCACCGTCACATCAGCCACCAGATGTGACACGCTGCTTAAATTGAAGTCATAGCACGGTCCCATCAGCCCACATAGAGGGAGCACACTTTGTATCTCCTCTACATTAAGTTTGTAATAACAGCTACAGTCTGTGTGTTTCTCAATGCGCTGGTTTAAGCCTCCGCAAATGAAATAAACCGAATGGTTGCTGGGAGGGACTCGTAAATGCTGCTGCAAAATGGCCACAGATGGAAGCTGTCACATCAAGTGAAAAAAAAAAAAAAGAAAAAAGAACCACGCTACCGTTCATACGCAGTGTTTTAGCTGAAGAGATGTGGCGCAACATAAAACATGTGTCTGGTTCACATCAGTTAAGTTATTACCAGATCATTCCTTGTGGATTTGAGAGGTTGAAAGACATCAAAATGCTACTGTTCTGTAACAGAGCAATAAAACGCACATTAACTCTGTCTCTTAAACGTGAAGAAACGTACCAATCTCATGTTTGTCAGTTAAATATAAAGCACTACAGTCAGCAGCTGGATAGCGTAGCTTAGCATAAAGACTGAACATGGGGAAACAGTTTGACAGTGTCCCTGCGCCCTGCTAAGAAATTGTCCTGCACACAACCCCCAACCCCCAAAACCACAAATCATAGATCAAGATGGTCATATTTCAGTCAGGCTAATAAACTCTGAATGTGCCTCAGTGACCACTACACTTGACTGCACATAGGGAGGGGGGACATGTTTGGTAGGAGGATGGAGCAATGAACAGTGTCAAGGAGGAGGTAACAACATAATCAGTCTTTCATCAACATCCTCTTTAATGTGTCTGCGGGGCATCCAGCAAGCTTCATTCACTTCAGTGACTGAGACGCAAAAAGGGAAATTAAGCCTTGATTTACAGACTGTTTTCCCCTCTGAGGGGACCTTGATGAAAACAGGATGACAACATGTTAAAACCTAGAAGGCAGATGTCTGCCCAGGCCAATAGTCCAGTCTTCTGTGATATGCAAATCAGCAAGCCTTACAACTATACCTGTCTGGAGATATTTTCTGTTCCTTTGGTGGAGTTTATTGCACACAATTCACATTTGGTTGTGAGTAAAGCCCCATTTCCACTGAGCAGTATGGTATGGTTCAGTTCAGTTCGGGCGTGCATTTTTTTTTGTTTCCACTGTGAAAGTTGTGGATGGTACCAATGAAACCATGCCATTCTGTCCCCATTTTTGGTCAGCCCTCTGTTGGGGTACCTCGCACACAGATCCGTTGATTGGTCAATTGCAGACAGTTGCTTTGCTCAGGGCAAGTTGTAGCTGATTTTTAACCACTGTTCATACCGTGGCAAGTTTTACATTAGTAAGTATGAAAATAAAGGATGTTTTGCTGCCTCCCGCTTGCAGCAGCTGGAGTCTGAGGGAAAAAAAACATAATTCACTGGGCCGACTGTCGGCAACTTTCAAGGTGAAACGTAGTACTGGAACTTGTAATGTCACTGAATGCATGTGTTTGATGTGAATCCATCAGCACTCCTTAAATATTCCATATGACAACTCTGACCATTTCATTAGTTTTTATTTTCTCTCTTGGATGACACAGGCGTTTAGTAATGAGCCGATATTCAAACGTACAAAAATATATGTTGATTTTGATGGCATTATGTGAACTGCGTATATTCTAATCTTCACAAAAAGCATTGTGGAGCGTTGTTCCTGTGGGCTCTGGCCGGCTGTGCTTGCCTAAGAAGGACTAAATGCACAAACCTGCTCTTATTAAGTATCCCATCGAGAGAGACTCTCACTGCAGCTTGTTCTGTTTTGTTCTCAAAGTGTAGGTGTGAGGTGCAGACATTCCATCTATGAGGAAATACAGTGAGTGCTGGACAGAGCAGCGAGTAACAGCAACCCCGCCCACATTTCAGGGTACTGTTTGCGGTGGAAACGCTAAACAGACCTAGGGTCTTTTTACCATGTCTGAAGGGTTACTTTGGTTCCAAAGGTACAATAGTATTTGGTGAAAACTGGGCATAAGAGTATAACTAGCCACACAATGTGTGTGTATTTATGTTTCCATAGTCATACCTGAGAGGGGAAAAAAAAGCATTGTTACAGTTGTGGTGGTGTTACATTGCTCCATAACGACTACTTTCTGTATGAGCTTTGAGCAATTACATGTGTGGGTTAGCCAATAGGATTACTGGTACCTGTGAACAGAGATTGTAATATGGAGTCATTGTATTTCCACAATTGGCTGTGTTTCGTCATAACTAAACTTTACCACCTTCCACTTGATTTTAAAGATCCACTGTGTAGATTTTAAGGGGATATATTGGCATAAATGAAATATAATATAATATGCATGTTTTCTTGAGTTTGTAAGCACCAAAAGACAAAAATTGTTAAGTTTTCGTGACCTCAGAATGAGCCATTTATATCTACAATTGGCATGTTTCTACAGTAGGCCAGGATGGACAAACCAAACACTGGCTCTAGACAGGGCCATCGATCTTTTAGCGTCAGCCACCGTAACTAGCAGCCGTTCTATGACAAGCCAAACAGCATTGGAAAAACACAGATTTTCAACGTGAAATTAAGTGATTTAAATTCCTGGTCCGTGTGGTTTGGAGAGAAAGACACCTCTGCAGATAATTCGGCTCCCGTTAAAAACCCCCTGAACATCTGGATCTTAACTCATCAGAGAACATAGGTCAGTCCACATTAGCAGGCCCTGCGCTAGCAGCCCGCCTGCAACATGCCAAACGCCATCACAGAAACACTGATTTGTGAGGTGAACTTGCCTTATACAGTGTTTTTAGTGGTTTTAATCACCACTATTTGTTTTTAGAGGAAGAGACATCTGCTGATAATTCAGCTCCTGCTAAAAACCCCCGTGAACAATGAATGCTGAAGGAATTCTAGCCGGGAGGTTCCATGCGGCATACAGGAGGAGTTTCAGCTGTTGCAATCTGCAACCTGCTGGATGCCACTGGATTCTATACACAGCTCCTTTCAGATGTATGGCATTTATTCTGCCAAGGCCAAATGCCCTATCTTGCAGTGTTAAGATAAGTGAAAAATAATTAGTGTATCTGTCATGTGAGTTGGACCCACATCAAAATTTAATGGGTTCTTCCTTGGCTCATGCTACACTCTTCCACCAACTTGCTTTTAAATTTGTGAGCCAGTAGTTTTTCCCCATAATCCTGCTGGCAAACAGACAAACTGAACCAAAAGCATAAACTCCCTGTCAGAGGTAATAATGCAGTATTGGAGCAACTTGCTTGTGTAAGTCAGTTGTCGCAGAAGTTGTTGAAGTCACAGTGTAGCCTCTATCCACATCTGTCACAGAAGAGGAACAAAGGACAAAATACCATGCAGTCTGGAGAGGCCAGTACAAAATCTGCCATCATGTGTTTGATAATGATGTGCCAATGGTCATTGTTTTAGCACACAAGGCACCAATAGGATGCAAAGGAGCAGGGTTTTACAGTGCCAGATGGGTTTAACATGTATGACTTTCTAAAAAAGTTGGAATGAAATATATTTTCCTTGGCGCGACAACCGTATTGATCGTGACAAAGAGAGATCAAAAGAAAAAAATCAAATGTCCTTTCTACCTGTTCTCTCATTGCCATCTCATCCCTCCAGTGTAACCAAATACATCATTATTTGTGATGATGAATTAGATACTGTAAATCACTACAGGCTAAAATCTATTTATTCCATCACTTTACCTCCCCACCAGCCAATAAGCTTGTCACTCAGGCGAAAAATTAAAAATGCAGCATATGATCCATGCAAACTTGTTTATTTGAATGAAAACAACAACAACTGCACCCAGAGAATCTGAGGATAAAGAAAGACGACAGGATGGTATTCTCCTTAACTTTGAAACCCAACTGAGGACACTTTATGACGTGCGCTTTATGGAGCTATTTTTATTTTCATATGGGATCTATTTTTATAACATGCTTTTAGTCTGTGTGTTTGTCTTATGTTGACTCTCTCTGGTGTGTGTGTGTGTGTGCGTGTAAGAAATGCACAAGATGGCTCAAACAATCACCAGCAACCTACCGAGAGAGGAAATGTTTGTGTAAACAGCGTCTGGTGTCTGACATCTGCAATCATACTCATACTGTTCATGCTGAGAGGGAACACAGACACACACACACAAACACACACACACACAAGGTTACACAGTCATAGGTGTATACAAAGAGATAACTATGATAGAAGTGCCCTTGATAGCCACTCTGGCACTTGTGTCTGTGTACCAGGACCAGAAAGACTGACTGGCTGAGAGATTCACTGCTATTGTTACTGAAAGAACAACTAAAGTGTTTGTGTCACGTATTCATTGAAATGTAAATTAAAACTGGAGACAGTTGTCAGTACTGGTGGTCCCTGCAACATCATGTAATCATCAGTTTCAGGAGAAAATAACGACTTTGGTTTGCTGTCTAATCAAAACACAGAAACAGCAGAAATCACTGTGTTATCTCAGTATTTTGCCTGTCCTTTGGAATATTACATGTTTCATATTAGCATACTAGAATCTTATGCACGAGTCCAGTGATGACAGATATCAAAATGAAATTACCAAACAAACAAAACAAGATGAAACAGTATGTTATGAATGGACTCTTGTTTCTTAGTTTGCATGGTTGGAGGTTATATTTTCTTGGGAAACATTTTCTCCTTTTCAGTACTTTCTCATTCAAAACAACCTCTTACAGTTTGATGATGTGGGTGTGTATTCAAACTGAAATTTACTTGAGGCTGTCAGTAAAGTAATAATGGGAATAAAAAAAAAAAAAAAAATCAATTATATGGACTCGGTTATTCAACACCACCGCACAAACAATGAATCAGACAAACTGAAGTGCTGGTGAAGTGATTGTGTTGACAATTAAGGGAAACAAATCCATACATGATGAGTGTGATTTATGGTAATTGGACTCAATGGTAATTACATTATTTGTAGTTTAAAAAGATTACTATATATGATTTTGGCAACACCTGAAATATGTCTGAATTGATGCAGTGCTTAAGTAGAATCATGAATCTTTGATTTGAAATGATTGGACCAGTGTTTCAACCTAAGTCCAGTAACCAGTGTCAAGCCCACCTTAACCGAAAGAAAGTAATAACCAAGACCAAAGTGTATCGGGACCGAGACAAGGCCAAGACCAGACCAGTGCGAGTCCTACACTGCATGATATACTTACAATAAAGTGCAAACTATTGTTGCTCTTTAAATTAATCTGAAAGATCCACAATCCCATAAAAACACCCAATTATATCAAAGATTCTTCTTCATTCATCTCTTTTATCCCCATACTGTATATAAAGTCCTGTTTCCACCAAATGGTTTTGGTATGGTACCTTTTAGAACAAAAATTAACCCTTCTAGACATGGTACCTAGACCCTTCGTTTTCACTGCAAACTGTACTCTTTCACATGGGCGGGGTTGCTGTCAGTCATTGCTCCATCCAGCACTCACTGTATTTCCTCCTTTATCAGTCTGCACCTCGTTTATGGTCAATAGAACAGGCTGCAGTGAGAGTCTCTCTCCATGGGATATTTAAAAATAGTGGGTTTGTGCATTTAGTCATTCAACGCAACCTCAGGGGTTTGGTGTTGCCGGAGCCCCACAGGAACAACGCTCTGCAACACTTTCTTTTTTCTCAAAGTGAGTATTAGAATATATGCAGTTCACATAACTCAGTCAAAATCAATATGTATGTGTAAATGCTTGAAGATCCACTCATTACTAAAAGTGTATGTCATCAAAGGGAGACAATAAGAACAAAAGTTATGGTAAAAGTTGTCACATTGAAATTTAAGGTGTGCTGATGGATTCACATCGTCAACTCATACTTTGAGTAACAGAACAAGCACACATTCCACCTTAAAAGTTGCTGGTAGTCAGCCCAGTGAATTATTTTTCTCAGACTACAGCTGCTGCAAGAGGCAGCAAAACATCCTTTCATTATAGTTACAGTTTACTAATATATGCGAAACTTTCCATGGTATGAACAGTGGTTACATGAGCCTCAAAACCAGCCACAGCTCAGCCTTGAGCAGAGTGACCATCTGCTTTTGACCAATCGACAGACTGCAGTGTTCACAGCTCCACCTTTTAGTACCAGATCTGTGTGCTAGGTGCCCCAACAGAAGGAGTACCAATGGGTATGGTATGGAACGGTTGCATTGGTGCCATCCACAACTTTTCACAGTGGAAACGGACAAAGCATGCCAAACTTAACTGAACCGTACCGTACTGCTTGGTGGAAATGGGGCTTATGTATGTATGTATTAACTGTACCGTGAGAAATGTCTTGATAAAATAAGCTTTCATTTGTTTTCTATGAGCAAACAAATACAAACATTAAGGAGCTGAAAACAACTGAACCATCTTTATTCAAGACTGATATCTCAGTTGTGGTCTTGACTGGTCTGGAAATAAATTCCTGTGACCTCTTCATTGGGGACTGAGACAAGACCAAGTAAAATGAGACCTTCAAAAAGTCCGATCTGGAGTACTACAACACTACTTTTAACAGCAGTTGTATGCCAGGAACATAGCATAGCAAGGGATGACTTTAAAAGTGTAAGGGACACTATTCAACAACTAGAGTGCGGTTTTTCGTCTACACCCAAATTCAGGTATAATGGAATATGTACTACTTTTTCTGGAGATTAAATATGTTTATAACTCCAGCAGTTTCCCATTCAATGGGCAGATAGATGTGTGAAATGCGACTACTTAACAGAATATGCTATTGATTACCTCTAAGAAATGTGTAAATTATTTTGGCAGAGCAAATCTCTGCAGCCTGGGGACTGGATGAGTTCAGTTCTGCAGCATCAGACATCAGCCTTCTGTCCGTGACTAAAGAGATATTGCTGACCCCCCTTGTAGAGGCAAAGTCCATCCCTGAGGCTGTGGTGTTAGCTCATAACCATATCCTCCCAGCATATTATATTCTCCACTGGTATTCGATCACTGCCTCAGGCAGGCAGGAGGCAAAACAAGAGACATCTGATTGAGAGGGGGAAGAGAGAGGCATGAGATAAGGAGTGACTCAGACACGAAAGGGGTGAGAAACAAACAGGGGTGGGGGGGATGCATTTCCTGTCGCCTGTTGTGATATTGTCAGTGGAGAGTAGTAACGAAGCAGATCGTTTAGCCAGGGTGTCTCTCTAATTGTCTAGCTGACAGCAATTAGAAGGCACTCGTTAAAGCGTTGCCCTCATTAGGTTACAGAGCACTCGCGGCTGGAGAGATGCTGCAGAGTGTAAAGTGTGTCTTAAACTATAGGGCAGAACCCAAAATTGGTGCACAGCCAAGGTGACTGCTGGTGGGTCACCATATGTCACACTAATTAATGAGACGGGGTCTTTGGGTGAGAGAACTCCACATTTGGCTGCTTGTTTGGTTAGGTTAAGGGGCTAATCAGCAGATTACTCACCTGTATTAAGTGGGCCTGGGGAGATGTGAGAGAGGCTGGTAAAGGTCCACAAGGTCCTCACCAGTCTCATCCAGTGGAAAGTAGATAGTAGATATCAGAGCAGAGCAGAAGAATACACAGACTAGACCAATAGATAACAGGCCAGTCCAGTCCAGTTTAGTCTGCATCAGATCACTGCACAGTGTGGATCCTTTACCAGTGCACGATTCCAGTTCAGGCTCCACAGGGTCCTGGTTTGGGTCCAGTTCAGTTCAGGTTTTTTGTTATATACTGTATGTGCTTTCCAGAAAGAGACTTCTGATTGAGAATAACAGGGTCCAGTCAAGGTTAAGATCCAGCTCCAGTTCAGCCCAGCTTGGATCAGCTCAGTTCAGTTTAGCAGAATTGCATTATTCCACATGGATTAATAGGGTGGAGCCACTTGGAGCCAGCCATGTCGAGAGTCCCTTATCGTCAGTCGCGGAAACAGTGAGCCAATATTGTTTGAGTGTTTAACATACAGTATATTCAAATCCAAAACCAGACCCATCCAGACATTATTCCATGTGAGATTATTCTCTTTCCATCTGTGCAGTCTAACACATTGTATATCCAGGTTGAGTGTGATTATCTATGCATCTAACTTTGCTGTTCAGCCATTCATTTTCTTTCTGTCTGTTTTTACCATCCACTCTGTATCTGTCCGTGCATGTTGATGCTGCTCCAGATGATGAGAAGTTCATTCATTTTTTCAGTCCATTTTTATGAGACACATCCACGTCTCTTGATGCATCCTTTTCAAATCATCCATGCCCATCGTATTCGCTGCCACACTCATACAGAAGTGGAAAATTCAGCGTGTCGTTCCATTAAGATGATCACACAAACAGCTGGATTCTTCAGCCACTGGCCAATCAACAGCCAAACAGACACCGGGCCTTTGACATGGTTGTCCAATCCAGACATGAGAACCAAGATTAGCAGTTAAAAGTAAACCAGACAGTACAGGTCTATTACCCCATGATACTCATGGAAACAAAGTAATGGGTACAGTAAACAGGAGATACAGGAGAGGAGCTATAGGGCCTTGTTTTTCTTCAGTTTTCACCAGCTTCTCCCTGGTGGTGACGTTCTCCACAACTGCCACTCAGAACAACATCATCAGGGTTCTAGAAAACAGGAGAGTGAGAACACAAAGGTTTGAACAAAGAGCATTAAAAATACTATTTTAGGCAAGAAAGAAAATGACTGATTTTTCTTAACCATTTGAAACCTGAGCAAATTACCTTGACCTCCTTTACAAACATAGCCAGAAGGCAGTAAGCAATGAAAGAAGAAATAACTCAAAAAATTTGCAAGAAATTGGTAAAAAGATAAAATTAAAAACAAGGACATTTGTAAAAAAAAAAAAAAAAAAAAAAATAATAATAATAATAATAATAATAATAATAATAAAGCAAAGAATAAAAAAAGAGACAGAAAGTTTTGTCCTGAGTGCTTGAAAATTACATAATTTTTAAATGTAAGTATAATAATAATTATAAACATTGTTTTTCCCTAGATTTTTTCCCTATTTTTATTTTATTTTTATTTTTTTTGCAATTTCTTAAAAAAAAAAAAAAAAGGAAAATAGAGAGGCAGAAAGTTAAAACAAACAAAAATTAGAATGATTAGAATGATTAGAATAATCCTGTAACAGAATTTTAAAATATCATTTTAATTATAAATATATATATTATTTTTTTTTGCAATTTGTGAAACATTTCTCATGAAGTTGCAGCTTTTTTTTCCCCATGTTTTTTTTTTTTTTTTTTTTAAATAAATTGGATCAATTTGCTCAGGGTTCAAAGGTATAAAGCCTTGTGACAGGCATCTAAAGTAAGAAGCACAAGAAAAGTGATGTCGCTCCAGGTTTCAAAGGGTTAAAGGGAATATTTGGAACAAGGGGGTTAAAAGGACAGTAAAAACATCAGGGAAGTATAGTAGGACATCAGGTCTTGACAAAATGATAGAAAACCAAGGCTCTTGGAACAAAATGTTTAAAACAGTGGAGGTCTATAAGACACAATTTAGCACCTGTGAGATCTGGAATACACCAATTAGAATACTAATTAACACAGATCATTAAGACTACAACTGTCTTCAACATGTGTTGGTAAAGCACAATTTAATTTAAAGTGGCTTTAACTTCTGTTGTTCAGTGTCCCGAGCTGCACTACACTTGATCCTGCCCACAGGCCCGATTTATAACACCAGCTAAACAGATTGGTTCATTTGTTTTCATAACTTCTGCCAAGACTTAAAAGTTTAAGAAAAGCCAATATTCACAGCGAAAACTTCTGTATTTTTTTGTGACTATATTACATCCTGAGGGAAAACGGAGGGAAATGAAACAATATGAAACTGGAGGAAGTAAAGGTTCAAATGTCATGTTTTTTTCCCCCCTGATTTTGTGGTAACATCAGACTTGTCATGAAGCTAGACAAATGAAAAGGACACGGTCTTTTTGTTAAGTTTAAATGACGCCGCTGACACATTATCCATTGACTTCTTACATAGCAGAAAGGTTTTCAAATGTGCCTTAAAAAATTCGATAAAAACTCCTTTTTTAACATCTGCTTGTTTTCTTTTGTGTGTGAGAGCGTAACAGTTGTGTAGTCAGGAGATACAACAAATGTCTGCATAAACAAGGTCTGCTGACAGGGGAAAGCAAAGAAGCGCGATAGCTCGGAGATTGATGAAGCTGTGCTTGCTGTGGCAGTATATTGCCGCAGCTGTTATTTGTAATGTGTATGTTTGTCAAGAGAACATTTCTTAACTGTATTTGTCAGGAGGAATATTTCTTAACTGCATTTATGTACAGCCAGTGCTTATTGTGTCAGTTTAAGAATGAAGCAGAGTCTTCTTAATGCCTCAGCCTATATTCATCCATCGCAACCACAGCACATCACCACTGTCTTCTCCTCCATCATCCTCCACTCCTCTCCCCCCTTCTCCTTCATCACCCTTTGCACCAAGCAGATGGATGAAGGAGATGGGGTGATGCAGAGGAGAGGAGCGAGGAGGAGGTGGTGCACGGAGATGATAACAGTGCAAGTGGTGAGGAGATGGATAGAAAGGACATCAGGAATAATAAATAACAACACAGACAAAGGTGTTATAAATTGATAACAGTGATGGGGGACGGAGAAGTAATACAGGATTAAAGAGAAACAGTACGTGCAAACAGAACATTAGAAAAAAACAGAAAAACAAAGGGAAGGGAGGAGAGAGTGACTATTGAAAATGAAAACAATTAAGAGAAAAACAAAAAACGAAACAAAACACAAGTGTGATGTTAGATGAGAAAAAACAAAGAGAGGTATCAGTAAGAAGAAAAAAGATGACAAGGGAAGAACAGCAACAAAAAGGCAGTTGACAGAAATATAAGACAAATCAAATAAAGAACCTGAAATTTACAAAGATAATCAATGTAGGTAGAAAGAGGGTGGTCTGAAGCAGAGTTTAAAGGACAAGAAAAAAATGAGATCGGTTCACCCACATTACAAAAATCAGATCAATTTAATTTGCTTAGCTTTTAAGAAACTTGTCCCTGAGATTTCTGAACGGACCCCAATAAAATAAAGGTCAATGGAATTGTTTGTGGTGCTTGTAACATGGAGAAATGACAAAAAAAACACTATTTCAACAACAAAAATCTACTTTTTTTTTTCCACAAGTAGTGTCCCTATTATTTTGGATAATCCTAAGAACCTCTCAACAGGATGCAGAGGAATAATTTCTTCAGTAGGCATAGTTTAAACAGTAAGTAAGTATATATATTTATACAGTAAGTATAAAAGTAAGTATTCTTGTGCTTGTGGTGAAGAAAAAGTCCTCATTTGGGTAACTGTGTTCCTGCTGTACACATGCTGCGTCATGCTGCCTGGAAAACGCGAGGTCGTACCCTGGGCGCTACTTTTGTGCCTCTTTTGTGCCTCTTTTGTGCCATCTGTCATAAGTGCAGAGATTGCTAAGCAACCTTAACAGTCTCCATATCTAAAATCCTGAGTGCAGAGCTCATCTTCACCCAGGCGCTGTTTATGTGTGTAAGCCTATTCTCCGTGGAACAGCCCTGCACCAAAATGATCACCCTTTCTGCGTTTATCACAGACCTACGGAAGAAGGGAAAGATATCTATCAGCTGTGATTGGTTGTTCCTCGTCACATGACATGCAGTGCGTACTGCTGCGTTCCAAAGGTTGAATTTGGTTTGTCATGGGGTGCAGATGTTACGCCTGAAAAACAGGTGCTCAGGAACGCATGTGCGCCACGACAGCATCGCTCTGGTGCTTGAGCGTACCTGATGCACGTCTACAATGACAACAATGTATTTGAGGGCGCAAAAAACACGGCACGTGTACAGCCCCTTACACGTGATCAAAAATGATCTGAGGCTGAATCCTGAGGCTGTTCTGTAAATAGTTTTTGATAAAAATAGCAACTTCTGATCAACCCATATAAATTTGAGGCTTAAAATCACAACCCATTTCCAGTTCAAACCCCACCCACTTTCAGTTTAAAACTCCAAGTGTAGATATGGATATAGATAATTTAGATGGTTTGAAAGATACATATATAGTATAGATAATGATGTACTTGCTTATCCTTAGTGACAATGATTATTTTATTTGACAGCTAATCAGCTGATTATAATTATAGCTGATTATAATTACATTTATATATATATATATATATATATATATATATATGTATGTAAGAGCCCAAGGTGACATGTTTAGATCGCTTGATCCACTTAGATATATTCGCCTTACTGTTGTGACAAGAACATTTTCAGATCCTCACATTTGAGAAGCTGGAATCAGGCAATATTTGATTTTTCCTGAAAATAACTGGAATGACTGATTATCAAAATAGTGTCTGACTTAGATTTATCTATTGACCAATCCATGAAACAACCAATTGCTGTAGCTCTTGAAAGGCATGTTGCAATGTAATTTTTCTATGAGCACCACAGATGAAATTCCCTTTTGCTGCATTGTTTTAAAATGGGGGCAGAAATCTCAAAGATGGATATCTCAGCTCACAAACTACAAGAGGGAAGTCTTAAAAACATGCTATTTTGTTATTTGTGTGAACTGACTCAACCAGGAAACAAGAAACCCCAGGGGGTCAGATGGCAGCATGTGACACAGAAGTGAGGCTGCAGCAGGGACAAGGGGTGAGAGGAAGGGAGGAACTGTAGGAGGACTGTAGGAAAAAAATCCAGGGAGTGCTCAAGTTTTAAGTGGCAGTCATTACTCTTTGTTTGTAGTGTTGGCGCGCTCTCTTTGCGAGGCCAAGAGACCTTCAGATCTTAAAGTCTCTCCATTCGACACTATGAGGCCGCCTGTCGTCTGCTGCTGGAGGCGTCCAAGAGACAGAGAGAGTTAGGGATGGAGAAAGAGAGAGGGATGGAAACGGAGCCAGAAACAGCAAAAGAGTGAGAGAGACATGGAGAGAAACAGTGAGAACCAGAGAAAAACACTGACACAGATGCAGCAAAACAGCACTGAAAGATGGGAGGGGGGGCGCGAGAGAGGAAGCAAAAATGTCAGGAGAGTCAGAAAGCTGGTGAGGAAGAAAGATGAGAGAAAGTGACAGAGAGAGCTTGAGAAACACAGCGGGAGGGGGGACAGAGAGAGGGAGATTCTGAGAGATGAATTCAGAGAGACAGACGGCAGTGAAGAATGAGGCCGGGCATACGGGATGACACTGAAAGGAGTGATGATAGATTAAAATACGCGGAGGACAGACAGGCTACAGGGTCATGGATGGGCCATGGGGAGAACACACACTTGCACTTCACTCGGAGTCGCACACACACATCCTTGTGTTATCCTCGACTATTTTTCTATCTGGACTAACCTTGTGGGAGCATTTGCACTGGCTCAAGGCGGTTAAACCTTGTACATAACAACACACAAATACATGCACAGACCTGCGGGGATTTGGTAGCTGAGCTTTTACACTCACACACACACACACAAGCACTTGTTTTCGTCACTGTGAGGACATCGCATTGACTTACATTTGTTACCCAAAGGCTTGCTCTAATATGAATATAAATGTAAGTCTTAACCCCTTAAAATAATGGTTTACCTTGTGGGGACGTGACTTTTGTTCCAACAATGTTGTTAATACATCACACACACACTCACACACATTCAATGTTAAGTTGCCTGTTCTTGAACTTGTAGCACTTTGCTCAGCATAATCATAAAATGTTTGTGTCAAGCATATAATTACTGATAATCTTGATATAAAATTCCTCACTTCAGGTTAAAGAGCTACTCCTGATGCTGAATCATGCAGCATCCTGTCACGAGCTAGATCTCAAGCTCTGAGGTGAAGCTATGAGTGCCAAAATGTTCTCTACTGCGTATTTGTTCATTGATTTATTTATCTAACTGTCTGAACAGGGTTTAGAGTTTTTCAAGTCTGTGTTAATATAATACTCACATGCCCATATGTACATTATTGGTTGCTGTATTCTTGCGTGATTCTTCCCTACTACAACTGTACTGTAAATGATGGGTAGAGTGAGGTACATGTGAACCAATACTGGTACCACTTCTGGGACCTGGATTTGATACTTGTACCAAAGGATGCCTTTTTTTTGCTAATTTATTGTGCCTGTCATAAAAAAAATGTAATATTTGAACAAGCTGCAGGGGACCAGACTAAAACGCAATTCTGCTGATCTGTTCTTTTCTATTAAAACACAGAGCTAATCTTCCATCTCTGTCTGTATGCCTGTGTGGGTGTATGTGTGTCTGCTCATCTCGCAGTGATACTGGGCTATTACTAAAAAAGGAAACAGACTAGATGCTGAAACTATCGTGGCAGGTTGGTGCTACAGCGATAGTTGTGGGGTGTTCGCTGGGAAGCCGACATAGCCATGGCCAGCTTTAGGGTGCCTTCAAAACCTGTCAGAACCTGCAGCTCTGTAAATCTGTGGGTTGAGGGTGCTTCTGGGCACTTTAGCCTCTTGTATAAACTTGGTGTTCTCACCTAGATGCGCTCTCAGGTATTGGCATTTGGCAAGTTTGGTGCCCAACCCTAAAGATAGGGGACAAAATCCAAAATGCTTTTTGGGCGATAGTTTTGGGGTGTTCTCTGGGAAGCAGATGTACACACGGCCAGCTTCAGGGTGCCGTCAACACCTGTCAAAACCTGGCAGCTACGTGGATATCTGTTGCTGGTCTTAGAGCTCTGTGGCTGGCTGTCAGACTTGAGGGTGCTTCTGGGCACTTTAACCTCTTGTATAAATTTTGTGTTCTCACCTAGATGTGCTCTCAGGTATTGGCATTTGGCACCAATGGATTTAACAGTAGTACTGATATAATTTGGTACCCTTAAAAGTACAAAGCTTGATACCCAACCCTAATGACAGGGGGAATAGAGAGGGAAAAGAAAGGCACTAAAAGGTTTGGCAGGGACAATAACGAGCTGAGCCAGATAAAATTTGTATATCTCGAAGTTGTTGTCTCTTCAGTAAGATTTTCTCTTTACCTGTTTGCTGAGCCAAGACAGAGGGATACAGTAGAAATGCAAAGACAGAATTTCATACTTAAAAGAAGATAAACACATAACTCTGGAAGACACACATGTGATTTGTCTTAAACTTAAATTGATATTTAGTTAAATTTTAAAATGTGTTTTTGTGGCGTGATGAATTGACAGCTTTGTTTTCTATTGTATTTCCAACATCAGTTTAGGAAGGGATCCCTTTAGCACCAGTTGGAATGGTTACAGAAACTCTTTCAATTCACTGTGTCTCTTATCTTAAGATGCTTGAAAATACATGAACCTGTCAGAGGCAAAATGCCAATTTCTTATCATGTAATTTTCAGGAGACATGAGAAAGAAAATATCAAGAAGCCATCATAGAAATAATATTTAACAGTTTCTAAAAGAAATTCAAAGTTATGTATCCACCTCATGCATAGTATGAATGTGAACAAAACAGTCTATGAAAAGCAAACAAACAAAAGGAGAACTATCACCCACAATGTGCCTATTTTTTCATGTTGGGTTACATATTTGACAACTGTGGGCCTTTAATGGGGCCTCTCTGTGTATCTGTCAGTTGCTCTGTTCCTCAGGCGCTCTGACTCACTGCGGCTCTCTCTCTGATCAGATCAATGTTGCCTTTCTCTGCAATGCAGCAACCAGTGAAACACATCACAGACACAGCTACACCCTAAGAAACCCCAACAGCCTCCGTACAAACACATGAGTATTATCCCTCATCGTAGGTTGCCCTCAAAGTGCCAATGATCCTGGAATCAAAGAAAGGAAACAAAGAACACAAAGGCCAGGGGTAACTTTTTCCTCCTGGGTGAAGTGTCAAAATGAAAACTCTAATAATTGCTTTTTTTTGTGTGTGTCGCGTCGCAGTCTGGGATGCTCTTTGGAATCTCCTTTGAGTGACACACTTCAGTCAGTGAAGGTTGAGATGAGGTTAAAGCTGTTAATTAGGCCTACTGGGGAAATGTTTGAGTTTGTGCATATGGTGGCACCTCAGTACTCCAACAAAGTAAAAATTCCAGCCTGTTACAGCCCTAATGAGCACTTCTCAAATCCTTTGCTTTGTAACTCCAATTTGGCCATCAACCTCCCAGAACAACAAACTTCCCCTCATATAGCTTCAGAGGTGAGAAAAACAACCAGAAAACATCTTGTTTTACTGTGATTTCCTAAGCCTGTTAATATCTGGAGTAGCCTATTAATTAGTGTGGCACTTGACACCATCTAAATCTTCACAAGTGTTTTTATCATACAATAATAATTACAGACCGTGATGTGAGCACATTTAATTTGTTCTAAATGTCTGACCGACTACCGATCCAGCAGGGTTCACAAAGGTGAAAACTTTCCCTGAACTTGCTGGCTAAGCTGCTGCGCTCTGCACAGATCTCTCGTCTCCTCCCCGCTATCAACGTGAGGCTCAATGACACCTCATTTCAACCCATTCAGAGAGGCCAATTGAATGACATATCAGCCGCTGATAAAGTATTTCGACTCAGCTGTTTAAGCCACTCATGTGAAATGGTGTCTCCATTTATTCGTTCTAATGAAACCCCCATTTCCTGAGTGGATTAGTGTTAAAGGGGAAGTGCACTGGAGCAGGCTTAGTACAGGGAAAATCTACCCGAAAAGAAAATTCACATGCTCTTGTGGATTCCTATTATTATAGCACTATGGAGCATTTTAAGCGATCTTTGTGAACGTGTGCAAGTCACTTCAAAAGTTTGAATCGAGAGAATCGGGGCCTGATTACATAAAAAGTAGGTTTTATCTAATAGCCTCTGCTGTTAATGACTGAGTTACGTAAAAGCAATTTTCCATCAGTATCATGCATGTTAAGGACAAAGTATATCATATTATAATTGTGCAGCACTGTGCTTTCACTCTAATGCTTAATACTGTGGATGCACAGTGACAAATCTAAATAACGTATCGCATTTTATTCTTGGAAAATTGTCTCTGTACCTCTCTGTTTCTTTCCAACTGTCTAGCAGCTATCTGACAACTATTTTTTTGACAGTAGCCTCTACCGTGGAAACTAAAAATACTTCATTCAAGCTGGCACAAGAGACAGGAAAGGTGAATGATCAAGAGACAGTGAATGGAAGCCTAAAGCTTGACTAGTACTTACAGGCCTGAAGCTGAAAATTAACCAACTTTAGTACAGCCAGGTGGGCTGTGAGTGCGCTGAACTTTAGCCTGTCATTCACATTCATTGGAACATCCTCAGAGAGGAGTTTTTGGTGCCAGCAAAGACTGGGGTTTACTTATTTGTAGGTGTCAGAGAGGTTTCATCACAAATATTGGACAAGCTGTCCAAGGTCATGCAGTCTTCCTTTGGTGTGGACGTCCCTTTATAACAAATCACAAAAACGTTTTGCTAATGTTTTCTTGCTTTTTCCTTCTTTTTTTTGCCTTTAGTATTTCTAATCATTGTGAAGACAAGGGTTGGGCATTGTGAATGGGCATATGGAAATGTCATCGCGATGGACAATAGCATTGTTGTGGGGGGAAGGGGAGCTTTATGCATTATAGTAGCACAGTTGTTGGGACTGAGGACAAAGGCATAAGGACTGAGCGCAGTGTGTGTGAGTGTGTGTGTTTTGAGAGAGTGAGTGACAGAGAGAGGTGAGGACAAGATTTCTGTGACGATCAGTGACGGTGGTAAATTTTCACGATAGCTGCAACGAAAGCCCTGTTTCTACCATGCAGTGCGCTACGGTTCAGTGCAGTTCGGTATGCTTTTTTTTCCCATTTCCACTGTGAAAAGTTGCGGATGGAACCAGTCCTTTTCATCTCTACTTTTGGTCCCCCCTCTGTTGGGGTACCTAGCACACAGATCTGGTACTAAAAGGTAGAGCTGTGAAGACTGCAGTCTGTTGAATCGTCAATAGTGGACAGTCACTCTGCTCAGGGCTGAGCTGTGGCTGGTTTTGAGGCTCATGTAACCACTGTTCATACTGTGGAGAGTTTTATTAGTAAACTGTGACTATAAAATGAGAGGATGCTTTGCTGCATTTGCTGCAGCTGTAGTCAGAGAAAATTAAATAGCTTAATTCACTGGGCCGACTGCTGGCAACTTTTAAGATGAAACGTTATCTTGTAATGTTACTCAGTGCCTAAGGTGACGATGTGAATCATTCAGAACACCTTAAATTTCAATGTGACAATTTTGACAATTACTTTCGTTTGTATTGTCTCTCTTGGATGAGAAATGAGATGAGAGACAAATTTGCCCATCTAGGAGCTTTTAGAATTGTTGGTTTTTAAATGCGCAATTTTATGCCATTAGCGCCAATGTAAACACGCTGGCGTGGATGGACGGACGGACAGACAGCGGCTTTTAAATGATGATGGTGGGCTTATTTATCAATGACAGACTGATATCAATGATGGACAATGACATTGTCCAGTGGCCCAACCCTAGGGAAGACCTTAGTTAATACTCTGCATGAATAAACTTTAAAGTACTTCCCGAGTGCTCTTCCTGTTTACTACTATTACTGGTTGGCCCCTTGACCCCAACACTCTGCTTTTACTGGTCATGCTGATAACTCCCTCTACTTACAGCTTCTTGTATCACAACATGTACGTTAACAATAGTTACATCAGTTGCCTTGTGCATTATGTACACTATATTCCCTCTAAGTTCTGTGTGTCTGCCGGATTTGGCTTTGTTAGCCCTTGGGGGGTTCGATTATGCTGCTGCTGAATCTAAAGCAAGTTGCTTGGATTTATATTGAGAACACCCTGGGGGGCAAAATCTGAACTGAGTGCATACAGCTGTCTAAACATTCATACATATACTGTAGGAAAGGTTTAACTTTATGAAGAGAGTGCCTAAACAGCTTACAGTGATGTCAAAATGTACTTTTGTTAACTGATTTTTATTTTATTTTATTTCTTATCAGGAAAGTTAAAAAATGTATAAAAAAGAACATTCACAGAGTAGACACTTATTGGAGCGTGTTAGCTAATGTGTGATGCTTAGTGCTTTTATAAGCCCCTCCAGAGACTGCACAGCGTTTTTTACACCGTGTAACAATTTTTTTGTTCTACCAAGAAAGGCACACAGATGTGATAAAGACTGCAAAAAAAACTGAGCATGTTAAGTTCTCATGATGACATTTTTTATAACAGGGAAATTAGGGTCTTAGATTTCTTCCAATTTGGTATTGAACTTTAGCCAACTTTCAATTGCTTTACTTTTGTACTGAAGTAACTTTTCTTCTTCACTCTTTAGTGCTCCGGTTGTGTCATTCTTAATGGCAAACAAGCCTTCCCGGGGTGCTTAAAGTCTAATAGTTTGTAGCACCCTAATGGAGGACACATAAGGAACGCCAACTGGAATAATGTTAGCTGAGCTGCGATGGGTGATCCCACCTGCATTACTAAATCCCTCTTTCCTCTAACTCCAACTCCCAAAGATTTCTTTAGTTGCTGACACAGTAATGCTATGCAGGAGAAAGAAGGCCCAAAAAGTGCCGTTTCATAGCATCTTGTACAACTCACTAAGGAAAACAAAATAAATACTCTTTAGTTTCCTAAACTTCTAAACATATTTGAAGCCTTTGAGTTACCTTCCTACCTACTGTGTATCTTCCATTGTTCACATATAAAGCTTGGTAATTGGCAAGAGCAGAAAACAAATATCAACGAGCTCGGATGATGTGATGTTATAGGTTAATTCCACTCCACCGCAGGGAGGAAAATTCAGGGTTTTTTGATTCATGTGATGAAAAAGAATAAACCCTTTCTAATATGGAGTGAGGGATGCTGTGATCTGTTTTGTCAGCAAAGTTAACTACAACATCAGATGCTACCTCAGCTCTACAGATAAAACACTTGTTTCCCCCTCTGTCTCTCTTACTAGTATCCTCCCAGTCCATGAGGATGGCATCTCTCTTATTCATTCTCTCGTTCACACTCACTCAGTTTCTCACTGTTCCACTCTCCGTTATTATCTTGCTCAATTTCACACCCTCAATTGCACATTGTCTATTTCTCATCCTCCATCTCTTTCTGTTGGACTGTATTTTTTTTTTGCTCTCTCTGCTTGGTAATTCCCTGCTCTTCCTACGTCAACTTCTTTTTGTATTTCTTTCCACCTCTCTGCAATACTTCCTTCTTGCTCTGCTGCTCGCCTCCTCTATGTCTATCTCCATATCTGTCTCTCCACTACCTGCCAGTTCCTTGGGGGAGGTGGGCTCTTTGGCGACAGATGGTGGTCTGCTTTTCATCTCAATGGCGACCCTGGAGGAGAAGCGGGCCTTGGTGGGCGAGAGTAACTCCTCATTGGCCAAGGAGTCAGTCCTTGTCATTATGCTCCGTCCACTGCTCTCCTCCTCGACCAATGCCACAGTGTCTCTCAGAGTGTTGCTAGGCGACATGGCCCTGGATGGCGCCAGCGCTTGGTCGTCCTGACTGTCAGGCATTTTTGAGGCAGAGCGAGGGAGAACTTGGACCTGTCCGCCTCCTCCTTGTCCATTGCTCTGCGGTCTTGGCGCTGTCGCCGCAATGGCTGCTTTTCCGTGGCCTGCCCCTTGGTGGCTGTAAACCTTGTATCGTATCATTAAGATGATAATAAAAACCAGCACAGAGGCAACAATAATCCCTCCAATTATGATGATCATTGTACCACCCAGGAAGTGGCTGTGCAATGCTTGGCACTGGCTGAACTCTGTGTCTGTGGTGAATGACAGACAGCCCAGAGGTCGGGTTGCAGTCAGTGATGTGATGACATCATCAAACACAGCCAGTACACAAAGATCATAGTTGCGTCCAGCGGCAAGGTCCCGAACCAGGAAGTCATTGCTGGTGGATGGAATCATCCTGCCAAAGCAAAGAGAGAGGAAACAAAGATGTTATGTCAGGCAATTTATAACTTAATAAATCGGAACAAACTTTATTTTATGGGTTTTTATGGGTCCAAGTTTTGAATGTGGTCCTAATTGTTACTGAGAAGTTTTCTGAAAATATAAATTGATATTAATTACAGGAGAAGATTCAAATCATTCAATTGATACCCTTCTAATTTATTAATTCACATTAATTGCTATCTTGACTAAGAGTCAGTGCAAGAATAAAATTCAATATATGTGGAGACAAACAAAGTTCAATTGTAAATTTAATATTACTTGGATTTAAATGGAGCTTTCCTTTTGCCAAAATGCTAGTTTTCCATAAAACAAAAAATGTCCCAAATTACACAGATTTTTTAAGGAACCTTCTTGGGAAATTATGAGGAAATTTTGTACCCATAAAATAAAGAGTAACCAGAAAAGATGTACAATATATCAGCCATATAGAAGAACAAAGGATTGTAACACAAGTTACCTGAAGTGAGATACATACACATGAATGGATGAACGCCTATACCACTGTATCTTGGCAGACAAGTTTCACATGGAAAGGATTATACTTGAAATAGATGGCTCAACCAAATAAAAGTTATATCAGTGTTAAGGCTCATTTATACTCCCTTTACATATGAAAATAGATATGTCCATTTCTAATAGAGGCAGCATTGTAGACGGCAGTCTGTGAAGCCATTAACTACACTGCAGCACGTGGATGGACATTTCTTTTCACTGTATTACCAATTTATCCATTATGGTATTTTTAAAATGTCTCTGTCGTGTCCTATAGCTGTGTCCTATGGTTGTGTCTTGCTTGAACTACACCTACAATTTCCAGTTGTTCGGCTCCATTTCATCGGTATCAGTAAGCTTTCAGAAAATGTGCACAAATACGTGTGAAATTAATGTAGAGTACAGACAGAAGGCTATGTCCATGTCCTTATATGTATCTAAGTTGAGCATAAAGGAGCCCTTAAAGAGCAGCTTTAGCACCAGGCTGAGGAGCTGCTCTCTCTGTTTGAAAGCATCACCTTTGACCACAGCCAACAGTGATGCCACTGGAGTCCTGGCATCCACCTGTACTTCACTGTGGCAACGTCAAAAGTTAAAGCTCCGGAGGTCAGTATAGATCCAGTTTCCAGGGGCTGTTAAGTTAGTGTGAAAGTGAAAAGGAAGCGGTATGGTCATCATATGACCTGCCACATTATGTCATAAGTATCTTGCAACAATGCTCTCAATGACATTGCACGGTGGAGTTGCTCTCACAGAAGCCGCACTGACTGACACAACTGGCATCAGAGAGCCAAAATATCTGCCAACACAAACCTTGTCTGCCCAACTCTGTGTGTCCATTCACCACCACACTGTACCAATCAAACAAGCAACGCAGAGTCCATACAACAACAAAAAACATCCTTTCCCAAAATGACTTATGATGCTTGTATTGCTTGCCTGTATTCTGTTGTGTGCTATTATATGAAAGCTGCAGCGGTGACACATGCACCATCATCATACATTTCCATGCGGTGCTGCCTGTGGCACAACAGCCACCTCATCGTTCTTATTTCCCCACAGAGTTAGAATTCATAAGCTTGTGATCTGACAAACGGCTCACACAGATCCATCCCCCACAGCTGCAGAAATCACTATCCTCTGATTAAACGCATTCCTGATTCTTACCATTGTCGACTTCTATCTCTGTCTTTCCTGAGGTAAATACCATAGTTCTAGTTTTTCCTTGGCAGCGGGCTTTCCTGAGGGAAATCCAGGGGAGAAAAAAAAATCACCCAGGTAAACAGGAGCAATGGTTTTGCTCTGCTTATCTTAGTTTTGCTCTCTCCTTGTCTCTCTGCTTTCTCTAGGGGTCTTCACTAGTGGAATCGTCACCCACATGTCATTGCTACATTTTATCTAAATCATATTTCACTTCTGCTTCATTCACATTTTCCCCTATGTACTGTAAGTCTTTCAGCCTGTGCCCATGCCTCCCCCATAAATGTATTTCCACCTCTGCACAAAGACAGACAAGCTTTGCAATATAGTCAGAGTGAAATAGAACCGATGGGAGGCTAGTGTGTTTGTGAAAGCCAGTGGGCAGCAGGGTATTGGCTGGCCCAGTCTCAGTGCCAAGCTCATCGATGGCATTGAACCACCACCAGGAAGTATATCTTGGCAGATAGCTCTGTGTGTGTTTCTGTGTGTGTGTGTGTGTGACCTTGTGTGGCTGTGAAGTCTGGTGTGAAAGGATCCCCGGACTGAGTTCTTAATAGGAATCGAACCAGGAAACTTTAACGGTCCCGATGTCTTGCCAAAGGGTAACAGCATGATTTGAGAGCAGAGCTGGACTGGGGTTCCTGTAAGCAATTTCAAAAGGGGGACTGAGAGGAGAAAAAATATATATATATATTCATAGAAAACAGGGCTTGTGTCCATTTTATTTTACTTAAAACAAACAAACAAAAAAAAAACTACTGACTGGGAGGTCTCCCAACTCCCATATCTGTTTGTCTCTCTTTTCATCTTTGCAGTAAGACAAACTAAGTCATCTTTTTTAGAGGGAAAAAAACAGGGCTGTCCTACTGTGAAATCTGCAAAGCACACAAGCCTCTAATCTATCTGCAGTCCGACAGACTATTTTCCATTTTAACAAGTAACTTATTGCTTAAATATACATGATATTTCTGCTGTTCGTGAAGATATGAGTTGTGATTGTCACGATTCAAAGTGAGGTGTGTAAAAGTCTCCTTCAGAGCACAGTCAGCTGACTCAAAACACATTATGTAAAAGTCGTGACTGACTCTAATTAAATTGTCATGGAGACAGAGGGAGCAGCTTTCAATGTGACTACATCACCTCTGATGCTAACAGTGCATCAGTCTTCAATACCCATACAGTTGTTGGCAGGTAATAAGGATTTTAAAGTGACAACTATTCATTTTAAGTACAGTTTGAATTTTAGAATGAGCACATAGTGACAAAACCTTCAGGTACAAGGTACAATTCCTTTAAAATGAACTAAGCAGAAATGCTGTGATCCCAATGTCATCAATTCAAAAAGTGAGAACCTGCTAGACGGGGTGGTGAAAGGTATTGTTTTGCCAATATATGACAACAGAAATAATGAAGGAGCTCCAGTGTGTAATGCACTATATTCATAGTCAGTCCTTGACATTTCACTGTGTTGTGATTTGCTGTCAATTGGTTTCATTCCAGTGAGCTCTTTGTCATAGTGATTTAATTATTATTTTTTTAAATTCTCTTTCATAATGACTACACCACTATGAAGAACATATGACAGTTAGAACCTTTTGTGGGCATATAATCATACACAAAAGGGAACTAAGTCTGTTCTTAATTCAAGGTAAATTGTCCTGTCTAACGGCCAAAATGCATTAGGAAAGGATGCACGCGTCATGGAGGCGGGGTGGTGCGGGGATTTTTACCTGCCACACAGACTCTGTCTTTGTCGCATGTGGTTGCGTGCCAGCTGCGGTGAGTGCATATTGACTTCTGCCAAGTGATAATGCAGTTGGTTATGCAAGGTTTGGAAGCGTATGCTATATCAACTGGAACTGAATGAATTAACTGAATTGTTTTAACTACAAGATGCATTGATTTGATTTATTTTAATGTGAAATCTAAAACCGCTCACAAGGTTGCTGTGCTGTATCACATTGCCTCTGTCACACTGAGGTATTAATTTTGATCACTTTTAAAATAAGTGTACTTGTTTTTTAAACAGTTCAATATAGTTTTAATATCTTGATTCGTTTAGAGCCGCACACTGAAAAAAAAAAAAAACCGACGTGCGTGAAAGTAGTGTTTGCAGTGCGATGTCCACGCAGGCAAGTGCAGCTTCCATGGTCAGTACAGCAGCTTCAGTCTTCTGCTGCTGCAGATGTGTCATGGCACGTCCGTACCCCATGTATTTTGGCCGTAAGGATGCACAACTTGATGTGCATCACCCATCTATTGCAGATAAATCCAAAGTGCATTGACAAACAAAATAAAATAACGTTAAAAATAAATGATACAACTAGGTACTAGGTTTCTAGGTAAAGTCGTGCTGTTTAACTTTTTGTTTAATATGACAAATGGCTTCCCAAAAAAACACAACATATCATAAATGAGTACTCATCAGTAGTAGTAGATATGCATCTCATCTCGTCGCCTTGCTCTGGCTACGAGTCTCTACTCTTGGCATAAATCTGCACACCCGACACACCACTGGACTCGATCAGATGTCAGCTCATAAATATCAATTATGTTATCACTGAAGCAGCTCAGATCAATCTAATCCAACCAGATTGGGTGAGACTGAATCAGTGAACCCCTTCACACTACCCAGATAATCTTTGCCAATCATCACCATCGCCTCCAAATGCAATCTCTCCTGTGAGTGTCAAGAGGGGCAAATCTGGTGGAAATCAGTGTGGAAAATCCCTTGGTGTGTCCCCCAGCCTGTAGGTGCTGTCTTCTTAATAGGAAGCAAACTGGGAAACTTCCACTGCCCTGAGGCTTTGCTAAAAGGCAGCTGCACATGAACCGAGAAGTGAGTGAGTATGATGAGGTAGAGGAAATTCTTGGGGGGGATCTTATGCCACACCACCGGCCTTGTTAAACTTGAAGGACTAAATGCTGTGAAAAAATTGGATGCTTTAATGCTGCAAAGGGATTTTTCCTCCTTTGGGCTAAAGGTAATGTGACACAGCGTTGCTCTGACTCATGTCAGGGTCAGTTGCAAACCTAAAAGTGCGGTACAGGGTCATGGCCTTTCTCTTTCAGTGCCTTTTTAGCTGAAGAAATGTTAAAAGATTTTTTTGAAATCTGTGAAAAGGCTGCACATTTTTACAGTTGTAGAATGTAAAAATCACTTTAGGCCTACAACAATAAATGAAAATTGAAATGTTAAAATGTTTCTGTCACTGGAGAGGGGCTAAAGAGCCACACGTGGCTCTGGAGTCGCAGGTTGCTGACCCCTGACCTAACAACATGGGGCAGAGACACATCACATCATGTCGGCAGGGCTGAGCGGGGTTGTTTACCTGTTACATAGACTCCATCCTTGTAGCATGGTGTTGAGTTCCATTGTCACTGTGTGCATATTGTGTTTTACCAGGTGATGATGCAGTTGGTTGTGTAGGGTTTGGAAGCTAGGCTGTATTACCTGGTACTGACTAACTGGATTGTTGGAACTATGGGATGCACCAATTTGAGTGATTTATTGTAATTTGAAATCTAAAAACACTCACAAGGTTGCTCTGCTGAGAAGACAAACTCTTTACTCTGTGATATTTACTGGAAATAACATTCAGTACAACCAATGGCAAGCAGTATTAGCAATTGTCATTACCAGAAAATATGAGCTCCAGTTTGTGGGTTTGCGAGTGGGTTCAGGTCATTCATTAACACATGTGCCTACAGGTTGGGCAGATCACACTGGCTCTCATAATGGGCCAGGTTGGCGCAGGTTTTTAAAAGTTCTGACCCACACATCACCTCCTGTGATCAGTGTAGCAGCCTCAGTTAATTAAATGGACACACACTGCCGGGGCATGCCGCAGCAGACCTGTCGCTCTACATCAGGGGTGTCAAACATATGGCCCAGGGGCCAGAACAGTCCGCCAAACGGTCTTATTCTGCCCGCTAGATGACTTTGCACACCAAATATTGATGCACTTGTGAAAGCTAAGCGGTGTCAGGTTTTAGGAGCAATTTTAACAGTGAGTAGATACTTCAGATTGTAAATGGTTTGTAAGGCAGGGTATAACTTCACCTGCTTCTTCAATAGCTTCCACTTTAGTGGGAAATTATGAAAAAAAAAAGTCACATGTAATGAAAGTGAGTAGTACACTGACTGACTGAATGAGGAAAAACTGAGACATACTGTTGAGTTTGCGTGTATTTTCTCTTCGGATATCGCAGGCTGTTCATCATTTGTTTTGTAAATGGATGAACACTTTCAGAATGTACAAAAAATTTGAATTTACTAAGCAATGGTTTTACTGGTCCAGCCCACTTGAGATCAAATTGGGCTGTATGTGGCCCATGAACTAAACTGAGTTTGACACCCCTGCTCTATATCCATGTCTCATGTATTTTGGCCATCAGAATGCATTGGATGTGACCTGAGAGATAAAGCATTAGGTCCACGGATCCAGTACCTGATAGAATCTGTGCAAGGAAAAACCTACTTTGGGCATGTAGTGAACCTCGTAGTTCTAGCAAAGGGTTAAGTACTCCCAACTGAGAAAAACCCTCAGAAATAGGATGGCATACAAAGTGATTCACTGTGCTGCTTATCTCTAATTCTTCCTAATTAAGCTTCATTAAATGCTTCTACATCTAGGTCTCTTGAAACTTCTTTAATAACAAGTTAAACAGCTCTTAAGAGTTCCATCATAAATGCAAACTCATACATTTGTACATTTGTGTCCATGTTTTTTTTTTTTTTTTTTTTAATAATTTCTTATTTCACTCAGACTTCAAAAAAGGTCAGCACAACCCCGGAGCAATGAAGCATTTAACGCCTTGCTCAAGGACACTTAAACAGGCTGAGTGCTGACACAGGAGAATGAACATGGGCTATCCACTGGAAGGATGGTTTTCTTATTCACCCCCCTACACTGCTGCCAGATGTACAAAAATGATTGTAGCAACTTCAATTATATCTAATGAAATCAGCATATGGCATTTAATTTGCTCACTGGCCAGCATCTGTTTGTGTTTTGTACATCCACAGTTATACAGATGTGTGAGGATTGAAGTGACATTTCCAACCGATCAATAATTAACTGTGGCTGGGAGTTTGGGGTCTTGTGCAAGTGTGTCATGACTTTTAAAAAAAGGGACAAGGACTGCTGGGCAAAGCAGAAATGGTTCAGCAAGCCCATTTGACACCGCAATCATACTGGATGATTTATTCAGTTAATGGGTTCAACCACGGACACACGCACACTCACACACTCAGAGAGAGTTAAACAGCTTAATGGATTCCTTTCCTCTACGATTTAGTTTCGAAGACACACACAGCTGCTAAGCAAAACTAATGGTTTGTACGACTGCACACACACCATACAAACAGATCAACAGTCAGTTATGCTTTGGCACTCCTCGGTTTATCTTCGCACCCACGGGCACACACGTACACATAAACGTGCACCCACACACAGCTAAAAGACGGCAAGACTCATTCAAATACACAAACAGATCAACTATCTCGCTGTTTGAATTGAACAGATTAGCGCACGCCATGTGATCTGGCTCTATGTACACATACACAAAAATACTGCAAGCATGACAATAGCCTGATTAATGTGTTTAAATGATTGCATAAGCTGACAACTCCTCAAAATAATCCCCTTTTCCCTATTGTATTTATTTCTTTAACAAGCTGCTAACACACGATCACTAGCAAATGCTCTGAGACGATTAAACCATTGTTTTCCTTCAGAGAGAGCAATCATACCAAACCTGCTACTTTGGGCAAAGCACATCGCTCAGATTTTACACCTTGCGGCTGCAGTGAAAGTGCAAATTATTTAAACTTTAACCCCATTTGCTGCTGACCTTTTTGAAGTATGTCTATTCAGATATTGCTGAGCATTCATCCTCTCCTTTTTTATCACAAATCTTAAAAACCTGGCTCAGGACTTGCAACACAGGAGAGAGTCCACACACAAATGAAAAGTAACAAAAGGAGATTATTAAACAAAGCATAGAAACTCAATAAAATATGGTAATGTTAGGCATCATTCATTTGAGCTGTGTGTGGATGAGTGAAGTGAGGGTGGGAGAAGTAAAGCGAAATAACTCTAAACCAAGCTAATCTACGGTGAAAGCCATGTGGAGTTTTTCTTGGCAGCTCAGCGAAAAGAGGAGGAACTCCTAGGATGGCGGCCAATTTATATCTTTAGACCACTCCCTCTCCAGCTGCAGCCAACCAACTCTGACGGACCTCTTGGCAATCTTAGAAGACAGACAGCCTGGAGAGAACTAGAGAGTGGTAAATAGGAGAGAGATTTCGAAAGAGGCCCTCACACAATGTTTAAGTAAAGTCCCCAGGATTGTGCTTGAGTTTTAACACTTGTTTATATCATTTATAATGATGTTCACATAAATTTTGACCTCAGCCAACTCTTCCTCACCTTGTGCTGGTGCATTACCACTTTTTCTTTACATATTTCCACCATCTAAATGTACTCTAATATTATAGTGTTTACATTGACTCTAGTAATCACATCACTTGCACATATTTGCTGGGCCAGTCAAAAGTGGTCTCATTGAATTGCCTTATAGTCATAGCAGTAAGTCATCTTCATCATATAACAATTATGCCAGTTTAAAAAATGTTATTACTTGAAATTCGGGTGACATGATTGCATTTAACCTAATTTCGACCCATCTTTCAACTCAATGACTTCCATGGACTTACAATTACGGTTGGACTGAATAGTACAGAGATTGGAAACCTCTTTTATCAACACTAACATTCAATTTTGAAATCAACATTTGAAAGCTGTGCAGCTTTATGAAATATATCAAATTAATTCTGCACAACTGCAGATACGGCAAGACTTAACCTGTGAAGATTCCACAAGGGGAGATGGGTAAACTTGTAGCATCACATGCAGGAGGTCCAACTGTGAACGAGACTTACAAACACAGGCCCAAAGACAGGGTCTGCTGCGATCGATCATCTGTAAGCAGTTTGGGTAGCTGTGATAATAACAGGGAACAGATATATTATCTGCTCTTCCTGATGGCAAGTTAGCGCCCATGCTAAAAACTAGCTTGTTTGTAGGAACCGCAGATTCACAATGTGACAAGCTATCCTTGTCAGGATAATTGCCTGACAGGGTCGTCTAGCAGCAGTTTCATAGTACTATAAATTAGATTTACTCATTAAAGAAAGTGGATTTGATTTTAAAAAACAAACAAACAAACAAACAAAAAAAACTAATTTGATCCAATCAATCACATTATATAAATTGAGGATTTTGTGTTAGGATTTTGTAAGGTTATGACTAGGGCTGTCAAAAATATGCATACATTTTGATTAACTAATCACAGAAAAAATAACACGTTTAAAATTAAACGCTGATTTAACATGTCCCATGGTGTCCTTTAACCTGGTGTGTAATCGAAGGCCACAGTGCCTTTGTCACATGATGGAGGCAGACGAGATGACGCTGCTTGGCCCCATGAAGGAGACATATACAATTCAAAAACACCCAAATGGAACTGGAATTTTCGTATCTTCAGAGTACTTCCAGCTTGAAATATCATATCAACACAAAGCATTTAGCAGTGAATCCAGAGGTCTGAGCTAGCACAGCCTCTGATGCTAGCGCTAGCAGCCAGCCTCGTCAAGCCACACTCGACCAGGTATTCAGACACAAACTGAGTAAGTCTACCTGTGACTGACTGACTAACTCCCTTGCAAAATGGACTGCAGTGGTCTGCAGACCAATTTCAGTGGTAGAGGACAGGGGGACAATTGTGTCCAAAATCCAGCAGCTTTACTACGACACATCTGCCAAAATTCATTTGAACTGAATTTAAAAAAAATACTTTCACAGTAAAAGTTGACATATGCGATTAATTTAGTTTAATTAATCACAGAGCATATAATTAATTTGATTACATTTTTAATCGTTTGACAGCCCTAGCTATGACATCACAAAATTTGACAGCAGACATTCACTGTTAAAAAATGACAATACATCCTACTTACAATAACTTAATATTTTCTGCCGTTTGCAGTCCTATCACTCTGGACAATTTACTCCTCGAACTCTGGTGTAAATAATGCCTATTAATACAAACCCGACCCATGTTTCAACTATGACTATTTTCACCCTCCGCTGAGAGCCCAATGACATTTCACAGTGACCAGTTGGAAGTGGGGAGCGAGGCATCGTCCCCGTGTGCTGTGACTGAGACCAATCTGTCACAGCACATGTATCATCCTGAATACTGAACAGCTATGGTAATGTTGCTTTCTCTGCATATTTTTTGAGTGATCTGGTTCAGAAAAGATTGTTTGTTCCTGTCGGTGTGTTTTGAAACCATCAGGTGTATTTTCTCATGTATCTCTACATTTTAATCGAGAATACAGTATGTATTGACATGTCCCCCCCTCCCCTCCCCATCGGCTCTCCTTTCTTGGCTTTTCATCTCTAACTGCTTTCAACACCATTGCAATCGAAGACTAGTAATTACCGTCTAGATTGCTGTCATTTCCCCAGGTTATTCCTTGCCTGTTTGCTGCAAAGCACAACTTAAGTGTGCTTTTCACCGTCTAACTGCTTGATAACTGAAATGGAAATTCACAGAGGGAATAAAACAGAATTTGCATACTGCCTTTTACAGCCAGACCTGATAGACCACATCATGAGATATATGTACAGTACGTAGGACAGTAGATGGGTAGACAGCTGTAGGTAGGTAGGCAGATAGATAGATATCGCTTCTCCTTAACTATAGTTGTTGAAACTTTACATTTCTTATCTTGTACTATGTATGTATTTAATATCTTTGTATCTGGATGATATGGCATTGACTTGGGGGCTAGTTTATGCCTGTGCATTAGTGTGGATACCTGATCCGAGCCTGATGGGACTGTATGGATTGGGTGTGTTTTGGACAGCTATTTATTTACATTTTTATGATGTTTGGGCTCGGGTTGGGTTTGCCTTGAAATGACAGACGTTGTATTTGTCACGTGTTGCTGGGAGACCGCTCAAATACAGGAGGACAGGTGCTGAAGCCATCCCTGGTGGACGCTGTCTCCTTTCTCCACTGTAACTTTAAATAAACCACAATGATTGGATCGTGCAGAAAGTTCAGTTAACAGTGGTTAAACTTCAAGAAGAGTTAATGACGACAAAGATTTGACATACTCTAATAATAAGTCTCAAATTTTATTATAACTGCTGTGTAATCTGAGTGACGCCTGTGTTAAAACAATCTACCTATAAGCTATAAAACATAGCCTTTTGACGGTCACTTACAAGGTGTCATGTAAGTAAACATGGTGTACTGGCAAGCTGTAACCATGGTAACAACAATAGCTTGGCAGAGGCAAATTCAGCGTTGTACCTGCGCCAGGCTTCGTTTGGGTTTTGACATTAAAAACAGAATGTGTGGCGAGTTTGGGTTGGGGCCATGCCACTGTTCTGACAGCCCCAAATTCTGAAGTCTGGAAAGTGCCTTTTCGGATGGAAAGCCCATTTACCCGACAGCTCGGTATTCGAAAAACAAACCCATTGCTTAAAAGTCCGATTTCTCTGGAAAGCTGAAGCTAACTGCAGGGAGTGTGCATCTTTTAGTGGCAAATAAGCCACTGAATGCAGATGTTTTTCTCTGACTTGTCAATGCTTTTCAAACGACTTTTGTCTCACAAAATGTGGATGTGTTACGCCAAAGCATGATCTAATAGGTTTTTGTGCCTAAATCAACCACACATTCACCATAGCATTGCTGACAAACGTATTTGTGGTGTACAGAAATGTACAATGCAGTTTTTTTTTTCTGGCGATTGTCCGTCTAACCCCAGGAAGCGTCTGTTCTTGGACAACCGGGATTTGCTGGTTGTTTGTTTGGGATAGCAGGCTTTCAGAGAACTGTGCTTTCAGTTCAATTGGATATTTTTCGGACTGATGAGGCTTCTGAATTTTGGGCCGACGGAACTAGGGGCAGTCCCCAGGCTTGTTACCACTCTCTCAGGCTTTTGTCAGGTTCGGACAGAAATATGTGGTACGAGCCGATTTCAGCTTTGCATACGTGACTGTGTGTGTGTATTTGTACATATACGCATGTGCCTTTTCATACAATTTGTTAAAATGCTGAGTGTTTTCTGACTAAAAAACTATACACACTGTATATAACAGACAGTCCTGTTCAAAGTCACACTTTGACGATCAAGTGCAGGAAGTTCTAAAGTTAAAGTAACGTCTTTGTGAGAGTGTGTTTCAGAGTGACACGTGCAAGACAAAGATGCTCCTCCTCTGACTTTATGTGCAGACTAGAAGCTTGAAATGTCTACTCTGCGAAACCAATTATTCCCCCTAAATCCTTGTCTGCAGTAACTCTAAGGGATGCTTTGCTGTAGAACTAATTTGTCTTAAATCATGTCAGAATCACAACCTTAATGTCTCTTCTTGTATCATACAAAAGTTTGATGGTGAAGAAAATAATGGTTTTGGTAAGGAAATAGTAAGGCTTAATAGGCAGTCAGTTTACAGGTGTCATTTAAGAGATTGGCAGATATGAACTGCACTCAGGCATCATGGACTCCACTTGCTTGTGCCACCTCAGCTTTAACCACTGTCCTTATTACCGTTACCCTGAGGGTGGATTTTCTGCCACCAGTAACTGTCAAAGATGAAGGCCAGCAGTAAACCCAATAATAGCACTGGTATACAGCCTCAAATCTTCCTTCAGAAACCATATGGCTGATGCTTGCTTACTTTTTTTAATTTCCATTATTCTACAGTCTGTGCTGCATTCACAAAAACAAACTTTGGCAGGCAGATAACACATCCAAAAAATGCTGTGTGCATAAGAAAACAGTTGGCGGTGTCACAGTCTTTTGTTTTAAATCTGTTAGATGATGCAAAGAAAATGCAGTTTAACCTTTTTACACAGTGTTATTACAGGGATAAAATTAAATTGTGCCACCGATGTAACTCACACAGAGCACACACACACATTGTATTTGATATTCAATGCACAATGGCACAAGAGCTGCCATCGTGTCTGTACAGCAGAGGTGTAGTCAGTCCGAGTCTGACGAAGACGGCGTCTGTGACCAAATGGCGTTAATAGATGCTAATAGACCTGTTATCAGCAGCTCTACTTTGTTATCATGTCATTATTGTCTTGTCTCAGGCGAGAGCAGTGACAGGTTCGTTAGAGGCACTTGTTACAACAGCAGACTGACGAGGGCGCCGCACTGCCGAGTCCTTTGTGTGCGCGCATGTTCACAAGTGAATGTGCCCAGTCTGAGTGCGGCTGACATTTCCATGCCCACTGCGGATATGTGCACTCACGTGCACATCTGTGTCTGTGCATGAGCCTGACATTTTCATGCTGTCTGCATTCAGTTAAGATGACTGACGGGAGGACGCTTTGTTTGTAAATACTGTCCATCAATCAGCCCTTGGGCACTCAAAATGCATGCACACATATCCATACACTCACACACTCACATAGGAGATGTCATGAAGTCACATCCGGAGCCCTGGGTTCTGACTGTTGATCTAAGCAAAACGTCAAGTGAATATTTATGATAATGTGCCCTGGCTGTTATAAATAATTTAATGTGCCAATTATTCCTCCAGTGCAGGCAGGTACAGAACAGAGGAGGGCAAAGGGTTGACAGCAAAGTCCCTGCAGCACACACGCCCTGTCCGTCCTGCTAGACACGCTGCAAAAAATGACACAAATATGTCACTGAACTGGACACAGATGGATGGACGCTTGCACATACATTAAACTTCAAATTGCGAAACAGGATTCCTCGAACGTAACACAGGCATCTGTCAGTGCGGGGACATTTTTTGTTGAAATAATTCATTTTTGAAAACATGAAGATTTAATAAAACCACTTTTTAAGCTTGTCACTTTTTGCAGAACAGAGTAGCCATTGGGTATTCACAGGACCTAGGGGACACAATCTGATGTTACAAGCTCTAATTATGAAAATGAGTGCCACATAATTAACCATTCTGTGTTGACTTCCCCTTTGGGACCTTGTGAGCTGAGGGCCTAGTACTTTTGCCCTCTCAGGAGGTGAGCCGTCGCCATGTCTCTTCCCCTGGGGAACTGAGTCAGTATTTTTAAGGTTCCACTGAGCGGCTGGATCTGTTAGATTTCTACTCTTGCGTGTTGTGCCACAGTCCCTCTTTGTCTTCTTGTTAAAATCATAGCCTCTCTCTTTCTCTCCCTACAACCTGCATGTAATTGTCCTCCCTCTGTTCTTCCCCTTCACTTCCTCTCTGTCCTGATGTCTTTCCATATCTCTCGGCCTCTTCTGCTTAATTTCCCCCAACATCTCTAATTTCTCTGCCTCTCTGTCAGTATAATCTCTGTTCATTGTCTTTATCTCACATGCACGCTCAAGACAGATCACATTTCGGAGTTATAAGACAACCTTGGGAGAGCATTTGCACTTTTATAGCACACGTAACTATTTTTTAAGCACCAACATTGACAGGCATAAAAACTTAAGAGTCACAGTTTCATGTGCTGCTGTCCCATTTGCTTCCTCAGACACTATTACAATATTTTTTTTCAAAACTTGTATTCCATTAACTCTTTCTTAACATATTAAGACCTGAAAGCTCATCAAAAAGCATCTTCTCACTGCTCAGAGCAGATGGAGTCAGATACATTTCAGTGGACTAGTTAAAAATAAAAAGATCCTCCTACAACTTTTTATCTTTAGAATGATCAAATTTGGAGTGTGCCCATAATTTACAGTAATTAATCAAGGAAGCATAGATGAAGTTCAGAAACATGTGTTACAGAAGAACATAATGACAAGTGTTGTGGTTAGCACTGTCGCCTCACAGCATGGGTTTTCTCCGGGTACTTCGGCTTCCTCCCACAGTCCAAAGACAGGGATAGGTTATTTGGTGACTCTAAACTGTCCGTAGGTGTGGATGTGAGTGTGAATGGTTGTCTGTCTCTGTGTGTCAGCCCTGTGATAGTCTGGCGACCTGTCCAGGTTGTACCCTGCCTCTCACCCAATGTCAGCTAGGATAGGCTCCAGCCCCCACCCCCGCCCCCGCCCACGACCCTCAAGAGGATGAGCGGTTAGAAAATGGATGGATGGATGGTGGACAAAAGCTGTGTGTTCCTGTCACCATTCTCTGTGCATGGGTTTCATAGCAGGTATTGCACTCTAGTATTTCATTTCTGTCAGCCTTATAGATGGCCAGCTTTTACAAAATGCACCAAATTGCCCCCTAAGTAGGTGATCAGCAAGGGGTCATTAAGCAGTCTGTTAAGTTGGCAGCTTGATTTCTTTTGAGATGGGTGTAATTTGATTTACATAAATTAGTGAACCCACTTCTCCTCATTAAGCCAGAAAGTAACATCCAGGCTATCAAAGAAAAACCTAATTTTTCATTCCTTGAACCCATAAAAAGTCAACACCTATCCAATCAGGAAGAATGATTGCTTGGCAATAACAAATTGATACATACACATTTTTAAGTATTTTTGGTTTCCTGGGTAAAGGAAATCAGGCAGAAACACTTATTATTATTATTGCTCTTTTTGGGTTAAGAAATACAAATTTACGTGCATTAACTTAAGAGTAGAGTAAATCTGTTGTCATGTTAACCGTCATAATGCCTGCACCATGTATGTTTCAGCTAGAGTGCCTTAAATTTGTTGAAGGTTGGACTTTTCTATGTTTTGGGCTTGAAAAAAAAGCATAGAATGACAGGATTGTTGTCATGTTGGTTCTAAAGACTTTGTTCTGCAAATGACGCACTATAGAATAAAAATCCTGGTGTGTTTATGATAGTGTTTTTATAGTAGTTCATCATATCCAGGCCTCATTTTCTGTAACAGCTGTGGAAAAAAGCTTTGGAGCAATATTCTGCCAGTCGACATCAGTTCTAAGTTCATCGCTACTAAGAGGCAAGACAGGTGTAGAGTCTCTTAAGTACTTGTGAGAAGGTAGTTCATACTGTACAAGGTTACCAGATTACCTGTGTCATGATTGACCTAACGCCGGGTTCACACTGGACACTGAAGTGTCCCAATTTGTTAATTGTCATGCAGCCGCCTGTCAGTAGTCGCCTGGCCAGTCGCACCAAAGTGCATTTGTCTGTGACGGTCAGTAAGCGATTATGCTCTATGCTCTTGTTAAATCACATGTAGAGCTCTGTCTCTGCCTGCCTGCTTGTGTGTGTGTGAGTGTGGCTGTGTGTGGCTCTGCTCGTGTCTCTCGCTCTCTGTTTAGGCACAGCTGACAAATACGTGGCATGGGGTGCATATTCTATCATTCATCATCGTCAAATCATTCATATCATATTTAATATACTCTTTATATCATTTACAATACATTCTCAGTGTGCTCTCCTGCCAAATTCGCTTGAAGCTTGCAGAAAAAAATAGACTAGTTGCTGAAACTATTGCTGCAGATCGCTAGCCAGCCTAGGCACTCAGCGCCGTGCCACGTCCAGTGTAAACAGCCCAATCTCTTAACATGGCTGCCGAAAGCAAGCGGGCAGAGCTCCACAGAAAATCAGCGTGCTTCACAGTGCTTCTGTGTGCAGTTTGAAACCTTCTCCTTAATCACACATCTATTTTCCTTTACCTCCTTCTACTTCTGTTTTGCCTCTCTCTCCTACATGGACAAAACAGCAAGTTGATACTTTAACTTTTTTTCACAAGGCCATCAGTCTATTGAATAAATGCTCAGCCTTGGATACTCTTGAAGTGAAAAATATTTTACAAGTACAGAGAGAAAGAGCTGGTGTCAAGGATAGATGTTATTTTACATTTGTTCCTTCTTTTAATTTTGTGAGTAAGTTGGAATATGTGACTGGAATCAAAGCCAGAAACTTGAGTTAATGTGATTCTGTTATCAGGCACATAACTGCTTTGTATCCAATTATCTTGACCTGAAAAAAAAATATGATTTCCACTGTTTAACGGGATACCTCATAATCTTTAACCAGCTTTGTATCATTACAACTTGGGCAGTATGTGTTAATGAACTGTGGTATGCTTGTTACGGTTGCTTAGCAACCTCAGACACAACCTGCCACTGCACTCTTGAACCTAGCACAGAAAGCACAAGAGTAGCACTCAGCGCTTGACCTCGTGTTTCCATGCAGTTAAAGACGCAGCATGTGTATGACTTCTAATTCACATGGCTGGTACCTGTAGTTATTCCACAGGCTAGTTAATATCATGTCGAGCAGGAAATCTAAAGTGTGGGATCATTTTGAGAAGGTGAAGGATGAACCCAAGGTGATATGTAAACTCTGCAGGCAAACATTTGCCTATCATTCGTCGACTACAAACATGACGTATCATCTGAAACATGGAAGTAGCTACATGCCCATTAGCCCACAGCGTCATTAACAGGCGGCTCGCTCAGTGTGTGACGTGCACTTGTAGATAAATATATTAATGAAGGTTCATTAGTACGGTTTGTATTTCTCTGTAATGTAGCACAGTGTTAACAATGTTACTGATACTATTCTTTCTCACACCTTCAACTCAAACCATTGTGTTGCCCCGCCCAAACTATATTATTTCATAATTAAATTACCATCATAAACATGCGGGCGACTAGTTGACTAATGGCCCTAAATGACGACTATTGGTCGACTAGGAAAATTCTTAGTCAGGGGCAGCCCGAACCAAGCTTCTGTTACTGTGCTACCTGATACTCACCAAAAATTTCTCCTGAAAGATATTTTAGCTTACCATTTAACTGTAATTTTTGTTACCAGCTGACCTCCATATTCTTTCTGTGTCATTATGTCACCCACAATAGGGAGCACTTATTGGTCTGGTGTGGCGCAGTGCATTCTGGTAGTTGGAGGGTTTCTACCTCTTTAGCAAAAGCGTATGCAGCAGCCCCTTTTCTCTGTTTTCTCTGGTCACGTAGCATCAGCATCTGTCTACTGCATAAACAGCCCAGCTTTATAAAGACCACCTTTCAGACAGTGAAATACTTGTTTAAGTGTGAATTGCATTAAAGCGCCAGATAAGTGTAAAGCAGGAAAATAGGATATGGTGCTGTTAATTCTGGATTAAACCACAAGTACAATGCCCTTTAGTTCAGAAGAAAATATTTTAAATTGGAACCAGCACAGATAACATTATGCTTTGCAGGGGCACAGGGCAACCTCCAAGCAGGAGAACAAGATTTCATTACTTTGCAGCCATAATTGAAGCAGCTGCATTGATGAGTGTGAACTCCCGCTGTCCCCTGGACTGAACCTATAGAGAGTAAGCCAATATAGAGCTGGATCAATTATGAAGAGCAGAGACTGATGAAAACAAAATCCAAATTATAGATCTGTACAGTAGAAGATGCTTGCCTATTTGTTTTGCACTCCACGTGCCCTTTTTAAATCAATTTAGTATTTTCTTTATGTTTTCAGTGGAGAAGTATTATTGATTAAGCCTGGGTTGATGGAAAATAACACAACATTATTCACAGGATCCTACTTCTGCAAATGACTTTGTGTCCACCGTGAATTTCACATTATAGAGTGTGTTACAGCTCATGATTTCATTATGGAAACTGAGTTTTAAAGACTCTTTCAACATATAAATCTGGCTGAAGGGCTAGTATTTTTGGGCACATAAATTAGAACTTTGCTGAGAAGACTGCAGTTTTGCTTTTTACTCATGATACTGTATGGGTAAAGGACTACATGTTAAAATCTAATCTGATTGTTGGTACAGTCTGACACAAAACAGAGCATACAAGTCACTGTTTGGCTCCCCCAGAGTTGTTAACAACGAGCTAACATCACTTAGATTGACTGATTTCCCATTTGAAAGACAAGCAAAAACCCGACAGCCGATCACAAGCCTTGAGAGCAAACCATTGCTGACATCAGCATTACAATTGTGACATAGAGAAAGCTGTGACACACACTAACACGGACAAAAAGAGGAGAGCAGTAACAAAATAATGACGGAGGAACCTGAGCATACAGTCTACTGTAGCTAACCAGAGGCAGGTTAGGGGCAAACACTGGAGGAAAAAGTAGTGTCTTTGCTGACTTTCCCTTATTCTTCTCCCACTTTGTATTCCATTGTCTTTTTTCCTCCTCTTTCTGCCCTAAACACGTTTGTACCCATCCATCTGACCCAAAGGGATCCCCTAACCTGCTTCCAATTTTTCATCATGAACTTAAAACTTTGCCAATGATTGATTTATCCATGCAATCACCATCTCTACATATCACAAAAAAGGAGATAATCTCAGAGAATTGTGGTGTCCAAGTATATTACGAAATCAAACTTAATCCTTCCTGACTTTTCTTGTTAGTATTTGAAGAGATTTTTTAATAAGACTTGCATTTTTTAGGATATACCCTTGAGATGGTCCCACACCAAAGAATTAATACTAGTATCTAAGTATAGGGATGACATCAGCCCTATTTCAGGGTATCCTTTACATCGGTGGTTCCAAACAGGTCCAGCTACAGGGTCCAGATTGCCCCTTAGTCATTAGTTCCAGGTCCACACAGTTTAATAGATTCAGCATCATACTTGCATTTGGCAATGTCGTTGAAGCTAGTTAACTGCCCCTGTCAAGTAGCTGTGCGTTAGTCACTCACTCTACAGCAGGAAACGGTACTTGCGGTCCATTAATAATGGAACCGCAACCCACCTGTTGGGAACCACTGCTCTACATTATTTGAAGCAGTGACAGTCGAGGGTAATATAGATTTTGACACCTCAACTGCCCCTGTTGTAGTTCATGTTTAATTATATTTTGGGTTGGGGATTTAGCTCTAATCACACACTCACTCCTTGTACTGGTGCAGATACGCTTGTGCTCTTAAAAGGGAAATGTCGCAGGGTAATCCCCATGATTACTCTTGATCAAACTCTTTATGTCCACTGATTCTGATTAAGAAGCTTAGATGCTTTGTCCACTAAATACAAGCCAAAGTGACATTTTATCATACATAACTACTGAAGTGGTCTCATGGGAGGCAGTACAAGAGATCACATCCTTGATTGCATAATTGTTAAAGAGGGCTACAAAATACATGGTTCATAATGACTGATGTTAATTTGTTCTCCTCTCTTCATTTTTAAAACCCATTAGATTTGGTTTTAGTGCAGTGTGGTCACTTTTCTTTTGTGGCTCACTGCAAACACACAGAATACCAATTTACACTATCTATTGTTGAGACCCTAATGGGATGAATTTTTATCTTGCTGGCTGCCAAAAGAGTTGAAGCGATTTTAGCATGCTAGAGGCTTCTGAGATGTGCTGGGAGTTTGTGGTATTACTGACTTTGTGGTGAGATTGGTGTTTTTTCAGAGCGTGCCTTAGACATGGATAGGAAATCAAATCCGAGCTGAAGTCTGAGAGTGTCCAGTTCTTTGACATTATGATGGCATTTCTGTTCACAAATGATGTCCTCCCTTTGCTTAACAGACTGTGATTTCCTGTGTGCAGCAGAGCGTTTGGCGGCTGAATTTTAGACGGTATCAGAGTCGAGCTCTGGTTCCCTCTCAAAAAAGGGTCATCTGCGGGTTAGATAAAGCAGCTGCATAAATTCAGGCCTAGTATTGGACTGTGGCAGCAGAGGGTGCAGCTACAATGCATAAATCTTTATTTACCGACCAGGTTTTATTTTGACCTTCACCTATGGGCTAGAGCTTTGGGTGGTGACCAAAGGAATACGATTATGGATACAAGCAGCCAAAATGAGGTTTATCCGCACGCTAGCAGTGGCTCAGTGTACGAGACACAGCGAGGAGCCGGGCAGTCCAGAGGGCATCGGAGTTAAGCTCCCGCTCCCCTGCATTTAGAGGTGCCAGCTGAGGTTGTTTGGCACCTGGTAGGCATGCCAACCACTCATGTGTGTCCCTTTGAATGTATAGGTTAGGTTACCAACCATGGTTGACTAAGAGGACAGCCAAGAGCAGGCCTGAGACATGGAGAGGCATGCCAGAGGGGCTTCCAGCTGGAATGAGAGCTCACTGCCCCCCCTGCCCCCCACACCCCCAAAAGGAACAGTTGCTGAAAACAAAAATGTGTACACTGTTGCTTTTCCTGTCAGTGCCACATGCATGAGGTGAAGAAAGAAAATAACTATGTTGAATAATGCACTGCTGCCTGATTGCAGTCCCTGATTAGATATTCCCATATTTGCCAATTTAAATATGATCTCACAACATAGCTTTGCTCTGACTGACCGCAGGGATCTCTTTTATCTGATAATAACATTCCATATTATCTGAGTTTTCTCTGCTCTCCAGGCATTGAAAAAAAGAAATTAAAGCAGAAAAAAATCCTGTTGAAACCATGCATTAAACATGTTTTAAGCAGAAAATACATTTAACATAACCAGTGAGCACACGGTTAAAAAAGTACTGCCAAGAAAAGCAGATTTTTCCTTTTTATTTGTCATTGTGTTCAGCGGTTGAATAATTAATACACTGTGGTTGATGCTTCCAGGTAACTCTCTTGCCACAACTGAGATGGCTGTCATACATTATTAACAACAGTGTCACAGCAATAAGCAAAGCTTCTTGTTTGTCTAGCATGAACAGTGCTGCCAAAAGAAGCCTTTGCTTTTGGTTCAAGCTTCGGTTGGTAACTTTTATGAAAATAACTTTGTCATATTTGCTGAAACTGTCACTATATTAAGTGCACAAGACAGATTGTCTGTTAAAAAATGTGCCCCTCATCGTCTTCCTTCTGCCTCTCATCACATTCACTAGAATTAACCGCAGTGTGCCTAAAACAGCCAATGAGAGCCGAGGAGTCTTTGACGCAGCTATCAATCTTGCCAATTAACTGCGGACCAACTGTAAAACTAGGCAGCACTGATCAAATATGATTGCCATTTATTGCCTCAGATGTTTCCAGAAACATATTTTAGTGTACTGTTTAGCTGTAAAATGAGAAACTTGGTCCAGCTGGTGGATTGTACTTGGTACTTCGGTCGACAATATCAAACACGGGGACCATGTTCTGATTTTACAGCTAAACAGTACACTAAAATATTTTTCTGAAAACATCTGAGGCAAGATTCAGGCAATGTAATAACATAATCTTGATTCATATTTGATCAGCGCTGCCTAGTTTGACAGTTTGACCGCAGTTCACGAGCAGTGATTGACATGATTGACAGCTGTGGCAATAGAGGAGGCAGAGGAATGTAACGATTCTCACAGGTTATCTGTCTCATTTAGTGCTGTCTCATATATATAATGGCAGTTTCAGAAGATATGAAAAAAGTTTTTTTTCTTTTTTTTATTACAACCTGCTCTCACTCTGAAATTGTCAAATACCACTGCTTTCTGCTTCAGACACTAACAAAAAAGGTATTTTTTCATGGCGGAATGATACATCCAGTGTACCAGTGTATAATGCCGCCGGACTGCGTCAGTATGAAACGCCACCAGGTAACAACTTGATTTAAAGAGCTGGAAAGTCCCAGTGGGGCAGTTGGGAGGGGCAATGGATGGGTCCAACAAACGATCTTTCACTCAGGAGCCCAGTGTTCACTTCCCGTATGAATGTTGACCCAAACCAAGTTTTTTTCCAAACCTAAGCACGTGCTTTTGTTGCACAAGGAAGAATACAGAAATACGAGGCGTTTTACTGATGATGTTAACTTTATTTTGAGAAGACTGTATGCATCTAACGAGCAGAAACTGTACAGTTCCTGTAGGCATAAATCAGGCGTAAATTGACACAGCATCACACAATGTCAACAACAGACACATCCAGGACACCTAGCGTGCCATATGTAGACCTCAGAGTCCGCTGACCAAACCACAATACTTGATGAGTTGGGAGTGAGAATGTGTTTCTTGTAAAAGTTACCAACTGCAGCTTCAATGTGTTCTTTCTGGCTGTATATACAGTAATAAATCATTCTGCAATACCTGGATTTCATTCAAAATGAAAGGTCACAGTGGGCTTATTTTACTGCTGAGCACATTGCACAAAGAATTCCACCGTAAGCACTTAACTACCAAAAGGATGTACAAAGAGTGAGTATTTGGTAGTGACAATAAACCACATAACCATACAGCGTTGAGAGCAGCGACAAAGCTGTGTAATTTCGTCTTCACTAAGAAGGTGCATATGACTGCAGGTACAGCATGTCTTTAATAAGGTATGCATGCAGCAAGAAATGACATCCCTCTGTGGTAGACAGAGGTTGAACATGACATCTTGCTGCTCAATATGGAACAGACCTTAGGGGGCAGGTTGTTAGTGGGATGCACAATGCAAAGTGAATGAGGGATGGAAGGTAAGTGGTTGCGTAAGTGTGGACTGGAATTGTCTCTCTTGTGGCGTTTGGAGCTGGCTGGAGTACATTTCATGAGCTCAATGGAAGCACAGGGACAGGGACTGGCTACACATGGCACTTGTGAGCGCCGCTTATAAGTAGGTCAGTTGATTTAATGGTGCTCTACACCTGAAGTTACATTAAATCTCCAAAAGCTGCCTGCAACTCTCTCTAATATATGGCTGCAGTGCACACAGGTGCTGCCACCGTGTTTTCTGCTTGGACAAAGCTAATCTTCACTATTAACACTGTGCCCTTAAAGATAAAATAAGTCAATATTAAACTCAGGGAGACAGATGATTCAATACTAAGAGATACACGACCTTCACTCTCATTGAGTCAGAGGGCAGAGGATAACCTATATGAGATGAAGTCAGCAGTAATCCCCAGCGTTACCATTGTCTATAACAACAAGGCAAGCCTTAACATTCAGCTTAAACACTTTATAAATTGTAGTGCACTAACCCTTTGTTAGCAGACGTCCTATACGAGATAAATATAGAAGTAATCTGCTGTAATAATATAGATATATGAGAGTCACCTACAGCTTAACCCTGTGATTGAAAAGACACAAAGTCCTTTATGAGAAAATAGAAAAGTAATTTACTGAGTTAATACTCTGAAGTGACCTTTGGAATAATATTATGACACATAACATGGAGATAAATACACACAAGGGTCGAATGTGATGAAATACTGCATTGCGTCATCCATCTTAATAGAAATTTGCACTTTGTTTACGACATATAAACAGTTACATGTGTTTTAAATTCTGCATAATTTTTCTATTCAACTCTGCTTTAAATTTACTCACATTTCTCTCCACTGTCCCTCTGTCTGACCTTCACTATAAACACTTCTATATATTCTGTATAATAAATGCAATTACGTACTTCCACCCACATTATATTGTACAGTCTCTCAACTAAGCCATTGCTCCTCTATAGCTGATTATAGTGAGACATTTTATTGATCCCTGTAGGAAAACTGCCTCTCTGCATGTCTTCCCAGCATTCAGAGAACAGAGTTCATGGTCAGCTGTAAGCCTGGTACAACAGGACCACACCAAGGACCTGTGGTTCCCTCTTTATCAGTGCTGCTCTCAGGGAAAAAAAAAATAATACAAAAAATACAAAGCCATTTTAACAGGAGCTGTATTCACATTAGGGAGGAAATACTAGTGTAGAGTGGAATAATTCATATCCTTTATGTTTAAATACAGAAGATAATATTTCATGGGATGAGTAACACAGTAATCTGCTTTGCTGTTCTACAGTAATGACTGAATACTATGAACTTCCCCCCACACTGGAGAACAATCCATGACCTCCATGGGATAAATACAAGACGCCATGTCATCTTTTATATTAATACTGTACTTAAGTAATGGCCTACTTTATACTGCCACATTATAACCATTGACCCCTTGCGTGTTTTAATCTTGACCCTGAGTACAGTGGTAGTGTGTGTTTAAAAATAAATATATGTATAGCATTTGCTTGACAGATACTGAATGTGTTGACATTAAAGTTTCAAACAGAGCTTTCTTTATGATCCAACAGCAACATCATCTGCTGTGGGGTAACAAAGTTTATTTATATGGAAATAAATAATTGAATCAATGAATGATAATTAATGAATGCCTTGAACATATCACAAGATAATTGATGAATGAAAATGGACAACAAAATTCAGATAAAAAAATACTGCGTAATTCACTGATTAACACATGTTCAGTAAATCTTTGCTGTTTTTGTGACATTGGCTGGTCATTTTCTTCAGGTGACACGCAGGTTATTTTACTCTCAATATGCAAATTGAGATTGATTGGACATTGGTCGAAGAACTAGCTCAGCCAATCGCAAATCTGAAAAGATCCATAAGTGTTTTAATTGCGTCCCCATGGTTTGCATATTGAAGGTAGAAATAAATGAGGCCACAGCCCCCAGGAAAAGCCTGACATACGAAAAGTACATGTAATTACATTTGAATTAATTTGCACTTCATGAATTAATTTCTATGTTCCCTGTATTGTGTCCATGTGCATTCTATCCATTTATTTATCAATTTATTTGAAGTAGGAATGCCAGTGATGAACTGTTAATTGGTTAACCGCAGAGATTATTTTTGAGCGGTTATGCACGTTGTCTATGGGTTAATTTTGCTGCTCCTTAGTTTACTGCACTGCGCACCACCCAGATGTGGTGAGAGACAAACAGCTGGCTTGCCGCCTTAAACATAGTGCCCATTCCCCACCCTTTTCACCAGCCAAATGGGGAGCTAGCTGGCAGTAGCACTCAATCTGTGATTACCACTAGTAACGCCATCCCGAGCACTGCTGTGGAAACATTGTGCCCCGCCTCCAGTCTCCCCCCAGGTCGTCCCTGTGAGTAAGTGGTTCAGTTATGATCTGCAAACCCCCTCTAGCATTGCTAACCATTGTTAGCTCTGTTAGCATTGTTAGTGTCAGCACTGCTAGTGATGCTAACATGGAGCCCTAATCCTAAATGGGTTTTGCCAAGCCCCCAGAAATACTGCAAAGCCATTTTGCTTGCAGCCGTTTTTTTCCCAGTGCCCCACTTGAGGTATTGCAGCGAAAAACATCCCCTGTGGCCCAAAAAGCATTTGTCCCATAGATCACCACTGTAAAAGATGTCTGTAAAGCTGTTGACAGGACACCTCAAACTGCAAAGGTCAATTACGACTCTTTCTTTCATGGATTTTTGAACCATGGAGGGTTTAAATTTATAAAACTTTCCTTGAGAAAAACAATTTAAAAATCTGTGATGTCATCACAGTGTAAAGTCTATCAGCCGAGCAAGAACTTGCAGGCAGAACAAGTGGAAGAACCGCTGCTGTGCATATTAAGTGGGCCACAAAAATAGGGAAGTAAACCCAGAAGCTACAAACTTTTTTCACTATGTGGCAGGCAAGCAACTCTGCTGGAATAAATAGCCGCCATCTTGTCATCCAGTATCAAGTTATTATTGAAATCTGTGTTGTCACTTCCTCAACATGGCTACCAGGGAATAACCATCATTGTTGTCCCACCACTGAGGCGGTGTTACCAGCAGTAATCGCCAAAGAGCGCCTACACTAGCTAGCTCCCCCCAAACTGGCTGGTGCACAGTGCACAGCAGCCGAGGCTCACATTCGTTTACCAGTGGAGACAAGAGGGTGGGCAGTGGGTACTTTGTTTCCACATGTTAATGCAGCTAGCTGGCTGTCAGCAAAGCCAACAGGGGAAAAAAAGAGAAGCTATTTACATTACAAAACATTAAAATTTCACTGCCTCTAATGGGTAGCACTTTGAAATTTGGTGCTAAAGCTCTCACTGAGTCATGGAGTGCTGTACCAAAAGGTTAGGCCTCTTGTATTTCACATCATTTAACTTTTTTTTGTTTTGTTTTTTCCTTAAAAAATAACTGGTTAGTAAGTGGCTACTGAGTGTCGGGCTACAGAAAGCAAAATTAACCACAACTGGCATCCCAAATTTTACTAATTTATCACTTTTCAAAAAAGGATACATTTCAAACTAGTTAACCGGGGCACTGGATATGTCCTGATATATCAAAGATCAGAATTAAAATCACCATGTGTATTTCCTGTACCATAAAGGATTATGAAATGCCCAGTGAAAACACTGAGGCACAAGCTTAACCACCAACCACCTCTGCGTGACAGCAGGGACTCAGATTTAATAAAATAGTTGTAGAAGCAGCAGCTCTAGATAAACTCTCTTCCACTACACTTACACTGCTGTTAGATACAATGACTCAGTAAATGCAGCGTAGCAATGATAACACTTTCTCTAATAACAAGCTGTACCACTCTTTTCTAAAATTGTCACTCTGACGCAGCACAAAGAGCCAATCTGAGGACGTCTTTATCAAAGTTAAATACCCGTAAAACTCTTGAAGCCGCCGTTGTTTCATAAGACGTGTCTTTATGAGCCGGAGAAGTTATTGACCCCCATAACTCTAATCTCTCTCTCTCGTTTCCTCTCTCCCTCCATGCTGCCTCCCATTCCAACCGGAAGAGATAATCTGGGCAGAGATTATTGTGAGATTAGTTGTGTCTACTGTATGTTGTGTGTATGTACTCTGCTTGGGTGGCTCATGGTCGACACATAGGCAGATGATGAGCGGAGGGAGGGAGGGAAGAACACGGATGCAGGGATGGACTAAAGTAGAATAAAGAGACAGGTGGGCAGATTCACAGTCAAACACAGAAAGATAGTCAGCCTGACAGAAACAGAAAAAATAAATAGACAGGAAGGCACAAGACAGACAGTGACATGTGGCTCTGCCTGAATAAGGCTGAGAGGTTGTCAAGTTGGCTGACTACCATTTAAACATAAATGGTTCCCTGCCAAGCAGCCTGTGCGCTATGTATGTGCGCTATGACCTATAGGTTACCTACTAACCTTTAAGTGGCAATGTATGATGCTCACTGACCCCATATCATCCTATTTCCTGTATGTTCATATACAAAAAGCACAAACCATACAGTAAATATATTGAATATTTTATAAAGCTTTGTGTGTTACTGTACTATACAGTTGTGCACAGTGGTGCAGAGTCAGCTGTCCTGAATTAGCACCACCCACACAAGAATCCCAATAAAAAGTGCCTTCTTAAATAGTGAAGGTGAAGCAGCTGAAATCTGAGAGGTGCTTCAAAATGCTACCCGAGCCAATATTGACCTTATTAAGTGGAATGGGAATCGGCCGTAATGGGGCCGATCCACTTTAAATACAGCTTCTTTATCAATGTCATTATAGAAGTTCACTGTTTCTGCTATCAGTTACATTAATTCAGTCACGGCAAGTTGCCAACTCAGTTTTTTTTAGTGCTGCAGCTACTCTGGCCTCATGTTATCTTGCATTAAAAAAAATACATGAAGTTCCACACAGTAGGGTTTACAGACTTTGTATTCGGCCAAATGAGGGCAGTGGTCTTAGAACAGAACATGGTCTCAGCAGATACTCTGAGTTTTGGTGTCAAACTCAGCACTGAGGGAATAATAAGTTGGATCCATCCAAGTGAAGTGAATTCACCCTTTTCTTTAACTGTGATAAATCAGGACAACTTGGCTTAAATAATCCTGGTCCTTGGTTGAAGGGAATTTGTTTTAAAGTAATTCTCTTTACTTTTTTTTTTTTTCCAAAACAGGACAGTAATGCTATTTTTTTTTAAATTCTCTGTGACAGAGATGAAGAAAGACTTTTACTTTGCAACAAAATTTGCAGCTATTCTCTAACCCACCAACTGTCAGACTGACATTTCCAGGTTGCATATTGGTTAGAACGTTGTGTTTGCTCTGTCTATGTGTGTGAGTGTTTGTGTGGGTTTATGCAGGAAGAAGTGTGTATTCTCTCCGCTGCCAATCTCGTATCGTTTGAAAGGGCAGCAAAGAGGGCCTGGAGTGTCTGGACTGAAGTGAATGCAATACATCAACTGCTGACGTGTAATGAAATAAAAATGATGTAGGGTCTGTTGACACCTTGGTAAAATGCTCCCCTGGCCATAATGATCGACAGCTAGACAAAGTTAGAGAAAGAGAAAAAAGCAAACAAACATATTTTTAGAAACAGAAAAGAATTTGAAGTAACTTCGTCAGAGTACTTTTTCACTTAAAGCTGTGACGTGTGGTCCTTTCACCATTAAAAACAAACAAAACTACGAATCACCAATCCTAGGCGCTGCTCTTCCCCTTGAACGCACCAATCACAGCTAAGGATGGACTTTGACTTTTAACTTTTGTATTCTAACCATGTAGATTGGTGGGGCAAAAATACACAGACGTTGCCATATTGAACAATGGCAGTTGTCCAACCTAACAACAATCACTTAACCAAAAGTGGTGCTTGGGACAGTTGGACAGCTTGAGCCAGCGCTTCTTCTTTGAAGAGATTTTATGACATGCTTTGTGATGTGTTCATTAGTTGAGTCTGCCATCATTTATTTGGGTTAGTTATATATCATTTATTGACATACTGACACAATCTGTGAGATCTGAGTGATTTAAAAGACCAAGACACTTATTTTAAATGAACAAAATATGTTAACGAGGTAATGTGTACTTGCCTGATATCAGACAATTTTTAACTTGTTACACTCCGTTTCCATCTTCAGTCTGCCATTGCATCAATTCAAATGTATTTCCGTGCTGGTGGGCGATTCAGTTTTCCCCAACCAATCACTACAGACTCATGTATCCACTTGGATATGACATACTTTTAAGTTTGCCCTGATGCATAGCCATGCTAGCATACCTGCTTTGCCAGGGTTTTAAGAGTGTTTTCAGCCCTCTTAATGGACTTAAAGCGGTGACTCAGCATTTTTTGTGCATATGATAACATGCAGACCTCTTTGAAGCGAACCTCCTGAGGTGGTCTGAGTTCGGTTCGCTTCAAGTCCACAGTGCTCCAGGTTCGTTTTGCTCTTTGCCATTGTTTTTAGCCCTCTAGATCACATGCTATTGCACTGAAACCCTTGAAAATACAGATGACACCACATTAGCCTGTAACGCTCGCAAGAACGCAGGACAAGGAGTAGTTTGGTCCACGGAAGATACTGCACATCTCCAGATGTGGAATGTAGAATACATCAAAAGGCAACAGTCTACAGCACACAGCAATGCTAAGGTTTTCCTCCAGTTTTAAATTCATTTGAAAGCGAAGGGGTTCATTACTGCACTGCAGTGCCACGTCAAGTAACTGGTGCACTTTAAGACGACTGAGTTCAGTTTGTTTAAAAAAGACTATATGTGAAGACACCCAAAGAGCGGAGTGAAGCGAAGTAAAACAAACTACTCTGTCAGGCAATATTGAAAGGAAATGTCAGTTTAGGACAGCATCAATATCAGCGTCCAACTTCTCTTCAGAGTTCGCCATTGTTGTGATTACTCCTCATTGGTTCTGGCACACTGCCTGACAGTGCTTGAGGATGGCTTGACAATGGTATTAGTACCACTCGTGCTGATTGGCTAACTGAGTCCCGGCCATGGCATGAATTGGTATTTTTTATTTTTACCAAGAAACTATTGTTTCATGTCATGAAGCCAGATCAAACAGTCCATGCGAGATTGGTGGAGTGGACGGATTCATGGGTCTGGACCCAGGCAAAATATGTAAGCATTTGAGCGTGATAATACAGCACAAGTCCATACACACACATACACACACTTGGCCATCTGGACTGTCCTGTCCCCCTAAATTAGTAATGTGCTTAAAACATATTGATAGACACTCACACAGGTTCCTGTAGCCTGTAAGTAAATAATGTGCAAGAACAAACACACACACACCATACACACACACACACACACACACACACACACACAGTCACTCACACTGTGACAGTCATAACCAAGCAGGGGGGAATGTCAGTCTCTTTGTCAAGCAGAAGAGCCTGACAGAATCAATTAGCAGGCAGGGAGAATGGAGAATACTGGATTCAATTAAACTGACAGCTTTCCCCATAGGCACACCACTCATTGGGCCATTATTCAACCAAACTGTGTGTGTGTGTGTGTGTTTGTGTGTATGTGAAAAAGAGAGAGAGAGAGAGAGCGAGAGGAGAAGATAGACCGAGGAGAAGTGTGTGTGTGTGTGTTTCTATTTGTGTGTGTTGGAGAGACTGTCTGTGTGTCTGTGTGTGTGTTTATCTTGAGGATGAACTCATTTCTCTCCATCCGCCCTGAGGTCAGCTAGCTCTGTTAGGGATTTAGACCCACACAAACACAGTCAAAACCTAATCCCTCCTTCAGCCGTCCCCAGCAAGCCGCACACACAAGAGTCCATAGTTCAAAGAGCAGCTTTGGTATCAATACAGCGGATTCGTAGGCCACATTAGCATGAGTAGGAAAATGGCTTTCCAACACTGGCTTTACAGAGAGCTCCAGCAAGGGGAGACATTTCTATCAGAGTTGATTATGGCCAGATATACAGTCACTGGCAGAGATGTTATGGCTTCAGCAGCAGAGGCAGTTACAGAGTCATAGAGCGGGAGTCTAGGGGCATTCACCCTCTGTGAAAAAAAGATGCAACATTTCAAAATCAATAAGGAGAATGTTGCTGTGAATGTACATAATGTATGCATAAAGGGAAGCAGCACAGCAGCTGAGCCTGGGTGGTGTGCGGAGGTCGAACTTGATTGTTGGTGTTATGATTGTTCTCTGAGCACCTTGTTCAATCCATCTGTAATGTGGAGTGCCTCAGTGAGTGTTGTTGTTGGTTATTTACAGTGATTTATCTGTAATGTAAAAGTGTCTCGGTTGCTGTTAATGCATGTTTTCGTCCGTCGATTTCCATAAACACTGAGTGAACTTTTGAAAAGACGCTAAAGCAAACCACCAGCAGTCTATACAGACCTGCAGTGGATTACAGTGGCAGTCTGGCTTATCTGTCACTCTGCCTGCACTGAATTATGAACAGAACCTCTACTCTTATCTCTCTTCATCTCTGTCTTCATCTCATCTGTCATTCAGTTCAGCTGTGCCACAGATAAACAGAAAGAAAGAATTTATAGAACAAAATGTTCAGCAGGCCAAACAATTAGAGCTGAATGGGACATTGAACCTGACGAGGATCCATTTTTGGGCAACTACTAGCATATTGTTCACAACAATCCAACATTATGTTGACTATGGTAAAACAGAACAAATCTTGTCAAATATTTGATACGCATTTATAAAAAAAATCAAAAGTTTAGGTTGAATAAACATGTGAAAGCAAATAAAACACTCTGCTGTGTACACTTGACATCCCAATAGGATCAGCAATATGCAAAGAGCGATTACAAACTTTTAAGATAACTGCAGTTAGAAAACTCCTAAAATAAAGTTTCAGTCTATCCTTTTTATCACATATCTCTAAACTGGGAGTAAGCCATGTGTCAGATAGTCACACTAGCTATCACTGTTCATCAGTGCCGTTCTATATCTTCTCAGACTAAATACAGTAGTACTCTAAGCAGATGGTAGTTTTGTGTGGAAGAAAATGTTGTGTTGGGGCTGTTTTCATACCAGAAAACCCTTTACCAATTTTAAATGGGTTATGGCACCAAGAAATGCTGACATTGACGAAGGCATTTGGTCTAAGGGTGCTTTCACAACTGCCCTGTTTGGTTCAATCAAACCCAACTTCATTTGCCTCCTAAGTGCGGTTTGTTTGGGGCAATTACGAGCACAGCAGTCGCACTGGGGTGCACACCAAACAACCGGATTGAGACCTTCTTGAAGGTCAGTCTCAGTCTGGTTACAAACGAACTCTGGTGAGGTTCGTTTGTGGTGAGAACGTGTTCCGACCTTTATCCGAACCAACTGCCGTCACATTACACATTGTTTGGGTTTGCGCTAAAATCAACCCTGTAGTTGTCCCTCCATTGTGACATTAGAAAGTGTCGCATTTGTCTTTCAAGTATACTCTTCTTCAATGTTTTGTTTACTTCCTGGATTTTTCCCTCATGGAAATTCTGACCAATCAAGAGCAGCTTTCTCACACAAGGCATTTTATCTGGTCCGCTTGTAAATGCTGCCGTGAGAACACGAACCAACTCTAGGCAATTATGCAACTTTGTATCAAAATTAGTCCCTGATTCAGACAAAAGTAAGCAACCTCTAGGTCTGAAAGCACCCTGAATATTGATATTTTATCCAGAGAAACACATCTTACATATATACATATTAACTAGATGTGGGATGATGGAGCAGACTGCAGTACACAGGAAGATCTGTAAATGTAGATGGTGGTCTGTAATTAAAGATGAGTAAAAGTGTCCAGTTCACTTCTGCTTTAAAAATAGTTGAGAGATGTTGTCCTTCATGATGGAACCAACTCAGTACAGTCTCTACCAGAGACACAATATGGGACTAACCTATGCATCATTGAAAATGGCGAGAGAAGGTCACAGCAGCGACAAACACGGCTCATTGAGATTATAACTCAAACAATTAATGGCTCCATTTTCCTAGAACAATCAAAGTTGTAAGTTAAGGGTGTTTTCTTAGAGCATTTGTCCGAATGCCGTTAAAGTTCTAGTCATGATTCTCAAAACAGAGCGAGTGCAATCCCATGTCTGTTAAAAGCCTCTCAACAGTGCTGCCCATGGTTCTGAAAAGGATGATGACGCAATTTTTGTAAGCTGTTTTATTAAAATGTTTGAAAGCTTTGTACATACATTTGAAAATATATTCAGTATATAGTCACACTTGCAGTGACCTGCCTGGAGCAGGTGACCATATAAAAAAAAATTCGGTCACGAGCTGGCGTCAGCTTGTCAAGAAAGTGCGGGGGGGAAATAAAGTATTCAGGACAGCGTGAAGCCTAAGGCTTTTGCTTGGTATTTTTACCTCATTATTTGAAACTATGGCCACATTTTATATGAACATCCGACATTATAACATGATTCATATGACAGAAAATAATTATAAGCATAAAAGTTTTTTCCCTTGACACTTACATTAAACTTTTCAAACAACTAACCTTGGATATTCTGTACAAATTATATAAACTATATTCTGTTCAATGTCACAGATTGATTTAGAGATTTACTTTAAAAGCCGTCCTGCTGCGCTCTCTTTTGGACCTCCAATGAGTCACTACTTTCAGTTCTAAAGCTTTGTAACACATGAGTGAGCTGTAGTGTTATTTATTTATTTTTTTAAGATCAGAAAGTGGATATAGTCACATTACTTTTTTTGTACACTTATTATGGCCATTTATACTGTGAAACTCTGGTTAGCAACACCAGGGCCTCAAATGCACTTTGCACTCATGCTGTTTAAGATACATCACACAGATTTATGAATAAGGCGATCAATACCGGGCTGGCAGGAAGAACTCAATCACAGTTTTATCAAATAATAAAAATCGTAAACGCTGTTTGGAAATTGTTTTTAAAAGGGAGATGACTGCTGTTAAATGCAGAGTAATAATCTCCAGCAATTTATAAAATATACTTGTGAAACAGGTGCTGCCTCAGTATGGCAAGACATATTCTGACCCAGTTTCCATGCAGCTTAAGCCAGACAAAGTCAACATGCTTGTCTTTTTGGCCAGAAGCCTGGAACTATAACTCTGGCCTTTTTGTGTGTTTTATTTGGTTCTAATTAATGAAACTACTAAGCCAGAAGCTCATTATATTTGTTTGGAATCGTCCTCTCTAATTCCATCTCAGATCTTACAGAGAGCGAACCCTCCCATTTGTATCACCACGTGATGTTGGCGGTCTTGTTCCATACAAGCTTGATTTGGCTGTCATTTGTGTGAAGTTTCATTTAGCATCTGCTGCGACACAGTAGATAGGAAACAATATGACAGATTATGACATTGCTACTGTCTTCATCAATACTGCTCATTGATCCAGTACTTAACCAGTGCTCTTACTGGTCCTTTTTGTTACATTGTTATAAAAAATAAGTAAGGCCAGAATTAACAGTGCTTCATTTTCATATATATGAACTGTATTAGTGCTGACCCCTAATAGTCTACCAAAAGTTAGTCAAACAGAAAGGTCATTAGTTAGCAAGAGTTCATTAGTCGCTTAGTCGCAGAGAGACATCGCTCTGTTAGAGGCTGTGCCTTTCCAAAATAAATCAAAACCTATATGACTGGGCCATGTGGGAATGTAATCTGAAAGGACAGACACAGCTACACTGACAGGAGTCACGTTATGAACCAATCACAGCCGACAGATATCTTTCCCTTCTTCTGTAAATATTCAGTCTTGTAAATATGGAAAAGTTGATCATGTTAGTGCAGGGCTACCTAGAGCTTTACATCTGTCCCACGGCCTACACACTTATAAACAGCACCTGGAAGAAGATCAGCTCTGCACTCAGGTTTCAGGTAAATAAGCTATATGATGCTTGTTAAGATTGCTTAGCAACCTCAGACGCAACCTGCCACCGTGCTCTTGAAAGCTGGCACAAAAAAGCACAAGAGTAGCACTCAGTGCTCGACCTCGCGTTTTCCAGGCGGTTAAAGACATGGCATGTGTAGGGCCTCTAATTAACAGGGCTGGTACCTGCGGTTATTACACAGGCTAGTTAATAACATGTCGGGCAGGAAATCCAAAGTGTGGGATCATTTTGAGAAGGTGAAGTATGAACCCAAGGAGATATGTAAACTCATCTTCATTGGTCGACTACAAACATGACGTATCATCTGAAACATGTCAGTAGCTACATGCCCATTAGCCACTTAGCACAATCATTACTGCTTTGCCGACAGCGTCATTAACAGGCGGCTCGCTCAGTGTGTGACGTGCACTTGTAGATAAAATATAGGCCTATATTAATGAAGGTTCATTAGTACGGTTTTTGTATTTCTCTGTAATGTAGCACAGTGTTAACAATGTTACTGATACTATTCTTTCTCACTACTTCAACTCAAACCATTGTGGTGCCCCGCCCAAAATATATAATTTAATTAAATTAATATTGTAAACATACGGGCGACTAGTTGACTAATGGCCATGAATGAGCGATTAATACTCTTTAACATTGTCATTAAGTGAAGTGTGTGTGTGTGTGTGTGTGTGTGTGTGTGTGTGTGTGTGTGTGTGTGTGTGTGCGTGTGCACATGTGTGAGAGACAGAGGCAGAGAGAGCTGGCCCAGGCCCCTTGCACATATGTAAGGCTCTGATGGAGAGATCTTTTCTGGATTGGGAACAATGCATCATAGAAGAGTGTCTTAATCTTATCGCAGATTGGAAATGGAGTTGGTGATATAAAAAAGTGCAAGACAACAATTCTGTAGAGTAAACAGTCCAAATAGGACATCTATTTTCCTAATTTCTACAATACCAAGAGCAGAACTAGTAACGTCGAAGCTGATCAATAGTACGGTCTTAAATAATTTAGCTTGGGGCCCATTTAATACCGAGTTTACATCCCCAGTGATGCAATACAAAAGATATATTGCAGCCACCTTTAATGCCACAATTTGTAACTAACATTGAGGCAATGTTCTGTGTTTTTCTCTGTCTCACTTTCCCTACCTGTCTCTGTCTGTCTCTGCATGTCCAATTCACTTTGCAGGCTCTTTTTTCACACTGTTACAAGTAGCGGTACGAGATGTTGCTATTTTTGTGACCTTGAAACGCACAAGATTGAAGAACAAAATGGGAGTTGCATGCAAATAAGGAAGCACATGGCAAGGTGCTGGTATTTTTTTTTTTTTTTTGTGAAGCAGTTGCAAAGACCACGTCTCTCATCTTCTTTAATTTGGTGATTTGCCTGCTGGCGCTAAAGGAATGCATGCTAGAAATGTGCAACAGTGACACAATAGTGCAAAATAATGTGAATAAACAAGAGTGATAACAGAAATCCATATAAAGAATAATCAAAAAGCATCTCTGTACTGGTGGACAGTGACCACAGGGTGTTAGTATCCCCTGCCAATAAGTATTGTATCTCTCAACAACAAGTAATACCGCCTGTCTGTTTCTCTTCCTGTCTGTCTGCAGGTCATTTTGGCACATGCACTCACACACAGGCAGACAGAGACACTTACAACAGTTATCTCCTAAACCAGCTGTAATAGGTTAAGTTTTCTATTTAAGTCCCCCACCCAAAAAAGCGTAGTATGCCCTGATTGGTCAGTGTTTTTGGGTCTACTTTTTCCCTGCACTGTCACTGCAGCCGAGGAATAACTGTAGCAGAGTAAAGCGGAATTTATACTTGTGCAACAAACCCTACGCCGTGGCCTATACACGTCGCCTACGCCATTGTGAGCATCTATACTTGTGTGTATTAGTGTGTCTGTGTCACTCTGCAGTTACAGCTTCAAAACACAAATCAGCGGTGAGGTTTCTGTGAAGTGCTGTAAAGTTTAGTCACTTCCAAACACACCCAAAACCCACATTAAACATGGCTTAATAGAGACAATTTCAAACACAAGTACACAAATCAGCTTCACTATAACTCACAGCATTCACAGACAAAGCACTTGTCTTTATTTGGACACATTTTCCCCGCAAACACAACATGCTAATGTTTTTAGCTCAAGCCTATGGCATTTTACATTGTGTAAATTAGCCTAGGAGCTAGCAAACTTTTCCTCTTTTTTTATATGAAGCCAGGGACAACAGCAACATTTAACAAAGGTAACGTTACATATTTCGGCTCCATTACAACTCACAAGGTTCATCGACAAAACAACTGTCTTATACTAAACAAGTTTTCTAAACAGGTATAACATGCTAACGTTATTAGCACAAGCCTATGGCATTTTAAATTGTATAAATTAGCCTAGCGACAAGGGGTGATTTCCTCTGCTCATATGAAGCCAGCATAAATCACACACAAGACTCAAGATGATATTTTTTGTGGAGGCTTTATTGTCTTCTCAATTTTTTGTTTCTTATCTGTAAAATTAGTAAATTTTTAAAAAAGTAAATAAAAGCTTCATTTCCACTGAGGGAAATGTTTCAGCTTACAAAAATAAACAGGAGGTCTGCGTCACCGCAACATGTAGTTACATTTCTGAGGAGGTGCACGTCAGGCTACAGCGTAGGTTACAGCAAAGGCTCTACGTTGACACAGCTACAGCGTCGATTCAATGCAGGAGTATAAATTCTGCCTAAAGCGGGACTTTCTGCCAGGGAAGAATCACCAATAAAATTTTCTAAACACAACCAAACATGTTCCAGCAGTAATATAATTGGGGGATTGCAGCTTGACTGTAATGGTGTATGGCGGCAATTTGTAACATGGTAATGCACCAATAAAAGCATCTAAACCAAAATCTTCACAACCTGACATGTTCCAGCAGGAATAGCCTATCATCCAAAATTGAGAAGAAAATAACATCGGCAACCAAGACAACACATTTCCCTAATGTTAGCATGTAGCTACATGTGCTGAATAAAGAATAATCAATTAGCCTCTCTGTACTGGGGGACAATGACCACAGGATACTGGTTTCCACTGTCAATAAGTACTGTACCTCTAAACCAGCTTACAGCTAAACACCCAAGTAATACTGCCTGTCTGTTCTTCTTCCTGTCGATCTCTGCTGTCTGCAGGTCATTTTGGCACATGCACTCACACACAGGCAGACACAGACACTTAAAAGAGTTAGCTCCTAAACCAGCTTTAATAGGTTAAATGTTCGAGAGCCACAGCCAGATTTCCTCTCATTTATCAAAACTATCGATCCACAAACCACCCATGGCCCATCAACCACAGACAGAGAGGGAAAGGGGGCAAAAGAGAGAAACAGATACAAAGGCGGCGAGACAGAGAGAGGAGATTAAATTCATTTAAAGTGTGGTGTTGACAGGGGGGGCCATGTACTTAAATTTAGAACATCTATCATAGATGAATTACCGAAAGGGAGAAGGAATGAGAAAAATAAAAAGTTTAGAATGGGAAACGAGGGAACATAAATGTAAAAAAGAGAGGGAGAGAGAAATGAAATATTATGGAATGAGCGGTGTTGACACTGGGGAGCATGTATTTAGTTCAGCTGGCGGATTAAAGCCTAATTTTACATCCATCTAAGTGGGCCATAGGGGGAGAGAGTGGGGCTGAGGCTGATGCTTGTTAATGGCTTAAGAGTCTTGTAAGGGCTGGGATAGACTTTGAGTTCAATGACAAGTTGTACTTGATACACGCCGGAGGTTTTAGGGGCTCAAGAAAAACATGTTTCCAGTTCAATACAGTCAAGCAGAAGATCCAGGGCTTGCTAAACCCCTTCAGTTTTAATGTAGTGCTGGTTGCTAAAAGAAAACCACACCCAATGTGGAGCACGTTTTGCTGCCTCGCTTTAATTGAATGCGCCGTCCCTCATGTGCTGAGTAAGGTCCCTGAGCTGAGCCCCTGCAAAGCCCACTCAAATTACTACACACAATCTATTTGGATAGCAGCATACTGTAAGTTGTGATAAACTGTGGCACTAAACATTTTGGAAGTTTTTGGGACAGTGACTTGAATTAGCTGCTCTGCTGCAGCTGTATATAGAGAATGTTAAGTTTCAGAGCTCTCCATAGAACCCCATACTGGTAAAATATGAAGTCCTTATTTGGATTATCCATCCCTGGCCTGGTTTGTGATGCATGCATTAAAACATAATGAATTCCAAGGCATTAACGTCCTGTAAGTATGCATGAGAAGAAAAAAACATGCACAAAGTCGTGCAGAGATACACTGCAAATGTGTGCTGAGAAAGAGAAAGAATAGAGGGGCAGTTAAAGAGCAGGAATAAAGACGAGGAAGTAAAAACGAGGGAGACAGGGAGACTCTGTTTTTCAGCTGGCTAAATACTTCCATCAGGGAAAAGAAAAAAAATATATTATGCTGATGCTATTGCTGATGTTCAGTAGTGACGGGAGCTGGCTTGGTTACATGTTTACACCCTCACACATACAGTCCTTGCAAATGATCTACTTGGCTTATGCAAATGCACTGTCAGCAATAACACCATTAAACCAAAATGTACCCACACAGACAACACCAAAGACCTCCGTACACACACACATGCACACACCAGCCTTTGCATAATTAAAGAGAAAAAAATTCACTCGTCATCATGTGCACACGCATTAACATAAACAAGCAGTCGTGCATGCATGTACACACACTAAAGGCTAGATCAGCATTTATTTAGTTGCTAACTGATCTGTGTGTGCAGTACATGCTGACATAGAAATATACATGAACATACACTCAAATTCAGAGATGTAAATTATGAGCACAGGCAGTGCACTAAGGAGTTAGTAGGTTGTGATTATTCTCCTCTGCACACTAATGCCTCTCTTCTCCATCTATCCCACTTTCACCTCTTCTCTGTCCTTGCTCTCTCTATCTCCTTGTTTATGAACCTCATAATAAGCACTCACACCTTTCCACGCTGTGTGTGTGTGTGTGTGGTGATTATTTAAGAGCTGGTCATTACTGTAGCTTCCTGCTGTGTAAAACCGAAGAGGCGGACATAAGACGGAGATGAGAGAGGAGGTAGAGAGAATTACAGACAAAGTAGGAGAGCGCGTGTGACAAAGGAAGACGGAGGAAGAGCAGACACAGACATGAAGGACAGTGAAAGAGAAATACTTATTACAAGCCTCAGTAATTAATGACGGATCCCACACATGAGCATGAATGACATCATGTGCGCACACACACACACACACACACACACACACACACACACACACACACACACACACACACACACACATTCACACACATACAGTACACACCCCAGCGGAGTGTAACAAACTCAAATGGGCCAATTAAAAGAGACCGCTACTGAGACATCGGCCTATTAGCAGTGACGGGACGCTGTTTTCAACAATTAACAGTGATTGCTCAGTGCCCATGTGAGGCCATTAGCTCAGGACACGAGAGACACATAAAATGCTTAGCTTTGGAACAACACAATCAAAATCAACTTGCCTCTGACATGAAGAGCGCCTGACCTTTTTAACACTTCATGCACATTTGCATTCTTCTCAGCAGCAATACCAAACAATAAGGGTCTTTATTCATGAACAGCTGCTACGCACAATGATGTGATAACACTTCACCCTTTAAATAAAGACAAGCTAAAACATTTTTGGAGTCATTGTGCAAAATATGCAACTTGTAAATGACATTATACACTTAATTATGTTGTTCTAAAGTGCAACAGGTTGTGCGAAACACGGCAGAGTGTCAGTTCTCATACGTCGGAGTATTTTTAGAGGTGCTGAGGATGTTCCCAAAGAAACTGATGACATCTTTTAACACAGTAATGTTAATTTCTAAAATAGAGTGTAATACGCTGAGAGGTGTCAGCATATTCCATGTCTTTTATTTAGAAAATGCCACATCACAATGAGGCCTGATTTGGAATGTTCAAACTGAATTTTTACAGGACCTGTATCAAATTAAGAATATTGTCATATTTGGAAAAATAGTGGCATTATGTTATGACCTTTGCTTCCTTTAGACCCTGGGTCTTCAACAGGGGGTCCATGACCCCTAGGAGGTCCTCAGAGTCACTGCAGGGGGGCCGCCAAATGACCTGTGAATAATTTAATTAATTGATTAAAGTTTCAGTAAGTAAAATGTGCCTGAAAATCCACATTAACGTAAATCTAATATATTGTTAGCAAAGATAAATCAGGCTATTCATAAAATATTATTATATATTAGCAAATTATTATAGCATATTAGCAAATTAGCTGTATTACTGTGTTGAGGTTACAGACATTCTTGTGAGCCTCAATGGATTGTTTTAGAGCTTTCTACTAGTCTCTGACACACCGTCCACCTTGGAAACCACCGTTGAAAGTGCAGAGGGGAGGCTAACACACCTAGCCATGCTACAACTGACTCACTAGGGTCTTGACCTGACAGCAGTTCATCGTCGTACCCAACCTGACACCATCGATGGCGTCTGGCACTTCAGAGAAGTGTTCTCCTCACATATGAATCTTGTTTTACACTGTAGCAATGGTACAGATGGTACAGTGTGTATGGTGTCATGTGAGTGAGCAGTTTGCTGATGTCAGTGTTGTGAACAGAGTGCTCCATGGTGGTGGTGGGGTTATGGTATGGGCTGGCATAAGCTATGGAACGCAGTTACATTTAATTGATGGCAGTTTAAATGCAGATACCATGACGAGATCCTGAGACCCATAATCATGCCATTCATCCATCATCATGACCTCATGTCGCAGCATGATAATGCTAACCCATGTTGCAAGGATCTGTATACAGTTCCTGGAAGCTGAAAACAACCCACCTCTTGCATGGCCTACATACTCACCAGACATGACACCCATTGAGCATGTTTGGAGTGCTCTGGATCGGCATGTACGACAGGGTGTTTCAATTCCTGCCAATGTCCATTGAAGAGGAGTGGGCCAACAGCCCACAAGCCACAATCATGAACCTGATCAACTCTTTGTGAAGGAGATGTGTTGCCCTTCATAATCTAGCCCCTTCCTACCTGTCTGAAGTCCGTCATATCTACACACCCTCCAGTACTCTTAGATCCTCTTCTGCGATCCAACTCACATCACCATCTGCCCACTTGACTACCATGGGTTCTTGAGCCTTCAGCCAGTCTGTCCCCCGCCTCTGGAACTCTCTTCCCCAAGACATTCGCAATATTGACTCTCTTTCCACCTTCAAATCCCGTCTGAAAACACACCTTTTTCTAGCTGGCATATTTGGTCTGATTTAATGTAAGGTGTCCTTGAGTGCTTTGAAAGGCACCTATAAATAAATGCATTATTGTAAAGACAAGTAATGGTCTCATTAGATACCAACTGATTCTTTAGGGTATCTAAGACCAACAAATGCATTTCTGTAATAATGTCAATCTCAATAAATGTCCTTTTTCATGATAAATGTGCAAGTGTTAGAATAAATTATTGATATGTCACTTATCTTGGAAAAGGAGAGGTGCCCACTAACACAGTTTTCACAAATGTGCAACCAAAATTTGAGAGAAATAAGTCTTTTATGTATACCGAAAAAGTCTTAGATCTCCAACTGGAACCTGTGAAAAATGGGAGTTAAGTGTTGCTGTTATATTTGTGTTCAGTGTACATAACGCTCAGCTGGCTGACAGTCTCTTTTCCATAATTGGGACAGCTAGCTCTAACCCTGACTTGGCATTACCCTCTCTTAAGTTATTTATTCTAATAAAAAAAAATGTTTTCATGTTGTTGTAGTCTTCTCCAAAGGAACACCAAACAAACCCGACATATTTCCAGGCACAAAAGAGTTGTTAGAGCCCCAGACAGCCCATCGTCTGGGCATCTTTCCAAACTCAGCCAGCCAGTTCTGTGATAGCGCTGGTCACCCAGAAGTGCATCGTAGCCCCTTTGTTTACAAACATTCAGACTTCTTCTTCATTCATTTTCACCAAGAGAAAACCCAAAATTGAGTTTTTGTTTAACTTTACTGACACCAATCCTGGGACAAAGCCACACATCACCACATATCCGTGGCGCAAAAACACAAGACAACGATACACACATACCTCTGAGGTAGAAATTGAACACTCAGCAACTGTTTCACTTTTGATTACTTCACACTGTCAGCACTGTCCAGGTGTGTTTTCTTAAGTTCGGTGTAACTCCTGATGTGTGCTTGTGCGTGTATGTGTGTGTCTGTGTGCAGAGCCGCTCCTGTTTTCTTATTAGTAATTCATCTGAGTTAGTTCCACCTGCCTCTCTGTCTCACTGAATAAGACATGGTGTGTGTGTGTGTTCAGGTCGTTGGTGATTCAGTTGTGTTTTAAAGCCCGTTCAGTGGGACCCCTGACAGCAGGTCCTCTGTGTGGAGTCGAGGCAGGGTCCTCCCTCCTAATGAGGCATCGTTCCCTCCTTCCATCCTCCCACCTTACCCTCCTCTGCTCCTTTATTTCATTTTTCTTTTATCTCCCACTCTCCTTCCACCTTTTGTCTCATCCTTACCCCTCTCCCGTCCTCTCTCCATCTCTTTTCATCTTGCTCCTTGCCCTTCCAGACTCCTTCGCTGTTTTCTTCTTGTTTTCCCTGACTCACTCTCCTTCTCTCCTTTCCTCTTGCTACCCACCTTCTCCCCTCTTCTCTTTCATCTGTCCTCAACTCTAACCTGTAACTCCTCTCCATGTTTCTTGCATCTCACTCTTTATGGTTTCCTCCTCGCTTCTCACTCTTCCCTCTGCCCTATTTTCCACTCTCTGCCTTGCATCTCAATAACATGAAAATTAATGAATAAAAGTGAAATGAAAATGAATGTATGCACCTCTTTGAAGTTGCTGTAAGTCAGTCCAGATAAGAGCATCAAGCGAATGCTTAAAAAATGTTTATGTAAACGAGGATCAAAGAACACTACACTGAAAGCTATATTTGTCTGTTGGATGTCATTTGGAAAGAAGACGGAGGACATTCTTGGGAATACAGCTCAAAAATTACATCTAAATGTCAGGCAGGCATTGACATTAGAAGCAAGACTATAAATATTGTTCACTATCAGCGTCGCAGGAACGGAAAAGTTGAACAAAACTATTAGAAATGCATCCCTGAGTCGAAGACGATATTTCAGGTCTTATGTGGGTTGCTAAGCTATTATAATGAGTGGGTTTTATGGGAGGATTATTAAACTACATTTTGAATGTAATGACTGATGTCTGTGAAGGGCGGAATAAATCTTAGAATTATCACCGTGCATTTAACAAATTAACAAGGTCATGATTCAAGTTTATGGCGGTGGGAGAGCCAAAAACTGGATGTTTTATGATCGGACAGCGTTGATAATTAAACATGAAGCACCACAACAGAATAACACTTTAACACAGTGACAGATGAGCTACTATCATCAGAAACAGATCAGCTGAACTAACTGAGAATGTGTAGGTTTGTACTGAAGACAGACACAATGTAGATTTTCCTCAGCAACACCACCTTTCACTTGGATTTATAAAGTCTGAGGGCTCCTGAAACAATTCACTGCCTATGGCAACCTTAATCTCCATGTACTCATGGCTTAGGCAGTTGTTAGGAATTCCTGATTAGTGCTCTGTAATACTGTACAGTAATTATTCAGTAATGCTGATGAAATATTCATATCAAGGTTGCAAGGTGCACTTGTGTTGAGGAGCTTCTAAAGCAGGTCAAATACTGACCACGTTTGGGAATCGATCATTCGTTTTTGATTAGGATCAAATGATTAAAGGACGGTTCCATGAGAGCACTTTGTGGGGGGGTGTTTGATCACATATCCTGCTTTTGATTTTGATGATTGAAATCAAAAGCTCATTTTAAATGATTTTCAATTTAGAATTACAATTGTGATAGCACTACTGCAACCATGTGGCACTTGAAGGTGTTATTGCACTTAGTCTAAGGCTTCTCTTTGATCTACTGTGGCTTGGATTGTACCTACAAATGGAGACATGAAAATGTATCACTGATCTAAGATACAGCAGTTTTACTGTAGCTACGATCAGAGAGAATGACATTAGATTCTGAAAATGAAAAAATGACTGCCTGGTGTCGGTGTCAACTTAAAAGAACATCTGTTTTTTTTATTTTTTATTTTTTATTGTTGCACGCTCAAATTAATTTTGAGGGAAATCCAAGTGTGTTTTTATCGATCAACATAGAATTTCTTTTGCAGATTTTTCTAAAAACTAGGTCTAAATATCCATGATAGCAACCAGAAGCTTTGTCAGTGGCCCTTTGGTGTCAGATACCGACGCACAGAGGCACTCTTTAGAGGTGATATGACATGCACAGGGTGGCTGCATTTTTTGACACTCCAAGCAACTTGTGTAGTGTAAAGAGCGAGAAAATCTGAACTGGGTGGGCTAAAGAGGAGGAGGAGGAAAGGGTCAAACAAACTCTGGACTTTCACCTGTTAGACTGCTGTTCATTTCCCGTGTGAAACCAAAAGCCAATAAAGCTATTTAAATAACACCATAGTGTGCTAGTATGTGTGGCATATTCTGCCAGTGACATGTGAATTACGGAAGTAACAAACATGTTTATTTCAGGCCAAACCATGATGTTTTTTCTAAACCTTACCACGGCGTTTTGTTGCCCAAATGTGAGGAAGTAGACCTAAAAACAAAGTTGTTTTTTTTTTTAGCTATGTTCTGAGTTTATTTTGAATATAGACTGCATGCACTTAATAAGTGGAAAGTGTTAATTTCCTGCGAAAACAAAGCTTATTTTGAAAAGAAAGAATGGGTGAAAGGGGCATAAATTGACACTCTGTCCCTGAATGTCAAAAATTGATGTTGGAGGGGTACCTAGAGCATCAAAGTTTGATGCGTAGGCCCACTGACCTCTGTATTTGGTGCGTTTGGAGTGAGGATGTGTTGGTAACATTTGAACAGCAATCTAGATATCAGCCTCTGTAGCTATAATGCAGTCCAGCTGCAAGACATAGAATATACGTATGTGTTTTGGCTACACGGAAATTAAGTCGTTTCTTTGCTTGTATTCTAACCATTGCTACTTCTCATTACATGTATGCATCATGGAAATTCAGGCACGTCCACTCTGGGAAAGACTGAGTGTAAGGGACTCATTATAGATACTGTAATTCCACATCAGCTGTATCACCAATAAGCACTAATTATAAATAAGTAAATGGGTTAATACAGACATTTTAAGGGGTCAGATGTATTTCAGATTCACAGTGTATTCCATAAATAACCCTCCTGTATCTCTGGGTCAGTCTATTTAATATCCACAGCTAATTATATTGTTCTCTGACACTGTGAGGTAAAATACACATCAATTATACAAATCAAACTCTTTAGTGTACATATGTAATGTAGCTTAACCCCTGAGGGCTTTAGCCTCACGACCATAGAATCTTAATGGGGTCAAACTGGTTAAAAAAGCAAAAGACTGGAGATATGTTGAGACTGAATGAAGCACAGAGGAAAGGAGCTCAATGCAGCTGCTAACAGCCAATACTGCAGATCCATGTAACAGCGTGCACCGTTTGAAAAATAAAGCATGACCTGATACAGGATAATACCGGATCACTGTATATATGTGAGGAGGCATGTGTCTGTTTATTTATAGAGGGAATCTTGGATTAGAAGATTGAAGGAAATAAAAGACAGCAGAGAAAGGAGTAAGACGATGAGGGTATGAATAATAGAATATTGAAGCAAAAGAATGACAGGAAGAGGGAAGAAAAGACATGGGGGGAGAGAGGCAATCAGTGTTACGTTTCAAGTCTATACCAACCGGAAAAGAATAGATCTTACAATGATATCCAACACATCTACGGAGCATAACATCAATACCTCAGTTGTAATCATGTTTCACATGACCTGCAAACAGACGTGCTCCTCATTATAGGTTCAAATGTCATGTTCTTGATCTATATCAAACACACACACACACACACACACACACACACACACACTTGCATGCACACAAGCTTATTTATAGTAGGCCCATTTCTACTCTGAATAAATTAATGAATTTTAACAACAGGGAAATGTTTTAAAAGACCGTTTATTCCTTTATTTAGCAGGATAAAGGCGGATTTATTAGACAGGAGGTACAGAGAGGAATGCATTCAAGGTTGGACTGATCACATACCGCGCATGATGACAAAAAGAACAAAAATACACACGTTTTAAGAAAGCAAAATGTAATGGGACTGAATTTTGATGTAGGAAATTAATGATTTTTGTTTCCGAATATGTTAATAAATAGCTGTTATTGCATGCAAAGTTGGCAAACAAGGTTAAAAATGTTGTCGTGCCGTAGTGAGTTTTGATATTTGCCTTTTTTTGTATTTTATTCATTATTTATTTATATGTTTTCTCATTTTGAGGAAGAATAACCAGAAAAAGAAGTATTTGCTGCTGGAAACTTTTGATCCTTCCCCTTCTTAACCTCTATCTTTGATTACACTAAATAGATTTGCCACTAACTCCCTGGATCCCGTCCCAAATCCTACACATAACCACTAATAACCCTTAACCCTTACACCAACCCCAGTGGATGGAGGATAACAGGATAAAACTTCAGTCAGGTTTGGGAGTAAGTAGTAATCAATGTTGATAACACCTCAGGAGAGAAAACAAAGTAACTAAATAATAATAATGAAACTTGCTGTATATGCACTGTACATTTCATATGCACAAGCATTACCCTGAGTCAATTGCAAAGCAGTTGCAAATAGGACAAGGACAAAAATGCCTAATACTTTGTAATCTCATCCTGGCTTACTGCTGAACTAAATTGGACTGGAATACACTCAATATATTGGATTGGGTTTCACTGATTTGGGGTTGGTTAGACTTGTCTTGTTTACTATTGATCCTTATCTTGATGTTCTCAGGCTTATTTTTACTATACAAAGTGGCAATGTAAGGAAAATAGCAAGATTGACATGTATTTTAATGGGGACCCAGCTGTAAATGCACTCTGACTTTATTTTTTTCCCCCCATTCATTCATTTTTAATCAATTCCTGTGCAGCATTAAAGGGTTAAAGCTTAGCCACCCATGCATAGGGCAAAACAGGGTGTCTGCAAGGTTCACCATGTTAAATGTAAGACTTTTAAAGAGCTTTTTAAAATACCACATAGAATGCAATTCTGTCTAACAAAGAATGATAGCATCATGTAAAATAAGTAGGAACAATATGGCCTAGAATTACTTATAATAAATCACATTTTTCCAGGACTATGTATGCAATTAATCAAATGAACGCGACCTGAACCCGGCTAAGTGGCAGAAAATAGATAGATGGATTAGCCAGTTAAAAAACAACTTCTCTGGGTCTTGCCTGCTACAAGAATAAGGTTGTATATTCGACACTTGCCCATTACAAGGTGATGGGTTTCAAGGCTAGAAGAGTGGTGCAGGAATGAGTCCTGAAGTGCAGAAATTAGTTAGCATGTTTGCACTTCAGGCTCCCTCGTCTCAAAGTCAATGCATTTGTTGAATAGGTTTTAGAATTAAGGTCTGTGGTCGACACAAGTTTGAGAGATTTTCACATTTGGTTCTATGATATAAAATACAGAAGTAAATTCTCCATTTGTGAATTTTAGGCTTTTACATGTCTTAAAGAAGGCGGTTGCTAACAAGCTGCTACATGAGACAAAGGAACAGCATTACACCAAACAGGGCTTTACAGCCTCGTGGTGGTGGTGACATCAAGACGTGATGATCAAGTCAGCCAGCTTCCCTGGGACCTGATGGAGCGGTAGGCAGGAGAGGACACTCGGTGTGTGCATGGTGGTTGGAGGAATTGTCTAAAAGGCTGAACCCCTTTGTGATCGACAGCGCTTTTGAAATACACACCGGCATCGACGCATTTCGAGCTCAGTCCCATGCGGATATTTGCGAGTCTTCTGACAGAGTGCCGTTCAGGTGTTTAAACCCATCTGAAAATTTTTGAGGTGTGTTTTGCTGTGGCTCTATGGCATGAGTGTGGTTGAAAAACGGCTTCAATTAAATGCTCCTTTTATAAGTTACTGCCTCGCTACAATATGACAAATTTTATGATGTAAACTTAAAGCGAGCCTCCCCTGTTTGAAAGACCAGCAGCCGCCACTGGTGTGTAATGTCTCCTGACAATCAACAATTGAATTCAAATACATTTTGTAACTCGCATCATAATTTAAAGTGTTTTTTTTTTTTTAATCAAGCTGACCTGCATGTGCATGTTTGAACTGTACGATGAAGTGAAGTGAAAAAGCGTGGAGCTCCACACTCATGTATCGTGTGAATTAAATATTTTATCAAGCTGTTTTCGTAGTCACAAAACAAAGGGCGCTTTGTAGGTTAACAGCTTGAGTTTTTAAATGTCAACGTAGCTTTGCTCGCTTCAATCATGCACAGCCCTCGCCTCGCATCTCCATCAGAACACAGTACACACTAGTGACTTTTTATGCATGAATTAAGACCAGAACCTGTTATGATTTTCTGGTGATCCCAATAATCGCTGGAGATGGCCTGAAAATATGAAATAATTTCATAATGTGGAGGCGTCAATGATGAAAGGAATTACTAAATAAATGAAAGCATGCTCTAAATATTGATATTTGACACTATGAACTACTGCGTATGTTATGATGTTACCGCCTCTCACGGCTGCTGTCACATAAGGAGGTCTGAGTTCAACACCGCTAGGCAGCTTTAAACATAGATAAACCATGATTTAATATTAATCTTGGGCAAGCACATGATGGAAACTCAATCATTAATGAAGAGTTTATTTACTCATATTTCATTGAGTGGTGCGGGATGCAATCTATCCACCATCTCTCATCTCTTATCCCTGCTTACCATCTAAATCCCCTCTTTTCCTCTCCCCTCATCCTCTCATGTTTCTCTTTGCTCTGCTACTTCTGCTCCTGCCCTAGCCTCCTCCTCTAACCCACTGCCTCTTTCTTTGCTCCATCTTATTTACCACTCTCCCCCCCCCCTCCTTACTCTCCTTCTCTCACTGTGTCATGTCTTTTTTAATTACTCTTCCTTACATCTATGAAGATCTGAAGACTGGGTGTGGCAGGGCACGGAGGAGTGTAGTGGATGGATGAGGAGGGGAGGAGAAGAGAACTGGTGAAGAAGGGGAAGGGGTGAATTGGGGGTAGAGGGGTGTCGCAGGATAATTAAACATTGATTTGGGACGATGATGAGAACGGCAACAAGACGCCAAACAAAAGGATTACGGGTCGAGCAGCCGACAGCATTCTGCTTAGCTGTGCAAATATCTGGGAGAGGGGAGGAAGGGGAGGCAGAGCGAGGAAGAGATGGAAGGAGGGAGAAACAGGGAGGGGTCAGGTTGAAGAATAGAAAGAGGTGGAAGCATGGAGACAAGGAGACCTAAGGATAGAGATGGAAAGAGAAACAAAAGAACATATTGAAGGAGGACAGGGAGTACAGATAAAAAGAGTTGGAATGAGGCAGCAAGACAGACAAAAATGGGGTTCTGGGGTAAAATAAATAAATAAAATATGAGAAATAGACTGAGGAGAAGCAAACATGAAGAATGGCGAAAGAAAAATCTGCGGATGTGAAAGAGAGAAAGAAAAAGAGATGACTAAATAGACCATGTCTTCAGTGTCTTTGAACTTAACCTCTCTGATCTGACTCATTAGGTTTGCATTTAATTGGCACATACAGCAGGTATTAGCGATGCTTCTGTGTGCGTGTGTGTGTGTGTGTGTGCGGCGCACGTGTGCGTGTGTGGACAGTCATTCGTCATTAGGCCCTTAAGCTCATTAGTACGTACGCAGTGAATCATTCAATTAAGCGACAATGACCTACAGCAAACTGACTGCTCATCGCCAACAGCGGGTGTGGGAATGTGTGCAATAATGTGCATATATGTGTGTGTGTGTGTGTGTGTGTGTGTGTTATGATAAGGCAGATAAATCAGTTTGGTGATATCATATGTTTTGCTCGTATAAGCCCAAATATCTCCTATTTGGTGGGCACATCAGTAATGAGGAATATGATACAGATCTTGTTTGATAAAATGTCATGTTTAATGTGAGCTTAATGAATGTTGCACTGGTGTTTCACTGCAGGACCTTCCAGTGTGAGTCTATAATTGATAGCGGCAGTGGTAGTATTAATATTCCTAAGTGCAGCAGTCTGAAATGTAGTTGTAACAGTAGAAGGACACTATGGCAAAAAGCAACAGTTTATCAGCCCCTGTGTCTTTATTAGCCATATGATGTATTATTTCCTGTTTCAAGGTCAAACGCATGTGGCCAGGGCTCACTCATTACATTGCAATTTAGTTCTGAACGGGGCTAACCAAGATTAACTCATTATCCATATCACTCACTTTACAACAGGAGGTTTCTATCCCTTTTCATTCTGTTGCACCAAACTAATACAGCCTTTGTGTTTTTCTCACTTGCATCCATAACTACTACAGATACCATAAGTTGGTATAAAAAAAAAAAATATATATATATGGAAGAAAAGACTCTGGTTACCAGGTAACAAGCTTGCTTCATTGAAACTAAAAATAAGCTTAACTAAATCAAGTAGTACAAAGGGAAATCCTTGACATTCTGTAATATTATAAGACTTTTTCCTTCTCTACTTTCTTGTTGTATGTAACATACACACTGTAGCTGTTTTTATAGCATATGAGCATGGTATTACAAAAGTTCAGCCATGCAATAAAATTGCATTTGCTTTATCTGATCTTTGGTGTGTCTTCCCTTCTGCATATAGCCTCTTTGCATATGACATTGTGCATCGATGCGCTGTCTAGATGTAGGGCAGGCAGCTAGAAGCAAAGACTATGAAGACTGTACAAACGCCTATGATTTGCACTATTCACAGCTGTTCCAGTTGTTTAAATTGGGAAAAATCAAAGGCCACTTTTGGTCCTGAAAACAGTAGGAAAGGGGAGAAGTAAAAAATAAATAGATACTATAAAACCACTGAGAAACAGTGTCACATGTGGATCAAAATCATCTATCTTCCGTCTGGAAGGGTGGATTCAACTAATTTCAAATGTTAATGTTAACCTGTGTTAAACGTGCCTCAAGATGGATGCAGTACTATTAACCCTCATTTACGAAACAAATGTACAACAGAAAACTCGGCGTGTGGTCATTTATCAATGTGGACGTGAGTGAAGGCAACTAGCAACTGTCACATCTCTGGCATCTAAATATTTTCTGCCACATATTGATGACTTAAAAATGTATAACCCATGAAAAAATATTATATTTTATAAAGGCTGACATCACCACACGCTCTCTGTCACAGCTCGCAGTTGCCTGGCTCTGTGGGTCTGACTTCAGGCTGGTGCCCAGCTTCAAGTTATCTTAAAAAAATGAATAAATAAACCCTGTGATATTATTTAAATAGGAGCCTTAAGTGTTTACCATTGTGCGGCTCGGACACAGGTGTTGTGTCTGTTATGCCCGAAATAGAAGCAGACCCAATATGCATGGCCACATGCTTCTTAGTCTGAGTGAGTTATAAACTTTTATATGAATATTACAGCAATATCAACATTATATAGGCTTTACTATTAATAAACATGGGCCATCGATGTATAAATTAATTATTCCCACCTCAAGTTTAATTGTCCACTGCAACACTGTACCACAGCAGTGATTTCTTTACATCCTGCATTTTTCCAACTTCCTCTGATGCCACTTTTCGGGCTGCCAAATAGAGCCAGCTGGTTAAATTGGATCTGCGACATCAGCATTTCCATTGGTAGCTCAGAGAAACGTCTCTTTTTGGCCAAATTACATCCCTCCATGTTGTAAACTCTAGGGGCAAGGCCTCTAAACTGAGAATATATTGGTTTCATTTTTCAACACCCGATCATTTCTACGCTTCGATTGGCGAGATAAGACCGTTTCATGAATCATATGCGAATCCTATTGTTAGATGATTTTTACGCTCAGATCTTCACTGGTTTGTACATTAGTTTGATAAATGAGGGCCGATGTGCTGTGACACCTTCCCTCTGCTTATACCCATGACCCAGATTTTTAACAGCGTTTCATCAGACCTCTGGGAATGGTTGACCTAGTGGGTAGAAAGTAATAGCTAGAGTTAGCTAACGTTAACTAGTAACATAAGCTGACAGCAGTGCAACCATGCACGGAGTTGAAATATAAAAGACAACTATGCTTAAGAGCATTTACTCACCTGACCAAAAACAAGATGGCGGTCGTTTCAGTCTAATATGCTTTCATCGGCTCACAGTGTAACGGTCACGTTAGTCACGTTAGGAGATTTTGAGGATGAGGTCATTCACAGTGACAATCGTGTCCACACTGGGCAAATCAGTCAAGTGGTGGGGGAAAATCAGTTCTTTGTTTTGTATGGATCACATCCAACATAAGTTCATTCAAGCGTTTATGTAGTCACACTCTATTTCCATTTCACACATTATATGTAATTATCACTTCCTGCCTCCATCTGTATATCGCACATCATAGTAGTCATGTGACTCCAAACAAGCTAGTAGGTTACTTCCTGTCTACCAGAACCTTGAAACAGCAGCCTTGTTGAAACAACTTGCCCAGAGTTTTAAGTATTGAAGAAAAACTTCAATTATATTTAATAAATATGTAAAACTCACTGTAATAAACTTTAGAACTCTGAGTGAATTGTATGGGGAATTGTGTACTGCTTATTATAATCAGGTTAACTGATTTGTGAAGTTATAAAATATACAGAAGATAGAAGAAGAAATTTAGATTGACTTCAGATAGTTAGCTGGAGCGTATAGCATATTGCATTTATTTGGGACTATGATATATGCATACTAAACATCAAAAACTCAGAAATGGACTGATGCTCATCACACATGGAAAAGCTTTTTTCTGCTTTATAAACTGTACGGTCAAACAAATATATATATATATATATAGGCTGCATGCATGCACCTGCTCACACACACACACACACACACACACACACACACACACACACACACACACACACACACTCTTTCTTTCTCTTTTTTCCCCGTGCTGCTCAACACACTGTCATCCACATGCAGGCCCGCCTCATTCCACCCAGCTTTGCTCCAGATGCTCCCATCACCTACTCCAATGCTATGAGCCCCCAACACCCTTTAACCACCCACCTACATACATATACACACTTGCATAAAAACTACTTGTGCACTTATTCAGTTCATATATATTTCAGTTTAATGATGCTTGGCAATTTACTATTAATATCATACCAAGCACTCTCATGGGGCTCAGCATTCTATAGTGCACATATAGTGTGTGTTATTTTCATTCAGAAGAGAGTTGAAAGTACTCTAAAGGACTGACGTATAGACGTATGCTTTAACCCTTATTTTCCCTGACTGTGGAGGGAAAATAGGCCTGGCTATCAGAGCTACGACAGGTCTGATGATTGAGTCTGACAAAAAATAAGACATCAGTGTCAAAGCTTGTTATCATCCATGTAATGATAAGGTACAAAAAAATGCATTTGCATTTGTCACGTAATGTGTACAGCATCTCGAAAAGCCCCTTAAGTAAAGAACTGCTACACAGGCACGAGAGCTGCTATCCACTGCTAGTGATCTAACTGTTATTAATGCATGTTTCCAGTCAGTATGTCCTGACTCTGCTGCTCTGCACAGACTTTATGTGCCTGTGAGTCCATTATCCAAAGAACCACAAACCACAGACAATGCAGAAAAGGTAGAGAGACAAGAGAGCGTTAGGTCACAGTTCATGGTCTGCAGTCTGTGTGTGTGTGTGTATGTGTGTTAGTGGGTGTGTATGTGTTTCTTTGTGATTGAAAAAGGTTCACATTGACCTCTGTCTGCCCTTGCGTGGTGAGGAAAATGTGAGGTGAATAAAATCCTTTAGATCAACACGGACACACAAAAATCCAGACACAAACATGCACGCACTTGAAAAATCTTATCCCACGTCCACTCGATGATGTACTCACTCATACGTGATCCAGACAGACAGTGTGTTGTGAATTTTAAAGGAGAATCGAAGGCGTGCACTTAAAAGTAGGTTTTTGAAGAGCTATCCATTTACAGGAAGTGTTTGTGTGTATCTGAGCCTGTGCTTGTACATGTGTGATGGTGCTTTGCATTGATAGCAGAAGGATAATGTACTCTGAACGCTGCTTTAAAACCATGTCATGCTCCCACACTAGAATTAAGGTGTGTGCTTTATGGAGGAGGCACCTTCAGTTTGTCTGAGGGCTGACACAACGCACTGCAAAAAATGTAGCTTTTATTTGGTTGAATCAAAATATCTGCAAATATGGTAAGTTTCAATAAAATAAACTTGTGCTTTAGTTTTAATCTTGTTTTGCTAGTTATTGATACATACACTACTCTGCCTTTATCTTTCGTGTAAGAAGTACAGATGCACAAATCATCATTGAACCAGTGTAAGCTAGACAAGAAAGCAGTCACACCACTAGCAGATTGTGTCAAAGAAAAAAATGTCTTTAAAGCTCAAATGAAGTGACTTAAGCAGATACTCTCTGCAGCATAGGCTTCAGCTGGCTCTGCTAATGACACTATATTGTTAAAAGAATGCAGTACACACACTGTAAATGGTAGAAATACAGCAATGCATGACACAATTAGGGTTTTTCAGCATTAACTTCATCTGTCCAAATGTGCAGCATAGTGCGACATAAGACAACATGTTTTTTATAATACTCTCTGTGTCTCTGCGGGCTGCTTCAAAATGTGCTGTTCTCCTGCACACCAGTGACGTCAGTGATGCTCAAAGAACTACAAGCTATTACTGCTTGTATTTCTAGGCTCCACCTTTGGGTATTCAGGGGTTATGCTCCAGCATCCAAGGTCGTCAAAATCCGGTGTTTGGGCAATGACTTCTGGCACCAGACACTGACCAAAAAAGGCATCCTTTAATGACAGTATGATACGTGGCCTTTCACTATTTAAGTTCAATGCCGCTTGGTAGCATCAGAGGGAAATGTGGCAGGACACAAACCAAAGTTAAGGCGACGAAAGTCCAACTAGGGTGGGCAGGAGGGGTGGTTGATGGGTCCAACTGCTCTCCTGGGTGAAAGAGAGCGGTGTTCACATCCCAAAAGATTATAAAGCCAAACCCTGTTCTTTTTTCCTGAACCTAACCACATGCTTTTGTTGCCTAACCCAAACAATGCGTTAGTTGTTGAAGGTTATAAAAATGTCAATTTGTGGTGTTTTACGAATGTAGTGCATTTATTTTGAAAGAGATTGTATTTAAAGGGTATATTTCCTGTAACAGGCATAACTTGATATGGCGTCCCAGAACGTCAAGTGCCAACACACCCAGGGTACCTTTCATGTCATATCTGGATGTGGAAAGTCCTTGACCAAACGTCAATCTACTTGTCTACTATAGAGCCGGTCTCGGCTACTGGCAATGGGAAAGGAGTCTGTAGCCTATCTTTGGCTGGTTTATCCCTGTTTAGAAAGACTGCATGCATGTGCTAATTTTGGTGGAAAAGGGGTAAAAGTAATAGGTTTGGGCTGGGGTGGTGATGCAGAGCTTCCAGGCACTATCTAATAAGACATGTTTGTTGTTGATAACACTATAGTGTTATTAAATTCATGTTGTTTTTTTATGATGTTGTTGATAACACTAGTATTATTAAATTTATGTTTTTTGTTTTTTTTGTCCAGCGTTATAGTCAAACAGTGAAGTAAATTATTTCAGATGCCTGTACTTTTCGTGAACAAAGCTTCATTTGGGAGGCCCACCTCAATATGCTGTGCAGGTTTAGGGAGTATTTGCGGGTGTCAGGCGCAATGCATCCGTGTACGTGTAGGCACTGCAGTAACGGCTGTGCAAGAAGGAATATTACTTAACTAAAACTTAACTTCTCTGTCAATGCAGCACACACTGAGGAATTTATTGCTTCAGTTGACTACATTTAGCATCAGCGCTGATTTGATATCCACTTAAAACGTGGCTGATTCCTCCTTTAGTTTCTACTTCTGCCCAACCACATCCATAAGGTGGCCATGTCTGTATTATGCCAATATTGTTTCTTTACACCTCATACATACACATAATAGCTGACCACATGGTGGGACTATTGGTACCATGTTTTACTATATTAAGCATGTCCATGGGCACCTGTCCATAAAGTGTGAATCATTTAGCATGTCTAGTTCTTGAGATTCTCAACATTCAACTCCATGTGCAAATTTTGACGCTCGCAGTTCTACCATGTGAAAATGACCATGACCTGGTGCTTCTCCTCACGGTCTGGTAGCTGAGGCAGGAATAGTTAACATATTTACCACAAGGCTTTGAGTTGCATGAGTATTTTAGAGTGGTAGAGCCATCGTCATTGTGGTGACTGGAGATCAATAGGATTCATTTTTATTTCTCATATATTTATGGTCACGCCAGGTCAGTTCTTCTGCAGTGCTTTGTTGTTTCTTTTCAGATAATATATCAGTCGTCTTGATTATCTCATATGTTTGCAAGGTTTGAGATTACAAGTTATAATATTCTACTGTGGACTGAAGTTTTTTAAAATTCAGTAAGTAAATAGAAAAATGTTATTTATATATATTCATGCATCAGCTCATCTCATTTCATTGCAACAGGTATGCCTGGCTGACACGAAAGAGCATTTTATATGTTGATTCTATCCAATGTTGTGTTGATTTATTGCTTGTATATGGTGATCGATACAGACAATAAGGAGCTTTTCAAAAAAGCAAGCTGAATTGCAATAGAAGTCTAAAAAAAAGCCACCATTAGATTATTTTTCCATGTCGTTCATCCCTAGACTTCATACTTAGCAATGGTGAGACTGGTGACGAAGATTGACTCCATTTGCCTGTGCCGATTTCATTCTGTCATGTGTATTATGAACAACACATGTAGAGAATTACTCTCAGTGGGGATGCAGTTGTCATTTCCAAACACTGACAGAATGAGTGTTGCCAAAGATATAGGCAGTAGGGGGAATGCAATGCAGAGCACATAATGGCCAAATGTGAACATGCAGCGATACATCACCTCGGATTCTTCTGACAGGAACTTATAAATCATGTTGAAATGAGACGTGTAGTTTTAGGCAAATATATCTCTGGATTGGGCTGTTCAGCCACAGAGTGCAAGCTGAGCTAATACTCGGCTTGTTCAGTTAGATAATGTGCTATCCCTGGTGAGGCCTGCGGTACAATCTAAGCTATTGATCCTTCTTGACCTCTGACTGATCACAGTGCAGGATGTTTAAAACAGAATTGTCGCTTGTCCCAAAACATCTACCCACAGCATGAATCAACACACAAACACACACTCTTTGAATGGTACTATGCTAAACAGCAACCTACTGTTCATAACGAATCAAACACCATAGAGGAAAAACTCTCTCTCCCTGCCTACTTCACATGGAAGGCAAAACATTAATCAAATATATTGGTCTTTGTATTTGTTTCACTCTTGGCTCCCAGTTTGACAGCTCTCCTTTACACAATCACCATTATGTGGTGTAGCTTTATGGGAAAATAAAAAAAAGAAAACAAGGGGAAAAAAAAATCCATTGCAATCAGGTAATTATTATGTTCCTTCTATAAAGCTGTCAGCATGGTGAGATTAAAAACACAGGTGCTGTCTCTCCTGAAAGGCCCATTCACTATGAAACACATAAATAACTGACACATCTTAAAAATCCGAAAATACACCAATCATCACACAAAGAAAAGGGAAATGTAATTGGAGATTAGCTGTAGAAGAATACAAGATAACAGAGGGGGTGAGGGAAATAATCAAAGCTGGAAATGTGATGTCACTGAGGAAAAAAAAAAAACATGAAAGGGAAGCTTAACCACAGGGCATCGACTTAGGCAGAACTAGGTGTGGATTTATCTCGTTCATCCAGGTTGAAAAATGTTGAGTCAAAATTGAATGATAGACCCTATAATTTTTTTTTTCTTTTCACGACTTACTGCTAGCTAGGCAGCATCTCTCATGTTCTCATGAGAAATGTTCCAATATCATATAATATCGGCTGGTTAAACATGGCAATAATTGACCTTTCACTAAGCCCCGCCCCTTTGTGATGGTCCGACAAGCTGTCAGAGTAAGCATGGAGCCCACACTGTAACTAACTGAACTCCCTGAAGAAATATTATCATGTTTTTGGAGAAATGTACCAGTGATTCCAGAGAGCAGCAGACAGAGGGGTCTACAGTCTGTGTTTGAAGGATATATCCAGGATGTCAAACTGACTCAGCAGCAACAACAGGTTAAAAAGACAAAGATAGTTAGAAGCTAAAGCCCAACTATAGGCTACAGATCACAGTGTAAAAGTGAACCACCACATCACTGCTGATCACCACAGAAGACAATGAATATAAAGGGAAACTTTGCTGATATTGAACCAGCTGTGTGGCATCACAGTGTGTGCAGATGAACAGTGTTTGGCTTTGCCCCCGTGCTGCTGCCAGCACCTGGACCTCCGCCACTGGACAGGCAGGGATCTCCAGGGGAAGTCAAACAACGTCCAATGTGATGACACACAGCTGTTTGAATATGAGCAAAGTTTCCCTGCTTCCCTTCACTGGTTCCTGTACAGCAGGGTCGGTCTTTGTTTCACTGTTATAATCATTACAAAGCAAAAGCAGCATGTGTATACATTCAGTAGGCTATATCTTCAGTAGCTAGCTAGCTAACCCTACACTTTTCAGGGTTTGATTTGGGTTTTGGAACAGGGAAGAAACATATGTCTTTTTCCAACCTCTCCAGGTAACGAGTATCATTAATACACGACGTGCCCCAGGCACAACATTTAGCTCCAAATCCACAAAACCAGCCTGAAAATGAAGGAAATCTGAAACGACTGCATTAGAGTCAATGGAGCACAGCTGTGTTGTTTTTGGACCTGATGCTACGTTGTGATTGGCCAGTCTGCGTAAGGGGGCGGGACTTAGTGAAGGGTCAATTGCCACACATACTTCTTTGCTATTGGCTGACTTTGCCGGTCAGAGTTCACCAAAGTTGAACTCTACCAGATGCAAAGATGTGAATTTACTTTGCCAAAGGTAGCGAATGCTTTATTCCTAATTGAAGGTGAATATTCATTGGTGTTAATTTCACTTATGTGTGACTGTACCCTAATTCATACAAACATGATGCCCTATTGACCAGTTGTATAAATGTCTGAGTTTCACTTGTAGTTTCAATTTGACACTCAAAGAAAAATAAAGAGGTTAGAAAGGACTTGCCACTTACATACAGTACATATGTACTCTTAAATTTACACTTGCCCAATGCAATTTTTATAGACAAATGTGAAACAGACATATTTTATAGTTAAGCCCTGTAGTACATCTCAAATGACTGAAAAACACACCCAGATATGGTGGTACATGTGTATCAATAAATAAAGAAAAGCATCTAAAATAAATGGTATTTGTGTCTGCAGTTGCTGGATTTTAATCCCTAGATTTGACTTTATAATGACTCTTTTGACAGCGTAAACCAAATATTTCATACTCTATGTGGTGCATGTGTTCAAGGTACAGAAGAGGCACACACACACAAACACACTAGAGACGCTCAGAGGAGCCTCCTGCAGAGCTCTGTTGCCACTGATGGCACTAAAACTGACGTTACATTTTTGGCGAATAGACAGCTGCCATCTGGTCCAGTGTGCTCACACATAAACACACATCGCACACGTGCACAAAAACACACACTTGAATAGGCATTGATTATATTAGTCAGGGGGTTTTGAAGAGCATGTCTCAGACACAGGGTTAACTAATACACTGCCGACCAACGCTTACCCAAGTACATACACATGAACGCAGATGCACACACTCACACACACTCTGTGCTACAATGGCATTGATCGTAAGTAGTCAGGGGGTTTTGAGACTGCGTTAGAGAGCCCTTTTTATGCTCCAAGCTCCTCAGAAAATCTCTGGACCATTGGTGGTCCTCTAAAGTGGAAATGGTTATAAATTAAGCTGACTGCTTAAATAAAAGTTACATAAAAAAGGACACCAAGGGCCGTATATAGATCACAAGATGCTGTGATCTGGATGCTGTGGTTTGAGTAATTTACTCAGCGGGGGAGATAAAGAAAAAAAAAATCAAAAATTGTAGCAATTATTATGCAGTAATTTTAGAATACATTATATGTGCATGAAACACCAGAGAGTTCATTTAAATATTTTCTGATCTGATTAAAACACCATGTGACGACGATAATAGAATGCAGATAAAATAAATAGAAAAAAGAAAAGTGCTAATCTGACACACATGTGGAAGTTATTATCACTGCTTGTGTCACAAAGCGCTCTTTCCGCTTTCTAATTACGACGACACACTTTGATTTATTTTTTTCCATGAATTCTAATCAGATGCTTTAACAACATGGAGCCATTTTACAGACATGCTGTTAGTATGTAACAAACCAAAACAAAAAGCTAAATAAATGAGTTCAGCTTATGCCCTCTCCTTGCAGCACCAAAATGCTGTTTTGTCTTTCCCCATTTTCTGCCTTCCCTGCTGCTTCTCTCGCCCCACCCCTCACCTCCTCTCTCTTCATGGCAATGCGTCTCACCCCTCCTAATGGATATTGACCAAAGAAAGGCAGAGAAGAACTGAACACACATGCACACAGATACACTCAGGGCTGTTTTATTTTTCTTTTCATACTCAGCTGGTGCAATGATAGTGCCTTCTAATGGGTGTTACAGCCCCCCTACAGTGTATTTTGGCATTTTTAAGATATTTCATATTTTTCTGAGTCGTGTCCTGACAATGTTGTTTAGCAACACTGTTTGCCAAATATTTTTTTGAAAAATTACTCAATTTTGTGCTCAAAGCTTATAAAAAAGGAGGTTGTTGCTGAAACGGCAAGAGATGTATGACTATAGCAAAATCAGCAAGTAATGCGTCATCCTCCAAGTGTACACAGGTGCACTGTTAGACATATCATACACATCGCTGTAAGCTAGCCAGTTAATTTATCCTGTATTTTACTATCATTGTTGCATGATAGCCTCAGTTATATCTCTCTGTGTAGTTGCCCTCCATCTAAGTTCAGTGTGTTGTTAATAGGCTGCCATCCCAATAGTTGACCAGAAGGTCATTTGTCGGCAAGATTTCACAGCTTTCTTTGTTGCAGAAAAAAACAAACAAACGTGAAACTCAATTAGGAGCTGCACCTTGTCAAAATAAATCAAAACCTATATGACTGGACCATGTGGGAATTTAAGCGTAACTTACGTACTGCTTGCTCAGTGTGTGACGTGCACTTGTAGATAAAATATAGGCCTATATTAATGAAGGTTCATTAGTACGGTTTTGTATTTCTCTGTAATGTAGCACAGTGTTAACAATGTTACTGATACTATTCTTTCTCACACCTTCAACTCAAACCATTGTGTTGCCCCGCCCAAAATATATCATTTCATAATGAAATTAATATTGTAAACATGCAGGCGACTAGTTGACTAATGGCCATGAATGGCGGCTATTGGTCGACAAGGAAAATTCCTAGTCGGTGGGCAGCCCTTGCTGTTTATTTTCTGAATGGCATTTATAGCACACGTGCTGTGAACAGCTGCAATCAACACAGTGAATCACAAAATCCCACCGGCAAAACTAGCACAACGCACAGACTGTCTCTCTCATCCATCAATTTTCTCTTGGCCACAGAGCCCCAAGATCCACCATCTGAAATACAGTCTTGGGACTTGTTGAAAGTTTGCACCATCCACCAGCAGCCGCGGCCCCCAACAGACGCTGGGAAGTGCACAACTTTCAGTCAAAAAGTCCTGTCAGAATATCAAAAAAACCTGAAAAAGAATAACACTGCTGCCCCGGGTAGAGTCACTGCTGAGCTGAAGCGAGAGCGCCCAATGCACCTCTGAAATGTCCCATAACATTTTCAAACACCAGACCTCAGCAACAAGGCTATCCCTCCTGTGGTGCGCTGTGGCTGCTCCTCGATGCAGCAGCAGCAGCCAGACGGCGTTTCGTCAATACACACCCGACAGCTGCTGCAGGAGGAGACGGTGAAGAACAGAGCTAGTAACAGTGAGAGAAGAGTCGGTATGTTGTGCTAATTGTTATCAAATTAAGTGCCAGTTGCTGTTTTCCAGTTCTGTAGATGCAATCTCGTTGTCATAGTAATGGATAAACCCTACGTATGACTATTAACCACACCCCATTCTCTGTTTAAGAAAGAACATTAACCTTTAAACAATAAGCAAAATTGATTGGAGAAGGGCTTTCACAATGCCATGCACCTTCTTTTGCTGTATAGGTCATGACTTAGTCATGATCTTATGTGATGAAGTAAGATTACAACAGATTATTCTTATGCAACATGACATATTTTTTAACCACAACATGAGCTCATGTGGATTAGGCAGCATGATGGATCAGACAGTGGCATGATGGTATAGGCGAGGCATTTAAGATTAAGATTAAGCAACAGGATGTCACACAGCCCTGTTTTTTTTCATGTGCTTTACCACATTTCACATTCACCATATTTCTAATGCCGTCATTTGTTTGACAGTGGGTAGATTTACCAGCACTGAAATAGTCATACTTTTATTGTTGTGTTTTTTGTTGACTCCAAGTTTTAGCCTAATCCCTAAGATTTCAATGCTGGTTGATTTGGCGACACTTGTGGTTACCAGGACAGCAGCAAGTGTGGTTTAATACCACAGCAAACACTCATAAGCAGCTACTTTGTCAGAAAAACAACAGCAGAGAAACTAGTGTGTGTGTTTACAGCACAACCAAACAAACTCTTGAACACTGTTTTAATAAAGGAGACAGTCAAAAATGATTGCAACTGCAAACTGGCTTCATGCCCCACAGTGCAATAAGTTTTCCACACAACAGGAGGACACAGTTAAGTTGGTGACCTTGTAGGATGTTGACAGTCTGTCACCTGCAGCTCTTCATCTCAATGTGGTTTCTTTTTTTTTATTCCATTATTCCTTTGCAAAAATTAAAGATGGCCTGCTGCCAAAAAATACCAGAAAGGACTGCTGTCATGTTTTGTAGATTCGGTTTTGATAAACAGTTCAGCGCACACTGCGGTAATGAACACAGTGTGTTTCCTGTTGCTGCTTCACAATAATAGCTGTCCAGTGTTTTACCAGATGAACAATGTGAAGCAGTAGCAATAGGAATTAATGTTTGTATTAACATTAACTTGATGCAGCTTTTACATGTTGTAAGGAGAGCAAATAGTAAACGTTGATAGCAATTAGATAAAAGTGTGCTACATTACATGCATTAAGCTTTTTTCTGCAAATCGTGCACAGGAATGGCGGACTCCGCCACTGCCTATAAAACTGCTATATAGAGATATACATATATAGAGGGCTAACTCCAAGTATATGTTTGTGTGTGTATGGCTGCAAATGAAAATGACGATGAATGCTAACTGCTGGCATACTGCAGCCTCAGGTAGGAGCCCATTTAAGGTCCAGACAACCTGCTTGATAACATGAGGCACATAAGATTGACAGCTTCCCACACAAACCTCTGCACACACCTACACCTGACCAGTAAGGAATGTATTTTGTACCTACAAGGCCGCTGTGCCCACGAACTGCCTCCAACCTCGAACAGGCAGGTGAAGATGGGAGGCTGCTATGCAGGGTAGCAGTTGCCATGCTCAGAATTGTAAGAAGCTGCGTGCCTGTCACAGCAAGCTGAACTGTCTGAATAAACAAGTGTCCTCTCTGGCTTAGAAAAAAACATCATAATCACTTTGCAGTAGAGATCCCCATTTCCATATCACACAAGTGTTGACTATTCACAAATTAAGAGGCACTGTGTGATTCCCCTGTCAGTGTCGATGTCTTTGACATATTCTATCACAGGTCCTTCTTTCAAGAATTGCTTTTCCCCGAGAGACAATTTCAGCTGTTGATCAAGAGTAAAAAGGCCAAGAAGTGCTAAATTGGTTATCAGATAATTCTGTAGGGCAGTGAAGACATTTTTGATTTACTTCTGTAATCACAGAAGACAGAGTGATATATTTGGCCATTTCATTTGCACCTCTGAAAAAATGAAATAAATTAATAGTCCACAGCTCTCGTCTGTAATAGTATTAAAGCCACCTGTCACTCATAACAAGATCTGGGAGATTTTCCCAACCTGTTGCCATGACAACTCTACAACATATGAAAACTCCTCAGAACTGAAAATAAACAGGGCTTTACCGGGCTCTCTGAGAGATTTGGGCAATAATGTTGCCAGTGCTTTGCAGATAGAGAGAATGTGAAAGATTCCTCACGACCACCAAGATTTAGAGGAGAACTTACTTGCCCAGTGGTAATTAAACTGTGTTTCCTCTCTCCAGCTAGATGACCACAACAGTGTGGCATAAAATATTTTGCTGATGTTGTTATGGGAACATCCTGCAAGTGTCGTGCAAAGGTCCATAAAAGTCTAACATGCCCTCACTGTAGTTCATCAGAGTTGTAGTCAAGACCACCAAAACCAAGTCATTACCATGACCAGAGTGTATCGAGACCAAGCCAAGACCAAGACTTTCAGGGGTTGAGAGTAGGTCAAGACCCAGACCAAGGCAAGGCGCAACCAAGTCAAGGCCAAGATCAGGCCAGAGCGAGTCCCACTTGGCACAAAACAGTTATAAAATGTGGAGCATGCAAACTGAAGGCACTCTTCAAATTGATCTGAAAGATCCACAATTCCATAAAAACAACCACAGAAAAATTACTCTTCATTCCTTCACCATGAGAAATGTCTTGATAAAACAATCAAAAGGCAAGAGTGAATTTCAAGTGTAAGAATTTCCTTCTCTGTGAGCAAACAATACAAACAAACATAATAAGAGGCTAAAATCAACTTAACCATCAATATTGTGCAGGCAGTTTAGTGATATCTCCACAGTTGGTCAGTCTAGACTGGTCTTGAAATAAAACTCAGAGTCCTGACAAGAGACAAGGCCGAGTAAAAATGTGGTTGGGTCCGAGAATAGACCTTCAAAAAGTGGTCTTGAGACCAAGAGCAATCCTAAGTACTACAACACTTAGTTTTATGATTACCATGATTTGCCACTACCACTGTCAAGAAGAATTACCATAATAATGTGAACTGGTCTTTGGTTGAGAGCATACTGTATATGCAGTGGTGACAAAATAGTAATGACAAAAATAGTCAACAAATGTCCTTTTCAAGTTAAACTCAACAAAACATAGACAGATATCATATTTATAGAGCCAAAGGTAAATACTTGCAATGAAACAACATCAATGCAGCACTGAAACAAACCTAAAACATTAAAACAGCCACACTCTTCACATTTGGCCCAGGCCCAGCGATCCCTGCAATGGCTCTTTTCCACTTACAAACAACTTTATCATTTCAGTTGATTGGACTTTTACGACTGGATGACTGGCTAATTTCCACTTACGTCATCTATCATCTGCTCTCATCTTCATAGTAGCGGCTGATGCCTCCTGATTAACTTGCATACAACTCCACACACACATACACATGCTCACACTGACAAACCCATACAGGCACAGAAATGCTCTTTACTAATACTCCTTAAAGAGTTTGTACAAGTAGTCATAGATGGTTAAAACAGACAGACAGATCATTAAGGGACAGTGTAGACAGACAGACCTGTAAACCAGCGTGTCATCCCCGGAGCTGTTGTACTGGACCTGGAACATCCTGACTCCAGTTGTAGGAGTCTGACTGCTCCATCTAATGAGTGCAGAGTTTCCTGTGAGTTCCACCAATGAGACCCTCCGGTCTGCTCCTCTTGTCTCATTGTTGGGCAGTGCAACCTTGGAGGAGGTTAGGATGTCGGAGGGGGCAGGTTCAGAAGAAGGGTCTCGGCTGCGACTTGTGCTGTTCGCCAGGTGGGGCATCGCTGTAACGACTAGCTCCACTCTTCCTGTGGATTCACCTGCTGCGTTGGAGGCAATGCAGGTGAAGTTACCTGAATCCTTCAGGGATGTTACGTTGATCTCTAGGCTTCCATTAGGGAAAACCAAAGTTCTGAAACAAATTGAGATGTATCATTCATTCAATAAATCAAACAATACAGTAACTCAATGGTAAACGTTACAACAAAGTAATACACATATACTGTGAAAATCAGGAGTATGAGGGCGTCACAGCTGACATAGTTAGAACATCATATTACAGTGAGCCAGGTCTTTACAGTCGCCATTCACACATTCACCTCTGTTTGTGAAGTGATTCACTATGATTCTGTAAGTTTCAGTTTTAGAGGGAACTCCCTTCTGGTCCACACCTTCCAATCACGTAAACCCCCTCAGGAGCCAATTGCTAATCATGGTTCTCCTTATCAACCAATTTAGTCGCACCTGTACTTTGCTGCCTCCAGCACCTGACGCTGCTGCCAACTTCCACCACCAGCGTCTATCCAGACTGCAGTGTGGTTACTGCCAAGCTGAGGGGCTATGTTGCTGACTGCTTGTGGGCTTCATCCCCATTAGTATAGGTGTTCCAACAAAAATCCAACAACTTTTCATAATCCATTAACGAGCCCTTACTGATTAAAATATCTAAAAATGCAAACATAAATGTAAGATCAAAAAATGCGTAAAAAAGGGCTGTGACAATATATCTCAAAACACTATCAGTCATTTTATAACAGGTGTTGCATATGCAAAATCACAACTAGAAACCCACATATTTGACATGTATGCCAACTAGGTCACCAGATGGAAATGTGAGAAAGGTGTGACCTTAACAACTGCCTTCTAATCCTGATTCAGAGTTGGCCCACACGAGTCATGTGCCCACGCCCTACTACTACAGCCAAGACAAAAATTATGTGAGACACACTGTCTGACTTTCTGACTCGGTTGCACATTGGCACATAGCACTGAGTTGGAGCAGTACAGGGAGGAATATTTAAACAGCCCCTCTCTTATACCTGCCAACTGGGTTGCCAGGTTTCTGACATCATTGAATATGGAGTGGTGCTCTCAGAGGACAAGTCTCATGCCCTAAATTAACACCTTGTCTTTAATTTTGAGAAATTTATAGGCCTACGGAGAAAAGTAATTCATTGTAGATTAAACAAGACTGTGTAGAGAGAATGTTAGTACCTGGAGCCATTAGATATAAGTCGCCCTTCAGGGCTGATCCAGTGGACTTCAGGCTCTGGGTCGCCATTTGCTTTGCACTTGAGGCTGGCAGGCTGGCCTTCCATTGCCACTGTATGAGGTGATTTCCGGGTCAGAACTGGTGGATCACAAATAAACTCCTAAAGGACAAAAATGAATAAAGTCATTGTTTATATTACTATTATTATTATTTAAATCATCAAGGGTCTGCCTTGGTTTCAAGGTTATGAGACAACTTTTTTATTAGTTTCCTGCAGCTGCTCAAAATGTCACCTCTTCAGGTATCGTCCAGAAGTACTTGGCACTGAGGTCAGGGGGAGAGGCGCATGTCTCGAGGTCATCTTCTCTGGTCAGTCTTCTTAACCACAGAAGTTCACAGTTACAGTGAAGGGGGTTGCCACCAAAACTTAACACCAGGGAGGAGAGTGGGGAGCCTCTGGACTTGGCATAGACTGGGATTCTCAGGAACAGCGGGTCTGGGGGAATTTTCTTTAGCTTGTTGGACGTCATGTCTAGCCTGTGAAGGGAAGGGGTACAGAGAAGCAGAGAGATGGACCAGAAGAGAAAGGGAGAGACTTGCATATTATCATTTGATCAACAACAGTTTATTTGGTTGATCGGTAAACCAGCTTGCGCATCTGCTCATCTATGCATTTACCTGGCCAGCTTATGTAGGTTGGTGAATACCCCCTGGGGAACATTTTCTATGAGGTTATGATCCATATTTAGGGTATTGACGTTGGTTAGGCGCCCGATTGTGTCCCAGGGCGCCTGGGCAAGGTTATTGTAGCTAAGGTCGAGATCCTCCAATGTGGACAGGAAGTCATCAAAGGCATGGGGGGATATGGAGTGGAGCTGGTTGTTGGCAAGGATTAGGTGGCGGAGGTTGGTCAGGCCTTTAAAATGGTCATCCTGGTTGGTGAAAAAGCAAAAATGCTTTGAAAGGCACCGTAGTAATATCATAATTAAGATACTGTCTATCTACTCTCTATCTACTGGACTGTTACATGTATCTTTCTGTCACTGCAGCCCTATCGTTCAATTACATCTATCGATTAACCGCCCATCCGAACTTGAGGGCCTCTAAGTCTGTTTATCAGTCCAGTGATCCATCTGACTATTCATTACCTTCATTAATCCATGCAGTCATCCATCCCTTAGCCTCACCTTGATCACTGTTAATCTATTAGAGTCTAGGTGGAGTGCTCTCAGTCGCCGCAGGTCACTGAAGGCTGAAGGGAGAATCTGACTGATGGTGTTTCTGGACAGGGTCAGATGTAGCAGACTGGTCATGTTTGCAAAGTCCTTCCTTCGGACAGCTGGGAGTGAACAGAGTAAACACAAAGAGATGCTCTATCAATTGAGTCCTAAGTGGCCGGATATATTACACAGTATTAGGAAAAAATGAAGTAAGGAGGTGCATATGCAGCAAAAAGGTTACAAAGCACAGATGTTTGTCTGAACAAAGAAATATGGTTCAGGTTTGTAATTTTCAAGAAATAGACAGGGAGGAGAAGTATAAGATCAGCATTGGAAAAGGCAGTGACAGGATAAATTTACCGAAAGGATGTCTACTTTTCTGCTGAACATGCTGATGATCACGTTTGGTCACATGCAAACCATCCTGTTATATATTTAGATAGACAAGTCCATACCTAATTAGCCTTAAAGTTCAAAGTCTGAACCCCATGATACCAAGTATGTTTTATTAATTTCTGTAAAATTAACTTTTTGGCAAAACACATTAAGAACCCTAGCTGACAGCAGAGAGAATATGGTGCTCAGAATGAGATACAGAATCTCCAGCTTTGCACAGGGTATTGCTAAACTGAAATTGATTTGGACGTGAACGATGTGACTTAAATAACTGTGGCTGTGTGATGTTGTTAATGGCGCATCAAATTATCTCTCTGGACTCTGTGAAGGCAGTCTTTTTTTAGCTTGTGTGTCTTTTGTTTTGGAGAACTATGGAATGGAGTTTCTTTTAAGTGGAGCCTGGGAAGATTAGGTGGCTGCCTTGGTGGGAGCTAATGGGAATCCAGATTAAAATAAAAGGATAAAGCAACACTTCAGTTCTTAAAAATAAGTATGTTTCAAAGTATCCGAGAGAGCGCTTTGATATAAGGAGGAGATGAATCATGAATGAGATTTGCTAGACTGAACGACAGAACAAAAAAGTTTCAAAGTATGAAACTTAAAAAGAAATACCCAGACTCATAAGAAATAATACTTAATGTCATGTCCAACAAAAAGGAATTGTGACTTGAGCCAACATTTGCTTTCAGTGCTATCATTCACATGTGACACACTTACTCACTGCATCCAGTGTTCCCTTTGAATTTCAGCGACATTTTTAACCTGTGAATTCATTACTCACTCGTTCACACTTCTGCTACAGCCGCTGCTGCTTAAAATTGTAGCATGCAGTAAGTTCCCCCGTTTAGGAAACTACTGAAGGCAGTGATTGGTGAGGATGAACATACTGGGCCATGCAAAATATCTTAATGCCCTGCCATGATTGATGATAAATATGCAATACAGAACAGTATGGCAGATGTGTTACCCGTAATGAAGTTCTCTTGAAGCCGTAGCTCCACGGTGCGACGGTCAATGGCAGCAGGAACAAACAGCAAGCCTGTCTTGGAGCAGAGGATAGCGAGCGATGGAGAAAGGCTCTGGCACATACAGCGTTTCGGACACGGCTGTCCCCTGCATGCTGCTGCCAGCAACAGCAAAGAGAACCACAGCCGTTCCATTATCCTCCACTGGGAACAGGGCAACTACAAAACAGAAGGAAAATGTGGGATGAGTTGAAGTAGATACAAAGATAGCCTCTCTCAAGACAATGCAACTGGCAGGAAGTCACTGGCCTGCAGAGAAATGTGGTCAAAAAGAAGAGAAGCACAAGTCGACTCCACAAAATCAGATTCCTTTTTTGTTTTGTCATTCCTAGAAAATAAAACACATGAAGCTTGGGAAATGGCTAACCTGCTAACGGCAACACACTTAGCTTGTTAAACTTAGCTCAGTAGCCAACGTGACCAACAACTGGGAGTGCTTTATGGGTGTTTATCACCTAATGTGTTGAGTTTGGTAAATCAAACTCAGGTCTGTTTGTCTGGTTAGTACGGCTCATTGGAGCTTGTGTGAGAGCTGTCAATCAAATAGTGGTGCGGACTAAACAACGGAATTGAGACTGCTTGAAAAGGTGCACTTCCAAGCAGACTCTGGTACCGTTTATTTACGGTGTGAAAGCAAACAAACCAACCACAGGCTTTCATGATAGCAGGTATGTGATTTTAGCATGATTTCAAAAGCCAAACTACCAATAAGTCCATCTGCTAATGTGAAATCTGTCCAAGATCTTTAAATTGATATTTGTATAGCCATGTATGTAACCGAATTATTTGGTAACCATGGTAACATGTATACCTATCAGCCCGGGTATTTTCCTTGATTAATAGTTAAAAAGCTGTTCAAACTGCTGTGCTTGTGTCTGACTCCGTGTACTTTGTCACTTCATTAAGTCCATTAAAAACTGCGTGACAGTGATTCCACAGTAATAAACCCAGAATCATTACTGTACAAGACGCCTCCTTTTCGTCCTGTCTCTACCTGTTAGTCATTATTATGTGGTCAATTTGCAGTCTAATTATACTAATAATGCTCATAATCAGTTATCTCCTTGTGAGCTCTTTGTGACGCCAAGGGACATAAATATACCATCCGAAGCATAAACGTGCTACATCAACTTCTGTCAGTCAGTGGCATTTGATTTCCACCCGTGGGTCCTGATGATGCAGGGTGACAATCACGAAAACTGTCCAATCAATATAACTTCAGGAACCAGACCAAAGCTAAATGCTACAATGCATCATTCACCCCGTCCTGACCAAATGAACTTGAACTTGAAACCCCAACCTTCGTGATTCCAGCCTCGATAAAGGGACATCAACAACGCAATGTGAGCTGATCTAAAACTGTCTTGAATGCACAGTTTTTAAAGGTCTTTAATGTACCACACCAAAAACTGATGAGTAATGGAAGAACCTGGGTGTGGTCATATGCTTCTTTCCCATAGTATCTTTGTATTTTTATGTGGAGCCACATTAAAATAGTTCCTGCCTGTGCCTGTATTTGGCATTATAAAGGATCCTTTTTTTTTTTTTACTTCTACAAGTGCAAGAAAAAATAAATGTCAGTTAGGACTGCATGATATGCAAAATACTAATAATTATTATAAACAAATAAATAAAACTTGAATTTGGAATATTTTGACAGATATTACAAATGAAGTGTGAGTCTTGATATTTCAGTGGGAATGATAATTTTTTGCATTTCATTTTCAATGAAAAAAAAAGTAAAAATGATTATGTGAGTTTTGTGGGGGTCTGTATCAAACAAGCGTGGTCCCTTATGTCTTCAAGTTGATTTGTAGGCTGTGGCGACTCTGTAGCACCACAATGCTTCCTATATAATGTATGTTGTGACACATTTCACCTTTATTAAAACATTGCATCTCCTCTGATTTGGATATTGCACTTTGCCTTAATGCAACTTTGATAATATTTTGATTAATTGTGCAGCTCATATATCTATGATGTTAATATCTGTGTCTTTTTCCATACAAAAAACAAAATAGTCCAACACCACTACCAGGATTTCTTATGGGTATATACGGTATAATCATGTTATTTCTGCTTACACTGTTGATGTAAACATGCACTTCCATAGCCAAACTGCTATTGAACACCCCTTTTGAATACTCCTTTTACAATAACTCCTTTAGAAAACAAAACAAAAAAAAACTTTACAACAAAGTCAGGATAGAGAGAGAAGAGTGAGAAGTAGATCATGGCCCTGCTTGGGACCTGGAGTAAATTACACAATGCTGTGAGCTCATAATGGGCTCTATCATTGTGCGGCTGCACGGTGAGCTGGCATTTTCCTGAGGCACACTGGGGATTTTTCCTTGCCGGTACCTGTTTGATATTTTGGCAAGATGTAATATAGGCAGGGGGTGTAAAAAAAAAAAAAAAAAAAGGTGAGGTGAATGTCTGTAACAGTCTTTCTTGCATCTCTCATCCACATCTTGTGTGCTGAATCTCTTAGAAGCACACATCCACCTGTGCTCTTAGTACTCTGGACTCCTTTTTTTTAAAAAATATATGCAGTGCAATTGATAGTGCTGGCCATGATGACACTCTCAAGACTTGAGGGATACGCACCCAATTTAAAATAGTTCCAACAAAACTTGTCAGACAGATTTTTCTCTTTCCAGTTTACACCACTTAAACCCCCTCAGGACAATCCCTTCCTCACCTAGAATTTGTTTCCAGTAACACCTGTCAAAGCCTTTTCAACAGTTGTTAGAAAAGCAGCATCTGACGCATCATATTACGGTGGCAATATATGTTGATCTCTGTCTGCGATGACGTGATGTAGTTAAACAGAATTGTGTCTTCTGAGAACTGCAATGATTACATTGCATAGCTCAAAGTAAATCTGCAACCACCTGTGGATCATAAACAGTAAAAATGGTTAATAATAAGCCATTCACGCGTCCCTATAGGGCTTCAATAGACCACCGGCTCATTCACAAAGAGCAGGTACAACAGACTGATTAAAATGCACACATGAAGGCACATTGATCTTTAATTTGGTACTGTATTCTCCACGATGTAAGTGACAGTATTACGTGAGTTTGGTTGCATGTATGCAGTGATAAACAGTCTATAGTATTAGTTATTTTTGGCATGGTCAGAAGAAGTTGCCTTCCAGTTTGTCTCTAGTTGATACATTTGGATGTTGCTGTCTTGATCTGAATTGTTTCTTCACAGTTATACCTAACTTTGGCAGAACAATGTCAGCATATATTTAGACACAAATCTTAGTCTATTGAGTTTGACTAACCTGGACAAACTGGGCTAAGTCAACTAGCATGCTACAACTGAGACAGCGACTAGTGCCCTGTTAGAAGTTACCTGAGAAAATGTGCGTTCTGAAATATCTATTTTGCATGTGCTAGTAGTAGACATAAATAGACTATTTTGACAGTTTGGGTCAACAGGGCAAACCAGACATATATTGAATACTGAACCAAAGAGTACAGGATGAATGAACATACTGTTGCACCCCTAGCAGCTGCTACACATAGCCAAATCATGGTTAGCATGAGAAAGCATCACTCAGACCTAGATGACTGAGAACCTTCACCGACATCACCTCAGTATGCTATAAAATTTAACCTGACATTTAAGAGTTTTTCCATCCATCCATCCATTTTCAACCACTTATCCGAAACCAGGTCACAGGGGCAGCAGGCAGAGCAAAGTATTCCAGTCGTCCCTCTCCCTAGCAACACTCTCTAGCTCCTTCTGGGGCGCCCTGGGGTGTTTCCAGGCCAGATGAGATATGTAATCCCTCCAGCTAGGGGTCTGCCCCGGGGGCCTCCTACCAGTGGGATGTGCCTGGAACACCTCTTATGGGAGGCGCCCAGGAGGCATCCTGATCAGATGCCCGAAATTCTCAACTGACACCTTTCGATGCGAAGGAGTGGCGGCCCTACTCCGAGCTCCTTACCCTATCTCTAGCTGAGCCCAACCCCCCTTCTAAGGAAACTAATTTCAGCTTCTTGTATATGCCACCTCATTCGTTCTGTCATTACCCAGAGCTCATGACCATAGGTGAGGGTTGGGATGTAGATGGACCAGTAAATCCAATTTTTTTGAGACTTTCAATGTCTTTTCCGTTTCTTGTAATGCACATCCTTTGCTAATGAGCAACAACAGAAAGTCACAAGGATCACCACTTTGGAGTCGCTTTACCTGCTCTCATTGTTGAAGCCATTTAATAACAAGTTCATCACCCTGCGGTGCAGTGAACAGCTGTTACACAGCACAGTCATACACCAAGATTTGTAATTGACTATCTCCAACCATCTTATGTAAAACAACTGTCATGAGCTTGTTATTTTACGACTTTATTAAAGGGGTTTTCCTGTATTATCTTAGATATGAAGGTATGACTCAAAACCCTGTCTATTTGGTGTGATCTTACACAAAAGAAACCTGGCTTTTGATAAAGGCATGTTTCACATTAGGATGAATCAATCCGACTTGGCCACTTAAATTTATTTCATTTTCATTACACAGATAGAGTGGGTCACATCCTTCTTGCAATTAGAGTTGTCTTTGCTGTAAAACAGTAAGGGACTCAAAATGTCACTGACGTCATTGAGGATCCAATTCCACCTGTGAGATATTAACAAGGCGGCTAAATATGGAACCATCTCCACTTTCCAACATGACTCAAAACTCATGGTGTGATATGTGTGTGTACCAGTGGGCAGCAGTATATTAGCCTGCTCAGTCTGACCACCAGGCTAATCAATAGCATTGAACCTGTGTTCAGTAGGAGGCCTGTGTAAAGTACTACCTCTCCATTCTGCTCCTCCCTTGATACTCCTAAAACCCTCAGCAGAACATTTTTATTAAGGGATGACAATGTACTGCAGCATGGAAAGATAAAAGATGTTGCTATATGCTTCTTCTCTCTTTATCTGAGATATCCCGGTTTATTATCCAATAAAGTGAATCTGCCCAACATATACGAACATTTGAGAGTGCAAACAATCTTGCAGGCTGCCTAAAAATAGACACACTGCAATTTGATACTTCCTGTTCTCCGTCTTCCCGCTTTGTGAAACGAGAAAAAACGATTACCTGTACACATTACATACAGGCAGGCACGTTAGTTCCTCTATCAGCCTTTCCACTTTTCTCCCTCTCGTTTTTCTTTGTCATTCAATATATTTCTCCCCATTACTCTTGATTATTCCCCGAGCCATCCCCGCTCCCTTCATCCTCCACATTATTCACCTGTTGTTTCCTCAGTCATACACCATGCTTTCCCTCTTCACTCTTCACTCACTCCATCATCCCTTTTTATACCCATGTGAATACATCATGTTGTACAAACAATACAAAGTAATTTGCTCAGTTTCTCATTCTTGTCATCATTTACATATGACTTGATCCTCCTTCACTTTCTTTGATGCACCCTAGCTGTCCATCATTCTCTGTAATCGATACATTTTCTTTCAGCCCAACTAATTTTACCTCTCATAATCTATCATACCTATCTCCTGTTGTCATCATCTTGGTCTTTCTACCTGCTTCTCAGCTCTCCCTTCTTTCCCCCTCTCTTAAACATTTACTTATCAAGTATAGTTCTCGCAGAAGGTGTAAAGTGGGAGTTATACTTGTGTGTCAGCTCTATGCAGAGCCTACGCCGTAGCCTATGCATGTGACCTGTGCTGTTGTGAGCATTTATACTTGTGCATTGGTGTGTCTGTGTCACTCTGCAGTTACACCTCCAAAACACTAGTTGGCGTCAGGGTTTCTATGAAGTGCCGTCAAGTTTAGTTGATTCAAAACACACCCAAACACACATTTAACATGGCTTAATAACACAAGTACATGAATCGGCTTCACTCTAACGCGCAGCATTCCCAGACAAAGCACTTGTCTTCTGCTGGACACATTTTCCCTACAAATACAACATGCTAATGTTTTTAGCGCAATCCTATGAAATTTTACATTGTATAAATTAGCCTAGCAGCTAGCTGACTTTTCCTCTACTTGGATCTATTACAACTCAGAAGGTTCACTGACAAAACAATTGTCTTATACTCAACCCAATTTTCAAACAAAGACAACATGCTTATGGTATTAGCATAAGCTTATGGAATTTTACATTGTATAAATTAGCCTAGCCAATAGCGGAGATTTCCTCTGCTCATATAAAACCAGGATAAATCACACTTAAAATGCTATTTTGTGGAGGCTTTATTGTGACCACAAATTATTGTTTCTCATCTGTGAAATTAAAATAACCAAAGCTTCGTTTCCACTGAGGGAAATGGTTTCAGCTTACAAAAAGGTGTAGGGTACAGCGTCGTCTCTACATCGACCGTCTCGCTAAATTCTTCTCATTTCTAATTTGCCCTTTCACAACTCTGGTTTACATTTTTACTCCCTTTTTTTTCTCATTATCGTCTTTCTAGCAGGCTCTCTCCCTCATTCTTTATCTTTTTTTCAGGGTCTTCATGCTCACTTTGTGTGTATCCCTCTGTCATCCATGTCACATTTTTAATGGCTTTATTGTTATGTAAATGTAATAAATTTTTGTTGCAGAAATTAGTACCAATAATTATTTCAAATGCACACATCCCTCACTTGGTTCACCCACTCATTCTGCTTGCATGTGCACAGCATATCTCTACAGTAAGCGCTCTGTTTTAAACATTTAGGCACACCTCACTTGGTTCTCCCACACATCCAGACTATGTGTGTTTTTGAGGCTATTCAATTATGGACGTATGGGTTTTTCTGTGTAATTCAGTGTAGATGATAGCGATCAGTCACCCGCCATTAGTCACTGCCGTGCTCGCTCAGCTATGGAGAGTTAATAACACAAGAGAAAACAGATCCAAGCTGTCTGCCCTTGTTACCAGTTAGATTAGGCTATTATAGTTGTTGGCAATGATTTGAATGGCAATCTAATGCTCTGCAAATGCTAACTGTTGAGACATCTTTAGTGCAGTGTAGAGCTTGACAGTTCTGCCCAACTCAATGAAACTCCACCTGGTTTCAATCAGCTGTAATAGTGACTGGCTGTTTTATACACCCTTATACTTAGTCTCATGCTGCATGATATTCTGAATGATGTACTGATAAAAAAAGAAGACAAAAAAGACTGGTTGAACTTGGTCTTGGAAGTGGCCTTGGATATAACTTAGTCTTATGTCTTGGTCTTGACTCAGACTCTACTGCACATGATCTTAGACTTGTCTTTAACTCAACAGTGGTCTTGACTACAGCGCTGATGAGGGTTTCCTGTATAAATCCCAGGTCAGTTAAATGGTACAAATGGCATAGAATGAATATTTTACCCAGGGTCCCTGGGTGTGCTGCACCTGTAAGTGATATACAACATGTATCAAATATGGCATGAGTAGAACTCAAACACTAGCAAACATAAATCCTTCACAGAGCTCACTGTTGTGTTGGATTCATCTTTGGACAGCATAAAATCCAAACTGTGCCCATGTTGGACAAGTCATGACCCTATTAGTCTGGCTCAGGGTTTAGACTGTGGGTATAAAGCCTGTAATTAGCTGCCAATCTGAGATGGTGACTTGCTTCCTGGGTATTTTTAAAATCCCTGTCATTGCGTGAAACTAGTTAAGCACAGCCAGATCCATTTCCATGCTTCAGTTAGCGCTGTTTGTGAAACAAAAACAATAACCCCCGAACCAGCAACATACACACTTAACTTTTGCTACTTTAGTAGCACTAAAAGTTTTATGTGGTGTTGTCTTTGTGAGGATTTACCCACTTAAATCATACTTGCCAACCTTAAGACCTCAAAAATAGGGAGGATTTCAAAACCAAAGCGGAGGATTTCTGGGTCCTCTTCCTGAAAAATGTAGTTTCAGGGACCTTGTTTTCTGCATTCTGGGAATATATATTTACAAACATAAAATACCAAAATATTAAGTACACTGCATTAGAATTTTTATGTTAAATACATGTAATTTGGTTTGGTTTTTGATTCATGCCCTGGGTACTCTGCTGGAGGAGGGAGAGCGGCCAGGCTATAGGCTAGGCCCATGCCAGGGACCCACAGCTGGCTGTCCTCCCTGTTCCATACACCCTTGGGTCCTGGATGCCTGAGCGAGGCAGACACAAGGCACATGGTAGCTGGGTACCCTGCAGCGGCAGAGGGCTCAATGTATCCCTCAAACCTCTGCTATAATGTCCCGTTGGACTTATGCACAGAGCTGAGGTGTCCACCTGCAGTTGTGCACAACTCTTGCAGGCCCGACACGTGCCGCTCTCCGGCCCTGCGGGGTCAGAGAAAATGGGGAGGAAACTGTAGACTTTTAGAGTCGTACGGCTTATACATATAGTGCAGCGTGAAAAAAACTGGTTGTGCTGACAAAAAAGAAAGAAGATGTAAAAATCTGCCATATATTGGAGGAAATACAGGAAAATTGTGACCAGGGGAGGAAACTGGGTGAGAGCTATAAAAAAACGGGAGTCTCCTGGGAAAAATGGGAGGGTAGTAAAGTGTGATTTTAATGACAGTGCTCACCTCTCCCCCCAAATAAGTTCCCTTCCGACACTATTTTGCAAGGGCACTGTCACTGCATCCGTGGCTTAGCACCACCCAAGATGACTGTGATTGTTTTTATTTGTTTGTTTTTTCCCTTAGTGCAGAATTATGATGGGTTCAGTCAGACCTCTGCAGCACTGCCACAGCTTTAGATACTATAGATCTGCCTATGTGAGACTATGGGCCAATGCATGTACTTATTGAACAGGATGTTGTCCTGGTACCCGCCCATTAAGCCCAAACACAACCCATTATGTAACCATTTGGGTAAATACAGTTGAAACTGTATTTACTGACAAACTTTGTTACAGCCAATAAACCAGCAACACATTTACTGTAATCCAGTTGGTACCCAGTTGGTTGGTGCTGAAAAGGCTGGCAATAAAGAGCAGCACTGAAGGTAAGCAGACTGTGCTGCTTCAGCACTTTTAGCTTCATCCACATAGAGTTGCAGTTCATTAAACTATATTAAACCATGCTGACAGACCATGTCATTCCAATCATATGCAAAAGAGTAACTCCAGGGGCTGGAATCTGAGGAAATTTCTATTTAGCATGCTGCATTCATGCATCTTTTTGATTTCAATTAGGAAAACTATTAATCACAGGGAATGACGGGTGAGTCAGTCTTGACAAAGCTCATAAGTTTGTGGGATAGAGGAAAAAAGAGCAGGCCCGTCAAATTTAGCTGATAAATCAGACCACACATTGCATTCGCCCACCGAATGCCAGACCAACGGCATCATTGTGCTAAATGTCAGGTCACTAAAATCGGGTATAATGTTTCTTTATGTCTGAAAGTCGGAGGTAACAGACAAAACACATCCAGCATCGTTTTGCAGTAATTACACTGGAGAGCTCTACATTGATATTCATTTTCTACAAGTGACTGTTAAAGCTGCCAGAACATTGGGGATGTCTCCAGCAGTGACAAATGTTTATGTTTTTATGTTTTCGCAAAGTAAGGCGCAAACACATACTGACAGTCTCTTTGTTTTGCTTGACAGTATGATCTCCGCTTTGCATTTGTGAATCAATCAGCTTCTCCCAGGCAGAGTGTTTTTCAATGTGTTTAGGGCAGATATTGTAGCAGACTGGAATGCAACATCGCAATGTGTGTTGAAATTCTGGGATTTAAATGTACTCTTTTCAAGAGAATGGTCATTAGTTATGGGTAGAAAATGCAAGAGATACACAAAGCACTTCAAACGTAGTTAAAGGTGCAGTAGCTTTAGAAAAAATGGAAACAGTGTAGGGTCTTTTCCATCACTATCACTGGAGGGCTCTGAAGAAAGCAGCAATTAGCAAAACAGACTGTAAAAAACACCCCACGCATCCATTTTCTAAGGGAAATCTCCTTCACAGGTCATATCGACCCTACCTGCGAAGATTCCAGACAGCCCCTTGTGCTTCTTTCTCATACTGTATTTTTCTCCAGCGTTTCACACCCAATCAATGGAAACAAGGCAATGTCTTTCCTAATGTGTTTATTGTAAATATAGCAGCCTGCAATGCTGCCGTGTTTACCACGTCTGAAAAAGCAGAGCCTGAGTCTCCTTTCGATTACAGTGGACTTTCCTCTGATTAAGTCTGCACTCCGCAGTCAGAAAAAACAAGATGCGATTAAACTACCCTAAAGCCAGCTAAAGCTCCTTTATTTCATTGCATACATAATGCATTTACAGGATAATAGAAAACAAGAGGCAACCGCGATGTTTACAGCGTTCACATTAAAGAAGATCAAAAAGCAGAATTTAGCAGTGGTCAGACACACAGATTAGCAGTTGTAAGAACTAAAACTAAGATAACTTAAAAGAAGCGGTGTTATTACAGCCCCGTCTGAAGCAATTAGCAACGCAAATCACTACACACACACACACACACACACACACACACACACACGCATAAATAAGCTCATAAGAGGGATGGAGAAAGAGGCAGAGAGAAAGACATGAGAGAAATTATCACAGACGACAGTAGAAGACATGAGTCAGTAGAAAGGAAATAAAAGTGTGAAGGAAGCAGCAGTTCGTGAGGAAGACTGACTAGAGAGTGAGAAGATGATGGAAGAAAATTGACTAGAGTTTGTGGTTGTTTCAAGACACAAGGAAATACTCAAGTTTCCTGCTCCCTCCTGCTGGTAGCACTCTCAATTACCTGATGACTTGACCCACATGCTGTGCTAATACCCCAGAGTGATGGGATTATGGGGGTCATTTTTCAAAATGATATCTGAAGATCTAGTTTAGAGTTCAGACCCTTTACCTGAGGGTTGGTGTCTTTGGCTGAAGAAGGTGAGGCATGATTGTGACCTTCAAGCAAGCAAATGTCATCTCATTTCTTCCTTAATTGTTCATTGAAGGATACCTTTACAGTGACAGCGTCTATGGCCTTCACCCAAGTCTTCGCTAAGTGACGGTACATCTTCATGAATTTCAGCATAATCTAATTTACTGCATGGCCCTCTGGTGATACATTTTACTCCAGCTGCCAAAGTCTGATCTCCCAATCAGCAAGGCTCTCTTCCACTGAGGTGGATCTATAGTTACATAAGAATGATATCCTGTATGTATCAACAACATACACTTATATGTCCTGTAAACCTATACTGCAGATGCAGGATGTTAACGCAACACAGTGTGCTGTAAGTACTTTTTTCTCAAGGTGATATCAGAGTTTGTTTACCCAAGGTAGAAAGTAACAGCTGACGAGTGCCTCCACATACAGCCTTTTACTAGCCCTGTTTCCATGAGCATGTTTTAATGTGCATTTTGAAGTATCGCATGAAAAGAGCTGTATTGAAACAGCAAAATCTGATAAAACCTCCTCGCTTGCGCAAAACCGTTTTCATGCTTGCTTAAAGTTTGTCTTTACCAAAAAAAAAGGGGGCTCATTCACTAAATGACTGATCGGCTGTTTCTGCTGTCAGCGTCTTCCCATGCATCAGAATCACTGCATTAATTTGTCTTCATCTTGGGACAGCATAGAACGCAGCAATACTAGCTGACAAGAAGAACAATTGACCCTTTGCTAAGTCATAACGTAGCATCGGGCTGGCTCAAACCAGGGTGCGACAACAACACAGCTGTGCTCCATTAACTCTAATGCAATCGTTTCAGATTTCCTTCATTTTCAGGCTGGTTTTGTGGATTTGGAGCTAAATGTTGTGCCTGGGGCACTTGTTACCTGGTTCAATATCAGCAAAGTTTCCCTTCATATTCATTGTCTTCTGTGATGATCAGCAGTGATGTGGTGGTTCACTTTTACACTGTGATCTGTAGCCTATAGTTGGGCTTTAGCTTCTAACTATCTTTGTCTTTTTAACCTGTTGTTGCTGCTGAGTCAGTTTGACATCCTGGATATATCCTTCAAACACAGACTGTAGACCCCTCTGTCTGCTTCTCTCTGGAATCACTGGTTAATTTCTCCAAAAATATGATAATATTCTTCAGGGAGTGCAGTTAGTTACAGTGTGGGCTCCATGCTCACTCTGACAGTTTGTTGGACCATCACAAAGGGGCGGGGCTTAGAGAAAGGTCAGTTAAAACCTTCACAACAGAAACAAATTTCTGTAGACTAGACTTCAATTTTCTCTCGTGGATGGGTTAGATGGCCAAGGTAATTTCTTTGTCTCGGGTTTGCAACCTCTACTTCTTCTGTTCTGCTGTTTGCAGCTGTTTGCAGCCATCCATAAGCATGCAACAAAATTTAAATCTCTTAAGTTTGCTTAAAATTTGCCTGATAGTTAAATGGACACGACTAGTCACATTATTATTTGTGTGTGAATCTGAATGCATATCAAATTGCAAGCAATAATTATTTTTGTGATTTTTAAACCCAACTTTGTTTTTTTTTTTCTTTAAAAAACTGCTGGAATACTACAGGGCTGTTTTAAAACCAGCAATGAATAACACCTCACTATAAAAACAGATGATTTGCTTTTAAAATCTGCATTTATCACGTAATAAATCAGATGTAGTGGCCATAAACATAGATATATTGCTCCTTTGGCTCAGTGATAGTTGATAGAGTACCTGTATTATATATTATATATTACCTACTACCATCACCCTTATTCTGCACACCATCATTCATTAAATTATTATTGGAAATAACCCACCGATGTGATCTCTGCCCTCAGTGCCGACAGTTCATCCATCCATGTGTGTGTGTGTTCTGGCGTGTTATATGTTTGTGCACATTATGTGTGCCCATTTGTGTGTGTGTGTGTTTCTGGCCCCTCACTTATGCAGTGTCCAGCCTGCTTTCCCAGAGTACACGGCACCTCACAATGGAGATGGATCACCCTGTCAGCTTTCTTGCAGAACCACTGCAGAGTGTCTTCTGTGTGTAATTTACTATATCTGTGCAAGAGCATGAACATGTTCCTGTGTGCATTTGCCAATATGCTTACTCTTTATCACCATTGGCTCGTACAAAATGCGCATGCAGCTGTGTTAGTGCACATATACCCTGACCATTGTGTGTGTGTGTGTGTATTTCATTCATTTTTGTATGTGTATGCATAAATCTGTCTACGGATGTGTGAACATGTGCTCCTGTCTTTACTATATAGAAGTGTGTGTCTTTAAGGGCTTGCATGTTTCTGTGTATAAGTGCTTGCTTATGTGTTTATGTTTTGCTGCATATATTGCATGTGTGTGTGTATGTGTTTGTGTGTGTGCATGTACAGTATGTGTGCTCCATCTATTTCTGCAGAGTCTACCCTTGCGAGAACACACTGGGTTATTAACGACCTCGAAAGCAGCATCATCCATCTGCTGCATACACACACATACTGTACATACAGGCTCGTACGCAAACACACACACACTCACACTCAGAGTTCACTTGACTTAGACAGGGCATGTGTGTGTTAGTTTAAGTGAGTGCATGCTGTGTGTCTGTGTGCATATGTACTCATAAGTGTACAAAGCTGTGCTGCAGCTTAATCTGTGTATAATGCCGTGGTGATTAATGGTGACACAAATCTGAACAGTTTCCACTTTCATATCAACAATATGTCAACTGTCACTAACCTGCACTGGATCTACTTTGTGTCTCTCACTTCCTCAATAATTATATCTCATTATGTTCTATTTCCCAAATAGAGGACAGAAAGAAGAAGCTAAATAGGGAGTGAGATTGGAAGCCAAAACAAAAAAAAACCCCTCTCTGAAATCAAAGCATGAAAATGCATGAAAGCAAGCGGACGGACAGGTGGTGACCATGGAGAGGCAAAGCAATGAACAGAGATAAAGCTAAAGCAAAAACAAAGTGCTCCTACAGAATGGGGTATCTGTCAAAACCAGTGGTGAAGGCAAAGCTTTTATTGGCCGCAAAAAAAAAAAAAAAACTTGGTGGGGGCCTGTAACTTAGCAACAGCCAATGACACATGGATGGTAACAGTGAGGAGGTGGGAAGAGAGTGTGTGTGTGTGTTATGGTTGTGGGGGTGTAGTGAGATTGTGTGTATGGGGGCTGTGAGAAAGTGCAAGATTGGTCTGGAGATCTCGCAAGTAATGAATCTGGAGTGTTGCCGTCAGAGCGGGTGAATGTGGGGGAGAGAGAGATGGATTCACAGACACAGAGCGACTTTGCTTGTGTTGCATAAAGAGTGCAGTAACAGTGTAATGGTTTGCATTATTTTTGTCCAGGACACACATTGGATCAACGTGTCCTTGTATTAACATGAAAACATCCATATTGTGCTGTTTTTGTAAGTGTGAAGAGGGAGATGTTTTACTACCGGCCCATTGAACAAAAATTAATGATGTAAATCATTTGTGTAATTTTAACATCCCTCATAATTTGGGGAAACCCCCAAAGTGAATTCACACTCTCCAGAGTGCGTCATCACATGGGTGAAAGCATTTTTTTTTTGCCCTTCTTATTATGCCAAAGCTTGCATCTGTGGGAATTGAGCAGCAGGCCATTTACAGCTTTTATGAAAAGCGTTAAAGCAAAGAAAAAATAATGGGCTTAAAGTAAAGAGTGGGAGGAGTTCAGCAACCTCTAGACCACAACAAGACTGTCTGCAATGAATCAGTGCAATAGACTGACAGTACAGCAGTAGGCAAGCCTCACTTTTATACTGCATACTCTCTTCATGGTAAATTAGCCAGCACAGCCTAAAAGAACATGCAGCAGACTCCTGAGAAATAATCAGAGTTCTTCAGTACTGCATTGTGCTATTGCACTGCGTTGCTCTTTAAGCACAAGATAATTATTAAGTATGAAAGTTCATTCTTGACTTTAAAAAATAGGAGTTTGCCAAAAAAAGGCTAAATCAAGTTGAACTTACTAGCTTTTTCCAGAGCTTTGAATCATACCAAAAGATACTTGTCAGCTAAAAGTGTTAAGCCCAGTTCAGACCAAAGACGAAGACACTGCATTTCCACAAGGCCTTGGTGTTTTCAGCCGCTGAGTACTGTGCTCCAGTCTGCTGCTGTAGCCCCCATGTCAAGAAGCTGGACACTGCACTAAACGCTGCCCTATGGACTGTCTGCAGATGTCTACAAGCCACCCTAACAACTGCCTGACCTTGCAGGTATCACTCCAGCAGAGATCAGACAAGAAGCAGCCACATTGGCCCTCGCTCGGAGGGCACAGATGAGTGAAGTCCACCTTCTCCACAAGATCACAAAAGAGATGTCACATCGCGTACGTCTCAAGTCCTGGCACTCCTTTGCCACACACACCCAAGAACTGCTCCATTCAACACCATCTGATACCTCCAAGGCTGCCTGGATCAAGGCAAGATGGAGGGACCAGTGGAAGTCAGCAGAACCATCAAGGCTCCACCTCTACATTGAAGACCTCTCAGATGTCCCCGGCCAGCACCTGCCCCGAAAGCAATGGACAACCCTCAACCGCCTGACGACAGGTGTAGGACGCTTCTGGGTGGCAATCCAAAAATGGGGTCTCGTGGACAGTGCCCACATGGAATGTGGGGATCCACTACAAACTGTGGAACACATAGTAACTAGCTGCCCAAAACACCAGCCATCGAATGGCGACCGTGGTCTAATTGACCTGAACAACGCAACACTGGACTAGCTTGCCTCCCTACACACACACACATTCTCATTGACTAACTACTTGGTGCTGCTTACTTATATTATTGTGGCGTATTCATTTTGAATACAGTCCACCTGATGCAAGACATCACAACTACAAATGCAACTGTAGCCTGTATCTCACTATCACAATCCTCATTTATATTTTAAGAAGCTACAAATTATATTCAGCCACAAAATAAGCCTGAAAAGCTGGAAATCAGAACAGAAGTACAGAGAGTTGTTGCATTGTGATGACACACCGTCACATCGAGTTGCATTGGTGTGAACCAGCAAGTTTTTAGAATGTTGCAGAATGGCGTATTGCAAATAGCTGCACGTTTCAACTTGTGTCTTCGTGAATGTTTGGTCTGAACTGGGGTTTTTGCATGGCATCAGCCAACAGCCACATGTCAACAAAATCATCTCCATGGCAACCAAGCAAACTCCATCCACTGTGTGATATGGCTGAAATGTAGGTTAAATGAAAAAAAGGAGCTGGCAGTGTTTTCCACAAGTGCGTGCAATGTCCAGCTGGGTGAAAATAGTAGCCAGCTGGGGACGGGAGGCGTTGGGGGATGTGGAGAGTACAGAGTGGGTATTTTTGGCTAATTAGTTGGATCATTAAGAAACTACTCTGAATGTCACATAAAAACACTTCACAGTAATGCCAGACAGTTTCTGCTACCACAGTAGAAAGTGGAAATGTGGTTTAAGACTGATGAAGTCTATCTGACTGCTATATTTACAATCACGAGAGCCAATTAACAGTGTGGGTTTCTTTTCTGATGAAAGACAAAGTTTCATCTTTATTTCCAGTTCTCATCACATAGGTGTCTCATGTTTTTTTGAGCTACAGTGTTGGAATTCAAGTGTAAAATCAGCTACACTGTCTGATGTCAACTTTGCACGTTTAAAAATGCTGATGAAATCATCATTATGTGTTGTAAAATAACTCCCTGTTTGTTAGAAGCTCCGTTTTAAAACCAGACTGGAAACAGAGGCCTGGAACAGTGAGATTCTACTGACCTATGGAAATATATGTGTTGAAGTTAACCTGCTCCAGAGGAGTTTAGCTGTTCAGCATTAGTTATAGTGATTTATCCCATTACCTCGCTACCCCCAAATCCTATTTCATAGTACAGGCCTTGGGATCCGAATTTTTCACCAAGGTCTCCTCCTCTTTGAAACAGGCCTGATGATTAAAGCAGGTAAAAACACTGAATAAAGCAGTTTCATATTAAAAACCAGTGTTTCTCCCATGTTCTTTGGAGGCCAGACATCAGGACTGCTTTTTTTTTGTTTGGGATTCACAAGGTTTTTACCAGGAGTCAAACTATGCACAGAGGTCTCCTCTTCTCCAAAGCTTATTAAAGCTGGTATAAACACTGAATAAAGTAGCTTCAGGCTAAACATTAGCGTCTCTTTGGTTGACACGGGGAGTCAGAGACTGCTACCACCAAGTCCAGCTACCACAAGGGCTGCCCCCGACTAAGAATTTTCCTTGTCAACCAATAGTTGCCATTTATGGCCATTGGTCAACTAGGCACCCACATGTTTAAGGTGTAATTAAATGATATATTTTGGGCGGGGCAAAACAATGGTTTGAGTTGAAGGTGTGAGAAAGAATAGTATCAGTAACATTGTTAACACTGTGCTACATTACAGAGAAATACAAAACCGTACTAATGAACCTTCATTAATATAGGCCGTCACACACTGAGCGAGCCGCCTGTTAATGACGCTGTCAGCAAAGCAGTAATGATTGTGCTAAGTGGCTAATGGGCATGTAGCTACTTCCATGTTTCACATGATACGTCATGTTTGTAGTCGACCAATGAAGATGAGTTTACATATCACCTTGGGTTCGTCCTTCACCTTCTCAAAATGATCCCACACTTTGGATTTCCTGCCAAGCATGTTATTAACTAGCCTGTGGAATAACCGCAGGCACCAGCCCTGTGAATTAGGGACCGTACACATGCCGCATCTTTACTGATGTACAGCTTTGGGTAGTCCTAAATATTGAATACTGAATATTTATGAAAGAAGGGAAAGATATCTGTTGGCTGTGACTGGTTTGTGATGTGACTCCTGTCTGATGTAGCCAGATATGATTTGACAGTTGTTATGTACTTTGCTGGATTGTAGCTCTTCATCCTGCTTGGATTTGGTCCGCTGAGCATAAACATTGTATCAGAATCAAGTTGCAAACTTTGCACCACTGGCATGCACCAAATGCATGTAAACCACCACACCACATCTGTTTAAAATGCCCTCCTTCTTACTTCTACCTCAACATATGTTGGATCCTTTTCACCCATGAGTTAAAGAGACTTCTCTTTCCCTTTATAGTGCTTGAAGTTACTTTTGTGTGCTTCAGTAGTGTGAAGCGTCTAGACAGTGAGGCAGGTCAAACTAAATATCTCCATGCTCCTGAAGAAACCAGCCATAAATCTTTGATAAGCCTCTTTTTGATCTTTCCGATAGACAATCTGTTCCACACTCAGACGCCACACTTAGACCAATCTTCAGCTGGAGGACAGGGGTACAACCCCCTGTGCCAGCAATGATCTGCCCTGCCGAAGTGTCCTCAAACAAGACACCGAATCCCTCTTGGCTCCGGTGATGCTGTTCTGTAGCTGACCCTGACCTTCTTGCGGAGGACGGAGAGAGAGCAGACACTATCTCCGTGGGGATCAGTACTTTTATAGGCCATGAGGTGTGCTGCTCACCTTTTGAAATCGATGAGAAAAATATGTACTGGATCTTTTTGCCTGAGCTACAACTACAGAAATAGTGTTGTTTAATCTCTCCTCACCTCCTAATTCCAATTGCATACTTTTTTTTAAATCTTTGGAAAACAAGTACTTGAGAAATAATCTTAAATGTTTTCCACAAACTGAGCGCAGGATGATTGAACATATTCTAAACTCACATTGCATCTTTACAGAATAAAAATGTGAGGTATCATTTTTAAAGTGAGAATAAAAAAACTATATATATTAAATATTAACTACTCTCTTAAACCTCATCCTGCCCTCTGCTTTTAACCTCCAGTCTCTGCCACGACCACATTGACTTTGTTTCAACGTGTACACCTGTGAATAGACATTTCCCCCATATAGGCCAACACAGTGACCTGTGAATAAATCCATGTTTCAGATTGTTTTGAATGGGTGAGCAGGCATTATCCAACCTAGAACAGCAACCTTGCTTTCAGCATGGGTTTAACGCAGCTCTGTCACTGCTCTGCTTTGGTATCAAAGGTTGAATATAAATTTCCATAATTCTTTTTTGGAGTTTGAATTGGCACTGAGCCCGGGCCCATTAAACCGTACCTTCTGCTCTCCTCAATTGGAGAGATACTTCAACATGACTGCACAATGCAAGTAGCTGCTTGAACTTCTTATAAGGCACCCAAATAAAGTCCTATAAAGGTAAACATGTCTGGGCACATGCAAAAACAGGCCAATTAATATGATCCTTAGGGAGAACATGATGAAGGAGATAAAGAGGAGCCCCCAAACATAAGCAAACTAGCTTGGAATAGTTGATAATATCACAGCTGTATGCACCCCTTGTTGGCAGACTTTTCCAGTCAAATTTGAGGGAAGACTTGCACCAGTGTGTTACGCTGTCTGTCTAAAACACAAGGCTTTTTTTGGCAACAGTTTGAGTAAACAGCATAGATCATGTCATTTTTCATGAGGAGGACTTAGCCTTTTAAAAAATGTAATTGCACTGACTCTGAAAAATGCAATTATACAACACATTCTCACTCTGACCTCATCACATATCAACATTTGGTCATGGACTCTCCACGTCCAGGTACGACGTGAAAGGTCCCCAGGGTGGTTGTTGACGTGTGGGGATGTTGTGTCAAGTTCTGCCTGTTACATGCATTGTCTTCTTTCAAAATGCACTTCCGTTTTCAAAGGACATTTACCTTTTACATACAGTCGCTTCCAGAATAAATGCACCACGTCAGTACAACACCACAAATTGACGTTCATTCTGCCTTTTCATCGTTTCTGGGTTTAGGCACCAAAACAAGTGGTAAGGTTTAGGGAAAAATAACAGGCTTTGGCTTTATCATCTCATGGCACATGAACACCGCTCTCCTGGGTCAAGGTCAGACACGAACAATGCTCTCCTGGGTGAAAGTCGGTGTTTGTTGGACCCATCCACCCTAAGTCCTGCCTGCCCTACTCAGACTTCCGCTGCCTTTAACTTTCGTTCTTCTCCAGCCACGTTTCCCCTGTTTCGCCGCCGAGCGCTGTATAACTAATGGCTACCTGCCGTGTATCATGTCGCTGTAAATGACAGCTTTTTCCGTCATTGTCTAATGCCGCAAGTCACTGCACAAGTCCTGGATTTCGACACCTTCGGTGTGAGACGGGGTTGAAATTTAAGGCCCCAGTGCAGCTGTACAGTCAGAAAATTACACCGTTGTTATGTCCCTTCTGTTAAAAAGACTCATGATATTGCATTTATTTTGGCACTACATGATGCTTTTGGTGGTGGTGTTGGCAGTTTTTAGTGGCTCATAGTGGCACATAGCCATATCAAAGTCAATGTTATTATGTTGTTGATTAGAAGGTCACAGTTTTAGTCCGTCTTTGTGCATCCAACGTCATCAAAATCTCTCTCCAGCTAGGCAACCAAAGTCGGATGCCCTGCAAATACACACAACAGTGGCGCAAACAAATACACACATCCACATAGGTACACAGGTGCTGATACACACAGTTGCCCAGACAAACCCTCATCTCCAATGTGGAACTGATACACTGCTGGGATCTGAGCCACACACACACACACACACACACACAGATGCTGTCTTTCAGAGATCTGAGCAGGGGAGAGAAAAAGACATTTGCTAATGGCTCTTTTGTTACATGACTCCTTCGCTCTCCTCTCCTGTCTCTATTTGCTTCTCTTTCTTGCTGTTTCACACTCTGTGTCCAATTCAGTGTCTTTCAATCTATTAATCTCCCTCGCCTTTTCTGTCATTGTCATCCTCTCTTTTTGCTGTTTGTGTTCTGTTGCTCTGTCCCTCTCTGTATCTTCTTTCGAACGCTCTGCCCTCTCCTTGTCAGTACAGTAGATAATGAGGTGATTGCGGCTGTAGGCACAGTGCATCAATGCTTGTCGCGCTGCACTCCATTGTAATACTAACCACGGCCTCTGATTCACTGTAATGCTAACCGCACGCACACTGAGACACGTGTCTCTGCTGCTCTGTCTCTTCTCTTTGATACCTATCATCTCCTTTGCTTCCTCTCGCCCTCTTTTGGTCCGTCATAATATTTAATACATACATCTATCAGTGCCTTTTTCTGCCCTGCTTCATTACAAACTGTACATGTCTCTCATCATCTCTGTCTAATTGGGGCCATCTCTGTTACATCCTACTGTTATTTCTGCTCTGGTAGAGGGATACAGTGACTTCAAGTTACCTTTCTTGAGTCCCTTGAACAGAGCTAACAGCCTCCATCTCACTCTCTCCAGTGCTGTATGATGTAATTGTCAGCTCCAAACATCAGTACTTCTATTTTTATAGCAGTGTAACATAAAGCTCTGCCTGTTGTGTCTACTTCCAACCCTCTATCTGTCTGTCTGTCGGTTTTTGTCTGCCTATTTTTTATTTATTTATTTTGCCTTGTGACTTACTTTCATAATATTACTTTAATATTATACGTTTGTAATGTCAGTAGATATGTTTCTATGAAAATATGTACAGTATATATGATGAAAAGGGTTAGGGTTAGGGTGGCAAATGAAAAGGTAAATCAGTTCATGACATAATAGCATTTCTTTGCTGCTTCCCACATAAGATTACGTGTGTTTTTAGCCTCGACTTCCAGCTCTATAAAGCCCTGTTTCCACCAAACAGTTTCAGTATGGTACCTTTGGAACCAAAAGTAACCCTTCAGACATGGTACCTAGACCCTAGTGTTTCCACTGCAAACAGTACTCTTAAATGTAGGTGGGGCTATTGTCACTCACTGCTCAGTCCAGCACGTGCTGTATTTCCTCATTACCGGTGACACAGATGGAAGTCTGCACCTTGTTTATCGTCCGCAGAACGAGACTGCACGCCGACATTTTCAGAACAAAACAGAACAGGCTGCAATGACAGTCTATAGAGGGTTTGTGCATTTAGTCCTTATAAGGCAAGCTTGGGGGTTTAGTGTTGTGGATTGGGATATGTGCTGTCCCAGTCAAAATTAATATATATTTACGCTCCAAGGTCCGCTCATTACCAAAAGTGTATGTCATATAAAAGCTAAAGTAGCGGTAAAAGTTGTTTTGATTGACATTGAAATTTAAGGTGTGCTGATGGATTCACGTCATCAGCTCATGCATTGAGTAACATTACAAGTTGACGTTTCACCTTAAAAGATCCCCGCAGTTGGCCCAATGAATTAAGCCCTTTTTTTCTCCGAGTCCAGCTGCTGCAAGAGGCAATAAAACAACCTGTGATTTTAAAGTTACAGTCTGCTAATAAAACTCTCCACAGTATGAACAGTGGTTACATGAGCCTGAGAACCAGCTTTGAGCAGAGTGACCGTCCGCTATTGACCAATCAACAGACTGCAGTGTTTCTAGCTCCTCCTTTTAATACCAGACTGTGTGCTAGGTACCCCAACAGAGGGGGGATCAAAAATGGGGACAGTAGGGACCCGTTCTATTGGTACCATCCACAACTTTTCACAGTGGAAACGGAAAAAAGCGTACTGAACTGAACTGAACTGTACTGCTTGGTGGAACAGGGGCTTAAGTAGCTCTGCCAGTTGGTCAGGTGGTCTGTGGGTCAGTCCACCAAATACATTTTTGCCCTAAGAGTAGTGCTGGGCGGTATACCGTTTCATACCGGATACCAGTGGGGTTTTTTTTCATGATATGAATTTTTCATATACCGCAATACCGGTGAGTATGTAGCGTACACAACGTTGGGAAAGCCGAGTGACGGAACGTAGCACCGCGGTACATTGTTTGGGAGGGGACTGTTTCGCAGTTGCACTAAGCAAGGTGATGTGACAGCACAGTGGTGAGCTGTTGAGTTAAGAAAATGGATAAAAACAGTGAAAGTTCCGAAACTAAAGTTACAGAACGAGTAGAAAATGACACAGAAGAACTTGTACTGAAAAGAGGAGCCGTGTCTGTTGTTTGGAAGTTCTTCGGCTTTAAAAAATCCGCCGTCGATCAAACAACAATTCTCTGTAAATGTTGCCGGGCTGAAGTTGTAGCCGCAGGAGGCAACACGAGCAATATGCTTCACCACCTCAGGCACAAACATGTCTTGGAATATCAAGAATGCATGAAACTAAGATCGAGAAAAGACGAGTCAGATGTCCCTCAGAGACGCGTTTGTATTGATTCCTTCACTTCATTAGAATCATGAGCGCCACCTCTTTGTAAACAGCATCACTTTGTAGGGCCGTGCAAACCTGTATCAATACTAGTGTGGACATTAATGTGTTTCTTCTAGGGCTGCGACTTTAATGCGTTCATTTCGATTAATTAATCACAGGAAAAATAATGCGTTAAAAAATAACGCATTTAATCGCACCTCTCTCAGTTCCCTAAAGAGCGCGGCTCGGGCTGCATTTTCCTGAACGAACCCGACCTGAGTCTGAGACATTTATAACCGAGCCTGGCCTGAACCCGACAGCCTTTATGTTTTTCAAGTCCAAACCCGACCTGAGCCTGACGCAGTTTGTTAACTGACATAGTTATTGTTACCATGGTTACAGCTTGTCTGTTTACCATGAACACACATGGACAGTGTGTCAATGACCATCAAAAGGCTGCTGTTACTCACAGTCACACACTCCGCACACACAGCAGCGTAGCACAGCACACACTCAGTCGGAGCAGAGCCTGTGTTGCGTTCAGGCGTTGTCATGTAAATAACAAACTCCAGCACTTGAATAGGCCATAGCACAACACAGCAGCATGTCAAATTTCTTAATTCTTATCCGAACCCGGCCCAACCCGTGGGGTATCCACTCTCTGGCCCACAAAAGACCAGATGACAGAGTTCAGAGCCAAAATAAGTAAGTCTACATCTGACAATTTAAGAAACTTTCTGGCGAAATGAAAATAAACATATTAGTTTAAGTAAGTTCACCTGTATGTCTGTTCATTGATTCAGTCATCAACCAAAATTTATCTGAATTGAAAAACTTTGCTTATTGTGTCAGTTGTTGCTTTTTGATAAAAATGTGATTAATCGACATAAGTTGGAAAAATACCGTGATATAAATTTTTGGTCATATCGCCCAGCACTACCTAAGAGGTTGGAATTTGGCATGGAGATCCAGTGTGTGTGAAGATGTGTGTTCGTCTTCATGCCATGTGTAGACGCATGTGTGTACGTGGTTGCAGCTGTTGCAAATGTGTGCTTATTTGTGATAAATGACTGTTAGTCCTTTAGTCCACCTGTACCCCGCAGTGTTTTTATTAGTCATCATGGTAAGCGAAAGAGGGGGCTGACATGCAACATTGGCTGCTGTGTAGACTCAAACTGCAGACGCCATGGTTTCATACACCCATGATATTCTCCACATTTTTTTTTTCTTCGTTTTATATGAGTGGCAGTAAGGCATGACTTCTTTCTTTTCAGTAGAAGATGTCGAAGCAGGGACCACTACCTCAAAGTGTATGCAAAAAACTGTTTTCACCAATCTTCCCTTTTTCCCGCTCAGCCAGGCATGGAAACCTTTTTATATATTTTAGCTTTCTGTTTCTCAAATCTCCAGCATTTATGCACACATTGAAAATGTGAAACCTCCTCATTTCACGACTTTCCCTCTCACGTCTTTTTGTGTGCTATTGCACTGTCAAAAGAGGTTGCACTCATTTCTACTCCTGTTGTGCTGATTTTAATGATAGGGCAAGTAGCAAAGAGGTAATCATAGCATTGAGAAACAACAGCAAACTACAGGGACAAAGACAGCAAGAGTATCAGCATGACTGCACTGTAAGATCAACCAAGACAGTCAAGGGAATATGAAGACCTAGAAGCTGTTTGATCATCAGCTGCTTGATATGCTGGAGCGAGCACAGCCAAGTCGACCTTGATAAATGATAAACTTTAAAGAGCTGACGTTAGCATGTTGATTATAATAACGGCATGGAAATGGGAAAGACAACAAATATAACCCAGTGGTCCAGTGAGGTATTTTCACCTTTATACATGTGCTTTCTTGATGTTTGAACCTGCCATAAGCAGGTTTCTGATGCTGCGGCCTCGAGGCTCACAAGCCAAGGGACCATGAAGCACGCAATACATGGTTTTCTCTCTCGCTTCCTTCAATCTATCTCTGTCTCGCTTACACACACACATTTTGTCTATACAGCAAGATCTTTCCAAATACTCACTACTGTAGCTAATGGGGTTCTGACATCAAACGCTTCCCAATCTGAAACACTACTAAATATAGAGCCTTTCTTTTCATCAGGTTTTCCTACATCCTTACTCTCTTTCCCTCTCCTTAATGGTTTCTTCATTAATCTCTTTTCATTCTTCCTACCATCTTTTTATTGCTCTTTTTTCATGTACCCTTCCTTGATTGCTTTCAGGCTTTTTCCCATCCATTCCTCCTTCTTTCCTGCCTTCCTTCTTCCCTTTCTTCTGCTCTCATTCAAGGTTTTTACAGGTTTTAGCTATGACAGATGCATTTCATTTTGCAGAGAGCAGAAGCAAGCAGTCCTGATTTGGTGATTATGGTGATTGGGGAGTAATAATATTACTGGGAAGAAAGGACAAGGGAATGGGAGAAGAAAAACTGAGAGGGTACAAATAAGTAGAGGAGAGAAAGGGTAGAAGAGGAAAGGCCAACAGGAACAAGGGGGAATGAGTAGCTGATCACAAGAGGGAAATAAAGGAAAATATAAACCAAAGGAAGGTAGAAAATGGGAGAAACGAGAGGAGAAAAGAGGTTGGAGAGACGTGTGCACCACTTGGTAGTCATCACAGAGAAGCTTTCTCCATTCAGGAACTCGGCGTGCAGCTGTCGCTTCAGGGAACTGATCACACACACTCAGTCAACACATACGCGTGCATAGACACATGCACACACTATCTATCCCTCTCACACACACATGCACTCGTGCTTTGGGCTGTGCTTTGAACTGATCCCCTGCCACTGGAGAGGCACACACAGTGAGCTGGCTGATAATAATATTATCCTATGGCCTTCATATGGTAATATGGTTTTATTGCTATGAAGAAATATGAATATTATGGCTTTCAGAGGCAGCTTAGGGAATTACATGGCTGTCATGGTTCTCAGCTTCAATAGAATATTTAGATTCTCTATTTATCTAGGGTCCCTGGGTGGGAAATCTATTAAGTTATTTACCTTTGCCATGATATGTGCTGGCATGTTGTATATTCACACCTATGAGAATGCACAAAGGCGATATGCAGGACACGCCTTGAGATGCCATTGAGTGAAGGTCACAGCTCAGTGGGGTAGACTGGCACACATCTGGATAGAGGGGATTGTGTGAGGCAGACTGAGGCATGATGCAGCAAAATAAGCACAAAACAGGATGAGAGGAGAGCAGGAAAAACTCAGATATTGTTGCTAGCATGCTGGACAGTTTAGTGTATGTGTTTTACAAAGCAATGCAGGGCCTGGTTTCTGAAAGTAAAGCTTTGTAACTTACAACCAAATGCAATCATTCAGTTTCCTGCTCTAACCTATTTAGGTAGGTCTGGTCCCCTTTTTTAAAACAGGAGTCGCAACAGCTCATTTCTGGATGAATGTGGATCTCTGTCGACATCACGATTGTTGATAATTTAGGGGGTTTGTTTGATTTTCAATAAACAAAGACTTAGCTTTCAGAATATGACACAACCTCTCCTATAATAATCCCTTAATTTAGATGATTAATACAGTATTGAAGCCTGCAGAAGCTTGATGACAAGCTAGCAAGGAACATCTGTCAATCTCACTCTGGCCCTACTCAACGCCTTCCTCCCTTCCTCCCTTCCTCTACGTCTTCCTGAAATTATGAATGAAAGGCTTAACGTTATAGTCACAAGGCATAACTCTTAGTATCTTAGCACCGCGCATCAAAATATATCACTGTGTTTAAACTTTTGTCAATATGGACATGCTAGCCTACACACTGTTAGCTAAGTTGGATTCTCTACAATTTTGTCTTAAAGTTAAATTCATAGACACCATAAACACCAAAGTGTAAATTATTTAGATTTACCAGCATGGTTAACTAGAGAGATGGACCTTGGAAGCGGTCTTTAAGTCCGAATATCTGTCCATTTCTCAATTATTAACAGTCCTTTAGTCCATAAGGGTCCATGGATCAAAAGGATCATATGAAGTTCATTGCTAACTGTATGCTAACTTTGCTCGTCAAACGGACCAGTTTCTTGTCTTCCTTTACAGAATTATTGGGTATACAGCCTTTCGCCTTGGTCAGTAAGGAAAATGGATGATAGTTATGCTTGAGTTAACGGTCAGGTAAGCAGAAGGCCTAGCAGATGCCTCGAGGTCAGGCTACTTGACCTTTGTTATGGACGCGCTCCATCTATCATCTCCCAGTTGTGGTGGACGCGGAGTACAGCTGCACAGATACAACAGACAAGAGCCTTCTTTTAGATATGTAACAAACAGTCAAGGTGATTTAGAGTGAGCCAGGTGCATGCTTGTTGTTTAAAGTTAGTAACCAATAGAAACTTCACAAAGCCATAGATCGGTACAGAATAACTTCATCTGGGAACATGGAGTAACTCGCAAGGGAATACTATTTGGGTTAAATGCAAGAACTGGGCAAAGACACCCTCAGAATCTCTGGACAGTATACACAGTTGTCAACTCTGTATGTTGTGCTGTGATTTTCCTAAATCGAATCTTCAGTAAATACTATGTGTGGTCTATTGAAGTCTCCCTAAGTTCTTCAGCTATTAAATCATCAACTCTGGCAATTCTTCTGTCAGGTATCTTTGAGGCCGCCGTACAGCAGACTTTTTCTCAAAATCACAACTTGGTGATGGTCATTATGTAATGTGACGTATTTTGCTTAATATGAGTAGCACAAAATCCATAAGGATATCATTAGGAAAGTAAGACTCCTTGTTCCATCAGTATATAAAATGTGTTTCAGGCTCAATGTGACTAACAATGATAGAGCAAGTCACATTTATCCTATATCTCATGTTCATACGTGTGGAGTATATTCTCAGTTACAAGCATCTTTACTAAGCCTTGTCACTCCTTGTCTCACTGGGCATTTTTTTTCTATTGTTCTCCACTCTTGAGCTCAAATTGTCATGATCACCGTCCAGGGTTCTGCATCTGGGGCTGCCCTGGGTGTTCCCTAACATTTACACTGGTGGGCAAGAATGCCTCTTTTGTGGACTGATGGTCAATAGTTTACTTTGACTGATCAGCGTAATGATGTGGCTCACCACCTCAGCTAACACCAGGCTCCCTCAACTTCAGTTCATACAGCCTTATGAAAAGAGTCATAGACTCATTTAGGCCGTCCTTTTGTCATTTTTCAATTGATGTTAATCTACCTAAACTGAGAGTAGACTCTCTTGTTTTGTACTGACCCAAACAAAGACAGGAAACATACTGTTTTTTTGAGGTCAGAAATGACACATATGGTGTTCTCTGCAATTGGTTCCACATAAGTGACATATCACCATTGCAACTTCCATATAATTAATAATAAATAATTCCTCATCAGTGTTACAGGGATGATTGTTTCTTCAAGATGTTTCCCCTTGAACCAGCTGAGATCAAGAGTATCCAGCTGCAGATGCAATCTGCCTTAGGGGAGTTGGCAGTCTAATAGAATCACTGTCAAACATACAGACAACAATGCAGCTGGAATGATGTATATAAAAGAAGTTCCCATTCAACAGACATGCTCTCTTTTTTCTTCTATGTTAACTATGTCCCACTTTTTTGTTCTTGTCATGTTGAAACTGTCACATACATTATAGTCTTCGCCTGGCAAGAATTGTAAGATTGGACAAATCTGTGAAACCGCAAATTATGTTCAGTAACAAGGTTTTTTTGCATGTGGCAACTACAATATGGTCAGTGCGAGGGAAAGTATGCATACATATGCATCCCCCCCCCCACAACATTTGGTAGTTTGTAGTTTGTAATCGTAACTATGTGCTTGAAAATAGTTTTTCCTGAGATAAAAACAATCCTGATGAGGAAGTGTTGCATAAAGTTGAGCTAATAACAACAACACTTTGTGCCTGAAACCCCAATGACACTGGCATCAACTATTAATAAAGAAATGATTGACACATATTTACTGCATACGCAAATACTTTTCTTAGACTGTCAATCACAGGTTTGTGCCTTGGTTTATCAGACCAACAGCGCTGTTTTGACAGAATCTGATTGAATATGACAACACATTCTCCATTTCTGTAAGTACAGATTGCACAGAAATACATACCTGTCGTTGCAAATGCATTTCTAAGTGCAATATATAAGTGAATACGTTTGTGTTTCCCGACAGATCATTAAGATCCAACCATCAGAAATAGGGTGAGACAGCACGGAGAAGATGCATTTAGGAACTACAATCAGTTTGTTGCACTTTTCGAGTTGCAGAGTGAAATAACTTAAGTTGCTAGAATGTTTACGTCTTTGACAAGTCCTAGATCAAGGGTTTAGATGACATACTTAGACAGGTTTTGTGCTTAGCGAATAAAAATGTGAGACAAGCGACGTCCTTGAAATGGCAAAAGCAATAAGCAGAGATACATACTGTTTCTTCCTGCACAAATTATTTTTCCACTGACAAGCATGGTATTCAATAATAAAAAAAAAAAAAAAACACAATTAAATCATAATTACGCTGCGTAAACTACTTTTACAAGGAATTCTGCAGTGTGGCTATTAATCTTGGCTTTTTCTGACAGTGGCATTTGTTGAACATTGCTTTTAGATAAAATAATACAATAAATTACACTGCACCCTCTAAATGCATTGAAATATTAATTTCGCAATGCTGAAAGACAAAAGATTTTTAAATATTTTTCTCACAAAAAAACAGACTAACAATGATAAATGAGCAATACCATCTACTGATGTACAAAGTGTGTGTGAAGTCGGAGCTGGTAGACCTCCTTTTCATGGTTTATGGCTCACACAGGACAGGGTGTGAATTTAATAAAAACTTTATGTTGACACTGTAAAACTCAAGACAGGTACTGTCATGTCTGCAGAATACATGATAACTCTTTACTGGCATTTCACTTTTTTACTATGAAAACATAATAAAAAGCAAGGCCACACAAACATGGTACATCTAAAATATGGCACAAATGAAATTTTGTTCAATGTGATTGTCACAGATACAAGAGGCTTCACTAGCACTAATGGTTGGGGCAGTGTTTGTAACATTTGACCTGTTTGAGTAATTGACGTCACACAGTGAAGAGTCACATGAATGGACGGCACTGTACAACCAGCTGCATACTCCAAACAAAATGGAATCTGGCATGTTTTCACAAACACAATTACAGTTTTGTGAACAGAAAAAGGCACCACATTTGGCATATTACCAATGTGCACAGGCTGAGGCAGACTTGCAGAAATGCTCAGATGCCTTGTTCACTGCTCCGCAGTACGCCTACAACTAGTCAAAAAGCCCCAAACTCTGAGTTTACTTGTTTTTGCAGACTGTGAAGTTACATTCTCCCCTCACGACTACCAAGCTTCTCCAACTGCAGGGGACATTAAATGAACAGAGCTCAGCTGCAGCTATTGTATTCAGTCACAATCCGGATGTAGGACTGTGCACACTATGTTGCTCCTCTTATGTTTGGAAAAGGTTAACAGGTTTGAAAAAATAAAGTGTTCTATTAGCTGAAAATCTGAATACTCTCGATGCATTTAATAATTTATGCATGAAAGGGTTAAGTTGACTGAGGTGTTTTACCAATTACCTGGATGACTGAGAATTTTCAGAGAAAATACAGAGTGTTCGTGTCTGTGCATGTGTGAACAAAAGCCAGAAAACACAACAGACTGCAGCACCCACACCTCCTCGTTAATTAGAGGCAGGTGTGCAGGATCCCGAATTAGATAGCAATGAATCAGAACAAGTGAATTTGCAGTGTTTCTCACAGGCAAGATGTCAACTTATTACATAAAATCAGCGACGCTTTACTTAATATGTTGACTTGGGCTCTTTACTCTTGTAACCCTGAATTAAGAAATGGTACAACACTGATGGTAGAAGATGTGTAGGAAGGAAAATGCCGCCACTGCAACTTGAGAAACCACAGATCCAGTAATGAATACTGTACATATTCACCAATATGACTACACGTGCTGCATTTACAATCACAATGCACTTACAGAAACATATCCCTGCACACACATGCACATATAAAGGAGTCATTGTGACCTATTCCAGTCTTTCTAGGCTTTGTGAACCTGTGCATCTTTGGTTCTAGAGATGTAGACTTCAAATATCCGAATTTCTCACATCAATCCCCTTCAATTTCTGAGATAACTAATCTTAGATAAGCTGAAACGTCCCTGATACCACGCTGCATACTTTATTCGATTCAGATGTGTAATCTATGAAGATTTCACAAGGGGATAAAGAAATAGAAATAGACGGCATTGTGACAGATACCAGATAGTTCAAAGTAGAAATATCTAGTAATCTTAGAAATTATTTGGCAGATAAGAAGTTAGTTGTCTGACTCTATGTCTTGTTGTAAACTCTTGAAAAAGTTATATGACTGTCGGATATGCCTCATCTGAAGTCGCATCTGTCAGTGTTGGATGAGTTGCTATTTTTGTTTCTCTGGCAGGTTAAAACAAATATAACAAAATATAAAATATCTGGGATGTTTTTTGCCGTTTAGTTGCCTCTAATAAACTGCTCTTGGCATATGTTTCTCCTGGGTGCTGGCAGAAAATAAAGCAGTGTGAGGGGAGGGGAGGCTGCGAGCAAGAGGAAAACAGGATAGTGGTACAAATTGTTCTGCAACCTCTGAAATGAAATCATTTTTCAAACCACTTCTAAAATGGTGTGTAAGCCAGTTAATACGCTGTAATAGGTTGGCTGGAGAGAGCTTCTGTAGCAGAATTACTCTTCATAGGACCTCTTTTGACTCTACTGTTGTTCAGCATGCATGCAGCTTGACCTCAGCGCAGCTACAAACAGCCACACACACTCACATTGGGACGGGTAGTTTGTGACACTTATGTACAGTAAAACATAGATTTTGAGTAGAATCATAAGAAACAGACTTTAATGTATACACTGTGGGTCTTTACTGGCTTCAATGTTAAACAGTGTAACAGTTATAACCCAAAGAGCCATTATGAGAGTGCTGCATTCACGTAAAATTCTATTAACAAGGAAATCGCTGACTCTTCTAGTCAATAAACAGCTCTTATTCATGGTACAAAGTCCCAGTTAGCTGACCATGTAAAACTGAGAATAATGTAAGGGAGCTACATCACTTTGTTTAAAAAAAGCCATAATAAGGGATGTTCTTGGAATAGCTTTTCCTTTTTCTTTGAGATTTTAAGGGCCTTTGTACAGCTGCATTCTGCTGCCACACCAGGAAGAAAAACAGATCCGCATCAAGTAATAACGTGAAAATCTTACTGTTTTAACAAGATGTTTTTTCACAATTTACAAGATCTGTGCATTCCAATACCCATACTGCCACACTATATAGTATGCCAGAAAAAGATTTAGTATGTCCCAATACATAGTATGTGAAATGCAGTATGCCAGAAAAACCAGAGTGTTCTACTACATACGATCTGATTTTGCAGTATGCAAGCTATCATGCAGCATTCTGGCTATTCTGACCCACAATCCTCCACACAAATTCATCACATCGACTGAGCTGCAAACAGATGCAGCTTATTGGCAGCTGTCAGAAGTTGCAATTATGGATGACAGTGCAGTCAAGTGACTGATGACCGGTGATTACCTGAATAGTAATAATAGGAATATTGATTGTTTAAGCGAACAAAATAATCATAGACATTACAAACAACAAAAGGATATAACTATAAAAGTAACACTAACAGAGACACGCAGATGCAATTTGCAACAATTTCACTCTTGCAGATATATGTTTGAATCGACAATCTGTGCAGTCATAACTTTAAAGTTAAACTACATACAAAGTAACAAAGTTGCAAAGTAACAACAAAAGAGATCTACAGGTTTGACTTTGTCCCTGGCGAGCTCAATGAGCGGCATTTGTTTTATCTCCATGGTAAGGGATATAAAAGCAAGAGGGTCAAAGTTCAGTGTGTAATGTTATGAGAAAGTAGTATGTCCCAATTCTGTGCATGTTGCATGCAACAGTACTTTTTAAGGACAGCTGCAGTAACTACTTAAAGTAAAAAGTACAGGTATGTAATTTGGAACGCACCCCATATTTTCGTGTTTTAACAAGATACTTTTGTTGTTATAACAATATACTATTTATCTTGTTATAACATGAAATAAATAATTTAATTTTTATGATATAAAACATGTCACGTTGTAACGTGATTACTCACATTGTTATAACAAGAAACATTTCACATTATTATATATTCTGTGTGGAGTTTGTATGTTCTCCCCATTTCAGCGGGTACTCCAGCTTCCTCCCACAGTCCAAAGACATGCATTTTAATTGGTGACTCTAAATTGGCCATAGGTGTGAATGTGAGTGTGAATGGTTGTCTTTCTCAATGTGTCAGCCCTGTGAAAGTCTGGTGACCTGTCCAGGGTGTACCCTGCCTCTCACCCAATGTCAGCTGGGATAGACTCCAGCCCCCCCGCGACCCCTAACAGGATAAGCAGCTACGGAAAATGAATGAATGAACACAATAATTTATTGTTAACGTGATCGCTTTTGTTTTAACATGATGGTGTTTTATGTTATAACATGATGACTCAACATATTGTTTAAATGTAACAGTCTTGTTTAAATGAGGAAACAATGTACGAGGAAGGGTACATTGAGGAATATGGCTCATTTCAATGATTTGATTAAGTTTCACTTTATTCTTGGGTTGACACATGGCAAGATTTTGCTGTTTTTGAGCTCAATGGATGATATTGCCATAAGTATGCATACGAAGGATTTTAATGATTCATACACATACACAGCACAAATGCGTGTTTTTGGGGACCAAGCTTCAGAGAAAAAGGACACATATTGTGCAAATGCAATGTATGCAACCATTAAAAAAGGGGAATGTATCAGGAAATACTGCTGGGGAAAATTGCTCACCTACACTGCTAGAAAATGTTTGGAGAATTGCTATGGCGTTAACTGATTGCCTGACTTGTCCTCACGACCGCTTTTTGGGTTACTGCCAGTAGTCACAAATTGATGACAACTCCAACAGAAAGAAAGGCCAGTGAAATAAGTTCCTAACTTTTTGTGCACCTGGAAGAAAAATCAAAAGTATTAGGATCTGAAGAGATAACAGAGCATCTGGGGTGGAGGTTGTAATAGAAAATATACACATATATCTTCCAGCACTTAGGTGAATGAAAAGGTGGTGCGCACAACCTGATAAAAGGACAGTTGTGAAGGTCCACTCAGTTTATATCTTAATGAATAAATGTACAATGGATCAATGCAGGTCTGCGTTTTCTCTTCATAGCTTTTCCTGTTGATTGATAGCTCACGTTGGTCTCAGTATCTGGAATGTTTTGTTGTTTTTGACCTTTGTTCCCACCAGTCAACAGGGTTAAGCCGCACTGTGCTCTGACAGGCTCCCTGCCAAAATCTCCACCGTCTACAATCTGTCCAGTTACAAACCCGGCTGGTTTATAAAGGTTTAAATGTGGCCTGACCCAGTCAAATACTCCTGACATCAAATTGCTGTACTTTACTCCCAAACAGCTGATAACAGTTTGTATACCAGGTGGCAGCTGAGGAACTAAATCTCGGCCTTTGAACGTAACTGTATACATATAGATGTCTCGATCTGTGAGACAGCAAAATGTGCTGTCCTCATAGGTATAGTTTCAAATAACAAATCTCAGTGTGATGGATCAAACTGAATGACAAGTGAGCTGAATTTCCAGAGCCTATATTTCTTTGTATCCCTATATCTATCAAACAAAATGAATGCTTAATAGAGTGATAGTGCTATAGGCAAAACTGAGGTCTCACTTCCATAGCTACTATGAACGCCCTACCAGGAGACTCTGTAATAAAATTTCAGACAACAGCAGACGAGTGATGATCAGGGTTTTTCCTGCATAGAGAATTATGACGCGACTGCCTCTGTCAAATTCAGTTCCGCCTCTGGCTCTCTACAAAACTCTTCATGGAAAATACTGTTCTCAAACAAGTGTGGACTTTTTGGATTCCTGTCATTTGTCACTGCAATTGCGGCATTATGCTGATGTGGTGGTGCTGTCATAATCAGCACAGTGCACCGCTAAGACGAAGAGTAGAGCCGTCTGCAGAGGCAGCCTGGTACGCCACAGTCTTTCCGTTAGTAAAATCTTTGCTACCACAACAAAAACAAAAGTACCTTTATTTCAAAACATGGCTGCTTACAGTAACACACCAACCGGTTTTTGACCCAAAGGTCTTTGTCGGGGTGCAAAAGGGTGGACAGGAGTCAAGCAAACATTTTATAAGCTTGGTAGGGGGTGTCACCCAATCTTAATGAAGTTAGCACAGGTGGGTTACAGCAATGAGAAGCCATTTTAAAGGTGACACACCTCCATAAGTGTTTAAAAAAAAAAAAAAAAAATTCCCTGTACTAAAATGAAAAATTACTGCCAACCAGATACATGTATGCAAAATGTATGTAAATACATGCATGTAAAAACAGAAAAAAAAGAAAAATTACTATAACAAACATCAAAAAACGTACAGCAGAAAAAAGGAAGGAAAGATTATTTAAATTGTAACCCTAAATAGAATCCAAGGTGTAGTGTTTTGCTTCTGTTCCTGCTCCACGCATGAGTGCCTTTAGTTCATCTTTCTTCCCATGTGCTGACCCTTTTCTTCAAGAGCACCTGCGTTTTGTCTTGAGTATGATATGACAAAGACTGTCCTCTAGCACACTACTATTTTGTTCTTCAAAAACAAAAGTCCGTTAAGAAAACAAAACTTCTTTCCTCTGTTGTTCAATGATAGTTTTAAATCGCCAGTTCAAGTTCATGAATGCTGTTGAAAATGGCAGTTGACTCGGCATTGGTGAACGCTGCCCCACCATGTGCCTCCATATGTGTGTCTGAATGCCACTGTAAACGGAAGCTGCAATGTTTACTCCGGTGAGATGTAAGGAAATAAAGTTGTATCTTTTTTAATTAACCCCCCCAACTTTATCAGTTTTAAAGTTCAAACAGACATCTGTAAAACATGATATCAGTACATTACAATACATGAAAACATGACTCAGATCATTCTGTAACCGCTTATCCTGCCAGGGGTCACGGGGGGGCTGGAGCCTATCCCAGCTGACATTGGGTGAGAGGCGGGGTACACCCTGGACAGGTCGCCAGACTATCACAGGGCTGACACATTGAGAAAGACAACCATTCACACTCACATTCACACCTAAGGACAATTTAGAGTCACCAATTAACCTGCATGTCTTTGGGACTGTGGGAGGAAGCTGGAGTATCCAGGAGAAAACCCATGCTGACACAGGGAGAACAAACAAACTTACTTAAAATACATTTTTTTTTAGATTATTTTAGTGCTTCACAAAACCAGGAGCAGACTGACATTTGTGTGAATAATATTTTGCCAGCAGAATCAAATCAATTTCAAGATATCCAGTATATCAGTATTTCTAGTCATGTTCTCAGTCTCACCTTAACCAGGTCATGTTAGACGCTACTTAGGTACACAGACAGACATTATTTGGACAGCTACAGAAAATTACAGATGAACATTGTTCATAAAAGTTGAGCCAGTTGAAAGCATGATACACATGCACGTGTGTGCACTTGATCAGGATGGCACCACCTCTGCCTCATTTTGCGCCTGGAAAAACCCTGATGATTTATGAGTGCTCTCACAGAGTATCCCTTTTTGATTTACATCCATCTAGCCTCCATCTATCCAGCATCAATAGCACTATCTCTGCTCTGCCTGCAAACCTGTCTGGCCTCTGTGCTCTCACAGCCCTGCTAATATGTCTGTAACAGAGGCAGAGCGCAGTGGACTGCAGCACTGCTCTCATCAGACATACACACACAGCCACAGAGAGACAGTACACACACAACAGGAGCACATTTACATTCACATGTGAACAAGTCGCATAGGTATGGTACATTAGGTAGGTGGATATATGAATCCATTTTTACCCACTCACTCTCACATTTTCACAGGTGTATGCATATGCAGTATGTTTTACTTACACACGTTAAATTACTTTAAAAACTTAATACCACTGATGTGACACAAAAGCACGACTAAATTCCACAGCTAACAGAAAGAAAGGATCCCCTAAAATTTAAGTGTAAAGACAGGATATTTTGTGTGTATTTCAATGACATAAATCAAAACATTATGTAATAGCCTGTACTTATCTTATTTCCCAAAGGGGGTCATTAAAAATTTTATTAAACTGAATTGGCAATAACTGTTTATGTATGTTTCCGGTGAAATTAAAAGGAAACTGTGCAAGCTGCATGTCACAGTTCCCAGCAGGGCCCATTTTGCATACCTCAATTAGTACCTCTTTAAATTCATATAGGATAAAAACATTTAAGGTAAAAGGTGTGTGTGTGTGTGTGTGTGTGTGTGTGTGTGTGTGTGTGTGTGTGTGGGAATCCTCGCCTACCTCTATGTGGCGTGCTGTGATTTATTAAGACTCAACATGAAGATACATTGTGGCGACTGGAGATGGACTGAAAGGAAAAAAGATGGCCCAGGGAGATGGATCCAAAGGCCTGAGGAAAAAGAACAGAGAAACAAGACAGGGGTTAGTGCAAGATTGTCTATATGGATATCCCTGACTAAATAAAGTCTGCACATCCAATCCTACATTGTTACCCACTGCACTGAGTCGCTTTCGTCATAAATAAATAGTTGCCAACAGTTTCAGTGATGGTATCCTTACTGACATTGCAAAAAAGTGAACAAAGACACTTTGAGTTAACAAGAGTCTGCAGCCACCCTGGCTGCTCTGTGAGGTTACACTTTAGCTTTGAGATAAATGCTAACATCAGCTTGTTAAAGATATACAATGCAGGATTGTCGGTTACTGTTTGCAAACATGCTCGCCAGCAAAAGTGAAAGTAAAAGCCAACTCCAGATTCACTCTTGCTTGGTGTTTCACCTCGCTATATTTGCATTTTGTTGGCACTGTGTCTCTTGGATGCCTGCTGCTTACAGTCTGGCACCTGGTTGCTAACTTTTATAAAAACCTGACCTCATCTGAGCACTGTGGGGGTACAAACCCATACATGCGCTCAAGCACAAAAAAAAAAAGACGAAGATAAGACAATACGGGCATGGGGTGGAGTATCTGCAGAAAATTACACCATCACACACTTCTGGAGGGTCATAAGTGATGATTGAGAGGGTTTACCTCTGTATAAGTCCATAGATATAGTGTCGTTGTTATTAGGAAAATCCTGCATACTACATCTGTAACATACCCCCAATGACAGTATCAGTACGCTGACATTAAGCAGGTGTACAGTGTGACTAGATGATGGTGTTAGATAATAATTGAGTGGATTACTAAGTAATTACAATTCATTCTGATGGAGTCACTGGTGTGTGTACAAAGCTTCACTTCATCCCATCTAATGGTTGTAAAGGTATTTCAGTCTGGAGCAAAGTGAAGAACCACCCGTGAAAATCGGTATTGCCATCAGCATGGGTAAAAAGTAGATGATTTGTTTCTTATCAGGAACATTTGTTTGGTGTATCCCACTTAAAATGTCAGCGTTTATAGTGCTGCAGGACTGCTTTTTTTTTTTTTTTGTAAGCCAGTGTCAAAGTTAGAGTTGCCCTAGTCCCTCATCGAAAAGCCATTAGGACTTTTCCATGGATTATAAGACTATTGCGCAAAACAAATTAAATCAAGCTTATTTGTATGCACATTCAACACACAACAACTGCAGGTGACCAAAGTGCTGTACAATAAATAGCAATATAACATGTACACAAACATAAAATAGAATAACACAGGTAATAACAATTACATACGTAAAAAAGATTGGAAAATACTAAACTATTTAATCCACTACGAACCACCAAAGGCCATTAAAAGCAAGTACATTTCAAGATTTGTCTTAAAAGTGTCAATGGAGGGGGAGCATTTGATTGAGAGCAGATGGCTATTGGAGCAAAGACATAAACTCCCTTACCCACCAGCCTTGATCATGGGACAGTACTATAATACTTATATGTTCAGCAGGATAGTCTTTACAAATGAACACTGCTTTTATGATTCTGTAAGTGTAAATGCAATCGCCAGGAGTGAAAAAACTAGACTACAGTCGCATGACTTAACGTCGCCACCAAAACTAGGCTTGAAGCCGTGTTCAGCGCCAAGCTCTTCATGCAGTCTCATTTTGCCAATTGTTAGCAAATGCCTTTTTTTAAAACCCCTGAAAGCTTCAAAGTTCACAGGTGGGGTATTTACTGACATATTTTATGTCATAGAACAAAACATCAAAGTTAAGTTTGTGTTAAGTACCGCCCTTATTAAAGGCATCTAACCAAATACGTGTTCAAAAAACCCATTTAATTCAACCAGAAGTGCTAAGATGCTAACTGATTTCCAGGTTTTAGGACTCTTTCCTGCACTACTCCTTAGCTTTATGCTATAAAGAGAGGCTGCCTAACCTATGTCTAAGCCCTTCTGCCACCATAGTTCACAGTATATGATGCAGACATGTAGAGACTCATACAGAAGTAATCACTCTTAATTATCACTTTTGACCCAGTGGAAGTGTTTGGCAGTGGGTTTATTTGCAGAGCACCTGCCCTCTGCCTGTATTTTCTTAATTTCTACTTATAAAAAGAGCCACCAGGTGCGAGACTGTAAGCAGCATGCATCCAATAGGAAGCTATGAAAGTTGCAGATAGAGGGGCGAGAAAATAGAGCAAGGCAAACCAGCAGGCGGAGATAGCTGGGGTTAGCTTTCACTCTCGCTAGTGTTTACACAGTTACCTACAATTCCTGCATAGTATACCTTTTAGGACAGCTGCTACTCTTTCCATGTGTACAAAACGTAGATTACCAATAGCCTGTGTCACTAATTTGCACTAATGAGGAAAACCGTGATTTTCAACACCGGAACTTACTCTCCTCTAATGTGGGGATGCACCACCTTTAATCCTTACACAGTTCTCCACACAGTGTCTAACCCTAATATGATGCCTCTTTTTAGTCATGTTGAAAAAAAATAAAAGATGGTAAGACTTCTGTAAAGTAAGATATCAAGACCCTAGTTATATTCATGGCAAGCAGAAACCTAGAAATAAAAATATAAATTTTCAATTCCTAGACTGAAAACACTCCTGGCACCTCAAAATGTGGGCGCTGATGCAAAAGTTATGTCAGTTTTTTTTAACAATTCATCCCAATATGGATCAAAGGGCTATCAAATTGAAACTGACAGTCTGTACTTTTGTGTTTTAGTGAAGAGTACACACGCGCGCACTCACACACACACATAAACCAAACAGGATGCAGACGCTTTGGCAGTCAGATTTTCAGCCAGCTGAGCTAACAAGCTGCAGGTTATTAGAAAATCATTACTCACATCAGAGACCCAAAGACACCTCATCACTAAGACATGAAAGAGCAATGTGACACAATAGTGCGACAGCTGATCGTTTTGTAGACAATCTACACGCACATAAGTGAATACACACAGATGACCAAAACCCATTAATGACAACACTTAAGACAACAGTACGTGTTTTTCCTTGTGCACGTCCTGACAAGTTGTCTCAATAAGCAGTGACAGCAGCACTAGTAACACAGATCTTTGTGCATGCTTGTTGAGGTTGGCGGTCGTCAGTGCTTTAGTTCTCTTGACACACACACGGGCTGCTTTTGACACCAAAAGTCTTAATTATCTTCACCAGAGGCATCCCCATTCTCCCTTCAAAAAACAAAAAACATGTAAAACACACACATGCACGCACACACACACACACACACACACACACACACACACACACACACACACACACACACACACACATCCTTTCTAGCAGTGACAGCACCATGTTAATTATATTTTTACTTTAATTGTTTTCCCTTCACTTTATGAGGGCATTTTAGCTCCACTCTTTATTCTGTAGCTTACTATCAAAACAATAATACACAAGAGGATACTTTGTGATATGATATGCTGATGCTGCAGCTATGTCTGAGTCCCTTGTGGCAGGTGCTGCTGGCTTCAATGAGATACTTAAAATTATAGCAAACCTCTGTGGAGTGGCTTTTATAAACCACCAGGGCTCCATTTTAAAATATATGGCAGTTTTTAATAGGCAAAAAGAGAAAATCCCATCTGTATTTGAACAATCAATCAGTCTTAAGGGAGGAAAAGATAATTTGGAATGGTAATAATTTGTTACCTATTTAGAATTGTTTTAACCTAAAATTACTTTATTCATCTCCTTAACTTAGTTAATGGTGGGAAAATTTTGTGCCCAATAAATTACCAAATTATGCTTTTTAGTTATTTAATTTGCCTCCTTATTTCTTTTTTGATCAGGTGCACATCCCCCCTCCTTACACACAGCTCATGTTCATTTCAGGCACTATCCAACCACTCCAGAATCTTTAAGGGGAAATTACTATGTCTTAAAAGCTGTTTGTTGTTGCTGTTGCTGTCATTGTTGTTTACTGTGAAACAATCTGTTATCTCATAAAGTATGTATAAAAATTATTCACACAATTTATTAGCCTAAGTCCCAAAAAAATACATGTTTATTAGCCAAAGAATTCTGGATGAATCCATGTAGTCCATTTAGATCCTACAGTATCACCTTTCAAACTACGGTGTTCATTGTGCACAGCATTAATAAGAATGATGTAACATTAAAACTGTATTACAACACAGTGTGGACGGGACCAGAACAAATTAAATTACGGTCATAACACCATTTGAGAGAATGAATCTGACATGATGCAAGACCACTAACTACTTTTTGAAGTGGACTTACTCTCCTGATAGCATATCTTGTATTTCTAAAACCTCCAAGATATACAAATTGGTGCTAGGTAATACAGAGAATGAATGCTGATGCCTCCCAGCAACTAACATTTGTCCATTTTTAGGCCCAGTGTGTAGGATTTAGGGGCATGTATTGGCAGAAATGGTACATAATACCAGTAGCTATGTTTTCATTAAGTTATGATCACCAAAAAATTAAATGAGATGATGATAAAAATCAGCCCTTTATATCTACATGCAGCATAGGTCATTTTCCACAGAGTCTGCCATGATTTTCTACAGCAGCCCAAAATGGACAAACCAAACCCTGGCTCTAGATAGGGCCATCCACATTTCCATGTTTTTGCATAGGCCACCATCACCATCATTCTCCTACATGTTTGACACACAGGAAAGGTTTCAGCTCTGCAAGCTCATGGCTAGATGCCACTAAATCCTACACACTAGACCTTTAACATTTGATTTAATGACTGAATGAATGACTTAATTAATTAATTAATTAATTAATTATCTTTCATCATCTTTCAGGCATAGAATGCAGCACAAGTGCTTTACAACTCAGCACCAGAGACTGACAACATAGAGACAAAACCATACAATTATACAACACTCATTCAAGGAAAATTAGAAGAATAAATAAATTAATGAATTAATCACTCAGTCAATCAATTATTTGATCAATAAATCTATTAAGAAAAAAAAAACATAAAAAATGTTCAAACAGATAACAGCTCGTTATAGGCTATATTAGAGAGATATGTACACACATTGTTTAAAATTGTCCTCTGAGCCAGCAAGTCATATATATTAAAGGCAGTGTATTCCATACCTTTGGGGCATAGTGGCTAAAAGATTAAAAAATAAATGAATAAAAAAAATACTAATGATAATCTGATTAAGATAAATATATAATTAAAGACATTCCCTCTACCTCGAACCACATAGTTTTTCATTTTACAATTATGACATACTGCAGCAACCCTTAGAAAGTATGCACTGTATCATGGAGTTTGCATGTGTTTGGGACATGCCTCTTCATAACTGCACCTTGAACTTTCACCCTCTTGCTTAACATTATCACTCAGCGTTACCTTGGAGATACAAAACGCCATTTGTCAAACTCAACAGATATAGAGGTCCATTGGAGAGCTCTGCTGATGTTACTTTGCAACATATGTACTTTTGATTTTTAAGTAGGCTAATCACTGTATACATTGTAGATTTTAACATGCAGTATCATATTCAGGGCAGTAAAATCACATTTTGTTCTGTTTTTGTTATTTTCATAGCTATGTCCTTTTTTGTTGATTATCAGTTTGATAAATTTGTTCACTTAAACAGTTGCCTATTCCTATTATTACTATTCATTCAACTGCTCATCAGTCACTTAAATGTGTTATCCATTATCACAACATCTGTCTATGAACTGTCAATGAGCCATCTGTTTGCGGGTCAGTCGATGCAATGTATTTTCTGCTGCGCAGAGGATTGTGGGTCAGAACATGCATACTGCAAAATGCCACCAAATGCAGTAGGACATCCTGGTATATTTGGCATGCTGCATTTGACATACTGTGTACTGGGACATACTTAATCTTTCCTGGCATACTGAATATAGCATGGGTATTGAAACGCACAGATTGTTAACCTTAACGCAACCTACTCTGCTTATTATACCAGTAGCTTAAAGCTAGATTACAATTCATTCACTTTGTACACACTCATTAGCAACACTGATATCTGACATCTGGAGGTGCCTGATGGTGAACTTGTTGAATGATTTTTTTTTTTTTTTCTAAATCTTGGTTAATGTGAAGAGGTTCTCACATTTTATTTAATTATAGATTTAATCTAGTTATAACATCCATTAACATCATTTCACTTCTATTAAGCTGCAAAACTTCTCCAAGACTTTGCTGAAGCAAAAGGCCAATTAAATGAAGCTTCTTCAAAGAGCTATTCTTTTAAACCTATTTTAAGCCTCCCATTAACCACCTTTAGGTCTTGAACCTGTCTCTTTAAACACTGCCTTATCGCCTCATGTGAACCATCACACCGCTCATCTGTATTGTATGATCTTGAAAGTCGTTGGTATTCCGCTCAGTTGGCCTCTATATTTAGCATGTGTTCTCTCCGCTCAGCTATTTTAGATGGTGGTGAAACGACCTGTCAGTGAGCTTGGTGTGTGGGTATATGTGCTCGTGCATGAATAGGAAAGAAAGAGGGTGAAAGGGAAAGTGTGTGAACGAGTGGAAAGCAGAAGGAAGGGCGTCTGTGAGGTGTGTGTGTGTGATGGCTTTTTACCGACAATCCCCCTGATACTTTAGCTTTGAACATTAAAGTAAAAGAAGGAGCAAAGAGTAATGTGGAAAAAAAGCTACTCCAGAGGTCTGAAACATTAAAATAAACAGGGCAGAAACACCCATAGTAAAGCCCCCCACCCTCCACACATATACACACACACACATTCTTGTACTTCTGTTTTTGTGAGGACCCTCATTGACATAATGCATTCCTTTGCCTTTTACCCAAATCAAAACCATCACAACCAAATATCTAACCCTTCCTAAACTTAATTCTAACCTTCACCCTTAAACTAAGTCTTACCCCTCAAACAACCCTTTGAAAGCGTGAGAACCGGCCAAAATGTCCTCACTTTGCAGAAATGTCCTCACTTTGTTGCAAAAATATGTAGTTTGGTCCTCATGATGTAGGATGTACAAATACACACACACGCACGCACACCTGCCAGTGAGTTTGCATTTTTTTTTTTTTTTTTTTTACCTGTACTCAGTTTCCTGTAAAGCAAGCAGGAATTCCTCTCTATTTTCTCAATATACATCTTTTCCCTGTCTTTTTTTTTTTTTTTCTTTACCTTCCTCTGCCACTCTCCCCTATGAACCCCCTCTTGGCATTTTCTCTCTCTGTTTCTCTCATTGTTTTTGTTTTTACCTTATTATTTCTCACTTTTTTATTCTACAGTAGCACAGGTTCACTTATCAGCCGCCCAGTAGATGAACTGCAGAGGTGTGACTAAGTGATTTCCTAGACCCACCAGTAATTTTTTAGACAGGGCAAAGTGTTACCTACAGTTTTGCATTTTCTCCCCAGGCCTGCTGATTAAAAATGACATATATAGACAGTATATACACATGCTATTCCAACTGTATATAGTTTTACAACATATAAAATACACAGTATATGTGTATGTGTGTCCTCTGTCTCTACTCTTCTCTATGCTCTCTCCTTCTCGTTAATGCTTATGGTACGGTGTGTACTGTATATGTACCTGCTATCATTTCATTGTGCCTGCAGGTTTCTGAAGGTGTCTGCAGAAAAGTGTTAGACTTTCTAACACCTGTATAAAATCTCACCCACAGGCTAAACCAAGCATGTCACATCAGCAGCATATCAGTGGGGACAGATTCGCAATGAAGAAATAGTGTTGAATTTTTCATTTACAGCGATTCAAACCATCTGCTGAACGATGCACCAGCATCCATATACTCTCAGTCAAGCTTGAAGTAAACACCACCATTAAGTATTGCAAGAGAGGCCATTTAATAAGAACACCAGGCGGTACGAATTATACCTAAACATGTATACTCACACTGAGGTCCACTGAATTAGTTCATTTGTTAAATCTGGAAAGTCCTGAACAACTCATTTGTTTGCCAAATGAGCCTTTTCCTAAATCAGAATGATTGGAGGTAGAAAATATAGGGACGATACACTATTCAGGATTCTGACATTATATTTATTTCTTTGATAATATTAAGCCTAAAAATAAGTTGAGGCAGAGTGTCTTAATCGTAGGGATGAAATGAGCTCTGTGGGACTCAGGCAATCATTTTTTTCCTGTGTTATTCCACATTAGTGCTATCTTCCTGCTGTGAGGCACTGGCCATTACTGGATTTTCTCAATTTATATTTAACCTCAGCTCCACTGTCACATAATGTGCCTTCATGGTTATGGTGGATATCAGCCACTGCCTTTAACCCTTGTGAATTCCAACTCTTTTTATGATGAGCTGTTTTTATTTTTTGATTGAATTATCACTGCACTCAGATTGCTGGGCACTAACACCTGACTTAAATCTTGCTCGAGTATGTTAGTGCTTGTCTGTATTTTAAACAGACATTAAATGAACTTTTTCATAAGGGACCCAGGTGCACATATAAGTAAACTTGACCCCAAAGTCCAGTTCGTTTAATATGTGTGAACACTGTACCATACCCGGGCACGGTTCATGTTCTATATTCAAATCCAATTGAAAAAGCTGTCCAAAGTAAGGTCCATGTGTACTCCAGTACGGTACGCATCAGGTGTGAACACCAACTGTATGAAAACACAAAAGTGGACCGCTATTTAACAACAGTTATGAAGCATTCATTCATTTTTTGTAACTGCTTATCCTGTTGGGGGTTGCAGGTGGGCTGGAACTATCCCAGCTGACATTGGGCGAGAGGCGGGATACACCCTGGACAGGTTACCACACTATCACAGGGCTGACACATAGAGACAGACAACCACTCACACTCACATTCACACCTACGAGCAATTTAGAGTCACCAATTAACCTGCATGTCTTTGGACTGTGGGAGGAAGCTGGAGTACCTGGAGAAAACCCATGCTGACACAGGAGGAACATGCAAACTCAGCACAGAAGGGCTCCCCCACCCCAGGGTTAGAACCCCCACCCTGGATTCGAATAAGGAACCCCTTTTGCTGTGAGGTGACAACGCTAACACCTGCACCACCGTGCCGCCCCAGTGTTGAAAATGTCTCAATTTAATACTGATGCTGCTATATCAGACCGCAGCGCAGCCGACAGATCCAGATCCTGCTTTGCTGCCTCCTTCACCTGCTGTGGGAGCTCCACCAAGAGGCAGAGAGCTCCACGCCTAACAGCAGTGGCTCCTTCTCCAGCCAGGAGCAGAGCTTTCCCTTGCTGCTCCGCCGGCCCCTGCTGATGATAGTCCCTGAGGCAGCAGCATCCGTCTGTGGCACCCTTTTCTCAACGTAAAATGTCACGTAGATGATGACGCAGGTGTACTCTGGTACGCAACAACATTACTTATTTGAAAGCTGAGCAGCGGGGGAGGGCAGGCGATCGTACTCTGGAATAGTACTAATCAATTGTACCTAACGTGAACATGCCCAGACTGAACAGACAAAGCAGGTCTGATTGGTGCATATAAGAAATAGCTCAGTCATGAGTCTGTGTGAACTCTGTGTTGGCAGCAGCAGTAACACAGACATTCACGTCCAAAACAGGCCCTGTGTAGATGCTCTTTAAGTCTATTACCTAGAATAGGTCAGCATGAAAATGAGAAGCGCTTTTATGGTTAGATAACTCCAAGTAAGACATTTACAGGCCTTCTACAGTGTAGATATTTCAGTAAAAGATATTTAAAGATTTTTTTAATGGCCTTTGAGCGCCCTGCTCTCATCTCATCCTATCTTCTCTGCTCCTCTTCTCTTCCAGTTTCTCATGACACACTGAATCTATCTCTTCCTAACCCCTCTTTGTGTACATGCACTCCATTTCCTCTCATCCATTTCACTCTCTTTTTAATCCACCACACCACTGCTGCCCTCCCCGAGCCTTCCTCTCTCCTTCAGATGCAGTATAATTATCTGGTCATCATTATCAGAATCATTCTGTTTCCTCATTATAAACCCATCTGCTCTGCTCTGCTTTGCAATCCAACCAACATGACATAAACACACAGCCATACGGATACTGAAACACACACACTCACACACACTCACTCGTCTCTATTTCTCTCTCTGTGTCCCCTCACTGTCTCATCGCTGGAGCCACTTGAGAGACTGAACACATCAGTGTAACTGGTGTGAGGTAATTATGTTGAGAGTGAGGTAAAGATGTTGGACTAATCTACTGAGATCCATCGAGGAATGAAAAACTGTCGAGCACCCTCTTTCTCTTTGGTCCTGATGTCACAGATGCGAAAATACTTATTTTTTTCAATGATGTCTTGAATGTAATTACTTTTTATGCTGTTGTCCTATCCATCGGCATGCAGTTTTAATGATGTGCCAATGTGTATCTCGTTAAAGCATTTGAGAAATGAGAGTAGGAGGTGACGTAGTTAGCGGGACAGTGCTCGTTTATTTGTGTCCTTGGACACTCAAGGACAATAAGAATGAGCAAACAACAACCATCAAACAAAACCAAGACCCCTAAAACCCATCTGTTCAGTTTTGCTGCTGAGATGTCGTAATTGGATTGCTATTATAGAGGACCATCTATAGTGTGAACGTGCATAAGACACATTTCCTGGTGTTATGGCAAACATGCTCCCCACTTGTCTGGCTGATTAAGGGTCCTGTTGGTGCTAACTGCACTTCTCATAGAGGATGAAGTTAAGATAGTGTCAGAAATTTCATGTGAGACCTCCACTTAAAGGACAAATGCAGGGCACAACACATGAAGAGATGCTGTTACCATAGCTACCACTAGTTTGCTAATCATACAGTCCATTTAATCAACAAATCATCAAAGGTGCTTTTCTCTGGAGAAACGAATGCCAACATTCAAAATGACCTCATTACACCTACCGTAGTGTTTATCAAGAGTAGATTTGATTAGAAATTTTAATCTCCCTGATGAGATCATTTAGGTTTTAGTGGGGTACATGGGCTTATTACTTTTAAAGCACAAAATAAAGAGAGCAGGTAGAGTGAGGAGAACACAGGATATAGGACAGCATCACATAAATTTAAATACATGCTGCAGCGTATGAATATAAAAGCACAATTCAATATGCAGCAGAGGGATGACAGTCACATAGCACATTCCTTGAGCATGAAAGCAGCAGAAATAATGCATGAATCTCAGTCTATTTGTCAAACACATTGCAGAGTGTGAGCAAGGTATCTGCCAAATGCAAAAACATTAATGAATCTAATAAACTGGAAATTACAGGGTATATTAGAGAAGTGCAAAAATGTCTATCAAAAAGCATTTCGCATGGTTAAATGCTGATGTAATGACCTCTAAAAGCTCCCGGCTGACAGCCAAGCCTTTTAGCACTACACACACAACCTCACAGTGGCAGAAAGTAAGTGCCTACAGTATGTTTGTGGAGTATGTTTGTGGTAGCATATATGTGTATGTGTGTGAGTGTGTTCGCAGGGGCACGCAGTGATGTGGACACAGTGTAATAGTGATATCCAGCTCTGATGTAGTGTCATTAGCCATGCTCACACATATGTGCCCAGTGCACTTAAGAACACTAACACTTGTATCTGCAAGCGCACACATGCACATACTGCACATACTGCACACACGGTGTCCTAAATATGGAAGCTGTCTCCGGCACTCTCACACGTACAGATACACTCAATTAAAGGAGGATCACAGCTGTAGCTGCAGTATATGAAGCCAAGAAATTATCAGCATATGATGAGAATCTCCAAAATGCTTTGAAAGTCTTATAACATCTTTTGAGGACAGGTAATTTAAAGAATAATAAAATAGTAATACCACAGAGCTTTTAGAACGGTGCTGAATAAAAGTACCCCATCTCCCAAACATAATATGACTGTTACTTCATCATCAACAATCTTCATTTTGTCAGGTCCAAAATGAATTTGTTTTGTTTACCTAAATGTGAGATGTCTGACATTTGGTTAACGCTTCTAACAAGGCTTGTGAACTAATAGCATAAGAGCACTGGTGTCACGTGGTATCTCGGAGTCATCAGCGATCAACAGTCTTAGTATCTGTTAGTGTGAAAGAAACAGAAGAATGGTTGAGTTTGATGTTGAGCCCCCCAATTCACTCTGTTACCAATCCAAAGTGTTCACCCACAAAAGAAGGAGCAAGATCAGGGTGAACTCTGGTTCAGCCTTTGCTCACTGAAGTGAGCTGAAGGACTTTTAAGGGCTGAAACGCCACATCGAGGTGGTCACTTTTCTTCTCGATGGCCTTTTCCCTCCAAAATATGATGAGAAAAAGAAAAAAACAAAACAAGAATGGAACTTTTTGGTTATGGCACAGTGTTACCTAAAGCTAGCTAGCCATATTGTAAGATTACCATAGTGTTACGTTACACAAATCTTGAAACACTACTGCATAAAGTAACATAGCAATTAAATCTATAGCTACTGTGTAGCTACATGTTGCAAAGTGAATTCATTACTTTACTATCAATGATTCATCATTTGATATGAGTCTGTCTGAGTGTCGGTCCACTTCACCATGATATATGCAGGTAGTGCAACAACAAATTGGCATCCGCTTGTGCTACAATGCCTCAAGCAAAAGTGGTGTTGTGTGAGTTGGATGATCTCGGGGGGCAACCTCTAGTAATTAAAGTTATCAATAGTACATTTAATTATTTATTGTTATAATTATTTTATGTATTTTAATGAAAAAAGTGAACAATTGGCCTTTATTTAGAACAATATATGTGTGTCTTCAAAATAAGTCAAACAAAATAGACCCTTTTACTGTTAGCAAACACGATGATGTTTTTTGGTGGGCGGAGCTTAGCTGGAGTCCAAAGAAATGCTCCACAAACGTTAGCTAGCACTAGCTAGCAAGTTCTTTCGGGTTGTTTTAGACAATGGCAGAAGATGATGCAAGTGGTGCATTGAGAAATATTCATTCTGAGCGTCAGAGTGCACTCTGGCACAAACTGGACCATTCGTAAATTCGGAGCGCTGTCAGAATGCACTGTTCAGTTATCCAGAGCACCGCACTATTTGAGCAGTAGAGCGGCAAGCGGAGTGAATGTGTGATGAGCCAGACCAGACTGGCCGACCCGTATGCTCCCACTCAGTGGATGGATGATGTCACAGGAAGCTTTGTGGTTGATTACTATGCCAAACTCACAGAGGAGGACGACAATTTAACGGTTTCCTCCAGTTTGTTTTGCTATCAAAGCTAATGTTAGCTAATGCGCAAAAAAGTTAGCGTTACAGAGAAATCCAATATTCCTCCTAATACATCCCCAATTTCTGATGAGGTGGACATGATAACCCCTAATACACATAATGTTATTCAACCCTACAACAAGAAATACTTTTCCCCTAACCTGATATGAAGTGTGAGCTGCACATGAGCATTTTTGATGACCGCCTCCATCCAGTCCTTTCGTCTTATCACATTTAACCATAGTTGTCTTGTTTTGTATTCTGGCTCTCAATAACACAACAAGATGACAATTTTAGACTCTTATGTAGCCTACAGCCCTACGGTGGTGAGTCGTGTTTTGCCTCCAGCTAACAAACAGACGTCATTGTGACGCTGGCCCTAAAAGGGTCAGATGTAATATCTTACATTTTGAATAGTGAACAGTCTCAACACACACATATTACTGCATTCTCCAACTGCTGCTGTAGCATGTGATCCACAGTTAATATAATACCACTGCAGGTGAGATTTTGCTTTCGGGCACCACATCAACCATCCAATTATTTACCCACCTTTACAAAATAACTATCACAACAAATACACAATGGATTGCTTCAAAAGAGAATGTCTGTTGTGTTCATTATCTATTTTCTAAACAAACAAACAGATTGGCAACTGTATCATAAATACGAGCTGACTCGCTCAAGCTCTGTGTGAACTCCTCTCACACAAAAAATATTGTGTGTTATTTTTTCCTTATTTTTCTCACATGCTAAACCGCTAATTAAGGCCAATGTGTGCGTGAAAACGTGCATCGCCAAAATGTTCCTCTGTGTGGTGTACAGTGGCCTGGAGGACTGACAAACCTCATAAGATGGAGTTGCCTTGGCAAGCCGTGGTCATTGTTCTGAATGAGATTCAGCCAAAGCAGAATACATTAATAAAAAATGAGTCTATGATGGGACAGTGATGTAGTGCAGCCACTTAATAAAATATCACCTCTTCATTGTGCCAAGTGTTTAAAATAATGTTATCTCTGCATTAAATGACAGCACATTTTACTGTAGACAAGTAACAGTTGGCCATATAAACTAGTTTGAATACACTTTCACACACACAGGGTCACAGACAGAGACACATATCCACACGCAAATGCAACTCTGAAACACAGACACACATGCAGCTAAACACACACACACACACACACACACACAGACACACACACACACACACACACACACACACACACACAGTGCAGTGCCCCAGCTGTGCGAGGGATTAGAGATTAGGAGAGAGGAAGAGGATGAATCTATCTAAACACAACAGTCCATAACATTACCACACAGATACATATCCAAACATTTATCCTACATATCAGCAGAGATAAGTTGGACAATGTACATTTTTAGCTTTGTTCACATTCAGGCTCCCACTATGAATCTGCCTCGCACTGTACACAGGCAAATAAGCTCCTCGCATCTTCGATAAACAATTGCAACTCCAAACAGTGTATGAGCCGGCTGATAATGTCACCCCTTTCGCTGATACAGTACCTCCAATCAGATCTCTTTGTCGCCGTCTTCTATTATTTATCGGTCGTTTCATTTGTTCTCCTGCTTTCCTCTCTGTGCTATTGTCTAAATAGAGCCACTCTGCAACGCAGTAGGATTAGGTGATCTGTTTGATGTTTCAATTTACTTTGCCATTTCTGAATCTGAGACAGCAGCATGAATATTCTGTAGATTGAAGTCCATTAAAGGGAGATAAAATGTAGAGTAACAGTCATTCCGATGGGAAGCACATGATCCGATGAACATATTTGTTTGCAAATCTAGATAAGACCACTGATAAGTGTCATATCTGTGTTTTTACTGCAGGAGGATTTTGCATCAGGGTGGGATGGCTCTACTAAAACCATTTTACTTTAATAATGAATAAAAGGGAATGACTCATTCATGTAATGAAACCTGGCCGTCAGCCATCATGCGGCTTCTACTGCAAAAACAGGTTGAATTGTGCGATATAGAGAACAGGAATTTTAATTTAGTTCCAAGAGATGACTAGTAGAGAGGAAGACAGAGAAAGAAATAGAGGGAAAGAGATAAACGGAAGGTAGAGAGGAGGAAGGAGGGAGCTAATAAACAGGTGCAGAGTTTACTGCATATAAACGGTATCTCACCCCATGTCTGTCTATAGGGTCTTCTGGGGGTTCGGTGTCAATCAATACGACTGCCTGTGAGTCAGTCTGATGGAGAGAAGCCGAAGTTATACTCCTAATCCAAAGGAAGTGATCCCTAAAACAACTTTTGACATGAACCCATCACGAGTTAACACTGGGCAGCCGAGCAGCACGATGCACAAGACAGTTAACATTAAGCTATCCAGGATGAATCTTAAACACCACTTACCCTCAGTCTGCAAGCAATTGTCAAACATAGGTTTGGTTAAAGTACCCAGTGGTGACACTGTGTGTGTGTGCAGGTGACTGGTGATGTCTGGAGTATAATCGCTTTGTCCCTCCTTCAGGCCATCTTTGTCACATGGCTGATGATGACTGACAGCTGCCTGTGGTGTCCTCTCTTCTCTATCCTTTTTTCCCCTTCGTTTCTATCGTCCTTTCTCGCCTCTGTTTTTCTCCTTGAGTCTTTTCTTTAAATCGATTTGTATGTCCATATGTATTTGGAAAAATATGGTGTAAGAGAGGAGAAAATACTAAAAAGGGAACTTCCCGAATTTTACCTCACAAATCATCTGATAGTGGATGGGGATTACTACTCAGTCTGCAACAGCTGTAGCATATATTATCTACTGTGGCTCGGAGAGCAGGTCTAAAAGATGCCCTGAATAATGTCATCATTCTTTCTTTCTTTTTTTTTTTTTAAAGAAAGCCGGTGCTGGACACTTGAAAAGATGATGTTTACCAGGAGGTGCCTGAGTTGCATTATGGAAACTGTAAGATTAACCGTTTTTGGAGCATACCCATGGTAAGAACAGGATTTATCCATCTCTGCTGCATCAATGTTGACAGTTCACAACATTATGGTAATGCAATGCCAAATGAAGTGCCGCCTTACCTCAGCTAATGGAGCCATGCACATTGAAGTGCCCAGGCCCATGCACTCACTCACAGGACACCAAAAATAAAACTGCAGTGATGAAACATCTGTTAGACATGAACATAACTTCCTACATTACATTGAGAACAAAGACCTTTGTCTTCAGTCCCAGGCTCAACAAATTAAGGCCATGTTTATATGGAAATTATCCACTGAAAACAGAATTGTCTCTCATTTTCATTTTGAAAAAAGTTCTGCGTTCAGATGACAACGCTTTGATAACAATCGCCGTGCACACGGATTGGCAAAAATGACCAAAAACGCTGTAGTATACATGCCAGGTCAGTAGTTGGCGGTGTGACTTTTGCAATGAAACAGCATGCGTCTGCACATATGCCCTTCCTTCTACAGAGCCGTGATGTATAAACAAACAAAATAGAAACCGCACAAATGTTTGTCTGGATGGACAACCGAGGTGGAGTTGCTACAGTAAATCTACTATTCTATAAATTCAACAGGGTGAGCAGCACAAACAGAGCTCGGGAGTCCGCCATTGTTGTTGCAATGGTCGACTTTCTCGCGCATGCCTAGTGACTGGAACCGTGGTGCGCATATGCGAAAAGTCTCTGTTTTGAGGAACTGCATATTGCAAGTTTACATGACAACGGAGATGATGCTGTTTCCAAAATATTGCGCTCTGGAACCCGTTTTCAAAACGTTGCATGATCAGGAACCCAAAATGCTGCTGTCGTGTAAACGATCGGCCAAAACACAAGTTTACCATTTTCAGTTAAAATGTCATATAAACAGGACCTAAATCAGTTCCCTCCCTAAAACAGCTCAAAGTTATGTGATGAATAAACAGTGCTGTTTTTGTAAATAATGGTGATGTACCTGTCAGTCCCTCCAGGATTTGGCAGGCTGTTTTTAGGATTAATGTGGTCTGATATGCTTGATTTCATAGCAGCTTGTCTTTATTTATTATTGTTTATTTATTTTTTATTTATTTATTTATTTTTGCAGATGAAGTTTCCAAAAATTATTTCCAAAAATAATTATGCATTAAATGCTTCCCACAGAATTATCAGTAACAGTTGATCACCGACGATAAGCTGTTGATGCCGTTTGAAACAGTGCTGTAGGACCATCTCTGAGAGCCGCTCTCTTCCTGCTCTGTCTGCCTGGTAAGCACGAGCTAGCACAGCGAAGTGTAATCTAATCTGTACTCATCATACTGTATATTGCCACTTGGGCAGAAGCCCCGCAGCAGCAGCAGCAATAAACATCCACCACCAAACCGTTAATCTCATACTGACACCAAAACGACTGAATTCTGTCGTCACACACAATAATATCCATTGGGAATTGTTAGCTGCGTGATGCTAACACTTAGCTCTGTCACTGTGTATGTGTGGCTATGTCCCAGACACAGACCTTCAACTCCCACAGCAGCAGTCTCATGATAAACACAGAGGAATCAATACGCTGCATGCAGCTCTTCAATGAAATGAGGTCGTGGTTATTGGACAAAATCGGAAGGTTGCACAGAATTCACAGGAATTGGCTGAATTTGCATTGTGATCACAACTTCACAACACCCTGGAGCTACTGACCTGTGCAGAGATTAGTTCATTTTGCTTCACATTGTATCTGAAAATGAGTTCATAATTTAGGTTTTTGACACTGTATGTCATGTTTTTAAGTGTTTGTTTGTGAGAATAGTTTGGTCGCAGCTCGTCCATGACCATGACCAAACCGGTCACATAGGCAGGCAGGTCGTACACTATGCACAAAATGGTACGCAACCCTTTTGCTCAGTGGTCAAATGGATTCCATCTCCTCTCTAACGCACACAAAAGCACCCATGTGCAAAATTACACATACACACACACACACACACACACACAAGTATGATTTTGCACCAGCCTCTCTCATCTGAAACAATTTCTTCACCCCCCTCCCTTCATCTCCCAGCCACTTACAGCTCCACTATTTCTCTCTATTTAGCCTGTCCACATCACCGTGGAGGCACTGCATTGTGTGTGTGTGTATGTGTGTGTGTGTAAGAGAGAGAGAGAGAGAGAGAGTGTGTGTGTATGTGTTCCACCAGAGTGAGTTGATAGGCAGTGATAGGTCTCAGGGAGAAAGCCAGACCACAGCAGTTAACACTGACCTCTCCATCGCTTTCTCCCACCTCCCACACAACACCACCACCTGTCTCTCTCTCAGGGTGCGTCTCTTGGCCTCCTTCACTGTCTGTCTCTAACCTCTCTTCGTCTATGAATACAGTTCACCACACTCTCTACTGTCGTGTCCTGCATCTCCCCTTCTCAGTCTCTGTGTTCTCCTTCACACTCTCCACCCTGTCTTTATTTTTAAAATCATCCCCTGTCCGTCTTTGTTTCCCAGTCTTTTGGAGTGTCCGCTAGATACGTTTTTATTATAACCCCAGCTCCACACTCTCTCCTACCCTTTTTTGCTCCCTCTCCATTGTCCCATCCGTCCCTCTGTCCACCTCTTTTTTTTTCACCTAAAGGCCCCCACACACTGTGCGATAACAGAGATGATGCAGGTTCACTGCGTGTCACACTGTGCTAGATGGGTCTAATAAAATCTTGGTCACAATCTGTGTCTCTGTGACTGTGTGGTATCAGTTTCGAGGCATGTCAGATTGTGCCTTCAATACCTGGTGACTCGTAGCACTATGGTGTAAATAGAACCTCCCAGTTGAAAGTTTCCAGTCTGTTGAGGCCAGTGAATTCTACATCATTTTTGTATTGTAATTGGCTGGTTTATAGAAATGCATCATATCATTGTGAGAATTGGCCCCAAATTTCTAAACACTGTCCAGATTTTGATACAGGCTGTTTTTGGTTGACAAAGCTTTAAATCGGCCAATGGTGGACACCTCCAGGATTTGATTTTACTGACAACTCGGGATCTTTTCCGGCACTCCACTGACTCATTGACCTTGAGCACTGCATTTGACACTGCTATCCACTTAGAGGTGTTAAAATTTTAAAGTTTTGTGATGTAAATGTTTGCCTTTTATTTCATTTTCTGTTAGCTTTGCTAGCCGCGTTAACATGCAGAAACATAGTGCCCACTGCCCGCTCTCCAGTCTGTGATGGTCAGTCAACAATAGCCTAACAATTTGTGTTTCCATTGCCAGTTTAGACACGCGGTGCCACGCCAAACGGCACTGGAGATGGGCCTTCTCCAGAGTAGGTCCAAAAAGCCAGGCTGCTCACCCTCTAATCTACTCACCTCTGAGACCAGAGACAAAAAATGTTTTTAAAATCCTTGTGTGTTCAGGTCCCAGTGCTTTTGTAGCTTCTAACCGAATCTCTGTGGTTTGGAGTTTAGTTTCTCTCCTGCATCCTGTTTGTACTTTAGATATCTGCTTTATTTTACTGTTTCATGTTCTCTATCAGCCGTATTAGAAGTTGTGTGAAGTTGCTGCTGGAAAACTCAACATTAACTAAGTTTGCCACTTCACAATAAAAGTTTATACATTACAAAATAACAAGGGACTTTTATTGGGAAAAATCTACAGGAAATAAAATGTGTTTTTCACTGAATTAGCGGAACTTTTTTTTGCTGCTTTCCTTCAATACAAGCAAGTCTGATAATACGGCAGGGAGCAAAGTGAAAGCAGAAACAGCCACAGTGAGATGTTGATGAAGAGCTGCAGACAACAGGCTCTTACTGCACCTCTGCAAACAGCTCACCTCCAACAGGTAAACTTCTTCTACCTGCCCTGCTGTGGAAAAACACATGCAGCAGAAATAATAGGACTATAGCTGTGGACAAAACAAGCCAACATCAGTTTAAGACACACCTTCAAGAACGTAGCTCTGTTGAAAAGGCAAATCCCTGCTGTGCTGGGCTGACGGGCCAAACCAAGCCAGCCCATGACTGTTGAGAAGGGGTATTAGTTGAGAATGTTAAAGATGGCTTGTGGCTTAAAATTGAGCCACTTATTCAGCGGGACAAGACTGGAGGGTGAGCACAATGTCTCCACAGCAACGCAAGTTGGTTTGGGATGGCGTTAACAGTGTAGACCGCAGAATGAGTGGTGCTGCTTAGCTTAAGAGAAACAAAATTCCTCCACACACTGACATAACCAGTCAAAAATCTCCTCTGTGGTTAACTGATTAATGGTTAACTGTTGACATCCTACTTACAATGAGAAATTTCACCACAGTTCTCACTATTGTCTACTTTTGTCCAGGACAGACCACAGATGCACACTGCAGAGTGCCTTTATGCCTCAGTTTCAGTAAATAGCAGTTTGACCTTGAGATGTTAAGTCTGCCTCCCATCACCCTCACCACCCCCCCCCCCTCCTTCCATCCTGTCAGCCCCTCTATTCAATATTCTAACACTCTCTCCATTTGGTCATCTCCCCCTCCATCTGTTTCCCCTCCTCTACATTTGTCACCCTCTCACTCTATCCCTCTCGTTTGATCATTGCCTCCTCAAATTGCCTGCCCTTCGTTCCTCCGTTCCCTTCTCTATCCATTACCTCCTCATTTGTGCATTCATACTTTCTTATCCATCTGAATTCATCTCACAATTACAGTCAAATTTACATTTTATTTTCACATGTTTTATTCGCCCCCTCCCCATGTCTCGATTTCTTTATTGCCTTCGCTTGTACTTTTTTATATTGTACCTTTTCTGTCCTTCCTCCATCCATGTCACAACTGTAATTTCAACTTCCTTCCACCCCTGCTTGCCTCCCCTCAGTTTCCTCTCTCTCCCCCTCCCACCTGCTCCTCATTGCCTTCCTTCACCGTGCAGTGGCCATTCATTTATCTGTTTATCCACCCCATGCATGCCGGTGTGTGTGTGTGTGTGTCAGTGCAGTGATAATGAGGGGGCTGGCTGATCTAAACTTTGCAATATGACCCAATCAACCCTCACTAATAAGAAAACTTCCATTTACACACACACCTACACACACACACACACACACACACACACACACACACACATATTGCTGCAGTGAGCCGTGGTCACTATGACACACCATATATCCTGTGGTCCATTCCTCAACACTTGGCTTCCCCCGGACCTCATTACTGTGCAATTTAACAGGCGGATTTGGTCTTTCGGTGTTTCATCTAGTATCTGGTTGGTTTTTCAGCCTCCCTCTCTTGACACCCTTTCCTTTTTATCCTTGTCAACTTGGCTTGTTTGTGTCTCTCCATTTGCTGTCTAAACCCTCTGTTTTTTTTTTATTTATTTTTGTACATTTAAAGACACGGACTAGAACTGTTGTCAGACGCTACCAGAGCTGATAAAAATACTGCAATAGGTGACAATAAAATCTGAATATCTAACTATCAACTGGTTTTGTTTAATGCTGGCGAGCTATTTGCAACAGTGATTAGTAATAAAATCTGATTCATGTAAACCTGCAAAGATTCATTGTATCTTTTTAGATACAAACAGTATGTGTCTGGCAAATGCTACCTGCTTGCAGTCCTTTTTTCCTCAGACAAATGTAATTCTCCTTCAGACCCTCTTCTATGTCTCCACTTTTATAGCAGCCCATCTCTATCTCTATTTTTCTGTCACTCTCTTTCTCTTTGGCCCTTTCAACTTTTAATTAATTTACTGAATGCTTTCTGGCATGACATGTAGATCCCCGTATTTTTGCCAAAGTAGAAAATGAAGTGCATTCACTAAGGCTCACATTCAGGGTTGCGATAAGCCCACATAATGGGGATTTATCTGCAAAATTGTGGGCGTTAGCATTCAGACATAAGCGCTTGTGAGACACCTCGGAAGCTGCTACATGTGCTGGGTGGAGTCTCTCTAAAGAGCCATTTACTGAAAAATCTCAGTATTTACTATAGCATGTCTGCTTAAGAGACAAAAAAATGGCCTCAGGACAGCGGCCACTGTGCGTCTTTGATTAGACTCCTTTTCAATACCCACTATAAAGACAACAATTTGATTTAATTTATCCCAACTGATATTGCATTCAGCACAGGCAACGTCTCAGGCCCCAAGCCATTTTCAAATTAGAGCAGTTGATAATGTCATCCACTTAAAAAAATGAAACTGTGTATTGAAGGGCTAATGAAGAACAGTGATGATGAAGCCGTTCCATACATAGACATGCTGTGCAGTTCTTAGGCCTATTTGATGCATCTCTTTATACCTCGGTTGCTTTAGAAAAGCCACGTCTGAGAGTCTCAGCAAATATAAAGTTACTGATATCAGACACTTGGCAACCAGACATATATAAGGACGGCCTGATTTAAATATCCTCAGATGCAGTGCCACAACTCAAAGCTTTCAGGTAGATGGGGAATACCTTCTCTCATGAAGTTTTCATCTTGGCTAAAGTCCACAGGCTCTCAACTTCCGTGAGTGAACTCTGAATTGAAGCCAAACAATTATATGCTTCATTTAGTTATTAAAAGTAACAGTATGCTTTATTCTTTCTTTGTGTAGATATTAGGGTACAAAGGGACTGTGCTGAAATAATCAGTTGGAATGGGGTGGTCAGAAAAATGGGGAGGGTTATGGGTTGTTTTCCTTCGGCTTGAGGGAGGGTGGTATGAAATTTTTAGGAAAACAGGGGAGGATGAAGCACATAAGGCTTTAGCATCATAAGATCAGATTCATCTATTTATAGTATTTGGCTGGAGAGAAAATATTATGGTGCCCAAGTCCCTCAGCATCCACAAGACTGCCGCCTATGCCCAGTTCACTCATTCGGTTGCAGTTATTATCGTTTATTTAGCAGCACTTTAATCGAAACTAGAGAGTGGTGGGAATATTATTTTAGATATTGTGGGAATAAGTCAAAGAGAGAGCCCAAGGTAATATTAATGCTGGGGAGGGCTTTGTTTTTCAATAAAATAAAACTACCTTCCAGTTAGAGCTGGACAATAAAATGTTCTCGATAGGGGATCGCGATAAAAAATTATGTTGATAACAATGATGACATTTTTACTTGAAATGAATCGATCTCACAGCCTATCACACATCACAAATAAATGGGACAATGGCCAGGTAGTCTGCTGCCTCTCTTCTTTGCTCTGCTTTGTGTCACAGGCCTTTTTGCGGGAGGGTGGGGCTGTGCACCTCACACAGAGTGGACAGCAGTGTAACTTCGTCAATACTCTTTATCTACAGGTGCAACAAAAGGGAAACAGTGTCATCTATATATTAAGTACCTGTTTAACAAGCAGAACACAGACTTGCAGAATTGTGACGTCTTCGGGCCACTGTGCCCAAACTAACTTGCTGCCTCTTTTAAATCCACACTCAGTTTGTTTTAGACAGCCACGGAGCTTGTTATGCTAAAGTACTGAAAGAGAACTGGCATTATCCTCCAAAGCTGAGGAAATTGTTGACAACAAAAGGTAACACAACGTCAATTACATGGAAGTGGTTTGGATATTTCAAAAGCAACAGAGCGCAGATTAAGATGGTCTGTAAATACAGTATGCCATTAGTCTGTGTCACAAGAGACAGGAAAGACAACAAATTGAGAATTACAGATGTAACTACACTTCCATTTCCATTCTGACCCTAAGCAAATCCTTTTAATTTGAAACCTCATATTAGTTGAGAATATGTTGGTTATGCCTTTGCGCCAGTGATAGCCATGGCCGACAGCATTATGGTTTTGGGCTGTCCGTCCATCCGTCCGTCCCATTCTTGTGAAATATCTCAAGAACACCTTGAGAGAATTTCTTTAAATTTGGCACGAACGTCCATTTGGACCCAACAAAAGACTGACAACAACACTGATTTTTGCAGTCATACGTCAAAGATAAAGGTCACTGTGACCTCATCTGACTTATTATTGTGAAAGCAATCTGTCAAGAATGACTTGAGGGATTTTTTTTTTCTTTTTAATTTGGCACAAACATCCACTAGGACTTAACAATAAACTGATTAGATTCTTGCAGTCATAGATCAAAAATGAAGGCCACTTGTCGACTTGGACTCAACAATAAACTGATGAGAATGTGATAGTCAGAGGTCAAGGTCAATGTAACCTTGTGTCCGTCTCATTCTCGTGAACGCAATAGCTTAAGAAGCCCTTGAGGGAATTTCCTTAAATTTGGCACTAACGTCCACCTGGACCCAAGAATGAAGTGATTAGAATTTGGTGGTTGAAGGTCGAAGATCAGCGTCACTGTGACCTAGCAAAACATGTTTTTGGTCATGCCTCAAGAAATTATTTGCTAACTATGACAGATTTCATGTAAATGTCTAATAGCATGCAACGATGCTCTGTTGACATATCCTAAAGTCAAGGGTCAACTTCACTGTGACATCATAATCTGCAAAAAAAAAACTTTTCTGGCCATTACTCAACGTCATATCTCAGGAATACAAGAGGAGACGATTAATCAAACACTGAATTGGTGACACTGATCTTGGGTGCCCACCTTGAATCTGTGCTGACTGTTACATCTTCTGTGCTGCCATGGGGAGGGATGTGCGTGAAGCATCCATGTTTTCACAGACATGAATGTAAACTGTAAGTGCAACTTGATAATTGCAGTTTTCTGTTAACAGTCATGTTGGTCATTTTCAACAGTTTCTACCAAGTATTCATACCCTGCATTTTACATCTGATGGCATATATGGCATTAGTACAGGTCTAATGTCATCCTATAATTGTGTGAATTATGCAATGTATCAGTATGTCCCTGCTGTACACGACAGTGGATTAGTGCACACACAGTTGTTCAGTTGTATAAACCTTTTGTTAACCTTTCATAACAGGCATCTCTTACCTTCATTAGAGAGCTGTAGAAACTTGAGCATAGCAAATCCTGCTTAAAAAAGTTGTAACATTTAGGACTTCTTCTGGAAGTGAAAAAAAAAAAAAAAAAAGAAATAATGAAAGAGTAGCAACGAGTGCGCGGGGCTTCTTAATTGCCTAAAAGTTTTCTTAAGTTCACCCTGGCTCATACATACCATAGTATATCATCAATCGTTCACAGCATTTCAGCCTCACCCCTTATTCTACTTTTTCCTTTTCTTTTAAAATTTCCACAAGTTAAATGAAAGACTCTGAAGAGACTGTATAAAAGCTCTTCCTGGTTGATGGTGGACTGCCACCCACTGCGCTGTGTTCGCGGCCCCTGGAGGCTCAGTCGAGAATCCAGGAAGAGAAGTTTGAATTGCTTTAACATCTATCCACAGTCCGCCTTTGAGACACAGACTGAGCAGACAGAAATCCCCCTGTAGCAAGCATAAGTGGGAACTGATTTATGGAGACGAGGGTGAAAAAAGTACGAGGAGAGTCTCTTTAATGTGTGACAGTCTGAAGCTATTATCATATCTATATATTCGTGTATCTTCCTCACCAAAATGAGTTTGCAGCTCAGTGTCCCATTTCGCGAAATGAACTCAAGCTGGATTTCGTAATAGCCACCGCTGTGTGTGAAGATTTGTTTCTGAGTCCAGATTTAGACCACAGATGTCTTTTTGTTTTCTGAGTGACTGCTCTGACAACAATGTGAGGGTGTTCTTTTGTATTTTTAACAGCGAGTGATAAGTGGTTGCCCTTCGTGAATTACTGGCTGTTGTTCTTGCTCTTATCATATTTTGTGCACTGCAGCTTTCCGCAGCTCTTTTATTTCATTTTCCAGCAGGACAGTTCATTTTCAATTAAAAATTACAATGTCTTTTTTCCAATATTAATTTCAATTTAGTTTAAGTCGGTTTTTGTACTGTTGCTCCGGTTCCTCTTTTTCCAGAAAAGTTTCATTCTTTATATTCAGTGTGGTTTGGGGATTGGCATTTTCATCGACAAGGACAAGGGCAGTGCTTCTAACAGAGCAGTTTTGCATTATGTGTATTTTGTGTCAATCCCGACAGCTCCAGGGGCGTTGCACTTTTGCCGACCTTGGACCAAGTTATAGTGGATGTAATTCACTTCAGCCATAATGTCTTCGGTGTGCAAAGAATCCGGCAGCATACCTCACAGTAACATGATCCATAATTTATTTATACATTCCACCTCAGATTTCTGACTTACAGCAGCACACTAAACTAATCATGTTTCACTCTGTGTCTATGTGTCTCTGCCGCTGTTTGTTATTCTGCTTTTTAGCTACTGCTTTCTGAGTCTCAAAGAAAAGGTTGATCACAAGGACGACTGGAGACATAATTACATATGAAAAACCCCTGAGAAAGGCGACTCTCTCCAGATTTGGCCTCATTCCCACAAGAAGCACCTGTGATTATGTGTGTGTTTCTGTATATGTGTATGAGCTACCAGCATACACTTTAGTGAGGCACAGCTGTTACCTTAAGCTTGAGATTCCTGAGTTTTTTTGTCATCTGGATGGTTGCTGGTATTAGGCTAATGCATGGCTGATAATATGAATAATAAGAAATAATGTCTGTTTGAACGTTGCACCTAAACTGTCGTCATGCTTCGTAAATGAGTCTGACATATCTTTAATATTATGAATTCTACACCCTCCAATGTTACTGACAGTTTCCCACTCGATAACTCCCTAGTCTCCCCCTCCCCTCAGGTTAGGAGTCTGGGCATCATCCTTGACAGCACTCTGTCACTCCAAGCCCACATCAATAATGTCACCTAGTCTGCCTACTTCCATCTATGCAATATGAACCGCCTTCACCCATCCCTCACATCGCACAGTACCGCCATCCTTGTTCACACCCGAGTTACATGCCATATTGATTACTGTAACCCACTTTTTTTTTGGTCTCTCTCTCAAGTCCATTAACAAACTTCAACTGGTCCACTTTAACTCAGCTGCTCGCATCATCACCAGAATGCCCTCCATCAATTACATCACTCCTGTCCTTCAGCAGCTTCACTGGCTCCGCGTTAAATACCACACTGACTTTAAGATCTTACTCCTCACCTTTAAGGCTCTGTACCTCTCCGAGCTCTTGCACATCCACACCCCCACCTGCACTCTCAGGTCTTCCCTCTTACATCCACTTCACTGTCCCACCAGCCCACCTGAGCACCATGGGGTCTAGAGCCTTCAGCCACTCTGCCGCCGCCTCTGGAGCTCCCTCCCACCGTACATTCGTTACATCAACTCTCTCCCCACTTTTAAAACCCTCCTCAAAACTCATCTCTTTTGAATAGCCGATTCAATTTGTCTGTCTAGCCACACACGTTCGCTATTAACACTGTATTTATTCACTGTAAACTTGTTTTGCTGATTATTTATTTCTTATGTTACTTTATCTCCTTGACTTTATTTAATTTGTTTGTTATTTTCTCTATCTCTGCCTGTGCGGTGACCTTGAGTGTCTTGAAAGGGACCTTTAAATAAAATGTATTATCATTATTAATAATTATTATTGTTATTTCAATGTCAAATTACTACCTTTTAATTCAGCTGGACTCAGCCTCCTGTTTTACACTAATGCCAAACATCATACAAAAATCACACGGTTTTACTTTCCATGACTATAATTACACAGCCGACATTACAGCGAGCTGTAATTCTATGCTAAGGACCCACCATGGCTCTCCTTTACCACTGTTTTTGTCTATTAACAGTCATGAGTGCGAGTGCACACTGAGTCAACTCTACAAGCAGCCAGCCACAGACAGTCGAGTGACCACTTTTCACAGTAACAGTTCAAGTACGAGTGATTGCGAGTGGAGTGGTCGGTGGATGGATGGAGATTTAACTAGTCTGTTAAGCTGCAGCACTGGGTAACAGGCTGACTGTAGCACCACCGGTCACCTTTTAACTTGGAGGCTAAGTGGTGCCAGGGCCAGCTCAGTTAAGTAAAAAACACAAAGCAGCATTCCCTGACAGGTTTCTCAGGCCAAAAAGGAAAACCAGGACTGCAGGTTTATAATGAAGAAGGTGTGGGTGTGATGACCAAAGAGAGTGTATTAAGGTATAGTAGAACAGAGAAAGGGAAAAACAGGCATACAAATGAGGACACAGATAAAAGACATAAGAGACACAGGGCTGCTGAGGCACTCTAGTGTCATCCTCAGGCCTCCCCGAGGGGGAACACACACATGAACACAAGCACACAGAAGCACTGTATGCCCTTTCTGTATTTCATCTTCCCCTTTTCGCACTTTGCTGTCAAATGTCCAGCTTCTTCCTCATTAACCTTACTCTCTGTTTCCACTTCCTGTATCCTCTATCCTCGCTATTCATCTTTTCTTTTAACTCTTATTTCCTCTTTTCTTTTTTTCCCTCCCCTTTCCACTCGATCATTGTGACAATTTAATCCAGCAACCAGTGGCTATACATTGTTGGCAGCCTCAAAACTATGTATAAGAGCGATAGAACCACACATAGAGGGAATGAGAGAAAGACAGAGAGACTGTGTGTGTGTGTGCGTGTGTGTGTGTGTGTGTGTGTGTGTGTGTGTGTGTGTGTGTGTGTGTGTGTGTGTGTGTGTGTGTATGTGTATGTGTGTGTGTTGACTAGATGCCAGTTGGCCTGTAGTGCAGCAAGCTGTCCTAATGAAGTGATCCTGTGCACCCCTCCAACCAATCTGAATTTGTTTAAAAACAGTGAGCACACAGGGATCCACAAAAAATTATTTTAACCCATAACAGGAAATATCATGAGAACGATTAAAAAAAAAAAGTCTAAGATGCTAACAACAAAACCAGAGCCCAAACGAATGCAACAGACTTCTTCAGAGGTTCATTCAACAAAGCCTACCTTGTTTTCATACTTGTAAAAGACCCGCTCAAGTCGATAAATAGTGAGAAACTGGCACAGCTTTGAAAACATGTAACAGTTGGTTGCAGTTAAAGCCACCAAGTCCTCTAGGGTATTTTGGGGGAACATTTTATCTCTTCATTTAGATCTTTGAAGCTTGACCCAAACTTTGCAAAAAGAAAAATTTGTGCTGTCAAAATTGGCCCACAGGAGCCATTTGAAGTAAAGACACATTAGAACAGTGGGTTATGCTGGTACACTAAAGTTCAAACATGTTTTTAACATCAATGCAAATGTTCTGATAAGCACATCTCAGTGTAATTTACTGCTAATATTTTTGGAGATGTGACAATAATTAAATAATTAAACTCTTAATTAACACTTTCACATCACTGTTAATGCTCTTTGATATCATTTCCTACTTGATTTTACTTCAACTCTCATCACCCAGAAGATACATCTGTGTGTTGAGCAAGTGTCCCAACCCAATCATGCCCCCTCTCTACAACTTTAACTACATTAATTTTTTGGAGCCAGCAGGTTATCTTATATTCCTATTAGGAGGAATTAAACCGGCAACACTAACAAGATCCCTGAAGCATCAATACGCTAATCAGATGAGCTAATAGTTAATCCAATCCTCAGTCTAATCATCTGACCTAAGGCCAGCCAATCCCAAGATCAATACCCCCACTCAGAAAGATAGGTTTAGTCAATTGCATCACTGGAAACGGATGCCAGTTATTCCAACTGCCTTTTTATTATGATTTTTTTTTATTTTTTTGCCATGCTAGTTGAATGGTCTTGGCAATTGCAATGTTAGCAGGTTGATCCACCAATTTGGTCTGAGCTGAAATACTGAATTGCCATGAACTTTAATACATATGTCCATGGTGCCAAATGTATGAATTCTAATGACTTTAGAGATCCTTGACGCTTTAACTGTGTTATCCTTCCCTCTAGCACAGCCAGAGGGAAGGTGTCCACAGGTAAACGCACACCAAGTAGCTCCCATGAAAAGGATGTTAATGCTGTGTAAAACTTCAAACAATACAAGTCATGTGACATAAACACATCTGCTGCAAAATCCATCATTAAATAATAGCAAAGAATACATTCTATATTAATTGTATACACCAATACCATAGCGAGGCTACATAAATATAGAAAATATGAAAAGGTACATAAAGAAAACATGAATGATGCCACTGTACAAACCATGTATTGTGCATAAGTTGAGCACTCCATACACGTCTCCATCTATTTATGGAGTACTTTACTTTCTTTATGTACGCTATTGCACTTCCTGTATACATGCAGCCTTGGTATGGTATGATTGTATACGAGTAATATAGAATATATTCTTTACTGTTATTTAATGCACATTTTTTGCAACAGATGTATGTTACATGACAAGTACAGGTATCATAAATGGTGAGTTTCTGTTGTTTATCAGAAGTCTAAGGAAGAGTCACTGGCACAAAATGTTACACAGCATTAAAATCCTTTTAACTGCAGCTATTTTGCAAGTGTATCTATTTGTTTCTACTCTGACAAATATTTCTTCAGCACAGTGGTACAGTGGTTAGCACTGTCACCTCACAGCAGGAGGGTTCCTGGTTCAAACCCAGGGTGGGGACACCCTTCTGTGCAGAGTTTGCATGTTCCCTCTGTGTCAGCGTGGGTTTTCTGCGGGTACTCTGGCTTCCTCCCACAGTCCAAAGACATGTGGGTAATACCTGCAAAACTAATAACATTCCCATCAGACAACTTCTAGTTTGTTTTTGTGCTGATTGGCCAAATATTAGCATGCTAACCCACTAAACTAAGATGGTGAACATGGTAACATTAATACCTGCCGAACATCAGCTTGTCAGCATGTTGCCATGCAAGGATCAGCATTTAGCTCAAAGCACCGCTGTGCCTAAGAACAGCTTCACAGATGATCAGTCTTCTTTAGACTTATCAGAGCAGGTTGCTGTAAGTGGAGACTGCATAATGTTGCTCCGCTTTGGTTCATAGGTGGTCTCCTTGCCACTCTGAGAAGCTGGTAAGTTAAACATCCACATAAAACGAATCTCTCTCAAACAGTTAGGTTCTTTGACATAAGCCTTGTGAGACCTGCCAACTGGCGAGTCCGTATTTTTGTGACGGACAACTTAAATGTCCTTTCTTCTCTTGCTTGCTTGTGGCACAGTGTGCCATTAAATTGTCACATCGGGTTCCACTATAGAGTGCTGAGCACATTTAAAACATGACAGGCACATATGAGGGATTTAGCTTAGAGTAGCTCTTTTCCAGAGCAACAGTGAGACTGTTATGGCAGCATCAGCTTCAATTTTAAGATCACCATAATCACAAGAGACCCCTGATCGGGAAGGCTAATATCAAGAGGCTTATGAGTGGGTATTATATCTGTGAGTATTCCTATGGGTACATTACATATAACTGAACATACATTTACATGACACCGACAAGCATTAGTGGCCCTTAAGCTGCCAACAGGTCCATCATGTATGCATATTTTACATGGTATTTTCTGAGGAAAAATAGCTAGGAAAATGTCAAAGAAAGGAAGAGTTCATAGTCCCTCTCTCTTCTTGAATACACCCTTTTACTGTTAGTAAACAGTATGATGTTTTTTTTGGTGGGTGGGGCTTAGCTGGAAGCAAAACAACTCTCCACACACATTCGCTAACACCAGCTAGCAAGCTCTGTCAGCTTGTTTTAGACAAAGAAGAAGATGATGCGAGTGGTGCATTCGGAAAAACTCATTCCGAGTGTTGGAGTGCACTCTGGCACAAACTAGGACCGTTCATAAATCTGAAATGTACCGTTTGGTTATCCAGAGCGCCGCACTGTCGGAGTGGCAGAGCGCAGTCTTGGTGCTCTGACTGGGAAGACGGAGCAGCAGAGCGCAGAGCAGAGTGAATGTGTGTTTAACTTTACCATTCTTAAAATCACATAGAAATGTAATGCTCTGTTTCTTCGACCAACAGGGATGTCATTTTAGTATAGAGCATCAGACTGGATTTACAAACGCACCATGTCAGGTCACTCACTCTCCAGGCCCGCGAGTGTTACTTGAAAAAGTAAACACTGACCAACGGGACCAGACTGGCCGACGCGTATGCTCTTATTCAGTGGATAGATGATTTGACAGGATGCCGAAGGTGGGGCAGCTGGCTTTGTGGTTGATTACTGTACTTGAACGGTTTCCTCCAGTTTGTCTTGCTATCAAAGCTAACATTAGCTAATATGCAAAAAAAGTTAGTGTTATGGAGAAATGCAATATTCCTAATAATACCTCTCCAATTTCTGATTAGGTCATGATAACGTCATTCATCCCTACAAGAGTACATTTTCCCTAACCTTTGATGATCACCTCTGTCCAGTCCTTTCGTTTTATCAAATTTAACCGTAGCTGTCTTTGCTTTTGTTGACGGGCAGTGGCGGCTGGTATGTGTTCAAATTTAAGTTTTGAGCCATGACTCCTTCTATTCTGGCTCTCAATAACACAACAAGACCACATTTTTGGACTCCTATGTAGCCTTCAGCCCTGTGGTGTTGAGTCGCGTTTTGCCTCTAGCTAATAAAATGACATCATTGTGACATGGCCCTAAAAGAGTCTACTGGGGTACTTCCTGTTGTTATCATTAGGCTCGTTCGAGATGAGCCAGGCCTGCGCAGATTCGATCACCGGTGATCGGCGCACAATGCATGCCGGTTAGTTTTGTGTCCGACTTCACCCCGACTTGCTCTGACGTATTACAAAAGTGGACGGCGATAAAATCGCCAGAGCGAGGTGGCCGCAGTTTTTAGAGCCAGGCGCTGCAGTTGCTCTCCACCGACTGCACCACCTGGCTCTCACCTGATCTAACAGCTAATTGGTTTAGATGTCGACTCAACAATATGACGTTAATTTTTGTTGAATTTCAGATATTCGAATTTTATTTGTCCGATTTGAAGGTTTATTCTCTTAACGGAATACATGTTGTGTGACTGATGGAGACTGAGAACGAACTTATATATAAGTATGAGCATATTTTAATAAATTGACATCATATCAGACAGGATGTAAGTGTTTCTGTGACTTCCTGTACGGACTGAAGGCTGCTGGAAACTGTCAGGAAACTGTCCGACTTGATCGCGGCTATTTGTCACCACCTCCTGCTGCAGCCGCCTGCTCTCGTCTACTTTCCAGGCGAGGCGCAGTTCATCTCGAACGAGCCTATTGTGTGGACAACAATTCATTTTCCTTTTATTAGAGGTAAAGCCAGTTAAAATGTTACAGTATATTTCATTCTAGTGGACGGTGGATGGCTCACCACAGGTGCACAAATATTCACAGATGTTCACAGGTTTAGTCACCGCAATACTCAGTTGTCGGGTTTTAAAGGTGCATGTAAACAGCTTAACAGGATCAGCTTTAACCTGAGTATGGCAAACAGCTGAATTACTCCGCGCAACATTATTGACGGTGCAGGCCACACCTGGCTGAGAGAGACAGAGAGGAGGTTGTGGTAGGAAGCGGGAGAAAAATCATTAATCAGACAGTGGGGCTGACAGCACTCCTGCTGAGCCTCCTCAGCTACTTCTGTGTGTGTGTGAGTGTGTGTGTTTGTGTGTGTGTTTAGAGAGTGAACACAGCTGCATGTATGAGACGAAGCAGCCTTGCTTGAGTAGCTTCATCTTCCACTCGTGCTCGGAAAACACACACCGTCACTACAGTACTTAAATAACAGATAAGCTTTGCATGATGTATTCAGAAACAGCCCCCATACACCAATTCTGACACAGTGATGCACACAGCCTGCCAAGCATGTAATATGTCTAATATGTGCTGTATATACACAGCCTCCCCTATATGTTTGAAGAATTTATTCAGGTAATATGCGCTCTGTGTATCCAGTCGCAGTGCAGGAGAAAAAAAATGTCACAGTGTCTCCTAATGGTGCTTATCTGATTCCTAACATACACATATTTCATCTTTGGCCTCATCTCTGCTTCCATTAAATGGGCTCCACTGGTCAGACGCTATAAGCTTTCCTTTCCAGGAACTGCACTATTTAAATATTATTCACCAAGCAATTGATTTGCTGCCAAAAAGAATCTGGCAAAGGGGTTGCCATTGTCCTTTGACATACCCTGTGGGATTATGCTAACACGCTAAGTATGTCTAGTTTATAGTGAGTCACAGAGTAAACAACGTGTGAATACCAAGATGTCTCTCCTCCTTTTCTTCCCCCTCTCATCCTGGGGGTTCCCTCTCGTCTGTCCTCTGACTTCCTCTCACTCTCTCTGTCACCTGTACTCAAGCCGTCTCATCTATTCAGAGCAAAGAACATCAAGTAATATGAGTTTAATCTTCAGAAATTGAAAAGAAAATTACTTATTGACAAACACTTCTTCTCTTGTTACAATAAGATTATTTCAATCTTGAGTCACGGCCACCTCCACTACTCTATCAGGCTGGAGTGAGTTATCCTTCATGACTTCCACTGCAATATTGCCTATCTGCCACCTGAGTCTAAGCTCCTTTTCCCTGCCACTACACCTGCTGTGGGAGATGTAAAAAATATGCAAGCAAAGCTATTTGAGCGCTGAACACACATGCTATAAACAGGAGGAAAGGTAAACCCTATTTGACAACAGTTCTCATCAAAGAATCTGCTGCTGAAGGTGTTTGCTGCAAGCAATATTGTCACTGCCCTCCAAGCTCAACAGATTCCACTGTAGCAAATGTTGCACTGCAGAGACAGCAAAAACAAAGGTGAGTGTGCTGGTGTGCTGACTGATGCTAATAAGCCAAGGCAAGAAGATACAGGAAAACATTACAGATATGATGAAAATAAGACAGCAGTGAGTAACACCCTGCAAGTAGTGCAGGTGGGTGATATGGATAAAGTCCTTTATCATATCAAAATTTGCATTATACAGCAACTTTGGGTTGGAAAATCTAATTTGAAATTCGTAATGGATAAAATAACTAGCAGTAGTAGTACATCATAATGCAAAAATCATATAAAATCCTGCTCATTGATTTGTAACGCTACCAATAACAGTCTAATATACTTGGTATTATAGGACAGATACATTGTTTTTCAAGGCTGTCCCAGAGGTCCAGTGTGTAAGATTTAGGGGGATTTAGTGGCATCTAGTGGTGAGGATTGCACATTGCTACCCTGCTGAAACTTCTCCCAGTTAGAATCCCTTCAGTGTTCAGGAAGTTTTTTGACGGAAGCCGAATTATCCGCAGAAGGTCTCGTCTTTGTAGAGGGAACTGAAACCAGTAAAAACACTGAATGAAGCAGTGTCATGGTAAATATTAATGTTTCTCCTGCACTATTTGGCATGTCGAAAACAGGCGGCTTGCCCAGCACCTGCTAATTTGTTCTCACCTTTTTTCTGATCCACACATTCAGAAGCTTTTTACCATGAGCTGAATTATCCCCAGAGGTCTCTTCCTCTTCAAAACAAACAGACTGGGTGATTAAAAGCGAATAAAAACACCGGATGCAGTTCACATTAAAATGAATAGGGTGTTTTTTTCCAGTGCTCTTGCCACGAAAGGGCTGTTGACCACAGTGGCTGATGCAAAAACACAAATGGCCCTATTAGGAGCCAGTGGTTGCCTTGTTTGTTCTGGGATACTGTAGAAACATGGCGGTGCAACATGGCAGACTCCATAGATGAGCGCGCACTCCCTGTGTAGATATTCACAGCTCATTCTAACATAACAAAAATATGTTCCTTACTTTCAGGTGATTATACACTAAATAAAACATGCTTATGATATTATATTCCATTTTTGCCAATGCATCACCCTAAATGCGACACACTGAACCTTTCAAACAATAGTCAGGTGTCCATGTGAACATTTTGAGAGGTTTCTGCCTGCTGTAATCACCCTGTTTTTCTAATGCAATTGCCATGGAAGTGATGAGGAACAAAATCCTCTCTCATTTTATGCAAAAAGTTGTTTAGTTTATCTGAAGGTTCTATACGGCTGTCTGAGTTCATCAAATCAAGTTTGTCTTTTTAGTAACAAATGTCCCCTTTGTGTTTCACACACAGTGTTTCACTGCAGTGGAGGACCTGTAACAAAAAGAGTGGATTTTGTACCAAACAACTTCAATTTTGTTAGAAACCCTCTTGATTTCATTGACTCAGACTGCTGAAGCCGCATTTTAGCGATGGAACTGCAAAACAAACAACTCCCCTTTTTCCAATGACAGCCTATTTTATTGAAAAGACACCTGTTTCCATAGAGCTACTATTGCATTTTCTGACTCTTTATTGAAGTTTATTTATGGAAGAATGAATATAAGCGTCTCTAAAATGTGTCAAGTACACTCGTGTGTCCTCTGTAGACATATTTATTAAAGTTATCAAATTGCACTGTCATTACTTAATCAAAAAGCGAACATCTAATTAGAAATAAATGACCAAAAGTTACATTCTCACAAGAAACATACAAATAAACAATACTGCTCCTTTGTCTCACCCACTCTGTGCTATGGCTGCAAAATCAAACCTCATCTGAATTTAAGCTGGATATTGATAAACCATGACGCCAATTCACTTCCAAGCAGTCATTAAAAACGAGTGTGCCTATTTTTTTTTTTACAATTAAAGTTTCTTTTGGCAGTTTTCTAAAGAGTTGAGTGTGTAAACAGCTGCTAATTAGCACTGTACTCTGAGGCAGAAGCTGTGATATTGTAATGAATGGGAGTTTAATAGGTTATTAGAAACACTGTTGTAAGCTTGGTTTTTAACCAACCCACAGGAACAAAGAGAAAAGAGGCAATGACATGAAGTAAAATGATCATTTGAGGATTTTTTTTCAGGTTCAGATGTTCAGACAGTTGTTTCATCCAGGAGCTGAGCAAGAACCAAAGTAATCTATTGGTTGTAAGACCTAGAAATAACTCGTGACATGGCACCACTGGCAGCTGCTGTCTCATGCTGCTCGCAAGTCGCTACACTGACACACACACAGAGCGCATAACCAGAACCTCTCACACACCCTTTCATGACCCTACTCAGCATGCAACATGAGTAACTTCCTTGCTTGAAGGAAAGACACCACTTTAATTTTAAATCCTCTGCGTGAGTGTGTGTGTATTTCTCCATGATCATGCACAACATATTTTTACATAGCCATCCCAGCTTAACATTTCTCCAAGCAGTCTTGTTTGCATTTGATTGTGATTTATACATTCATCCTGTAAATGTTTATCAACACAAAACAGGGTGCAAAAAGGGTCATTTCAGGGTTAATGCTGGAGCATCAGAACAAGAGAGAATACTTTTTTTTCAAGTGGGGTTTTTTAACAGATTGTGATATTTAAAGCTGTATTCCCAGCCCTGCTCTCTCAGACAGTATGCATTTAATGCCTCATTATAATGATATAGCCTTTGAAAGATAAAAGTTTGTGCTCCAATTTTCTTTTTTGAGTTCAATCTGCAATATTTGGAAAAGAGGAGGCTGTTTTGCCGGTGCAGCACTAATGGAGAGTAGCTGAAAGAGGTGGACCGGGGACTTAATGGCTACCACTGCACGTACACTTTGACACAAGCTGTTTAAAAGCATCCATTAAGGACATGAGGATACTTTTATATGAGAAATACTGTGAAAAGTGTCTCGAAACACTGTGCAAAGTGTCTCTCAGAGCTCAAAATGCCATATTATCACGACAGGTACCTTTTGAATACCTTTATAGACATATAGAATTCTACAATATTTCCCCAGTATTTATGCAAGGGTTTATGGTGCATTACATGTTTGTGCGCTGTTTTGCTTCTGCCCGCGTGTCACACCGCAGTATCTATATGCCTCTCAGTTTTAGTGGCAGTAGTTAGAGCAGTGTGTGAGAGCAGCCTCGGGACAAAAACACTCTGAGCTTCAGTGTCTACCATTTGCAACCACTGTTGTACAACTCAGTGCTGGAGGGCGCCCATTTAGCCACCAATGCAATATAGCTTCTCATTGTTAGCAAAATGAATGCTATCACACCACTCAGTGAATGGAGGGAGGGAAGAAATCACAGGCTGGAGGAAGAATCTGGCAAAATGGAGGGTAGGAAAAGGAGAAAATAAAGTGCACTAGAACTGAATTTAATGGAATAACAATGACAAAGAGGGAAGAAAAATCCGCTTTGACGCACACACCTCAGCATCACTCCCTCATCCCGCCCTCTGCCCTTCCACCTCCTCATTTATATTCCTCATCTCTTGGTCCTGCTGATCAGTTTCCGCTGGATATCGATTACTGCTATAACTGCACAATACTCATCACATGCTCTCTGGAATCACTCTCACTCCCTCGGTTTCTGGCTTCTCTCACTGCCCTTCACTTTCTCTGTTTATTTCCCTCTCAGCTGGTTTAGATTTCTGATCAGGCCTCTTTATGTCCCTCATGAAAAAATAACCAGGGGCTATAATCCCTCTATAGTTTGTGTTAGACAGGAAGTGATCTCTGATCTCTTCCCTCTGTGCAGTCCTTGGGGACATAAATCCAGTAATGGCCTTGTGCTGTATATCTTTTATTACCTACTAATCAGTATTATCATTATTAGGTGCTCAGGAGGAGCACTAAGAGCCGATCTCTGTTTACTCATTTGTTTGTGCACTTATGTTTAATGCTTTTTGCAGTGTGACTGTTAAAGCTAGAGTGCGGGACTTTTTATATATAAATGAACGTCCATTACATTCAAGCTTTTGCCAAACGAGTTCACACAATGCTGATTAAGCCCACCAACGCCAGGGAAAGCTCTCTGTTTTTCTCAGCATAGCAGAGATTTGGTGTTGGGTGTCTGTGGCAACTTTCCCATGCAGGCACACTAAGTGATGCAATTAACTAACCAGAACAAAATGGGGGACAGATTATTTATTTTATGCTAGACTTATTTGTTTTTTGTTGTCCTTTTCTGTTTGGCACTGCTTTTTGTTTTGTTGTCTCAATGCTTCATCTATATGTACGTGATGTTTTTCTTCTGATACTATGTATAGCCCCAAAGGGTTATACTATGTACAGTATGACACTTTCAGTATGGGACCATTGGAACCAAAAGTAACCTTTCAGACATGGTACCTAGACCTTAGGTCTGCTTAGCGTTTCCGCTGCAAACAGTACTCTGTCACTCTTGCTCCATCCAGCACTTGACCGTATTTCCTTTATCAGTCTGTGTCTTGTTTATCATCTGCAGAACAGTTACACACCAACATTTCCATAACAAAATAAAGCAGGCTGCAGTGAGAGTGGAGTATTTAAAAATAGTGGGTTTGTGCATTTAGTCCTTCTCAGGCAAGCTCAGGGGGTTTAGTGTTGCCAGAACCCACAGGAACAATGCTCTGCGACACTTTTTTTTCTTCAATTGAGGACTGAGATGTATGCAGTTCACATAACCTGGTCGAAATTAACATACATAAACGCTTGAAGATCCACTCGTTACTAAGAGCGTATGTCATCCAAGAGAGCCAGCAGTCCAAGTTCTTGCTTCTCTGACAACAGCTGCTGCAAGAAGCAACAAAACATCCTTTCATTTTATAGTTACAGTTTACTAAAATATGTGAAACTCTCCACAATATGAACAGGGATTACTAAAGCCTCAAAACCAGCCACAGCTCAGCCCTGAGCAGAGTGACCGTCCACTATTGACCAATCAACAGACTGCAGTGTTCACAGCTCCACCTTACAGGACCAGATCTGTGTGCTAGGTACCTCAACAGAGGGAGGTACCAAAAATGGGGACGGTATGAAACGCTTCCATTGGTACCATCCACAACTTTTCACAGTGGAAACTGAAATAAAAGCATACCTAACCAAAAAAAAAAAAAAAAGTGTATGTTAAAGGTTTGAATTAAAGGTTTAAAAAAAGGAACTGGGAGAGACAGAGCAGTAGTTAAGAGTATGTTGGAAGCTTTGGCAAAAAAATCTTAAGAAGCGTCCAAGAAAAGTTTCTGGAGTGGATGCTCAGATAAAGAAGTAACTGTGTACAGAGGAAGGATTAAAGTCAAAAAAAAGACTTGCAGACAGCGCTCCGGGGGGCGGGGGAGATGCAACGAGCTCACCTGCAGGCATACGTTATGAGCACGCGTCGACGGTGTCTATGCAATTACTCTCACTGCAAAGTTCTGCACTCCAGCATTAAGGGATTTATGGTGTGTGCTGTTAAGGCTATGCAGAGTTCAGGAGCCCTGTGTAAGGGAAACACAGAGCTCTGTTACAGCAGACAATCCACATAACAATATTAGGTGTTCACAGAAAGGGTGGTGTCATTCACTCCAAATACAGGCCTATGCATATTTACCATCATTCTTTTCCTCTACCTATGTCTCTCATCTTTCTCCAAGTTTCCAGTTCCTCTCTCAAAGGGTATCCTCCCTTTTGTCAGTCTGATTTCCATTTCTACCCGTCGATCTGTGTTTCCCATTTCTCAGCCGAGCAAGTTGACTTTCCCGTCCATCACAGGGAGATTCATCCCCAGAGTGCTGCTTTTATCCGTCCGTCCCATCTATGTTCCCCCTCGCTGCTTCGGTCTCTCTTTTTGCCTTCACGTTGCTCTGTCTGTCTGTCTGTCTGTCTCAGAGTTCTGACAAGATTTCTTAACTCAACTGAACTTTGTTTCAGTGTTTTAAACTGCCCTACCAACTCACAAGAATCAGTGCACACTGATAAAGCCTCAATTTAGAATCATGAATAACATTCTCAATCAAAAATATAACAGGAAGTGCATAGACTACTAACTTGATCATGGTATCAGCTTGCAGTGTATTGCATTGGTGGATGTAGCAGTGTAAAAACGGCAGTAGTTGAGAAAGTATTTTTGGCAGGAAAATTGATGGAGAAGAGGAGGAAGGAAGGAGGTGCGGGGAACATATGTGAGCAGAGGAAAATCAGTTGGAGGGAGAGGAGAGGGGAGAATGATGAAGAGAAGGGAGGTTGTGAGGACAGAGGAGATATAGAGAAAAAAAGGAAGATGAAAAAGCAGGAAAGAAGATGCTGAGAGGAGACACTTAAAGACGGAGGGGAGGACAAGGACCCCTGCTGGTCAAACAGGATCAGTCGTTGTCAGTCTGATGAAACTCGTGTTCTCCCAGGTGTGTGTTTGCATGGATGTTAGGATGAACACCTGTCAGCATCAAGTGGATGAAACCTGGTTGTGTGTGTCTGTAGGTCTGTGTGTGTATGACGGTTAAACCGTTTCTGTCATTTTAGTCCAGAAAATCATTCGGTTCTTTTAAGACAAGCTGTCTTCACCTATATACGCAAGCGTGCGCACACACACACACACACACACACACACACACACACACACACACACACGGAGCTCTTTGATCTCCTTTAGCACCTTCTACACACACAGAGCACATACACCTTAAAAATGATACCTGACACAGATGCACTGTGATACAGCGTAGCGGAGAAAGACCAATGACTCTGCAAACTTTCGTCGATGTGCTTATGCAGATCATCTCCCTACACACTGCAAGAAAAGGAAGCATTTTGTGTGTGAAGGGAGATGGTAGGAGGGAAGTGTTTTCAAGCTGATCCAAGTGAGTGTGCGATGGGGGAGGAGATACCGATGAAAGAGCATGAACGAGGCAGAGTGAGAGAGCAAAGAGAGAGTACAGCACCCGGGTGTAAGTCGTTTCTGAGGTCTATTAACTGCAAACACGAGCGCAGAGCACAAGCCTGGAGTACAGGACAGGTACAATTGTACAGTCTCCACAGTTTAAGGCATTTTACATCCAGGCCCAGTACAGGAACAAGCTACTCAATGCAGTCACACAGCAGGCTGATTTGTGAAACCTCCTCAACATGATTTTCCCAGCTGGTCTGGGGATTTGAAGCGGTCACCTTGCAGTTCACAAGTCCGGCCCTCTAATCTCTGAATTACCCTTGCCTTACTATCAGTGTGTGATTTGCACCTTATTTTCCCCTCGGCTTCCACCAGCGATTGAGATATCACGGAAATGCGGCAGGGCAGTTCAGCTGTTCCTGTTCGCATGGTCCTGTGGGACCTCATGGGGGGAACCTCATCCAAAAGAAAATGCAGTCTGCCTCCCTATGTGGAGTGGGCAGAGGAGTGGGGTGGGGGAGGTGGCGGGGATGGGGATGGGCACACAAAACACCCTTGCACCTGGGTCCACTGCTGCCTAGCTATGCCTGAAGCTGGCACTAAGCCTCGCAGGCTGCTGAAAAAGGATCAGTTTGTACCCTGAATGATGAATGAGATCAGCTAGACTAAGCGCTCTAGACGCTGATCCAAGATCAGGCCTGTTGTTACAATAGCAAAGCTTTATAAATTACTCTGAGACCTACATAAGACATAGTGAGGCTACAGTTCTCAGATAGGAAATGCATACCTGACTGGTGAGACTTGCATTGCTTGCTCTAAGTAAAAAAGCCACAAAAAGGACCCTGTCTTACCCTGGAGATAGGTTTGCCCATTAGTGCCAATGACTACAGGGGAAAAATCAGCTGGTGCATATAAATCATTCTGTCTCCACTCGAAGGTGTTTCGATGATGCATACCATGTTGGAACGTCAGCCGAGGGGATAAACAGTCATCTATCATCAAATCAATCTAACTGTCTATTCGTATATCTTTGCTTCCTTATCAGGTGGCTGTTGACCAAGATACAGAGCCTAGAAATCGTCCAGCCACATCCTCCACCTCCAGCACAAATTGTTCCCAGGCTAGTTAAGATATTCGATCCTTCCATCACATTTTTTCAGGCAGCATCAGTGTCTTCCTCTGTCCAAATGTGCACGAAAGTACAGCTAATGGGAAGAGACTTGGGGTTAGATCCAAGACCCTCACTTAGTATCTAAGATACCAGAAAAAGACAGGTTATTCTAACCACTTTAGTTGTGATTTGATCCTTTCAGTCACCACTCAAAGCTCATCACCGAAGGAGTGGATTGAATTGTTTAAATTGATTGGGAACTTGAGAGCTTCACCCCCGAAGTCAGCTCCCTTTTCATCATGGCGATATGGTACAGCTTCCACTGGGATTTTACAATCACGACCAAAATGATAATCACAATCTGTGATCTATGTTAAGATCACAATGATTTATCACGACTATTCATTGTTTTTAGGGACTAAATATTTTTATTGCACTTTCACATTCAAAGAAACCAAGCACCGCTTTCACTTTCACATTTTGCTACAAATATTTGTATCAAAATAAAACTTAAAATAACCGTATTCATCACCTGAATGCAGTGCATCTCCTATGGATAAGTATCCCCTGCTGTTTTTTTTTTTTATTTTATTTTGCTATAGCGGTCATGGTACCATGACTCACTGCAGCGTCGCTGTCATGGATGTCTGTGTCTGAGTTGATGCTGGAAAAGGACGGGGACTCCGACATGATATTAGCAGTGTTTATCCTCTTAGCTTTCTTGCAGATTGTGGTGTTTTTTTCTGATTTAACACGTTAGTTGTGTCGCTTTGCAGCACAGACACAAGTCACATGCACTATTTGTATATGGTTTGGTTGTCTACTAAATCCAAAATACTTTTGCCAATCTGCAAAATTGAGGAATGTTCTTCACAGGCTGTAGGGTGTGAGCATACCAACATGACAGGTCTTTGGAAGTGGAGGCTGGCTGTTAGTTTAGAAAGCATTTTAAATATCAGAAGCCCCTTTTACGCTGCTGGATTTTCAGCGAATATGTACAGTGAAGGACGGGCCAACTTATGAGACATTCACCAAAGGACTGACCTCGGAGCAAGGCGCAAGACATCACTGTTAACGTCACACGCTGAGCTACATGTTTTGTTACTAGCTCACGCCCCCTATTGCCCTGAAAAAGGCACATTCTGTATGAACAAAAGTAGGCAGGCGGCATTTTGCTGCACTCCCTGATTTTGCTTTTACACTGCCAATGCTGAACGAAGACTGATTGGGCTTTCCTGCAAATTTGCACAATTCCTATTTAAAAAGGGCTATAGCCAATCATGTTAATTTAATTGTGGGAAGCCAAAATCTTGATTGTGATTAATATTCTATTAATTTGTGGAGCCCCAGCTCCCACATAAAAGCAGTTGATGCACTGATCCACCTCCTATCTTGCTGTCCATCTCATCCTTATTCGGAGAAGCAACTTAATTCCTACCCAGAGGGCACAATCCACTGTTGTCTTACAAGAAAACACGGCCATAGAGCGAGAGATATTGACCCTTATCCCATCTGCTTCACAGCTGTTTTTTAAAACACTTAATTACAGACAGTCACAGCCTGAGAAAATCCTGTCTACAGTGTGGATATGGAAATCAAAAGACACAACAGGTGTCAAAGCACAAAACTTAAAACTGAGACTACACATTTCTGAAGTATAGATGTAAAAGGGTGACGAGTAAAAAGGGAGTTTAAGTGTTGGATTCTTATGTTCAAACAAACACACCTTCTCTTGTCTTGAACGCAGTACGAATATTCTGCATAAGTAATAAGCTGTGGAAGTCATTAGTATTGTACAATCCTAACTGGTATTAGTGGAAACAGAAGCAACAGTCACATCCATTAGCTTCAATTGTGACTGAATATGGACTTAAATGTAATTAACATAATACATGATCCATGCCGTAATAGCAATATTCTCATTACCATTTAAGATATATGTAGAGCTGTGTGTGTGTGTGTGTGTGTGTGTGTGTGTGTGTGTGTGTGTGTGTGTGTGTGTGTGTGTCTAAAACACAGCCAGTGGATGAGGGATAATTGGAAATAACAGTCTATGCCACATGCATTTTAAACACATTTGGAGATATCGCTGGAGACATGAGCAGCTTTTTATTATACAATCCATTAAATCATTAAAATGTAATTCACCACGTCCATGTTTATGAAAGACAGAGAGCTGAGAAAGAAAATAGAGTTTCTGTAGTTGGGGTGGCATGGGAGTTCAAATGAATGTTTTTTTGTCTTCTTTTTAATAAATGACAGCAACAGTGTTGCCAAGAGAAATTGAGGATGTCTTTTGCAGTTGTGAATCACTCATTAAAATCACGCAGATCATTTAGATGAGATCCCAGCAAGTCTCATAGAAAAAAAAAAATCAAGTTAGGAGGAAAGAACTGCAATACAACAACCTGGTTGTTTTTCAAGGAAAAAAAAATATTCATGTGCTCCTGTCTAATTACAAAGAGAACTATTACCCTGTTCTTCACATAAAAAGAATGAATTGCTAAACTCACTATAAACACAGTGTCTCTGGGGAGTATGGGAAATAATAAGTCTTCACCACAGACCTCTCCTACGTACCCACCCCCTGCACACTTCCTCCTAATGGCAACCCTTAGCATCACTGCTTGTTAAATAAAACAATGTGCAGCAACAGATGCACTTCTGGGTCACTTAAATAGCGGCGCAGATCAAAATAACACAAACAGAGACACACACACTTTGCTTCACACATATGCAAAATCCCACAGCATGTGCCTGTCACAAATGTATGCAGTAGATAAGCACTAATGTGGCAGTCAGTGGTGGAACTCAGCATACATTAAGTCCTGTGACTGTGCCTTTCTATACAGTGGCCTATAGGGAGCTCACAACAGATGTAGTCATTTCAATAAGTTGCCTCATTTTGCTGCATCATGCTTAAACCGGCCTTTAAATACAGTGTATTGTAAACACAATAGCTCCTGTCTTTTCTTATCTATAGCTAAGTCTCCAATTTTGCTGTTGCCGCAGGTCTTGTGTCCTTGACGCTGAAATGCAATTTTTTTTTGTTAGAAATAAAAACTGCTTAACAGATCAGGATGATATGGGCCCTCCTTTTTTCAATGAAAAGTCAAAGTCCAACAATAAACTTGCTACAGTCGCGAGCAACTCCTCCACAGTCAGCTGCCTTTCTTTCCCTGAGGTCATACAAGATACCGGGGAGATTTGTGTTGGATTTAGACTCTACTTGGGAAATAAGAGGAATAAAGAAAAGAATCCTATCCCATTCTTTATGATATCCGATCCTAACAGGGCTGAAGATTATATCTCTCTAACATATTGTGACAGGTGCACGTTTCTGGTGACTTGGATGCTACTAGCTTGATGTTTGATCATCTCCATCAGACATGATTAAATACTGCATAAATCTCAGGCAAGTACATGTAAAATACAGGCTTAGTGTGATAAAGCTGTTGTTATAGCATATTCCTCTAGGGAGAAATAAGTGTCCCATATTTCTCTGCACTCTGTGGATATATGGAGAATTAATTCCAACTATCAGAAGTGATGATATGATTTTTTTTTTCATCCTATACAGGTGATTTGATGAAGCTGTGGTTAGGCTGTTCTTTGCTGGTGAGCGCCCATAAAACAAAATCTGCATCTGAAGAAACTCAGATAATATTAAATATTATGTACAGTATACACTAATGTATACTTTCAAATACTAAATGATGTCCCCAAAAATATGTGGAAGCAAAAATGATGTGAGGGTATCGTATTATAAAAGTCCACGAGTAATTACACATCCTTCTTATATGAGGACATCGCATTTTGGGTTTACTGCACCTTATATTTCATTCTACTTAACTTAGACCTGTTGTTCTTGTTTGTGGACACATTTTTGTGACATCTAGTGGGAGTAAGAGCACAATACACTAATCCATGTAAAAGCAAAATGGCTGCCATCTCTGCCGAGTCAGTCTAGGGCTGATCTGGACACAAAAGTGGACAAGGTACAAAACCTGATCACACTTTATGGCTGAAACTTGTTAATTTATGATTAATTATGTTTGCAGTTTGATATGGCATACACATATGACCAATTTTAGCAACTGTTACAAGCAAAGACACTGTTAATTAGGAAGTACCTGCTTGAAGACATTGGGACTTTATTAATATCTCCTTTGAGGATATTGGGACTTTATTGTCGTCTCGTCTGAGGACATTGGGACTTTATTGTCGTCTCGTCTGAGGACATTGGGACTTAATTATCATTGACAATGTTTATTTGTTTATACTTATCAGGTCCTACTGATCCAATGGCTAGGAGAAATTAAAAATGCATACCAATCAAAAGTTTGGGTCTCAGGAGGACGTGTGCTAGAATTCAAACAGAGATTTTCATGTTACCGTGCAGCCGTGTTTGGATGAGTGATAATAATTTATTTAAGTTTGATGGGTTTCCTTTTTCTCATAAGTCACAGGATCTGATGATCACTTTCTGATAACCTATGGATATTTAGTTGAAAATGTGGCCCAAATTTTAGGCCTTTTTTAAACACAGGATGTTGGATATTGAAAAAACACCAATTATTTTAACTCACGGTCCCTCAAAGTCAATTGTAACCATCACCAGACATATTCACACCACATGACACACATGCATACACACTGAAGGGCTGTCTGAACTGTGGAAGCTTTCTAGAAATTACATTTGTATCAAGCAGCAACCTCCAGGGCTAAAAAATGAAGCCAACTCAGAAGTGTCAAAAACTGCAGTTCTTTGAACAGCCACTAGAGGCTGGCTCTAGAAGCCAGTAAATCCCCAAAGACCCCCATGTTAAAATACCCAACTTTACAGCAGAGATAAACATGTTTACAACCTAGTATTAAAAACATGTGGTCTTTATGGCTTATTTCCACCTTAAGGACAACTGTGCAGGGGTTGAATTTTTATTTTTCTCACCCATTTTATTAAGGCTGAAAGTCACGCATAATTACTGACAGGCTGATTTGAGTGACAGGCTGTCTGATGATAAGGTCCTACTCTGGAAATGCCGAACTCAAGGCTTCAGAACAGTAGTCAACAAACCAATGGGTGACATCACGGTAGCTACATCCATTATTTTTACAGTCTATGTTTACATGCAGCTAATGTTGTATCAGCAAATGCTTTTTTGATGCCAAATGGACGTTTGTGCCAAATTTGAGGCAATGCCCGTTAGGTGTTCTTGAAATGTCACGTTCATGAGACTGAACAAATTAGCTTTAACAAGGTTAAGGTGACTTTGACCTTTGACCTGTGACCACCAAATTCTAGTAAGTTGATCATTAAGTCTCAGTGGATTTTTTTTCCCACATTTGAAAAAAAAATCCCTCAAAGCGCTCTTGAGATATCATGAGAATGAGAATGGGACATCATGCCTCCAGCTACGGTTATCGACAACACGGAGGCATGAAAAGGGCATCAGGTTATACCAAGTGAATTACGTTGTCTGTCAATAAATGGTGACACTGAACAAATCAGCAACATGTTCTCTGAAAACACATTTCCTTTGTTTTTCCGCCAAAATAGGCAACCTTTCAATGCAGTATGTACTTGTAGTGACTGCATTATTATTATTTTATTATTATTACCTTTTTATTAACATTTAACCAAAAGCAGGATCAAAGTTTTTTTTGTTGCCTAAGACAGGACCAACCACCTCTCCTCTGAATTTAGCATAATACAGAAATGTAGTGTTTCAGTAACTCAAAGAAACACCATCTCTGAACATAATCCATGAGGCAATTAGCCCCATGACATAATTACCAATGCAATTTAGTAATATACAAACGTAATTTGTGAGAGACAGGGTTAGACATTACTCTGTAGCCAAAAAGCCATTCTCGACCCCAAACTCAGTGGGGAAACACAGATGAAAAAAAAAAAAACGTTAGTCTATGGAACAGATTTCATAACCACAAATAAATCACATTGGATGTCTGATCTCTCTCCACCCACTGTCACCCTCCTTCTTTCTGTCTCTTTCTCTCCCCCTCCCTCCCTTAACATCTTTTTCCGTCCCTTGATGTCTGCGGGCATCTCTGAGACACATGTATCTCTGGCAAAGCTATTAATGAACCACGCAAACACACTCATACCTTTCTTGTCTCTTTTTCCTACACACACAAAATTACTCACACAAACCTACGCAGTTAAACAACTCACTATGTTTCTGTCACACACACAAAACACATGTACTGGCAGACAACCCCCCCCCCCCCCCCCCCCCCCACACACACACACACATACACACACACACACACACACACACACATAGACTCTCACACAAACAGGGCTATGAGCTTATCTATCAGAAGGGGACCAGACCATGCCAGTCCAGTTAGCATTGGAGCAAAGTCAGAATGTGACACCACTTACATAAGCTGAGAGCTCCATCTCCCCCTCTGCTCGTCTAAGCTCCCACTGCACAAGGTCACACTGGAACTGATGGGCCGCTCAATCAAGCAGCCTGTTTTACCCTTCATCTGTCCAAAATCTGTTAAGTACATACTTAAACCAAACTGTACAAGAAGTAGGCTGAATTCTCTCCAGCGGAGGGAAGCTGAGAATGCCAGAAAGATGTCGCATCAGTCAACAGCTTGAACTAGTCATGCAGCATGTTATACCATTTTAAAGCCTGATACAGTACATAAGACACGTCTGCATTTTTTTTTTTTTTTAACAATATCAAAACTGGTAAAAATAAAAAAATACAAAAGATAGAATGCTTACTTGCTGCTCTAACCAGTTCTAAAATCCGGTTGCTGTGAAAATTTCAATGTTCCAGTCATTTTACAGATTCAGATTGGTGATGCAAAATAAAATCATCAGTTACATTATAGGTAATATTATAGCTTTAGATAGAACTTAATTGTTCCCAGGGAAGGGAATCCACAAGCTACCTAGCAGATAAAGTATATAAAGTAGTTAAAATTTGCCCCAGATTTACCATCTAATACTACAATAAATATTTCTCTGAAATTGACCATTCTGCATAATGAGTACTTTTACCTCAGGTACTTTAAGTGTGATTTGATGCCAATATTTTTGTACTTTAACTGATTTAAAATGTGGAATGCATTAACTTGTAGCAGAGTATTTCTACATTGTGGTATTGCTACCTTTACTCAAGTAAAAGATCTGAATACTTCTTTCACCTCTGGGTGTAATACAGGCTGAGTCCTTAGCAGCGGTTTCAGACCTGACCGTTTGGGATCTCCCCCTTTCATGTCTAGCTCTGTACTATCTAATAAAGGCAAAAAAAAAAAAAATCTTACTTATTAAAAAATAAATAAATAAATAAAATGCACCCGTGTTAAACTCAATGCACTCAGGTTGGTCTGGTATGACCAGTAGCATCTAGTCACTTATGTTATCACTATTGTTGCCAAACATAGTTTTTGCTGTTATTACTATATTCTCCATCCATCCATTTTCTAACCGCTTATCCTCTTGAGGGTCAGGGGGCTGGAGCCTATCCCAGCTGACATTGGGTGAGAGGCATGGTACACCCTGAACAGGTCACCAGACTATCACAGGGCTGACACATAGAGACAGACAACCATTCACACTCACATTCACACCTACGGGCAATTTAGGAATGTGGGAGAAAGCTGGAGTACCCAGAGAAAACCCACGCTGACACTGGGAGAACATGCAAACTCCACACAGAAGGGCTCCTGAAGCCCAGGTCAGCAGCTGGTTAGCTTAGCTTAGCATAAAGACTGTAAACAGCTAGTTACCAAAATCCACCTACCAGCGCCTCTGAAGCTCACTAATTAACATGTCACGCTTTAATTGTTGGATCTGTGCAAAAACTAAACACATATTGTGTTTTCACAGGCGCCCTGCACTGTAACTCAGTATTCCCGGCCAAGAAATACTCCTGCTCATAACATTGCCATGTTACAAAGTTAGTTTAGTTTTGAGATAACTCCATTGCTACAACTGATGCAACAAAGGTTTTCGTCCCAGAGCTGCGTAAATTCTCAAAAGCCTAAAATACCTTTCTACAACACACATATAAATTTTATTTTTGAAAGGAACTCTCACAGAGAATGTCAAAACTCACAAATATTGCTGCTGTTTAAAAATGTATTATACTCACAATTTTTGTTTTGTTTTGTTTTGCTTCTCTTTCTACAACTTAGACCTAATGACTTTTTAAGATCTAAGTAGTTTAAATTATAATTATTATTGTGATTAATCAGATGGATGGGTGAAGGCACACATGGTAGGAGTGAAAATTAATTGCAGTGTAACAATTAAAGCAGCTGTGTGATTCATTTATCAAATGCAATACACTGGAGAACATACTGTGTGTGTGTATGTGTGTGTGTGTGTTTGTATGTTTTGTAGGGAAACTGTATTAGTACCACAGAGAGAGAGAGAGAGAGAGTGATTATCAGTGCCCATGTTTTCTGCATGTCTGCAACTGTCTCAATCACTTATAAAAACACTTACATACTTACTTACATCTACACAGCAGCGCTACACTCAATGTTGAAAATGTGTGTGTGTATGTGTGCATATGCGTGTGTGTAATAGGCTCTCCACTAAGTCTTGCTAAGCTCGAGAGTATTGAGAGCTGACACTTTTGGATAAATCACTCTGCGTCACGATAAAAATGCTTAGACAGAAAGAGATGGGCAGAGAGAATGGAGGAGCACGTACTGAATAAAATCTCCCAGTGTTTAGGCCATCCTGACAAAAAAAACACATGTTATATTAAATATGAAGAGAGTCCATCACCATCTAACTAAAATGGGAGGAGTCTCTGTCTGTCCTACAATCTTCTGTTCACAACTGTTGATCTGATCACCTTCACACTTGGCGGTTGAATCGATGAGGACACAAAGAAGTGAGACCCACGGGAAATTTTCATTAGTGGCGAGTAATGTAGAGACTGTGTGGTGTATTGAGAGGAGACAACCGTTAAACTGTTTCACCACCCAGTGTCAAGTATCAAGTTGAAATAATAATAGTAATGAGGGGCTCTTAAGAAAGTTGCAAGGAGCAGTACCAGAGGCAAAGCAGTCAGCCCGTTCAGGCACGTTTTGAACAGGCGGACAGAACTTACAGCTTGCAATAAGCCCCTATATTTTATATCATTAACCTGCTGCAGTAAAGCCTTTGAAAAGAATCATGACTCCATGATTTTTAGTAAATCATACAGGCTGGAAAACTGAGAATATAGGTCATCAATTTCATTACATAGCAAAGAAATAGGTGCTTAAGGTGGCAAACTGCCAGCCATCACGCCATGAAGTCCCCTTTTAAGGAAGTGTAATATGAAAACCCAGCAAGTAATAAACCTGACAGACATCTGCTCTTGTGCCGGCAAAAAATTAACTCACAAATCTCTTGTATTTTTCAAGTTCTATTCATATCTGGTCCACACTAGTACGCACTGCCTCCAGGAAATAGCCCTACACTCGCACTCTATAGTCAGACACTAACAAAGACTCTCGCCTTCTCCTGCCTACTCATTTTTTATTTGGTACCAAATTAACAGCCAGCATTCAAAATGGAAGCATTACAGCCTTAAACTGTGTTAAAAACTCACTTGAGTACTGTGTGACAAAGTTTATCTTGCCATAAGCACTGCAGATGGGTGAGTACAACAACAAACTCACTGATGGATGTAAATCTGTCTTCAGAGGAGAGCGTCAACAACCACAGCATTGCCAAGCAACACAGCGGTTTGTTTGTGTGTGTGAGTGTGTGAGTGTGTGTGTGTGCGCGCACTTTACTATGTGTGAAAAGTGCGCAGCTCTCTGAGTTCACATTGTTTATACATCTCTGTATTGTCTGCCTTAGTGGTGCTTAATTTTAAGTGGCAGCTGCTATTCAATTTAGGTAGCTTAATAATTGCCCTGACTCAATTGCCTTTTTTATTTATTGTCATTCATTGTTGTTAAAATGAGTTTTTCCCTCTGTCCTGGTTAATGCTAGTAAGACTACACAGAGGATATTTAAGACTGATTATCAGGATTAAGCATAGAGTCCAAATGTCCATCTAAAGAGGACACATTTTTACAGCCTTTTTTAAAATTTAATAGTTATATCACATTACATTACAGTCATTTTTTTTCTTTATACCCCTTTAAATATGGAACATAATAACATTATTTATACTAGAGGTTGACTGATGGTGGATTTTTAATGACTGATATAATAACAATAGTTTGGAGCAGGAAAAAACGATAGCCGATTAATCGGCTGATAACAGGCCAATAAACTTGATTTCTTTTTCACTCACAATTGATGTTACTTCTTTAAGAGGAAAGTGTTGCTCTTGCACATTGCTGTCAACAATGTGGGTGCTTGGACATCAACACATATGAGTGCTCTGGATGTTTCCGTGGCTGTCCTGAATCAGCACCTATGGCACCAAGGTGGTTTTAGGATAAAACTGTGCACCAGATATTAATCAGTGGATAATTATGTGTCTGGATTATTTGGAAGAGAGTAGGTCGATGCCCAACTGGTTAGTAAAGCTGAACAGTTGCTTATCTTTGTATTAAGAGCTTCAATGTGGCCTGCACATAAATGACGGGACACGGAATAAAATCATTTTCATCTAGGACTTTATTCTCTGACTGCACCTGCACAGTGTAAGAACAGTTTTAAATCGAGCAAAGCAGATAATCACAAAACAGCTTTGAGAGACAACTATTGTGGGGAGAAGTTGCCTAAAAACAGGTCTGTCATGACACCTACATTATTCAGCAGTTCCCCAGGACAAAGTCACATTCTATATCGCCAAAAAATTCGGGGACGATTGCTTTCTGATAACAATATATCTGTTGTACGGTAAAAAAAGAGATTAAAGTTGGCTGGAGTGCCAGCCTCTCCCGGTCTCAGAGTAATTATGAGTTAATGGTTGTGTAGATGATCAGAAATTAATTTCACACACATTGCTGGTGCAAGGCTTGCTACTTAATTCTAGTGAAATTATTCCAACCATGCTTGCTAGCAAAACAGAGGAAGCACATAATGCTGTTCTATGAGCAGCAACCTTATGATGCCCCTAATAGAGAACTGTCCTACATTAGTTACCTTTTATTAAAAAGGCTCATGGCCATACAGACGTGACCAGTGGAGGTTACAGCCATCGGCTACTATCGGAGCCCCGTTCCGCCATTAAAGATAGTTTATATAAAGTTCTATCAGTGCCGATCTATCGGCCACACCGATGAATCAGTCGACACCTGATTTATACTTTACTGGTACTAAAGTACTCTGAGTACAATTTCTTTAAGTAACAGTACCTTTACTGGAGTGCAAAATTGTGGTGCGGATTGTTTGCTTCTATAAATTGTTCGGTGTTAAATGGGCTGAATCAATGTAGCTCGGAGCACTTCAGCTGCAGAGCAGCTAGGGTATCATACACACCATGTCTGTTGTCGTATTAATGTGGCACACTCTCAGAAAGAATGCTACGCAAATTGATGTGTATTGCTGCTGATCTGAGGGGACTATGGCAGGCTCCCCATGGGGCATAGTTTGTGTTTTAACTTAACACTGAATAGTGACAGAGACTGCCAAACCACACATTTCTCTGGTGCAGAACATCTCTTGATTCTCAAAACAACATGCAGACAAGCAGCTTCAGGCTCATTCATAATGACTACAAGTCTAGGCAGACTAGCTGTCTCGCTCTTTCTCTGCCTACTTAGGTCTGTGATAGAAATGAGAAGCCTCTACAAGGGCTTTTACCGTACAGCTGTTAACACAGCCAGGGCTGGTAAAAATGACCCGTTTCCCTGCAGACATGAAGACATATTCATAACAGTCTCATTGCAACAACTGTCGTTCCAGAACCTTTCAAAAGCATGATAATGCTACAGGAGAGGCTTTCAGAGAGAAAGGACGGCACAGGATGGAGGGGATGAGAGAAGGCAGCCTCTCGCTGCTGCAGGAAAAAAGAAACCTATAGGAGGGGAAGGGAAGAGAAGAGAGATGGGGGTGGAAGTAAGGAAAGAAAGAGAGGGAGAGCAAGGGGTAGTGAGTGAGAAACAGTTGCAGCGGGACGTGCTGACAGTTGCAGCCTGTCATCACACACCGGGGGATTTTGGTGTGGTGTGATATTTGAATATGCACTGCCAGCCGTCACATTGAGTAAAGACACGTGACATCTCTCTCTCTCTTTCTCTCTCTCTGTAAGACCGACTGCTCAGAGGAGCAGGAAATGTCATCCCTGCCTAAAAACCACGTGGTAGCCTGTGGGGCTATGGCAATATGACATTTTTTTCTGTTTTTCTTTGCCAAAATTCACACTTCCTCTTGAATCAAACGCATGGCCAAACCAATGTGGTAGGTTACACACAAGCCTGTGAATGGCCCTCTGACAGATTTGTGTGTGTGTGTGCGTGTGTGTGTGTGTGTGTGTGTGTGTGTGTGTGTGTGTGTGTGTGTGTGTGTGTGTGTGTGTGTGTGTGTGTGTGCTTGTACACGGGCATGGCCAAACTTTTTAATTGGTTACAATCATGCCAAGACAAATGTTGGCGATAGCTACTGCATGGTATGGCTTTGTAACAGACTGACGTGTGTGATTGATTGATTGATTGATTGACAAATTTTTATTTGTGTCATGCACACTTACATGTGCCCAATCCTAATGGGTTTACAAGACACAATTACAATGACGTTGCAGTAACAAACCAAAGTACATATTTTTTTAACAACTGAGTCCAGTCATGGTGCTTAGGCAGTGACTTGCAGTGTCAGAAACCAACGACAGAAGGTGTCCTGTAATGTCGGCATAATAAGCGGCCGGTTGCTGTTAGTTTAATGACGCCCGCCAACATCAGGGGGAAAACACAGCAGGACAGGGACAAAAGCAAAAGTCAGAATGGGGTGGGCGTAAGTGGTTGTGGATGGGTCCAACATACGCCAACTTTCACCCAAGAGAGCGGTGTTTGTGTCCCGTAAGATTCTAAAGCCAAACCCTGTTCGGTTTTCCTAAACCTAACCACTTCCTTTTGTTGCCTAAACCTAGCGATGTCTGATTGTTGTTGACTTTACATTTCCTGTGAAAACAGCAGTGTATCTTGAAAGAAGAGACTTTGACATGGTGTCCCAGAACGTCAACAACCAACCAGGGTACCTTGCATGTCATATGTGGACATGGAAGGTCCATGACCAAAATGTCAATACTGTATGTGACGAGGTCGGAGTGAGAATGCGTCCAACTCCTCAGTCCAGAAACAGAATACTCTGCTTTCTATCTGAGGCCTGGCAAAGAAATACAGCCACAAAATAGGTTCCCCTTCAAAAACAAAACTCAAATTTTTCATGATCATTCAACCAAAAGAAATCAACATAGATAGAGGTCATCTTACTGAAAACTTAATTCCTTATGTCTTCATATACGGAACAGTAAAACAAGAAGCGAACCTCATTCTCAATTCCACCTAAATTACACAACAAACATATTCTGTCCTCGTCTGGGGTGGCGTTAAACTTTCCAGTCTCTAAGGCTAATGGTAACATTCCTGAGCGCAACTGTCCACACAAGAATTTTTGTAGTTTTGGATTATACCATATGTTAATGTCAACAGCGCATTTTTCTCAAAACATGTGAAACATTTCACTCCTAATCTACTGAATATCATGGAGTAATCTGTTCTGGAAAATAAATGATTGATATTTGTTCAGATAAAATAATGATTTCGACTCGTTAGTCCAAGGATGACAGTGGGAGGTGTCCAAATTGATCCGACTTCTTCATGAGTCTTTTCCAAAGCCAGAGCATTTGACATTTATGCCCAGTGTTTTACGGTTTCTATCCCGTATCTCAACTAATGGCCAAAACTGAAGGAAATTTACGGGCACCCAGGAGAGACTGTGTGTATGTGGTAACCATTGTGTGTGCTTGTGTGTGTGTGAATGTATAAAACTCTTTAAGTACTAATAATATATTCAGCCTTTGTACCACATTGCGCCAAGCTGTGCCAAAACTGCAAAAACTTGTCACATACACATGTGCCAAGATTAAGCTTGTGTTTGTGCGTACACCCAGTTTCATGAAAATGAGGGCCCCTTGTGTAATGCATAAATACAATTTATGTAAAAATACTCTGATCTTAAGACCAAAAAAAAAAAAACATATCCCAAATGCTTTGTGCTTTCACACAAATTCACAACCAAATATTTTCTGAAACTCAACATGGCAACTGAGCCTAACAAAAACTGTCAAAACTGTGACAAATTTCAGTCTTTGGGTAAGAAGGACACCAGAGATTTACTCCTGCCTGTCTCCAGTAGTTTATTCAGTACCAAACATTGACTCAAATAAACATAAATTATGCAGCACCAGTGGTTAAGTTCCTGCACCCTACTCAGAGTTGACTCTGCAGTGTTTAAATAAATTCTGCCCTTAAGGAGTTTATTCTTACAGTTTATATTGTCACAGTCTTTTTTTAGGCAGGGTGTAAGGTGATGATTTCCAGTCCAAAGGCTTCTCAAGCAGCACCTACTCAAACACACACATACTCACACACATACTCAGCTCTGTATATACTTTTATCAAGTACAACTCTCCATTTATGCAAGCGCCTGGCTTCTCCAGACAATGACTCGCATATACATAAATAAAACATAAGTATAAAGCATGCGGACAGGGTCACAAAGTTCAGTCGCTGTTCAACTGAATAGTACAGTGGGTATGTGCAGTTGTTGGTGCCAGACCAACAATCGGCCCCTCTGGGATTTGCCGGCACTGCAGTGCGTAGAGTTCCATGAAAATGGCATATTCATGTTTAAGTAAGCAAGTTCAACTGCAGTTCAAAAAGCACTCTGACCAGCAGTGGGGATGAAAGCTCGATACATAAAGCCCATCTCAAAAAGCACAACTCGTCAATCCTCTAAGATGATGACATACAACAACAGAAACAATATTTAGAGGATTCCCAGTTTCTGTTGCAACATCTGACTTCAGGGATTGAATTTAGTGAGAACTCTATCGATCTATGGATCCATCCTGTCTGATTTCCAGTTCATGCTGGAGGGAAGTGTTTTCCCACGGTAGTTCTTTAAATGTAGCGGTATGTCCTTGCATCGTTCTGACCTCAAGTATCCCTCGCATGTCTGAGGGTGGTTCCAGGGAATGACCAATCTTCGCTCTCTGACTCAATGCATGTTGTTGGCAAATTAGCTATACGTCAATAAAACACAAAACAAAGTACATAAAAAAGGTGTTTATGTGTGTATACATTTTCCAAGTTAAATGAAGTTGAGAGTTCTGATTAATAAATAAAATCTCACAGATAAGATTGACACATTAAAGGTAAATTAAGTCAGCATAAAGTGTCTCAGTAAGAGTCCTGAAAAAAAAAACAAGCTTTCAATGAGCATCTGCCGCACTGGTTTTTGCAGTGTTGGTCCTTGTTGTCCCTTCTCACTTGTTTTTTGGCTGATTCAGCATGTTGAAACACCATCAGAGCCGGCTAAGCCCATCAGTGAATGACAACACTCTGACTGACAGATCAGCTCAGTGCACAAGAAGAGAACCAATAGTGAGGACAGCAAACAGACAAAGAAAAAGGGAGTGGTATTGAAGCAAACTTGTTGTGTGAGATAAGATTATTTTTTTAGCCATTAAGCGCTTTAGCAGAAGCCCTTTGTTACTGTGTTACTGTCCGCTAGCACACTGTAAATATCCTTCGTTCTTTCAACAACTGATTGTTGTTAACATGCTAAATGGCACCTTGTATCCATCCAATGAGGAATACAGGCTACCGCCACCTGCTGCTGCTTTAATGTCAGTTTGGTGTGTCTGGGCCTTCAGGTGATGGGTCAGTCTTAAACACTGACTGGTATGCCTTGTTTGGCATTTTGATGATGGTGCTATCGCTTCAAAATCTTCCATATGTGTTCAACTGGGTTGAAATCTAGTGACTACAAAGGCCATAGCATTTGATCTACATTGTCATAGAGCTGGGCGATTTGGCTGAAAATTAGTATCGTGATATTTTAGGCATATCGTGGAACACAATATATATCGCACTATTTTGAAATCTTTTTAAAAAATACTGTAGACTACTAAAAATATTATTATTAAATAAACTCCAGTTATAATAGAGTAAAGTAAAGCAGCTACTGTCATAATGAAGTTAAATAAACTACTGTTTAAATAAAGTTGAAAAAAGTATTGTTATAGTTAAATAAATCAAAGGGAAACCACTGGTGCTTTTATTGTCAAGCACCTGGCTCATCTCAGGCTGGAAGTGTTGATGTTTTTGCTGTGAGCTTTAAGATTCCACTCAGCAGTTGTTGTTAGCAGCTAGCACAAAGTAGAAAGTCGCGGTCTGGAGCCTTACAGGTACAAAGACACACGCTTCCTCTGCTCATGCTATTGTTAATCCCATTAAGTTAAACCATTACCGCAGTGCCCTTAAACATGATAATGTTGAGATAGACACAGACTAACAGCTCCCCAGTCCACATTAATAATATTTGCAAGTCGCATTTGGTTGCAAAATGCTACTTAATAGTAATGTTAGTGGTCTGAAGCCTTGCTAATGAGCCACAGGGTAGAACGAGAGGACGGAAACGCCAAAGCGAGTGTGATGCCGATGGCTTTAAAAAAAAGACTAAACTAAACTCAGTGTTTGCGATGTACTCAATTCATAAATCACACGTGGAACAAGCAGAGATCAACAAGTATATTTAAAGTATCGCCCACCCCTACTTTGTCATCATAATAATAATCAGTGAGCCATCATGTCCTGTGTAGAAGCCTCTGGATTCATTTTGTTTTTCCTCCAATTTATTCGTTTTTTGCCTTTAATTTGACCGTATAACACAAAACATGTGGTGACACAAACAACAGATCTGAGCTCCCACAGCATTATCTTGCTCAATGGGTCGTGAACAAAACACGCAGTTTGCTGTTTAATTCACCACATGCATGAATTTAGAGAATATAGAGAATTTGTGTTGGAGGATATGATTTGCTGCGATGTATTGTGACATTCCTATTCACCAGATCTCAGGGCAATGGAACACCATTGGGATGAAGTGAAATGGCATATCCACAGTACCATTGTGCTGTCAGAAATCCTTAAAGAACAGCCTGACACTATTCAGTCTGAGGGTAAAAAAGATCCTTTTGAAACATCTCTGGCACCTTGTTGAATCCATGGCTCAGGTTGTTTAGTAGCTACAAAGGGGTCGCACTTGGTACTACATACTTGAAGCTACAGAAATGGGTACTGAGAAGATACAACAAACTCTCTACTTTCTAAACAACTCTCACCCCGCTGCCATGGATGATTTAGAATTCTGAAAACATAGCGGGAACTGAAATGCTCATGTTTCTCCCACATTTCCTTTTTTTTCCTAGCATTGAATTTATTTGGACAATATCTTTCTCACTAAAGCATCCAAGAAGTTTTTCAGCAAAGAATCCAATTAGGAAGTTTAGTCGCTTGCCTTGAAAACAAGGTTCATTAAAGCATATTGCTTCTCTTGTCATGTGGCGAACCACAGGGGATAGATCCGTGGCCTATTTCGGGTCTCGACCTAAAGTGGTAAAAAATCCACAGTCTGTGTGTGTGTGGTAGAAATTCAGGCTGCTACTGTTCCGTCATTCCTGCAGGGCTCTCAGGACAACATAAAGCGCCACAGAGATACTGAGAAATAGAGCAGAACCGGCAAAATTAGATCTTTCTGCAGGCTCCACCATAACTGGCTCCTTCCTTGAGAGCACACATCTAGGGGAGTACAGAAAGTAATACAAAGCAAATGAGAGGGTGACAGACAGACAGAGAGAGACAAAACGACACATGCAGAGAGAGTGAGAAGCAGTGAAGACTCTCACAGACAGTTGTGTCCCATAACAAGGGAGTTTGTGTGTGTTTCTGTTTTACACACTGTGTAGAAATGTCATCTTGACTGGCATTTTCTGGTCACCTAAATGATTTCTGTGCAACTTTCCTTACAGATATATTGCAACTTGACATGTAATCCAGCAGCAGTTAATGCTGTTTGTGAGTATCTGTGACAGCATGGCGAGACAGGAGATCATCACGGAGTAACAGCTGGCTACCAACCACCTTCTTTTCTCGTCTCGTCTCTCTCCCTGCCGCCCTCTCTCTCCGTCTCCCTGCCTCCCTTCTCTTTCTCTCAGGCTGTCTTACTGTCTGCCTCTCTTCATGTCCTCCTGCCCACAGTCTCTCTGTGTCTCTTTTGCTTTCTTTAACACAGTTGGTGGTGTGAAGGAGGGCCAGAGAGAGAAATCTATAACCCTCCTTTGTGCTTTTCATCTTGTATTTGCCACTTTAAACGCATACTTATGATGCAGATCATTTCTGCACTGCTGCAATCAAAAGGAGAAAAGGAATAAGAAGTGGGCATGAAAAATGACTATTCATGAATTCTCAGGAAGTTTCATTGACTCTAGTGTCATGGAAATTGCACGGCACACCTGACCAGCATGTAAAAAAAAAAATTGTTAGAGGACTGGGCCCCATGGTTGGACGAGCAGCTGAATTAATGGACGGATGGTTGAATAGATGGATCAATGGAGAGCGAAAGGTCCAGACTGTGCTTGCTTTAATCCCAATGCACAATCTCTCCGTCTCCCTCCCGCTCAGTTCATCCCTCCATCCGGTCCACCTGTCATGGCTGTTTTGTGTATGTGTGTGTGTGTGCATGCATTAATCCTGTGTTCATCACATTCCCTGACACACTAACCTTAGTCCTTGTGTAGCGAGGGCTAATCCAGATGAAGCCTCTCTGTGATTCTACTACAGACCATATCACTCTTACATATGAAATATACTGTTTGAATACAGGTTTTATCATTTTTATCTTCCTTCTATTATTTTTTAACAAAGGGAAGCACATGATTTGTTACAACTACGGATGCAATGAACATCGGTATAGGCTGATATTCATCTTATTGACTGCTATTGGCACAGTAGATAAGATGACATTCACCCAATGCAGTGGGCGATGTTTTTCTGTTGTGTCACATCCGTTTTTTGCAAGCTACAAAGCAGAGCTTCACACTGGCGGCCACAGACATAAATTAATGAGCAGGTAAAAGGAGAATACAATGACTGCTTGACAAATGGGCTCTGTGATCTCACTGTTGTGTGACGAGGTGGTTAGTAGCAGCGGGGGTCCTGTCGTTCTGGGGACAACAGAAAACCTGTTTGGGATAAACAGAGATCTTCCCTAGGACACCTCAGGGATTAAGGACGCTGTAAACTCACTTCAGTCACGTCAGGGGAAGCACCCTATTGTTAACCTGATAATGCTATATTGTGAGAAAGAAATCTGCGTTGAATTCAGCAAGAGGAGAGCTAGTTAACGTTAGCTGTAAGCAGCTGTTGGCTGCAACTAACAGCTCAAGGAGGTTGCTTTGAGTTACATGAGAACATGTTAAAGCTCTATTCAGTAAAAATGAGTATTTGGTGAAGGTAAATTTCAAGGTTCTCATGTTTTCGGTGGAATCTTGTAAAATATAGCTTTAGAAATACAGTTGTTTTAAAAGAGGAATAGTTGGCCTTCACAGCAATATAAAATAGATATTAGAGAAAGAAATAGTAAAAGATGCTTTGGAATCAGTTTGTTTTTAAAGGTTGATGTAGATGTAAAAAACCTTGTACACTTCATTAATTAATCAATTCATTCATTCACTCATTCATTATTATTAATTTTGATGAATAATAAAGAATCTCAATGAGCCACAGTTCATCTTACTTGAATATATATTTATACAAATACGATCAGAGAAGCTTTTGGCACAGCACACTTGTATGGACATACAAGGCCAAAGTACTTAAACCATGACCATGGATGCATCATACATTTATGCAATTACTAATATTACACATGACATTCAAAGCTCAAATTCAAATACTTCCGTATTGAATATTTTTTCCGCATCAAAGGCTGTTTCATAAGGGGGTGGGGGGGGCTGGAGCCTATCTCAGCTAACACTGGGCAAGAGGCAGGGTTATCCTCTTGAGCCTATCCTAGCTGACATTGGGCGAGAGGTGAAGTACACCCTGGACAGGTCACCAGACTATCACAGGGCTGACACATAGAGACAGACAAGCATTCACACTCATATTCACACCTGTAGGAATTTTAGAGTTACCAATTAACCTGCATGTCTTTGGACTGTGGGAGGAAGCTGGAGTACCTGGAGAAAACCCACGCTTACATGGAGAGAACATGCAAACTCCACACAGAAGGGCTTCTGCACCCAGAATCGAACCAGGAACCCCCTGGGCGTGCCGCCCCACTTTAAAACCAGTCAGTTATTATTATTTCATTTTATTGCTATATTTATTTATTTTACAGCGTATTTCATTGTTTTCCTGGTACAAAAGGGGGAATTTTTTAACAACAAAACAATATAAAAACATTGGTATTACTATCAGCAATCAACTATCAGCCAAATTGTTATTTTAAACATTAGTATCAGTAAAGGCCCAGAATTCAGTGTATCCAGAGTTACAGCTAAATGTTACAGGTGCTGATTTATAGGGGGTTATGGAGACATTTGCTGTGTATCATTAATGTTACAGCTCGTTTTCCATTTTTCATTCCCAGATGTGTTTAGTGATCACTGTATTCACCACTCCAGACATTACTATTGTCAAAATCCTCAAGCTTCAGGCTCTGTAAATGGAGTACAAAAAAATTTGTTCTGTAAGAGCTTTTTAAAAAAGACACAATACAAAAATAGACAATAAACAATTCAAGGTTCATGCAGGGCACCAAGGCAATACTTGGACAAAAGAGCTGTGGTGGGTGTTTTTTGTCATACGAGCAGTGCAGTGGAGGCAGGTTATCCTGAATCTACTATTGGTGCCATCAGCCCACTGGCTTAACACTATTGCTACTTTACAGAGGCCACAGTAATTCGGTGTCTGAGCCAACAGGCTGACATAGTTCACAGCAGTCACACTGACTAACACACACAGAGGTGAGCAGCCTTTGTGGAGCCAGATGGTGACACAGAGCGGCTATTTATAGCTGTCTCTGAGAAAAAAAAAGAAGTGTAAAGAAAACCAAGTGAAAGAAAGGAGAAAGAAGCAATAAGAGCAATGTCTCACAGCCAGTGGCATTGATGTTTGCATCTATGACGTGTGTCCATCTGCAATATTGACCCGCTGGTTGAAAATGCTCAGTTTGATACCTCTGGGAGGACTGACAGTGCCTTCACAGCGAATAGCTCTCTGTCACATTCAGATCAGGTTGCTACAGTCAGACATTTATCACCTGGACTGTGCCAGATTTCTGCAAATTAATGTCAAAATGGATGCTAATGTTGCCTAAATGAGCACAATATTTGTTTTGTGTTTGTTCGAATGTTAGGTGGAGTTTGAACCATGCAGTGCCAGATAATGACTTCAAATTAAATGGGCCATTTTGTTCATAGTCCCCCATTTCAGGGTGCCAAAAGTACTTAGAAGGATTAAGATAATATTCAATAAAGCAGTCCGTTTTTATTTTTTTATTTTGTGGTTAGAGATTCTAGCCATGCAGTGACTCATCTGAAATCCATTAACAGGACACATTAAGGCCCATCATATTTTGTTTTTATGCCTGTTTTACTCCCTCCTATTTGCATCTCTATGTATTATTAAAGATTACATTTTTTTTAGATAAATGAAATGAGGTTAAATGTTTTCTAAATGCTCTTGAAACTGACCATGTGTGCACTGCTGATCCAACATGCTGCGATTTAAGCTACACTATTACCAAACTACACACACTCACACATTATTTCTTTTATACTGTTGATTCATTCTATAGATAGTGCCCAACAAGCCATAAAAAGCAAGATATTGCCACACCGGGGAACAGCATTTGTCAGGGAAAATATTCCTTTTCACAGAGATAGGCAGATGGTAAAGGATACCCTGTGCAAAGATATCTATTTTCAAACACACCCCCTGCAAACACAAGTTCTTAGAGACAGTAATCCACCGCATATGTAGCTTGGCGAGAGGCAGTGGGCAGACTTTGCTTTGCTTTCTTAAAGCTGTATTTTGAGACTTAAAAATTAAAAGCTGCAAATTAACATAACAATAAATGAATGACACACACGGCCACATCATCAGTCTGTTTGTGACTGTGTGAGTGCATGCCTGAGTTCATACTTGTAACCCAAAATGGCTTTCTCGGTGATGTTTAGGGTCTTTGAGAGTCCAAGCGCTGCTGCAGGTAGAGCCAGCGGTAAGCCGTGACTGAGTCACAGGGACCAAAACAATGGTGGAAAGTGGTGTCAAGTGGAAGAACAGTGAGGCATAATGTGTGACTGACAAGCCCTGCTCCGAACACATGTCAGTATCACCTTTTCTTTTGTGGGTTGCCTGCTGAGTATTTACTCCATGTACATCTTATTTAAATGAAGACAGTATAGAGTATAACTATAGGTCAGTTATGAGTAATAGGGCCTGAACCTGAGGCTTAGAATAGACATAAACATCCTGCTCTGAGATGAAAACCTGAATGCAGCTGTACCTTTAATTGGTTTTTACTGTCTCTTCCAGACAATGTGCCGTGTGCTTTTAATGTGAGATACCTTGGGATGTTGCCCCAGGCAATTCAAGTTAACCATGTCTTATCTTTAACTGCACTTAATGCATAAAAGCCCTCTAAATGCACTACATAGTTGATACACCTTAATGTTTTGCAGTGTGCATTGTTATTCAGGAATTGTGGTTTCCATCATGTGGGCAAAGCGCACTCCCATAATTGGTGTTATTCTAGTCCTGTAACAAGCACAAACCAATTCAAGGCTGCTGCTCTGCACATCCATGTAACAGGATTCACCTTGGTGATTTCCTAACTGCTGTTAGCATGAATCGCTTCGTTAAAAGACTTCAGCTGTAGTCAACATACTGATTCTAACCACACAAGACAAGCAGAAGTCTTCATTTGTAACTCATTTCTTAACTGTTCTACAGTTAATTGACTTTTGCGGTGATAAATGGGCTGTTGTTGCTATGGAGAGGACTACTCTTTCATTCTTGTGATCCAAATATAATTCAATACAAAGTAAAATGATTTACTCTTTGTCCCCTATCCCCCAGGATGGGTGTGGTTATGGAATGAACACCACTGCAATAAATTATATATGTTAAATTGCAGCACAGCCTGTGTGTAAAGGGACTGTGTCATTGAAATCCCACATGACACAGCAATACCTGCAGAATAGTCAATGAACCGACCTAGCCTGATCCCAGCATTCATTTTATCAGGATTCATTCTTGTTCCCCCCCAAAACCCAAATCTATCTCTAGGAAAATGTTAGTACCTTGAATGAATGGGTGTGTCACCAAATGGGCTCAAGCCCAGGGGCCCAAGGGCTCAGGGGGCCCATAAGCTAGAGGCTATGTGTGAAGTCAGCTTTGCATTTCTTGTCAAAGGGCTTAGTCATCATGTCAATACCAGAGCCCAAAAAAGTCCTAAAAAAGAAGAAATGAAAGAACAGCCTAAACATTCACTTAGAAGGTGTCACAAGAAAGAAACCATCGTGATACATTTTAAGAGAGTTTTTCTATTCACTCAGTTTTTTTGTGGGACTTAAAGCTCTGTTTCCACCAAACACTTTCAGTATGGTACCTCTGGAACCAAAAGTAACCCTTCAGACATGGTACCTAGCCCCTAGCTTTTCCACTGCAAACTGTACTCTTTCATGTGGGCGGGGTTGTTGTCACTCACTGCTCTGTCCAGCACTCACTGTATTTCCTCATTATCAGTGACACAGATGAAAGTCTGCACCTCATTTGTCATCCCATGGATGATATATATGCTCAAAGATCCACTCATTACTAAAAGTCTGTGTCATATAAAAACTAAAGTAATGGTCAGAGTTGTCTGTGAAATTTAAGGTGTGTTGACTGATTCACGTCGTCAACTCATGCATTGAGTAACATTACAAGTTAACGTTCCACCTTAAAAGTCGCCGGCAGTTGGCCCAGTGAATTAAGTTAGTTTTTTTTCCTGAACTCCAATTGCTGCTAGAGCAGCAATACATTTTTTTTCTTTTTATAGTTACAGTAATAAAAATCTCCACAGTATGAGCAGTGGTTACATGAGCCTCAAAACCAGCCACAAGTAGCACAAAGCAGAGTGACCGTCTGCTACTGACCAATCAGTGGGCTGCAGTGTTCACAGCTCCACCTTTTAGTGCCAGATCTGTGTGCTAGGTACCCCAACAGAGGTGTGACCAAAATGGGGAGGGTACGGAACGATTCTGTTGGTACCATCCACAACTTTTCACATTTAAAACAGAAAAAAAGTGTACCAAACTGAACTAAACCGTATCGTACTGCTCAGTTAAATGGCACTGAAGATGTACAGAGCTACATGCAATTTGGGCCCTCAAAACAACAGCATTTAGTACCTGCCCTAGACAGGGCTAGTGGGGGGTCATTCACGCATTTGATCCTAGCAGCCCATTGTGTCATAGTCTGCCTGTGCTTGAAAGTTAGAAGAAGTGCATTAATGTACTCTCTTTTTCTCATGCCAATATGAAGGCAGATCTGTAAGCAGTAACTGGGTCGCATACCCCAAACACCAAGAGTGTCATATTTCAGTCATGAAGTTTTATTTTGAATACAATATTCAATACTCTCACTGGTTATAGTATGTGGTGCATTCGAATGTGGTGAATACTACATGTAGAGATATGCATATTTAATACCCTCCAGGAATTGCAAACACAAGAAATCATGCATGTTCAATTCCAACGAGAAAGGATGTGGCCAACAATCAAAAACATGGGGATAACAAGCCAAGTGCAGCCTAGATGAGTAGCTTCCATTTCTTGAAAACAGGCCATCAATGTATTATCGTCTAAATAAAACAGTTGATGCACTCTCAATTTATCAGTGTATGTTTGAGTCACAGTGACATTGCATTAAAAATGTATTCATTATTAATCTAAAACAGCCATAGAGATATAAATTACTGTATACCTGCTGTGCTCTGCATTTTTTTCTGGGTTCCCAGATTTCTCTTTGCCCGTGCAAAGGAACCAGTCGATAGATTAAGCTTTTACTAAAGTCCATTGGCAAGACACCAAATGCATCCTTTCCCCGACTAAAAGCTTTGAAAGAAATATACAATAAATTCTTCAGCTTTGAGAGCAGGATTATTGAGTTTTTTAATAGTGGCTTTAGAATCCATCCATGATCACGCTTTTAAAAATGTCTATCACTTGGATTTCAGAGCAGATATATTCAGCTTTTTAATGGAAGCTTTTTGTGTTTTCCCACTGCTTCTGGGGGTTCTTCTACTGTGTGTTGTTTGATTATGTAATTGAACAACAAGGTGCACGATGAGTGCTAAGACTACAGAGACATGCTGAGCCTGTGTCCATATCAAAACTAACTGATGCAGCCATTTATAGCCCAGTGGTAGTAAATAGGAGGCTGTTGAAAGACTTGTTTCTTGTCTGTCAGACCTTGACTCAGTCACATATCAAGCCACCCAACCAGTTTTAAGTGGAAAGTGGTGATAAGTGTCAACACTGGGGTCCAGCGTGTAGTAGTGCACTGGTTTACAACAACAGGTAGCAGTTACTGGTTTCACTTAACCAGCTTGTTGTTGCAGAAAGGCACTCAAAGGCATGGTATGGAATTCTTCACTGAATTGCATGCACTGATATAAAAATAAAAAATGTCAGTCACCTGCGGAACGGGTAGGGCTCTTAAAACTCCAGCCAATCATCCTGACCACTCCACATACAACAAATGGACGGTGATAGGTCAGTCAAACTCTCACCTACCCCCCCCCCCCCCCCCCCCCCCCCCCCCTCTGCGCGTACTGTTTCGTGCACATTGGACACAGTTAATGTGCATGACCCAAGCCTCCGGCAATGTCAAGTTGACTGCGCTCTTAGCTAGTGCACGGATAACATAAGCTAGCTATCTAGCCAGCTAGCTGAATGTTGAATGTGAAGTTCTGTGAACCAATTCATGCAAGATGGCAGAGGAAGCACCAACAACAGCTGTTAGATCTAATCAAAAAAGGAAATCGATATACGAGAAAGCTACTGCTAAAAAAAAGGTGGATGCTGAAAGAGCCAAAACACGAGTCAACATTGGTGTGGCTTTTCAACGTTGGCGTCAACTTAAAGATCAGAAAGCTCTTCCAAGTGATACAATGGTCGCCCCTTTTTCTGCTGGACAGGTAAGACAACATTTTTTTCGATTCTACAAAGCGTTCAGTAGCTTGGCAATGGCACTTGAGTCTGTGCGCTATCCTCGTTCGCTCACGCTCGTTCGCTCACGTGCATCTGTGAGCAAGCAATGTGTGTTCTTATTCTTTGGAGGCGTGACTCCTTGGGGAAGAGGGTAGGACCTTTTTGATTGCGGATTTTCTAAATCTAGCTTGCGCGACCGTTATTTTCAATGATTTCAGACCCCCCCTTTAACTTCCGTCAACTGAACAAATTTCCAGATATGTACTGGAATTTATACGTACAGTATCAGTTCAGTCATCAAGATAATTACTCTGAGAGCGTGTATGATAACACGTGATTAATCTTTGTGGTGATTCTTGCTGTTATGTCGTGGTACTTCTCAAATGTGATAATTTTTTACTGAACTGCTCTAATTGCTGATGATGCTTCAAGGATTGCAGGATACTAGGGAACTGGCATAGCCTGACATTGCTGGACCAATTGCCAAAATGCGAGTTAGTCTGGAACCTTTTAGTTCATGTTCAATTCTCAGGGGAGTTTATCAACGGCCAAAGACTAAAGTGCCTCTGACAGAAACTGGATTGATCTACAACCAATTAGAGCAATGAAACGTGATAAAGTGCTGTCTGTGAACGAGTGTTACTGTTTTGCCATCAGAATTTGAGAATAGTGCTTCAACATAAACGGCTCTATGAACTGCAGACATCTTGGTTGTTTTCAAAAATGCCTCAATGGTGCTCTTTACTAAGCTAGGTTTATGCTCACTGTGGTGTCCCAGGCGTTAGGTTGCGCTAGCCAGAAATTATGCCATAATGTGTTTTGCATAAAGCATGAAGACTTTGCAAGTTGTCAGTCGTAGTCTGAACTATGCCACATATTAGATAAACAGTTGTGATTGGCCCAATCCAAAAAAAGTCTTCATGAATTTAAACCATTGGGGACCACGTTTAACTACAGCAAACCTGTATCAAAACATCTGTATACAAACAGGGCAGCTGTGGATCAGAGGTAGAGCGGATCGTCCACTAATCGGAAGATTGGCGGTTCGATCCCTATCTTATCTTTGGGCAAAACACGAAACCCCAACTTGCCACTGATGGCTGTTCACCTACTGTTCTATCAGTTAATGGTAACTGAGTAGCAGGTGGCACCTTGTAAGGTAGCTTCAGCCACCAGTGTGACTGTGTGTGAATGGGTGAATGTGACATGTTGTGTCACAAGACTAGAAGAGCGCTATACAAGTGCCGTCCATTTCAGTATAACTCAGGTCTTATGTATACAGTTGTATGCTCAGTACCTTTCAAACACACGCAGTTTTGTTGAATGTTTAGATAGATAGATAGATAGATAGAGGAGGCTTATATACTCGGAGAGAGTGACTGTGTCTGTACATTTCGTGACATTATTATGGTCATGTCATGACATATTTAAAAGTTCCAGTGTGATGCTTTTATGAATGTACTCACTTTGTAACTGGGACATATTCTTTGGTGTGTGGGTTCATTGCTGCCTTGCTGGCTGTCATGTTTATGCCTGTTAGTTTGGAGATGTGTTTTTTATTTATTCATTCACAGCCACACAAGGCAGTGAGTCTGTAATAAGATATAAATGAGAGGGTATTTAAATATCAGTGGAAACAATTAACACAAACTTCAAAACGCTAATTGGTTTTTATTATTAATAATCTTGAGTTTGTTTTTCTCCGTCTAAATGAACTTTAGACCAAGAGGTGCCACGCCATACTCAGCCTGCCAATATTATGCGAGGCCTTCATCACTTGGCCTCTCACTCGGCTGCAGCGGGAGATCACAGCCTGCTCTCCAGTCTGTTGCATTATTAGCAGAGCTTCACCATATGAGGTTACGGCTGTGCCCCTGGTATTCTAATTGAAAAACCAATTGTTACAGACTTGATTTGCATAAGTGGACTTAATGAATCAGATGTTAAACTCGTGATAGCTGCACTCGGTGGGCTGGTGCACTTGATAGTAATTAGTGCACCTTTTGGATAAATAGTGTCTTTTTTTCCTTGATTTGGTGTCCAGTAGAAAAACTACCAATGCATCAGCACTGACAGCTCGACTATGGTGTGAGAGTTTAGTGCCACAGCAGCGTACAAAGACCTCACCGATTTCTAATGTAGCATAATCTGTCACTATCCGGCAGCCGGGATAAAGCATCTGCTGGCCATTTTTTATCTTAAGTGCCTCATAGCATCGTAAGAGTGTAGATGGTTAGCCCAAGGTGAGCTAGACTCAGACCAATAAAATACCACTTCTAGCGGCACCACTCAAACTCACTGCACAGACCCAATTACTACTGACTAGGGGAGACAAAAAAAATGAAGACAAGGGAGGGAAAAGAAAGATGAAAAAAGACAAAGACTGAGACAAAAGCACAAGACAAGAAAGAAAAAACGGAGAAGACAGAAGGAGGAGAGAGATGAGTTGTTTATGAGCTGCCCAAGGAGAGGTCAGCTGTGGCCGATAGACACTCGTTAATCTGTCATTACTCTCATCAGGCCTCTGGCACCGCCACGCTGGCGCTGTGCGTGCATGTGTGTGTGCTTGTGAGGGCAGAGGGGCTGATTGGGATTCTGGTCCCTGGCCGGGGAAAAGCTGAGTCACCATGGCGACCTGGAACCAAGGAGGAGAGCAGAGGGGAGAGGAGCTTAAGAAGAAGAGGAGATGGCAGGATGAGAGGAGAGGAGAGGGTGGGAAGAGGAGGGCAGAGGCAAACAGAGGCGAGACAGGAGAGGAGTGTGCAGAGTAATGAAATAGTAACCCCCTTGGTTTTTAGGCCATTGTGTTCTGTTCGGCTGTTCTGTGAGCAAGTTATACAAAAGGCAGAGTGTCCTCTTAAAAAGAAAGAAAACCTCATAGTGAGGACAAGTATGTTTTTCTCGTCCTCTATTTGGCTGTTTCTACACCTCTTTACCCTCAGCCATCCCTCGTCTCTTGACAGTGAGACTAAATATTTTTACTCATCTCTTCAACTTTTCTGTCACTTCTCCTGTCACCTTCATTTCAAGAGTCAGAGATTTCTCTCCTGACAAATTATACATGTTGCAAAATACTGAAAATGTGAAGACTGGGAACTATATAGCACTGAATTTACAATTTATTTCGGTCTGCAAATAGAAATGTGAACAACATGTATTAATCTATAAATTTATGTAAATAAAGTCACAGTTTCTTACAGAAAATGGCACATACTTAAATAGAGCAGTGCAAAACATAAAAAGAAAGTAATTTTGCATAACTTTCTGCAGTCCGAAAAAGGTGTAGGCTGAAGCTACAGCTAATAACACCTTCCTTTTTAACAGCACATCATATTTAGCAATCAACAACAAAATAAACAAAAAAACAGGCAAACGAAGCAACAACAACAACTACAAAGAAAAACAACTTACAAAAGGTAACTCCTGTACCCTGTTCTTCTTTATCAGTGCTACAGTCTGATCATCCATTTTCATATTTGAGCAATACTTTATTTTTTAACTTTTGATTAAACCTACTTAGTGTTCTACATGTTTTCAGTCCCTCACTACAGCTGTTCCTTAAACTCACTCCTTTAACTGAGATACTGTCATATAGTTTGCTGTTGGTCCTCACTAATGGTTTTTTGAACGTAAAGACATCTCTCAAAGCATGTTGACTTTTCTCTTTTGAATCAATTTTTGGATACTTTCAGGTAATAATTGTTTTTTTTTTTTTGCTCTGTATATAATTTGAGCTGTTTTAAAGTTGACCAGTTCTTCAAATGTAATAGCACTGGATAGTGGAGTTAGACTGTTCAAATGTTTTTCAACATTTTGTGTCCAGGTTAGGGGTTGGCGATATGGCCCTAAAATAATATCACGATATATCGCGGTATTTTTGCGATAACTATATTCTTGACGATATCACATATTAGTAAAAATAAAAAACTATTAATTTAAGAAAACAGTACTACAACAAAATAAGTGATATCATTTTTAGTTTTACATGATCTGAAATGATCTCTCATTTCTTTACTTTGTGAACAACAACAGTAACTCAGAGTGAGATTCAGATTCTGTATACAATATTAATAGTACAATTAATAGTAGCCCCCAAATACAAAAAAATGCACCCTGGGATCTATATATATAAATCAACAGGTGTTTTCCTTCTTTTAGCAAAATTCTAAATGATTGAGTTGTTTTCTTTTTCCACCTGGACCTTTATGCTTTGCCATTTGTCCTCTAATCGTCACACTGTAACCTGTGACAGGCTGTTATGGTACATTGACATTTATTGACATTTATGTAGTTTTTTGTCAGGCCGTGAGCGTCACATAGGTTTACATTAGCAAAGGTTTATGATAAAATCACTTCACGACACAAGCTCCTCTATTTGGAACCATTGGTCGGTAATAATGTCACTTTCCGCCAAGCTTGTTGTTGCCATGGGTAACAGTATGATGTCAATATGTCAACAAGTCCAAATATCACGAGTATCACGATTTGAATTCATATGATATTAAAAATTATACTAGTTTTACTGTGAACAAGATGATATGGCACACCCCTAATCCTGGGTTTTTTGGACGGGCATGAAATCATGTCTCAATGATGCCTGGAGACATTTTTTAACCCCTTAACTCCTCTCACATTATATAAAAACTACAGCACATTGCATCAGTGTCATATCCTTCACCCCCTTGTGTGTGAGCAGTGAGTTTGCTATGTTCCAGAAGGTCCTTTAGCTCTTCACTCCAGTAATTACATGAATAAACAACTCTAATGAATGCCATAATCATAAAAACACAAGCAAAATAGCCATCGCATTTGTTTTTGTCTTTTCTGTCTGTCCAAGAAATAACCACGGCGTTATATAGTTACCTTTGCTTTTCATATTAATGAACATATTTTCCTTAATGTACTTTGCATTTGTCCTGTTTTTCTTACAGAATGTTCCATTATTTCTTATTATGGTTAGCCATGTTTTATCTGCACTTATCATTATGTGTTGTTGATGTATACAGCTCTGATGACTCACTTTTTAGGTGTAACGTAAGTCTGAGAGGCAGCACAGAGTTGTTATAAATGCTCCCAGTGAAGGTAGCCACGGTGTGTTATGGGCATTCAACAGATTTGCCACCAACATTTTCTTACCTGACTGCAGGCGTAGTTTCACCCACCCACAAGCTTGTTGGGCAAAGCATTCAAGGCACTTTATAGTAATCAGCTCTGTAGTCAATAGGATTAGCTGCCAACAAATGAAGCAAATAATTAACCTAATGAATATTTTTTTAATATGGTTCAGTGTTAGCCTTTATCTTCAATAACGCTTTAATTAATGCCCTTCAATACAATGCAGTCCATGTTTCAAAGAGTAAAGCTTCATAAAGGAATTACATTGCACAGGTCTTTTTACTCCTCTAATAGTTGTAATTTGAGACATGCTTGTGGTATACCTCCGGCATTTCAAAATAAACTAAAACTTAGTGTGACAAGGAGAAATTTGCTCTGAGTAATTTGTTCCTTTTAAGCAAATTAGCTTGGGGGTTTGGGGCCAGCACAAAAGCTTCTGTTGAGTAAGGACATTCAAAACAATTTTGAGCAAGACTAAAAATAATGCAGGATTTGAGTCTTATTGGCAACAGTCAAAGATAAGAGCCCTTCTAGCACCACGATGCCAAAATTAAGAACAATAGCCATTATCATTTCACAGCAGAACAAAAAAGCAATCAGAGGTGACTTCCTGAATTTTCTTTGACTAAATTAGTACATATCTTGAGCCTGTGCTACAATGGTCATGCATATATGTACTGTATAGAGATGTTCAGGTGGTGGTATAGCTTTAATACATAAATCAGCACAGTATCCTTTCCACTTGGAGGTTTGGTTGTCTCATGCCAACCTGATACTGACAACACAGAGTGGTACAGTAGTGCTGCCATCCTGCTGGAATCCCTGAGATTCCATGGGACATCAGTCTCTCAGCGATGCAAAGCCACTCTGATACAAGCAGCATGAAAATAGAACACCTCCTCCTGTACTGCCTGTACAAATATGCGCATTTGGTGCGTCCAATGCATCAAAACTTTGTTTTCTAGTTGGAGCCGTACCTCGGTTTCAAACTGTATGGTTTGCCTAAAATGAACAATGACAGCAATATAGTCCATGATGACCTGCGCTGAAATCAACCTGCATAGCTGTCCCTCCATTGTTACATGAGAAATTGTCTCATTTATCTTGCAAGTGTACTCTTCTTCAACATTTTGTTTACTTCCTGGATTTTTCCCACATGGAAGTTCTGATCGATCAAGAGCAGCTTTTTCACACAAGGCATTTTATCTGGTCCGCTTGTAAATGCTGCCGTGAGAACACCAACCAACTCTAGGCAATTATGCAACTTTGTAACCAAATTAGTCCCTGATTTGGACCAAAGCAAGACAACTCTTGGTTGAAAGCACCCTTAGACTATGCAGAAAATAAGCTCTGTGGCAAATAAAAGTTTATAATACTAACATGTTTTGTTCAGCAAGATAATAATAATAATTCTTTTAACGTAAACTCTTTCACCAGAAGTAAAAAGTTAACGTTAGGCTATAAAGGGACTACATCACAGTGGCATGACTTCAGTGTCACCACCGTAATAAGGCGTAAAGCTGTTTGGCGTGATGACATTCTGTCATCTCACTTAGCCATGTGTTAGCAACTGTCATTTTTAAGACACGTGAAAGCTTCAAAATTCACAAGTGGGGTATTTACTGACCTATTTTATGTCATAGAACAAAACGTGAAAAGTCTCTTAAGCTTGTGCTTTCCACAACCTTCAGGGATCTTATTAAAAAACCCATTGACTTTAAGACAAGGGAACAGGGAGTCCTAAAATGTTAATGAATCTCCAGGTTTTAGCACTCATTAGTGTAGCACTCTATTATATTATTGTAAGTGTTGTCTTTTTCTGATTTTAATGGCTGCATTATAGTGAAGTGACAATTTTTTTTTTTTTTAACTCAACAGACTGTTCTACCTGTTGTATCACTTGATTTTACCCAGTAGTGTAGTGGTTGTGAACAGTTGGGTGCCCTACTAGGTAGATGGGTAGGTTACCAAAAAGAAAGTAGGTACACTCTCCTATACATTCCAATGGCTTTTTGGCTGATAAGTGGGTATTCTGTAAATACTGATAGAAAATGAGGTGGGTAGCCTATACCCTGTATACCTGCCTCCACTACACCAGTGTCTTTACCCACTTATATTTACATTACTGGTGATTATTTATCAAAAATCTCATTGTGTAAATATTTTGTGAAAGCACTAATAGTCAACCCTACAATATTTTTGCAGTATCGATATTTAGGGTGAAATTTAGTGAATTGTCTCCACAACTATTGGACAAATTGCCATGGACGTTGTGTATTCACATTTGTTGGAGCCATAATACAGTTTGTTTGTTTATTCTGTCCTTATCTAAACATGGTAAAAATAAATATACACATACAATTATTCAACTGAACACAGGGTGGAGCTTTTATGTGTGAAGGGCATATAGGTAAGAAATGTAATGAGAACCAGGTGTGTGGAATGGGGTTTTTGACTGTGTTGTGGAAGCATGTTGAAAAGCTTTAAGTATTGGCATGTAGAACTGAACTGCTGAATGGAATATTGATTACATATGGACAATGCTGTCACCCTAGTGTGTTATGGTGAGCATAGAGAGTTAAAGTTGGCACGGTGGTGGTTAGCAAGAGGGTTCCTGGTTCGATCAGGAGCCCTTCTGTGCAGAGTTTGCATGTTCTCCCCGTGTCAGCGTGGGTTTTCTCCAGGTACTCCAGCTTCCTCCCACAGTCCAAAGACATGCAGGTTAACTGGTGACTCTAAATTGTCCGTAGGTGTGAACGTGAGTGTGAATGGTTGTCTGTCTCTATGTGTCAGCCCTGTGATAGTCTGGTGACCTGTCCAGGGTGTACCCTGCCCCTCGCCCAATGTCAGCTGGGATAGGCTCCAGCCCCCCCGCAACCCTCAAAAGGATAAGCCCTTAGAAAATACCAAATACCTGGAAAACTAATGACAATTCGTTAGCCCCCACTGTAGTTTGTGTTTAGTGCTAATAAGCAAAGCTGTCAAACTAAAACGCTAAACTAATATGTACATGACACACATAATAGCTGCTATACATTTTTCCTCGTTAGCAACAAAAGTTGTGCAGGAGGTAGTTTTTTTCTGTGAAATTGCAAAACTTCTGAAGCTGAAAAATGATATCAAACTCGTATCAAAGAGTTCAGTCATTTATACTGCTGTGATCACACTGTCGCGGGTGTTTGACTCATATCATATCAAATAGCCGCTGACCTGAACTTGAAAGGTGATCTTTTTTTTCTCGCTCTTATTTGACAGACATTTAAGACACTGGAGCAGACAAGGAGACGGACACACTCACACAGCTTTGGACAACTGAAAAAACGTCTCACAGCTGCAGACATTGACATGCCAGTCACTGGCTGTAATTGATTTTCTTTTAAGGTGCAAAAAAGGTTCCAAACCCCGGTATTGATGTAACCTCTATCTCACAAGAGTGAGTGTGTGAATGTCCATGTGTTCAAGAGACAAATACAGAGAGAGAGGGACTTAGACGGCGCATGGAGCTGAGTGTCTGTGAGTGAAAGAGAGAAAGAGAGACTGACAGAAAATGTGAATACATATAGAGAGGCAGACAGTGTAGGCTGTTCCAGTACAATAATGGGAGTTGATGGGGATCAATTGGTAAATTACATGCTGCACTGATTATCAATCCATAAAGTGGCTGCTCTTACACACAGCTGAAAAGAAGGCCACACCAACTGTATCTGTGAGTGCACAGCAGATCCAATGTAGTCCACACACACACACATAGACACACACAAAGTGCAGTGACAAATTAGTCTCTGTGTATTGCTCTGTCAGCAACATTAAATTAGAAGACAACCAGACCTTTTCACGCTGAAATGCAATACCTGAATTGGAAATAGGTTTTCTACATTTCCTCTGTTATTCATCAACACACTCATTTAGCTTGAAGTTGATTTAATTTATGGAAGGGTTCCTGTGGCATATCTCATCCATTTCAGGGCTTTCTTTCTTTTTTAGGGGTTGAATTTTCTGTGCTTTTCTTAATTTGGCGCATATTATGACAGCAACTGATGAGTGGTGCGTGCAGCAAGACAGATGCACGGACAGAAAAAAGATGGATAGCACCAGTTTGTTTGAAAGAAAACGAGAGTACCTGTCTTATTAACTTATGGATGAGTAACAATAGGCTATAGACAGATAGCACAAGGGAGAAAATGTAAGTGAGTATTAATAAGAGTATTGATCAGTGTTTCAGAGCAAGGCCAAAACCTGATGGCTAAACAGTACACAATCAAATTATTATTTGATTTTCTTACTTCAGTGGGTGTCTGTTTACACTTAAGCAGGTTTAACACTTAATTATCTTCGCCTGATAAACACTGATTAGCTAATGCATGAAAGATTATCACTCCTTTTATAAATAATGAACAATTAAACAAAGCGGTATCTTAAATGTCTAGACTCCAGGTCATTAATTAAATTATCATTAGAAACAACTGTCAACATACCTAGAGGATTACAAATTGTCTAATTAATAATACAGTATATGTGCTGATAACAGGAGGGATTTGAAATCAGTTGCTGTGTGCCGGCAGTTACAGCAAGAGACACATCCACCATTTATATGTGTGCGTGTGTGTGTGTGTGTGTGTGTGGACACGCACGCACGCACGCACAAAAACACACACATACCCTTGCCACCTCATTGACAGTCTACTGAATATCACTTTATCTTTCCACCACGATGAAATAATCATCACCTGGTGCTGAAGATAAACCTCTCGCCTTCCCTCAACTCCACATTGGGTCTGTTTATCCTTCCTGTGTCTCACCTGAAGCAAAGCTTTGGACTTACTTCGATTTAAAAACAAAAAAAAACCACACACAGACAGGAATAAGATTGAGAGAGAGACAGATACATATCTCTCCTAAATGCTTGTGCTTGCACCACAAATTGGAATATGAGACAAATTAGAGAGTGAAACAACAAGGTAAAATATGGTTAAAAAAAGATGGGAGCAATAAAAACCATAAAACCAAAGTACAAGAAGATATCGGTGTAAAAAACAATTGGTAAAATCATTTTTACGGTCACAAGGAAAAATGTTGGTCCCAAGAGTTGCAGTAAAGTTTGTAAAAACACTTCTTTTACTGAAAAACGATTCAACTTGTGAATAGTTTGATATTTAATATGTTGGGACCTTTGCAGCAAACCTACTAGATCAAATACATTTTGAATTCCTGTGAAAGCAAAAATGCCTCAGACAGTCCTGCTTTAGAGAACAGATGGGAAATACAAAATTTATCTTCCTTCCCTAAAAAGAAAATCACACTCCAGTCAAAAAAAAGAGAAAAAGAAAAAAAAAATAGAAAAGAAAAAAAATTCTCTTTGGCACTCACTTTCAGCTGGGAGAACATTGTATTTTACTCAATCCATTATGTATCCCCAGTTGAATTAAATGTTAACTAAAAGAGACATGAAATGAGGGGAAAAAAAGGGATTCTGATGCGTACCGATGCCTAGTTGCCCAATTTCTGTGAATATGAAAAGGAATTAAAGAGGAAGAGAATAAAAGATGCAAACTTTGGTTGAAAGTTACAATAAGTCCCTTTGATAATTCAAAACCCCAGGGACCAGCATCAGACAAAAGCCACCATAAAGCAGATTTTCATACACACAGTTCCTGTGATCTTGAGCTGTGCAGTTTATGTCCGTGAACATTATTCCTTAAATCTCCAGCACACACCAGCCAGTGCGGACTGTCAGGCAGATTTTCTTTTTCATGAAAATTTAAATCTTAACTAAGACATGACAGTGTTTGGAAACAATCCGTTAAGTCTTTACAACTGCCCAGCGCTCAGCAGAACTCGCTTTGGAGTCAGACTTCCTATTCTTAAGTCTTGTTTGTCAAAACTGTGTGCTCATCATTGGTCCCCACACCAAACTTCCCAACAATGTTTTAATCATTGTTCACTAAGTGAATCAAGATTAAGCCACTTAAAAGTTATAATCCTTAAGATTTTTCTTAACACATCAAACCCCATTTTTGATACCGTTCATGGGTGGCAAATTGTCAGCATTAGCTGTCCAACAGATTTGCATACTAATTACCTCTCTGTGGTTTTCTTTCATATTACATGGTGTGGAAAACAAACGCCAGGGCATGTGAGCGCATCATGACTTAAGTACTGCCGTGTCGGACAAAGTTGTTGATCTTGTTCTTTAGCCTTTCAGTAAAGTAACTTAATGTGATTAATCCCCTTAGTCCATGGTTTGTTTGGCTGACCTTTGTCATGGTCACAGGTTGTCATTTGTTATTTTTGATTGGCTGCGATTCTCAAGAGGGCAGCTCTTACTTAAGATAAGCCTGCCAGAGGGCAGACACCAAGAAGACAAGGCACAGTTGCTATAGCCAAAAAATTTAATATCAGGGCAGTTACGGAGATACTGAGCTGTCCGGTCCCGTACATGTGTCGGGAGTCCAGTCTCACTGTGAAGTTGTCGAAATCTTGCACTTGGGCAGTGACTTGCAGCGTCAGAAACCAACGAAAAAAGGAGTCCTTTACTGTCGGCATGATACGCGGCCAGTTGCCGTTATAGTTTAATGGTGCTGGGCAGTGTCAGGGGGAAACGAGGCAGGACAAGGACAAAAGTTAAGGTGGCGAAAGTGCGGGAGGGGTGGTGGATGGGTCCAACAAACACCGACTTTCCTGCAAGTTTCTAAAGCAAAACCCTGTTCTTTTTTTCCTAAACCTGAACAGGTGATTTTGTTGCCTAAACCTAACAATGTCTCCTTGTTGTTGTACCGACGTAGTGCGTTTATTGTAAAGGAGACTGTGTGTTAACGGTAAATTTCCTGTGAAAACGGAAGTGTATCTTGAAAGAAGACAATGCATGTAACAAGCAGAACTTGAACCTAAGAACGTCAACAACCAACACACCCAGGGTACCTTGTACGTCGTATGTGGACGTGGAAAGTCCATGACCAAATCGTCAATATGCAATGAGGTCAGATTAAGAATGTGTTGGTGTCGGATGCCAGTGAAGACAACATTAAGGAGGTAAAAGAAAGGCCCAGAATAGGGGTGGGGGGAAAAATCAATACAGTATAGTACTGCGAAATTTTTTATGGCAATATCGTATCATCACACAGTGGCAGGTATCTTTTTTTTATTACATAAATTATTAATATTACAAATTAAACAGTCGGTAGCCTAGAATAATAAAAATCAATTGCTTTCTCAGTCCACTAGATACACTGTGCTACAAATAAAATGAAGTAAGGTGAGCAGACTGAAAACTTCATCTTATTAGATAAAACAGATGTTAAGAAATTTTTCCTTCGGGGGACATAATTTACAGTTGAAAAAAGGTAAATAAATTGCAATATATTGCCATGTATTTTATTGCCATACTCAGCATATCGCAACAAGTTTAAAATCTTTAGAAAATATTGTATCGTGGATCCTCTGGTGATTCCCATCCCTGCTCTGTAATATTTACCTTTTCATGAACACATCTACAAAGCTGTCTCAACTGCAAACCTTCTGCTCACTGCTTTTCATGTGCGGTGGGACTACCATTTACCCTTTTCGACAAGTATACATTTTTTATTGCATGTCTGACATACTATCTGCTTAAGGCAGCTCCCAGAGGCCAGTGTGTGTGAGATTTCCCACTGAAATTGGAGACCTGTATTATTAAGACTCTGCTCACCAAATCGACCAGGACTGAAATCTCAAGGATTATAACCTGAAGCCAAAAGGAGGGTGTATTTACATGACAAAAGCCCTTTTTACATACAGGAACAAGTATTACCGGGGGATACCATGTGATTTGTATTCATAGCATAACTCTTAATCCTATGTGAATCTGACAAACCTGTAATGTAAATCTAAATCTAAAGCTCACATGTCATAGTTCCTCCATATCCAGCATGACAGGAAGGAGTATGTCTTGTCATTACTGTAGCTTCTCTCGGCAGCATTTATTCATCAGAACATACAGAAAAAGGTACATTTTCTCTGCACTGGGCCAGATGTTTTTTCATATGTTTTAAATTGTTTATCACTGAGGTGGATACAGATCATTATCAAAGGCTGACAGTGATTTCCATTACTTCATCTGAGGTCTTGATGAGGCCACAGCACCACAGGCAAACTTTTGATTGCTGTCAACTGTGTATGGCTGGCTCAATAAATAATACAGCACTATTTACCATAAGAGCGGTGCTTTCACAAAGCCAACACGCACTAAAATCATTCTCTAGAATTCTCCGAGTTGTGGTCCTAACAGCCTTCTAACAGATAGCAGCGGTTTACTAATAGCAACAGTTGCTTGACAGCTCTTTGGCAGCTAAAGTTAAGTTCAGACACCTGGCAGAATGCGCCCAAAGCTGTGTTGTGTGCAATTTCCACATTATGCTGTCAGAGGAACTGCTCTTATATTCAAAAAGTCAACTTTTCATGTTTTGCTTGAAATTTACACTGGAGGTTGAATAGATAAGTGATGCAGGATTTTTGGAATTTGCATAACACACTGCAGACTGCAAACTATTGTCATGCCAATACCTGCGCAGTTCAGTTGTGGGCCCAATTATTTCTGGATAAACATCCTTTAAAAATAAATGTAAATTGGTCAGAATTTGTATCCTGCCGACCTGGTCATTACTTATTGATTCAGGTCACACTGTCTAAATCTCTAAGCGGGGAGTATCGGAAAATGTCAGATGAAATTTTAGCTCTGCAAAGGACAGAGGCTGATGAAACTAGATGTAAAATTCCACAGAGACTAATGTCACACATAATCTCTCATATATCTTTACATTTACTCGTTTGATATGTTGAAAAGGGCCCAGTGTGATATTAGGGCCGTATGCATGGACTTATTTGTTCAATGTGTGTGGTAGAAATATGCAAGCGGTGGGAAAGGGACGTTTACTGAAGAGACATCATGCTGGATAACCACTTCAGAGGAATCATGTCGGACTGTTTGTTTTCTGGGGAGAAATATACAAGAAAAAGTGACATGATTCTGTAGGTAGAAGCTCATCTTTATTTCTCTGCTTTTGGCATCGTGCTCGTCCCTCAGTGCAACTCTACGTTATGTTTGTCCAGTATTAGCAAGTGTAACCCAGTGAGCAACACGAGTCTCATTTCAAAGCCTGATACGACTTCTCCAAACAGCACTTTGTTTTCTAACATTGTGACCTATTTATTTGTTATATAATGGGCTCAGTTCATTACTCATTCTCCTTGGGGGTGAAAGCCAATTAAATCATTATTTGTGCGACAACAATTATCATTACAAAGACTCATCATCTCTGCAGTCCCCACGACAACCGCCAAAACGGACTGGCAAGGTGTACACCCAGCAGCAATAATAAATGTCAGCTATGAATCTGGAGTATGAGTGATCCAAACGGCTTCAAATTTTCACAGGATTATTATAGGATGGCATGGAGACTACACACTACAACTTTATTGTAACAGCTGCCAGCTCAATGAGTTGGCAGCAGAGCACAACAGCTGGACCTCTACAGCTGCCACACACACACATATGGATACACACACACACACACACACACAGTGTCAAGCCAGTAAATGCTGGACGCCAATAAACTGAGACTATAAATGTCCTGTGGGCACCGATAATACTGAGAATACTTTTAAACCCACAGCGAACCTGAACACTAAAGTGAGGAAATCCACACAAATCAGACCAATCAGGGTTTGTTTGGACACTGAAGCTTTTAATGGCAGCCATCTTGGCTTTCAGAATCCTTCCCTATGGCTGTTGCTGAGTAATTTGCGCTTCACTATAACCTGATTTATGGAGTGCTTGGCACATCAGCGGCAAATAGTTCCCAGTTCTAGGGAGGGGGCATCTTCATAGCGCTATCTGAAAAAGAGCAGGCTGAGTGGGAGGCCCCAGCCAGATGTCTGACCTCATCTAGCCTCTACTGGTCCAGTGAACCAGTTGATGATCCTGGGTGTCATTTATCAGAGCCAAGATCTATTTCATGAAGACAGTAACACTGACTTTATCACTCTGATGGCCAGTTTGGGCTAAACGATATTTAAAACATTACTGTGTAATGATAATACATATTTCCTTTAGTAGTTACTCCAATCCCCAACTGACAAGCTTCAAGGAGTGTGTAAGATTAGATAATATGATACCAGCTGCGTTTAGTACCTTCTGAGACTGAACCAAATTTGTCATTGCATTCAAGATCTGCTTTTGCTTCTTAAATTAAAATAGAGTGCTGTTAAAAGATAACAGTATACCATAGTGAATGATAATGCAGTGTGTACAGTATTACCACAGATATTCTACTAGTTTAGAAAATAAAGGGGCAAGTCACAAAAAAGACCCACATAGTCAAGAAATACACTTGCTTGATACACAGTTTGGCAAGTGTGAGTCATATTGCTGTCCACAACAGACTGTTAATTATAGTCAGTCAGACGTATTACAGGAGCATAGCAGCAGTTAAGGGCCTTCCACACCAAGAACAACATACTATGACAGTTACTATAACAATACCATGTTAGCTTCCACACTGATGAACGATAATGGTAATGTTGTAGAAACAGTGGTGCCAAGCTAACGCTGCACACTCCCACTGTGTCAGCAGCCTGGGAAAAATGGATACTGGATACTGATATTGTTCATTAAAATGGGTTTGAACATGTTCCCATTGATATAGTTCACCACTTCCATTGTCATTATATTGTCCGTAATATATTTTTATAGTTTTCATTCTTAGTGTGGATGGCCCTTTACAAAACAACAGTCGTATTAATTTTGTGTCATGTTTGTGTCTCCTGGGTAACGCAAGTCCAATATTCACTCTCTTTTAGCTCTTTTTTTTTGGTCTCTACCAACTCCTAATGGATATGTCAGGCTCTTTAGCTGCTAAACGCTCCACTATGTCCACCAGCTAGTGACTAACTGTGTCTTCCTGCTGTCTGCTGCTGTGCAGGTAGTAAAGGGTGGGTTTTAGACTGTTTTCTCTGAAAACAACTGCCTGCTGCAGCAGAAAACGATACTATATAAGAGAAATGAGACTGAATCAACACAGCAGGCTGACAATGAGCTAAAACCTACTATAGAGCTCCGTAAAGCCAAGAACGGCTGCAGGGAGCTTCAATTTACTATATATAGTATATATATATATATATATATGCAGCTTAGCTGACTATGCTGACAACTTTAAATTGCTGAATTCCTACTTTGTTAATGTTTCCACTTCTGCTGTCGTAGTGCGTTGATTTAAGTTAAAGCTAAATTTACAACATACAACGTCCCGTTAAAGCTGGGTGATATGGCTTAAAAATAATATTGTAATATTTTTAGGCTATATAGTGATATACAATATATATTGCAATATTTTGAAATCTCCTCTGAAGTACTGTAGACAGCTAAAATACAAAATTATTAAATGAACTACAGTTACAAAAAAAGTGTAAAAAGTAGCTACTGTCATAATAAAGTAAAATAAAGTGCTGTTACAATAAAGTCAAATAAAATACTGTCACAATTAAGTTGCATACTGTTATAATTACATAAATTAAAGCAGAACCAGCACCCAGCTCTTCTAAGGCTGGAAGTGTTAACGTTTTTGCTGTGAACTTGAAGCCTCCAGCCAACAGTTGTTAGCACAAAGTTAAATTGTTGCCACTGCATCTTAAAACATGAGAATTTATTAACTGTGAGCTGGAAACACACCAACAGCTCTCCAGTTTGTATGGTATTAGCAAGTCTCACTGGTGCTCCATGGTCGAAAAATGTGAATAAATAGCTGCAGCCTGGAGCCTTACAGGTATAAAGACACACTCTTCCTCTGCTCACACTATTGTTAATCTTAACAACTTAAACTATCACCGTGGCGCCATCAAAGGTGATGATTTATTCACTTCAGTCCACATATTAAGAGTATTTGCACGTCGCAGTTGGTCTTAAAATACAATTAAATTGTAACATTAGCTGCCTGGAGCCCTGCAGGTGAGAAACACGCTTCACCCTGCTATCACAGGGTGTGTGTATGACATGTCATGTTCGTGAGTCTGTCTTTTTGTGTGTATCTGTGAGAGGGAGAGAGCTACAGGAGAGAGCAGGGGGCCGAAACACCAAAGCGAGTCTCATGCCAGTGGCAAAAAAAAAAAAAAGTTACCATTTATAATTGATGTGCATTATCTAGTCATTTTATATTGCACAAGTGATACAAGCCATGATACATACGAGTATATTTGATATATCCCCTACCCCAACATCCAATTAGTTTTAGTTTTGCATGCTTTCAAAAACATGTTGTCATACAATTTTGCAGCAAGCATGGAACTTAAGCCCCTTCTACCAGTCCTGGCCGCGAGCAGGTAGCTCAGCACGTAGTGATATGTTACTCAAGACCCACACATCAGCAAATTTACCTCTCTGTAAACCTAACTATGGACACATGAAATGGGTTTGAGATGATAATGACGCGTGCAAAACATTTTATTTTAAGACAGTGATTTGACTCTTTTTTTAAATAGGTTTCTAATGGAGCCATCAGCTGTCAGAATCTCGCAGTCATCAGTGATACTCCACCTTAAGGCACTCCTCTCCATCTGAGTTGCTGCTTGGTCTCTCTCACATACAGACGCAACCCTCTCCACTGTCAATCAAACCATCATCAAATATGCATCAGAAGCCTCACAGGCGCCTGTAAAGTAGAAAAAAATTAGTGTGTGTGTGTGACAGAGAGCTTGCATATTTGAGTATGAGTGCAAACCTGCATGTGTGCTTGAACTGTTCGGGAAAGAATAGCGTATATACCTGTGTGTGTGTGTGTGTGTGTGTGTATGCGTGTGTGAGTGAGTGTGTGTGTGTGTATGAGATATGCCTTCATGTACATGTTCTATGATCTGTGTGCTAAGCAGCATCTGCAGAGTGAGCCTCCACTCTGCCAGTCTCGCATCCATATTCAAAAGATATCTAACCCATATTCTACTTTTGTAAAAGCACCCAGCCCCCCAACTCCCCACCCCATCCCCCGACTGAAGGATTGCAGTACCCCAGTGTTTTTTTGTGGGGTTTTTTTCCCCCCAAACAACTAGAAAGTTGTTTGGAAAAAATACCATAGATGTAGAAAGGAAAAGTCATTTCCATTTTCCTCCCAAATTTCCTCCCAACATTGGTCCAATATTGGATCTCCATAATTATGGTCCAAGTGTTGATTTTAAACTGTAGTTTATCCCAATAACATTATTTCTTGCACACAGGAATTAGCAATAAAACGTGCTGCTTTCTTTTACTTACTGTGGCATTATTCTAAAAAGTTCTCAAGACTGTTAATTAAAGCTTAATTGGCTGAAAGAATAAAAGATAATGGTCACATATTTCAATTACACTGAGCACTTACAGAGTGCTGTGCCTTTGAGAGTGAGCTCGAAGTGCAATTTTCGATGTTAAACTCTGATATTAAACCACTGACAAGCTTTCCAGAAAGCTGCAGTGAGATAATTTCCACAGTGTCTCATGGGGGAATTGTAACTAGCTAAGCACATGATACAATGACAGCACAGTCAATACTACAATGTCCAGTTGCAGAGCTCCAGTGTTGTGTACACAGTTTAGAATACAAAACAAAGCCGAGTGAATCAGATAAACAGATTAGAGCCATGTTATATGATGATCCAGATTAGAATCAAAGCTAAGGGATAAACAATGATTTTTCAGTTTCTTGGTTCCCCTCTGTCCACTGCACAGACTATAGCTATTGCTGAACTTTAGGAACCTACCTACAGCACGAGGTCTTGAAGAGCACCATTATCTACAGTAGATTGCCCTCTCAAGTCTAATTATTTCTGCCGACTATCTTGCAGACTATCAGGCTCATGGTGCGTCAAGTGGACCATTTCAACCCAGCAGGGTCTGTCCTTTTAGCCTGAGTTAATAAACACTCATTTTGTGAACTGCTGAGCGGGCTGCATCAAGTCTAAGGGGTTGGCTGTCCCTTCAGCAGCTGTTTCCAAAACCGATGACAAGGTTGGAATTTATTACTTGTAATTCTGTGAAGTAGATGTAGCTACAAATTAGTTCAGGGAGCCATACGCTCACCTATTGTCCTTAGCGTATCAGACAGTACTCTAAGGAGCGTACATCACATCCTATGTAATGCTAAATGATCCGTGACGTTAAGATCAAGAGGGCATGGGAAGGTTTTTAAGTGCTTAGGAAGTCTTCTGTAAGAGCTGGGCGCTGTGTATTCTTTAATTTGTGTGTTCACTTGTAATACTGTTTGCAGTGTGCGCTGATTAAGGGAATCAAGTCTACACTGTTAAAGCAATTTAGAGCCCTAAGAGCCCTGTGTGCATTAGCACTTCAAGCAGTACGATAGAAGCGCTGTGCATTTACACACCAGGACAAAGAGTGGTATATGCTGCAGTACTTATACATTAAACATGTGTAACACTTATTTGGATAGTCTACCTACAGATTAGTGTATTTGTAACATATAAACAGCTTATTAGTTGAGCTTCACCAACTCAACTGCTTTGCTTTGTTTGTAGATGTTTCTAAATAGAGTATATGTAATAATTCATGATCACACCTACATATTTTCAGACTAATTTAGAAGTTGAACTATTGACTCATAGATTGAGTAAATAGGTTGGGTAAATCGTAATTATTCTGAAAATATTGCACATATACTCTATAATCTCTGAAACATCAACACAATAAAGTACTAACAGATGAATTGTTGAATCTCAGCTAATAAGCTCTTAAAATGCTACAGATACTCTATAAACCACCTGTAGGCGGACTATCCAAATAAAACTTTATCCAAACATGTCCTTCAGTGGTTGTCTGACAGTAATTGTGAGTGTTGAAAAGGGGCCCTGGGGCCCTTCTGTGTGGGGTTTGCATGTTCTCTCCGTGTCAGCTAGGGTTTACATCAGGTTCTCCGGCAACCTCCCACAGTCTCAAGACATGCAGATTAGGTTAACTGTTGACTCTAAATTACCCGTTTGTGTGAATGGTTGACTATCTCTATAGCCCCGTTTCCACCAAACACTTCCACTACCACTGGTATGGTACCTTTGGAACCAAAAGTAACCCTTCAGACATGGTACCTAGACCCTAGGTCTGCTTAGTGTTTCCGCTGCAAACAGTACTCTTAAATGTGGGCGGGGTTGTTGTCACTCACTGCTCCATCTAGCACTCCTTGTATTTCCTCATCACCAGTGAAACAGATGGAACACCTGCACCTTATTTATTGTCTGCAGAACAAGGCTGCACACTGACATTTTCAGAACAAAATAGAGCAGGCTGCAGTGAGAGTCTCTCTTGATGGGATATTTAAGAATAGCAGGTTTTAACATTTAGTCCTTCTCAGGCAAATGCAGCCAGCCGGAGACCACAGGAACAATGCTCCACAATGCTTTTTTTTCCTCCAAGTGAGGAATAAATAGAATATAGGCAGTTCACATGATCTGGTCGAAATTAATAGATATATATATATTCTAAACCCTTGAAGATCCAATCATTACTAAAAGTGTATGCCACAATAAAAACTTTAGTTGTGGTCAAAGTTGTCATATTGAAATTTAAGGTGTGCTGTTGGATTCACGTGGTCAACTCATGCAATGAATAACATTACAAGTAAACGTTCCACCTTAAAAGTTGGCAGGCAGTCGGCCCAGTTTCTTAATCTACAGCTGCTGCAAGAGGCAGCAAAACATCCTTTATTTTTATAGTAAGAGTTTACTAATGTAAAACTCTCCACAGTATGAACGGTGGTTACATGAGCCTCAAAACCAGCCACACCTCAGCCCTGAGCGAGAGTGACCTTCTGCTATTGACCAATCAACAGACTGCAGTCTTCACAGCTCCACCTTTTAGTTTCAGATCTGTGTGCTAGGTACCCCAACAGAGGGGGGACCAGAAATGGGAACAGGTCCATTGGTACCATCCACAACTTTTCACAGTGGAAACAAAAAGCTGCTGAACTTGACTGTACTGTACCGTACTGCTTGGTGGAAACAGGGCTTATGTGTCAGCCCTATAAAAGTCTGGCGACCTGCCCAGGGTGTAACCTGCATCTCACCTAATATCAGCTGGGACAGGCTCCAGACCCCCTGTGACCCTGAATAGGATAAGTGGTTAGATACAGTATAATGGATGCATAGTCATGTTGTAGAAACCTAGAAACTGCAAGACATCAAAGGACGGAAGGTCTACTTACTAGCTTTTTCTAGAGCTTTTAAAAACATCTGTGCATCTCTTTCAGCAGCAGGATTAGTACGGGATCTCAAGTGAAAATTTCTTTGTCCAATTAGAAATTACTAGTGTAGTTTTTAGGGGGCACTTGCAATGCAGAAAGGATAAATGCAGGAAAACCAATGATGGTGACTGTATAGTCAGATGTATGTAATGTAGGGCTGCAACGATTAGTCGACTAATCGATGACTAATCAACTATTAAAATAACCGGTGACTATTTTAGTAGTCGACTAATCGGTTTGAGTCATTTTTCGTAGAAAAGTACAATAAAAGTACCCCAAATTACTCTTATTGCAGCTACTTACGTTCAAATATTGGCAGCTTTACACACTCTCCCATGACGGTGAACTAAAACCGTTTGGCGTGAGTACGAAACAAGACATTAGATGACATCATTTTGGGGTTTGGGAGAGACAGACCGACATTTTTCGCCATTTTAACACATTTTTCGATAAAATGATTAGTCGACTAATCGAAGAAATAATCAACAGATTAGTCGATAATGAAAATAATCGTTAGTTGCAGCCCTAATGTAATGTAAGACAAAAAAATGATTAATCATATTAAAAATTATCACCTGTATTCCTTTAGGCTATTGTGTATTTTAGCCTAGTCACTGTTTTGTCTGCAATAACAAGAACATACACATTTCTGTTTGCAGCAGTTGCAATGTCTTGTTCATGGTCCACAAAATTATTTTATTTATGTTGTATGAACTGAACGCATCATGTTTTGCTCAGTCCTGATGTTGTTCTACTCATGTGGTGTCTCTGAGCATTCAGTAATTAGGTCTCAAATTTCTTGACATCCTGCACAACAATGTGTGCCATGCTATATAACAGGCCTGGTCAGCCCTGGGCAAAGTGCCTGCCATTTCAGTTTTTAGTCTCAATGAAAATTAATTTGAAATTTGACATTTACAGTTAACTAAATTGCCAGATGAAACCTTCACACGCCACTGTAAATACCAGTGCACTTATACACATTAGAACATGAAGAGCATACCTCAGAAAGAAAGATGTTAAGGTAGACACACAGAGAGGCGTACAAGCACATCATATGTGGGAATAATTACATATGGTGTATAATTAGTATGTGATCAACCTTCAAACAGGAAGGTTAATGCATTTCTTTCCGACTTCCCATCTTTTCATCAGTAGATTAAAAGACCATCAGCAAACCCATTCATCCATTTCATTTCACCAATGACATATGCTAATCTAGACCACGGCCACCTTTTCTTTTGTTGTTTATTCTGCAATATAGAATTCGTTCCACCTAACACAGGAATGCCAATATTTCTAGGGGCTTCTTCTTGTACTTGTCTTGAATACAACCATCAAAAAGGTTTCAAAGCAATGTGTCTGTTTTAGTGATTTAACAGCCGGTCTTACTCGGATCTTCCTTCAACGTCACCATCATACATGGCCAGTCACCATTATAGTTCATTAGTGCTCTGTGGCATCAGGGGGAAACACAGCAAGACAACAACAAAAGTTAAGGTGGTGAAATTCCAAGTAGGGCGGGCGGGGTGGTGGATAGGTCCAACAAACATCGACGTTCACCCCAAAGAGCGCTGTTCGTGTCCTGCAAGACTATAAAGCCAAACCCTGTTCTTGTTGTTTTCCTAAACCTAACTACATGTTTTTGTTACCCAAACCCAACCATGTGTATTATCTACTGGAGGAAAAAAACATCATCTTGAGTTGTTGTACTGATGCAGTGTGTTTATTTTGAAAGAGACTGTATGTATACGGTTAATTTCCTGTGAAAATGGAAGTGTATTTTGCAAGAAGACAATACATGTAACAGGCAGAATTTGACATTGCATCCCAGAACGTTAACAACCAATGCACCTAGGGTACCTTTCACGTCGTATCTGACGTGGAAGGTCCATGACCAAATGTCAATATGTGACGAGGTCAGAGTGAGAATGTGTTGGTTTTGATGTGTGCAGCAACTAAGAATGTCCTGACCCAGTCTGCATTATTGGCACTGAGGCCGATGAAGGGATTTGTTCGTTGATTGGTATCAATAGATTTTACATCCAGATCCATGTTCAGTCATTTGTTTTTGGTATCCATTGACCTCCAGGATGGCAGGTGTCAAAAATGTTGCAAAACAACACTGGAATCTATTCCAAATAGGGTTGGGTCGATGGACAATGACATCATCCATCCAGTCAATCATTGACCACTGAGCTTACCATCAATTATCTGAATTATCTGTGGTAGTACTAATGGCATTCATTACAAGCTTACATTGCAAGTAACAATTCTAATTCAGATGGTTAAACCATCACTGATTAATATCCACTCACATACACTGCGAACTTGCATGTGTCATCCCAAGTAAGTTATTAATAACTTGCAGAAACATTGTGTGCAGTAGTCCACCTATTCCTCCCCTCTGTCTGTTATTCTCTCTCTCAAACACACAAAATCAGGCACACACACACACACTGTGGCACTCAGGCACTCTGCTGATCAATGTGTGTTGTCTATTTAACTAAATAACCACAATATAGGACACAGTCCAAATTATTTTAAGAAACCATTACGGAAAGCTATATTGCTGTGCTGGCTTTATGTTCTCAGCCCAAAACTACTCGAACTTATCTTCCCAATTGCATCCACTTTACTATTTTTAATTTAGGTTTCTTTTGGGCCAAGTGCACTTTTTTGTGTTCATTTACAATGGAAAAGTCAAGCTGCTATGCCTGCAGCACTAAGTGTAGATAATTGAATGAGAGCATAGATAGCAGACACTCACGCCTGTAAGACACAGCAGACTGATAAATGGCAACATGCACAGAATGATAGATCACTCTGCCCCAGTTATTTGAAACTTTGGGTATGTGCAGATCTCCAGAACACGTACACTATTATCTAAACACACTTAACCATGCATGCTATCAAAGAAAGTAAAGAGAGCACCTCATAGAGGAAGAAGGAAATACAAAGACAGAATGAAAGACGGTCGCAGAGAGAACATAGAGACAAATTACAAAAATATGGAGGAAGCAAATGACAGGAAGATGAAGAGAAACCAAGTGGAGAAAAATGAGTGAGTGAGAGCGAAACTGAGTGAACGGAGTGAGAAGTGGATAGAGATAGAGAGAGGCATCCATCCATCATGCAGCGCTGCTTCTGTCAGACACGAGTAATAGATGAGGAGAGATAGAGGAGAGAGCAGACACTCCTCTTCAATCTATCTCCACTCACTATCTGGGTTCGCTTGTCAGGTCTGCTCTGTCACCCCAGACCAAGACAATTACAGAGGAGAGGGGAGAGAGGTACAGTCAGACACAAACACATGGATACAAGCAGAAAGACTGACATGTTTTAACACAGAGCAATTGTTCAACTGAAGAGGAAAATTAGTAAAGTTTAAAGTGATGCATCACTTTACTTGGAGGTGCACAAAAAAGAGTACCCAATGATTAAGTGATTAGTACTGAATGGGTGGTTACTAGTTTGTGAATTGGAATAATGATCACTTTCTTCATGAGTGGTTCCTGATTAACACTAAACCAGCCGCTGAGCTGCACAGACACATGGACCTATGATTTCCATGATGTAGAAAACACTGTCAGAAGCACATTTGATAATAAAACGCAATGTTGTCAATTGTCAAATGGAATTTGCCAAAACATGCTTTCAATCATTACCATTACTTTGCTGCTGTGTTTTACAGTCATTGACAGGCATGTTGCTTCTGTCCTCAGCTCTCTGTGTTGGTGTTTCACTGAGGGCAAGGCTCAGCTCCTCCGCACACACACCACTGCCTGGAAACCAGGCCAGCACTCAAGAAACTTAAAAAAAAAATACATTTAACTGACATAATTTTCCAGACAATGCTTCATGAGCGATTTTACTACATCTACTCTACTTGCTGAGACTTAGCTGCAGCTGATGCGAATGATGACTAGTTTACCCACAGTCTTTTTTTCCCGGCCAAGCTAGGTCAAATCATGTCCTCCTAGGTCTCTCGGGTTGTCTAGGGGCAGCATCTGATCTTTCTGTATCGTGCTAGCCTTCACTTGCATCTGCGTTGGAGTTGGAGTGCCCCTATATTCTGACATGTAAATGCATTGAAACAGCCCCGGGTACACACATGACTACAACCGCTTTGTAAATACATATAAGGAACATACATATAAGGGCCCTCTAAGATGTCTAAGTCATCCAAGAAAGTAAGGAATTTGACATGAACAGCCACACAAAAAGGAAAAGTTTCTTTAAACTCTATTGAATTATTTTCTTTAATTAAAAACAAAAAAGAGTGCAGTACTTTGTTAACTTATTCATTGATATTCATTAAATCTTGAATATTTTCTGATTGAATTGTTGGAATGTATTCATCCACCATATGATTAGACTCTCTTTCTGATGACCAAGTGTACTTTGTACTTTGTAAAATACAAAATGTGGGAAGAAAATAGACAAAATCTGGATAAAATTTAAATGGATTTCATAGGGCCCCATGAATAATCATTCTTAAAGATTCATTTATATATCATCTACTATACCACAAAGTCCCTGGATCAGAGTCATTCAGGAATTACTCATTAATGATTGTTTAATTTACAGGTCATTCCTCACTCGTTACTCAGCAGCTACTGACGTGTGTACCGTATTATAAAGTGTTATCTATCTCTGTGACATGTAGAAAAAGCCATTATCTCAAAGAAATATTTATTAGTTAATCCATGTAATATCAAGAGCAGATCACTGCAGGGTCAATATGATAAACAAAAACTTTGACTTGTATAACAGATCATTTTTTCAAGAACATGTTAATGGTTCTATCCATTTATTATGCAATATTAAATCAAACTACTGCAATGCCATTTGCATGCTGTTAATGCACAGTAAACATTGTAAAAGCTGCACTCACTGTAAAAGCCTCTCAGTATAAAAAAAAGCAACTGCACACATCTTCAGTAATGGTAATGGTGTTTAACTGGGGTTAGCCACTTATTTTTACATTTAGACTTTTTCTATTTTTTTGGTGGATTAGTTTTACACTGTGAACTAATTGGAAGAGCTGGAGTTGCAGAACCGTAAATCTCAGTATACACCATACACACAGTGATGGTAAGATCACCTTTTCATGCCCTGTAACACACATGATTAATGGAAAGTTCCAGTGGGCCACTATGGTCATAAAACATGACAATTTAATATTGTAATCTTGATTTAAAAGCAATATTTTATTCTTGTGCCTTAATGTGACCAGACATGTTGATTTGGCTTCAGCAGTGTTGTAGAACGGGCAGGATTAGGACTAATGTTTTTACCAGCCATGGCTAATTAAATCATCTCTTCCCATCTCCTTTAAAGTGGTTTGCTCCCTGGTGGCACATTTTTAAGGCGGTCCAAGATTAAGGTACCCGTACAGGATGAGGCACACAAACCTTTTCCACAACCCTTAAATAGTCAGTTGGGAACACAAAATACCAGAGATCTCACATGTAACCTAGTTGTCAGTTGTGGATGACTGACACAGGTAAAAACATCCCCCAAAACATATTTCAGACTAGAGGTCGACGATTTATCAGTTGTCATTTAATGGGCGCTGATAGGATGTTCTACAAATGTTACTGTTATCGGTGGACCTTGCCCTTGATAGCAGATGATGGCTGCGCAGCCTCCACCAGTCATGTGGGGGACGTACATCACCAACTGGAACTTGATCCATGGGTACAGCTTTAAAGCAAACAGGTCCCTCCTGCTCTGTGACTATGTTCTTCATTTTAACATGTATTTATATTAGGTTTTTGCCTGGACTGCAACAGCTGGTCCAGCGCTGTAGCCCTAGTGCGTGAGCCTGTGAGTCCATGACTGAGTGAATGCCACCACTTTCTGTTTCAAATTAAAAACCTTTGTTCCAAAATAAAAGTCTGCTAGCTTTTCACACACAGTCCAGCCATGGTTTGACCTAGTCTTGTATTTGACTTATAATCAGCTGGCGGCTTTTTCATGTTTCAAACTAGGGTCTCTAAAATGCCAATATCGGTCGACCTATATTCCAGACTTCAGATGCAACCTGACTTCATTAAAAAATGTGTGTTATGAATGAAACAATGTATTAGAATTCAAGGTGAAACATATATGCTTTGGGCTTTGATTAATGCTTTGCCTTGTTCTACCGTGGCATGGATTGTACTACTTGCTTTAGGCAAATTCAGCTGGAGCCTATCCCCGCTGACATTGGGCGAGAGGTGGGGTACACCTAGAGACGGACAACCATTCACACTCACACCGACAGCCAATTAAGAGTCACCAATTAACCTAAGCTGCATGTCTTTGGATTGGGGGAGGAAACCGGAGCACCCGGAGTAAACCCATGCTGACACGGGGAGAACTAGCAAACTCTGCACAGAAGGGTTCCATCCTGGGGACTTTGCAGAGGTCACTAACCATGCACCTTCACCAGATGAACCCAAGACTAATCATCTCTCCTGGTGTCAGAGTAGTATGAAACAAAGGCAGGGAGTTGCTGCTGCACACCAGTATATTTCCAGGAGCCATAGATTGGTCAAAGGATGATAAAATCAGATACCCTGTACTACTCTAGACAACTTTGAGGCATTTCGTTGCTACTGGTTGTAACTGCAAAAACCTATCTACTGTATAGTTGGCTGTATGGAAGAACCCTTCTATTTCAGACTTAAATTCCCATTTTATACCTCGTAACATTAAGCTGGACACATTCACAACTTGACTTCATTTAAGTAACATGTCACAACTGGTATGTATTAATTCCAATATAAATGAGACAGTCTATTAGAAACATATATGCTTTGGACTTTGATGAATGCTTTGCCTTGTTTTACTGTGGCTTGGATTGTACCTCATTTGTTAGTAGCTTTAGGCAAAAGCACCTGCCAAATGAGTACATGTAAAAATTCAGATGACATGGCATGCTGTTTGTGATTTTTCAGAGGTCAATATACATGCACGTTCACCAGATGACACCAAGACTAATCATTCCTCTTGGTGTCAGAGTAGTTTGAAACAAAGGAAGGAAGTCGCTGCTGCACACCAGTATATTTCCAGGAGCCATAGATTGGTCAAAGGATGATAAAAATAGATATAATACCTCACATTCTTGACAACTTTGAGGCATTCATTGCTACTGGTTGTAACTGCAACAACCTCGCTACTTATAGTAATCTGTATAGAGTTACCTCTCTATTTTAGACTACAATTCCCATTTAACACCTCATAACATTATGAGCTGGACACATTTGCAACTTGACTTCATAAAAAAAGGAACATGTCACAACTGGTATGTATTAATTCCAATATAAATGAGACAATCTATCAGAATTCAAGGTGAAACCTATATGCTTTGGGCTTTGATGAATACTTTGCCTGGTTCTACTGTGACTTGGATTTTCCCTCATTTGTTAGTTGCTTAGGGCAAAAAGCATCTGCCAATTGCGTACATGTAAACATACAGATGAAAGGTTGTGTGTGACTTTGCAGAGGTCACTATCCATGCACCTTCACCAGATGAACCCAAGACTAATCATCTCTCTTGGTGTCAGAGTAGTAAGAAACTCAGGCAGGGAGTCGCTGCCGCACACTAGTATATTTCCAGGAGCCATAGATTGGTCAAAGGATGATAAAAATAGATACCCCGTATTATTCTTGACAACTTTGAGGCATTCCTAGCGACTGGTTGTAACTGCAACAACCTCACTACTGTATAGTCGGCTGTATAGCGCAACCCTGATAGGTACAATCTGTTTTGGGCTGTGACAAAAACAAGCAATATAAAAAAATCTGTGTTAAAAAGCACAGTCTAAAATCAGCAAGACCTGTTATTGGTTGAAGAAGAAAGGGGAAAAAAAAAGAAGATAATAAAACTGTCATCCCCAGAGACGAAGTTTGGAAACTTACAGGATGCTGTGGTTTAGCTGAGCAGTGTTATATCCCTCTGCCTGCCTGCTCAACACAGCACTATTCTAATACCATGCTGCTTGGCATTCAGCTCACCACTCGCTCCTCTCTTTCTCCTGGCACCGTCCCTCCCTCCTTCTCTTCACCTCTCTCTCAGTCTCTCTTTCAGCAGCATCTCTCACCCGCTCTTCCCTGGTGAGGTGGGATTGCGCCACTGAACCAGCATCTGTTGCCAGGCACATGCACACACACACAAACACACACACACTAACTGTGTAGACATTTAAACCCCTACTGTAGTGGACAGCATGTCGCTGTGTTGAGCACATCATGATGACATATTTTGGACATTGAAACTATAAAACAGCATGTCGCCATATCACAGTCTTAGCACCTAGAGCTTCACGGCAAAATATTCCCACCTTATGCTCTTCTTTTTTCTCTCGTTTCTGATTCTTTCTTCCTCTTTTACTCATCCTCTCCATTATAAAGTGTCCCATCCTTTTCTATTCCCTCCTCCTCCTCCTCTCCCTCCTCTTTTTACTGCTCTGTGCATTTCCTTCTCTCCTCCTCCTCCTCCTCTCTCTGCTTCACCCAAACACAGAATTTGTTCTTAATTGACCTGCCTTGTTGAATAAAGGTCAATCCCTCCTCAAAAGCCTCCAATGTTCCATTTTTCTTTCTTCTTACTACCTCCAGCCTTTCTCTTTTCTCTCCTCCCTTTCTTTCATCTGTCTATTTCTTCAGCCTGTCCTGCCATGCACATCTTTCATCACTCCATTTTTCCCTCTTGCAACGATCGGCTCTTTCTGCAGCCACATCACTCCATCTCTGTGCAACCTTCCTTTTGTTTTAAAAAAAACAGGTATATTAAAATATCCATACACCAATGTGTGCAAATATACATTCAGTGGAAGTCAGAAACAACACTGCATGAGCCTCACTTTTACCTGCAGACCTCCATACATCATTTCCCAGCAGAGTTGAAACTGTATTTTTCTGCTCTCTCTAAAACTCATTGAGCTTCTCTGTGTGAGTTCCCTTTCCTTTCTGCTCTGTCTCTCTCGCTCATACAGACACATCAATCAATTAGACTTACACTCCTCCAGCATTTACACTTCTCTCGAGCTTCATTATTCAATCTGATGTTGACACAATGAAAGGTATTTTACATGGCGCCAAAAGAAGAGGGCTTTGTTGTTCAAAGTTAGTTCAAAGGGTGCTTGGATGGCTTCTCTAGCCAATCAGCCATAATGAGGAATAATGGCCACTGATGATTCAGAACCACACTATTAGTACAGACCTTTGCCACTCAAGGCTTATAATTGTGTAATCCATCATATAACGTCGGTAATGGAGACAGTCCAAGATGATGTTGTGATAATGTATCAAAACTGGACTGATTTTATTCCATGAATCAAGCCTTCCTTCCCTCTTTGCCTCAGCATGATTTAATAAACTGTAAACATGAAGTACTCAGCACTTGCAGAAGTAGGGGAAGTGTTAAGGGACTCTCACTTTTCAATTGTCACATGCCATCTCCCATCAATCTCCCACCGCTGCTGCACTCAATTAGGAGGGAGTAAAGAACCCAGCCATTTGTTAATCTGAGTCACAGCCACCTGAGTGATGGGACAGCAGTGTATGTATGACTGCGGTGTCCAAAATGATCCGAAGGTTTGACAGCTGTTTTCTTACACTCTCCGGCCCCAGTTATTCCTCTGGTAGGTTTTCTGTAACCTCCAGCCTAAACCCCAGTAAGCCAGAGGGATCATGAAGCGCCACTTTCACGGCCTGTTTTCATACTGGAAATCGGGGTCAAATGAGTCTCTGGCCTTCCACTTGGCAGAAAATTTCAGCCTTTCCTTCCTTCACCTTTGAACTGGTTGTGCAGTATATGTGAGTCTGTCAATCCGGCCTGTCCTCAATCCATTCTGACAGTTGATGTTTAGAGGAATAGTTCTACATTTTGAGCAATGTGCCCACTGGCTTTCTTATGGAGGGTGTGAAACTAAAGATACCACTCTCATTTCTAAATATGAAGCTTGGGCCAGCAGCCAATTAGCATAGCTTAGCATAAAGAATAGGAACTGGGAAAGCAGACAAGCTCTGTCCAAATATGACAAAGTCCAGTGCTGTGCGAGTTCAGACTTCACCAGAGCTAGTTTAAAGTTCAGTTCACACAGATTAAAATGAACTAGTTCATGCTCGTGGTTTAAAATTTTTAACTAATTTCACAGTCCCAAAAAATGAACCAGTTTAAGTCCATGTCGTCCATGTACTGTCGATTAAATAAGAATGTAATTGAGCCTGAACCAAATTGTGAAGCAGTTAAAAATTATAAACTATTTATGCTTCCAAACGAGCTGGCACACGCTCCACCATCAGCTTCATTACAGCTGCTGTAGCTGCAAGATGTATTATGATTTCAGATTTAGAGAATGCAAAGTGATGCTCAGCAATGCTCTGCAAACACCTCAGTTACCTCTGTACTCTGGCTGATGTGCTGTAGTCAGCTCCCAGGGATGGATGGCCTGGGAGCTGGGTGGTTTGCTGGTGGACTGGAGTGGAGGATGAACTCGTTGAAGGGTTAAATTACAAATGACAGACTTTTTGGCTCATTGCCAGGGGCTGGCAAGCTAACAGTTATCAGGACCATGCATCTCCCACTCCAAAAATGCATGCTGCGCTGCTTTGTCTCTTAAGTGTTGTTTTATTTCTCTTTAGAGTCACACAAGTAGGTGGGGGTGAAGGGGAAAAAAAGGTAGAATCACTGTGCTGAATGGTCGGGAGAGCCCTGCTGGTATTATGCTTTATTTCCTCAGGTGACCAATGCTCACGTTCAGGCTCGTAAGTTGCAAAACTGATGTGTTCAGTTCACAGTTCAACAAATATATAAGCACATTCAATAAATGGCATTCATGCACAACACTGACAAAGTCCACTTACTATCTAAACTTACTAAATATGTTGGTCTATTCTGCCTGAACGCAGTAAGTTCCTGCAGTCCTGTCATCACAGTGAGGTTGGAAGGCAACCAGCTTAGACACCAGGACATTACTGCACCCAAAAAATTGTCCAGCACATAGCCCGAGCCACAGCATGTTGCTTTTACACTTAAGTTTTGTGCCTATTAAACAAGCATAAGAAGTGCTGGTAGGTGGGTTTTGTTATCCGTGGATGAGGGCTGGGTGATATGGTGTAAATCAAATATAACAATATTTTTGACCAAATACCTCAATATCGATATTGCGACCATATTAAATGGTTGACTATTGGTGCTTTCACATTTACACAATGAGATTTTTGATATCAATAATCATTAATAATGTGTTTACAGTGACTAAGTGGTTAAAGACAAATAATGTAATCGTCTGGTAAGTTCAGAAAAGTGTCTCACTCTACTTTAATGCAGCCTTTAAAACTTTGCAAAAGGCAAGAGTTGTTATATTATGATATCCAAAATCTTAGACAATATCTAATTTCATACAACAATTTGGAAAATAAATGCATTGACAGCCATACTTAGGACAGAGCTAGCTGTCTCCCACTGTTTCAAGTCTTAATGCTAAGCTAGACAACTTTAGGTTATCAAGGTAACCCCGGTTCTCTGATAACCGAGCTAGGGATCAGTCACGCCTGAAGGCGTTTCCCATAGTGAGATACAGAGTGAGATCTGACAGAGAACCCACAACTGACAGTAGCTTCATGTTTATCGTGCAGACAAAAAAGTAGAGGGTAGTGTTGTTTCTCTGAGTATTTTTCTGTGAGAATGTGAACAAGTATAATTCCCAAATGTCGTACTGTTTCTTTAAGGCCTATACAGACCCTGACAGAGAACCTGACTCAAACCCTGACCCTGACCCTTATATTCATTTAACCTTACATTGCTTGCCCACTGTGAGACTGACATCGCCTCCGTATCAATTTGTAGCACTGCTCTAATACAACACAGTAATGACTAACAACTTTTATTACATTAGCTATACCAAAATTAAATTTAATGTCTTCCTCTGTTTAAGCCATTAGTGTGCTATAATATGCCCTGAGTTAGCAAATGGGGGTGTTTACATACACTCATTGAAAATGACTCACATGTGAGTAAAAGTGTTTTCAAAAAAACAAAACAATTAATGTGATTTTCCAAGAAGAGAACACAAACAGTTTTTCACACATGAATAAATATAACATTCAGAGTAGCGTCATGGGTTGTGTGACTTCACAAACTGGGCTATTTGCGATCATTAAACAGTTTATGTTCAGTTTTATGCCTCACCTTCAACATCGCCTAAAATGCTATGAGCCATTGCTTTTGAAAACATTGTTGTTGTTTATTTGTGTGTTTGCATCCACGGATATATTTAATTGTCAAGTACTGTGTTTTTGTATTGCTCCATGTGAATGCCATATATGTAGATACAAGAGAAAAGCATATGTTACAGTATGAGAAAACTAAAATAGCCGTACCTAAAATCGTCTCCCTGAGGCACTTTGTACATTTTATTTTTATTTTTTGACTGCCGTGTAAAGTCAGTTTCCATGGTAGTGTGAGAATATTCCGTTTATTCATGTATAGTGCTCTTCATGAGTGGGATATGGAGATGCATGAGCAGTGCATCTTAAATAAGAGCTTGACCAGAATATGAGCTATAACCCAGAATCCTGTGCGCATGTTGGCACGCACACTGTGACAGAAATGTCAGTTACCACGATGCTTTAGAGAATCAAGGCCCAGCTCATTACAGCCCACTCTAGGACTACATCAACTACTAATTACACACAAGCATGATTGAAATTTATTTTCGTGTTGGTTTGGAGGGAAAGTCAGCCTGCAATCTTCTTTGGGCATATTTGCCAAGTTTGAGGCTCTAAGCTCAATCTTAATAAAATCTTCTGTCAGTATTTGAGTTTTACTGTGAATGCCGTGGTGCAGACGGGGTCATGATCAAAGATACATGCTGAAAGCAAGTGCTCTGTATGATCCCATTCACCTCCAGCATTTCCCACTGTAGTAAAGCATATTCAGATAATGATTAAATGCACAGGATGATTAGATGCATTAAGATTGAGATCTGAAATGCATTACAAACTCTTTCAAGACTGCCAGTGTTCCAAGCCACATTCAAACATGATGTGTCAATACAAGCAAGAGAGACTGACAAAATGCACTGGTGGCAAGAAAGATTGAAATATCGAAGCAAGGCTTCAGCTAAGCCACAGTTACACACATTTGGAGACAGAAACAGGAAAACCAGCAAACGACTTCCCCCCCAAACCTCATTTAATCTAGCATGTGTGTTTACATGTGTTTTACGGTGGCTTAGAGCCATTGCAAAACCCCATCAAAATGCAAATGGGGCAGTTAGGGACCAGAAAATTTACCAGGTAAAGAGGAGTTGATGAGCTGACACGGCAAACTAAATTGTTGGCTGTGTGCAGCTTTTTGTGGCTTCCCCTCCTCTCTGTCTCTCTCTCTGTGTCTCTCCTTCTGTCTCCATGGTGTAGCAGCAACGACCGTTGGATAATACCATACAGTAGCTACAGCATAGCACTGTTAGAGTATTCTTCACTTGGCCTCCAGCATGCCGCTGTTAGAGCTTTCTTAAGGGATCATTTCAATGCCAGCTGCAACACCTGCTCTCTCTATCTTTTCTCATTCTGCTCCTATATCTCCTTGGTCGTTTTCCACCCCGACTGCTCCACTATCTATTTCATTCCATTACCTTCTCCTGTCCTCTCCTATTTTCTCTATTCACCTCTCCAGTAGTCCTCCCTCTCACCTGCCATTATGTCCTCTCCTCTTTCTTTCCCCTGAACACCTCTCTCCTATCACCCAGCCCATCTCCTCTCTGCTCCTTCTCTGTATTCCATCACAGCACCCTCTCCTCTGCCCTCTCCCCCTAACAACTCCTTTTAAGTCCCTCCTGTCTCACTTCTCCCCCCGTCTGTGTCCCCCCAGCCCTGCTCTCCTCCCTCTGCCCCCCCAATTTAATCAATTGCGACCTTCTCCTCCCTTCAGTTTTTCTTCTATATCCATCCATCCTTCCCTCGTCGCCCTTTCGCTTCTAAACTCTCAGACTCCCCTTCACCCCTCGTCCTCCCATGCTATTTTATCCTCTTTCGTATCCTATTTCATCTCCTCCTCTGTTCCAGACCCATTTCTTCACACTTCCCATGGCTCACACCTCCCCTCAGCATCTCTCCCTTCCCCTCCTTCCCTCCTGTCTTTAATCTAGAGAAAGGATATCACCATCTCTAAATCGTATGAGAGAGAAAACACCAGCGCCATTATCTCCCCATCTGCCTCCTCTCTCCTCTCCCTCACTCCCTCTGTGTGTGTACTCAACTCGGCTCTCCTAAAATTACAAATCAACCCCTTTCAAAACGTTGCAGCACACATATGCGAGGAGACACAGAAAGCAGGAGGTGATGGAGGGAGCAGAAGAGGGAGGAAATAGAGCGATAACCGGACAGAGGAGAAAAGTAGATAAAGAGACTGTCATACCTGCGCGCCTCCCTCCTCTTCCTCTCCGGCTAGGTAGAGGCTGTTTCTCCTCCGGTTATCTCCCCCTTTTGTCAAGCCAGGTGATGAACTCCACTCAGCAAACAACGTGTTAAATAATCCTCCTCCTGGTCAGATGTATTTTCAAACCACATAAGAAATCATATCCACTTTTTTGGGGGGTGAGGGGGGGTAGGGGGGGTCTTGGACCGCGCAACGCTGGTCGCGCTGCGGGGCTCTTGGAGTGGTGGCGGGGCAGGAAAGGCGTTTCAATTTAGTTCCCGTCGACTTTGCATTAAAAGCCCGGTGCGGGTACACGAACCGGTGGCAGCCGATAACCTACAGCTATCCGGTGTCCGCCGCTGATCCACTGGGACACAACTGCGCGCGTGGAAAAAACGCCGTTAAACCGGCGCACCGCCGCGTTGCGCACTCATTTGGTCACCACATGAGCTCCCCGCGTTTCCGTTAAGACTCCGTTAATCGGTCATTTAAAGGAAAACACCCATCCGTCGGGGGTAATATCGCTGGGATCCAGTGTCCAGAGTGGAGAAGAAAGCAATGGGCAGGCAGAGTGGGGAAGCGTGTCTGTACGCGTTGAAACCGGGCACCGTCGTCTTTTTGGGTTACTCAGCCGGTCTCCACGTAAAGCTCCCCTGTAAATGCTCTTTGCTCCCCCATTCAGCAGCTGTCACTCCTGCACCAACATCACATCTCACTCATTCACAGCTCTTTGCATTTGATCTGCTCTTGGTTATAGAATAATAATCCTCTGTGGTTGTAGGTGATTATCCGCCTCGAGGTGAGAAATTGAAGAGTGTAAATGGGTAAAAGAGAAACTGCAGGATCAGAGGAGCTTTGTAAATGCTCGTCTCCCCCTTTTCAGCCAAAGAAGTGACTTTGTCTTGACCTCTCTCTTCTCTCCGCGTCGGTCTCTCCAAGGAGAGAGCACCGGACAACAGTGCGTGCTGCCCGGTGGATGGCAGCCTATAGATGGAGGCGTTATAGGTCAGGAAAAAAAAGATGATAAATCCCGATAGGAAAGCAGCCTCAGATCATGTCCCTTTCCCTCCTTTCGCTGAAAGGCGCTCTGATCCTCCACGGCGAGCCTCTCCGTCCCCTCCTGCAGTTAGGCTACTTTCACACTGTGCGGCGGTTTGTCCCGGGAGGCGATACGCCTACCCGCTCCTCTCCTGTCTGTCTCCCTCCTCCTGGATCTGTGTCCTGCTCTGTCTATTGACAAGTCGCTGCTCCGGGATTACAAGCTGGTAATAACGGATGGATACGTTATGACGACTGTGCGTGATGCCATCGCTGGGGCGTTTGCCTGGGAGAAGTAGAGGATATAGTTTAGGTCCGTTAGTAGACACAATACACATCGGCACGGCCAGAGGTTCTCAAAGTGAGGGATGGGGACCTCTAGGGGGCCGTGGGAATGCAAATGTGTCCTCAGGTAAAAGTACACAAGTTCCTTGACTTTACTCATAATGTATTATGACTTTAAATTCTTCAGGCAACACAAAAGTGGATATTTCTTTAAAAAAATAAATAAACACTACACTGTGTTTGCATGCTCTGGAACCTAGGGCTGGGCAATATATCCATCCATCTATCCATTTTCTAACCGCTTATCCTCTTGAGGGTTGCAGGGGAGCTGGAGCCTATCCCAGCTGACATTGGGCGAGGGGCAGGGTACACCCTGGACAGGTCACCAGACTATCACAGGGCTGACACATAGAGACAGACAACCATTCACACTCACATTCACACCTACGGCCAAGTTAGAGTCACCAATTAACCTGCATGTCTTTGGACTGTGGGAGAAAGCCGGAGTACCCGGAGAAAACCCACGCTGACACAGGGAGAACATGCAAACTCCGCACCTGGAATTGAACCAAGAACCCTCTTGCTGTGAGGCGAGAGTGCTAACTACCACACCTTGGGCAACATATCAACACTGTGATATGAGAATAGATATTTGTTTTAGATTTTGGCTACTGTAGTATCTTATTTTTGGTCTTATTGTAAAGGCTGCATTACAGTAAATGTAATTTTCAGAATTGACCAGACTGCTCTAGCTTGTACTTTATATCCACAGTACTGATGGTTAGTTATCAAAAATCTCATCGCGTAATTTTTTTGTGAAATACCGATAGTCAACCCTACAATATTAATAATAATGAGTTCAAAGTGCTTGTCAATAATTAAAACAGACAAGACATGAAACCAACAACCTTTAAAGGACCTGATGAAAACACTTTCGTGTATAAAAACTGAGGAAAAAAAAGACAGTTTAAATGAATTTAAAACTCAAGTAAAATCAGGAAGAGCTCTCAGATAAAAGTATGTTTTAAGAAGGGACTTAAAAGAGATCAGTGACTCAGCTGACCTGATTTCCTGGGGCAGACTGTTCCAGAGCCCTGGGGCCATGACAGCAAACACTCTGTCCCCTTTGGTTTTTAGCCAGACCTCTGGAAGAGACAAACAACCTCTGCCTGAGGACCTCAAAGTACGTCCCAGCGTGTATGGTACTAAGAGGTTGCAGATATAGCTGAGAGAGAGACCATGAAGAGCCTTAAAAGTAACCATTTTAAAATATATTCTAAAACACACTGGGAGCCGGTGTAAAGAGACTAAAACTGAAGTGATGTGATCATGTCTCTTGGTTCTGGTTAAAAGCCTCACAGCTGAATTCTGTACAGTCTGGAGTCCATTCATAAATTTTTGATTCAACTAAGAAAAGAGGCTGTTGCAGTAATCCAGGTGTCTTTAAAAGTTAAAATGTATCTTTTTAAAAATATTTCTAAGATGATAAAAACATGACTGCACAAGCTTTGTAACATGCTGCTCAAAACTTAAATTACTGTCAAACCAGACTTGATATTATCCAATAGGGAAACAGCCAAAGGCAGACTTTGTTGTTAACGTGCTGGGGCCCAATGACAACAATCTCTGTTTTGTCAGAGTTCAGCTGAAGAAATTATTTTGACATCCAGCTTTTAACATCAGTAAGACATCACTGAGTGAGGACATCATTCCAGGGTCTGTGGATCTAATGGGCAGGTACATCGGTGTATCATCAGCATAATGAAAAGAGATACAGTGTCTCTGGATAATGTGCCCAAGGGGAAGCATTACATGGATGATAAAATTATTCTAGAATTATTTTATTTTATATTTTATAATTCTTTATTTTATTTTATTCTACAATATCATCACAGTATCGATATTGAAGTATTGAGGTCAAAAAAATATTGTCACGTTTGATTTTCACCATTGGACTCTGAGGCCGCATTCACAAAGCTTCCTGGTGTTGCTCCTTATGACAAAACTCTAAGAAAATTCTTAGAATCATTACGTTTTTTTTATAATTCCCCCTTTAAGTTAAAACTAGGTCCTTTGAAAGATAAGTTATTCACAGAGCATGTTAGACCTATAAAGAGCTCCTTAAGTGAAAAAAATTAGGAGTAGGGAGGAGGACTTTGAAGAAGCTTCAGAGTTTCTTAAGCAGAGGAGAAAATAGTGGAAAGACAAAGAGGTCAGAGAAGTATTCTCCAAACACTGCATGACAGTGAGTAAATGAAACGCTACAGATTAGATCATGCGGGGATAATATTTGTGGTTGATCTCACAAAGAGGCGTGTCTGTGACAACCAATCACAGCTGTTAAAAAATGCATCATACCTACCAACAGGGTCACCCACACCCCCTCACTAAGGTAGAAGTTTCTGTCCCCTCCTAAACTTTCCGAAATCACTCCTGAGCTAGGAATCTTCATTTAAGATTTTTAGGCTACGTTATGAGCTCTCTGGGAGTGTTTTCAAAATGTTGGTGACTACAACCCCTGGTTGATGAGGCAAAATTGGCAGCTACATCCTACTTTTCAAGCAATAGTTTGATAGTTTTCAAAATACTCGTTTGCCCTCTTACTGAGAGTCAGATGAGAAGAGTGATATCTCTCTCATGTCTGTGCGGTGTATATATTTTAAAGCTACAGCTGGCAACCTAAAACAAGACTTTAGGAACCACAACATAGTTTTGACACTTCGATTTACACAAGCGGGATCCATTGTGTTAATTAGGGAGCTTTAGAGGTGCTGGTAGGTGGGTTTTGTTAAGAGCAAGGCTAGCTGTTTCCCCTTTGTTCCCTGTCTTTATGCTAAGCAAAGCTAACCGGTTGCTGGCAGCAGATAGACATGAAAGCTTGTTTGCCCTGTAACAGCCAAGGAGTGAATTGTAACTAATTGTATTCATGTCAAATATGGCTTATTATTTTCACTTTATTATTGTGGACTGGCAGCATATCACCAATTTGCAGCTACATTTCCTATTTTGACACACTTTAAGGGGCAGTGTTTAAGATTAAGGGGGATTTAGTGGCCTCTAGTGGTGAGGGTTGCAGATTTCAACCAGCTCAGCTTCTCTTGCTCAGAATTCCTTCAGTGTATATTGTTTGGGTTTTTTTTTTTTTCAGTTGATTCTGGAGCGAAATTATCTGCAGATGTCTTGTCTTCTCCAAAACAAATGGACCAGGTGATTCAACACGGTAAAAACACTGAATGAAGCCATTTCATGTTACAAATCAGTGGTTCCTCTTTGCTGTTTGGCACATTGCAGATGGGCTGCTAGCCCAGCACATGGTAATGAGTGCTCCCCTTTTTTCTTTGCTAACTTAATGTGCGCTCAGTTTATTTCTGATCCAGATGTTCAAGAGGTTTTTACCATGAGCTGAGTTATCTGCAGAGGTCTCCTCCTCTCCCAAACAAGCAGACCTGATAATTTAAACCGGTAAAAACACTGAGTAAAGCAGTGCCACTTAAAAAAAATAAAAAATCAGTGTTCTTCTGATGGAGGGGCCGCTAACAACGGCCCCATCTGGAGCCAGTGTTTGGTTTGTCAGTTGTAGGCTATTGTAGAAATATGGCGGTGCAACATGGCAATCTATGTTGAGGACGTACTCCCTATGTAAATATAATGGCTCATTCTAAGGTAAAGGAAATACAATGGTTCTTATATTTGGGTAATTTTATACCGAAGTAAACATGCTTATTATATTATAATCAATTTCTGCCAATATATCCCCCAAAATCCTCCATACTGAACCTTTAATTTGTCATGAAATGCTATTCGTTCTGCAAAGAAACACATAATTATTCTTGCAATAACCACTGGGAGGCTGGAGATGAGAGGTTGGGTTCACCCAACTGACAGCTAAACAGCAAGCAACATAAAAAGGTCTCTGATATGTGACATAGATCTCTCTGTTTAGGGGTCACTACCATAGATACAAAGGTATGTGACTTCCTCTTTGACACAGCTAACTGAAGCATCTGATGGCACTATTACGCCGTAGCTGCTGTGATGAATGCTACCATCAGAATCGGGTGAAACAGCCAGCACAGGAGGCAGATTAGTCTGCTCACTTTACAGATTCTGCAGGATTTCATGGATTATGAAGTGTGAGTGTTCTACAATTATCTGATTAGCAAGAGATGGGACAAATTATATGGTGCACTGCTGGCAGAACACAAAACAGTTCAGGGTTGTGCTTGTTGGTGGTGGTTGGAATTAGAGGGCAGGGAATACTAAAGAGATAAAGAGAATAAGAGAGAAGGGCAGAAATAACCAGACAAACAGATTAAGAGAATGGACAGAGATCAGGGGCCAGGGAAATGAAAACTCTGACGTTTTGCTTCATGTTCTATAACCTCAATCTAAGTAGAAACACCTCTGGGCTATGCAGGCTAAAGGTCAGTCTAATAAAAGAAAATAAATGTGTGTGCGTGTGTGTGTGAGGGAGATAAACCAAGTGAGAGACAAATGTTAGGTGTGGAGCTTTTTGGGCGTTTATTCTGGGAAACAACATGCATTAAAGTCACTTCTTGTGGCATTTGAAGGCATAATGTGATGAGATTTTAATAAGCCTGCAGCAGCATATCTTTAACTATTGGCCAGAACAAGAAAATGGGTCTTGTTTTTGATGGTTCCTACCATAGTAGCAATGCTTTAATTAGACCGGGTGTCCCCGGGGAGAAACAAAATTTGCTCATTTTGGGATCCTCAAACGAAAAATAATCACTAATCTGAAGGATCCCGCTGAGTCGTGTTTTCAGAGCTGTAAGAATATTGGTCTATACCAATACCAATACATACAAATTAAGCCATGACATTTAGTTCATGAGCAAGCAAAACAAAAGAAGTGGAAAGAGGATGAGAGAGATGAGAAGAGAGACAGAGGAGTGTTGATTGTAAAATTCTGCAAATCTTTACTGCCCTCAAGACTCTGCATGTCAGGCATAATTTGGCCAATACCCTCTAATAAAAATCAAATATGATTTTTCAAATTTCACAATCATTTCGCAAACAGCACCTTTGCTTCTCGCCGCTGCACAGAGCCAAAGCGGAGGCTTCATCAGCCAGCTGGTCCTACAGCTTCATTCAGCCAAGCCAACCCCTTCACAGCATCTGTCCAAAAGCAAATTCTAACAAAGAAAAAGACAAACATGGAGGGAATAACACAAACCTGACGCAAACTGGAAACACATTCATCCCTAAATAGATGGTAGGCCTACTTATAATGGCAGAGCACCAGACCAGTGTGACTAATAAACCCTGGAGGAAAATACAGAGTCAGTGAGCACAGGATGGCAAGATGAGCTGTGATCACACTGCTCCAAGGGAAAGGTGAGGGGGCACTTCCTTTAGGAGGAGCCAAGATGTTTACATCGCCTAAATCAAGCCAATATGCATCTTTTTCCATAAAACCCATAAAAATACATTTCAGAAATCAAAGAGTATGTTGCCAGTGCAGCTAAATATGTCTTCAGCACATAATTAGTTGATTAAGCGATTAGTCAGGGCAATTAGTCAAGGAATGTGAAGACATTCATCATGCAAAAGTTTATAACATCCTTTCCTCATTTTTATTTTAAATGTAAGGATTTTCTTGTTTTCTCTGTTTTATATCATCATAAATTAAATACCTTTTGGTAGTAGACTATTGGTGGACACAGCCAGTAATTTGAAGACATCAATGGGCTTCTGGCAAATGGCAATGGTCTTTTTTAAAAAAAAATTTTATGGTTGTCTGATATTTTATGGACTAAGGGGCTGATCGTTATTTAAATAGGACCGGGGTATGGTTGGGACGTGATTATGATTTTATTTTTTCCTTAAACCCCCCCCAAGCGTCCAAAAAAAACGTTTTGGCCCCCCCTGACGGATTGGAGAAACATGTATGACCCCCCCCCCAACCATAAACAACATTTTTGTATATAATCACAAGTAAAGAGGGCAATAATAATGACAATTTCCATCAATAAATAGCACCGTATTTGACTTCGCCATTGTTTCTAAAACCTTACTCTGCCAGGTGGGGTCAGTATTGAGTTCACAAAGCTACTGTGAAACTAAATCTGGAAACGTCTTCCATTTGATTCTGACACTGCAAAATAAAGACAGATTGGGAGCTATATTTTTCGTATTTAAAATAAACAGTTGTGAGTATAAAAGCTGTCATTATCAGCTGTCAGGCGTGAGTTTTTTTTCTCTCCTACCTTTCCAGCTGTAGAACAGTGTTGTGTTTTAAACCAAATGGACCCGTAGCAGCCGCAAAAATCCATTTGTGTCCTCTTGTAGTATTCCAAAGCGGTACTTTAAAGAGCCATTCAGCATTTAACATAATTAATAGCTGCAATGTCATATGAGCAACAAAATACAGTTCTGTTCCTCCAAACTTGTTTCTACCGGCTCGCGCCATCTTGTCATATTTTGGTAAGACCCACACTGTAGTTTACGACCAATCAAATCACCCTGGATTAAACCATTGCATTAAACCAGGGGTGCCGGGTGAGAGAGCATGTCCACTGGCCACTGTTTTCATTCAAGCCTGGTGACCCGAGGATAAGCATGCCACTTAACAATGAAGGACAGACGTGGAGTTTGGAGAGGCAGGTGTCTATCCTGCACAGATTGTGATGCGTATGAGCCTGGGACCGACAATCCATGTGGGTATTGTGGCTGCCCTCCTGGTGCTCATATACGCACTGAAAATCAAGAGCCCCCCGCAACGACCGCAACAGACTCTTCCAGGAGTGATGCGTTCCACAAGGTATACCATGGGTTGGGATTTGGGAAGAAGCTAGCCTATTTTTGCAAACTAGTTTAATCTGCAATCTCTATGTGTTGGCCCACGCAAGCAAAACAGTCCCACCGTTCAGGAGAGTAGATACAGGCTTGAACATTCATTTACAATCTGAATGTGTCTGTTGTACCTGCTATCTACAGCAGCCTACAGTTTAAAATAAAAACCTTCTCTGTAGAAAATAGTTTCAGCACAAACGGCACATAGAAAGCAAATTAGATAGTCCAACATAAATCTAAATGTATCACAAAACAAGTGACTGCAAATGAAATAGCCTATATATGCAGCACATGTGTACACATTTATTTAAAACTGCCAAAAAAAAGCCATCACTGACACAAACTGATAAATGTTTGTACATGTACTTATAGCCTACACAAAAAGCATTCAGTGTCTATTGGAACACTACTTTTATATTGGAAGTATACACTGCACTACATACAATATGTAGCCTACAGTAATGTATAGTATACTGTTATTTCCTGTACTCTGTAAATTGTAAATCTGAAATTGCATTTAATAGTCACTATAGCACTAGTGTCACATTTGATATGTAGCTTGATTAAGGCTGGTATAGAATTCACTATCTGATACGGTTTTCAATTTGCATTCACAGCTGCCAGAAGGAAGAAAATTAAAGTTGGGATGGCTTCCACACCCACAGGCAGCAAAGACAAAGTTCTCCAATGCAATTAAATTTGTCCAGTGTGTCATCCGCTTTTAAGGTCTGTAAAGACACTCTCAAATTAGCATGAAGGAAACCTTCCTTTCGACAAATCGATCTCCTCACAGCCATTGTTTGTGTTCCGCGGTCGTCTTCTTCTGCTACTCTATTGGGTTTTCCGGTCAGTGACGTGTGTACAAGTGGGAAATACCATTGTGGACCATGCAGGGTAACTTTATATAGGGGAGTATAAACCAAAACCTCTGAGTAAAATAAGAATGGAAAAGAAACAAAAAAGCATACAAAACTTAAAGAAAAGTTGCATGACCCCCCCTGAAGCCAAAATAAAAACCATATGGCCCCCCCCACTGCTCAAAAAAAAGTTTGGGAACCCCCCCCTGTTTTGGACCAGCCTCATTTGCATATAAATATCGATCAGTCCCTAAACTATTAATAGATCAATCAAAAACATAATAGTTCAATGAAAATTATTAAGTGTAATTTATAGTGCCTTGTAAACTAAATAAGATAATTGGTTCTTTGGGAATAATCAAAGTCAAGGTTAGCAAACTAAACTTAAACTTTATCTATTTATATAGCATCACTGTGCAGATTGTAAGGTGCTTAATAATACAACAATACAATGATAATACAACAATACAGTGGATAAGACGCAATATAAAGAAAGATAATATGGGACATTAAAAATCAGATTAAAAATTAAGATACATTTTTAAAAGAATTAACGGTGTAATATAAGAATGCTACAATTAAAAATAAGTTTTAGAGCCAGTACACGTGCTCCATCTTTAATCACCTGTAAAACATGAGGTCGGGCACTGGGTGCTACTCTTGTTCCTACTCTGTGCCAACTTTCAAGGGCACAGAGGTAGGTTGCGTCTAAGGTCTACGTCTACTTACCAGAGATCCTGAGTGCAGAGCTGATCTAATTCCAGGCACTGTTTTGTAGTGTGTATTAGGCCTAAAATGTTCAGCTCAGGGTAGCCCTGCACTAACATGATCAACTTCTCCTCCATATTCACTACAGACTAATATTTATGGAACAAAGGCTGTGGTTAATTGTGCTCGTTACATGATATACAATGCACGCTGCTGCATTCCAAAAGTTGAAATCTGTTTGTCTCAGGGTGCAGCCGTTGTGCCCCGAGGCCTTGATCACACTAAAAGCATTTCAGCAGCTGGAGGCAGCTTTTTGTAATCGTTTTAAATGAAAATGAATCTTTTTGCTGGTGTTTTTGCAATTCGCCGCGTGTTTCTGTGCTTGAGGCACCTGGCATTTTTGCCGCAGTGCTCTGAGCTCTGAAAGTTGAAAAAGCGCCCTACGTCATCTCAGCTTTCTTTTCATTGTCCATTGGGATGATTTGAGAGGCGGTCTCAACAAGTTTACAGTTGGTTAACAATGGAGGAGAAACTGGTGGTAGCGGTTGCTGGATACCCAAAGCTTTACAGCCCAACGATAGACAGCAGGTTGTCAAACTGCCCCTGAGTCATCCTAAAATATGCTTGGAAACGGCCATAATCGAGGAGAAGCTCCTGGACCAACTGGTGGTACTCCCCATGATCCACCCTCTTTTTTAGGGTCTCATGTAGAGCAAGTTCCCTCTGCCTGTCCATTTTAGATTTATGGTAGATCGATTACAAAGTTGCCTGGCAACAATAAAAAGCTGCAGCAAGCATTTTTCACTAGCAGTATTCAATTTTAAAAAAAAAAAGGCAGTGCAGTGCACCTCACCTTTGAGCACGCTTTCCACATGTCTAAATTAAAAACAATGGATTTGAGGGCGCCAAAAAATGTGGCATGTTTATGACCCATGTGGGTTCTTTTTGACTGTAGTTACAGATTGCGATGCTCCTTGATTGAAGTTAGGAAACATCAGAGTAAAAAGCAAACAACACTGATTTTGGTGGGAAAAAGATGCAAATGTCACAGGCATGTGTGACCCAACCATCCACACTGGCTGCCTCCCTAAGAGGCTATGTAATGATATAATATCTACTCCCGCCTTTGTTTCCTGGAAACAGCAAATACAGGAGTTCAAGAGGCCACAAGAGGCCCCTTTGATATTAATATTAATATGTATGGTTTAGCCATTTCAGTAAATTACCAGTGCTGTCATGTTTCTGCTGAGGGCAGTCCTCTTCTTAAGACTTATTTAGTTGCAGCCCTATATGTCAAAAAAGAATACAATTCAAATGCATACCAATGCAAAAGAAAAAAAATACTGTATGAAAAACAATGCTATTTTTCAAAATAATTGCCTATTTATAGCCATTTCTTTTTTTCCATCTCATTTTGTATGTTTATTGGGTATTTGTCGCTGCTTTGTGGTGGTTGACTACTGTCATTTCAATACTGAATGTGTTGACATCGCCGTGGCAACACGCTGTGTTTCATAACAATAAAGCATCTGTGAAGTTGAGAGGGAGAGATAGAGAAGACAATCAGAGGGCACGAGAGATAAAGACGGAGAGGAGGAGAGAAAATGTTAGAGGGGAAGGGAGGGAGGGAGATAAAGAGAGACGGAAGACCCTCCAGCCGATTCAGCACCATGGACAGTGCTGCGGTGGGACTCAGCAGCACAAGGCCGGAACAAGCTTTATCCTCAGAGAGAAAAGCCAAAAGCTCCTCTCAACATGCTCTGATCTCTCTCACTCTAACTCTCTTAAACACACACACACACACACACACACTTATGTCACATCCATGTTGCGCCCTCCTCTTTCTCTGACACTCACACACACTCGTCACTGCCTCACTCATAACTGTCTCTCCCCTCCCCAACCTGCTACAGTTTGTTTCTTATCACTTCTCTGCGTGACTGCGCTCTTTGTGGATCAGCATCACAAAATAGTTGACAATAAGTCGAGCATGGTGTGTGTGTGTGTGTGTGTGTGTGTGTGTGTGTGTGTGTGGGTGTGTGTGTGTGTGTGTGTGTGTGTGGGTCTGTCACTCAGCCTGGTAAGCTGGTTTTTGTTGTGTTTTTTTTCCCTACAAGTCACCAATTTTGTAGAGGAGGCATGAGTAGAGATAGAGTTCAAAGGGACACTGTGTGCTAAACCGGTTGAGTGATTTCTAAACAGGACAAGTGTTTTTGGTCCTTGGAGAGAGGAGTACAAGGAATGGACAATGAGGGAAAGAAAGAAGAAAAAATGAATTGTAGAATTGAAGAACATGAAATAAACAAAGAAAAGAGGGGTAGAAAGAGCATGAGATTAGGAAAACGAAAGAAGGACTATACCTTATTGCTGCAATGGTTCGTCTTTAAATTTGGGCAAGCAGAAATATCATCAGGCAATATATATGACTTTGCCAGTACGTTCAAAGCTGAGTACAGTAGTAAGTAACAAATCAAAGGTTACAAATTTGTAACCCTAGTTCTATTGGGTGCCAGTGGTCGGGGGAAGCCTGATATGGCCAACTGCAGATGGTCATCACCTGCAGGAGTGACCGGAGGTAGCAGCTGAGTGTTGCAGTTGGAGCGGAGGTCTTGACGTCATCGATCTCAAGCTCCTGCTCACTCTCATGGTGGTGAAGCATCACGCTGAAGCTGCTGAAGGGTTCCTACTACTGCTGTTGTCTGAACAGGGGCAGCGCCAGGCAGGCCTCACAGGTTGGTGGCTGCTGAACACCGCTCTCTGCCTGGTCTGCGCCAAGGCATCGATAAGGTTCTTGAAGCTCCATCCATAGTGGAAGCTGCTCAGTGTGCTACTTGACGTCGCTGAAGAGAAAAAAGATGTCTGACAATGGGAATTCACTTCCCTATATACTGCGGGGTCCACACGTATTCGGGTAGGCATGTTCTGATTGGCCTGCTTTGTGAATGCTTTTGTCAGTGTGCTAACGCATGATCGTGATTTGAGGAATATTACCCAAAGAGTCCAGTAAAGGGTGGAGCCTGTGAGAAATAGAACTATGATTCATGTGAAATTGCCATGTTGGACAAACTGAGTCACAGACATTCTGTTCATGTTGGTGACTGTTCACTGCTGGAGAAGTAAAGGCAAAGCTTGAGTGACACATTTACAGTTGATCCCTGCTGTTCTAATGGGACTGATTCCAATAAACAGATCTTTGCGTATGAATGTAGATTCTGTAGGCAACAGGACAAGATGTTGGTATCAGAGGCGTTCTGATTTGCATTTGTAGTCCGAGCCGTAATGACCAATCACATTTAAGTGGCAAGTGAACAGTCTGCGTGGAGAGCAAAACACACGGACCTAATTGCAATCATGGTACCCATCACCATTCGAATGCAGATATCTGTTTTAAGAGATTAGCCAAAATGACCAGCACATGGAGAAAAAAATTCTTGGCCTGGATATCCACTGGCCAATCTCGGAACCCATTTGCTTTCAGTCTGATGACGATAAAGCCTCTCTGATTGAGGGCCAATATATTGGGCTGGTCCTGTGTATCTAGATATCCAAGCCAAGACTTCTTCTATCATGTGCTGGTCATTTCACCTTATTTCTACAAACAGATATCTGCATATGAATGCAGATACATTTAAAAAACATTTATGTAAATTTTAAGTAACAAATTGAGGGTTACGATATTGTAACCCCAGTTCTATTGAGTGGGAGCAGTAGGGGGAAGCCCGACATGGCCCACTACTGAAGATCAACACCAGCAGCAATGATCAGAGGCGGCAGCAGAGTGTGGCAGTTGGAGTATGGGGTCTCGATGTCATCTCACTGTTGGTATCAGAAACATACTTGTTTGCATTTGTAGTCTGAGTAGTAATGACCATTCACATTTAAGTGGCAGGTAAACAGTCCGTGTGGAGCACAAAAAATGCAGAACGCTTAGGCCAAAATGCATGCTTGGAACCCATCAGCTATTGTCTTAAAACAATATAGATTTTTTCTAGTTGTTTTTTTAAGCTTTTAATTTCTTAATTTAAATAAAAAAAATCTGCATTCTATCTCTGTTTTAAGAGATTAGCCAAAATGACCAGCACATGGAAGAGAAATTCTTGGCCTAGATATACACTGGCCAATCTCGGAACCCATTTGCTTTCAGTCTGATGACGATAAAGCCTCTGTGGGTGAGTGGGCCAATATTTCGGGCCGGTCCTGTCTAGATATCCGAGCCAAGACTTCCTCTTTCATGTTCCGGTCATTTAAGCTTATCTCTACAAACAGATATCTGCATATGGATGCAGATACATTTTTTTTTTAAAAAGTCAATGTCAAGCTAACTCATCGTCAAACAATAGCCATTGGGTTACAAGACTGCATTTTGCCCAGTGTGCTCCACTTCTACACTTGGACGGTTTACCTGCCGTTCCAACATGATTGGTCAATACTACTTGGACAACAAATGGAAACCAGAAGACTTCAAAATCTGTTAACAAATTCTGCACACATATGCAAAATCTGTTTATAGAGGTTATTTGCCAGCTACACTGAGTTGGCCAAAATATTGGCCATTGCCCCCGGTGGCTTTATCATCATATGACAATAGCTGATGGGTTCATAGATTGTAATGTGACTAACTCCTGACTGGTCTATTTACACTATTGTTAATAAAACTGTGTTTTTTGTTGGAGGAAATATTGTTTAGCTGAATGCTTAAAGGCATTCTTAAAGGCCGGCAGGAAGAGAAAACAATACTGTGACTTTGACTGTACATTATTAATTGCAACATGTGTGGTTACTATGGGAAATTTACTGGGTTAACTTAGAGAGTGGCATGTATGGCAGGTCGACAGTACCCACTGTAACAATCAATGACACCAAAAGTTGCAATTGATAAGGAGTGCACATTGACCTTTTGGTTGCACAATAATTATTGGTGTTTTTGAGGGCTGTCACGTCCCTGTTATTGTCATATCCATCTTATGGAAACAGCTGATGCCAGGATTGACATTTTTTTCCCCCTATAATCATATATGATATATATCATATATGATAATAAAGTGCCTGTGCGTATGTCTGCTTGGCACATACACACATTTTCTGTCAAGTAACTATCACAAAACACCCTGTTCACACTCCACAGCCTCTCTGCCCTTGTCAGTTACACCAGTCAATAAAGCAATTTATCAATCAGTCAATCAATCCATCAGTCGATCATGAGATCAGTGCCTCAGGGTGACAGATGATCCATTTCCAAATCATGCAATTGATTGGCATTGATTAGTTAATGCCCCAGGTAAGTGTTTCATTAAAAAGCCTACAAGCCTGTTTCACAGAGACGATTAGGGGTGAATATTGGAACAGAAGCCAGTTCATCGACGTTACTGGTGAAGTACACACTTATCTTTATTATCGTCTATGGAGATATATTATGCCTATTCATGTCACAACACACTCCCATTTACAATCGCAGAATGGAGTTGAAACAGCGGTGACTCTCGTTAATACAGACAAATCAACCGGTATAGAAGAATAGACAAGGCACTCAGAGCAGTGCATTTCTCAGCCCAAAAGGTCAAAATTTTAAATCTTTGTGTCCATAAACCAGTTTATTTTCTGAAAGTAAATTTATGATAAACCACCTTTACTTTTTCAGTCAATGTGGGCAACACTCAGCCTAGTCTGGGGGAGAAATTCTGTCTCACAAGAATTCAATTTTTTTTATTTTTCTTTCATGGCAGAATAAAAGTTGAACCAACACAACGATCAAAGCAAATATTTCACTTCAATGTGATTCAAAGAACGTTTCACTGGTACCTTCTATTTTGATACAGTGCTGCTGGATGGCAAAGTCTGATTGTTTTTTGCCAGCTCTTCACCACATCGAATACCTCCCTCCATCTTGCCCAATGCAATTCTCTGTGTCCCATACCAGTGAAATAGAGAACGCACGCACCTGACCAATGACTTAGACAAGATCAATCAGCTTCCATGTTTGAAGCACCATGCTGGTTGATGAGGAAATAAAAAGACATTGCATTGACTTACTGCTTCACCCAGCCCTCTCTCCAGCAGTGTCACTGTTCTAAATTAAGGTGAGACCAAAGTGAAATAAGAAAAAAATGGACAAAAGACGACACCAAGAGCAGAGCCACCATGCCTCCGATCTGTGAATTAAGGGACGATATTTGATCTCACATGGTTTCAAGTTTTAACTTCATGAGTTCAGTGGTATCCTGAGTCATGTGGAAGAGCAGCTGTTGCTTTTACCTGGACCGAGAGCCAAATGCATTTGAACGGGTTTAAGTCTTGTATCATTTATGTAATCATCTAGACAGTGGTGGACAATACATTACTGAGTGAAACCAATACGCGTACTTTTTTTTTTCTCTAAAAACAAGTGGTATTTGAAACTCCACAATTACATCAAGTTTACTAATCCCAGTATTACTCTATTACTTTTTTAGCAGTTGGCTGCCTGTGTGGACATTATGTTAGCTTAACGCAGGGAATGTAGACTGCTAGAGCACCCTCTTTGACCACCAAACAAGAGAAAAATGCCTTTTGGTTGTCTTATTTACATAATGTGTCTTCTTTGCTGGCTAGCCCGTTCTTGGTAGGCTTGCATTCAGGAATAAGCTGGGGGTGTGACCCTTGTTGTTTCGCTGTGAGGACCAGACTCCTGGCATACTGAGCTAGGTGCTTAGCTAGCTATCGATGGTCAATGGTGGCAACTTTGGAGTTGTTTGGATGGTGCCTTTGGCCAAGCTTCTGGATGGATTACTAACAGGCCTACCGGGCAAAGGCTCAAGGGCCCATAGTGCTTGGCAGCCTGACGTCTGCAAAATGTTACTTCAATTAACTCATACCAACTCGGAAGAGACTCAAGGACACACAAATAAAATAGGCAAAACAATGACAAAGAGCAACAGTGACCACAAAGAAACTGAAAAAATGACCAAATATGACACCAACTTATCTCAAAGAGACACAAAATTAGCACAATGAGGCCAAAACCTACAAAAGTTTGTGTGCTCAGAGGAGATGCTGGGGGTATAATCAGTCCATGGCCATGCTGGGTTGAGTAAAGAAGAAAAGTAAAACAGGCTGCAGTGAGAGTCTCTCTCAACGAGATATTTTAAAAAAGCCTGTCTGTGCATTTAGTCCTTTTATAGCAAGCTCAGGAATTTAGTGTTGCCCACAGGAACAATGCTCCATGACACTTTTTTTTTTTTTTTCTCAGAGTGAGGATTAGAATATATGCACCTCACATAACCCAGTCAAATTTATATATATATAAACACTTGCAGATCCACTCATTACTAAAAGTTTATGTCATATAAAAACTAAAGTAATGGTCAAAGTTGTCACAGTGAAATTTAAGGTGCGTTGACTGATTCACATTGTCAACTCATGCATTGAGTAACATTACAAGTTAACGTTCCACCTTAGAAGTTTCCAGCAGTCAGCCCAGCGAATAATTTTTTTCTCCAACTACAGCTGCTGCGAGAGGCAGCAAAACATCCTGTCATTTTATAGTCACAGTTTACTAATAAAACACTCTATGGTATGAACAGTGGTTACATGAGCCTCAAAACCAGCCACAACTCAGCCCTGAGCAGAGTGACCGTCTGCTATTGACCAATCAACAGACTGCAGTGTTCACAGCTCCTTTTAGTACCAGACCTGTGTGCTAGGTACCCCAACAGAGGGGGGACCAAAAATGGGGACGGTATGGAACGGTTCCTTTGGTACCATCCACAACTTTTCATAGTGGAAACGGAACAAAGGCGTACTGAACCGAGCTGTACCGTACTGTACTGCTCGGTGGAAACAGTGCTTAATTGGTGAAGTGATGTAAATGCTCATAAAGTAGTGTTTATGTTTTTCCAGTTGCAGTGGAAATTTTCAGAAATCTATGACCAATTTATTCACAACAAAGTGAAACAAGCTCCCAGGGTACCTGTTTATTTCCATGAGAGGATCAAAGTGAGGGACAGAGATGTTATAACATTGTCCTTCATGGCAGCAAGGTTACAGTTTAATGGAGCCAACAAGAATGCCTCTCCTGACACATCCACCCCACCATGGCCATCTATTAGTGGGGGGGACGGACAGAGAGTGAGACAAGGGCAGAGCGAGACAGAGCAGCATAGACTGACAGAGGAAAAGAGAGAGAAAGACTGCCAAATCATGGCTCTCTATCACCACACTGATGCAGACAGGGAGACTGAGGGGGAGTGCAGCGACGGACAGGGCAGTAGAGACCCTGACACCACCACAACATGGTCATCTATTATTCCTGAAGCTACAGAGAGGGATGGAGCAGAGACAGACAGAGACAGGGAGAGTGAGGTTTAGAAAACATAGAAAGGGTTACAGTAACAGTAATACATGTATGATGTGGAGCATTCTGGATTGTTATGCTTACATTTTAAATCTTGTTTTTCAACACTGTATTAAGCAACATTGAATTTAAATGTGAGAAAGTGGAGGGGGAGAGATTTTGTGAGGGGGAGGAGTGGGAGTCGGATGCAGAGATAGAGTGAAGGAGATCAGTAAATGGAGGACAGGAGAGTTGGAAAGAAGAGATAGAGTTTGTGAAAGTCTATCTCTCCTGGGGCTCAGGCTGGGAAAGAGTGATGGGAAGAAGATAAAGAAGAGAGGAAAAGTCAATAGAGAGAGCATGACTGAGTGACAGCTAGAGAAAGACCATCACAGAGATAGAGACAATACAGGCTTTCCTTGTGTGTGTGTGTGTGTGTGTGTGTGTGTGTGTGTGTGGGTGTGTGTGTGTGTGTGTGTGTGTGTGTGTGTGTGTGTGTGTGTGTTCTGAACTTTAGAGGTTGTCCAGCATATGTCACTGCGGTCACAACCGAGTGCAAGCTACTGTGGACAAGATGTTGTATTTGGGTTCAGGTTACTCTGTATTCAATGTCAGTGAGTGAGTAGTCTCTTCTTACCTCAAGGTATTTTTTCTGAAACAGAAGTAACCATGTGTGTCTATATGCATGAATGGAGATATGTGACATCCCAATTTACAAACACATTTTCTGTAAATAGAAATGTAGTGAAAAGGTTAACTGCAGTGCTTTTAGTTACCTTTTTTATTATGATTATTATTATTACTTAAAGGTCCAGTAGCCTGTGTATGAGGATATATTGGCAGAAATGGATTATAACATAATAAGTATGTTTTTATTTAGTATATAATCACCTGACAATAAGAATTGTTGTCTTTTTTTTTTTTTTTACCTTAGAATCAGTTGTTTATATCTATAAGAGAGCGGGTCCTCGTCCATGGAGTCCACCAAGTTTCACTGCCATGTTTCTACAGTAGCCCAGAGAGGACAAACCAAACACTGACCGTAGATAGGGCCATTCACATTTTTTGGGTTGGCAACTGAAGTTAGCAGCCCCTCCATTTGTTGTCCCTTTGTTTTATAGAGAAAGATACCTCTGCACACATTGGCAGGTGCTGGGCTAGTGGCCTGTTTGTGACAAGCTGAAAAGCATTGTTACACTGATGTGTAACTTGAAACGGCTTTATTCAGCATTTTTACTGGTTATAATTACCTGGTCTTTTTGTTTTAGAGAGAAAGAGACCTCTTCTGTGGTGGTCCTGAGCGTAATAAAACAACAACATATCAGAAAATGCTACAACATTTCACAAAACACCACAACATTTCCCAATATACTACAGCATTTCACAAAACACAGCATTTCACAAAACACTACAATATTTCAGAAAACACTACAGCATTTCACAAAACACTGCAGCATTTCAGAAAACATTACAGCACTTCACAAAACACTACATTTCACAAAACACTAAAACATCTCAGAAAACAAAACAACCCTTCACAAATACCTGTGCTCCATGATGACATAGTTTTTAGCAGCTTCTAAAAATGATAAACCTGAATATTTCTTTATGCCAGTGACATAAATCTTAAACTAAAAATATACCTATGTATGGACTAAAATAATTTTGCCCTGAAGGAATCCTGTATAAATGATCTGAGACTGACAGAGTAAACATGACCAGGAGCGTGCCTGAAACCTGTATTATATTTACACACTAGATACAAGTCATGGAAATTCAATAAAATATATGACACCAAAAACTGTGGAGAGATAAGACCCAAATTAATCATGAAAAATTGTACATTTGTCAGGTCACAGTGTCCTCAAAAAACAAACCTAATCACATCCAGTTTACTTTTAATTAAAGTTTGACATTTTACCCCCTGCCTTCATTCAAAGTTCAGTCAAACATGGGTTTTTAATAGTTGATCACATCAGATATGTCTTTGCTTGACTTTGATTGTTTTTTTTTCATCATCCTTGCTGCTTGTTTGCTATTTGGGAGAATTAGATATGCACGAGACATGTACAGCTCCTGTAGATAAAATGTCAGGACGAAAATGTGAGGAAAACAATACACAACAAGGAGAAAGAGAATGCCCAGGAAAAAAGACAAGGAAAACAAAACAAGCAAACAAAGAATAGATGTGAGGAACAAAAAAATGAGAGAAAGAAAAGTGGAAAAACACTAAAAATACATGTTCATCCTCTGGTATTATCTGATAGAACAATACTCAGGACCCTTGTGTGTATTTGTGTATGAATGTATATGAGTTACTTGAGATTTTACCTTGTATATTGGTGTAAGGTACTCAGCCAGATAACACGTGTGTATATGTGTGTGTAGGTAATGGGTATATATTTACAATGCGAAAGACAGCGTGCGACAGCTAAAGCTGTTAAAGCACTCAGTCAGATAACGAGGTGTGTATAAAAATGTTATTTCCAGAGTGTTTGTGTATGTGTCAAGAATACGTATTCAGCCAGGAAACAGACTGTATGTGAGTGTGTATAGATAAGAAAATATTTAACATGGACATGAGCAAACACTGGACAGAGAGAAAGAGAACAGCAAAACCGAGTCCCTATACATGAGAGAGAAAGTTTGTGTTCATTACCAGCTGCGACAGCGATGCAACAGGTATTGTGTTTTTCACCTTGTGAGTCTGTGTTGTGTCATCAAGGCAAAATGTGGTCCTGGGGACACCAATTGTAGGAAGAACTACAGCTGTTTTAAATATTTTGCCAGGTGTGTATCTGTCTGTCTGTCTATGGACATATTTTTGCCATTGGCATCACAACAGGGATTGCTGTATTGCGGCGGGAATGATCCCATCACAAGATAGTCTCTACAACACAACTAATGATCTGAATAGTGAGTTTAAGTAAGGGAGAGGGCAAATATCAAACTCCACAGTGTAACAGAAAAAAAGTAATGGCAGTATTTTCACTTGAAACAAGTTATTCTAGTCAAGATGTAGAAATAAAATTGTGCTGCCTGAGTAAAACATGTGAAGGTCAACTGTAATTGATGATTAATCCAATAACTTCTCTCAATTATGCAACGCAGAGTTCCAAGTCCCTGCAAAGCAATTTTGCCTAATGCATCACTGGCTTTTAGAAGATTTTGAGGTAATGCAAATGAGCAAAACTGCTGATAATTAAGATCAAACATGTTTAAATAAATACTTCTCATTCCCATTCTTGGTTGTTTTTGTAGCTTACATTATTGTTGGTTCATGTTGACCGTCATGTTAAAGGTCCAGTGTGTAGGATTTAGGGGGATATATTGGCAGAAATGGAATGTTATATTAATTATTTTTGTCATTTGTGTATAGTCACCTGAACCTAAGGGTAATTGTGTTTTCAATACGTCAGAATGAGCCATTTACAATCACCAACTGCTTTATACACCTATTCAACTGCTTGTTAACGTAAATAGCTAATTAGCCAATCAATTGGCAGCAACTCACTACATTCAGGCATGTAGACATGTTAAAGATGACCTGCTTAAGTTCAAACTGAGCATCAGAATGGGGAAGAAAGGTGATTTAAGTGTCTTTGAATGTGGCATGGCTGTTGGTGCCAGACAGGCTGGTGTGAGTATTTCAGAAACTGCTGATCTACTGGGATTTTCACACACAACCATCTCTAGGGTTTACAGAGGATGGCCAGAAAAAGTTCTCTGGGCAAAAATGCCTCAGTGATGCCAGAGGTCAGAGGAGAATGGCCAGACTGGTTCAAGATAATAGAAAGGCAACAGTAACTCAAATAACCAAGGTCTGCAGAAGACCATCTCTGAACCAACAACACGTCGAATCACAAAGCAGATGGGCTACAGCAGCAGAAGACCACACCAGGTGCCACTCCTGTCAGCTAACAACAGGAAACTGAGGCTACAATTTGCACGGGCTCACCAAAATATAGATAGACAATAGAGGATTTGAAAAACATTGCCTGGCCTGATGAGTCTGTATTTCTGCTGCGATATTCAGATGGTAGGGTCAGAATTTGGCGTAAACAACATGAAAGCATGGATCCATCCTGCCTTGTATCAACGGTTCAGGCTGCTGGTGGTGGTGTAATGGTGTGGGGGATATTTTCTTGGCACACTTTGGGCCCCTTAGTACCAACTGAGCATGGTTTAAACACCACAGTCTACCTGAGTATTGTTGCTGACTGTGTCCATCCCTTTATGACCACAGTGTACCCATCTTCTGATGGCTACTTCCAGCAGGATAATGCACCATGTCACAAAGCTCAAATCATCTCAAACTGGTTTCTTGAACGTGACAATGAGTTCAGAGTCACCAGATCTCAATCCAATTGAGCACCTATGGGATGTGGTGAACGGGAGATTTGCATCATGGATGTGTGGCTGACAAATCTGCAGCAACTGTGTGATGCTATCATGTCAATATGGACCAAAATCTCTGAGGAATGTTTCCAGCACCTTGTTGAATCTATGACAACAAGAATTAAGGCAATTCTGAAGGCAAATAGAGGTCCAACCTGGTATTAGCAAAATGTATCTAATAAAGTAGCTGGTGAGTGTAAGTGTAAATCTACATATGTAGGAGGTCCTCTTTGTTGGAGTCTATCATGTTGTTTCTACAGTAGCCCAGACTAGACAAACCAAACACTGGCTCTTGACTGGATCATTCGCATTTTCACATTTTTGCGTTAGCCTCTGTAGTTGTCCTACACGCTTGGCACACAGGAGAAGTTTCAGTTGATTGCAATCTGCAACCTCACCACTAGATGCCACTAAAACCTTCACACTAGATCTTTAAAAAATAGAGTTTGGAACCACCTAATAGAGTAAAAGCACACATGTCACTGATATATTCACCATCAAAGCCGCAGATACTGGAAAAAGAAGGGCTTTAACAAAACTCCTGTGTTCCCAAGCAGAGTGACTTCTTCCCTTCTGAAATTATCTCATGTGAGATGAGAGTGTGTATGCATTTGTGCGTCTCTCCGTGCACCCATGTGTGTGCCCGTGAAAGCCTTGATTCAATCAGTCTTGTTAATTAGTAGCAGATGTGTTGCTTCCCAAATTAGAAAGTGATGATTCAGAGAAAGCATACCAGCGCTCTGCTGTCCTCCTCAAATCCATTAGGAGGACAAAGAAAGGCAAAAGAAATCCTTTCATTTATTGAAACATGCCAGGACCAAATAATGTAGAAAAGCGCTGGAATGCACTTTTCAACAATCTATACTTTAAGATAAGATATATAAAGACATATAGATGTTTTTTTTTGTGTGTGTTGTATGTTGAGAATGGTATGTAAGAGGTGGACAGATTTTCAGAGACTGTAACAGTGAAACTTATTTACTGTACAACCTTGAAACTGCCAGGTAAATCAACATGACTAACATATTTTAAAGAAACACTTTGGCCATCTGGTTTTCCAGTAGCGGATGTCAGGCCAGCAGCTATCACTCTGAGCTCTGGTGTTATAGATATACTATGCAGGATTTTCCTAAAAAACAATGTATAGACTCATACAGAAGTAATCCATCTCAATCATCACATATGACCCAGGAGCAGTGTGTGGAGGTGTAGTTTTCTGCAGAGACTCTGCCCTCTGCCTGTATTTTCTTATTTGCCTCTTATTGTCTGTGCCCTGGAAGTTTATGGGCGTATATCCCCACAGCACTCAGGTGAGGTCAGGGCTTTATGAAAAGGTAGCAACCAAGCGCCAGACCATAAACTACAGGCAGTCAAGAGACAGCTCAGAAAAAAATGCAAGTAAAGCAAGGTGAAATGCCAAATGAGAGTGAATCTGGGGTTGACTTTTACTTTCAGTTTCGATGGTAAGGGTGTTCACAAGCAATAACCATCAATCCTGAGTATTATAATTGCAAATTGCACAATATTGTTGTAGGACTACATGGTATGCGGGACTCAAGATGTAAAAACGAACAGCCAAACAGCATTAGTGTAACTATACTGTCCTGGTAATCCGTACAGAGAGCTGGAACTGGGCTTGTCAACAGGTAAGATGACACAGTCAGACGTTGCTCTTACTTTACACTTAAAAATGCTATTATTCAACCTTCTCAACACTCCTTCACTGACTGTGTTTCCAATGCTGTCGATGGTTCACTGAGTCAGAGTTGCTGTTAAACAGTTTCCGGGACTCTCAAATGGTTATGGCGTACCTCCAAACTGCTCATCAAAGAAGTTTATAGTTGCGATCACTGAAGCATGTGGAGCTGAGCACTGCGGCAATGCCACCGTCCTCAGTTTTCTAGTAGAGAACGGCATGAGACAGGAGAGCACAGGAAAGGTATGGCGCAGCGCTACACGGAAAATCACATTCAAGCTCTGCATGATATGGTACTGTACAGCACAGCAGGAAAAAAAAAAACCATACCGCTGCAAAGCACAGCATAGGCTATAGGCCTGCTTGGCTTTAGATTAAGCCGGAAAAAATCGCCATCATCTCGCACAGATCAATGGTCCATTCTGCTCTAGCTTGAAATGGCATGCTACAGCAAGGCATTGAATTACACATATCAGATGAGCATAGCATGGATAGATGAAAAATGGAGGTTAAAAAAAACTCTCACTTGCCTGGAGGTGTGAGTATAATGGTGTCATGTATGTGATAACTGGTACATCCAGACTGTTCAGGATATACCATTCATCTCACCCAGTTCATGCTGAGATAGTCTCCTGTCTCCCCACTCACTAACATAGGGTAGGGATTCATTCTGCTCATCTTGTAACAAGATGAGCAGAAAATGTATGAATTATTAACACCCGTTTAAATAGTCATTGTCAAGGCCAGCGTGCAGTAAAAACAGACTAAGAGTCTACAGATGCTCTAAATGATCTGTGAAGCTGCACTGCTTTGAGCTTAATGCTCTGTCAGCATGCAAGCTGATGTTTAGCAGGTATAATGTTTAACCATAACCTCATGTTTACCATCTTAGTTTAGCACGTTAGCATGCTAATATCTGCTAAGTACAGCACTATGTAGAAAGTTCAAAGGTATGTCATGCAGGATTGTTCAACATGTTCTCACCCCAAGTTGTCACATATCACTGCTGTCTTAGTAGCTTTTCATGCCTACATATTGTACAGTCGTGGTGTTTCTCAAATCATCCTACCTTCCTTGGCAGGATAAGTCCTTTGAAGGTAGGATCCTACAGAGGCAAAGCAAGAGTCCTTTCAAGCATTTGGTGAACACAACATTGAAATAGCGAGTGTCCCCAGGTGTGCGTCACTAACCCTCAGCGGACTGAGGGGGTTTCAGGATACTGTGGTAATTTTGGCCCTCTCTTTTGTTGTTTAACAGTTCTGAACAAATGTAAGCAGTATTTTCAAAGTGATGTGACTTTTACAGAGAGTATATTAATGGATTACACTTGAAAACACAGGTAGACTAAATAAAAATTTTGGCACTTTTACTGGCACTTAGCACTGCTGTAAATGATTAATTCAAAAACATTATGTTTTATTTTAATCTTTCATTGAAAAGGTCCCACCTTCACTTGCAGTAAATTGTGCCCAAAGAACTGTTGGTACTTTATACCTGCTGAGGATACATACATGCATCCTTGAAAATTCTCTGAATGAAGAACTCTTTTCTTGGTAAAATTTGAAGGATCCTCGACATTGGAACAGTCTTTAGGTGGGATATGATGACATAGTGTCCTTGAAAATCAGCCATTTAAGGATCCTTCCTTGACTTTCAGAAACACCCTAGATATCCTTCTGTGTCTGCTCTTGATGTTTCGGGATGTGCTCCTTATACCAGGACGTCAACAAAAGCACATGATTGGGTTTAGGAAAAAACATCTTGGGCACGGGGCTCATGTGTGAAAGTCCGAGGTTTGCTGGACTCATCCACCACCCCCCTCACCCTCCAGCTCCTTATAATACGTTGTTACTGGCAGTGTTTCAACCTGACGCCATCCAGCTGTGTATCATACTGCCGCGGCAGGTGCCGTCCTGGCCGATGGGCACTGTATCATTACAACGCCAAAGGTTATGTCTGGCTGTGTTACATGCTGAAGCTGCCCAGCCACATATCATACCTTCAAGAAAGGTAGCTATTGGTGTCAGATGTCTGATTCAGAACTCAGTGCCAAAGTCACGGTATTTGATGACTTTGGAGTGAGACTGGGCTGGATTGTCATAACCATGCCTGCCAGTGAAAGTTAAAGTGAAAGCCAACCCCAGATTCACTCTTCTTAGATATTTCATCTCGCTATATTCACATTTTTTTCAGTGCTGTGTTTCTTGGATCCCTGCTGCTTATGGTCTGGCACCTGGTGGCTACCTTTTAATGAAGCTCCAAACTCACCTAAGTGTTCAAGTGTTTAAGTGTTTCGACCTCAAAAAATGAGAAGAGAATAAAAAAAAAATTGAGACAGAGGGCAGAGTCTCTGCTGAAAAATATACTACCACAAACTTCTAGTGCATTGTAAGTGATGACTGAGAGTGATTAACTCTATAAGTCTACTAATACACATTCATTTGTAGTATATAGTATATGTTTAAGTAATCAACAATATGATCGACAACAACAATCCATCCAATATTTGTTGACACATTTTACTGACAGTAAAATATTTTCTCCGGGTACTCCAGCTTCCTCCCACAGTCCAAAGACATTCAGATTAATTGGTGACTCTAAATTGTCCGTAGGTGTGAATGTGAGCATGAATGGCTGTGTGTCTATGTGTCAGCCCTGTGATAGTCTGGCAACCTGTCAAGGGTGTACCCTGCCTCTCGCCCAGTGTCAGCTGGGATAGGCTCCACCCTCAAGAGGATAAGCGGTAACGGAATGAATCTGAGGACATTAACTGTCTGCCAAATTTTGTGCCTAATGATCAGGTAAATGTTGAGAAACTCTGATATGCTGGTGCTGCTATAGAAGTCAGGGGATCATCAAAGTCCTCTGGGAATCATCCTCTGAGGACCATGAATGTGAAACTCCACCCAGTAGTTGCTGAAATATTTATCCAGTACCCTCAGTACATGTTGTAGGTGTTCCCTCTTCTTATCTTTTTCATCATATCTTTGTGGGATAGATAAATAAATAATAGATAAATAAAACGTGTGTGTATGCGTGTGTGATAACCATGTGCAGCAACAGGTGATATTCTGGATTTGAACTTACAACGTGACAAGTATGTGAGATGCCCCTGCTGCTCCACAGAGCCCTCAGCCCTGCTGTGCTCTGTTCTGTTCCGTGCTGAGGCGTTCTGTTTCATGCCAAGCAGGCTAACTACACTGTTATGCTTCGCTGGTGCAGAACGTCAACTGCATCTGCTTCACTGCCCTGTCTGCTTGTGTGTGTGTGTGTGTGTGTGTGTGTGTGTATGTGTGAGAGAGAGAGAGAATGAAGTATCAGGACAAAATAAGTGACTGAGAGAGAGACCCAAAGAAAGCTGAGAGGTGAGAAGGAGGAAAGGGAAACAAGACAGAAAGAAAAGTGGAGAAGCTTATAGTTTAAAGAGGAAAAAATGTTTGTGAAGAAATGAGAAATATAAAAAGCAGATGGAGGGAGAAGTTAGAGAACAGTTCACTGCTCAGAGCATCCACTCCAATCTGCTGTGGTTTTTTGCTTGATGAAACTGTAACTATGTGTTTTGGAGAGATGAGACTGGGGACAATTTCAGCATTTCACATCTCTGACATCTGACTGTCAACCATCTGTTGCTGTTTAAATTTGAAAACATTGATTTTCCCAGCAACTTTAGTTCAACTTTAGTTCCTCTCTTTCCCTCTGGCTCCTCTTGCTCACACACACTTTCTTCTGATCCACTGATGCTCTCGTGTCTCCTGTCTCTCACATGAGCTCCATGACAAGCTGCAGAGTTGTCCCCAGGGGGGTTTGCTCCTTCTTTAGACCAGCACATAAAAGCTATACTAGAAGAGAGAACCAGAGAGTTAAGAGCCGTGTGGGTAATTCTTGAAACATCATAACAATCACAATTATTTCTGTCTTATACTAAAAAATGATCGCTCAGAGATAAGGAGACTGATAGTAACAGATGAGTGTAGGAATGTAGAATAATAGAAAACAAAAAAGGTTTTACATGTACATTAAAACATCAGTGCTGGGCATCATGTTTTATTGATGTTCTTCCCTGAGTAGGTTGAGCAGCAGAGCAGTCACCACCATATGAGGGTCTGTTGACTCCTGCCCCTGGGTCTGTTTTTATGGGCTTTCCAAATAGCTATCTGAACCCTCCTGACAGGATATTTATTGAGACCTGTGCAAGTTTCTTCCTGACATATTTTAGAACAACAGAGCGACTAAATGACTAAGAGAGATAGAGACAGGAAGACAGAGGGATAAAGAGACAGACAGCACAGCATACGGGCAGACGTACAAAATGCTGTCACAAATAAAGACACAAAAACAACTCAATTAAAGCTGCACTAATCAACAGATCCAAATGGCATTGTTTTTGTTTTCTTACAGTTTTTACTGATTATCCAAAATGAACATTTGTGGAGTCTGTTTTTTGCTTGTAATGTGATTTACAACATTCATTTAAAGGTCCCATGTTGTAAAAACTCCCACATCTTATATAAATACTGTGGAAGTATCAACATGCTGAGTCCACAAAGAAATGTACACAATCCATATTTAGAAACTGTGCCTTTAAATGAGCTATCAGGACTTCCATGAAGTTGTGATGTTACAACTATACTAGAAAGTGCTGCTGCAGTGCCTTTACAGCCATTTACCTGGCTGCAATGATGGTGCAGAGACACTAATGGTGTTTCTCAAAGTCAAGGATCCTTCCTTGGTGGAACAAGTGCTTCCAAGGAAGGATCCTACAGAAGCAAGGCAAAACTCCTTCCTTGCATTTGGTGAACACACATTGGAGCAGGCTAATGAGGGTCCCTAGATGTGCACCATTAACCCTCAGCAGACTGATGAGGTTTCAGGATACGGAGATAATTTTGGCCCTCTCTAATGTTGTTGTACAAGTTGAACTAATGCAAGCAGTATTTTCAAAGTCACATGGCTTTTAGGGAGAATATATTTCTGGATTATGCTAAAAAACAAACAAACATGTAGGCTAAATAAAACTTTTGTGGCACGTAGCGCTCTATCACTGCTATAAATAATTAATTTAAAAACTTTTATGTATTATCATATCATGGTATTTTAAAAATCTCAATATTCAGCAGTTGACACATTGGATAGTGTAAATTATGAGGTTTCTGACATATTTTTCTTAATCCTGCCGAGCTCCGCCGGAGCAGGTTTCATTGAAGAGACCCTGCCTTCACTTCCAGTAAATTGTACACAAAGAATTGTGGGTACTTTATACCTGCTGAAGATACACACATGCATCCTTGAAAAATAAAGGACTCAGTCCTCAGTAGAATTGACGTAGCATCCTTGAGATTCAGCCATTTGAGGATCCTTCCTTGACTTTGAGAAACACTCCAAGACTGCAAATGTGGAAGACCTGAAAACAATGACCAATCAGAGCAGAATGGGCTTCATTAGAGGGGGTCTTAAAGAGACAGGCACTGAAACAGAGCATTTCAAGCAGAGGGTGAATGTGGGTATATTCAGATAGACAGTATAAGAAAAATAATGTGTTTTTTGAACATTAAATGATATATACATGTTCTAGTAGAACACAACATGCAAGTATGAACCTGAAAATGGGTAAAATATGGGACCTTTAAAAAATATATTTTTCTTTTTTTTTTTAAGTCATCAGAAATTTGTAGGAGCAGATTCCGCAATGCCATACTAATCTATTATTTCATATTAACAATGTGTTAATTAACCTGGCTCTGCTGTTCCCCTCAGCTCTTTGGAGCATTTTAGCACCTTCCAGCTGGTTGTTTTGGTTTTCTGGCCTGCATTCTTGTTTAAAATTAAAGCAGACAGATGTTTCCAGTTTGAAAAAACCTCTGATAAACCAGCTGTACTTTACAAACAAACAACAAAAAGATAAAGTTAGAGACTAGCTGGTGAACATGGAGGAGCGTTTGGCAGCTAAGGAGCCACATATGTCTCTCAGGAGTTGGTGGAAACTAGATCAGTGCCAGAAGGAGAGTGAATATTGGACTTATATTTGTCTGGTGCCTTGAAAGACAACTCCAATTGAATGCTAATGCTGTTCCTTGTCTTCTCGATTTGTAAATAGGGAACTATTTCCTAACACTTTTGCCATAATGAGTGTTGAGTTTACAGCTTTTTGTGGCCAAATAATATCATGAATATTGAGTTAGAACAACTTTGTTTTGTAGATGTATTGCCAGTGTGTGTGTCTAATCATGCTGGTGCTGTAATATAGTTATTATTTAGAGATGATTCCTTATGTCTTTCTAACTGAGTCATACAACATATTCATTCCCTTCAGGTAGATCAGATCAATGCATTTTCATCCCAACATGTCAGATACCGCAGCTTTGTCAGTGGACTTCCACGTATAAATATGACACGCATGGTAACCTCTGTTAACCAGCTGTTGTGGACGTTATGGGATGGCGTGTCAATTTCCACTTGTTACATGCATCCTTCCATGCAAAACGCACTTGTTTTCACAGGAAATGTACAGTTTCTTACATCATAGCTTAAACACATTGTTTTTATATGTTTTACTTGTGCAGCAAAAGAAGGTTAGGTTTAAAGAACACTGTGGTCTGGCTTAAAATTCACATGGGAATCGAACAGCAGCCCATCTACCTCCCCTCCCACCTGCCTTATAAGGACTTTCCAGCTCTTTATATTACATTGTTGTCAGCAGCATTACAAGCTGACACCAGCCGGCAAAATGACAGGAAGCCAATTAATCTACAAACATTGATTGTTTTTATCAGTGCATGAATTGCCTGTTTTCAACCTTTTGACCTTCGTTTTCCTCCCTCATCTTTGCCAAGAGGCAGATCCAGTTGCAGCAGCCGCACACAGATCAGGTGTACACCTGGGTGTTTCTAGGATTTGAAAACATTTGGGGCTTCATCCAAACCTCTGTTGGGGGTGTCCAGGAGATCCTCCCCTGGCACTTCTTTTTGAAAAACAAGCTCTATTTTATGTTTTGTATGCACTCTGGCAACTTATTTACTTTGAAAGTACAAAAGAAAAATTCCCACTGTGGATCGATTTATTTTTGTTGTGAATTAGAAAACGGGTGGTGGACCACACACCACCCTATCCGGCCTGGGGGCCATAAGTCGAGCATCACTTGTCTATGGTTTATTCACATTCTCATGGTCATATGCAGGGTTTTAGAAATACCAAGGTCCAAAAAGTCAGCATGCTAGGGCGGTTCAGGGGCATGCCCCCTGATAAAGATTTCGATTTCTCTAAGTATGTGCATTTTAAGATATTTGGAGAGCAAAGACTCGAAAACAAGAGCTTCAAAATCATGTCAGTTGGCAGTGTCATAAATAATCTGTCAAGTAGTACTATATGAGAATCAGGTTAAAAATTGCAGTGACTGATCCACACTCCAATCTGGAAATACAGAAGAGGCTAAAATGACCACGAAACATCTGAAAATGAATCATGACGATGATTAATTGAAGTGTTAAAGTAAAGGGAAATTCAAACTACAGACACTATTGACACCACTGACAACTTCCTCCATGATTCCTCACTCATCTCTCCTGCCAAAGTGTATTAAAAATCATTTAATAAAAATTATGTGCACCTTCTTTTTGTCATCTTTGCAGTTGCATAATTTTGAATTTGCACTGTAGAAATGTGTCTTAAACAGTACATTTATGTAAGCAAAATGTTATACAATAACAGATTCCACTATAATTATGCTGAGTATTTGTGTTGTTGTAGGTTTCACTGTAATTACCTAAGAACATGTATGCAGTATCTTGACAGATGATATTGTTTGAATTGGATTAAGTCAGTTTTTGTTTGTGTTGAACAGCACGGGGACATAATGCTAATCCAATCCTTGGCACAGTGGGCGGTACCTGCTCTTCCTCTCTCATCTCCATCACCTTCTCTATTTCTTTTTCTCTCCATCTCCTCATCTCATTCTGTATTTCTTCCCTTCCCAAAGCTTCGTCTGACAGTCTTTTAATTCTCATCTGTCTCAGCGATGGAAGTACACACAGGGTCAATTGATATTTATATGCATGTGTTGCTGGCCGCCGCAAGGATAATCTTGCAATTAAAATAAAATATATTAGAGTGAAAGTGAAACTAACTGGCTGGCATCATGATGGATGGCGTCTGTTAAACGTAGCACAACTGCATGAGAGCTATTCATCAGATGATGTTTGGGGATGAATGGCATTACATTACAAGCAACCCACTGGTAGAAAGCTCTGGTTACCTGAATGAAAATGTACCTCAAGTTGTTGACACAACATGTTGAGCAAGACTTTGTAGTAACGACATGCGAGCAATGTCAATGGTGAGGTGAGCAAGTTTGTAGAGTTGGCATCAGAGGCATAAGTTTTGTTTCAGCATTGTACCACATATGAAACGGGTGGCGCGGGGGTTCTCGGCTGAAACATTTTGAGCATCAAAGATTTAATTTCCTGCATTCTGTTGAGTCTTTATGCACCAGTTTGTGCCTTTTCTGCATCAATTTATGTTGTAAATGTCTTAAATTCTGTCAAAATAAAAGTCCTCTGCTACATTTATGTTTTTATTGCAGGGGACAGATGCAGGTATTAAATTTTGAGGACGTGTCTCCTGTTTACCCCAGAAATTAACACCTATGTTTAGCATTGAACTGCACCAAAGTAGAGTTATTGTTAGGCATTATTTCAAGACTTTTATTAATCTTAGAAAAAAAAAAAACAAGATCTGGACCTCAGTGACCTCAGTGTTGGGTACGGCCATGCTCATGGCACAGGCACACACGCACGCATGCACACTCACACACTCATTACACTGCCTCCTTTTTATTAAGTCCCAGCCATCCTTCTGTCCATCTGTGTGGTCCTCCTGCTCTAATGCATCCTGAGAGACATCCAGATGCACTTACATACAGACAGGCTACTAGTTATCTAGGTGCAGAATTACACATACATATCTAGTCATGCTGTCATCCAGCGTTACGCAGGGTTAGGTGAATTTCCAAAAAGTTGGCATTGCATGTTTATGTTTAATGGAATGTAAAAATATTACATAACTGAAAGTGACAGGGGGCGGCACGATGGTATGGTGGTTAGCACTGTCGCCTCACAGCAAGACAGTTCCTGGTTTGATCCCGGGTGCGGGAGTTAGCATGCTCTCCCCGTGTCAGCGTGAGCTTTCTCCGGGTACTCCGGCTTCCTCCCACAGTCCAAAGACATGCAGGTTAATTGGTGACTCTAAATTGTCTGTAGGTGTGAATGTGAGTGTGAGTGGTTGTCTGTCTCTATGTGTCAGCCCTGTGATAGTCTCTGCCTCCACCCCGCCTCTCGCCCAATATCAGCTGGGATAGGCTCCAGCCCCCCCGTGAACCCTCAAGAGGATAAGCAGTTAGAAAATGGATGGATGAAAGTGATAGTAATGATGCTGTGACTCATAAACTCACTTCTTTTGTTTCTCAACACAGTGTGTTTGTATCAGCCACCTGATTTATTTATTTATTGGCATGCCGTCAACTGTCTGTATGGCACAGCTAATATTAAAAACAATAACAGGGGATAGAGGAAGTGATGACGGGGGAAAACCGTCCCCCATCATGTCAAACTTTGGTGTGGCTATGGTAACAGGATACAGCTACATGTCCAATTTAAACCTTAGTCTTAAAAGATTTATTTTGTGTACTTTATTCTGGCGCCGTAAAATAAAGTTTGTTTAGTTATTGGAAAATGAAAGGTTTGATCCCGTCAGCAGCCAAAATTTCCATCTTTGTACCTTGATCCTTCAACTGCTTTTTCTGTTAGGGGTCGCGGGGAGGCTGGAGCCTATCCCAGCTGACATTGGGTGAGAGGCAGGGTACACCCTGGACAGGTCACCAGACTATCACAGGGCTGACACATAGAGACAGACAACCTTTTACACTCACGTCCACACCTATGGGCAATTTAGAGTCACCAATTAGCTTGCATGTGGGACTGGACTGTGGGAGGAAGCCGGAGTACCCAGAGAAAACCCACGCTGACACAGGGAGAACATGCAAACTTTGCACAGAAGGGCTCCTGGATTTATGTCCATTGGCTTCAGTAAAGCCACATCAGTGACAACTATGACAAGTGAAGGAAGCAACTTTTATTCATATAATGTTACATCTAAATGCCTACACTCCTTCTTACTCACTAGTCCCGCAAGTTACCATGCACTTTTTATTCACTGCTCTAGCACAAGCAGCTGCATTTTGTTCTTTTGTCAAAGAAATTAATGAAAAAAGATGTCATCTAGTTCAATGGCAAATAAAAGAGCTGCATGGTTTGGGCTGTTCAAAGTACCTTTTTATGTTTTTTTGTTTGTTTATTTGTTTGTTTTTCTCAGGCTGAAATGAATAAAACACATGCACTGACACTAATGTCACATCTAGAGAAAATGAAAGCTCCTCTGCGCCCTCAACTTTACTCCCAGCCTCAAAAAGTGACACTAATGCCTGCATCAATTTCTGAAGCTGTTCACCTTTAAACAGAGCATTTATATATCCAGTCCTTTTCTGGTAGAGTGTTATATTTACATAAATACCTTGTGCACCTTCACCCATCCATAACAGATACAGCTGGCCTCTCCCCACCTGGAACAGCTTTCCACAGGGAAAAGGTGAACCACGACACACACTGCCCAAAACACACAAACTCTGAAATCAAATATGTGAGTTTGTATTTGGTTTACTTTCAATTCTTAAACACACATGGGTCTCTCTTTTTCAGGTTCAGATTTTTTTCTCTTGGAGAAGAGAATCCTCAGTCCTCCTCCATCAATAAATAGTTGCTTTTAATGTCTGCCTTGTAAACAGTGAATAGCAGCTCCCCAGCTACCAAAGCTCTACTTCAAGGACAGCGAGCATAGCTACACTGCTGCTGAAACAGATACACACAGGCGTACACACACTTACATTTAGTCACACACACAAGTCACCAAGGCATTGACAGACCTCTTTTGCATGCTCAGACATCCATCCACTCACGCACACCTCCGCACTGCCCACACACTCTCAAAATAACATCCCCACCCGAGCACAAACATACATGATGAATAGACGGGTTAATCATGCTAATCGTGTTAGATTTTGTGAAGAAAAATAATTAACAATTCTTAGACGAGCCTTGCTGTTATGCAGATCAAATGAGAAATGATGAAAAAGATTAGGGGGTTCTGCAGAGGTGTGTGTTTCACACTTTATTTGTATCTGTGCCACGTGCGTGCATACATGTACCCATGTGTGCATACTACACAGTATGTGTGGGCCTTCCAGTGTGTCTGTGTGTGTTTGTTTATGGATGTGGACTCCAATAATAGGAGGCTGTTATCCTTGTTAGAAAAACTAAATGAAAGAGGTAAAAACAAACAGGCAATATGCTAATCGGCAGTAACACCCAGTAGCTGCGGCAAACCAGCTGCTGGCAAAACAAACATGTTATCTGGGTTAATCAAAGTATCACATGGAAGTGGACAATTTAATCTAATATGAAGGGAAAATTCACACTATAAAGGCGACTATGTATCACCTCAGATGTGTCTGTAAACAAGTGCTTCCCAAAACTAGCTTTTTATCCTGATGATATAAGGTAACACATTTAAAATGTATTTTGTCCAAAACACAACACAATCAGGGTTATTTCTGAAGATATGGATACATATTTCAATTCACAGCTGCTGGGCAAAAAAGCTTTTCATCATTAAAACTCAGCACTGTGCATAAAGAAGCCCAACCATAACAAACAGGCTACTTTTGCTTTTGGGCATAATGCAACTTTCAACAAGGAGGAAGGTAGTTTGTTTTGTTTTCCCACAAGATTTCCAAAAAAACCCCATTGCTTATTTGTAGACAAGATTGTAATTTAAACAAAGAAACCGCACTTCACTTCACAACCCTTTGACAGGCAATTTTAGGATAAAATTCAAGTAGCAGGTGCAGGCTCCTTATGCCACTGGGTTGATTTGTTCAGATTCAATAATGGGGCACAAATAGTTTCTTCAGGGGATGGTGCAGCCATTATATAACTAACCTAATAAAAGGGATGTCATTCTCCTTCACACACTTCCCTTTTTTCTGTATTTAGCTCTGCCACCTTTACCTTTTCTCCTTTACATAGCTTTTGACTCTGTAAGTAATAGTTCTGTCTTTGAATTTTTATGCCCTGTTATTTTGATTCTGAGCGAGGCGAACATGCCAGGAGGCTGATCTCAGGTCAGGTTCATAATTCCCAGAGTAATTATAAAGGTTAGAAAAGGCATTTTGCCAGCATGCAGCAGGCTCTCTCCAGCGCTTGTTAGCTGCTTGCTGTCTTTATTTTCAGCCCTAATATGAACGAGTGAAATAATCGAGGTATATGCGTCTGTGCTGGAGCCCTCATGCTTATGAATCCATTTTTGAATTGCTAATGGGCATTTAAGTATCTTTGAGTGATGCTAATGTGTGCTCATGTTTATCTTGCAGGGGTAGCTGTATTTGTCTCTCCTCTCTTATAGCAACAACAATGTATCCCCACAGCCCATCACCTTTTAATATATTAAGCGTGTTGCTGGGGTGAAACATGCAAATGTGGAGCCTCAGACACAACAATGTATGAATAGTCTGATGACAGGCACAGAGTTAGTTAAGGCTGACAACCCCTCGTAGCAAAGGAATATGCAACACCCTCTCAAACCACACAGCATCCTACTTTGAATGAGGGCTTTTTGAACTTTCCCTGACCTCGGACATAAATTACATATATTTAGATATAAGAATAAACAGACTAGTTCATTGAAATGTGCAGCTGCTCTTAATAAATCTTGAAATACATGACACATAAGACCTCATCCCACAGTTTTAATGACATTCTGGCTTCAAGGAACAAAAGGCTTTACTGTCTGAGCTTGAACAAGTCATACAGATGTCAGATTTAGTCAAAGTTATTCCAACAGGTGAAACAGTTGTTTGACATATATGATAAGAGGATGGTAATTTAAAGGCTAGCTCTCATTTTGAATGTTTTTACTACCACACAAGCCTCGCATTATATAATGTAATAACACGGCAGTTACCAATTACAAATAGTCCCCAACTTCTGCTTTGCATGGTATAATCCTGTTTTGATTTGCTCAGTAATGTCTATACTGCTGCGCCTGGCCTGTGTGAGGCTCTCCGAGTAGGGAGCACTAAATCAAATCTCGGCTAACAAGACAGAGAGCATTCGGGGACACATCAACTTCTTATCCCAAACCAATGTAGTGAAGAGAAGATCAAAGTAATGAATGTTCCCTTGGTGGCCGGAGCTGTTCCATCTAACCCTAAACTCCTCTGCTCTCTCAGGAAACTGATTGCATCTCGAGAGATCTGTCATCAGGGTCGCTGAGACAATGTCTAGACTAAATGCAATATTAGCCACAACTGAATGAAACATACTGAGAGTCTTAAATTGGATTAACTGCAACTGTGCAAAAGAAATTGGAAATCATTATCAAGTTGCACTTCATTATGTGTTGTATTTTTTCATTTGTACTGTTGCTTCTTGATAGGGCTTTTTCTCATTTTTATAGACCATGAGGCCATTCTTTTGTAACATTTGATTAAAAAACTCGTTTTTCCTCCCTTACAAGTGCCCTCCGGAACTGCGGTCTATTTCCTTTGTTTCCTTTTTTTTTTTTTAATGGTCAATGAGCATTTGAGGTTTTTGTCAAAAGTGGTTTTACACTTGTTGCTCAGAGCGGGAGAGAGGATTTCTCCTTCTCTTTCACACCTGAATATCTCCAATTAGTCCAGGGAGCTGAGCCAGCAAACTCCTGTTTGCAAGTTTGCTACTCTTACTATTAGAATTGAGCCACCATTGCACGCTGACATTTACTGAACACCAACACTTAAACCTTTACTGCAGTGCACTTACCTTGACAGACTGACTAACTGGATCTGTTTTCATTTTTTACACCTGAATTTTGGTTCTCCTTTTCCTTTTGTATAGTTTAACTCTGCAAGGAGAAGGGACAGCAGATGGACATTAAAGACAGAAGGGTAGTAACGTGAGGTGAGGTGAGGTGAGGTGAGGTAAGGTAAGGTAAAACTTAAATGTCCCCAAACAAACAGTAGTCATAAGTAAAACAAAACAGACAGTACAACACATAACACACAGAATCAAGGATCACACACTTTAAGGGGTAAATCATGGACAATTAGTGGTCACTCATTGGTTAAGATAAGCAATAGCAGACTGGACAAAGGATGATCTGTAACGCTTAGTGCTACATTTCGGGAGGCAAAACCTCCACTTTGATGGAAGCATCTGAAACTCAACATGGAGGGGATGTTGAGAGTCTGAGACAATTGACTGAGCTTTAGAGGTTTCTCTTCTGTAGGTTATTAAAAGTAACACCAGTGATCTTACAGCATAACTTGACCACTTTTTCCAACTGGTTCTTGTTTTTAAGGCTCAGATTACAGACAATACTAAAGACAGACAATACTAAAAGAAAGAACGGACTAAATAAAAGCAGAATAGAATAATTTCATGATTGTCCTATAATAGTGAGGAGTGTAAAACACATTGCCTATATGTGGAATGTCCTAAAACCCCATGTGCCTATCTGCATCTCATTTGAGCTTTTGTCTCATACAAAAGCCTATGAGAAATTGACTTTGTCTGCATGCTGTCTCACATTTTAAATGTGAAGTGTCTGAACACTATATGCACTGTGACATTGAAAAACCACGTGGAATTTACTGTATCACAAAGGAGGTTTAATGTGAAATAAATGCACAGAAAGAGGTATACCCAGATAGTAAAAGCAGTAGTACAACAGCACTTCCTCTTGTGCAACAAATTTTTACTCCGACCTCGTCACATATCGACGTTTAGTCATGGACTTTTCATGTGGACCTATGACGTGCAAGGTACCCTGGTTGTGTGGGTTGTTGATGTGCTAGGACGCCATGTCAACTTTTGCTTGTGAAATGTTTTGTCTGTTTTTAAAAATACACCTCTGTTTTAACAGGAAATGTACAGTTTACAGTCTCTTTCAAAATAAATGCACTACATTGATGGGTTTTCCTTCAACAACAAACACATGGTTATGTTTACTCCACAAAAGCATGTGGTTTGGTTGAGGAGAAAAGAACTTGGTTCAGCTTTACATTTAAACAGGAAGTGTACACCAGTCTCCCGGGTGAAAGTCAGTGTTTGTTGAACCCATCCACCACCCGTCCCACCCACCCTACTCAGACTATCGCCGCCTTAACATTTGTTCTTGTCCCGCCACATTTCCCCTGACGCCCCCAAGCGCTGTTAAACTACAACAGCAACTGGCCACATATCATGGCCGATGTTAAAGGACGGCTTTATTATTATTATTGTCTGATACGAAAGCCCATGAGAATTTCACTTTGGCTGCACACCGTCTCACATTTCTGATGTGAAGTGCCTGTAAACCACGTGACATCGAAAATCATGTGGAATTTACTGTATAAAGTGGGTTTAATGTGCAATAGATGCACAAAACACATGCTTATTGTAAAGAGAAAGAGGTATACAACAGCACTCCCTCTTGTGTGGCATTGTTTTTATATATTACTATTAATTAAAAACAGCATAATATCAGTACAGGGCATTATTTTCTTAAAAAATAACTCTAATATTGTTTTTTTTCCCAAAAAATACAAAGTGAGACTCATTTCTATGAAATACAGAATATGGCATGTGTAAAAACATATGATGATACTTTTTGCAGCATGTGATGAGCAGCATTAAGTATTTTTTGCTGTACACTGCAGGAGTGTGACAGCCTGTATATCACATATCAACCATATGTTGATATGTTAGATATCTGGAAAATCCTTTGCATAACGGTTGCTAACCCAAATGCTGTCTGACCTCCCTGAGCCTTCTAAGCAAAACAGCGGCGGCTCAGTGCTTAACCCCCTTGCCACAGCTGCTGGCCTTTTCACCATGCAGCAAACGGCTGTTGCTGTTAAGCTATGCTATAGCCACTAGCTGTTGACAATAAGTGCTAAAGCCGCTGGTCTTTTGAATAACCTACACTGTAGAAGGCTTTTGTTACTTGAGCTCGGGGCTAGGTGTTAGCTGTTTAACATGCAGGCTGGTGGCATTAAGGGGTACGGCTGCCGGCGCTATTATTAATATAGAGCATAAGGCTGGTGATGCAGAGTGCTAAAGCTGCTAGCTGTGATGCCCAGGGAAATCCCTGCTGCTGACCTTTCACTGACAGGATTAAACCTGACACAGACACACACACATGGTAATGATTGCTGGGAGGGAGAAGGGAAGATGGGAGGGAGAAAAGGAGGGAGTTAGAAGGAGAATGATGATGGGAAATGCGAGAGAGAGACAGTGATAGGGGAATTAGGGAAATAAAGGAGATGGACTTTGGGAAAGAAGAGAAGAAAGCAACTACAGAGCATGTGGTAGCTTTGGGGAGAAAAAAGACAGAAAGTGGAGGGGGAGTCTGTGTGTACTGCCGGGGATGGCAGCACTGTCTTTAAGATTAACAAAATAAGATGTCAGCACAGGGGACCAGAAGAGGGAAAGACAAAATAATGATGCAAACAGACCAGAGAAGAAGAGATAATAGATGGGATGCAGCCAAGTGACCCAAGAGGACAGGTGAGCAGATCAGATGAGGGACAACAGGTGAATGGAGAAAGACGAGGAGACACGACGTGCAGTAAGAAAAGTGGAAAACAACAGGTGAGAGAGGACTTGGACTCAGAGTGGAGAGGAAGATCTGTGAAGATAGAAGAGAAGAAGGGAAGAAAAGGAGGGAGGGTGAGAGGAGGAGAGGATAAGAGACAGCAAGCAGAGCACACAGCAATTCCCTCACAACAGTGTTGGTGAGGCTGTAATTTAACGCTCCGTCAGGTCGCAATCAGAGCCTGTGTGTGCATGTGTGTGCGTGTGTGTGTGTGTGTGTGTGTGTGTGTGTGTGTGAGAAAGAGCGAGCTAGGGGGGGGCGCAGTTAGACACACACCAGAGTCGGAGGGAGGGACGGAGGGAGGGAGGGATGGGGGAACACAAACAAATGAATAGATGAGCAGATGGAAGGGACTGGCAGGGCAGATCCCTGGGCTTTGTCAAGATTTTGTTTCTCCACTTCTCTGTTTGGAGACATGTCGCTTTGGGATGGTGAAGCGAGTCAGATGAGAGAAGTTGAGAAGTAAAAGGTCGAGAGGGGAGAAGAGGTGCAAGGAGAGCAGAGGCAAGAGAGAAAAGCCGGAAATATTAACAGCCGTGGAGGCATGCAGGAGTGGTGCATGAACAGGAGAGGAGGTATAAGGAGAGTGAAGGATGAGTTAGGGAGATGAGTGAAAGAAGAGTGAGGACTGGAGAGGAAATAAGAGGAGAGACTGCAAGAGGATCAAAGCAAAAAACGGGAGAGGACGAGATGAGGGAGGAGGACATCGGGAGAGGGGAGGGGAGTCAAGGACAAAAGGGGATGAGAAGGGAGGTGAGGATTGAAGAAAATAGAGGATGAGATGGAACAGTAATGGAGAGGAGAAGAAAGGGGAAAGAGGGAAATTCAGAGGAGAGGAGAGGGAGAGACGATGGGATTAGAGGAGGGTTGGAAAGAGAAGAGGGAAGGGAGACCCATAAGGGAGGGGAGAGGGGACAAAAATGAGTTTCTTTTTCATCCAGAGTAGAATAATCCTCAAAAACCGCAGCGATAAAGGGAGTTCAAAGGACTAGTTAGAATGTGAAAAGAAGGAAAAGAAGCATTCCCTTGCATCTGTGCTCTGAACATTGAGGAAAAGCAAAGTGTCCGTTTCTCACGTTAGATAATAGATGGTATCTTGCAGATAACATCAACAACCACAGGAAGGCAGGTAATCAAACCTGTTAATTAATGAATTACCAATGGATATCCCACATATTTTCTTGTGAATAGGTTTAATACAGACTTATAATCATATCAAAGTAAGATCAGAGTTACTGATAAAGATTGTGTTGCAGCTATGAAATGCACCTTCATGTAAAGGGAGATAACATCAAGGATGAACTTTGAAGATTGTACCTGCAGTAACTGATTATTGTCAACTTAGGAGCAGCAACAACAAGCATTAAGCACAGCACTCACATATAATTGTCTTCTGTGTGGATATGGGCAGTTACCAGCAAACAGTTGTCCATTTACACACCCACAGAGCCACAGAGAAACTTTGACATTCAGTCTTGTTTCTGTCCAGTCCTGCATTAACTCTCCTTGTTGCTCTGTTTTTGGTCTCCACCACCTCCTGAGCAAAATATCAGGGTTAGCTACCAAATTCTCCAAATTATGTCCTCCAACTAGTTGCTCTCTCTGTCTGTCTTCTGTTTGGTACAGGGCGGGTAGCATACAATGTTTTTTCAAGGGACTTGAGAGCAGTGAGAGCGAACCAAAACAGTAATGCGGGATTAATACTTCTGCGTCGAACCAACATAGGCTCTGCATCGACATAGAGCCTACGCCGTACTCTACACGGTAGTCTGACTGGCACCTTCCCAGAATCGTAACTACACATTGCGGCAACGTCTCTACTCCTCCTGTCTACTTTTGTAAGCTAAAACCATTTCCCTCAGTGGTAACAAAGCTTTTATTTACTTTTATATCACAGATAAGAAACAATAAATTGTGAAGACAACAAAGCCTCCACAAAATAACATTTTAAGTCTTGTGTGGGCTTTATCCTGGCTTCAAATGAATAGAGGAAATCGCCGCTCATCGCTAGGCTAATTTATACAATGTAAACTGCCATAGGTTTGTGCTAATAACGTTTTTGCAGTAATGCAAAAAGCATTTTGTATTTGTTTGGAAAATGTGTTTAGTATAAGACAGTTGTTTTGTCAGTGAACCTTGTGAGTTGTAATGGAGTCGAATTTTGTAACATTACCGTTGTTAAATGTTGCTGTAGTCCCTGGCTTCATATGAGTAGAGTAAATGTCAGCTACCCGCTAGCCTAATTTATACAATGTAAAATACCATAGGCCTGTGCTAATAATGTTAGCATGTTGTATTTGTGGGGAAAATGTGTGTATATAAAGACCAGTGTTTGCTTGTGAATGCTGCGAGTTATAGTGAAGCCAATTTGTGTACTTGTGTTTAAAATTGTCACTATTAAGCCATGTTTAATGTGTGTTTAATGTGTGTTTTGACTCAACTAAACTTTACTGCAATTCACAGAAACCTCTGCTGCCAACTAGTCTTTTGGAGGTGTAACTGCAGAGTGACACAGACACACCACCGCACAAGTATAAATGCTCACAACAGCGTAGGCCACGTGCGTAGGTTATGGCGTAGAGCACAAGTATAAATCACGCTCAAAGCTGCGGGTTAGAAAAACAAAAACAATGAGCTAAAAGTTGCTATAAACCTATGCAGAGCTGAGAGGAAATGCAGCGTAATTACCTGTGGTTTTGTCATTACAGGCAACCCCTCTCAAATACAAGTAGTCTTGTGATCCGTTGTTAATGTAAAACTATTGATCATAGTTTTTTTTTTTTACAGTTATAATTGTCCATTTAATTGTTCACATAGCTGCAAGCATCATGTTTGACAAATGAGATTACAGAGGCTGCCATATTGAAAGAATGTTGGGTGGAGGATGAAGGATAAGTACTAATTTGACTAACACTGTGGCCATAACCAGATAGCTACATAGAGAGATAGAGAGATAGATAGAAAAACAAGACACATGAACGACACAAAATATCAGCCTTCTTACCATGGACACATTTACACCTGCACTGATATTGGCAACTCTCAAGGACAACCCTGTACCTTGTATTCATTGCTGAACTCTGAACTCCCTTACACAAAGCCATTCACTGAACAAACGAAACTTTTCATTCGCAAATCATCTTTTCAGCTTTGACTTTCGACACATCAGCCAAACTAAAGCTGAACTAACACACAAAACACGCACGCACACACACACACACAATTTAATCTAAATGATTAATTTATATCCACATCATGAATTGGGAAACACATTAATATTAGAAATGCAGTCAGAAGTCTTGTAACCCTGCAGTTACAAATGTGTTCACAAGAAAGACAAAATCAGCACATTGCATGGCAGCCAATAAAAGCTAAATTTGAATATTTTTCTGACCGTTTTTTTTTTTCTTAAATATGACTTAAATATGACTATTTTGATGCATTATTAGGTAGTCTGATAAATCTGAAAATAATTGTTGACAGTGAACATCTGGCCAGATGTAAGGACAAGCAGAGAGGCAGACAAACAGACAGACTTCATAGTACACAGTCCAATTTTTTGAGCCTTGTTTCCTCTGTCTAAGTGTAAGCTGAAGGCTGATTGCTAGCCTGCAAATGCCATACTTAATTCCACACCACATTTAGGCAAAGACATAAAGCTGCAAAGCACACATATTGATTGCTAGGAAATGTCACATAAAGCGATATTATGCATAAGGGAAGCAAACACTTTGTGCTGCGGGGTTCATCCTAAATTGCTCTCAGTTTGAGGAAAACACTTTGGACCTCATTCTGTTCAATTTGCTTGATACACTCTACAGCATATAAACTACATCAAAGTAAAGCAAATTCAACTATTTGTCTGAGATAATGGTTATTAAAGATTATGTAGTTGAACATCTCAAATGTTTTGCCATTTGTCATGTTGCAGTGTTTTTTTTCTCTCTCTCTTCTTCTTGTAATTTCTTTTGACAACTTCTGTTTAAATTTTGTATGTCGGTTATGCCCGTGTGTGTCTCTCAAACTGTTTTCTCACCAGCTCTGGGGGAGCTCTGCTATTATTTTCAGCCTGAGGCAGACTTAGTAGTGTTTGGAGAAGTTATCATTGTTGTATTAATAAATTAGCAACCTAAGGACACTGGATTTCCCACTGTGCATAAACACATCATGCAGAAACATTCATAGAAATGCAGGCACCAGGATTAATCTTCAAAAACAACAATCTTGCATGTACATGGTGTGTGTCAATATTTGCATGTGAAACTATTAATATGTATGCAAATAGCACAAGAAATGAAAAAAAAGTGTCCTTGTGCACGACAAGCTTCAGGGTCTGACTAAAACAGTTACATGTGGTTTCTCATGTCAAGGAGAGCCTTCATGACAAGCTATAAATGTGTCGTGTTGTTTCATACATAATAAACAGATTTGACACATGACACTGAATGACACATACAGTTTTCTGCCTTAAGCATTAAAATGTGTGCGTCTCGGAGAGAGAGGGAGAGCATGTGTTAGTGATACAGTAAAGAGAGCAAGAAGAGAGACACTTCAACAGACATGTCATTTATTATAATTTTCTCTCCCACAGGAATAGGTGCTGTATTACAATCAGGTTTGCTGACTTCCTCTCTCTCATTACCAGTCACAGGAAAAAAAGATTAATCTCTTACCAACAAGCTATACACACACACACACACGCACACACACACACACACACACACACACACACACACACACACATATATATATATATATATATATATATATATATATATATATATATATCTATATATATATCTGTATATCTATATCTTTAAATATATTCTGCGCAGTATCTTAGCTGTATCTCTGGACAGAGACCTCAGGTGTTGTACCTGATGTCACACCTGTTTTAGCCTCTCTCCACTGGCTGCCTGTAAAGTTCAGAATTGACTTTAAGGTTTTCCTGTTTGTCTACAAAGCCCTTAATGGTCTGGCCCCATCCTACATTGCAGACCTCCTAACCTCCTATTCTTTGCCCAGGTCCTTCAGGTCAGCTGTCCTGGGGTTCCTAGCTGTCCCACGTTCCAGACTCAAGCTCAGGGGTGATTGTGCTGTTGCTGTGTCTGCCCCAAAACTGTGGAACAGCATCTTTCTCCCAATCAGACCCACCCCACCATTAACTCTTTTATTAATTAGTGTTTGGTGCGGCTTCACCTGATGCGTGCCTGTGTGTATTGTGTCTCTAACTGTGTGAGCTGTGTTCTTGACAGTATGTCACATGTATGTGTTTTTAGCATTTGATTCCTTTTGCACTTTGGTCAATGGGAGTTGTTTTTAAATGTGCTTGAAAAATAAATTGAGTTGAGTTTGAGTTGAGACCTCAGGTGTTGTACCTGGAATCTGCTGAAGCCAGTCTCTCAGTTTGTGGGTCACAGCCCCAAGTGCTCCAATTACCACTGGCACCGCTGTTGCCTTTACTTCTCACATCATCTCTAGTTGTGATAGCAGTTGCCGTTTGTGGATGTTGGAAGTCTGGGCTAGGAGTTTTTTCTTTGTCAGCCTAGATGTCGGGTTTATATCCCACATCCTCTGCATGTAGCCCCTCTCGCTGGGGTTCCTTGTGTAGTAGAATTCCAACAGTCCCATATTCTCTGCTCTAGTCCATCTATGTCTTGTTCCAGTAGCCCATTTCTCATCAGGGTGGCCTAGTTTCCCAATGGTATGGCTCTTGTGTTTGCGGGAGGCTAGCAGCTTTAAGAACCTTGCTTAAGGGTGCAGATGAGATATGTGTTACCCTGCCCTCACCAGGAATCGACCCCCTTTATCTTCCTTAACCACTATATATACATACATATATATATATATATATATATACATATATATATATATATATATGCGGGCTGGTAAATACCCGTACACAGAGAAAAGAAAAACGTTCAGAAGATGTTAAAATCCTTTTCTATATATTCAAACAGGTAAACTTACTGTAACATGCTGCCACACACTCACACTCAAATGGCCACAACAAAAACAAATGTATACAAGAGCCCCACAGCAAATTAATCATCATGGCATATAGCTGTGGTGTACACAGTCTGCCCTGTCCCAGTCTCAAAAACACAGTGACTAATCACACACTGGCTTTTCATACAGCTCATTTTTCATGCTAAAGAGAGACTCAGCAGTGTGATACTGAAGTCCAAATAAACAGCACGTTCACAGAACAGAGGAAGAATGCACCGAGATATCCTCCAACAAACAGTCCACAACAACAATGATGTGATTTATTCTTTGGGATTTTACAGACAGCGCTTCCATTGAGTTCTGCTGGGCATTTAAATTGTTCATGCTTCTTCCTCATTTGTTTTGGGCTGTTTCTTTTCGGATAGTCCTCAAGATGAAAGGCGCATGGTTAACATTTTGCATCACTATGGGCTGGACATCAAAGATGTGTGATGTGTGGTCAGTAACCAGATTTCTCCTCTTGCCTGTGACCTTATTTTTAAGAATGACTTCCTCATTTGAACCGTGTTGGGGATAAAACACGCTGCCACCTGACTCCCTGAAAAGTTCAGCTGTGCAAACAATCTTATTTAGAATTCTAGAGGATACTCCATGTTACCTTCAGTTGTAGTTGGACTTCGGATGGAATTATTTTGTGTCACTAAGCTAACCTAGCACAAAGTCTTGCCTAGTTACCAACACCCCACTTTGGTTAATGTCACATGCGTATAGGAGATGGGGACAAAGTAAAAGGTAGTGTTAAAATTACTCTTTACAGCAGCTCTGTCTACAACAAGAGAGCTACTCCACCCACTTCTTATTGCAGAAGGAGGTATTTGAGATGTCAGTGGGAAGACATTAGGTCAGTAAAACAGGAGGAGGGGAAGCACTCTTTCAGGTACAGCAGCTCTAACCTGGCCAACTCCACCGGAGCACATGAGTAATGAGAGAACAGATACCCAGAGGAGGCAGGAGGGAGGAGAGAGGAATTGTGGAGAGAGTAGGAAAGGAGAGAGTTTGTTTATTGCTGTCTTTCCAGCAAACAATATCATAATGTGACCTATAACTATGAAAACTTTGAAGGGACACAATGGAGTGGAACAGGGGCCAAAACTCGACAGGACTCTGGCCCGTCTTCCTAGCTGCCTTCCAGGTTGTACTGCAAGATACTGCTGATATCCTCCCCTCCACATCCCCCCTTCAGCACCACTCTGCTCCGCTGAGACTGGGGGGGCTCTGTGTGGGCTCCTCAGACAGACAGGGCAGAGTGCAGACCCCCAGGGGGTTTGAAGAAAAATGTCTGACTCACTGCACAAGCACACACACACACACACAAAAGACACACTACAGGAAAAAAAGTAGAATGGCAGGAGAAGATAGCAATCACAGCAGGTGACAGTAGTTGTGGTAGACAGTATTAATCAATAAAAGAATACATTAGTGAAACCCTGCGCACCAATATAATAGTCCCAAGTCAACTGTTAACCACTGGTTAATAGGAGTCTGTGAAAGTGCCATGGTTAATTAATCAAAACGGACATCCACTAAGCAGGAATGTGTCTTTTTTTGAGTGGGAATTACTGTATGACCAAGTGAGAGCTTCAGGGAATACACAAATCAATAACAGAGAGCCGGCATAAAGGCTAAGTACTGCATGTTTTACATTAAAACTAAGAAAACAAGCTGACAAAGTAGAATAGCCTGTATAAACCTGCAGTATATAAATAATTTATCAGGGTAGACTTTTGTAATACAAAACTGATTGCATTACAAAGACAGCAAACAATGACATACTAATACCGAAGTTACCCTAGCAGCTATGAGACTGTCACCTGTTACAGAGGTGCTGGCCTCTGTCAATGAAAAATAGATCAGCTGTTGACAGCTTCCTAAACTAAGGCCAGAGGAAAACAACATCTCGGCATGCATTTGAATATAATCAGAGTATCTGGATGCAAAACCACATTCTGTAGACCAAAAATGAACTGAGCAACCCAATTTGTGTTGATTCTACCCTCTAGTGCACTCCTCTGTTTCCAGTGCAAGCAATGTCACTGAGAGGCATGGAAATTACAGGCACAGGCAGGACAAAAATCTGCTTTCCCCTGGAAAATTACCTCTTTACCGGCTCAAGGTCACTGAGCTTGATCTGCACAGTGGACAAAATCTTTCAAATCTTTCAATCAAAAATTGGACTCGTGGTGTGAAAAGAGCAAGCATGAACATTGAGCACAAAAATGGCTGCACGATCTTTTTTTTGTGTTGTGCTTGACACACATGGAGGCATGGTAACATAAAATGTAGAAAGTTAATTAAAATTGATTGGCCACAACTTAGTGCTCTAATAGCTTTCTGTAAGTTAGACATAGTGTGAGACTCCAGGCCTAAGAAAAAGGGGATGACATTCAAATCAAGAATTCTCAAATAACATTGTTGGTTTGACATTGAATCACCAGATGCAATTAAATGGCCCGTGTCACCTTTGCTCCTCCAATTATAGTTTCCTCTGCAAGGTTATGTTTGCACTGCTGTTTGTGCGTTTGTCTGTTTGTTAGCAGGACTATGAAAAACTACTTACCCATTTTTCGTAAAACTCGACGAAAGGGGTGAATCATGGGCCAAGGAAGAACCTATTAAATGGTGGATCCAAAGCATAGGGCAGACACACATTATTTCTCACTTTTGTTAAACTTGCAATATATTCACACCCCTCTCACCTGGAATGTAACAAACAATGGACATGGAAACTTGGACGTGGACGAGCTGGAAGGTGGTTGCTAATGCTGTTAACAGGGCTTAGGTCACACTTACTGGGGCAACCTGGAGGGACCAAAAGGTGGGTGTTTTGCATCACCAATGAGTCTGTCTTCCAACATGGGTCGGGACGCTGTTATCAGCCATAACCGTCATATGAACGCTGCCAGCATTTAGCCTTGGCAGAAGTCTGCACTCTGTGAGTGCCTTTCTAGTTAGAAGTGAGGGAAGGGTCCCATTGGAGGTGACACAGCAGAGCAGTGAAATTTGTCTCACTGTCTCCCAAGATTACATTTCACTAATTCAACAGACAATAACAGAGGCCCTGCCACGACTCTACATCATCAGTTACTGCACAGCCACACATGGTGAGGTAAGACCTGATTAGGACCAACTAAAGTTGGAGCTTACAGCTTTGGTTTGTGTGTGTGTGTGTGTGTTTGTTGATATTTAACAGTCACATTGTGTGTGTGCGCACACACAAATGCACCTGTGTAGGCAGATAAATGTGCACTACAGTGATCGGTCTTCACTAGTGCTTCATCAGTAATACCTTTGTTACCACTTATATATTACAAGTAGATTACTGTTTCATCTGCAATGTTTTATCAATAATTATAGAGTGTTTAATGCTGGGCTCCAGCACCATACTGTATTGTCACAGTAAATCATAATTTGCTTACAGTTCCCCAGCACTTTCTCTTTTCAAAGGCCAGTTCTTCTGCAGTTATGAGTTATTTTACCCTGAAGATATAATAGTGCAAAATAATTGAGGTCTGTACCCCTAAATTAAAAACTTTGAATCTTTGTTATAAAGGAGCACATCGACCTGGGTGAACAGCATTTTGGTACACAGATCCAAATCCAAGATACAACAAAACAATGCTGTGCCATTTAATTAGAGAAACAGGTCTAGATGCAACGTGATACACAAAGGTCATGTATACACAGAAAGACATACATACAGATCAGTCAGAGCAGATGATCAATATCAGGACAAGTGTTCAGTATTGGGAAGTACTCAAAATTAACAGCCCGTGGCTGTATGGAATGATTCAGAAAGGAAATCATTGCAAACATATACCTTTATGCACCGCTGTTGGCAGCCTGGGTGCAATGTGGGCGGTCCAACACTCACTCTCAGTCTCCCACTGAGACTCGCTGCAGGGTGAAGAATGTAAAAATATTACTTATTTGCATCCACATTGGCAAGTGCTATTAATAAATGCCGTGGTATTCTTATCTAAACCCAGAATTGGGCCCACATTCAAGAACATAAAAGCCTTTGTCCATTCACCGATGAATATATAAAGCAACATGTACATGTGCATACAAAACAAGAATGCTTAAAATATACTCATTCTTCCAGTGACAAAGGCCGTGATTTAAGCCTGTGATACACAGCTGTCTGTCCTTTTAGAAAAGACATTAAGAATGTGATCCTAAATTGCATGGAGGGCCTTCATGGCCTCAATATGAAATTAACATGACATAAGGAAAGGTGACAGGGAATTAAAGGGAGAAAGAAAGGGAAGACAGTAAAGCAAAAAGCAATAGCAATTAAAAGAGAAGTTGTTAGACATGTTTATTCTCATTAGGCACAGCTAATCAATCTTCCTCCACCTGATAGATATTACCCTCATAAACATCTGAATGCTCAGCAGCACTATGTGAAAGCCATCCATCTTTCTTTAAGACCCATCTATCTCCATCTTCACCAGCCTGCTGCACATCAGCCATAACTACATAGTTATAGGCAAAGAATGTGAATGGGTTGAAGGGGCATTCCTATTAAAATCATCTTGCTTGAATGGTCCTTTGGCAGGTACACTGAATAAAAGCTGCCACAGGAATGTTTTAATGCTTTGGTGGAAATCCATGAGCTTCATGAATGAAATAGTTACTGCTTTATATGGCACCATTAGCACTATGAGACACCCTTGGGCCCTGTTTGTACAGTTTATATGGGTGGACCAAGTTTTAGTTCAGTGAGCTTATGCCAGAAATGGCTTTTGTTGAGTCTTTTTAGTCAACATATTAAATTTACATCATCTGTTGAGTTATTCTTACTTTACCTTCTACTTAACGTGACGTGGTTATGTCATGTAACAGTGTCCTTTCGTCCTGCACTTAACATAACCAAGTATTTTTTTGCCCTAAGCCTAACCAAACTGCAACTTTTTTCATGACTTTTACCACGTTTAAAACTGTGATCGTGCATAGCTGACATTCCACTGGCAAGGTTTCCGTAAAGCCCACACGAAATGTTGACACATTTCGTGGCACCACCATGTAATGCAGTGTTAAGAAGTGATGGTCACTTCACATATTTCTTAGAGATCAGGCTGACTTGTTTATACTGTAACACTGTTTGTGTTTGTGTCGTCCAAGCCCCAGCCACCCAGTGACCTGTCAAAGCCCTAGCCACTAGCCTTCTCATCCAAGCCCCAGCAGCCCGCCTACCTGTACAAGCCCCAGCCACCCAGTTCCTTGTCTAAGACCCAGCCACCTGCCCACTCATCTAAGCCCAAGCAGCCCAGGTAGCCTTCCATTTCACATGAACAAACTTTGTATGTTTTTTGTGTTTGTGGAATCCTTGAATGTCTGTACGAAAGTTGGTGCCAATCCATCTAGTGGATGTTATAAGACATGTCATTGGAAAGGTGGACATCTTGTTCAGCTGGTGACATTTAATAAAAACTTAGGAGATCATCATCATAGGTCATTAAGTATCATCCTCTGGGGACCAGGCATATCTGTGCAAAATTTCATGGCAGTCACTGCAGCCATGGTGTTAGCATGGCTAAAAAAAACTTGACAGTCGATTCTAGGGCCTGTTGCTTACATTAGGCCCTTTTATATAACAAGGTTAGACAGCAGGAATCAGGTGAATTACTTCTGATTTCACATGGGACACAAACAGTGGCTTCCTGGGTGAAAGTCCTGTGTTTGTCTGACCCAGCCACTCTTCAACCCTGCCCCTACCGCCCTACTCAGACTTTCTTGCTCTTTATACCACCTATTGTGTGAGGTTCTTCAAGGACTTTGTATATCCACCATGACAAAGGATTCAAATTGACTTTTCCATTGACGTTTGTGGCCATTTCACATATTTCTGTGAGACCAGGCTGAGACAAGCACATAAAGAAAGATGCCCAATTTAATGGTGCCCAGATGGTGACATCCCAATGACTTTGGTGATCCTCTGACTTTTACTTAAACACCACCCCAAGTTTACATATGTTGTTTTGAATGAAATGTGTGGACCGCTATTAGATTGGGCCATATTAATAAAGCTTCCTCGTACAAAGAGTTGCTCCTAGTGACTGAATTCTAAAAAATTTTTAGGTAGTAGTGAGGGGGGCTTTTAAAAGGCTTAAGAATTTCTTAAGCAGAGGAAAGCAGACAAAGGAGTAAGAGAAATAATACTGGATGACAGTGAATTAATGAAGTGCTGCAGATAAGATGGCGCAGGGATAATGTTTGTGGTCGATCTCATTAGAAATGCCCTCACATCTCCCACCCAATGCAATAATGTTATAATGCCAGAAATGAAAGTGATCACAACACTAAGATTGTCAACGCTGCAGCAGTGATGACTTGGGTTTGTCTCAACATTCCATCGGCATAGTGATCACACAAACAATTACAGTGCTTTCAAAGGCTCATATTGTGATGCAGGTCATTTCTTTCCCACTGGATGTCCACATCTTGCAGGCGAAGGGCATGTCTGTGACAACCAGTCACATCTTTTAAAAGAATGTGTCACAATTAGCAATGGGGTCAACAACTCCTTGATAGAAATGTTTGGACTAAGTTAAGAGCTCTCTGACAGTCTTCTCAGAGTGTTTGTGAAATACTCTTATTTGCATTTTTACTAAAAGCCAGATGAGAAGATTGGTACCACTCAGTGTGTTTGTCATTGTGGCCCCTGATTTTTAATTTGTCCAATAAATTTGTTAAAGATCAATACCAAAATGAAAAACAAAATGAATAACATTCCCATTAACTTCAACTGTACTTTGTGTTGAGTTCAAAATACAACATGAAAAAGTCCAACGGGATGCCAGAACTTTTCTCTGCAATGTAAAAACACACAAAAATGACTAGGGCCTTAAATAAATCATAATGAAAGGCCTTGCTGTATTAATATTCAGTGTTTTACAGATTAAAAAAACAGCATGCTTTAACTTGCTGAACAGTATGTAGTGCTTGATATGAAAGACATCACAGCTATCAACTCCAGCTTTCTATCCCTCCCAGCGACTTTCACTCAAGTGATACTTTTCACAGAACTTGCTTCAAGTTATCAGAGCTATTCCCTGAAAAGAATAAGGAACCTATTTAAAACGAACAGCCTCAATTACTAATGATGGATTATGGTTTCTTATGTGCAAGGATAGCTGTCAGTGGGATATGGGATAGAGTTTCAAATAGACTGCTATGCTTTGGGCGGAGGAGTGCAGCTTTGAATCTGAGAATGACTCTGTGCTGATCAGTCTTTGGATGGAAGAAGTAGCAGGAGGTCTCAGTTGTTTCTAGTCACTCAATAGAGTTCAACAGAGTTGAGTCCTAGGCCTCTTAATGTAAAAGAAAAATAGGACGTTAGAAGAGTCAGATATAAGCACTTTGTGGAGTGGAGGAAATGGAAATGAGCGAGTGAGCAAGACTGATGCTGTCAGAATAAAGTGGCCCATGGATGAGGTTGTCATGAGGTTGACAGCACAGTGCGCCTTTCAAAATATAAATGTTTTGCCAAAGAACGGAGGTCTCTCAGAGCAGCATTGTATTTTGTGGCATTTGCTATGCCCTCTGAGTGAAGCAGAATGTGAACCACAGAACCATCCATGTGTATAGTGGCGTACCGTTTCCCTTCTTATCATCTGCTTTAAAAGAAGCATATCTGCAGTGAAGTAAGAAAACCCAAACCACAGGGTGCATGAAAGAGCTAGAATTGAAAAGGCCTATGTGTTCAGTGATGCAGGAGAAGATAATTGTGTGAGTAACATGGGTGCCATTAGTTAAAAATGAAGAGATCTAAGTAAAGGTAATCTTACAGATGACATTGTACTGTCATTATGCAGACAGTGGTCATATGACCTTACAGAAAATGGTGAGACACCTTTTTTGGTGCTTAAGGACAGTGTCTTTTTAACTGTAGAAGGGCAGAAGATAGAAAACTTATGGTGCTTTCTAACCTACAGTTCACTTGTTTTGGTCTGAATCACGGATTTTGTCACAAAGTTGCATAATTGCCTAGAATTGGTTCGTGTTCTCACGGCAGCATTTACAAGCGGACGAAATCAAATGCCTTGCACGAGAAAACTGCTCTTGATTGGTCAGAATTTCCATGTGGGAAAATCCAGGAAGTAAACAAAACATTGAAGAAGAGTACACTTGCAAGATAAATGCGACACTTTCTAATGTCAGCAATGGAGGGACAACTACGCAGGTTGATTTTAGCGCTGCTCATCGTGGACTATATTGCTGTCATTGTTCATTTGAGTCAAACCATACAGTTTGAAAACGAGCCGCAGCTCCAACTAGAAAACAATGTTGATGCATCGGATGTGCTGAATGTGCATATTAAGGCAGTACAGGAGGAGACACACATTAAGACTGTCATTTTTTTGGTGGGCGCCTGAGTGTGATTGATGTGTTCACACCTGCCCAGACGAACCACACTTAGGGTGCAAACCAACCTTGAGTTTGATTGAACCGAACCAAACAGGGCAGAAGTGAAAGCACCCTAATAGTGTTCTGTCATGGTAATCTGTGTTGGGACATTCATGGAAGCTTTTTTTTTTCTCATTGACACAAATATGCTGCCCATAAATTTCTCAGATTGTCAGAGATATTGAAAGAAGTATGTGCTTTCTTTTTGTGTTGTTAGATCTTCTAAGCCAAGGACCTCCCATAGAGGCTATACTGTAAAAGTCTATTTTCCATCATATTGATTCCTTCTTCCAGTTTAGCACAAGGCAACGTTTATTAGTAGCCAAGGCTGCATATGCAATGTTAAATATGGATACATTAATGCAAACACATGTACAGTACACACATGTAGAGCCAAATGTTTGCCCTTGCTCTCATTTTATTCTATTGAGTTATAGTGTTCTCTATTTTCTCTTGGTTACCCTTAATGAATTCCTACTTGCGGGCCCCTCATTTTATTACTCTCATTTAAATCACCATTATTGATTAATTAAGGAGTACAACATTTTTTGTACAGTGGGTGGACACGATGTCATGGACACCTGTCTAATCTAATGTAATGCTATCCGATACAACAACCCTGAAACAAAGACTTGAAGCGTATTATGTGATATTGCTGTTGACACTCTGCCAGAAAGATGTTGGCTCAGCTCTTTGGTAATTTCTGAGGTTGCTTGTAAAGTTGTATTAGATTACATTACACTGGGAGACATCGTAGGGGTGTCTTCTTATGTATGGTCTGCAGCATACCAAGGCTTCATATTAAGCAGAAGCGGTGGAGGAACTTTCTTAACTGCTTAGAAGATAAAGGCAATAAATGTCCTTTTTGGTTCCCCTTTGAAGTGCTGAATCACCTAAAATCTTTCATAAAATAGAGGGAGAGCATTCAAGCAATGGCAGGACTGTCAAGGACCAGGACAGAGGGGGTAGATAGGAGAGTTACACAGCTCTGTCTCTGGAGGGTACTGGAGGCACTTCCATCACTGCAGCTGTCCTGACAAACCTGGCAACACACTCTGGTGGGCCTGCAGTCCCAGTGTCAGTGGTGCATTGACTTGTCTCAGGGTTGTATAGGAGCAAAGATCTTTGCTGTTTTGCTTTGAAAAAAATATTATAACTTTATTAACCAAAATGACTGATCTGTTCAATCTCAGATCAAATGTGTCAAGGTCTTCAGTACTCACAGTTGTATTTGAATTGCTCCCTCATTTATTTCTGTTGTTTGTCACAAAATGGTGGTTTCATAGAAATACGTTGGTAATCTGATTAATCAGTGTGAGAACTCTGTTTTCATTAAACCAAGATGAAAAGATTTACCACATATTTACTGAGTCAAGAAGTGGTGATGAGGCCAAGCCAAAATGTTTATCAGGAGCTCTGTTACCCAGTCGGAGAGGCTCTTCAGTTCTGATCAACATGCTAATAATCCAGTCAGGTTCTCATTTGGTGCTAATCAGCCAATCAAACTATTTGTTCCTGTCTCCTTTTTCATGCTGAGATCATGCCTGGCTGAAAGATGACTAATGGGCAGAGGGTGTTTTGTGTGTGCGTGCATGTGTGTTCATCATGACAACTGCAGCAGGGAGCTGATACTGAGATTTAACAATTTAAGATGTGTAGACAGTAGGGGATGAGAAAAAGGAGAGGAAGTGAAGGAAGAGTGGAAATATCGTAAAAATAACAAGGGGTACAGTCACCACACATCACCATCTGTCTCTTGAATTAACAAACCATAGTTAATTATAATAACAGAGCAGGAGGTCAAGTTTTAAGATTCATTACAATTTTACTGCAACATCACATTCTTTGTGATCAGATTAGTCCGGTTGCACTTGTAGTTTTGCATCTCTTTATGATTGTTTTGTGCCTTTGTGTAAGCTTTGCATCATTTTATGATTGATTTGCATCTCTTGGCACCAGGGGCTGTGGCACGGTGCTGCAGTGGTTAGCATTGTTGCCTCACAGCAAGAGGGTTCCTGGTTCTAACTTGGGGTGGGGGATTTAAACCCCGGGTGGGGAGCTTTTCTGTGAGGAGTTTGCATGGTCTCCCCATGTCAGCATGGGTTTTCTCAGGGTGCCCCAGCTTCCTCCCACAGTCCAGACATGCGGGTGAATTGGTGACTCTACATTGTCCGTAAGTGTGAATGTGAGTGTGAATGGTTGTTTGTCTCTATAGCCCCTTTTACACTGCCAGATTTTCCGCGAATGTTCAGCCAATTTGCCGGCCAGCTGCGAGCGTTTACACACAAAGAGCTGGATTGGCGAGTTGAGGCGCCCAACTTTCCGCCTCGTAGGGTAGTCATATCGGCGGAATGGTTTTAGTATAAACAGAGCGAGGCGGCTTTCCGCCGTCGACATTTGACCCACTGGCGTGGACTTCAAACCAGGAAACAGCTGATAGCTGGAATGAGTATCTAGCAGCACTAAGGAGACGCAAACCAGATGATGAGCAACTGGGGAGATAAAGAATTGCGTGCCCTCCTTGCCCTCGCTAATGAGGAGGCTATTAACCGTAGGATGACGGGAACGTGAAGGACGGGCCGATGTACGAGAGAATCGCCAAAGGACTGACCAGCTGCAGCTTTCCTCGGTACGTCACTGTTTACGTCACACGCTGAGCTACATGTTCTGTTACTAGCTCACGCCCCCCATTGCCCCGAAAAAGGCATATTCTGTATAAACAAAAGAAGGCAGGCGGCATTTTGCTGCACTCCCTGATTTTGTTTTTATACTGCCAATGCGGAAAGAAGAGGGATTGGGCTTTCCTGCAAATTTGCACAATTCCTGTGTAAAAGAGGCTTATGTGTCAGCCCTGTGATAGTCTGGCGACCTGTCTTGTGTGTAGCCTGTCTCTTGCCCAGTGTCAGCTGGGACAGGATAAGATGTTATAGAAATGAATGAATGACATTCTCTGTGATCAGATTAGCCTGGTTGCACTTGTAGTTTTGTATCTCTTTGTGATTGTTTTCTGTCTTTGTCTAAGCTTTGCATCATTTTATGTTTGTTTTGTATCTTTTGGCACCAGGGTGGCCAATCACAGGGATGGTCCTGTGCCACCTCTAGCCCCGCCCCTATATCTGCGTACCTCTTTCATACAGGCCTTGTACATCTCATTTCCTTGACAGAGTTTATCATTATTAGCTCTCCCACCCGACCTCCCTGAGTCATTAATGTTCCATTAAAGTCACAGAGCCCTGGGAAACTGTTTTTGGATGTAGTGCCTGATGCTTCCTCGGCAGCTACCAATCATCCTCTGTTGGAGGCTCAAAGTGCTCCTGCTGAAACTGTCCCAAACTTCTTATTCTGTGTAAGCCTTGGCACTGATTTATATCCTGTAATCCTGGCACACCAATTCCACTTGGTTTCCAACAGTGATGACGCTGGCCCCAGAAAAACAGACTATTATAGAATTGTGGCTTGTGGTGTAACAGATATTTAATGTAGTTGACAAATATGTATTACAAAATTAGTTGCCAATGAATTTACATGTTAGTTAATTGGTGATGTAATTGGCTATGGCATGAGTCAGTGCCCAGTGATGGTAGTGGCATTGCTATTGCGATGGCAACACCCTCACAACCAAAAAAGCCTGAGAGCATTTCTCTGTTAATTCAGCCAAAAAAAAGATAGTGAACTGTAACATTTTAATGGTGACCTTGCCTGGCATTGAAACACATCAGTAATGCTGGAGCATCTGAAAAGGAGGCCCACTGGCTCACTGGATGATAAAGACTCACCTCTCATGTAGGCAAGCTTGTTAGCTAGCTATCTTTATGTTAAAAGCCATGATCTTGAGATATTTAACACCAGCTGCAACCTGCATCAGTATCCAATGGGATATCAGGAACTGTAATGTTCTTTGTCTCACTGAAACTTAAGCTTAATCCTTGAATACCAGACAGCGTCATCCAACCAGGTGACTGTTTTTTTATATACCTCTCTGACGAAACAGAGGACTCAGGCAAGAAAAAAGCAGGAGGTGTGCACTTTATGGTGAATTAAGATTGGTGTGCAGTAATTGAAATGCTGTCCAGGTCAAGCACGCCCTGCACAATAAGGGGAAAAAACCTCACCATAGATCATCGCTATATGCCGCTCAAAGGCGGCTGCAGAAAGGAATCGCTGCCCGCATTCAGGAGGAGTGTTCAGGTAGCCATGTTGATGAGGTCAGAAAAATATAAACAAACTAAGACGCATGTCCCCCTTGATGTGAGAGGTCAGGAAATATTATCTTATGTGATTTAATGTGACAAATTGATTGACTGATGGAAAAGCAACTGTCTGGTCCATGACAGGACTAGATTAGTTATGTTAAATAAACGCGGTCTCACTTAAAAGTTGTCGAAATCCGGTGCTTGGGCAGTGACTTACAGTGTCCGATACTAACGAAAAACAGCCACCCTTCAACATTGACATGATACGCAGCCGTTTGCAGTTATAGTTTAACGGTGCTCGGTGGCATCAGGGGGAAACATGGCGGAACAGGAATGAAAATAAAGCAGTAAAAGTCCCAGTGGGGCGGGTGGAAGTGGTGGTGGATGGGTCCAACAAACACTGACCCTCACCTGGGAGAGCAGTGTTTGCATCCTGTGAGATCATGAAGCCAAACCCTGTTCTTTTTTCCTAAACCTAACCACATATTTTTGTTGTTGAAGGAAAAAAGAGACTGTATGTAAACGGTAAATCTCCTGTGAAGACAGAGGTGTATTTTGAAAGACAACAATGCATGTAACAGGCCAAACTTGACACGGTGTCCTATCTTGCACATCATATGTGGACTTGGAAAGTCCATGACCAAACTTTGTTACGTGATGAAGTCGGAGTGAGAATGTGTTGGTTAAATCAGCAGGAAAGTTAATCAAAAGACTTACTTATGAATGAAGTAATCATGTTTGTTGTCTTTATTATTACTAGTTAGTGCATGCATAAAACAATTTCAAGATTAATATAAAAGCTGATAGCTAAATAAAAGCCACTGAGTAACTTTGCAATTCATAATCAAAATACTTGATTATTCATTTCAGTAATCAATGAATTATTTGACCATTAAAATAGTTGTTAGTTACAGCCCTCATGGTGGCACATTATTGACAGTTATCTTGTCAGTATCTGGTGAACAATCCCTCAGCGTCAGTTTTTCAAGGTATTTACTTGGTAGGTAAACATATCTGACCTCATAAAGAGAACGATGACCCCTGCCTGATTGCATTTAGCCTCTAAATGACCTTCTTCCCACTTTTAGGTCCTTCTTTAGAGCTCCTGAATCATTTTAAAGAAACATGGGCTGAAGCCAAAAGTCTTAAAAGTCACCCATAAATGCTGATGTTAAACCTGGTCCAAACTCTTTCCTGTAATGAAGCAAAACAACCGTGAAGGCCAAGCAATCTAGACACCCAGCAAATTACAAAAGAGGGATGTATTTTGCCCAGCAGGTCTCTTAGGCTGCCTGCTTTGGAAAGGATTTTGTAATTGGTGCACAATAAGGCTACAGATCTTGACTTCTTAATAAAGGAAAGAAAAGTAAAGCTGAGCAATGTGTTGATTAAAAACGTTAATCAAATACACATTAGAGATGTCTGTCAGACAGGTAATGAAATGTTTAGCAGCATTATGTGTAGAACCGCAAGTCAAGAAATTGAGGGTCTGTTGTAATGACTATGAAATACCCTCCTGCCCACATACACAATAAAAATCTCCCTTTTTGGCATCATTATGTCCATACATCTACTAAAAGAGACCACATTTTTAATAATTATCACCTTGAACATCAAACGACTTGGCTGTGACTAGACATGCTGTATTTCACCCTTTGACATAAAAACCTCTCTTGGCAGGATTGACAAGTTGAAACACTGGGATGTGTGGACCCATCATTAGTGTCCTTCACTTCGCCAATGTCTTCACTTTATCTGTCCAGTCCAAAGAAAGCACAATTGTGTCGTCTATTCCAGAGGCAGACTTATCAGGATCGCAACCTTCAACTTCCCCCGTCAGTCAACCCGCACTCATTTACTGAGCAAGTCCCAGCAGTCACTAAGTCAGACACCGCTATCATGCAGCCAAAATAGAAAGTGTGTGCGAGAGAAGGCGAGACAGAAACTAAATGAAGGAGGGAAGACTGAAGGAAAAGGAAAGAGGGTGGTGAGAGTGTTATGCTTGCACACAGCTGAGCTGAATGCTTCTTGCCATCCATCTCTGTCTCACCATTTCCGACCCACTGACAGAAGACATCCTGATGGCAAGGATGCATTTTTGTCTGTTATTCTGCTCCATTACATAAAAAACCCTTGATCTGTGGGACTGACTGAGTGACTGGACAGAAAAGTAAAAGACTGGATGGATCAAAATTCTAAAAACAAAACAGGACAAAGCAGGGTACAACATCACTGAAAAGGAGCGAGTGCGTAAGTGTTCTATAGCTGTGTTCACAGCCAGCTACGTCATCGGAGTACCTGTGATGCCTGTTACTATGGACCCCAAGACTGATAGAATTGGTTCCTCTCTCTTCACCATGTCATTACCTTGAATTGCAGCTATAGTGAAATATAAACAATATCAGCTAAAGTTGGCCATGTCCTTGGCTAGTGGCTCCAGGAGTTGTTTAAAATGCACATACTGTAGGTCCCTGTGGTTTGATTGCATATCCACTGCTGTTACTTCTTGTCAAGTGTAATGTATTGCAGTATTTTTAACTTATGCATTAACTTTGCAGAAAAAAATAGTGTAAAAATCAGCACAGATACATATTAAATTACTTTTTTTTTTTTTTTACATTACATTGATTTAGCTGACTTTTGTCCAAAGCAACTTACAATAAGTGCAGTCAACCACGTGAGTACACGCCACCAAAAATTGTATTTATTATTGTCATTCAACCTTTATTTTAACCAGGAATTTCCACTGAAATTTAAAATCTCTTTTACAAGAGAGACCTGGCCAAGGCAGCAGCCAATTAAAACACATTTAAAATGCAACAAATACAACATATAATACAAAAATCCACAATAAAACAACAACTATTGTGGCCTCTCTAGAAAGACAAGCACATGTCTCTATCACCACATTCTTTATGATGCCCTTAAATTCATCAGTGGATATAAAGCGTCTGTAATTTTAGATCTATTTGAAGATTGTTTCATGTCCAAGGTGCATAGCAGGAGAATGCAGTTTTCCCCAATTCTGTTAATACATTAAAAAGCAACCACTTGAAGGAGTGTAGCTAGAGCTGACACACAGAAGTGTGCAGAGGTAGGTCAGAAGTTTGCCCAATATTGCTTAATAGATAAAATATACCAGTGCTGTTGTCTGCGAGTGGTCAATGATGTCCAACTCACCAAATCATAAAGAATGCAGCGATGAGTAAGTGACTTTGCATTTGCAATGTAACATAAAGATGCATGGTAAACTGAATCGAGGCTTCCACAATTTTTTTCTTAGCACTGAAAGTAAAACAAGACTTATTTCTAAAATAAAAGCCAATCCTCACCTTAAGCTTCCTAGCTAGAGTAGCGGTATGTACATGAATGAGAGCTTGTCATCTATCCACATACCCAAGTGCTAGTATGAGGACACTCTTTCAATGGATTTACCATCAGAAGTGACGATGCCAAAATCATCAAGCAACTGTGAGCAAGCTTTTGAGAAGACCATAAACTTAATTTTCTGAGCATTTAAAATCAATCTTAAACGCAGCAGAGCGGTTTGTAATGAGTGAAATGCAGTCTAAAGCTCTTGCACTGCCTGCATGATGGAGAGAGCATGCGTGTAAATGACAATGCGTAAAATAGTGTGTCATTGATATAAATGTAAAATATGCTGATTTACATTAGGAGCTATATTTAGAGATAATAGGAGATAGAGAAAGAGGTTTTGTTTTTGTTTTGTCTTTGTTTTTTGTTTTATTTCATGGGCCAAGGTGCAGGACAGATGAGCTTTCAGTCTATGACACATCATGTCTAGAGCTTCTGCTGTCCTGATGCCCATAGGGAGTTCGTTTCACCATTATGGAGCCAGTGTGGCTGAGGGGGTAGCATGCCATTTGGCCTTACCAGAGCATAGTGGATGGGCTGGAGTGTATGGTTTGTCCATGTCCTGCATGTAGGATTGGCCTTAGCCATTCACGGTATGATTAGCAAGTGCCAGTGTATTTAATTGAATTCGAGCAGTCACCAGGAGCCAGTACAGGGTGTGGAGAAACGGGGTAGTGTGGGAGAATGTGGTTGCCTATGGCGTCAACCTAGGTGTACACTTTTTCTTTTTGAAAGAAAAAAATACACCATAAGAAAAGACAGAAACCTTTTCTTAAGCTTTTAATGATATCACACAATCTACATCAGCAGATTGAGTTTTGCCTTGAACTTCAACTTTTATGCCATTATGAATGTGACATCCTAAAAGTCAAATGGAAATCTGAACATCTACCCAAATCCATGACGATGATGATCATATGTCATGACTTCCATAGCTACTAAATTTACCTGAAGGGTAGAATGAACTTTGAAACTCAATCCTCTGTCTTAGTTAGCAGAAAACTCCTAACTCCTAAATTTGCTGGAGTTAAGCAAGATTTGTACTTGCATGCTCCGGCTCTATGTAGAGCCTACACAGTAGCCTATGCACGTGGCCTAAGCTGTTGTGAGCATTTATACTTGTGCAGTGATGTGTCTGTGTCACTCACCTCCAAAACACCAGTCAGTGGCGGCATTTTTGTGAGGTGCAGTAAAGTTTAGTTGATTCAAAACACACCCAAAACGCACATTTCACATGGCTCAAGAGTGACAATTTCAAATACAAGTACACAAATCGGCTTCACTATAACACACAGCATTCACAGACAAAGCACTTGTCTTTTGCTAGACACATTTTCCCCACAAATACAACATGCTAATGTTTTTAGCACAAGCCTATAGCATTTTACATTGTATAAATTAGCCCAGCGACTGACGGACTTTTCCTCTACTCATATGAAGCCAGGGACAACAGCAACATTTAACAAAGGTCAAGTTACAAAATTCGGCTCCATTACAACTCACAAGGTTCACTGACAAAATATTTTTATATACTTTATTAGACGTGGTTTCAGTTTAATAAGCTTGACTGTACCAATACTATGAGGAACAAAAGGTACCCCATCCCTTTGCCTTCCTCTTGGATTAGGCTGCTGTACACACCAGAACTAGTTCACAAAGCAAATCCTAAAAAGATGCTTGGTTGAAACTGATGTGCATGAGAATTGCAAGGACTATCCTTTATTGAGTTTACAACTGAAATCCCAAGAAACCTGATTAACTCAGATTGATCCGTACTGTCCTAATTACATCCGATATGTGTGATGTTTATGACACCTACATGGTCCTAAGAAAGTGGTGTCTATGGGGATTACAGATTCAGAACAGATACAGCTAATAGCTAGGGGCAACTGAATTTAGAGTGAGGTGTGTATGGCTATCCGCCTCAACTGTTGTTTTGATTAGTGTCATGTTGGATAGCACCCGTTCCTGTGAGAGTGCAGGTCTTGCATCAGTGATTTTAGATCCATTCATCAAGCTGAGTGTACACACCAAGACTTTAGGGCCCTGTTAGCTTCTTTGAGAGAGAGAAACAATTCAATAAAGACCAGATTTGAGCAGGACAGGCATTTTAACTTGACCTGGTATTTTTGCCAGTTCATACATCTTAAATTTTCAACCAATAATTTAGAAAAAAAACACTTTAATTTTTCTCTTGAATCATGGGATGTCTAAAATAGAGTAGAACAGTCACTCTTCTGAATAGCTGGGTGAAGAGTTGGCAAGTTCATGGACCAGGAGCACCACAGTCAGAAATGTTAAAATTCTCATAGTGAGGTGAAAGTTCATTAGAGTGAGCTTCTGTATTAAATAACTGTGATCATTGTTATATTGTGGTCATTGTGGTTGCTGCTGAAGTTGGAGTTGGTATCAGTTATACTGATAAATGTGCCTACACTCTAAAAAAAATATGGGGTTTGTGGATAACTCTTAAAATGAAGACATTTTTCAGCATAAAAAAATCTGCATGTTACATTACAGTGTTTTTACTAGTTGACAACTTATTTTAAGAAGTTGGTCAAAATCAAAAATATTTTTGAGTAGGATAAAATTAAAATCAATAAATTAGAATATCTTAAATAAAATAATTTGACCCATAAATATCACTACAGCTTTTGGATACATTTTAAGTTGGTTCAAGTTAGCAAATCATGTTGGTTGCACTAATGTAATTGACTTTGTTGGATTATGAAAGACTCATTAGAGTGACTCAGTAAGGCCAAAGTTGGAACTACTTAAAAAGATGCATGCAAATGATTACCTTAATTTTTTAAGGTTGAGCCAGTGGGTGATTTTATAGAGTGTACAAAAAAAGTTTGTATTTTTTTTTTTTTGTAATATTTACCTCAAACAAGTTTATGATAAGTGATTCATGTTTATGTTTATTGGTAGTAAACCTGCCAAAAGCCATTAGCTTATATCTACTTGCCTGACAAAAATTGTCCAAAAAGACCATTTAACCATTGATATTCAGTGATAATCTGAGGCTGGAATATTCTTTGGACCAGCTTGCACAAAGATAACAGACTAAAGTACACATGAGAATCAATGAAACAACCAAACTTTAACAACAGTAGTTGCTGTGATTTAATAAAAGTCTGCTAACTTAGGATATCAGCATTGCAAAAGTTTCTTCTATTTTTCTTTTTTACATCTCGTATCCTTAGCAACCAGATCAAACCTGGAGGGAATTCACAGACACCTAAACCGAGTCCTGCCAGGGTGAGAAGGTCAGAATTAAGATGTAATCGCAGAAACTTAAAATTGAAGATATTAAGAATAGTCTGAGAAAGCTTCTACTCAGGGTCATGGAAAAATGTTCTCTTCTTCATGATTGTAGTTTTCACAGTATGGTTTTTTGACCTTTTTGGTGAAAACTTTCAATTCATTATGCTCATTTTTGCAAACTCGGCTGCAATATAAAACACTCAATGAGATCACCTTAATTAATTTCAGATAAAGGCAAACAAGCTTTTTTATGGAAAGATGGAAAACAACGACTGACCAGCTCGCTCAGTGTAAAAGTTCATGATACAGGCAAGCAGTTCAAACATGCATCTGAGGCACTCTGACAGTAGTTAAAAACCCTTTATTAATACATAGATAACCAATACGTTTCGACTAGAGAGTCGTTATCAAGGGTATAACATGCACTGGAAACAGGTGTGCAATTTAAAAGCTCATGTGAGGGTCATGTTACACAGGTCACATGATATATTGGTATAGCCCTACATTTGACAAAAATTGCAAAAGAAAATGACAAATGTATACTATAATAATTAACATATTTATTTGCAAGAAAAAAAGTTTGATGCTAAATAAGTAGAAAGGAAACAAAAGTGAAATAAAATAAGAATTGTTACATATTGTGACAAACCTGCACATAAAGTGGCAGAAACTGAGAAATATAAGATTTGTATGACAAAGACAAAAACCAATATGTGTGAACGGACAGCAAACTCATGACATGTATAAAGCTGAAACATTTATAAAGTGATGTTAAAGCCATGATAACAAAAAAAGGCTTTGACAGTAGGGATAAAGTTAAACCTAAATATCCAAAGGCAGGAAAAACTTCATAGGGCTTACAAAGTATCAACCCCACTAGCATATGTATATGTATAAAAACATGACATTGTAATAATGTACACTTAAAAGTGAGTGTATACAAACACGTATGGGTTCAACCTCACTAACACTGGTTCAAAAACATGACAGCAATACTGACAGGAAGGAATATTGTAAGGAAAACTATAATAAATCACCCTCACTGATACGTGTCCAAAAAACATGACAACCAGATGTACATGATAATGATGGTACACCAGAAACAGAAAAAAACTGCACAGTTTGATGTTGTATCAGGTGACATCACTACATATTATAGCAGCAGTGGTCCTAATGCAATTGGAAAATTACAACAATTCATTTAAAGATTTAAAAAAGGAGAGAAATCTATCTCCTTATTGAGGCCTGGAAAGGTGGTGGCTCTAAGAGTGTTAACCCAAAAGGTCTCCCGTTGAGGGAGATGTTAGCTCTCCATGGCTGATTACTTAAGATTTAAGATTTTAAGAATAGTCTGAGATAGCTCCTACTCAAGGTCACAGAAAAATATTCTCTTTCTCACAGCATGGATGTGTGACCTTTTAGATGAAAACTTTTAATTCAATGTGCTTGCCTGTGCAAACTCAGCTGCAATACAAAACACTCAATGAGATCTCCTTAATTCATTTCAGGTGAAAGCAAACAAGCTTTTATGTAGGTAACAGGTGGAAGAGAATCATCAGAGCAGGTTGGCCAGTATGGATTAAGTGATCAATTATCTTATTTTCTAATTTGTTTGATTTGGCTTCGCATCACTTTGACATTAAACTCAGATGCAGACTGTCGTCCTCCTCTTGCACGACTACCTGACTGCATACCTTTTCACACCTGCCAACATTTACTCCTTGACAATATATATCATATTTATACTTTTACATTGAATAAATCACGACTTTTGAATTATTATTATTATGAGAGCAAGTTTGCAGCCTCTGAATCACTCAGCAGGTTAACTTCATTTGAATTAGACAAGTGGGTGTTGTCAACCAGTCAAGGTTGTGTCTGTTCTGTCTGTCAGGCCTCATTGGTCTATTTTTGTAACTCAAGGCACAGCACAAAGCACAGTCTGTAGCGCAGGTCAAGGGAGCTGAGATTTTCTTTAACTATTTTTCTGATAACGTTCAAATTTGGAATGCAAATGAATTGAAAATTATCTTTGAAATCATGATGGTGGGCAAAAAAGGAAAAAAAAATGTGGCCTCTCACTCAATCAAAGCTCAGCAGCTTCTAAAACATTCATTTCATCTTTGTAAAACTTGTCAGCTATGTGCTGGAAGCAGGCTGTAATTATTTTAATTCATTTAAAAATCATGCAGTTTTTCCTCTATTTAACAATTCTAGTCTTCTTCAAACTTTACATGTAATAACAGTCTCATTGCTTACTTACAGCAACCAAGAACGCAAGAACAGCATAAACAGTTTAATGCCAGTTAAGAAATTTGCAGCTCGACCTCCACTGGATGTAAAAAATTTTTTTTTAATTTTTGTTATTAATATTATTTATCATATTACTTTGTCCTCTTCTTGCTATCTAAAAATTTTAAATGATAACATATGTTGCTTAATGAATACTCATCTCAGATGTTTAATCCAGTTTTTGGTAAAATTGAATAGCAAGGCTAAAAATACTGTATTAGTCTTTGCTCTCTCGTATTTTACCTTGCTCTGTCATGCTCCTCATTTGTTTACCTGATTGTTTGTCTGTTTATTTTTCTTTTCCTTTTTTGTTTTGTTGCCTCTGGATTTAAAAAATTCTGTTTCCTCTACTGCTCTTTTCTTATATTAAATTGTGTTATAGCACAATTTCCACCAATGTCACTAGATACTATCTTTGTACATCTTTTGCCTGACTTGCTTTGTATATCTTTCTCCTGTTGCATTAAGATAAATAAATAAGAAATAATTAAAATATATAAAGATAATTTAAAAAAATAACAATAACATTAAAATGAAAATAATATAATTCATCCATCCATCCATTTTCTAACTGCTTATCCTCTTGAGGGTCGCGGGGGGGCTGGAGCCTATCCCAGCTGACATTGGGTGAGAGGCAGGGTACACCCTGGACAGGTCACCAGACTATCACAGGGCTGACACATAGAGACAGACAACCATTCACACTCACATTCACACCTACGGACAATTTAGAGTCACCAATTAACCTGCATGTCTTTGGACTGTGGGAGGAAGCCGGAGTACCCGGAGAAAACCTACACTGACATGGGGAGAACATGCAAAGTCTGCACAGAAGGGCTCCCGCACCTGGGATCGAACTAGTAACCCTCTTGCTGGGAGGCGACAGTGCTAACATGGTGCCGTAATATAATTAAATGAATAAATAAAATACAATTCATCCAATTAACACATTCACACATCGTCACATTATATTTTGAAGCAAAATCATTTCAAACATTGGAGCAGCAGATGACGTTTATCGGCGTCTAGCAGATTGCAAGCATTTGAATACTTGTTTCTTTTTTTAACTGACAAGAGGCAAAACATTTGATGTGGTTTATAACCTTCAGTGAAAATGTGTTTTGCTTGACTACATTGGTATTGAATTTTTATTTTGTTCAAGATGTGGAATGCATCCCATTTCTATTATTTTATACACAAAGTAGTGCTACTATGTGAAAAGTTTCCAAAGTTATCCTAGAAAATGATTCAGACCACCTGCAGGATGGCAAAAACAGGATTTGTACTCTTAACCTCTGCATAAAAAGTCAACCACTTGACCAACAAACTACTGAATCAATCAGCTGTGTATCTACAGCTGTTAAAAATACCTTGGAACATGCCTGGTAGGTTTTGACAGGATGAATTATGAGTTGAATTAAGCTATTTTGACTTGAGTTAAATATATTGGATATCTGGTGGAGATTTGTCACAGGAAGTTGGGAAGTTTTGTTGGAAATTGATAAAATAGCACAGATTATGGCATGTCCTTTTAAACCTACAAGAGGTCACAACAGACGGGCAGACACAGGAGGATGCACACAACTTGTGTCATCTACCCAGTTGCAGGTAGTTTCCTGATGACCTCTTCAACCCCTGCCCACTGGGCAATAAAGTATCACAGCATGAGTCAGAGGCTGAAGGCATAGACAGGGAGGTCACACAAGTTATTCACAACAATTTAACTGTTTAGGATATAGTCCTGAAAATAACTCCCACATAAACCTGCTGGTTTCTGTCCAAGCCTTTGAATTCCCCCAGAAAGCATAGTGCTTACCCATCTATGGGTTCAAACTACGGACCTGTGTCTCACCAGAGTAGGTGATTTACTCACTGCGTCAGAGGGAGGCCATGACTTCTTACACACCTTCTGACAACTTACTAGGCACTTGTGGACAGATGTCTGTATGTTCACACCTTGCATTAGAATGCATCTCATGCGTCTCAGGTGGCCACTTGTGATCAGAACTCACTTCCCTGCTCCACATGCATGTAAACACATGAATCATTTCTGCTTTCAAAGACCAAATACATTGTTGTTGTTTTAACCAGCGAGGGATTTGTCATGCTATATGCGCACTTACAGCCTTTACTGTTTAAAAGAGTGCACAAAACGTATTGATCCGCAGCCCCTCCTTGCCCTCCCCTGTCTGTCTCTTTCCCTATCTCTGTTAATAGTGAAACAAGCGCTGTTAGGGAACTCCTGCTGCAGGAGTGTGAGCTCCATGCCAGGGACAGCTGGTAAAAACCCACCTGGCCACACACAAACAACAACGGGGCTAACTGTTAGCATCACACAGCTAATGTAACTTAACGGTCATTAATGGGTTTAACGACACATTCATGCCATTTCAGTGTCAGTGTGAGTTTTTTGGGATCATGTAACAGCTGCTGCTGCTACTGCCGCTGTCATGCTAACCGGACAGACGTTGAAATGACCTTTAGCTGGGAGGAGAGTGGCTCAAGAGATGATCCTTGTATGCTCTGCATCTGTGTAACTGCACTAACAGAAAGTTCACTGATCAGATGGGGTGTACGATAATTAAGGATGTCAGCTGAGTAGGCGGTCCTTCAGTGTGGCCCAGGACACATTAGTGGACATACTGCTGAAAGAATGTGGTCATATGCTGCCCAGACCACCTCTGAATGTGGTCTAAGGGATCAGGTCTCAAGACGCAATGAGAACTCATTGAATGAAATCACACCTGTATTTAGAGCTGTCCACTTGTGATCCGATCACCCAGGACGCATGTTGATACCAGCGCTTATGTCCACCTGGCATTAACGTTAGTTTTTTCCTCATAAAACATATCCAGGTACAGATTATATTTTAAAATGCCAGGTGTGAATGGGTTTGAAGAGACTAGTGTGCTCTATACGTCTTCTCCTGCATGTGTACGGGATGTGTGTTCCAACTTTTTCAAACTTTATGGTCAGCCAGTAGTTGTTTCTTCCAAAAGTAAAGTTGATAGGTGATTGTTTATTTAACACCTCAAGGCAAGGACACAAGACAAGAAAGCAAAAGAAACATTGAAAGTGTTTTATGCAGACCGTCTATTATCCACTGTATGTGCATCTCTGCAAGTAGGTGTCTCTTAGATGTGTTTGTGTGTGTGTGAAATGATATTGTCCAGCCCACAGAGTCCATTAAAGGGATTATGAAGATGTGTGTAGCTCCGTTGACAGCCGTTCAGTGCTGGAGTTCAGAATATTATAGTCGCCATTATCAGATTGCCAAGCCAATGGGACACGTCACACACAAGCCCACACAAACAGCATATAGTAAACAGCATTTGATTCCATGTCTCTCAACACACCACTGCCCATTAGGAGGAATATGGGCGACTGCTAATGGACTGTCACTCATTATAAAAGTACTAAGCCAAATGTCGACAAAATATTACACATACAGAATCTGCCAAAGACTAAGAAAACATCACACATTAGAAAGTATAGGCCAAATACAAATGTCATATTACTCATGAAGAGTAGTGCCAAGAACTAACAAATCACCACACAGAGTGAACAGGGCTGATATGAGCAGTGCATAAGAGATTAGAAAGGAAAGAACAAACAGTAACGGAGGATACGCATACAAACTAGAGTCACACGCTAATGCAACATCACAGAATTGGATAGAGCTAATGGGAGTATGGGATGACATATTAGACACAATAGGCCCAATGTTATAAAAGCACATTATGAATAAGCCTCAGAGGGAGGATTCAAATAGAAAAGTTGGACTAATGCTAATAATACATCACACATGAAAAACACATGAAAAGTCTAATACATAACCGTAGAACTCACTTTGGAAATTACATATTTAACAGTAATAATGTCCATCACACAAGAAGGACACTTATTATACTATATTAGGACAGCCTAATGTGGACACATGCATAACAAGGCCTCAGGGGAACAAACAAGTCAGAACACATTATAAAGCCTTCATATAATGTACTTTTCAGTGGGCAACGGTCAAAACATGGAGCTGAACTTACTTCATGTTCCTCGTCTTCATGCATTATAACAGGACATTGAACATAAACAACAGAATAGCCTAATGCTAAGTGGATGTCACACATTATGCTAAGTTACAGCTGGAATAAAATGCATGATTATATCAAAGACAATTTGCCCGCCCTGGCAGCTACAGCTGCGGCGTGTTGGCTCATTTCTCAGAGAACAGAACATTGGATGGCGAAAGAAGCTGCGTCAAAACGTCAGACGCTAATGTCATGATATCAGAATAACTAGAAAGCATGCATGTCAAGTGTGTCAAGACAAAGCAGAGCCTCCTAATGAGAATGTGCCACGGCTAAAAACTTTGCGAATGTGATCCCATATAAAACGCTGAACATCATTAAGACAAAATGGATGAAAAGTGACATGAAAGAGGTAAATGGCTCGTATGAAAGGAGCCCTATACGAGATGGAGTTACATAAAGTCTAAATGGATGTACTGAGAGCTCAGCCACACTGAAGAGACTTCTCTTTGTCCCTATTCTGCTGCTGTGGCCTTCAGCTGAGGTGAGAGAAACACAAGACAGAAAGGACAGCAGAGGAGGAAGAGGAGGGACGTGTGAATTGATTGTGGAGGTGCATGCAGAGTAGACAAAGGGAGAGAAAGATGAAAAAAGAGGAGCATGTGGAAAGACAAGGAGAAAAGAGAGGAAAATGTGGAGTGGGGCTGGAGTGCTTTAATTGGTTTCCAAGTTATTGTTTGTCTGCTTAACATTTTAATCCATGATGTAATTATTTGATTACACCTACTAGAAATGTTATCAGACTATTGTTAGTTGCTATAGGCCTCCACACAATTGCAAATTGAGTTAGAATGGACTTGACTTTCAGCTCTAATCAGTTTGTGTAAGAGCAGATCAGTGGAAAACAGTCGAGGGGGAAAATGAAGAAGACAAACAAAATCAGGGATGGGGCGTTTGCATGGAAATTCATATAATTTCATGCTGCATGCCTCTGTTCCATTTCCAGCGCTCACCCCCCTCTTTTTTCCCTAGAAGACAAGCTGTTTATAATTTGTTCTTAACATGATTCATATTCTATCTAAATGAATTTATCTTGAACATATTGTCAAACAAGTTGCACCCAGTAGGATTTCAACCCTGGCAGCAGAACTGAAGGCATGTTCTGTTCTGAACAAATACAGCGATGTAGCCAGAGATAGAATCTGTTAAAAATATTCCTTGACATATTAGCATATTTTAATAACTTGAATTAAATCATTAATTCCCATGAAAAATATAATTTGCACTCGCTGATAATTCCACTGATCTACAAATTAAAACAACGTATAATTCTATGAAATATTAATATGCTGCAGCACATTTGTTCTTGTAATGTTTTTTTTTCTTTCAAAACGTCAATCAAATTGGATTTTATTTTGCTTTTAATGAACAGTGTATGCTCGTTCATTACACCTGAGACTTGACACTTGTGTCACTCATATCCATATATGAAGGTCCGTGTAAAATATATTTTCAGCTGTCATCAAACAGCTGTTGTCCTTCTTTGAAATACTCACATTAAAAGGTGGTAGTCCCATCTTGTCATGTTTGCTGTCATTTCTTGCTCATTAAAGCAGTTGGCAGGTTTTTTGAGTTGTTAGTGGTGATTTCAACATTCATGTTAACGTGTTATTGTTTTAGAGTATTATCGATACCAATTGCCAGAAAGAAATGTTTGAATCAAACATTTCCACAAACTACGTATGCATTACATTTGTACATTATTTTATAGTGGATATGTTGAAATGTTACATTTCTCAACAACACTATGGTGAAAGGACAGTTAGGTTTAGGCACAAAAATCACTTTGTTATTGTGAGAAAATGATTATGTTTAGGCTTAAAACACTACTGTTTGGTGGCATAAAAACCACTGGAAAAGCAGGGACAGGTTGGTGAAAAATCCCAAAGTTCTATGGCTCAAACATTGTTGGGAAACACATGAGGTCTCTGGGAAAAACCATCCAGGTTTGGTAGCTCAAACTGCTGGGAAGCACAGCTGGAAAGTACTGCTGAGAAGCATTACAGTGTATCTTCAAAAACCACCCAGGTTAGGAGGCTCAAAACCACCCATCGGTGTCTGACACTGGAAGTCACTGCCTCGGTATTGGATGACTTTGGAATGTGTGGTTAGGTATAGGCACAAAAACCCCATGGTTATGGTGATCATGTTTTGGCTTAAAACATCTAGGTTTGGTGGTACAAGAGCCGCTGGGAAATATGCTCATAATAACACCCAAGTTCAGTTCAACAAACACTGTTGGAAATGCTGCAAAGGGTCACCAAAAAAATAAACAGTGTTGTTGTCCTGATGGCTAAAGTCAGCATATATATTACATTACTCAGAAATATTGATATGATACCTATGAAACATGCACATGTAACGTATACATGGTTTGCATAAACACATAATTCATCCTTTTTTTTTCTGGCAAATAGGCTCCATTTTAACTACTAATTAGAAGCTACTAGTACTGCCTTGCTCTGTATGCAATCCAATTATAAATGAGCTAATTGCCTCTAAATTATGTGCACATCCTAAATTGCCTTTTATTTTTTAAAACTCTTAAGAAAAAGTGTTAAAACTACTTCTTGCTGCTGTGCAAAATAATAGCAGTTTGGGAAAAAAGTTTCAGTCTGGCTGACTGAGAATGCCCTTAAATCACTAACAGCCTTTTAACGCTGATGGAGATATGTGCTCAATTGTACTGCGGCCTTTCACACATTTCAGTTTTTTTAGACAGACGGAGGCATTGAGTACTTCATTAAGTGATTTTCCCCTCCACTCTGTCAATGGGAAGTTCAGAGTCTCCATTAGCAACTGCAGTTGTGCCTCGTGGCTATTATGGCGTCCCCCAAGGGTCAATCTAGGGGCCAGTTTTATTCTCGTGTTTTATAGTTCCTCTTTTATGCTGATGTCAGGACTGCCTGGTGGATAAAACCAGTGAAAAATAGCAAAGAAAATCTGTCATTTTAGATATCCTTGTCATGCATATCTATTCTGTCATAACACATCAGTCTCTTTGCAAGGAATTTTGTTTGTTTTGTTCATGTCAGTAATGTGACAAAGCTTATCTAATAATATTTTATCCTCTCAGAAATGTTGCAAAAAAGCTTTGCATGTCTTTTATACTCGTAACATCTTGATTATAACAACAGCGTTTTCACTCATTTCAATCAAATGCACTACACTGAAGACTGTATAACAAGGCTTTTAACCAAAACTAGGAGGCATTGCATCTATTTTAGCCTCTTTACATTGGCTCCCAGTGCTCTAGGATTTATTTTTACATGGTTTTGATTGCCTCTAAGGCCCTTCGTGGCTTGGGTCTTTGCTATATTTGACCTTTCTGCTCCATATGAGCTTCAGATCCTCAGGCAGAGGTCTTTTTTGTCTATTCCAGAGTCCAAGCTTAAATCTGAGCCTTTGCCATCAGGGTCCCTGAGGCTCCACAATGACCTTCCCGGGGAAATAAATTTGGCTGAGTCAGTGACACTTTTGAATTTCTTCTTTTTTACTGGACAGCACTAGACAGCTGTTCTATTTATTTATTTATTTTCTGGAATATGTTACCTTTCACCATTTGTTATTTCCTATTGTTTCATTTTTATGTTGTTTTTTTGTTTTGTTTTGTGTGAAGGATTTATTAGTAAATTATTATTAATATGTTGGCCAGATACCTCCTTCTCTAAATCTAAGATTGTTCCTGTGTGTGTGTGTGTGTGTGTGTGTGTGTGTGTGTGTGTGTGTGTGTGTGTGTGTGTGTGTGCGTGTGCGTGTGTGTGTGTGTGTGTGAGTGTGTTGCAGTAGAACTCAACTGAGACTGCTGACCTTAGCTTACAAACACCAAGTTTATATTTGGTGAAGCAACCCCTATGTAACCTCCAACTCGCCCTGCAACCACCTACACATATGTACACACATATACACATACACACACAAGGAGAACAGCATCTTTTCACTCATATTTTGAGTTCACAATAGCCCACACAAACACACACTCCTCTGTTATTCTGCCCACAGCCCACTGTCCTTTAATTACCAATTAGTTCCACTAGATTTAGGCGGAACACTACTGCTGAAATACACTGCATGTACATCAGCGTCCATGTTTTTCTATTTGGCATGTATCTTTCTCTGCATTCTGAGCATGTTTGTGTGTGTGTATGTGTGTGTGCCCGCGTGTGTTTTTGTGTGAAAGAGACAGACAGGTCTAGTGCCGAAGGCGATCGCAGTCCTGAAACATTTATATCTCATTACCCTGAGAGAGAGAGGGCTGGAGAGCAAAAGAAAGAGAGAGAAAGGAAGGGGGGCAGCAGAGACAGAAAAAGAATCAGGGGTAGATAGACAGAGGAGGTGGACAGATCAAAAGGACAGAGAAAGAGAGGGGTAGAGACGAAAGCGTAAAACAAAAACAGAAAGAGAAAAAAAGGGTAAGGGTTGTCGTGAGCTGATGAGGAAATCGTGAGATGGCATCTAGCTTTTGTTCCCCCAGAGGTTGAAAATAGTTATTGTGAGTCGTTTTGGACAAGAGTCTGCCAAATGAATGGAATCTAATAAAAGGCAATGCCATTAATTATGACTCTCAACTATTTGTGTGCCAGTAAGCCATGATAGTGTGACACTGAGCCAGCATGCGCAATACTAGTCCCTGAACCCAGCTAAATGAAATTACTCAATCATTAATTTCCTTATTTACACCTTTGCTTTTCCCACAATGACACGTCAGAATGTCTGGAAAAGACCTATTGTGCATGCTGGATGACTGTCTCCAGTCTTGTCTATACCCTGTAGATATTGTATTGAAATACAATAAGTTTGGAAACAGAATGCAGAGCAAATTATGTTTTCTGTTAATGCAATGAGGAAATGTTGCTTTTAAACGTACCTGACAAGTTGCGAAAATGTTGACACAGATCGTATCAGCAAGTTCACTGTCAACAAATTGCATTTGTTTTCCGCCAAAGTAGACAATATCACAATACACTTTCCACTCGAAGTAACCACAGCATAATTTATTTTATTATTACCTTTTTTTTATTAAATAGGAACACAACCTACATCAATAGTTCCAATATATTATTTCCATGGTCTGAGAAAGTTTAATCAATATAGTAAATATGAGTAAGTCTCAAACTTGTAAAGTCAAAGGGTATTAAGTCTGGAGCTGCTCAATAGACAATGAATGGGAACCTGATTTTTGTAGATCCACAAAATGTTTGTTTTCCTTTATATACCCAACTGAGCTTTATTCTGTTGCAGTGTTCTCGGTTGTGAAACAGAATATGTACCCATATACTCAGAACATTCCTCTGGGTGCTCTCAGTGCCATCGGTAACATCCTTCCCAGTTCACTGTCTATAAAGCAGCTTCAGACTTTTGCCCCTTTAATTTACTGCGTTTCTTCCCAATGCTGCCGGGCGTCATCACACAATAATGGCAACCAGCCATGTGTCATTCCAAGGTGAAAAGATGGCTTTTGACACTGGAAGTCACTGCCCAAGCGCCAGTATTTGATGACTTTGGAATGTGTCCTTCAGTGTAGACACAAAAATGCCCTGGTTTTTGTGATCATGCTTACAATATCTAGGTTTGGTGGCACAAAAGTCACTGGGAAATGCCACAATGTGCCGCTAAAAACATCCAAGATTGGTGCCACAAAGGGTTTCCAAAGAAAACGATCAGTGTTGTTGGTTTTGAGCAGTGGTCTGCAGCTTGGCAGGCATCTCGCCTGGCTGACACTATATCTTACTAATCCCTCTCCACCTCCCGATGACTAATGTCAGTATGTACTTTACATCACTTTAGAAATATTGATACGATACCTGTGAAAGATGCACTAGTACTTCCTTACCTTGCTCTGTATGCAGTCTAATTACTAATGAGCTAAGTGCCTCCAAATGATGAGTGCCTCTAAATTGCTCCAGACTTTACACCCTATGACATCACAACTTTGCTTTTAGACTCTATAGTGTTGTTACAGTTGTTCATATTTGCTAACATTTTTTTTTGGACTGTCTTAGACCAAAGGAATAACTTGTACAAATTTTGAAAATGCATGTAGTTCCCCTTTAAAATGTCACCAAAATTACAATCTTTCCTTAAACATAACCAAAGTGCTTTGTTGCCAAACCACAGACAGGAGTTTGGATACAAATCTGGGATTCTGGCGTCTCACTCCTGCACTTTATATGTCCACTGTCCACCCTGACCACCTCCCTGTGAATGCAGTGCAGAACATAAATGTAGGCAGTGTTTATGTTATCACAATAACATAATTATGAATTCAGTTAAGTAATATAAAAACATAATTTCTTAGATACAGGCTTGCTGTCACAGCTAAATTAAACAGAGTCATAAATAATGTTATTGGGTAAACATGTACTTGACAAGTCAAACATGGATATCCTGGGGAAGTATAGCAGATGACATAATTGTCTATATATGTTTTTTGTACCATCTAAGTTGACTAAATACTACGTTATTTCTAAGTACATTTGTTCTGTAGAATGTAGCTTTCATAATTGTTCATTCATTTCATGTAACTTGTTCTCTGTCTGGCTGATGTGGGGCACAAGTCTCGCTAATTTATTTTCCAAATTATTGTATTTTATTATTTCGTCCTGTTCTATAATGATAATCGTATTTTTGTTTGTTTGTCTTTGTTCATTTGTTTTGTGAATAATATGATTGGCATTCTTTGGTCTCAGTGTATCATAGCTGCAGTGAAGTACATGGTTCATAGACTGGCAACACACTCAGTCAAGCTATGCTTCAGGGGTAGAAAATACTTCTTTCAGGCAGCTGATGGAACATTTATGTAGCATGTGATGTTTACCATATGGCATGTGTCCAGCTGTATAGCTGAAGAATTCATAATTGTGCTCAAGCTGTTTACTTCTTGGAGAAGCAGATCATTGTTTAGTATTCCATGTAGACAAGTTAACAGATTTTGGGGGACTGTGAGCAGAAAAACACACAGGCCAACACATTATATCAACATAAAAAAATGACACAACCAGCTCTGTGTCCTGATCTGATCTTTTATTTTTCAGCAGACACGTTTGTCCATGTGGACATAATTGGTGATTTTTGACTGACACAACAAATAGCCACAGACGTAATGTGAGATTGAGCAGGAGATCTGACTGCGGAAGTGCAAGACTCCTGTAGGTCTCACAAGTTCCAGTTTGTAGATCTGTTACTGTCTTTTTAATGTTGCAGGAAGGTGCATGGATGGCAAGAGATGGATTTAGAGTGCCACAGGCAAGAAACCCCAAACAAAACAAAACCAAAAAGAAAAAAGACTGTAACTTAAATACAATTGTGTGTGTATTTCCCTGTGCTGTATAATTCAGAAATATCCACATATAACCTTTCCAATGAGGGCACTCACAGAGAGGGTATATAATGTGTGTGGGCACATGTTAAAGGAGAGGAACACTGTGCATTTTCTGCTCATAAGTGGGCATAACTTTTATGCCTTATAGCCATAAAACTATGATGTTACAATGAAGCTGCAGTGTGCTTTAGTTTGTTTTTAATTTCCCTAGCTATTCCATCTGGTTTGGCTACTCCCCCCTTGTGCAACTGTGGTGATTGGTGTTAGGCAACACAAATGTTTCCACTTGTGTTGGTGAAACAGTATTTTCACCATCTTTTAGGTTATGCTTGAAATAACTTTTTAGCATCAAATACTGTGACAGTTGGCCTTTCAAAGCTAGTGGCTGTGTGGAGCTGCTTACCGTACATTGGTGGTTCACCAACGCAAGCAAACATAATCCATAAGGGGGATTTATACTTCTGCGTTGAATTGACGCCGTACCTACAGCATAGGCCCTGCATCGATGGTGAGCATACACTATACCCTACGCTGCAGTCTGACGTGCACCTCCATAGAAATGTAACTATGCGTCACAGCGATGCCAGAAGCTGAAACCATTATCCTCAGTGAAAACAAAGCTTTAACTTACTTTAATTTCACAGATAAGAAACAGTAAGACAAGAAAGCTTCCACAAAATAGCATTTTATGTGTTGTGGGGGATTTGTACTTCAGGATCTATCCTGGCTTTCTCTGAGTAGAGGAAATCCCTGCTTGTCCCTAGGCTAATTTATACAATGTAAAATGCCTTAGGCTTGTGCTAATAATGTCAGCTTGTTATATTTGTGAGACACTTATTTTGTCGGTGAACACTGAGAGTCATGATAGAGCCGAACTTTGTAAGGTTACCTTTGTTAAATGTTGCTGTTGTCCCTGGCTCCATCTGCTAGCCGCTAGGCTGATTTATACAATGTAAAATGCCATAGACTTGTGCTAAAAACATTAGCATGTTGTATTGATGGGCGAAATGTATCCAGCAAAAGACAAGTGTCTGTGAATGCTGCGAGTTATAGTGAAGCTGATTTGTGTACTTGTGTTTGCAGTTGTCACTGTTCAGCCATGTTTAATGAGTGTTTTGTGTTTTGAATCAACTTAACTTTACAGCACTTCACAGAAACCCCACCACCGACTAGTTTTTGGAGGTGTAACTGCAGAAGTTTGGAGGTGGAACTGCAGAGTGACACACACAGACACCACCACACAAGTATAAATGCTCACAACAGTGTAGCCTACGTGCGTAGGCTTTGGCGTAGGCTCTGCATAGAGCTGACACACAGGTATAAATCCCACTTTAGTGATAGATTAACTTAATATTGTCATAAGAACCACAAATAAACAGCTTTTTGGTAGTATTGCAAGTTACCAAAAGTGTATGAAGTCATATTTAAGTGAAAATATGACAAGAACATAGTGATGCCAGAGGAAAGCCACCACAAAGTGCACATCTTCAAAAACGTGCCACTAAAACTATTGGGTAGCAAGGTAGTTAGCCTGGTTTATTGAAAAGATTAATTTGTACCATTGCCTCTTGTCTCATAACTGCCTGCAGACCATTCCTTTTTTGTGGAGCAGTTAATTCTCCAACACAGGAGAGGTAAAAAAAAAAAAAAAAAGATGGATGGTGGAGCACAGCTAATAAGCTACGAGAGCTTCCTTCATTTTGGACTATGTTCTCTCAATTAAACAGTCTGTACTGCCTACACAGTACTGAGAAGAAGTTGAATCAGCCCAAGTAAGTGAACTCACCTGTGTGGGTTTACCATGGGTGTGCAGAGCCTTCAACTATTGAACAGAGGCAACATGGGTTGTTACAGTACATACTGTATTTCTTCCTTGTGAAAGAAATGTGCAGGCAGATGTTATTATGTTTCTGTTCAGTCTGTTGCTTTGAAGGTGAATGAAGGTTTTGTTGAGTTCCTCCCTTGTGCCTACATTGTCTAAATATGCCCACATGTTAAAGCAAACCTTTGAAACTTCCATCTGCCTCTGTTTGTCTCTCTGCTCCCTCCTCCATTGTGCCATTAAGTTTGATAATGTTATCACGGAGTAGCACATTCCAACTCATTTTGTAGGTAATGTTTCCTGTTAATTTGTGTAATGGTTCTGAAACTGTAATTAAATCCATCACAATACATCAGTACAATTATTGTAGGTCCCTGCAACATTTACATTTGTTTTACCACATATCGTTTCACTTCAACATCACAGCACTACGGCCATGACAGTGTGAAGGCCTGATCACAACAGCATTTAAAATAATTACATTTAGCATCAAATCAATCTCAGTTTTACATTGACTGGGCTCGTTTTTCATTCCTTTCTATTTCTTTTCTCTCAGTGGGTCTAACAAATTCAGACAGAATAAACAGAAACACTAAGCAACATACATGCCATACATACAGGTTGTTCTGCCTCATTTCCACTGCATGATTTGGCTAAACTAGACTTAATTCAATTTGGTACCAGTTCTTTTCTCTATTGCCCTGTTTCCACCGCATTACAGTACAGTTCAGTCTGGTACTTTTCCCATTTCCACTATGAAAAGTTGTGGATGGTACCAATGAAACTGTTCCATACTGTCCCCATTTTTGGTCCCCCCTCTGTTGGGATACCTAGCACACAGATCTGGTACTAAAAGGTGGAGCTGTGAATACTGCAGTCTGTTGATTGGTCAATAGTGGACAGTCACTCTGCTCAGGGCTGAGTTGTGGCTGGTTTTGTAACCACTATTCATAATGTGGAGAGTTTAATTAGTAGACTACAGTAACTATAAAAGGAAAGAACGTTTTGCTGCCTTTTGCAGCAGCTTTAGTCAGAGAAAAAATAACTTAATTCACTGGACCGACTGCCGGCGACTTTTAAGGTGTGACATCTTTGACCATTACTTTAGTTTTTATATGACATACACTTTAAGTAATGAGTGGATCTTCAAGCGTTTATATATTAATTTCAACCAGGGTATGTGAACGATATTCGAATCCTCATTCAGAGAAAAAAGGTGGCGCTGTGAACACTGCAGTCTGTTGATTGGTCAACTAGAGGACGGTCACTCTGCTCAGAGCTGAGATGTTGCTGTTTTTTTCAGGCTCATGTAACCACCTGTTCATACCCTGGAGAGTTAAACATATGAGCAAACAGTAATTATGAAATGAAAGGATGTGTTGCTGCCTCTTGCAGCAGCTGGAGTCGCAGAAAAAATAATTTAATTCACTGCCAGCAGACTTTAAAGGTGGAACATTTAGAACGGTATTACTCAATTCATGATATGATGAAGTGAATTCATCAGCACGCCTTACATTTCAATATGACAACTTTGACCATTACTTTTAGTTTGTATTGTCTCTTTTGGATGACACACTTTTAGTAATGAGTGAATCTTTAAGCATTCCTGTATATTAATTTTGACACGGTTATGTGAAGTGCATATATCCTAATCCCCACTTGGAGAAAAAAAAAGCATCATGGAGCATAGTTCCTGTGGGCTCTGGCAACACTAAACCCCTGAGCTTGCGTTCGAAGGACTAAATGCACAAACCCTGCTATTTTAAAATATCCCATAGAGAGACTCTCACTGCAGTCTGTTCTATCTTGCTCTGAAAATGTCGGTGTGCAATCTCGTTCTGTAGACGATAAACGAGGTGCAGACTTTCCTCTGTGTCACCAGTGATAAGGAAACACTGTGGGTGCTTGACAGAGCAGTGACTGACAACAGCTCTGCCCACATTTAAGAGTACTGTTTGTGGTGGAAATGTTAAGTGGACCTAAGGTCTAGGCACCCTGTCTGAAGGGTTACTTTGGTTCCAGAGGTACTATATCAAAAGTGTTTAATGGCTTAATTAGTTTTCTACTACAGATAGTACCCCCTTAGAGTGGGCTGAATTGTTAGCTGATCAACATAGCAATACTGCGTGAAACTGCAGTGGCATCATCTGCAGTGGGACACTGGCTGAATCCTGTTACCAGCAACTGAACAGAGGAATGTCTGCACAGGTTCACTCATTTGGTACATCGGCTGGGGTGGTACCAAAAAAGTGCCAGGTACTATCTGTAACTTCTGCCAATGGAAAGCCAAAACAGAATGAGATGAGTAGTGCCGTGCTGTACCATCAAGTGGAAAGCAGCAGTTCTTGTTGCCCTTCAAGACGAGAAAATTACATGGTTGATGTGGGCAAGGTTCATGGTCATGACGGAAACCAGTGTTGGCTGTTTATAGGAGCAGGGTGCAAACCTGTTTTCACTGGTGTCAAACACACACAGACTCTGTCTCTTAACTACTTCCACCTTTACTTAAGAGGAACAGTCGGTATTTGCATCACTGCCCCATGTCATATGTCAGGGTTATTTTATGCATTTAACCAAGGAAGTTGTTTTTCTCTGCTGAATACAGTCTAAAGTGTCTTGTGGCCTACATCACAACTCATTTTCAATCACTTGCTGTGAATTCTATAGGATGAGATGATTGCAGGCTTTCCCTCTGCACTGATGTCAGCAGTCGACTGCCAGGCTGCAAACCTGGCTTTGATGATTAAGCTTCAACATCATTGCCTTTGCTGGTTGTTATATGATTCTAATTTTCATCAATCAGCTCTCATTCTGTGACTGTCAAGCTAGTGGTGCATTTCTTTCCCGTGCCTCCAATAAATCTTAATTGTGCATTTCTCCAGTACTGTACATCTCCTTTAACATTACGGCAGCATGCACATCATCTGACAGCATAAACCTAAACTTGATTTATTTTCAGTGGACAACTTTCAAGTCAGTTTAGTGACAATATACTAAGACTTTTGTCGATACATTTTTCTTTCCTGAGCCTCCTTTGTTACACACCTCCTTGGCTTGAGGTGAGTTTAGCAAGATTGAGTGTGATTGCATCCTGATGCCAAGCTCTATATACACTTTATCTTGTTCAGATTCTCAGGCTGTGCTTGTGTGGCTAGTGTGAAGAATTACTTCAGACTGATCCAGCTGCTTAACAGTTCAACCACATGTTATTTTGGCACAAAAACACAAACTGGAAAACAGCGAGGAAACATGAACATCATAAAAATATTATAAATTTGGTGGGTTCTTTAATTAAAAAAGCCTTTGAAGTGAGGTTCGGGTTGAACTTTCAAAAGCACATGAGTGTATTGCAGCATTTTTAAATAAATAGGATAAAGCAATAAACAAACACAGGTGATCCTTGAGCATTGTTAAAGGCGTGAAAGATTGAACAAGCCGAGTATGTTGCAGCCCCAGAGTGAAATCACAGAGCCCAGGACACACACTGAGGACACCTCCTGTTCCCTAATCATTTGCACTGGAATCTGTTTGAGATAGTTTACCAGTCTGGTGTGCAGAAAAGACAGAGGGTTGTGTTCTCACTTTGCTGGAGCCTCGTGCCATGCTAGAAGATTTAATTAAGGCACCCACACTGAAGCGTGCATAATTGCACGGTGCTTTGGAGATGCGCAGCACATCCTTCAAATCAGACGCTGCAGACAGATGCATACTGAGGCAGGAGACTGTTACAATGCAGCGTCCAGACGAAAGTGGCGCCACTGAGCACGATGCTGTTAAGCAGCGAAACATAAATGATCTTAGGTTTTACATGGATCTGTCAGAGCTTGTTTTATTTTTGTTACTTTACGCTTGCATGGCATTAATGTAAATTCTTCTGACAGGTCACTGAAAAATTCATCTCCCCCTTTAGCGTGTTGGAATTTCAGTGCGCTCTTCGGATATGGGACTTTATCAGCATTAAATGCCAGAAATTGGTGCTTTACTTGAAAGCCACAAAGGAGCCATGATATAATGCCACTGCACCAAGGCCATTCCATTCCCACCCTTCTTCTTCCTCTCTGCCACAGAACCTCTCGTTCCTGACAGTAACCTTCTGGCAGTATTTTATGGCTATATTAGAAAGTTGATCTCACCTACACCTCTCTCCGTCTGGCTCACTGTCCGTCTCACTCTGTCTCCTTTCCCATCAGTATTTTATGGCTGATATGTCTCTTTCTCTCTCACTCACTGTCTTTCCCTCCTGTGCAGTCTTTCTCTCCCTCTCCCTTCCTGTCTTTCTCAGTCTCTTCAGTATTTTATAGCTGTTGTAACAGCCACCTGACCTTTCTTCTTGGTGATTACTTTATAATGAGACCACAACTCCATCTATCTCTCTCCTTCCTGCCCACCACCTTTCCCGTCCCCTCTAATCGCAGTACATGTGTCATTTCTCTTTTTCAAAATTACTTTTATAACTTCTGTCATAAGAGGGAGCACAGTGGAGAGTGGCATGAAATACTGCAGAGGATTGAGAAAGGAGACTAGGAAAGGAAGGTTTTAATGTGCTTTATACGGTGACCTGACAGAATTCACATTTTTTAATATCTTTCTCGAGTGGATCCCACTAAACAACAGCAGATTCCCAGCTGATGTTTTTCTGCCAGTTGACCCACCATTGGAGCTTTTAAAAATGTTCTTGTTCCTTTCAAAACAGAGAAAAACATCAGGTGCAATAACTTCCCTCAGGTTTTGAAGAATTGTGCTTGAAATCACTGAAATAAAAACATCTAACCTAATTAAAGAATGTAATTATCCACCCTACAGAAGCTTTAAAGGGCAAAGCCTGTGTGAAATACAGCTGCCATTTATTTTTACAGTGTCAGAGGTTTTAGTGATTAACAATCACACGCTACATACTGAAAATAATCAAGGACATGACTTCAGGACACCGGATCCATGGCAACAGGAAACTGAAGCTATCAATGTATGTACCAATGAATGTACATATACAAGATAGATAAGGTTGTCATATTTAATTAGCATGACGGTATTCACTTCTCTTGTGTGCTCATGCTTGCACGCACAAGACGTGTTGTTCGGGGTTGTCCAGCTCAATAATTGGTTTGATGATGATAAATAGTTAGTTCTCTCTGCTGCCATGGCAACCGCCATGTGACTTCCTCAGCCACAAAGTAGTACCCTTTCTTAAATCTGTCACATAAGGAGCTTAGGTTCAGCTCTAATGTATTATACATTACATGTCTGTCTAAAGCCCCTTCCCACTGGACAAAAAACATCGCACACCTGGTTTTTGTCTTTGCTGGGGGAGGTTACAAATGGCATTCATTCCTGGGACAAAGGACTCTGCAGATGTCACAGATATTTATCAGCTCAGGCTCCAATCACTGCTGATCAATAATGATGGCAACATGACACCTGGATGGACGTGCTAATTTATGCCCCTTTTCCAGCAAAGATGCTCCACTACAAATTCTGTGCAAGCTCCAGTCGAACATCATTCCACATTAGTCAGGCCCTAGTTTGAAAGAGAGACAGACAACGTAACAGATATTTTAAAAAAGTAATCACTTAAGCGGGATTTATACTTCATGCTGTACCCTACGCCGTAGCCTGATGTGCACCTCTCCAGAAATGTAACTACATGTTGTGTCAACGCGACTCTCCGAAACCATTTCCCTCAGTGGAAACGAACCTTTTATTTACTTTAATTTTACAGATAAGAAACAAAGACAGTTAAGCCTGCACAAAATAGCATTTTAAGTCTTGTTGCTGTTGTCCCTGGCTTCATATGAGTAGAGGAAAAGTCTGCTAGCCACTAGGTTGTTGCATGTTGTATTTGTGGAAAAAAAATGTGTTCAGGAAAAGACCAATGCTTTGTCTGTGAATGCTGCAAGTTATAGTGAAGTCGAATTTTGTACCCGTACTTGAAATTGTCGCTATTAACCCATGTTTAATGTGTGTTTTGAATCAACTACACTTTACAGCACTTCACAGAAATCCTGCCGTTGACGTGTATTTTGGAGATGTATAACTGCAGAGTGATACAGACACACCACTGCAAAAGTATAAATGCTCACAATGGTGTAGGCCACATGCGTAGGCTATGGCGTAGGCTCTATGACGCACAAGTATATATCCCGCTTTCTACATTTTCACTGGCCTCCATGATGCTGTTTACTTACCATTTTCTAGCACATTTGTCACGCTGAATGTAACACACCAGTAAAAATATACAGAAAGGCATCTCCACAGCTATGGTCTACGTGCAATGGGAAAGGAGTGTATCGCCTCCTTTAAGTGGTTTATAACCATTGCTGCTAAAAAATTTGCAATAAACAATATTTTCCGAAAACAGCTTATGTTATAAGAAACAGTGGCTGCTATTTGCAGATCTCTTTATGTCTAAATCAATTTCGCCATGATGGTTAACATAAAAATCTTTTCCTTGGCTGGTCAGGAGCACAGCAGGAGTGGGATTATTTCTGCTTGTAAAGGCAGAGGGAAGAATGCTGGTTACATTGGTCGGTGGCAGGTGTGAACAAAGACTAAAAGCGAAACTAACAATTTTTAACCAGCCCTGTGTCACGACTCACTGCAGTGTGGGCAGTGTGTGCAGATGAATGGTGTTTGGCTTCCAATTGTGCTGCCAGTGCCTATTGATTACTGCCTATTCACTGGACTCCTGCATTGGGTCAGGTACCTGGCAGGTGACCCACAAAAAAGGTGATTCGCTGGTAGTATTTTGTCTTGATTTTATTCCCGGGTTTGATTCTGGGTTAAACAAAGAGCATGCAGGTTAGATTGCAGGTGCTGAATGTAGATTTATCGAATAAAATGAGAATAATACTAATCCAATTTAATGTTATAACATTTTAATCCTCTGGCTGATGACTGTGTGTGTCAGCTCTGTCTTCTGCAGCACCTGGTTTATGAAAGCTGCTTCGATAAGGTGTGTTACCAACAGGCATGTTAACTGTGGAGATTCAATGCTCAATATTATGTGAATAAGCAAAAATATCCATTTAAAATGTGTTTATCTGAATTACCTCCATTTTAAAATATATTATCTTAGTTTTACTTGTACAATTTTTTTTAAATGATCACTTTAAATGTGCTGCCTAAATTAATTATTTGAACAGCACATACTTTTGCATTGTCAATGATGCAAACTTCTGATTTTTTTTTAAAGGAGAACACAAGGAAAACTGAATTACATAACAGATATATGAGCTGTAGCAGACAAAAAAATCCAATTTAAGTTAGACTTGACATGGTCATAATAAGTCACATAGTAGCTTTTCAAGTCAAATATCAGCACAGTCTATTACAGTAACTCTGGCCTTTGTAGATTCTTGACACATTCCAAATATTGGTCTAGTGGGGTAGCTGGGCGTGGCAGCTTGGTGTTTGCAGGCTGTTGCTCGGATAATCACACTTGATGATTAAGTGCACCAACAAGTAACAAAATTCATACTCAAAAACTTGTTGAAAACAGCATGTGGAAATCTTCAGGCAGGCACAAACACAAACACAATCAGCAAACTTGTGAGGTGTCAAAATCATTGAAAGACAGAGTTTTGCTTGTTTTGACTCCCGCTTTCAAACACACATGCAACCCCCCCCACCCTTCCCCCGCCTTCCCTGACAAACACCACCCAAGGAGAAGAAATCAGAAGAGAGCAATCAAGCAGAGCGGATATGTCTCCACAGGAGGGACAGACGGAAAGGGAAGGAGAGAGACAGGAGAAAGAGAAGAAGAGGAGACAAAGACAAACAAAATGAGAGTGCAGAGGAATAGATAAAGAAATACTGAGGCAGACAGAGAAACAGAGTCAGGCAGACAAATATCTGGCAGAGGAAAACCTGTCTGAAGTCCTGATGATATTTGTGAGATTATTGATCATTGTCTGCGTTTCAAAAGAACCTGGATTTACTATTCTTTTTTTTTTCTCTCTTTGCTTATGTCTTCATTTCAGGTTTTTGATAACTACATTTTGATTATAGCACTGTATGAAAAAAGCAAATTCCCATTTACATCCAGACCTATTTAGGGAATGCTTTAAAACAGTTTGTGAATCCTTTTATTTTTCTTACTATCATATTCTGTGTATGCATGCATTGTTTTTTCTTTCTCAAAAAAGTCAGACTTGGGGAAATGAAAGCTGAATTTTCTAGCAGGCTGATGACAGATTTGTCTTTGTATTCTCTCTTTGCTTTGTTCTGTTACTGCATTTCTTTTCAACACACATAACTACTACATCAATAGTCAGTCACAAAAAAGCTGCCCCTCTGAGTTGCAAGTCGGTGGCAGGAAATCCCCGCAGGGCAGCTAATGTTGAAGGTTGAATGCTCCCACTGATTTAGACATGACTGCTGTAACACTAAAATATTGCACCTTATTGGAATATCACATCAGTGTGTTTCCATTTGCCTTGCAGCCTCTGTCTCGATCAGCTGAGCTGTATTGGCAGGGGATGGAAATGATGATGTAGCTACAAGTACATTGGGTCGGGCAGCAGATGAATGTATACAACTGCAGAGCTTATGCTCTTCATTTGAAATCTCTCTCTGAACACCACCACCCCCACCCCAGCCCCAGACATTTGCTGTAGAACTTCAAAAACCAAATGTTTTAATCAAAGAATTAGAGCTTTTTCAACTTTTTTTGATGTGCGATCTAAATGGGAAATTTAGCCCATTGCCTTGGGACATATTATTAAATTATATTTTACATATAAAAGCAGAATCAGACAGAGATGGAAGGCTAAAAAGACCATCTTGGTGTAGCGTTCTTTGTCATTTTGTTTAGTTTCATGAAAAATAGAATTTTTAACATGTTTTTAATGACATGTATATCAAGGTATCCCTGCAAGAAGTGGCTACATTTAAAGGAGTATTTCACTGCTCTCGTCATAAAACTGGGCTGTCTATGAAGAAGAAAGACGCAAACACTTTTGAAATTGGTGCTACATGACCAACACATTCTCACTCTGACCTTGTCACATATCAACATTTGGTCATGGACATTCCACGTCCAGATACGATGTGAAAGGTACCCTGGGTGTGTTGGTTGTTGACGTTCTGGGACACCGTGTCAGGTTCTGCCTGTTACATGCATTGCCCCCTGAAAAATACACTGCTGTTTTCACAGAAAATGCACAGTTTATATGCAGTCTCTTTCAAAATAAACGCACTACATCAGCACAACAACGAGAATTGACATTTGTTTTCCCCCCAAAACTAATGCACGTGGTTGGGTTCAGGCAACAAATACATGTGGTTAGGTTTAGGAAAGCAGAACAGGGTTTGGCTTTATAATCTTAGGGGATGCGAATGCCACTCTCCCGTGTCGGTGTTTGTTGGATCCATCCACTACTGCTCCCTGCCCAGCCCTATTCAGACTTTCGCTGCCTTAACTTTTGTTCTTGTCCTGCCGCATTTCCCCCTGACGCTGCAGAGCACCTTAAAACTATACCAGCAACCGTCCACGTATCATGTTGACGTTAAAGTACGGCTTTTTTCGTCAGTGTCTGATGCCACAAGTCACTGCCCAAGCACCTGACTTCAAAAACTTAAGAGTGAGACCGGGCTCAGAGAAAATAGAAGAAAAGGGCTTCGACATTTAAGAAAACCTACATCTACCAGAATGCACTGCGCTGTACTGAACCAATAAATGCTCCCACTGGTGGGTGACGTAATACAAGTTGGCCTTTTTGACACAGGAAATAAAATTGGGGCTGGCTGGTAACAAATGATCTTGAACTACAGTTCAATCAGGTGAGACTCGCTCTGAGAAAAAGAATATTTATTTACATGTGCACAAAAGTATGAGAAATGTGGAAAGTCTTTGGCAATTAGACCCCATAGTGATGTCATATATTCCAGGAGGGTGGGAAAAACATAGTGGATTAGGGACACTGGAGTCCAGATGCTGGTGGTGGTAACGGTGGTGATGAGACGAAATGAAGAGGGGGCTGAGGATCTGGATGTGAAAAGGAGTGGGCTTTAGATGAGCTTGTTCTGGCCTCTGGATAAGGTGACTGGAGGTGAATGGGGCGGAGGAGGCTGCAACAGTTCCACCTAAAATGACAACTGACAGCAGCAGAGAGGAGAACAGATTTAAAGTTTAGCAGCAGCAGCATGAATGGCTGAAGGAGATGGTGGCAAAGTTCGATGGGTTAACTAGGAGAAGGAATGCCCATAATCAGCTGATTTTGAAAACACTTTAGACAAGAAATAGGCAACACAGTAGAAGAATCTTGGCTCATATTTGATCAGCACTGCTTAGTTTCGTATTGATCTCAGTATTTCAGTCTCCATTTTTAGAGTACAGGAAACAGTATGTCAGCTGCTTCTTATACAGCTTCTCATATTACAGCCAAACAGTGCACTAAAATATGTTTCTGAAGACATTTTAGATAAGAAAAAAGGCAATAAAGCGGCAGAATCTTGCTTTGTATTTGATCAGCATTCCTTAGTTTTACAGTTTGTCCAGAGTTTGGTCTGAGTTTGACAGCAAAAAAGAGAAAGAGGGATTGGTTTCTAATTTACTTCTACGTGTTTTTTTTTTTGTCCATGGTGGTGGGCGTACAAAAATGCTAAAGTACAATCTGTAGTTTGAGCAACATCCCCAGAGCAAGATGAGCAGGGTGATCCTGGCTCTGGTAAGATGGAGGGAAGTTTACCACAATTCATTTACACGTACTACCCACATTGTTATGATACAAAGCTGGTTTAAAATCATCAAAGTATTCCTTTAATGACATCCAAACTGCAACATGCAGTAGCAAACATGACATTGCAAAACTGTAAAATGGAACATGATAAAAGATCATGTAAAACATGACATCAGATTACTTTCAGAAACCCTGAACCTTGCCTTTTTATTAATATTTGCTAACAGCACTTATAAAACATCTTCATTACAAGCACAAATAATGAGCGTGCATCTGTCAACTTAATTTATTACAGCCTGCAATTATCTTAATTAACAAGTACTCTCAACATAATGACAAGGGTACACCAGAGAGGAAACAGAGGGGTGAAAAGTTGAAAATGAAATTGAGATGGAGGGATAAAGGAAAGAGAGAAGTGGTGCATAGAGTATATTGAGACACAATGAAGAAGGGAATTGAGGGTAAGACGGGATGGAACAGCAAAGATGGAAATAAAATGCATAGGAGGAATGCAAAGCAAAAAAGTGTGCGCTGAAAGTAAAAAAGTGAGGCTGTTCTCACAGTGCAGGGAAGTATTCAGCTGTCACTGTTTGGAAATGTAATGATTTCCTCTTTGATGACTTTGTAGTGATGCCATTATGTTGTCTCTGTTACATCTTTCACAAACAAAGGGACCTGGGGAATTAGATTTTAATGATATGATGGTTAGTTTAACAGGATGCCATGCATGTCTCCACTGATGCCTGGTGTTTCCCTAATAGGTGTGAATTTTCATTTCGTATGGGGAGGATGCCGAGGAAACAGAATGAGAGTCATTCAGTTGAAGAGATCAAAAAAAAGGGAGCCAAATTGCAGAGTAACACATGCAGTATAATAGTGCACAACACTTCTGGCCTATCAGGCTTTCAGGGAGGATTTCTACATTCATTCCTCCTGTAAAGACTTCTTAAAGGCTGGCTGTGAGTGTTTGCACACATTCAATTTCTTAAACGCCTGTGAAATTTGTAGCGCTTTAAAAATTTAAATGCCCTGGGGTACAACATCGCGAGCAGTTAAATAGTTAAGAGGTGGACAGGATTATAAGTGTACTTATGTTTTATCACAACATTTTAGGATGTTGTGGCAAATGTGTGAGACAACCCAAAATCCGGAAATGTCTTTGGTACTAAGTCATCTGAAATATGTGTCCTCTGATGAAAGGAAGTTAAGGAGTCGGGGGTGGTTGGATGGGTGTGGTGCGGTCGAGACAGACACGAGTGTGCGGATAAACTGACAAGCTGGAGAGCCTAACAAGAGTTAGAAAAGAGAAAAGTGAGAGGGAGAAAAAGATTCTGGAGGAAGGATGGAAACAGAGGTAGGAAGAGAGGGATGGGCTGTTGAGAGAAGAGAGATACAGAAAATGAAAAAGAAAGATGTCAAGATGTGCTCTGGGAGTAACGATCGGCTCATGTTGAATTCTGCCTTTGTCTGGCGTAACACAGTCACGACTGCCACTGCACAATAATCGCACACATACACACTCACACACACACATGCAGGAGAGACCTGTCTGCCCACTGGAGACCTTGAGGACCACAACAACCCCGCAGAAAATGTCTCCTAGATGTCTCCTAGCAACAGAGAGGTAATTGTACAAGATAATATAAATGAGGATGGGTCACTGCAACACAAGGACGCCGGCGAGGAGAAAAATAAATAAATATGAGACTCATCTTTGTGCAGTAAATCACAGATTTAGTCAGATAGTTACTCCATCAGTCAGTCACCTTATATGTAAGCCAGGAAGTCAGCTTAGCAATCACCCACTTTCCTTTGGCACTGAGTCAGTCAACCAACAGGTTAGTTGTCATCTACAGTGAATGATTGAACTTTGCGGTCGTCAGTGAAATAGTTACATCCAATTAATGAATCAGTCAGCCAGCCAGATAATTAGCAAACCAATCAGTGAGTAAGGATGACTAAGACTCTGTGATGTGATGCTAACTTTCATTACAAACAACATCGTTCAGGCACTAATTAAATTGCATTCACATCATCAGTGAAAATATATTTATATAAAAAAAAGACTTTAATTCTTTGTCCAGCTGACAGCATATTATGAGAGAATAATAATGCAATTAACTGTAGATATGCAGCTAAACATTGATATTGGAGGGAGAGACTCATTTGAAGGCTCATTGCACAAATATTTTATTCAAGGAGAGGAATACTAAAAAGCACCAATTCACTTCATTTTCTTGTCAGAACTGCTACAGTGTTGATTATTAATAATCAGAGTGCACAATATCAGACTTTTGTAATTCGTTGTCAGTAAAGCCGCTCAACAGTGTTTTTTTTTTCCCTGTGATTTGTTCATTTCCAAACAATGATTCATAGTAATGAAAGCATGTGAAGACATACGATATGCAGAGTTTGTTTGCAACTTTTTTAACATAGAAAGTAAAGTAAGCAGCAGTGTGCCCACGACTCTAAATGTCTTCCTTTGCCTGAAATTCTTCAATGATCCTTTACAAAGTTTTGGGGCATATTAGTCAGGCAGCTGTCAAAAGATGCAAACTCCTTGGTGGCACGAGGGTTGAGAGTTTAAAGGCAGACAAAACAAACCCACATCAAAGAACTAGTGGCAATGAAGGCTGACTATTGCATCACCTCACTTTCCCTGAGTCTTGGCCATCATGTTGCACTTGAACACACCGCCAAGACTGCAGCCAACTGTCACCAAGCAAGCATGTTATGCACCTAGAAATAACTCTTCATATCAAGATGCTTGTTACCTGCTTAGCACATAAACTACATGCCAATGTTAGAAGAACAAATAATATTTGTCTTGTGGTAATGAACAGTAACACAGTTACAATCTGTTTCTGATAAAGAGCTCAATGGATAAAGAACAAAAACCTAACCTTATGTTACACGTTTATTTCAGTCTTACAGCCTCTTGACTACCGATTTGTTTGCTTTCCTCACTTCCATTTCTCCCCTCTTGAGTTGAATTGCCATTCAGAGTGATTTCTCACGCTGACAATCTCGAACAGTGATTCACCATGTTGAATCCACCAGTAAACAGGTGTCAAGGGCAAACTGGTGCCAACGGTGCGTGACACACTGCAAAAACTAAAGCGTCAGACATTCACCGACAACCGACATTGACCAACAGCTGACCGTCGGCTTGGTGTGTCAGGGCCTTTTTACTTCAACGCAGAGAATTACCAATAACAACAAGGCCAGAGAATGAATGAGTAAAAGGGCAGCGCCTTTTAACCAAGACCTCCAGTCCACCTGTCCTTCGCCTCAGTTCCAACAGGTGAACCTTGAGCACAGAGTTGTGATACAGTTCCATAGGGATCACTTTTTAAATGGAAAAGTGTGACCGATATGAACTAAAGGGAAGGTTTTCAGACAAATGGCAATGGCAAATACATTGATAAGGACATATGGACAAACAATTTCTAACATTGTGAACAGTTTGTATTGATGAATTGACAGCTTACAGAGCCTGAGCATCTAGCTCCAACTGCATTGCTTCATCTCAAATCACTATTACAAGTCTTTCCTACAACTTGTACTATTGATGAAGATTGTCTTAGCATTGTAAGTGCTACATATTGATTTGAAACTGGACTGATAGTTCAGACCTTTGTTTACTGCTTCTCATTTACCAAATCATGTACTCTGTCTTGCTTCTGCACAGACATAACAGTCAGACTAGAGACATGAGCTCTCATTAAAAGGCAAATGTTACATAATGGCAGTATCAGTAAAACAAAATGTTGTTATTTTGCACAACTGCTACTGTTATTCTAGGAGAAAATAACTGAATATGGCAAAACCAAATAGCCAGCGATATCTGAACCATACCAGCACAGTGATGCTTTGAGATGATTTACACCCCACTTAATCCACTTTGTGAGGACTGTATGGTTGTGCATAAGGGTGCAGTCCAGTACATTATAATATTTAAGAAACAGGGAAATAATAGCTTTAAAAGCCATTTTCAGTAATTTGCTAAATAACATTAATTCAGTGAATCTGCACATTAATACTCTGACGTCTTGTTTGCATGAAATAAATACAACTCCCATTCTTTGTGCTGCTGCGGTTCATCATAACCAAACGCAGACAATTCTTTGCCCGTATTAATATTTCAATCAATTTTCATCTAACTTAACAAAGACTAAATTAAATCGAAACTTTGATGCATTGTTTCAAGACAGAGCAAAAGAGCTCCAACAATTTATTCATAATTTCTGGACATGTGTATACGACAGCAAAAGCATACATAATAGGTGCCTCATATTGCAAGATACATACTAAAGGCTAATCATTTATTCTTTATGAAATATGAATCATAATCAGGTGGTTTCAGGGAGTGAAAAACCTCCATCCACCTGAAGCAGAGAGGCCTATGTCCTGTGATAGACACGGTGCTCGGGGCAGAAAGGTCCTGGGTTAATGGGGAACTGAGGGAAAGGGCTTAAACAGTACAAATCTGTCTCGAGGGCGCTCTGTCTTTTTAGGTTAAAGTGGTACCATTTAGGTCAGCCTGTCTTTAGCTGAAAGATAAAAACAGGCATCATGAGAGGGAAAAAAATGCTTTGATTTACATTTGAAAAGGGCACTTTTGCACCCAAGACAGAAAGGTCAGGGATGACACGCTGTTGGCTGTGATGCCTGTGAAGCTGGATTAAAATTGCAGCATGATGTTGCTTTATGTTCTACAGCTACCCGCAGAAGGTACAGAGAAACTAGAAAATCGACTCAGAATAGCCGGAGAGTTAATAACTGACAGAATCTAATTGTGTATTTACATATCTTGAGGCTGTGTTGACTGATCTGTAATATGTAAGGCTTATGTTAGTTGTTTTATGTTTTCCTAAAGAGTTTGTCCTTGTCCTTCAGCTGTGAGCACCTCCTGCACACATGCAGGCACAACAGATCACATTCCCTCCCCTGCTACACTCAGATGGCTCTAAATTGGAGTAAACAATGTTAGTTCCCCTTTATTCTGTGCTTGGTAATTTGCCATTCCTGCACCTGTGTGCCGCAAGCCCCAAGGGTCAACATAGAAAAACAAGACCTAACAATGTTGACTACAACTTAGAAAATTGTGTTCCATGAGGACCACAGGTAACTGAGCCCATCTGTCTATTGAATACGTTGTAGATTATCACTGTTTGAGGCTCCTAGCTCCTAGCACATGATCTCAGAATTACAACTTCTTCCTCTTCTCTCCTTAGCTTTACTGACCTTCAGAGTTGCACTCATTGTTGCTGTCAGGCAACTTGGTTCACTTTCATTGCTCTCGTGATGTTGTTTTTGGCCCAACAGGCATCTGTTTTCAGTGAAAAGGCTCTAAAAATCCCACTGTACACTACCTGCTCAGCACCAAACAGCAGGCAGATACAGTTAGTTATTAGCTTGTAAACCTAGTGGAGCATTTAGCAGCTAAAGAGCCAGATATTGCCCCCATGAGTTAGTGGAGACCAAAAACAGAGCTAAAAGGAGACTGAATATTGGACTTATGCCCTGTTTCCACCATGTACCTTTGGAACCAAAAGTAACCCTTCAGACATGGTAACTAGACCCTTGGTCCCTTTAGCGTTTCCACCACAAACTGTACTCTTTCATGTGTGTGGGGTTGTTGTCACTCACTGCTCCCTCCAGCATCCACTGTATTTCCTAATTACAGGTGACACAGAGTGAAGTCTGTACCTCATTTATCGTCCACAGAACGGGGTTGCACACCAGCATTTTCAGACCATAATAGAACAGGCTGCAGTGAGAGTCTCTCTCTATGGGTTACTTAAAAATAGCAGATTTGTTTATTTAGTCCTTCTGAGGCAAGCTCAGGGCTTTAGTGTTAATGGAGTGCCACAGGAACGATGTTCCACAACACTTTTTTTTTTTTTCTCCAAGTGAGGATCGGGATACATGCAGTCCACATAATCCCATCAAATGAATTTATATTTTTAAACACTTGAAGATCCACTCATTACTAAAAGTGTGTGTCATCCAAGAGAGATAATAAAGGCTAATGGAATGGTCAAAGTTGTCACGTTGAAATGTAAGGTTTGTGTATGAATTCATGTCATCAACTCATACATCAAGTAACATAACAAGTAAACATTCTACCTTAAAAGTTACTGACAGTCGGCCCAGTGAATTAAGTTATTTTTTTCTCTGATTTTTTCTCTTCAGCTGCTGCGAGAAGCAGCAAAACATCCTTTCATTTTATAGTTACAGTCTGCTAATAAAACCCTCCACAGTATGAAGAGTGGTTACATAAGCTTCAAAACCAGACACAACTCAGCCCTGAGCAGAGTGACCGTCCTCTATTGACCAATCAGACTGCAGTGTTCACAGCTCCACCTTTTAGTACCAGATCTGTGTGCTAGGTACTCCAACAGAGGGGTGACCAAAAATTGGGATGGGATGGAACGGTTCCGTTGGTACCATCCACAACTTTTCACAGTGAAAACGGAAAAAAGCGTACTGAACTGAACTGTACTGTATCGTACTGCTTGGTGGAAACGGGGCTATACATTTCCCAAGTGGCCAGAAACACAACTTCAAATGAATGATAATGTTGCCTAACATATGCCGGATGTGTTAATAAGCAAGTGTTTGCAAACAGTTTCATCACATCAGCTTAAAAGGTGATGATGTGTCAGTGTTGTGCCATAACTTGTTTCTGTTGCCTTGAAGTTGTCAAGATTGAGGGCAGCTATATACTTAATTTGATGCCCCAGCCTTTCTAGTGACACCTCTTACCAGAAAAATACCAGCTGTTTTCTTCAAACTCTTACAACAGCCTTTGTTTACAATTTCCTGACAAGGACCTCTTGTAATTGTGTAATTAATGGCAGGGACTCTCTTAGAAGCACAGGTGGACGTAGCGTGATGTTTTTCTGGCACTGGGAAATCTCTCAGGGGAGGTCGAGGAGACTGCAGCTTTTTATCCTGTCTGTTAACAACAGTCAGCATTGGTTTCTTTTAACCTTGTCAGAAATGTCTCCCAAACCTTAACCAAGTACAGTTGTTATAGATGTCTGTATGTATCAAGTCTTAACAATACCAGGGGGGCAGATCAGAAACGCTCATATAAATCATTTTTGTGAAGGTCATATGAGTTGTTTTGAAGCACAAACAATTATTTGGTCATTTAGGTACAAGGATTCATTGGGCAATAGCTCACTACTCTTTCCACTGCAGCAACTTAATGATCTGTAACTTAGAGCCTCCCAAATTGTGAACTCAACAGCAGCTGTAAGGTTTGTTTTCCGCATTGTTTCCCACTGTTTTACAAACCAGAATATTTTGGATAAACGTCACTGAAAAGGCTACAACATATGGTGACAACAGGACAGAGGTCAAGATACATTGTGATCATTTCTGAGATTATTTTTCTGTAAGATCTAAAGATATGTCATAATCATGAAATAGCACGTTCTGCATTCTTAACTACCTTGTATTTGTCGCTATTGCATTTTCCTCCTTGGAATATCTGTGACTAAGATAAGCCATTCCCTGACATTAAGGTTCAGTAACTTGCCCCCAAAGCGATGGTGGTCAACTATTTGACACGTAAATATCTCTTGTCACAAGGACGAGGTTATTTTTTTTCATTTGAGGTATTAAGAAGCTTTACCCAGCAGTAATTATATTTCTTTCTCCTTTCCGAATATGATATTTCATTGATGACTTTTCAGATTGTTTTTCAACTATGAATGTTCTTTACAGTGAACATACGCCTACAACATCAATGTTTAATCACAACTTATTATTCTGCTCAGACCAGGCCTTGACCAATAAAGTAATGTAATTAAATTTTCCCTACAAATTAATAATAGATTAAATTCAATATGCCTTTGAAATATGGGGGTTTTAATGGAAAGTTACAGGTCGTCACAGTGTACTGGAGTTGGATTAGAGCAGTGTTATTATTCTCAGGGTGGCCAGACAGCCTGGTGGTTATAAGGACCATTCAAGTGTAAAACAAGGGACATTATTCCCCTGTTTTACGATTAAACAAAATCTCCTTCACTTTCAACCTGGGCTCATCCTGTTGGATCACAAGGCCAGGGCTCATATGCATGACATGTTTGAATCCCTTTTTGTCTCATATTATAAAGTCTCTCTAGTTGGCATCCCCTGAGTACTACAGTGTTGCAGCAATAGGATAGTGTTTCTTCATTTGGGTTATAGAATTGCTGTTCCCCTTAAATTTAGTTTTTGGTCATGGCTGAAACTAACTCTGTCTGATGCAATAATTTCATAATATTAACTAATGGCCTTACCCTTTCAACTCGCCTGCTTGTGTTGTGCTTACTCAGAAAGGCTAAATTCAGACTCGGACATCAAATTAAACTGAACTCACGGAAAGTTGCTGATGGATTTCGTTTTTTATTGCATCTGAGAATTTTCTCACAGAGGAAAGAAAGGGCTGTAAATAAACAAAACACAAGCAAATAGAGAAACGCATTCACCAATTACACCATTTGTATGCAGCATACAGAAATGCACTGCAAAGAATTGGATTTATTTACTTAAGTCACAAACAATACAGAAGAAAAGAGCTTTTTATTTAATAACATGTTCATCACATAATCAGCTGGAGACCTGAAGTTTGACTTCACACTATACTGAATTAAAATGCTGTTTGCAAGAGTGTATAGCTGGAAACATTTTCAAAGGAACTATGTACTGTAGGATGTCCAGAGTCTGGGCTGGGATTGCCTGCATAACAAGCAAACATGGTGGTGGCTGAGCTGAAATGGCAACAGCTAGCAGTGCAAGTGCTACCCCGCCGCCTTTGCTCGGGTGATGTTGTCAGCAGTAACTGTCATATGACGGTTATATGCAATGCAGAGTGGGACATTAAGGAGAGACTCACATTCTGTAACATGCATATGCAGCTGGCCTGGCTCCGAAAACAAAGAACAGAGAAGACAGGGGTTACAATATGCTCAGGACACCACTAATTATGTTCAAAATTCCATATATATAATATTTAAATACATTTTGCTTCTGTTTCCTTCCTTTTTGTATTAGGGTTAGGGTATGCACTGACCACACCGATCAATTCACTCACCCAGCTGAGTCCAAATAGACAATAAAGCCCCGTTTCCACCAAACACTTTTGGTATGGTAACTTTGGAACCAAAAGTAACCCTTCGGACATGGTACCTAGACCCTAGGTCCATTTAGCGTTTCCACTGCAAACAGTACCCTTAAAATGGGCGGGCTTAATGTAACTCACTGCTCTGTCCAGCACTCACTGTATTTCCTCATTACTGGTGACACAGAGGAAAGTCTGCACCTCATTTATCGTCCACAGAACAAGGCTGCACGCCGACATTTTCAGAACAAAATAAAACAGGCTGCAGTGAGAGTCTCTCTCCATGAGATATTTAAAAATAGAGGGTTTGTGCATTTAGTCCGTCCCAGGCAAGCTCAAGGGTTTAGCGTTGCTGTAGCCCACAGGAACTATGCTCAGCAATGCTTTTTTTTTTCTCTGAATGAGGATTTGAATATATGTCGTTCACATACCCTAGTTGAAATTAATATATTTAAACGCTTGAAGATCCACTCATTACTTAAAGTGTATGTCATATAAAAGTAATGGTCAAAGATGTCACACCCTAAAAGTTGCCAGCAGTCAGCCCAGTGAATTAAGTTATTTTTTCTCTGACTAAAGCTGCTGCAAAAGGCAGCAAAACATTCTTTCCTTTTATAGTTCCAGTAGTCTACTAATTAAACTCTCCACATTATGAACAGTGGTTACAAAACCTAGCCACAACTCAGCCCTGAGCAGAGTGACCGTCCTCTATTGACCAATCAACAGACTGCAGTGTTCATAGCTCCACCTTTTAGTACCAGATCTGTGTGCTAGGTACCCCAACAGAGGGGGTGACCAAAAATGGGGACAGTACGGAACGGTTTCATTGGTACCATCCACAACTTTTCACAGTGAAAGCAGAAAAAAAGTGTATCGAACTGAACTGAATCGTACCGTACTGCTAGGTGGAAACAGGGCTTAACACTGTACACTCAGGACTTGATAAAACAGAAAGGTGATCAACCACCAAAAGGTAGAGTCTCTGTTTTAAACAATAGTCTGAACTCTGTTCAAGGCACATAGTCATGGAACTTGAATTACCTCCAGGTAACCACTTTTTCTGTTGACCAAACATTAGTAAATACATGGACGTGTACAAGCACAGATGCTGCCTCATCTTGTCAAGTACCATCTGTGTGTGGTTTGTGTGTTTGTGAGTGTGAGATAGGACAGAGAGAAGAAAAAAGAGGTCAGGGAAGAGAGAGAGACAATGCGTGTGTGTGTGTGTGTGTGTGTGTGTGTGTGTGTGTGTGTGTGTGTGTGTGTGTGTGTGTGTGTGTGTGTGTGTGTGTGTGTGTGTGAAACTCTGTGTGTGAAACTCTGTGTGTGCAAGTATGCATGTCTTTGCTCAAAGCACCATAGCTGTACAAAGTTATGTAACAATTCAACTGGAACAAAGCAGAACTAAAAAGGATGGACGCATGTGTGCACATACATTCACACCCACACACACACACACACACATACACACACTCACATAATGTCCTTGCTCACACACTGACACACGGAGGGACCTCGTACAAAATGCAATTACACTCACACGCCCCCAGCCTGCCTCATCATATTGACCAGATGCTTCTTTAGGTTGTGTGGTCATGACATGTCAACTGTCATTGGGAATGACACCACACAACACTGACAACAACAACAGCACCAACAGGATAAAAATTAAACAAAGATCTATTGATTTAATCTAAGACATAAAAGATAATTAACTTGACTGAGCCACAGAGGAATTGTTGGCCTATGTAGAGTCATTTCTGTTTATGAAGACCTTTACGATGAGAGCAGCTTATACTCTCTGTCCTGTCATACTGCTGATTGAGATGATCCTGTTTTGGTGCCCATAAGTGACACATGCCATAAGACTGCTACTCTTTGTTTATGTTATTGTGGGGACAATTTGGGATTGCATTGCATGCCTCTCTCTTGCCATGTTTTCCACTTAAGTTGATGATTATTGTGCAGTTGAGCCTCCCAAACCATTACAAAAGATGAAATGATTGTTTTGTTTTGCAAACAAATTTTTAATCAGATTTTCTGAAAATCTCTGTCTTTTATTTTCACACATTTTTAATGAAAAGTGGTTTCAAAAATTGGCACTCTGACTGAGAGAAGAGGGCTAATGTGTAGGGAAGTGAACTTAACTTGTCCCCTGAGAAAGCATCGAACTAAAGTTAATAATCTAAGGCCACCCATCACTGAAGTGCAAAATGATTTTATTGAGAGAAGATTTGGCACAGACTCAGACTTCACAGCAGAAGCAAGAGCAGATACTCTGCAGGAGAGAGTGTGAACCTGTCTCAGTGGGGAGTCTTGAGTCATCTGGTGGAAGGTGCAGGAGCTGGGAAGGTGATGAGTGCTTGAGAGATGAGCAACACACGAGAACGAGGAAAAAGGCCAGTTTATGAATGAGGCAAAAAACTCAGGCAGTGATTGGATGGATTGGATGAATTGAGGGTTTGGAGGAGAGAGGAGAGGCTGGACTAGAATGAACATGTATAACAGTTTATCCTGAACCACGCCAAAATCTTTGTAATGTAGCTCTCACCAAGCATTAGCTAGCCAACAATTATATCCAAGTGTGGATGTGCACCTCAGTGATGCCAGGAGACCGGCTGTTACACAAAGAGAGCTGGACAGGGCCGTAGAGGGGAATTGAACCAGCAGCAGGACCGGTATCTGCTCCTTTGTGTGAGGAGGAACAGGAGGAGCACTGCCAGAGCCCTACAAAATGACCTCCAGTAGGCTACTGCTGTGCATGTTTCTGACCACACTGTCAGAAACAGACTCCATGAAGGTGGCATTAAGGCCTGACGTCCTCTAGTGGGACCTGTGCTCACAACCTAGCACTGTGCAGCTCAGCTGGCATTCACCACAGAACACCAGAATTGGCAGGTCTGACTTTGGCAGCCTGTTCTCTTCACAGATGAGAGCAGGTTCACACTGAGCACATGTGACAGGCCTGAAAGAGTCTGGAGTGCCGTGGTGAACGTATGCTGCCTGTAACATCATCCAGCATGACCAGTTTGGCGGTGGGTGTGATGGTCTGGGGAGGCATATCCTTATATGATCGCATGGGCCCCCGTGTCAAAGCCAACAGTACCCTGACTGCTGTTAGGTACTGGAATGAAATCCTCAGAGCGACTGTCACACCTTACACTGGTGCAGTGAGCCCTGGGTTCCTCCTGGTGCAGGACAATGCCCGGCTTACAGAGTGTGAAGGCAGTTCCTGGACGATGATAGCATTGATGCCATTGACTGGCCCTCTCGTTCCCCTGACCTAAATCCAACTGAGCACCTATGGGACGTTATGTATTAATGCATTTGACACCACCAAGTACCACCACAGACTGTCCAGGAACTCACTGATGCACTGATCCAGGTCTGGGTGGAGATCCCCCAGGACAGCATCCACCGACTCAGACGTTGTCGGGGGTGTATACAGGCACACTACTGAGTCACAGTATGAGTTGCTGTGATAAAATTCACACAAGTTGGATCAACCTGTGATTTAAAATTTTTACTTTGATTTTTGGTGTGATTTTGAATCCAGCCCTCAGTGGGTTGATGATTTTGATTTTCACCTTGAATAATTTGGTTCCTCAATATCTCATGTGTGATTTAAGCGTTTCCTCATTTTTTTGAGCAGTGTATATCTTTTATCTATATGGTGAAAGAGAAAGGCAGTTGTGACAATCAAACATTGGGTTTGGCTGTTATAATAAATACTGATATTGGCTGTGGGCGGGGCTGTGGTCAGGCTGGTTTGGCCTTCGGACAATTTTTTTGGCTCCTGCCACTGATTGTTGCATTGTGCCATTTGGTTAATTTAGCAGTCCCTCCAGGATCTTGCAATGTTGCGATTGCAACGATTAGCGCAAGTTCAGCCAGTCCCCATGAATTCTGCATGACATTGCAATTTTGTCCAGTCATCGCAACTTTACCACAGAATTTGACTATTCAAAAGTGGTAAAATCTCAATTCACTGTAGAGCTGCACGCAGCATATTAATTCACTCACCCCTCTGTCTTCTTTGTTTGTCATATGACTGCTGCTGTGGGACCAGAGCTCTGTGGAGTCACACACGCCCACTCACACAGTGACAGAGCTACTGGTAACATCACACGACTAACATTACCCAACAGTTATTTACAGGTTTAAGGACAGTCGAACTGCTTTGCTGTCAGTGTAAGATTAACAGGTCAGTGTCGGATGGTAACCGCTGCAAAGGGCTTCTGCCCTTGACGAGTAGTGATGAGATCATGTTGTGCTGTGTTAGCTCATGCTATCCCGGCAGAGAGAGGGCAGGAAGAGAGCTTCTCATGGGGACGGTCCTTCAGCACTGCGTCAAACGGTATTAACAGCTGATCGGCAGTGCTAATTAGCCCCCCACCTCCATCATCACAAATTGATTCTAATTCGATTGGAAACACTGAATGTGCATAATAACAGGCTCAGATCAGTGACAGCATCACAACTATTTTGCAATAGTCCCTTTCCCAAAAACCGCCAGCAAAATCCTGGAGGACCTGATTTATACGGAACCCTGTGTAATAAATCTGTTCTAGTAGATGTGGTGTAGTGATGAACATTAAACGTCCAACTGCTGCTTCAACACTCCACCAGCTTTAAAAATATATATTATCAGTGGATTTGTAATTAATCTGCTGCAAATGTAGACTTACTTCTACCAGGATTTTTTTCTTCCAAAAATGCAAAAATTGCAGTTATTAAAAGCAAACTTCAGTGTATTACAATGTGGATCTTTTTTAGTGGTTTTGATAAAACTGTACTCATGCAAGTAAATTTCTTAAATCTGTAAAGAGAAGAATTCAGAATGTGTATGAAACATAAACAGTCAGACACTCTGTTTCATAATTTACCACATTCATTAGTACTTTTTTTCCTCTGGCCATCAGGATGGTGACCTTTGTTCTTTGAGCCAAATTTGATTGTACAGCTTGCCCTTTTTTAGTTTTACACTTTATATACTCAACAGCTGACAAGGCAGCCAATGAAACTGACAGATATATACTTATGCATTTAATCTAATTTGATTATCCTGTATATTGCACATTAGTCTTTTTAGCATAGCCTTAGGAATGTGTATTTCGCTGCAGATAATGTATGAACATGAGACAAAAAAACTTCTTTAAAAAAATTCAATGAAGAATTATGCCCAGTTCAGACCAATGATTAGCAACGAGACAAAACAGTTTTAGAACGCTGCAGAGAGAAGTTGCAGCGGCTGATCTAAGCTTGACAACCGGCTGATGGTGTCACCTGCAACTCCATCAGTCAAATCTCTGGTGGCTGATTTTAGAATGTAAAGCTCGTCACCTGTTTCAACAGCCAAATGACTTGTAGTGAAGCCTGCTGGTCAAACCAAAATGACTGCAGATGGCATGTTCGTTTGCTGCGGCAGGTGCTCCAACCCTGCCGCACCCTCGGTTTCCATCTTATCAGTGTGCCTGTGACGGTCAGGGGGTCGCTGATGCTGCTCGCCGTATGTGCTTATGCCCCCCTACACATACACTCTCACTGACTGATTAATTAGCACTGGTTATTCATATTATCGTGGCTACAAATTACATTCAGTGACAAATAAGGCTAAAAAAGATGGAAATCTGAATGGAAGTACAGAGAGTTGTTGCATAGAGATGATATACTGTCTTATCTAGTTGCTTTAGTGTGAACCGGCAGGTTTTTAGAACGTTGCAGAATAACGCATTACAAGCATGTTTCTACTTGTCTCGCCGTGAATCTTTGGTCCGAACTTCTTAAGAGAAGTTCTAGTAATTCCAGCTCAACTTCCTAAATTCCAAAATAGTTTAGTCAATTTAAATCTAAATTAAAAACTCTTGTTTTTCTGTGTCTTTCATAAATCTCCTGTACTGCACTTTTTGAACTTAACTAGCACACTGTGCCAGTAATCACCGCAATGAAAACACTTATTTTTTTCTCATCTAATTTTTATTATTTAATGTGTTTCTCATTTGTCTTAAGAAACTTTTAATATATAATATCTTTTGTAAAACAGTGAAAATGAAATGCAAATAAATTTGTCTAAAGACATTGGTAAAGCTCAATGAGTACTGTAAAGTTAGAATATTAATAGAGCTTTACCAATTTAATTTAATGTTCCATGTACGGCAGAAGGTGCAGGAATCGAACCCCCTGAGGCAAATTTGTGATTCGTGATATTGGGCTATGAATTAAATTGACTTGAGTACCAACCTTGGAAGAAAGCGGAGGAGGTCAGTGACTAAGGAGGCGAGGATGTAAGGCAAAGGAGATGAGATGAGAAGAGATGGTCCTTTTAAATGTCAGAATTCTATGAAATTGATTTTACAACTCATGCCACACGCTGTCTCATACATACACAACCACCATATCCTTTCTGTTTCAATCTCTCTTCATCTTCTCCCTCCTCCTACCTCATCCTGAATCACCTCTTCAACTTTTTCCCCATCCACGCTTCTTAAATCTTCCTTTCTCCACTCCACCTCTCGCTTCCCTTCCTTCCTCTGCGTCTGTGTTGCCACCATGCTACCATCTATCCTTTCCCTCCATCCATAAGTCTCCCACCTTCTCTCCCCAGCTTGCTGTCTCCTTATGTTCCTCTCATGCTTACTCCACATCTATCGGTTTCTTAACCACATGTCCTTTTCTTTCCCTCTCCGTCCCACCCTCCCTCCATCTATCCCGCCGCTCTGCATTGATATGAACCAATGTGTCAGCTGAGTTGATCATTCCCTCCAGCTGCTGTCTGCCAACCGCAACTTGCTTTCCCTCATGTGTCGCTGTGCCTCTTTCTCCATTCCTCTCTGCCTCTCCTTGTCACTCTCACCCCCTCTCTCCTTTCCGCCATCTTTCACTCTATCATGCCTACTCTCTCTCGTTCCTTCCCTCCCATCTCTGCTCCCACCCTCTATTTTATTCCCCTCTGAGACAGGCCTGTCAGGAAGATTCAGCCACTTGTCCACAAGCAGTCTGATGTTGTTCTGTCTGCATGCGTATGTGTGCATGTGCTGCACGCTATGGTGAGTACACATTGGTGTTTATGTGTGTGAGTGACAAAGAAAGGGCGAGGGAGGGTGTGTGCGCCACGTAGACATAAACCAGGTACCACCACAGCTGGGCCTTTCTTTTTGTTTTAGGAGCTGATATGAAAGGTATAAAATCAAGAAAGGGAAAGGTATTAGGTGTGTTTCCATCTGAGTGAAGCTGAACAGACAGAGGAATGTAAACAAATTTGGAGCCCAGGACAGATTGGACGAGTGAAAGAGGGATGGAGACAGAGGGAGAGGGAAGGCTGGACTAGAGCGGGTGGATGTAAACAGATTTAGATCTCCATGCACAGATGGGAGAGGGACAGAGAGCGAGCGAAGAGATGGAAAAGGGATGGATGAATATTGCCAGATTTAGACTCTGCAGGGTAGAGGAAGAAAATCAATTGAAATGCCCCTCAGATGTGCTGTATTTCTCAACAGGTGTTTTATATACCTTGACAACCGCTTTTCACAAACTACTGTAGAGAGACAGACTGAGGAATCAAACGAGGACTGGCTGGATGGAATGAGATCACGTTGCTTTCTAAAAAAAAATACATGTTTAGAATGAACAATCAGGAAAGTTTACACATTTTAAGTTATGCTTGTTAAAAATGAATTTAGTGTAGACTTCATCCTGCTCTGTCAGCAGCAAGCCCAAACTGATTCTGCATGGAGTTATGATACTGGTGTGATGTGGAGGGTGTTGGCCAGATGTTGGCATCAGCATCAGGAGCTGGAAGCAGCAGGTCCGGCTAACTGGTTTGATAAAGAGCTCACTGGTTAATGTTTGGCTCCGATATGGATTAGAGAGGGATGAATGTTTCGGTGTACTTGATGGGATGATGCGAATAATCAGTTAAATTTTAACCCCCAGAGTCCCATATAATTTAGGTTTTAGTGAAATGTTAATAAAGTAAACACATCCAGTCTTGTGCTTCAAAGTCTTTCCATTACCATTTAAGAATAGCTTGACATTTTGGGAAATGCACTTGCTTTCGACTGTTTAATGAGAAGATCGATTCCCCTTTTGTGTCCATATGCTAACTTTGCAGCTAGAACTAGCAGCTGATTACGTTAGTTTAGCTTAGCTTAGCACAAACAAAACAGCTAGACTCTGTCCAACAGTTACAATGTCACCTGGTTCAAATGTTATTGCTCAATTAAATGGATGTTATCAGTGGTTATGATATATGTTAGAAGGGTTGTGATCAGAATGCTGTTATCAGTTTATTTATTGTTATGCGGCGATGGAGGGAACGAACTCGTGTAATGTTCATATAAAGAGTGAGAAAGTCTGCATTGACAGGGTGGTAAGGGTGGTGGCTGTGTGAATAACAGGAGACCAGGGTTTGTAGCCTGTGTAAAACCAAAAGGCAATGTATAGTTAGTAACTAATCCCTCTCAGTTATCACTTATGACCCACTGGTGGTGTATTTCTCTGCAGAGATGCTGCCCTCTGCCTGTAATTTCTTATTTTCTTCTAGTTCTGCTACGTTTTGGGTGTTCCTGGGCACAGTGTGCAGGTGAGGTTGGACTTTCTAAAAAGGTAGTGACCAGATGCCAGACTTTAGCAGCACACGTCCAAGAGGAATCAACAAAAACTGCCAAAAAACAAACAAAAAGCAAAAGAAATTGCAGACATAGTGAAGCTATCAGTAGTGATGATGTTTTTCTAACTTAACCACTCTGCTTTGCGCCAAACCCAAAGACTGTGAAAGCAAAACCTAACACTGCACCCAGTGTGAGCAGACATTTATGCAGCTGACACTGGCATGTTGAACACACTGTTCAGTGCAGCATGACTGTATATCCATGATGCTGATAACCACTTATAACCACCACTTAAACTGAGGGATAACATTTAAAATGGGTGACAAAATCCACTTACCACTAAAGCTCACTGGCATGTTTTATTTTGTTTGTTTATTCCCTGTCGTAAAATGTAACTCGGTACCCACAGCAGGGTCAGACTGGGAATAATTTCAGCCCTGGCATATTTTCTTTGGACCAGCCCATTGCTGCCCCTCATCACACACTTACCTGCATTTCAACAGGATCTACAAGACCCAAAGCCTACAACACAGCAAAGAGAAAGAAATCCAACCCTCATCAACACAGGTTTTATTGTGCAGGTACACTCAATTAACACCAACACAGGGTGTTAACTAATCTCAACGGGAGTTACAGTACAGGAACACTCAAAGTTAACAGCACAATAGCCAGTGTCACTGTCGCATGTATCACCTGCTGGGAGGTCCTCGGTAGCGGCCTCTGCTAGTCCCCATTCTCATGTTGGAATCCTCAGCAGCTTGCAGGTGCTTATCTGTCTGCGATGTAACTCTTTCCTCCTCTGATGTTGCCGGCTGACTGTTGTGATTATCACTGGTGCTAATGCTAACATTTCCACACTATCAACGGTTATGTTATTCTTAAAATAAATATGAAATCTTAAAACACCTTGCAGCATCAGTCCAAAGTAGTTTTTTTCTTCCTCTAACCATCTCTGCTTCACCTTTTTGTTTTTTGGCCCCTTTGTCCATCCTATTCGTATTTTTATTTCAGTTGCTCCACTCTGTCCTCTTGACCACTGACATTACATAATGGACCGATCCACTTGAAGGGGTGGGGGGAGGTTACGACAGCTGGTACCGCTGCACCTGCCTTACAGTGGGCCTATAGGTAGGGTTTTGGCAATTTTGGGACTGCGTTCAGATGGGCTGTTCCAACATTAAGAGGACCGCAGTCGGCAGGTCTTTTTTTTCCATACAGTTTTTTCCCAACAGTGCTGGTGTTGGTTTTGTGGCCGATAAGGTGTGCTAGCCCATTTGGCATTCGCCAGATTTGCCTGATGGACGGTCCGAGCCTGACCTAAAGTAACTTTCTGAGGTCACTGGTCCATTCTGAATGGACGGCATATGACTTGCAAACATGTCAAGTTTGTAAAAAACATAGTTTATTTTGAAGTACAGTGAAGTTCCAGTGCAGAGCTTTTATTTTGAAGTGCAGATTCCTCCTGTAGAGTGAGTGACTAACAGGCAGCTAATTAACAGAGACAGCAAACTAGCTCAGTGACATGACCAAACTCGAGTATGACGCTTAATATATCAAACTGTGTGGACCTTAAACTGATGACTAAGGAGAAATCTGGACCCTGTGGCTGGACCAGATGGGAACTACTGATCTGGAGTGTATTATAAGTTGGTCTTTTTAGATCCCAGAATCCCTTATATCATGACATGCTATGGTATCTCTCCATTTAGTCCTTTGGGGGATAGAGTTTGCAGATTGAATATCCAGTATACTTCACTTCTTCTGGGTATTTCTTTATTGCTACCACCTCTCTCTGGCAGAGTAACTTTTCCAGTGCCCTGAAGCACTGATAATGCTTTAGTTGCTACAAGCAAATATACAAGAGAAGAGTGGGTATTGTCTGGAAAACAAAGAAAATGTGATGTCGGCAAAAACCTTTTGTAATTTTGGTGACTTGTCAGATACATCAATTAACAATGTTTCCTCATTATGTTGACAGCAAACAAAATTAGGCAGCATTCTGTTTATCTTAAAATGTTTTGCTAAGTCCTCATAATTTGCTGTTGAATTGCAAATTAGTAGTAGGCAGTATAAATGTAATGTGTGGAGACAGGGTTGATACTGAAGCTTTCAGAAAATTCCCACTCATAATTACCTCTTGGAGGTAGACATGAACCGTGTTTAAAGGTTGGAAGCTGATAATGTCTGTGACAGGAATGCAGCATAAGTAAGTGGGAGATGGTTTGAGCAGATAGTAGCAGAGAGGCGTGGCTTACGTTGAGTAATTCGCGGTGGAGTAGAGGGGAAACTTTCACCAAGCACCATTAACAAGCCGCATTCCATCCAGTATGACGACAGCTCGAGGTGACAGCCAAGACAGGAGGCTAAGTTGACATGACACAATGCTACTACTCAACACTTGGAGCTTGACACTGCCTAGGTTAAGGTGTGAAGGCTCTGCTGACAAAATATTTCGCTCTCAGGTGTCACATTAACAGTATAAGTGGTTAAGTCTGCTTCCTGTGTGCCCTAATTGGCTTAAGATTGAATCCCACCACAACTTTCTCTTAAGGGTTGTCTACTCTGTTGCATTCAAACTGTCTCAATTAGAGGGAAAAAAAGTAATGGGAGTGCTTACAGTGCCTTTTAATTGATAAAACTTTTTATGCACTCATGATGCTATATAGCATATGCAAAAAGAAATTGCAGGGTGTGCTGAACACCAGCACGCACACACTCACTGCAGCAGCCTGCTTTGCCTCACAGCAGCATGGAATATATTATTAATGCCACTCTTGCCACTAAACATTTGTCACATTTGCTGGTAACCTGTAGCCTCAATCCATATGATATTGATCCACATGCACAGCTGGCTATTTATAGAAGCTGCAGTATGAAAAGAAATCCAGACCCTATATATATCCTGAAGATCAATAACTTGCATGCATGTTAACATATTATTGATTTTGACAGTTTCAAGAAAGCATGTTTAAATAAAATCTTAACCAGCACAGCCCAGGTTTAGTGTGTGATATTTTTGCTGTTTTGCTTCCATAAACTGAAGGCTGGGGACACAATGGAGCCCAGAGAAATTAGTCTAGCCACATGTTTTCAGTGCCACAACATGGACGTTTTATTTAGATAATTTCCTCAGCACAAACCTCCTGTCGAAAACTCATAACGGACAATACTGCTGAATGGAAAGCGAAATGGCCCTGGTGTGTAAAAACTAGAACTACACAGCCAAAACGTCTGAGTAACTGATGCTGATTGCCTTTGTTTTGAGAAAAATGATAAATGGGTAACCTTAAGAGGCAATAAAGTTAGGCAATGATGCCGTTAGCTGGGAGTAAGATTTGAAAATGACACAGGGTGGAAAATAATACAGCAAGTCAAACTCAATAACAAGAGAAAAGGTTACAAGTAACACTTTCCTGAATTTGTACTATTTTATAGCAAGTGTGTCCTTGCCAAAGTTACTGATATTGACTAACCCTTTAAACTATTGATTTAAGGCTGGCTCCGATGTTATAACAACAGCATTTTTCCACTGTCCATATAATACATTTAAATACATCTTTCAGTGGATAAAAGTTAGCCGTTATATTGTGTATCATGACTTTAGCAATTTAACGTCATAACCAGCCACTATGTGCGTGTGTGTTGGTGCCCAAATGCCAATCAACATTGGTCTTATGTGGGCAATGGCCAATCACCAAGCTGTGAAGTGACCAATCATGCAGTCACAGTGGTGTTAAATGTCAATCATCATTGGTGAATTGGCTCAGGGACCAGAGAAGCCAGCTGGCAAATTAGTCATCTGAATTGCACATCAGTGATCCCACATATGCGAATACACATAGAAATGCTCACACAAAGGCCTGTGCGCACTCACTCACACACACACTCACACACACACACACACACACACACACACACACACAGAGCAGCATACAGTACATGCCTGAACAGTGCTCCAGGTAATCATCCTACACGTTGCCATGACTGATATGGAACACACTTACAGTGATGTGGAAAATGTACGAACACAAAGTGTTGCTAATGAGACTGCACACACAACATGACAGCCGAGTTAGTGGCACAACACTTTTAAAATTTGTAATCCTAATTAGATAAATAGACTTTTAACAAGCATAATCATTTTCATGATAATAAAGACTTTAAATGTGCACACTGGGGATTAACAGCTTACCTCTGAAACTGTATGGAAAAAAACTTGCTGGGTTCTGAACATTACGTTTTGTGACAACTTCTACACTTTTACACACTTCACTTTTTAGAGAAATGTGGCTAGTAGTATCTAAGTAAGAGACCCAAAGCCATGACATCCAGCCCTCTGTTCCACTAGCTTCAATAATGGAGGTGTAGTGCTATTTTTTTAAGTACTGGAGTGCACTTACGATGCATGCGTGCACGGCATGGTTAAGTTGTAGCCCGTTTTTTACGGTTATATAACCTGTCACTAAGGTGGGAGGTTTACATATATATTAGTCAACTCTAACTGTAAAATGAAAGGATGGTTTGCTCATGATCTGATGCTTCACTGTGCCACTCAGAGACTACCACCCAGCAGCTACTGGCAACTTTTAAAGTTGAATGTTTTCTTGCACAGTGCTCAATGTAGAAGTCCATGTTGTGTATTAATCAACACACCATAAATGTCAAAATGACAACTTTTACCATCTTATGTGTTCATGTTCTCTCTTGCATTACATATGATTTAGTGATGACTGGATCTTCAAGTGGGTGGTGGTTTGGTGGTTAGCACTGTTGACTCACAGCAAGAGGGTTCCTTGTTCGATCCCGGGTGTGGGAGTTTGCATCTTCTCCCCGTGTCAGTGTGGGTTTTCTCCAGGTACAGACATGCAGATTGGGGATAGGTTAATTGGTGACTCTAAACTGGCAGTAGGTGTGTGGTTGTCTGTCTCTATGGTTAGCCCTGTGATAGTCTGGCAACCTGTCCAGGGTGTACCCTACCTCTCGCCCGTTGTCAGCTGAGATAGGCTCCAGCTCCCTGTGTGACCCTCAAGAGGATAAGTGGTTAGAAAATGGATGGATCTTCAAGCACTTAAAAAGTATATTAACTTGAACTAGATTGTGCAAACTGCAAATATTCTATTATCAGCACAAAAGAGTTGGAGCATCCTTCTGGTACTCTTTGGCACATCTACACCCGACTTTCCATATTCTCAGACAATTTGGCTTCCATTATAACGCTATATGGTCACTGTAGGTAGAAGCTTGTAAACCAGGCATGCTAACATTTGTAGATAAATATGCCACTAAATACATCACTTACAATTTTGCTCTAAGCACTTAGAGGCTTAGTATTACAGTAACCATTTAGAAATCTGTGATCAGACAATGTCTTTTGGGGAAGGGCTTTGGTAAAGGTCAATTCAAAGAATTAAAAAAGTAAAACAGAGCTGCTAATCTGTCACAAAACTCTGAATACATCCAGTTCTCGCTTCCACAAAGAGGGCAAACACTATGTAGTGGATAGAGCTGGATTTATTGGTTTGGTTTTGCCCTTACTAATCAGCGAATGATGTACGCATCCCATATGGATGCTGTGGTAGCAGTTGCTAGAAGCTTAGAGTTGTTATTACCGTGTGTCGACTTACAGCAATTGTACTGCTTGTTCAATCTTATTCACTATGGTTGACATTTTTGTTGCCATTCTCATGGTGATAGCTGCAGTTGGTAGCTAGCAAGCGTTGCAGGAAGGACATCGACATTCTTATTTAAAACTCAGGGTTCACTTGCTTTGGTTCGAATCAGTGACTAATTTTGTAAAAAAGTTGCCTAGAGTGGTTTGTGTTCTCACGGCAGCATTTACAAGCGGACCAGATCAAACGCCTTGCATGAGAAAGCTGCTCTTGGCTGGTTAAGAATTTCCATGTGGGAACAATCCAGGAAGTAAACAGAATGCTGAAGAAGAGTACACTTGCAAGACAAACCCAACACTTTCTAATATCACAATGGAGGGACAACTACACAGGTTGATTTTAGCGCTGCTCATCGTGGACTATATTGCTGTCATTGTTCATTTTGGTCAAACCATACAGTTTGAAAATGTGGCGCGGCTCCAACTAGAAAACAATGTTTTGATGCATTGCATGCGCCGCATGCACATATGAAGGCAGTACAGGAGGAGGCACACATTAATAATCCTCAGGGACTGTAACATGCTCATGTTTAACCCAAACAATGTGTCATGTGACTGCAGTTGGTTCGGATTGAGGTTGGAACACGTTCTCACCACAAACGAACCTCACAAGAATTTGTTTAAACCGGATCAAGACCACCTCTTCAAGAAGGTCTCGGTCTGGCTGTTTTGGTGCACACCCAATTGCAATGGCTGTGTTCACACCTGCCCAAACAAACACATGTGGGAGGGTAACAAACTTGAATTCGATTGAACCGAACCAAACAGGGCAGGTGTGAAAGCACCCTCAGATTCACCTGTTTCTCCAGCTGGTTCAAAGATCTAGAACCAAGTTACAATAAAGATACAGTAAAATATTTTACTGGAGTACATTGTGGGGGTTGTGATGGACAGTAGTGACGTGCAGATTATGCTGCAAGTGTTGTTTGAAAAGTTTCTTTGAGCATTTAAATACTTTTAATACAATTATTCTACACTTTTCAAGAAGGAGAGGTTTAATACTGACAAACTAGACAAGGAGTTTGAGTGTAGTATGAGTTTAATCCATTCTGCTGTCACAAAATGACATTCTGATACAGGATTTTGACAGTAAGCTGAATTAATGTAGATCTTTATAAGTACCAAGCAATGTGCATGTGTCTGCAAAAAGATGACTTTATTTATTGTGCATCTCAATCTGCACCCTTTCCAAAGGCCATGAAACACATGAAACAATGAGGGGTTTGAAACTTTGTCTTTAGTTCTGTCATAATTGTAAAGAGTTTTACTGCAACACTTAATGCCACATTTAAGAGATATATAGTTCATGTAATCAGCACAATATGAAAACACAGTGACGCCACTGATCACTCAAAATGTTAACAAAGACTTTATTTGGTGAAAGCATGAATGGTATTTCTGAAATAAGGGACATCTCATTTTTCTTTCCTTCTTTTATTTTACTTATTTATTTTTTTAAATAACATATTCGTTTCAAATAGGTCACCTTCAGTGCTGGTGTTTATGCTTTTTGCTCCATTAATCAATGTCTCTCCAAATGCATGCAGCTTTGCCCATATTATATTGCCTTAACATTATTCTTATTAATAATGACTCTTAGAGTGAACACCTGGGGAAATAAAGGATATAGAGAGAAGGGCTCTGGCAGCTCTGTTATTGTGTGTGGTGCAAATCCCCACATGGGGTCCTGTCAGTTTCAAGACAAAGTAAACAAAATGCAGTGCTGTAGGCTGCTGTGGCCTTGAGTTGATAAATTGTTGTTCGAGCCTTCAAGTTGTCCTTATACTGTAATTCTCTGGCTGATGCAATATTCAGGTTATCTTATTGGCATGTATTTGTCAGACAATTAAGTCTGAATCAGATGTATCAGCACGAGGCATTATAAGGTAGCATATGACAATTATGTCAGTAGTTTTCAAGCATACAGGGTTTTTCAAACATTGCACCATTTTCATATTTTGTCCACACATTTACATCACGTAAAAATTGTTTTCTAATGGCCAGGATGTGATATTTCACATTAATGAAAAACATGGGATATGGTCAAGCCAGTATTGTTGCTAGAATAGACCCTTTTACTGTCAGTAAACAGCATGGCGTTTTTGGTGGGCGGGGCTTAGCTGGAGGCAAAACAGTTCTCCACAGACATAAGCCAGCGCTGGCTAGCAAGTTCTGTTGGCTTGTTTTAGACCATAGAGGAAGATGACGCGAGTGGTGCATTCAGAAATACTCATCTCAAGTGCTGGAGCGCACTAGCACAAACTCGACCGTTCATAAATTCAGAGCGCTGTCTGAATGTACTATTCGGTTATCCAGAGCACCAGAGTGGCAGAGGCCACTCTAAACACTCTGTCAGGGGAAACGGAGCAGCAGAGCGCCGAGCGGAGTGAATGTGAGATTAACTTAACCGTTCTTTAATTCATGTAGAAATGTCACGCTTAACGCTTAAAAGAGCATCGGATTGAATTCACGAACACACCATGTCAGGTCACTCACTCTCTGGGACCGCGAGTGTAACTTAAAAAAAGTAAACACTGACCTACCGGGACCAGACTGGCCGACCCATATGCTGTCACTCAGTGGATGGATGATTTGACAGGATTGCCAAAGGTGGGATGGCCGGCTTTGTGGTTGATCACTGTGCCAATCTTACAAAGGACAACACTTGAACTGTTTCCTCCAGTTTGTTTTGCTGTCAAAGCTAACCTTAGCTAATGCAGTAAAAAATTAGCGCTCTGCAGAAATACATAAATTCCTCTTAATACTTCCCCAGTTTCTGATTAGGTGGACATGATAACATTTCACATGACGTTATTCATCCCAGCAACAGTAAATACCTTTTTCTCTAATCCAATATGAAGTGTGCGCTGCACACGCAAACATTTTTGATGATCCCCTCCATCCTGTCCTTTTGTCTTATCACCTTTAACCATAGTTGTTTTTGTTTTTGTTGACGGGCAGTGGTGGCTGGAATGTGTTCAAATTTAAGGTTTGAGCCATGACTCCTTCTATTCTGGCTCCCAATAACACAACAAGACAACATTGTAAGACTCCTATGTAGCCTACAGCCCTGTGGTGGAGAGTCATGTTTTGTCTCCAGCGTCTTTGTGACATCAGCCCTAAAAGGGTCCATTAATTAGAGTCTGAGAGGAGATGTGACCATAGATGTCTGATGTGGCACCAGCAGCAGCTGTCTTCAGGTGAAAAAAATTGTCCATCTCTTAAAAGATTGGATTTTCTTTTTTTTTTTTTGCCACAGCAGAGGTAGAGCAGATATGGTAATGCTAAACCTGACTTGCACTCACATAGCACCTTTCTAGTCTCCCGACAACTCAAAGCACTTTTACACTATAGAGCCACATTCACACACTGGTGGCCGAGGCTACTGTGCAAATTGCCACCTGCTACTCAGTTAAACATTCATACACACTCACACACCAACGGCACAATGGGAGCAATTTGGGGTTCAGAATCCTACACAAAGAATTTTCAACATGTGGGCTGGAGGAGCCGGGCATCACTGACCATCTACCTCCAGAGCCACAGCTGCCTACTATTGTAGAAATTTCTAAGGAAACTTCAAAAACATTGAGTTGAATCAACACTTAAAACAACACAATGTTTGACTTAATTGCTGAGAAGAAGGCTTAGATTGAAGGCAGTGACGTGAGTCAAAGTACAAAGCTGTGTTGTATAATCATAAGTGGCGCCCCAATTCTGACTGCCCCCACATTTTAACACAAAAGTCTCATTTCCATGGCTTCTTTGAGTTTAATCAAGAAATGCATCTAGT